>CM062845.1:21506933-24044987 GCA_031772225.1 Eubasilissa splendida | reverse complement strand
GCGCGCGTCGCTCGGGTTATGTGGCCCGCCGTTGCCTGCAGCGGCCGGGGGGTGACTTCACACTTCAGCTGATATTTTAATTTAGATTGTTAGCGAAAGTGTTTCGAGTGGCGGTCCCAATTATGTAATTTGGCTGTGAATTTCTTTATCAAACGCAAAATCTTGTTTTGGCATTGTTTTTTTATTTTTTATTTATGTGGAAACGCTAACGCTTTATTTACATTCTCGTTGTTAATTAACGACGTGGCCGCTCGCTCCATCATCGCTGATAGCTCTTGCGTAACATCGGGCTCCACCGGACTGGGACACTTTCCACACCGCGCGAGCCTTTCGGGCGCTCCATCTCGACGGAATCGTCCGAAGTTGTGGTCATCCGAGGCGGTCGATTCAATGACAAGTTATCCGAGACACCTTTGACCGTGAATGCACACCGTGCGCCATCTGTAACGGTTGCGTGTGCCACTGGCGCAAACGAACGGAAGGTTAACTCGTGTACCGGTTGAATGACTTCCGGATGTATTTTTTGCTCCTTCTAGTTGCCACTCTTATATAACGACAAAGTAATCCCCGTTCATCCGCCTATGAACATATCCACTGTGATTTCGTAAACGCGAACGTAGATTTTATCGAAAGCGAGGCGTTTTATATTTTAATTCCACCTTACTCATCGTCCGACGGTTTCGCGTGTAAAATGTTGTTAAACCAATTAATTAAAATGCTCAAATAGCTCAAATTAATCAATGTAAAAATCGATTATTTCCATCACATATAAGTATAAATAAAAATATAATTTTGAGGTCCACGCTTATCCTACGAGAAGTCAAAATAGTCTATATTATAAAGGCTTCAAGTCGTTCAATAGACTGCCAGCAAATGTGACAGAAGTAACTAGTCTTGCTATTTTGTAAATTGTGTCAAACCCTGTTTTATTCCACCACACTTTTCTTTGTGTTAAATGATATATAACGTTTTTGAAAACCTCTTCCCGTTATTATATTATAGATCAACAGATTTCGGTAACATCTTCCCATTATGAAGATGTTCCCGAAAACGTTATATACCATTTGACACAATGAAAAGTGTAGTGGAATAAAACAGAGTTTAACTCAATTTACAAAATAATCATGGAATTCCACAAAGTTTCACCAAAAACCTATGAACGGTTAGTCTTGCTACCTTTCGTGGATTAAGTGGAGAATACTTAGCATCTAAGTTCAATAAGTGTTTATTATTTTCTTTTGTATTTTATAATTTCTTATACCTAATACTATTACAATTGATATGCGGTGTAATTTTATATCTAGGTTCAACAATATTTTTCAATAAAATTGATTTTATATGTGTACCTTTCTAATTAATACATTTAATTAGTATTTAAAATATCACAGACCTGTGTTGTGAATAATTACAATTTCGCAATAAGAATGTGTTCTCCTTAATGAAAAATATACGTACATAAAAGATTATGTGTTCGGGAATAGAAATTAGGAGGGATGAGATCTCATTTAATCTACTGATACTGTAAAAAATTTATTTTAATATTTGATCAAATTTGCCGCTGCGTCCTGCAGCAGATATGCGTATGTCCCTGTTTCGCGCGGAAGTCTATCGACCGTTCTGCACGGCATGTATCGACATTTAACAGTCCGCCAATATTTTGAATTTTTGTCAGTGGAGTTGTCCGACGTCGGAAATTCTCAATTTAACACGTCAACCGTATTATTTATTTCTCATTATGAGTAAAAATAAATTTCAATACATAGAGACAGAATATATACATAGATGGTTTCTCAGAATTTTCCGACCATATCATTGAAAAAGACCGTTCTTTTAATAATACCACAGGGGTCAATATCCTCCATAAAAACGGATTTGACCTCCGGTTGAACAACTTAGAAACCCTTGAAATAAAAAAGGCATTAAATAATAGTGCGAAAATTCTGTATAATCAAATTAATTTATCCATTAGCCCCATATTAGGTATATTTTATTTTTCCCCTCCCTTAATGTTCCGTTTATCTGTATATGTATTCTGTCTCTATCTTTCGCGTATAATTTTATATTGTCTCCCATGACGTTCTATTTAACTATATATGTTAGGAGAACACATTCTTATTGTGAAGTTGTAATTATTCAGAACACTGCTCTGTGATATTTTAAATATTAATTAAACATATTAATTAGAAATATATACATAAAAAATCAATTTTATCGAAAAATATTGTTGTTGCGCCACCGGGAACTTGGATCTTTCAGCGCATTGTGTATTTCAAATTGAAAATAAACATAAATATTTGATTGCAATTGCATAAGCCGACTTGACAGCTCCGACGAAGAGAGTCGAGCTGCATAAACAATGTAGTAATGCGTAATTTGCCGCTCTGCTGGTGGCGCCGTTCAGTTTTGAAAGTAAAGAAGCTATTTTGAGGATAACTCGTTCGGAATGATTTCATTTGACGGCGGAGTTCCTTCCTCCTTTCCCCGGTCCTAAAATAAAGCGGATGAATGTGAGTTATCTCAAATAAACTAAACAGATTGTGGAATGGGAGCATCTCTCTCGGGATAGTTGCAGTGGCCCGAATCTACCACCGGGAGAAGATGTTTTGTTTCGGGAACGAACGCAGACATTTCATCAGTCCTCGTATAGTATCTGAAAAAATATTAACGTCGGAACGCATCTTCATTGTGCGACTCCAATGCGAGCGGCACTTTGAACTTTAAACTAAAATTAATTAATAAACAGCGCTGATAAAAATCTGAGATGTAATTCGAATGAAAAGAGCGCTCTTTGAGATTCTGCGCGCTCGGTACATTCGCCGTAGAAAGTGCCCAATTATCGCGAACACCGTAAGAGATGTACGGAAATGATTAGCTATTAAAACTGTTCATGTTATAGAAGATTTGTCCCAAGACGGTAAGGTCAAACTTCTTAAGTCACCGACAGAAATGCTTTCACTCCGCGCTGGACCCGATAGAGGCTTCCACTCGCGCTCGGCCGAGTCATTCTCGTTGCCCAACGCCGCAAAAAGTATGCACGCCGCTGCATTCGTCTTTTTGCAGACTTTTATGAAAACCACAATTGATCGGCATCGTGAGAGACTAACCTTGAAAGGAGTATGGTAAGGCGGGCGGGCGGACGGAGTCAGTGCGGCTGAAGTGAGGCGGCTTGCGGTGAAACTTTGTGGGATTTATTAATGGGGGTATGCAACATGATAATATTTAAAAAAGATCGTTAAACTCGCGCTCTGAGGTTTGTCCATTTCTCTGACGTATTCCTTGAAATATTGACCGGCGAGTGCACGGCGCGCACACTCTCTGTTTGTTTATGTTCTCCTACTCTAATTGAACATAAAATTGGCTTGCCTCATTTAAAATTATCTTTCACCGCAAATTATGTGTACACATTTTATTAGCACATATTATTTAGTCGATGTTGTATATTTCGAATCAATAATTTTTACGATGCACACGTCAAATATATACATTTTGCGCAACATTTGTTATTTAACCCTTCCCAAACCATGCTGTAACACAGGTCTACCATCATATTAAACCGCTAATATTTCGGTAAATATTCATATTTTAGATAATCCTAAAAAAATATTAGCGCTCAGGAATGACTAGGGAAAAACCAATTATGATAAGAGAATCGTAAAAAACAATTATTTTTTCCATTCAATCCGTTGTAAAAATACCATTTGTGATATGAAAAACAGAGATCACATACTATTTTCACAGTGAAAATAACAACAAACATACAAATATAACTGTCTCTTTCTTACAAATTAAACGAAGAGAGATAAGAAGGAAGGATACATTGTATAGAACTTAATGAATGCTCTAAATTATGTTATTAATCATTTTTTCAAAATTGAATGCTCAATATTTAGAGTAAATTCGTGCCATTAAAGCCATTTAAGCTAATAAAAACATTTTTTCTAACTGTTGTTTACGGTAACACGAGTTGACAGCGTGGATGCGTTCGGGTATTTTATATCATGGTATGGTAAAGGTCAAACACGAGCCAGCCAAATTGGCAATTTTGTCAACTGTGTTCGGCTCCTGCTTGAGGGGGGAAACTTTTCGCAAGACACGATGTGTCGTTTTATTTTTTATTCTGTTACATTCATCTTCCTTGTGTAACTTGCTTTTAAATTCTGCAAGCTTTATTATATTATAAAAGTTAATATTTTAGTCGTGAAATTTAAACTTTATCAACTGTCATTGAAAGTAGCTCCTACCGCGTAAAATTATTTTCATTTGTATTTATAATAATGTTTGTGATACAAATTAAATGAATCAATTTGAAAACTATGCAGAAACATCTATTTATATTCGAACCTGGACCTTTTTGTATCTTTCTAATTGATTAATTTAATTTGTATTAAAAATACAGCAGATCTAATGTTTTGAAATTGCAACTTCACAACAAATATGTGTTTTGATTTTTGAATTGTTTTGAATCTCTCTTTAGACCGACGTGAAATCTTTTGACCACAGTTTAAGACCGACAGTTTTCTTCGATAGTTGTTGACGTGTGATATTATGTATAAACATTAAGAATAGCTTGAAATCGTTGCGATTCTGTGGTCTAAAACGTTCTCAGGTGACATCACGCTCGCTATGGAAACTGTGCTATGCAGAGCCGGGAATAGCTGGCGAGGTATTTCGCAAATGAGTGCACCCACATTCTCCACCGACACAGAATCGCGTCAGTTCTCACAGAATGTGACAGTTTTAGTTATGTACGTGAAATAACCGGGTCGCTCGACGAATTACTGCATGAATTTGAATTGAATCTCGTGAAATATTATCTAGGACAGATTGTATATTTCCAAAGGCTGTAGACAATTTCACAAAAGCACAAGTGTCTATTGATGTCTATCGATACAAAGCCGGAGTCGATGGATTCTTAAATATTATTTTAATGCTATGGGGAATATCAATACTTATTACCACGATTCACGAGTATATAAAAAGGAATATACAAGTCCGAATGGAGCCGATGTCACGAACGTGCGAAACAACGAGATATTAAAGTTTAAACAATCTCGATTAAATAAAATAACAATCACTTTATATGAAAACACAAAATTTATTATACGTCAATCGGTTTCGCTTATCTCAAATTTCATCAGGACGTATTTAAAACTCATAAATACGAAAAGAGTGCACTTATATATACATAAAAAGGGAGATATAATATAAAATTACATGTGATAGAAGAGACAGAATACATATACAGTTAGATATAACATCAAGGGAGACAGAATATAAAATTAAATTCAAACAAGAGAGACAGAATACATATACAGATAGACGGAACATTAAGGGAGGGGACAATATAATGGATATTCAATTGATTTTAAAGGAAACATACCTAATATGGGGATAATGGATAAATTATTTAAATTATTAAGAATTGGCTTCTAAATTGTCCAAGCGAAACCGGTTGACGTATAATAAATTTCGCGATTTCATACAAAATCATTGTTATTTTATTTAATCTAATATGTCAAACCACAAAGTGATTGTTTTCTACGAAAAAAAAAAATCTTTCTCTTTCGTTACATTTTTGATATTACTTTAATGTCTGGTACCTCAGTCTAATATAATTCAATTTGTATTTATACCTTCCTTAACCAATAGCATTTCTATATGTTTGACATTATGCAAATTGGGCAAATTCTAGTCTATCTCTGCACTTAAGTCAAATTGGCCAAAATCATACATTTGTGATTTCGGCTCCATTGAGACGACACATTCTGATGAATATGTATTACCAATGGGAATACGAAAATGCCAAAGATGCTAAGGGATAAGATAATATTATATTATCGAGTAGGAATATTAATGTTTTGAATTGAGAAGGATATTTATTGATTTGAATTTGTTGCAATTAAATTAACGGTGTGATCATATTTTTACTAAAAAAAAATTTTTTTTTTTAATTTTTCACTCGCCTTTTTAATATAACTTTAATAACTATTAATTGAGTGTTTTACACATTTAGTTCAGTAACCAGCGGCGTGCTGTCAGTACATTGTTATTAATCTAAATACAGTGTGTGTCTCGTCACAGTCCCATTACATTTTTTTTCATATTATTAATGTTTTAATATAATATATGGTAGCATTGTGTCAGATAAATATTTAATTTAAATAAGGATAGCCTATTTAAATGTGCTGACTGCGCGCGCCTGCTGATGTAACTAATTATTTATTTACACCGAATCGTTTTGAGAGTTGTTTACACTCGTTTCGGTTGGTCAATATTATTATTTTTTTTAAAATTATATTCAGTTATTAACATCTTAATACCATCATAGGTTGGCTCCGGTATCATCGTACCAGCGTTATCACATTAAATTCAGAAGGCAGCCAGAGAAAAGTTATGCACCCCCAAAGGTCGCAGAGCTCTGTCACAGTCCGTCAGAAATTAACCCTGTACAGGAGTTAGTAGAATGCTCCGTTTGCTCTCTCTATCATCGTGCATCCCAGCAACCCCCAACGCGATACCCACACCCTAATAAATACCCGGAAATGTCCGAGATCCCTTTCATTTCTTAATAGGTCATCGTACCTTGCTTAAAAATATTGAAATAATCATTACATTTGACGTGTGCGAACAAATTAATGGAGCATGAGACTGAAGCCAATTCTGACGGCAAATCATGTAACACGTGATAATAAGTTACACGTTATCATCACGTGTACTGCATACTGATGCGCATTCTCACTTTTGCTGCTCGCTCAGCTAAAATTAATTAGTTTTTATCATCATTAATCACTCGTCTATTTTAAAAAGCGCGCCAAAATAAACTTAACAGTTTTGTACCATTCGGTAATTCAGAATGAAATACCAGAGACATCTATGATTTAAAAGGCGCATACGCTTAATTCGTTTCTGTAGACAGCAAACAATTTTTCCAATCTGTAAAATAAATTAATTCCATACCGGATTGAATTGAATTTATTATAAATATTATTGTGCGTAAAAAACATTATACAGATTATATAATTAAATCACATCCGTACGTTTACTTTCTTTTTCCAAATATGTACATATTTTTAAGGATTTCTTTAAAAGGCATTCAACAGTAATCGGCTTCGCCAATTCGTGAAGTGTATTTCTCATTGGTATCTTTATTATTATTATTATTATTATTATTATGTTGAAGAAACGGTTGTTCTGTAGACATTTAACGAGCAAAAGAAGAGAAAAAATCAGTTTGGTCATAAGTCACCGCTTCCCACTCGCCGGCGGTGAAATACCAAACAGATGATGTCATCTTGTGCAATAAATGGATTATTTTCGGCGTGGAGTGGTGACATTCTAAATATAAAAATGTATTTATTATACGCTATTGGACAGGTTCAAATAGGCTCCATTTATTTTAATATTTTTTTAAATTTACACTTGAAGAGAAGGTGAAGCCTCTTTTAAATTAAACTTTCAAAATAGCAAATTTTCTTTTTATAACGCACGGGAGTCTCGATGGGAATAATGGATTCCGTGACAACTGCACACTGTGGCGTGAGCTGTCTTAAAGGAACGTAAGCTATCGTTAGTAGCTCATATTAATTTACCAAATATTTTATTATTTTGTGTGTAGTTGTCTATGTGTTACCTGTCGTGTATGCAGTTGTCGTGTATGTAGTTGTCCTGTATGCAGATATCTCTCTTACACGACATACAGAAAACTCTGTATAGCTTCTAGAAGATATGACATATGTTTAAATATCTGACTTTCCGTAGATTTTTCTAATAATTTTTCTGATTAGCCTAGTCAGAAAGTATTGGCGCGTTTGTATATTTGTACAGAGGGTGGACCCACCGCTTACCCAGAACCGATGCAATAAGCTCAAGGCTCCTACTCATTCACCGCCTGGTTGGCATTTTTAATGCTGTTCGATAGCGCCCCGCATATTGACAGTGCGATACCGCACAGCTGCCAAAACAAGATGTGCCCTCATTGTCTCCGTCTGACTCACTTTATTAGTAAATAAATAAATAATATTTACAATACATAACATAAAGATAATATAAGATAATACAAGTGACAAGGCCGGAGAGCAGAGGAGAAGTGAAGAGGCACCCCCTTCCGGGAAACGAGACGGCACAAAACAAAATCATATAAGAGACTCGCCCTCCACGCATCACTGCCGGCAGATTTAACCCACATTATTTGTACATTTACGCAAATAAAGACAGGCACCGCGTTGTTTACTGTCCGGTCGGGGTGTAGCAGGAATGGTGCGGCGCGGGGAGGCCGGGGAGGCCGGGGAGGCCGGGGAGGTCGGCGCACCTCGCGGGCGATACCGTGCATTATGAAGTCATCAGCCGGAATCTCCATACGGCGCGGCCGGTCCACCTCCCGCGCTGCACCGAGCCGGCGCACAATTAGCCAAAAGTTGGCGAGACCTAAACCTGTTCCTCCAGTCCGCCCGTACCGCTCACCTTCCAATGTAAACCAGTTTCCGCTCGCGAGTGGGCTCGCTCCAGTCTTTAGTATGAAAGTTTTGATATGCCAACTATTTTCTTTTCTTTCTGTTCGATCGCCATCGTATACCATTTACTAGATATATTGAAAACTGCGACGATTAGTTTCACTTTCACGGGCATGTCGGCACATGACAGATCACCACACGCCAGGGCCGGAAACCTTTCTCAGTCCCTTCGGGTACTTCTTCGTCTGAACCACTCTTGACTTTGAACTTTGTCTGTGTACATATAATTGGCTAAATTCATTCTACAGCTACTGCATCGATTTAAATGAGACGTGTCGGCTAGTACAATTTCGTATTTCACATTACAAACTTTTACAGAGTGTCACAACTAGAAACCGGCATAATTAAGCGCTAATTTAACCTTTTATAGAGCGTTCAAAACTATTTGTAATGAAGTCGGGGAGCGACAATGTCCCGAGACCAATTTATAAGATTTTCAAAATCCATACATTTTTACAGTGAATTCGAACGCTTTTCAATTATTTTATTATTAAGTGAAAGTTTTATTTTAATGAACTAATTAAACACGTACACAATGTGCTGGTATTTTTTATTCAAAAATGTACTAAAATAACCAACACTTACTGAAAAAAAATGTAATTAAAAATAATATAAAGGATGACCGCGCATTTCTTTGAAAAGCTTTGTCCGGTATTATGGGACTTTTTGATTGTAGGTAGGACTACAAATTCTCATTAGTTATTTAGCCCTTTGGAAGGTTCGCGCTTGAAAATTAATGCTCTCGGGAATAGGTTGAGCCGAAGATAATAAAAACAATTTATTAACTCATCACAGATTTATATATTTCACAGTAAGTTATTTTAAATCACCTGTTGAAATTGGTGTACTAAAATTGATTTTCAGACCTGCGTCTTCACTCTCGTCATTTAGAGACCGCGTAGGGATGCTGAACGTACCCAGCGAGGCAGCACTTGAAATTCCCACCAGCCATAAAGACGTTGAGTACCGACGGCATGTAATAATATTATACAAACAGGGCATTCGGATCGCTCTTCCTATAGACGTCCTCCGATCCAAGCGACAGCTCCTGAAATCACCTTTAACGAGTTCGCATACCTGGCCGTAACTTTTACCATTATACAATTAATTTTAATAAATGCAGTCCATCCGTAAATAGTTTATGTTCGTGTAACCTGCTGCCTGCCACACACACACACATATATCCTCACATTTCGACACAAATACGCACTACACACCACGCGACACCAAACGAACACGAAGGTATTTGAGTGATTATTCAGGCATCTAATACGATTATACAAAATCGCATCATATACATGATCAATCTTCAATCCTTCTGATCTGGAATCGTGCACCCCCATATTCATTCATTCATTATCGCGGATCCGAATAGACTATAATTTATTTTAATAAGAGGCGACTTATTGACCCCTGTACTGGGTAATGTTTTAAAACATAGGACGCTCCTAGCTATATAAACAGATGCTTTGTTGAACTAAGATTGGTTAAGATTTTGGCAGATTATATAAGATTGTATTATATTGTTGTTTTATTTCAATTTATTGCGCCATTATTACGTGTGTCGGTATTCACGTTTACCTCCGCGGCTCTGACCTTCTCGGCGCCTTTGTCTGCTGTATCTATATTTAGCCACGATCATCTGCAGCGAGAAGAACGATCGCAGAATCCGCATTTGTGCGATGTCGAAATATTTAGCGCGAGCCTGCTGGCTGTGCGCGCGCGGTGCACCGCGCACCGCGCGCCGCGCACCGCGCACTGCGCGCGGCGGCCTTCCCGACCCACGCGGCCGTGCGTGCCCACATCGCGGGGTCCGTGGTCCCTACATGGCTCGCGCGAGGAGCGAGGACTCCGCCGAGGTCCGCATTCCGGAGACGTCCCTTGCCCCCCCGTCGCCCGCCCCCCACCCCGACCCCCCGCAGACAGAGAGACGACATAATCCGTAATAAGCCCGCCATCTTTCCACAATATTTTTCACACGGGCTATTACGAACAGCTCGCATTATTTTGGTAAACGATTGAATTATGTATATTTGTAATTGATGTTTTATACTATTTTTTTTTGCTTTACATAATACACAGTACTAAATAATAATAATAGTAATAAATAAAACAAAAATTAAGTAAATTATATGTTTTTTTCTAGATTGCAATAGTCACACACTGTAGAATAAAGTGTTGGAGAATCAAAAATGTTTATAAAAACTCTAATTAAGATTACGAGAAACTGATACAAATTAAGATTACGAGAAACTGATACAAATTAAGATTACGAGAAACTGATACAAATTAAGAGTGAGAGAAGAAAATAAATGTGATATATTATTATTCCAGATAGAAAAAGAATGAAGATGGGAATTAAAATCTAAATGATAATAATAATAAAAATTATTTAGGTAGGTATTGAAAAAGTCTAGCTCCTTATTGTGTGAAATGAGTTTTTGTTCAATATTAGTATTACAGTGTGGAAGACTGAAAGTGAGATCAGCTCTAGTTGACGCAGATGGTAGTCGAATGGATGTTTTTCTGAATAATTCTGTTCTATTTAGAAATATGTAGCTCCCGCCTTTATCTTCCCTGTACGGTGTTGGACACTTGTAAACCCACCATTAAGGCAAAACATTACTAGAACCGGCTAAAAGAGCGCAAAAGGTAATTTGCTCGAGTCATTAACGGTTGCCCATTTATGTATCTATGGGATGGACACCTTTTTAGAAAAAAAAATATTCTAGATGTGAGACAAATCTACGTAAACATTGAGACTTGTTGAATTCTACCACACGCATTAATATACTCACCTGGTTAAGACAAAGGCAACCAGTGAATATCTTTACATTGACACAGAGAGTAAAAATTACTTTTTACCAACAACACACATGTTCTTACCTGCGAACACTAATTGGAGATCGTTCACTGACATAAAAAAGAAATCAAATATGGACCCAATATATGATATAAATGGGCAGAGAGCTGTCGTAAATAACGCTGTTTAACTAGTTAAATGAAACACACCAACTTAAAACACACAAATAGTACCTTTTTAAAGGCTTCACATATTTATTATACATTTTATTGATTTAAAATAAAAAACCTACTGCATCCAACGCAAAACAAATAAATTTTTAATATCATCATATCATATTATTTAATATTACGCCTAGTTTTAGGGGTAGATCACAGACCAATTAATGAATTGACATGAAATAAAATGAACATACAGGAGACCGGTTTGTAACATTAGTTGCGAGACGAGGGGCAATCTACACACATTCTTTGTGAAAACATAAATCCGATAGTTTATGGCACATTTATGCAACAGTCTCTTCGAAAATTAAATTTTTGTGTAAACAAAACGTATTTTTTATATTAATGTATATAAAATTTTCATTCAAATCGAGTCATATATTTAAAAAAAATAGTCGCGGAGCTATTTGATTGCGTAAGTGGTACCAAAGTGATCACGTGGGTGACACCAAAATGAAAATAAAATAAAATATACATAAATAGATACATATGAGTCGAAAATGTTGACGCTGAGATCTAATTTCAACCATGTCAGAGATATGAGCTTTTTCGTATTTCAATCAATTGATATAGTTTACTAATTATATAGAGCATTCATTCAATCAAAATTTCCCGTAACGGTGTAGAATTTGTAAATAGTCTACGAATACTTTAGACTCGTAATTTTGTCGGGTAACCGACCACCCATAAAATATTGCAGCCCAGTTCTGTTACACCCTGTACTTCACCTGTTAGTTGTTTAAAACTTATCTTATTTATATTATTTATCAATAAAGTGATTGAACTGAACCGATTTAATACTATTCACCGCACGATCGCTTCAATCGGATAGAATGTATAGAGGCAGTGGCGTAACTACGGCAATGCAGCCAACGCGATGCATCGTGGCTCAGGTTGGCCGGGAGTCCAAAAAGACCGACCAAGCGCTAATATGGACCAAATCCGGGACAGTAATAAATAGAATTATGAAATTTAAAAAACCTTTTAAATTTCATAGTTAAGCTAACATGTCGGATTAAAGACCGGACCATAGCCGCAAAACGAAAATCGCTTTAATGTAGTTGCGATATCATATCATAATTAGTAAACGCCTAAAAACACACTTCGATTTTATAATGATTATTATTATTATTATAAGAAATAAGAAATCAATTTTGTTCTTACTATTTAATAGATTTGCCACATAGTAATAGTATTATTTTATTCAATAACACATTCTGGGGACCCATCCATCCATTTTGTATCGAGGCCCAATGCCGTTTTTCCATTCTGCATTGTGGCTTAATTGTTTTTGTTACGCTACTGCATAGAGTAATATTATGTGTCAGAATACTTTAACTTGAATTCCATTGTTTAATAAGTTTCATTTAGGGCTACCGATTATCTTCCCAATTCGTCTAAACGGTTTTTTTTTGTTATTTGTGTGTCCAACAAACCGGTTTTAAGTAACGCAAAAGCGTATTTTTTTAAATAAACACTAACATTATTATGATGTTCCCGCCTGCAGATGGCTGTTTAAGCTTTAAATAAATATACACATCCAGACGCGATACTGAAACATTTTCACTTTTTATTTGTTTTCTTCGCTGGCTCTCCACAGTTTCCTATATTTTACATCGCTTCCAATTATACCCGACAATTTATCTGATTATTGCGTACTGGGGCGCGATGTTATCGTTTTCTAACCTCGTTTAACCGAATAAAAATAACCGGTTTTCGGTTATTTTTTAAATAGTCCAAACAACCGGTTAACCGGTTTCGATTTAAACCAGTTTGGAAGCCCTAATTTTATTCTTCCCAGGTAGCTGAAATCTCACAAAGCGAGATAAATCAATATGCACTCTACGGACGTTTCGAACAGCCTCGATCACTGCTCGGAGCTCGCTGTATTCTGCTGGCCATCTCTAATTGTATGACGCCGAGTGATCGCGAATCTCTTTAAAGCTTAACAAAGACTTGTGTAGCTAAGTTTTACAAAATTTTCGAGGTTGATCTTTGGGCAGTTATTAAATTCTCATGGATATTTACTTTCAGATTATTAATGATATGTAAGAAGAGCCGCCGGCGGCTGCCGCCCCGCGAGCGACAGCGATGATTGTTTCATCGTGAATTGCCGTTAAAGTACCATAAAATAAGAATTTCATATTCGGGTCTCGGAGTAGGTACTCGCCTTGTATTACTCCAGGGCCCAAGGCGAAGTGTTTACCATCGAAACTTAACTTTCTCAATCTCATTCACAAAGCACACGTCAACCTCACTTTCATTCCTCTTCCATATCTTCATTTCGTACCTCTGTAACGACGCCGCGTATGCTTTTACACACATTAATTCGATTCGTTAGACATTATGATTTCCTGGTCAGTATTCAATTATTGATTATTTACTTTCATCCAAAGGCAACGGGCGATATTATCGCTTCGTAGCTAATTTATCGCGTCTCTAAGAAATAAAATCGCTCGGAGAAATTACACCGCGCACGTGGACAAAGAAATCTCTGACGTCTCGTGAGAATAGGCCTGAGAAATGATTGTTGGTAATTTTTATCTAAATTTTAAAATGAAAAAAATCAAAACTAATGTTCGGATCTCTATTGCCCCGAAGAGGTTATCAAAATAAAGATAAAAATATAATATTTCGTAATGTTTGGGTCATGTTCATCTCGCTGCCCGTTCATCGGGCGTACCATGTAAGATTGCCAATTAAATTGTGATCTTAATGAACTTTGCGTAAATCTTGCGACAACAAGTCAGAGTGACTTCATTTTGTTTTCTATTTTAACCCTTACAATTCTAAGTGCTTTCTGCTAAGTAGAATCTAACAATCTATTCTGCTAACTTATTTTTTAATGATGTGAAACAACTGTAAGACAAGTAAATGAATAAAAATCCCTTTCGGCATTAACCGCAAGCATCAGGTCTAGTTTGTGTGTGAAACTATTCTATTATGTTCACCTCTAGGTCTAATATTAATGGAGTTATGAATTTTTTTAAACAGTTAGCCATTTTGAAACAAGAATCAGGCGAATTAGTCGAGATATTGAAAAGGTCAATTTAACCCTCAGCATACCGTGATAAAAATACCATAGCGCAGGCATAATGTCAACTTGCGCTACCGTGAGGAATGTGTATTTTAAAATTATTTTATAAGAAAAATAGTTACTTTTACATTAAATATTGTGATAATATAACGGAGGATTCGTCATACGTAATCTAACGCTAGTACTGATCGATACCGAGCGGTAGTCCTGTGTTACTGCATGGTAACGGATGGGCTAAAAATATGTTTGATGGAAGTTTGATACGAACTACGGGAGTTATCGTGTTATATATATAGTTTCAGGGTCCCCTGGTCATGATCGATGAAAGTGCATTAAAATTTTCCTGACGTTGGATCACGAGATATTTTGCTAAACCTATCTATTGTGCACATTGCGCATAAGCCTTACCCGAGCTGAGAGTTTCACCGCGGAGGTGTCGTGCAGGAAAACTCCACACATCTGATCTGCCTAGTTACATATCATGTTGGTCTACATTTCAACTGTATAACGAGCTCTGCACTCCTTAAGACAAGTCCAACGATAGATTTGACACGAAAAGCTATTTACGGAGCTAGTCCCGAGTAGAGTAGGCTAGAGTGAGTCGGAGCGGCGGCGCGAGACACTTGGGACGGTTTGTTTCTGAAACACACTTCGCTACTTGACGCGCGCTGGTTTACAATAATGTCAACCGAAGGGGTGGCGAGCCGGGCGACTGAAGGTCGACGACATTCTGCGGCACCTACGGCTTTTTGTCGTTGGGCAGTTTTGTCGTACAACTCTAAATCGGCATTACTGCTATACCGCTAAGCAAAGTGCGTTGAGCAAATATCCCAATGAGTAGTTTTTTCGACACCAATTTTTAATGTTGTGATTTGTGTATTAATATTAATAATTACGTATAATTTTTTTGGTAACTTATAACATGATTTTAGCACACATTTAGGAATCGATTAATCTATATAAAATTTATTAATAAGTGGGTATGCATAAACTATTTAGAAAATTAATAAGACATTCTTCAATATTAGCAAAATTACTTTGCGGCCTCATTTTATATAAATAATTAGATCCAATCACCTTTTGGAAACAAGCCGTTCTTTTGATATAAACAAGGGTTTAGAAATTACACATACAAATACTAGGGGTTTACAGTTAGATAAATTTGAAATTTTATAAATAAGAAAAAGTCTTAATAACAAGCTAAATATTATAAATAACCAAGTCCTCTTTGCAAATTGTCACCTTTTAAATTTGATTTCATATCAGTTCTTACTTATTCATCACTTTATAGTTTTGTTTTTATCTACGCTTGTATTTATTTCAGTATACATTGTTTCCTGAAGGAGATAGCGTAGGTATCCAAACATGAAGAATAATTAATAAATAGTGGTTTATGCAAAGTATTTTTTCCAATTATTTAAACAATACGTTTATTTCTTAACCACATTATTAAAATACGTTAACAATGTAATATTCCACGCGCCCTCAGCTTATAGGGATTAGGTATATGACAGTCGCAGACTGACATCTAGATATCTAATCGATCAACTGTCGGTGACGCTTTCGAACAGGTCCCCGACTATCGGGCACCTCACTAAACACACGTGCACGATTAAATTGTCGTACACCATTACCGTCAAATTTGATCTGTAGTGATCGCCCGTTTGGTGATATGGTGCGAGAAGAGGACGTAGAAAAAGGGGGCCAGTCGTATACAATTGGGCACTAGAAAAATACATGGAAATGATGAAAATTAGGGGAGGAAATTTTACAAACTTGTGTCGCCGTTTGTCATCAATATGCACGGGCGTTACGACTAAACTGTTTTGTCGTAACTTGACTCGGATCAAACTATCTTACGATGGTGTGCGCTAACTCGAAAACTTTAAATTTTAACAAATGCTGGACAGAGAGACATCAGCAATGGCTACATAGATAGACATCATTTTAACATGCATGAGAAATTATCAGAAAAGCCAATTTGGGGAGGGCCTCCAAGACCGGCAAATAATGTATATAAAAACGGGACCCGCGAATACGACTAATGTAAATTTGCGCACGAGATTTACGAAGACATTCGTAAAACTTCGGAAAAAGGGCGCACGCGCCGAATTCTTACAGTAGGTAAACCAAAAAGCGATCATCTGAATTTAATTGACTTTTAAATTTGGTCGTTATTGGAAGATACACAATATAAAAAGACGATTTCATTTGATAATCAATTTATTTAATGAACATCAGAAGAAATGGAACAATTATCAGTGTTGCAAAATAAAGCTATGAGAATAATACTCAGATAAAATGGATATACTCGGACCAGTGCAATGCTGAAAGATCTGAATATGATGACCTTTAAGCGGAAAATATATTTTAATATAATGGTATTTATTTACAAAATCCTCAATAAGAAAATATCAGCGGAATTTACACGAAAGATTGATGCAAATCAACATGAGCACGAGCATCGTACAAGAGAAAGGGATAGACTGAGACTGCCATTCAGGAGGAAGGCCAAATCTCAGAAATCGATGATGTATAGTGCGATGAAATTTTTTAATGAAATGCCAGAAAACATAAGAGATTGAATAGATTTAAAATGAAATAGACCAAATATGTAAAAGATAAGTTTTAGTAAAAGTTTAATCTTGTCTATATTAGAGCATGTATAGGAGTGCTTATGTTAAGAATTAAATAAATAAATAAATAAAAATAAGAAAATAACAGTTCACATATATTTTTAACTCTTTATTAATACTGGCGTCTTACAAAATTTAACAATGGTCACAATTTAAAAAAATATTAATTTATTTATCTTAGATAAGAAATTCTTAGCAAACGATCATTGTTTTTTTCCATTAATAACTTTCTGTTGTTTCCGGTTTTCAGCCAATGGAAACCTATTTCACGTATAATTTTCCTGAGAGATTCTTTACGTCCAGTATAATTAATGTTTTCTTGTATTTTTTTTAAAGTAGGCATTTGTTTATACAATATATGGAAATCATAAATAGTTCACCGAAGATAATCTTCGTTGAAATTATCTATTTTTTCCAGGTGTAGAAAATGAAGTGTTCGCTTCAGAAATTGTGTCCATTGTCTGTTTTTCCTTTAAAATTGTTTGCAATAAGCGCACTGTGATAATCCAGTAGCTTTCGCAACTCGTCTTTGAACTTTTTTCAAATCACCAACCCCATTGGCAGCTTCACTAGACATGAACTTGTGTACGTTGAATAATATTTCACTTGCCCTCGTAAAGCTCGTCCGCGTCCCAAAAAAGATGATGAAGACATTATTTAAATATTAAAAATTCCGTAACTCTCGATTAGGTTGAGTGCACTTGCACTAAAAAGCGATCAGAAACGTCCATAACACACAAACTGCTCGTAGAACAAGCGATGACTAATTAAAATGATAGCTGATTGGTGACACACTGGATTAGGCCACACCCCTTCCCCGAATGCGTTTCTGCGCAGATTTTTTAAAGCGCTAACTTAGACTGGCTGTACTCTATATATACGTAACCAATAATGAAGACAGATTGCTGATACTATTATAACATATTCAGGCCTATTCTCAAAATTGCAATATTGAAATGAAGGTGATTGTTACACCAACCCTCAAAAATAGACAGTATGTAAATTAACGTCCGTGTTATATTTGAATGAGAGTGAGGGAGATAAACGTACCATAATCTGTCAAAACATAAAAATGGCAACAGGATTGGCCGTGATTCTTCACTACGACGCTGCGGATGAGGAAATCAATAGGCAATTTATGAACAAACCTTTTTCTGTGAACTTTGAATACTGTATTAGTACTTATTTTAACCAAAAACTTATATTTTTAGTCGAAACTCGAGAATGGAAAGACGTCGTTTGGATATAACACGGACGTTAATTTACATACTGTCTATTTTTGAGGGTTGGTGTAACAATCACCTTCATTTCAATATTGCAATTTTGAGAATATGCCTGATTATATGACTAATCGCAAGCTAATTTTGGTTACAAAAGTTTTCCTAATACTTACTAAGTTTTTTATATTTTACGCACTTTGCGTCTATTGCTATGTATATATTTACTGTATCAATGACTACGAACACACCTATAGCATTTATTTACCAAGAATTTCATAACCTGTGGGTTTGAGTTAAATAATCATGGCTAGGCTGTGTGCGCCTTCGTAGAGCGTCTGTCCTATAATAAAATACTTTGAAATAAAAATGGATTTTGTTTTTACAGCGAAGTTTGACGTTTTTAGGAGGCAAGAGGCAATGTATAACATAATACAAAACAAATTAGACATTTCGAAAAGGAAAGCTGGTATTATTTAACTGGTGATTACTAATCATTGCTTACATCAGTAAAGACACATAAATAAGTAGAAATAAGGAGAGGGTTGTATTCTTTCACCGATGTTCTTCAATCTGTACGGAGAAAAAATGTTTGAGGAGGCTTTCTGTGAAGCAGAAGATGGCTCGGTAATAAATGGGATGAAACTAAATAACCTATGATACTATACGATCGCAGACGATACTATGCTTCTAGCGGACTCTTCAACTAAACAAACGATCATTAGCAATGTACGTAGACGAAATAAGATTGGATATGTAAAATAGTCTAGTTGGGATGCTGATTAGACAAGAGCTGAGACGCGATTGAAATTATATGTCATTAAGAGCAAGCCCGAGCTGTTTTCTTCTGCATGAACAAAGTATGTTGCAACTATGATCTAAACTTAAATTTGCGAATGAGTATGATTCGATGCTGTGTGTTTCTTGTATTATGGAATGGAATCATAGACACACACTGAAACAACGCTAGAAGCATTTGAGATACGGATCTACAGACGTCGATTCCAAATGTATTTTTTTAAGTCATTCATGATTCATTCAATTCCACCGTCGATTATAAAACCTGTCCTGACCATATATTAAAACATATAATTTATATATACACGTATATATATAATATACAAATTATGTAATGCAATATGCTTTGTAACACCTACTGCTATATTATGTGGATGAAGTATCAGGGTTAACATAATTTATTATCCAATTATATTTTATCCGCGGAGCTACAAAGTTTTTCGAGGAATATTTGTTAAGTTGTTTCAGACATTTCTACCCACACAACTTACAGAAATGTTGATGTTTCGCAGTGGTTAGCGCGGGCGCCGCGAACGAGATTTTTTTTTTTTACGTAAAAGTAATATTTTTTCTGGTTTGGTAAACGCGGGATTGATGAACTCGGAGCAGAATCAATATTGTTATTTCCTGCCGACAGGGCTATACATACAACAAGCCAACTGTGGCGAAGGATGCTTCAGTCTAACCATAAATCAAAGAGATAATCTATATTTACAATACTAGAGTTTTGCACCCCCAAATAAGAAAGATCTTGAATTGTGGGGGTGGCTTTCAACATTTATATAAAACTAGATGTAAGAATTTGTTTACAAGAAATTAAAAAAAAAAATTTAAAAAATATATATACATCTATAATAATACAATATAAAAATTTTGGGAAATTGATCAGATTACAAATACGTAGTTTAATAATTTTAAAGACCTTAATCCATTTTGTAAACATTTATATTTGATGCTAATTTATTTTATATTGACAGCTGGTTGTACAGTTTAGTAGCAATGTATGATGCGTGTCTCTGTTCTATTCCTAATTTGGACATTTTAAAAATAACATGTTCATTAGTTTTACTCCTAGTTTGATAGTTAATAATATAATAATAATAATCTAGTATTTTTTTAAATTATTTTTATTATTATCTTTTGAATTGTAATCAATAAGATTGTTTCATTTTTTATTTTCTCAAACGTAATTAAATACTTCTTCAACATTAGCAAAATTACATTGTGGCCGCATATTGTATAAACAATAAGACAAAAAACTTTGTTTAAATTACTTTTTATTGATTATTCAACATGTTTCGATATGGAAACAATGTATAATGATATTAAAATTCAAGCATAGATATATATAAAACATTAGTTAGCTACTACTTAGTTACCCACCACTTTATAGTTGTGTTTTTATATATGCTTGTAATTTATTTTTAATTTCAGTATACATTGTTTTCCAAAGAAGGTACCATAGTAGGTATCGAAACATGTTGAATAATCAACAAATAGTAGTTTAAACAAAGTATTTTGTCTTATTAATTAAATACACCTAAATACGAATTTAAAATTCAATTGTGGAGATCTTGCGCCTCCACAGCCATCATTACCGCCGACAACTCCTTAACGCGCCTCACATTTACCGGTGGGTAAAACCAGCACACAAAAACACGCCCGGTACCGATGGCTTCACTCCTCTCGCTGCCGTCTTTCGGACAAGATCTCCAGGAAGCGTTTCTACGTGTAGACTTTTCATTATACAGATAGCGTATATTTTTAATCTATAACTGTGCTTAACGAGAAACGCGCGTGAACCGTGAGTTGTTTCATCTTTCTATTTTCCAACCTACTCTGGCCACACTCAAATACATAACACATCTCCGCGATTAAACACACAGATCCTTCTGATCCACAATCATCAACATACCCACACAATCGTAATTCGTAATAACATCATCTTTCCATAAACCCCTTCCCCTTTATTAACCCTTTCCAAACCATGCAGTAACATAGGTCTACCATCATGATTAAACCTGTAATATTTTGGTAAATATATGCAATATAAAATTCATATTTTAGATAATGATAAAGAAAATATTATCGCTTAGGAACGACTAGTGAAATAATAAGCATGAAAAGTGAATCGTACAAAAAAAAATATTTTTTCTATTCAATCCGTTGTAAAATTAATACGTTGGTAAAAATACCATTTGTGATATAAAAAACAAAGATCACATACTATTTTCACAGTGAAAAGAACAATAAACATACAAATATAATTGTATCTTTCTTACTAATTAAATGAAGAGAGATAAGAAGGAAAGACACATTATATAAGACTTAATGAATGCTCTAAATTATGTCATTAATCATTTTTTCAAAATTGAATGCTCAATATTTAGAGTAAATTCGTGCCATTAAAGCCATTTAAGCTAATAAAAACATTTTTTCTAACTGTTATTTACGGTAACACGAGTTGGCAGCATGGCTGCGTTCGGGTATTTTATGTCATGGTATGGTAAAGGTTAAGGCAAACACATTCTTATTGTGAAGTTGTAATTATTCGAAACAAACGGTCTGTGATATTTGTAACACTAATACACTTTTACCCATTAAATTAATCAACTAGAAAGAATCTATTTATCGAAAAATAAATTGTTTCTGCCGTGATACGAGCCTGGACATTTTCCTATCCGGGGAAACGCGTTAACTAATTTCACAACATCAATATATCACTATATCAAACATGAATTAAAAATACAAATGTAAAATTATATTAATTTCTGGTACAACTCGTTTAAATAAATCGGTAATGTAAATATTTACTAAACCTTGGCATTTCTTCAGTGAACATCAATTCTTACAATCAACAATTCCTGTACATGCAATGTATGCGTTATATAATACATGCGTGTTGTGCAAACATTCGGATGTTTCCGGGGAAATACTTCCGGGCTTGTAGTAATATGCATATATATATATATATCGGTGAGTGGCTTCTGCAGAGCGAGCTGCGGACCTCCGGACCTCGGTTCTCGCCATTCTCACTCTTGCTACTTCGTTACGTAAAAATACGCTGGAAAAGCGTTGTAGACCGGCGACCTCTACATTTGTGAAATGCCCGACCATTGTTTCTTTCATAAAAACTCTTCAACAGCTCCGCGATATCTTTTATCGAAGGTCTGCAATCACGGCGTCCATTGACGGAACTCCGAATGGCGACAGCGGGAGCAGGGGGTGGGAGAGCTCGGACAGCGGAGGCGTCGCCCCTGGCGCGGAGGACATGATCCTGAGTAAACAATGCCGAACACGCAGGCTCGATACGTCCACCGTCACACGACACCACGCGGAGGCGTCCGGCCGGCCGCGCCAGAGACGGACAGTCGAAAGATTCGGCCGATTCACTTACGGTTTAAGTTTGCGATTCGCCATAAAAAAGGTTACTCAATAAATTGGAGTCAAGGTTTTATAACTTCGGCGAGTACACCGCACAACTCATTCAGTTTCAGCCGCGGAGATGGTGAAACCCGCCGTTGGCCTAGCGAGGTGACTCAGATATTCAAAGTGCGGTGTAAAATAATCTTCGGTCATTTATTTACGACCGATTTTGTTCCTTGCGTCACATCGTCGTTTTATAAGAACGTTGAACACGGTTTTATCCAAGTGAGGATCCATATCGAGGTTTACGTAACCTTAACATCGCGTAATATTTCACTCTCGGCAAAATAACCACGAAAACGACCTTTCCCCGGCCGGTCCCGTTCTCCAACGTCCCCCTGACAGTCGTCGATTTCTCAAGATGCTCGATGTGCGCGCCAGACCTGCGGTTGACCCGCTTTACATAAGACGAGGCTTTCCCGAGCTGAACAGCACGCTGGCGAGAGAAGTGAGATACGGCGATTCCGAACGTCATCGTCAAGTTGAAAGACACGATGAAACCTCCAGACCTAAATCGTTTTGAATGGCAGATGATTACGGGGCATGGACAGCATATTTTGTGAAATTGAACGTATGATTGGTGGTTTGACTGGACTTAGACACCGCCCGCCCAGGAACGCAGACCTAATTACTAATGGGACGAATCTTGTTTTATATAAGGAATTTATTCGGGTATGGGTGACTCGTTGGAGCTCCTCAGATGGGTAGTCAGGCCGGCCTGCGTGGGTGGAACTCCACCTACGCATCCACCTCTCACTCTCCGTGCCTCGTGTTTTGCAACTCCGTTAGTCTGTCTGTGTAAGTGTGACTCAATCTATTTTGTGTCTCGTCCACTGTCCCTCTTTTGGGAGTGTTTTTAATGAATGAATCCCTGAGTGTCTGCCTTGAACTACTGCACCTTAATTTTCCATCTGTACTTACAACTATGTTCTATGGATATATATTATATGATTTTTTTTATGTCTAAATTTTAAATTTTAATTGCTAATAATCTCCTTTTTCGTTTTGTAATTGTAAAAATGTAATAGAATTAAAGTCGCGCATTTTGATGAGCTTTGATGAGCGGGACCGACAAGGAAGCCCCAGCTTCCAAACCGGTTCTGGGAAAGGGCGGGGTTCTTCTCGTTAGGGTTGTTCTTTATTAACACGCTGGACCTTTTATGATCCACGATTCCCCGATCCACTTCTGCAGCTCGGCGGTGAAGGGCAGACAGCGGACATACGATACGGCGAGAAGCGGCCTGTCACATCGCGTCAGTCCAGGCAGCCACTGACCGGCGAGTAGCCGAGCGGCAGCCGACGGAGCGCACGGCGGCGACGTGCAACACAACATCTTATCTCTCGCCGATTCGATACGAAAGCTGAGCTGGCGGACTGTTTCAATTCTTATACGACATTCGAAATCATTGTAATAAAGGTATAATGTGCTGCGGGCATGGAACCTACCTGACCGCATCGATCATTTCATTTACAACTAGACATTTCTTCTCTGATGATAGAGCCGCGCCCGGCCGCGGCAGGTTTGATCTGCTTTTATTTATTTTATCAGCGATTAATTTGTGTTTCAAATTTCACGAACACTTTGTAAAAATATTATATCAAAAAATTAATTAATATTCGGTTTAAAAAACGCGTTACATGTCTCAAGCGCAGATTATTGTATTTTGTTTTGATCTCTTCAAACATCGTCTGTCAAGTTCAAGAAATATTTCTTCCTTGTTGATAAAATAACGTTGTTAAAAACGTTATTATTGTATCCCGCGAACCTCCCATAACATGTTGGACACCTTTTAACGCAATTTCGTTACACATTTTACCTGTGAAGTCTCTGAAAAAACATACGCTGTATTAAAAAGTCGAATCTGTTAAACATATATGTTTATACTAATTTATGTCGCAGTTCGCAATTTTCTAATAATTTTTTTAGTTATGTAAATCATTCACTTTTTGAAAATTTAAATTATTTTTTCATAATTCTTGCTGAAAGTAATAGTGTTCATGTGTTTTATTTGAATTTCTCGGTAAAATTATAAGGTTTTAGCTCTTACTATCTCATTAACGCAGGGGCGGCCTAGTTGGAAAACATGCTATTTTAAAATGGTACTTAATTATTTCACAATTTTTTTGTGATGAATGGATCATGTAATTAATGAGTTCCGTCTCTTTACGAGTGTATCCCCCCCCCTACACAAAGCATTATTTCAAAATACACAAATAACAAGATTTAGAAACTGCGACCGAAAAATTAGCAAAACTTCGAATCTTCGGGAAATGTGCGGCTGCGTCCTGTGCACCCAGGCTTGCTACATTGCAATGTAAAATAAATTAAATGTGAAAGACAAAACTGATACCACCATATCATAAAGAGTGAGTCAGGCATAACTAACTCATTTAAAAAAAAATGTGAGTTGGACAAACCACTCATATTTATCATGTCCACCTGCGAACCTCTTTTATATGACATCATTTTATATTAAACGTTTTAATGTTCCAAAATTATCTAACGCTATCTCAAACGCGCCCTTTCTAATGTGAACATGTTTAACGTGCTGGAAGAGCTTCTGATAAAACGTATACTATGCTAATAATCTCATAATATACTGCGGATACAGCCTATTTATTTGAGGAATAAAATCAGGTGGAATATAACTTTGGTTATACTGTAAAAGCAATGGATATTGTCACTAGAGGTTATATTCAACACGTCTGCTCAAGCGAAGACGTGTATTCAGAACATCGCGCGGCGCGAGAGATGAAGTATTGCGTTTAGTTTGTATGCGTTTGGAACAATTTTGCGAAAGAAAAAAGATGCGCAGTTTTGTTTGTCATTTTTTAATTTATCCGCTAG
Source organism: Eubasilissa splendida (assembly GCA_031772225.1). Lineage (NCBI taxonomy): Eukaryota > Metazoa > Arthropoda > Insecta > Trichoptera > Phryganeidae > Eubasilissa > Eubasilissa splendida. The sequence goes on along the minus strand of CM062845.1, from coordinate 24,019,491 downwards.
ATGGTTCTAGTTAACGCATTGAAAAAAGAGAAAATTTTAAGGTGGAAGGAGGAGGACACAACGTTTCAATTTGAAAATGGAGAACATGTCATTGAATTATCGTATTGAATACCATATGGTGACCCTTTGCGCACCTGCCTCGGGTCGGCTCTGGGTCAACGCAAGTTTTGACCCATACTCAAACATCAGACATTGATCATTTAGGACTTGAATGCTCGTAGTGGAATAAGTAATTATTTCGAATAAACTAAATAAATAAACAAATTAAACGAAAACATCCCCGTCGCTCCGACAGAAGTGTACCATTCTTGTTGCAGTTTCGTAAATACGTCAAAGCTCGAAAGTACCTACCGGGACCTGTTCGTTCACACACACACACATATTATATTATATTAAAACACACGCATATATTACTCATGGGAAGACATTTCTATCGGGTCACATACAAAACGATACTCCCACAGCGTTTCTCTGCACAGTCGCAAAAGTGTTTTCAATCGAGCGTGCGAACGCAGAAAGCGGGCTTTACGATGGATTGTGTAGTTCTAGATGTCTGGACCGAGAAAATAAACAAGAAGTATCTATGAGAAGAGCATTGTGCCTTCATGTAGTCTAGTGCTTATTCCATCGATCGATAAAATATCGATTATGACCGCTTATATATTTATTTATCGGTTAATATAATAGATAATAACAGATTAAATATAATGCATGCCAATATAATTTAAATTATGCAACCGAAAGTCTAGATAATATCTCCCTTACTAGGGTATCCCGTTTCCATTGATTTACCGGAATAATGACAATTTATAATACAACTACATAGCAAAAGAAAAAAAGAGATAAGAGATGGTTAAAATTCATATTTTTATTTATTATCTTTGTTTTATTAACCACTAAATTGAGTTTAAATACATCTACCAGTTTCGAAAAATACCATTTTCTTACATTTTATATTGGTAAAACGGGTAGAAATTTTAATATAAGAGTAAGGGAGCATTTGAGATGTTTGAACAATAGTGGGTTTTCAGAATTTCTAATCATTTGATAGAAAATGGTCATGGTTTTGATAAAAAATTGGGATTGTCAATTTTGCATATAAACGGTGTTGGTCACAAATTAAATAGTTTTGAATCGTTGGAGATAAATAAAGCGTGTAAACTAATCAAAAAATTATAAACAACCAACTAAATTTAACTACGAGTCCCATTCTAAAATTTTTTCCTAAAAATTATTCGAGTAAATTTGTATTAAGTAATGATTTGAGTTAGGTACTAAAATTTTTTTTTTTTAAAAATAGATTCTGGCAAAGAAACAATAATATATGTTTTAGTTAGTTATGACATCCTGAAGAAGAAAATGGTATTTTTCGAAACCGGTAGATGTATTTAAACTCAATTTAGTGGTTAATAAAACAAAGATAATAAATAAAAGAGATTTAGTACACATATATTTGTTATCTTTAAATACAAAATGAGAATAAAATATTAAAATGTGTGTTGCGTGCGCAGGGGTGGAACCCAGCCAGAAGTAAAAAGTGAAACCAACGGAGTAATTGCAGGGTTTAAGATACCGGAAGCGTTCATTAAAATTCCGTCGCATTAAACCATTGAAATCACATTGGTGAAAAGATATGCGATATTTATTATATTTTGTATTGTATAGTGTAAATATTTTGGCTTAACTTACCTGGTTTGACAAATACGTGATGTAATAATTTACGACATATTTATTTCAATGACGAGGCCGCATCAAGTAAGATACACCAATCTAAGTATTTTCCAACTTAATGTTTATCCATTAAAATAATTTTCTCAATCTTTTATCTAATAGCGTATTACAATATAGCTTTTTTTTTCTAATGATGAAAAACTAGTAGACATCGTATTTGAGGAGATGATGATTACGACGATGCATTCAATATTCAGTTGTACAAAAAACAAATAGCAATTACTTAATAATTTTCTTAGATAACGAAATAATCTAATTATCTAAAAATAATACTAAACGAGTCGGATGAGTATTTATTATATTTAAGTAAAATTAAAGTTATTTCCGGACTTGGCTACGCAACAACATATAATTAAACAAACAAATGTTGTATTATATTACGGCACACTTCCCACTTTAAGTCTCATTATATATTCTGAAGAGAAAAGAATTCATTTGTTATAATTGATTGTAATTTAAGATGTGAACCCGCAATACAAATCTCGTTGTTACTTAATGACAATAATTTCATTTTTATGTTGTGATTTTTTTTAGAAACATAATTTTGTTCCCCAACGGTCAAAACAATAGACAATGATATTACGTTCTTTTTTTAAAATTTAATTCGAAAGATGTACTTTTTTAGTTTTTACAAGACAATACAATGAAAGAGAGTTTGCAACTGATTATCGTACACGATACGTTTAACATTCTTCATTAAATAACTTAATTACATCTATGTATTTAAAATATACACATAGTTTAACATAAAATATAATAATGATTATACAGTTAAAGATTTAATTTTACGTTTAAACTCTTTGTACTTTCTTACTATTGTGTGTCGGCGGGCAGCTAGCTCATTGAAAAATGTAATGCCTCGGTAAGAGTAATGCTGCGCTGTGTTCGCGTTTAGTTTTGGAATTTTAATGTTTCCGGATGTCTCAGGTCTACCGCTGATACTTTCAGGAATATAAATAAACCGATAAATTCAGTATGCTTAAAGCCCTCATTGTGTATTTTAAGTAAACAAACGGTTTTGTAGATTTTATTTTCATTTAATACACACAAAACTCACGGAAACGCTCGTCGGTTCGGAAATCTCGCAGTTTTAAAAAGATAATATAAATATAAATTTAAAAAAAACTTAGTATTCAAACTTCATTTTCGTTAAAAACATATTCTAGTATATATATCTAATTTGAATGAAAACCCTTAAAAAAATTATGAGTTTATTTTTCGGGTCAAATGCGTAAAACGTTTAGGCAGAATCTACTAGACGGCGCTTATCACGAACGCCCAATCGCGGTTCACAACCAAACATAAATAAAATGAATTACGAATCACGATATTCTCAGATATTCAATCACCGATAGTGAGCGTGACTCAAAGATCACATTGCGTGATTTTGAGCTCATCACTGCGGGACTCTTTATCATTCGATATAGTCAAATCAAAGTCGTCGGCGATCGTTGTGAATTTATTTACGAAAGCAAATAAAATTTGTGTTAATTCTCCCGTAAAGATATGCGTGCGTCTTTTCTGCGGCATCTTCGATGTGGTAATTTGTTAATTATGCGAGAGGGTGATGTCAGCGAGCGCGGTTATAGCGAATGGACGCATGCAAATACCTAATTGCGTTACCGGTAGCCACTCGCGCTCGCGGTACCTGCCGCAGATTTTGCATTCGCCCGATGTCAACTCCGGTCCCGCGGCCGACGCCTCCAGCCGGAACGGTCCCCCGTCGCACAACACGACTCTTGGCAGAGTTCTCATGGCGAGCTCCGTGTGAAAAAACCTATTGTACGGAACACTCGAGTGTGCAGCGTTCAAAAGTAGGTAGGTACGTAACGAAATCATTTCTACCTTTCATTTTTTTACATGTACCTATACGTTGTTTTTTTTTTTTTTGCGGTCACCGCCGGCAAAAAATGGCTACTTTCGTTTGCGTATCGATCTAGAAGGTCCGATTAGCCCCGGGCGGGTCGTTTTTGCACAAGAAGTAGGTAGGCAGGTACCCCGTCTGCACGATAAACAATATAGCCTAATAATTATTACTCGGAGGAGGTCGCCCCGATATTGTGTCTTTAAAAGGTCTAAGTGGAACGTTAAAATACCGGCTTTGCTTTGCATTTAGATTACGTGCGCCGAATAGCCGGATTATTACACTTTTGACTTTGCCTTGTTTGGGCCGAGGTGTTAAAACCCGACCCGACTCGGCCGCGAGCCGTTTTACAATCGACGACTTCGGCCTTATTTTATAGTAAGTATATTCAATTTCATTACGTGATTCTGCGCGTTGCAGCGCATCGCCGCTCCTGTGCGCCGTTTCCGCGCTGCGAGCATCCCTCGCACATCCTTGTATATATTATATTATAACACTTAGGTCATTTAATGTAGCGAGCTACGTTATTACTCGTTCGTGCACAGCGGCATCGCCACATATCGATTACCGGATATATGGGTAGGTAGTGCCCGAGCGCGCGAATCGCTCATACGGGCTACAATCATCGCCTGCCTAGTCCTAGAGAGAATATATTAATACGTAATTTACCGAAGAAATTATTTTATAAACTCGCTCGAAATCAGCGAATTGCATCTCGGGTCCGGGTCCAGGGGTGGCGAGGGTTGCAGGGTTGCAGGGCTGCAGGGCGGCGCAGGCACGGGGTTTGGCAAGCGGCCAAACATTCCTAAATCGATAGTGAACGCCGCGCGGAACAGAGCCGCATTGGGCGCGACTGTCGCCCGCGCCCGCCGCCAGCGTGCACCTCGGCAGTGTAATAATGCAAGCGGATTAATCAATTCATTTCTCCGAATGACTTGGATAAATAATCCCGCTTCTCGAAGGACACCCGATACGTTACAACGGGAAGGAAACGTTGTGAAATGTACGGTTTATAAATTATCCGGCGGGTCCTACCTTCGATTGGCTATGATGCTGGGACAGATTAATCTTTAGTTCACGCAATAGCCAAGGTGATCTACCCGCAGGTGTCTCTGCATGGACTCAATACACAATACCGATCGATACAGTTATTTATATAATTAATACGATGACATTGATATTTCTTCGCCTGAGATTGGAGAAATGTCTTCCGCTCGCTTGATTTATCGAAGTGAAGTATGATGAAACTTGTCTCTAGGACTCGCCGAAGACAGTACACAGCTATCGGATCGTCGTCTGTCGTATTTTGTACAGAGTAGTATGACGCTTCTGACACACGCCGACCTTTACCAACAAATAACGATAGAACAAAGTAGGAGTGTGTGTACACGGATGTCTTAGAGATAGGGATACATCAGTTGATTATTCCGACACGCGTACAAAATACAACGGACGAATGACAGATCCACCCAAATAAAATACAATAGATGAGTGTCGACTTGTTTAAAGCCCAATTTAAACGAGCTTTGAGAAAATATCACCAGTGTACCCCGGATACAAATCATTTATATGTAAGTTATAAGAACATATTATTAGGAGAACACATTCTTATTGTGAAGTTGTAATTATTCAGAACAGACGGTCTGCGATATTTTAAATATGAATTAAATATATTAATCAGAAAGATATACATATAAAATCAATTCTATCGAAAAATATTGTTGTTGCGCCACCGGGATTCGAACCTGGATTCTCTTTCCTAACCGGGGAAGGTGCATTATCCAACTATGCTATAGCGATAATATTTTTAGCGACAATTTTCGAACCTATATGTTACCTTTTTGATATTGATACATTTAATCGTTCCATTATTTGAAAGAGCCATCTGTCTTATTTTTACAGAATCTTAAATACCTTTAAGTAAACTGATAGCAGACGCCAGAATTATCAATTCATTTTTATTAAATTTTAGACACATTGATACAACTTTACTATTAGGAGAACACATTCTTATTGTGAAGTTGTAATCATTCAGAACATAGGTCTGTGATATTTTAAATATGAATTAAATATATTAATCAGAAAGATATACATATAAAATCAATTCTATCGAAAAATATTGTTGTTGCGCCATCGGGATTCGAAGCTGGATCTCTTTCCTAACCGGGGAAGGTGCATTATCCAACTGCTACAGCGACAATATTTTTCGATAGAATTGATTTTATATGTATATCTTTCTAATTAATATATTTAATTCATATTTAGTATCTTATAATATTCCCACTCTCGTGAAATAAATACGCGCCAATAACTGTAAAAATATTTTATTCCATTTACTTTCGGCGATGTTCTGACTCCTGGCCCGACAGGTAGCAGGTAGCACCACCACATCGATATTGTTTTCACGTACTTATAATATTTTCCTAATGCACGCGAGGAATCATTTAAAAAATATATTATTTCATTTCGTGCCGTGGGGGATTGTAAAATTATTGGTAGCTTAAATCTTCAGCTTCAAAACCAGTGAGATTTTTTATTGTTTTGAACGAACGAACGAAATATAAGTCAGTAAACTAGGAACAGACAAATGTTGACCGTATATTTGTCTAGCAGCGAGGAGGCATATAGGTTTCAAATCCTGGTCGCTGATGCAGTCGCAGCAGTGGCGTAACTACGCCAATGAATTCAGTGTGGTAGGAGTCCAAAATACATTTAGCGTTGATACCTTTCCCAGTACTAATATAGACAAATTATTTTTAAAATCCACCCCTGCAACAAACGGAATAGTAAAATAAATAAAAAACATTTTTCACGTGTATTACGAAAACTAGTGAAAACATCTATGTATGCGAGGGCTATGTGACAAGTACCCGTGTTTAACGACTGATGACTGTATGCCATTGATTAACGCCATCTTTCGAACGATGCCTGTCAAAATTTTGTTTTGTTTTGATTACTGTTGAAAGTGAACAAGTTTGTTTGTTTGCAACCTTGGAAAAAATAGCGATGGCGGTCAGTCTTTTTTTGGATGGGAAGACGTGTGAGAAAATCAAAGTGAAGTTGGAAGCCGTTTATAAGATTCGATGATTACTATCAAATTTTAATGAATTTAAGTATGGTCGAAAATGATATGGTGAACAAAATCCATGATATCGTGTTAGCAGACCGCCGGGTGAACATTACAGAGATTGTAAACATCTCAATTGAGAACGCGTACAAAAAAATCTACATTAAAAATTGGGTATGAGAAAGCTATCGGCGAGATGGGTGCCGCGTTTGCTCACAGTGGAACAAAAATGGAAATTAAGAAATTATTTATTTATTTGAGTCATAGTATATTGTTTCAATAAGATAAAACATCACCGCAATGTGAGACATGCATTTCGGTGCCCTGCGCGCTACACTAGTATTTTACTGTATTATTATAGCAGACAGTGCTTCTCCGATATAATAGTAAATAAAATGTAATTTTATATGTACAAAAAAATAGTTCAGTTAATTAACATATTGACACAGCTACAGAGATACAAATACAAAGATAAAAATCATATTATATATCTGTGTCTTCTACATAACCAAATTTTTTTTTTTTTAAAAGTTATGTAATACATGTTGTAATACATATGAATAGAACAAAACACAAACATTAGAGTATCGTAGAAAGTTGTAAGAAGTGTCAAAGTTTGCAAATAACGCACAACTAGTCGACGAGTAAACATCTGTTGCCAACACACTTGAAGCCGTCTTCATTGAGTCGAGACACAAAAAATGGTAACAACTTAATCCTATAAACAGTTAAACCAACAGCAAAAATGTCGACTACCTCCCAAAAAATGCAATCTGGATGCTGCGGAGTTAGCTAATGCACGAGTCATAGAACAGTGAAATGATGGGTGAAAGTCAAGCAGACCAACAATCTGGGGGCAGTCTATCGTACCATTGAATACCCTGTATAGAAATATAAGGTCGGTCACCATACGTCTCACTGACATGCAGTAGGTTATGCTGTCACCAATGATAGTATACGATCACCAACGTCGTTTATACGACCCTGCCATGTATTTATTTATCATTTTAGAGTACTATTAATAGGTTTTTTTTTAGTTTAAGTTTTAAAACGTAAAATAATAGCTTCTTACCCGGATAAAAATGTATGGACGTTTTTAAGAACACTTTCTGCGTTGTTTGAAAATCCTCCACGTAATAACTAAAGGAAATAATTATTTGTATTAAAGGTTAACGTAGGAAATAGTTCTACCAATTGTTTTTCCCAAATTGAAAACCAATCCATGCACCATATTTAAAGAACAATCACGAAATCAACACGTTAAAAACAGTAAAATAGTAAAAATCGCGAATTAGTAAAAGAGGAAGTAGACACTTCAATGATTTGCACGCAGTTGTAAGCCTTTTTAATGTAATTCTATTAAAAAACAGCGTAGGTAACGACTCCATACAAAACGGATCAGCCGAAATAAATTTTCAATTCAGTAAATAACCAATTATATGACTTGAGTTATTCACTAGCTTAAAGACAGAACAGAGTATACACAAGAGCGCCTTGGGTACAGTGGTGAGTTGTCGAAGTAGTTTTTAGAACCAAGCAATTAAAGTCTCTACCGGTACACTGATGGTACACCGTTACACTAATGTTTCCGTTTATGTTAATCCAATTATTTAATTTATATTTGTTTACCAGATTTTTTAGTAATGCACGCCCCTGCTAATACGGGCACCTATCATACACCCCTCGTACAGTAGAGCCTCGCCAATATGTCGGGCTAGACACCGGACCATCGTCGCTAAGCGAAGCAAGGATTTTTTTCAATTACGAGTAGATACATATAAAATGTCTCAACATTGACAAGAGACCAATTTTGTTATTATTATTTAATAGATAAAACCGCTCACTACTTAATTTTCTTATATCCGTATACATACATTTCATTTTGCATCGGGGTGCAATGCCCTTTTTTGCATTGTGCATCGGGACCTAATTTGTTCGGTTGCGCCACTGAGCAGCAGTCCGCAGTGCGACGGTCGCGTGACGTCGTCGACTCTGGTGCCTACCCTAACTGCATGCTAACACGCCCATTCCAATTGAATCGAAATAAATCATTTTCAAAATGGGTTTTCCAATTTTCGCAGACCGTCAGCGGCATTAGTCAAGGCCTGATTCGCGCGGCATTGTAACCCACAATATTCTGACGGAAAAATATCGAGCCGAGTTATCTATTTACAATTGGATTCACATTTGTCACAGTTTAGTTTCAGTAATTGAAATTCATGACAGAAATTACGTTTCAAAATAAATACATAATTGTTTAAAAAGTTTATAAATAATTGACTTGTCTCATTTGACTACCTTGTCTTGTTTAGCGGTACGACCATCGCCTAGTGAATTACGCGGAGGGAATTCGATCTTCGTCCGGGAGTTTGCATGGCTAAAGTCGTCCACCAAGTTTGCATGGCTAAAGCGATTAACTTAATTTAAAAATACAATAATATTTTGGAGACATGATTCCTTGTACACATTTTAATGTAAATAAATACTTAGTTAATTTCGCATTTTAGATAAATACAAAGTAGAAAGGAAGATTGGTTAAAAATTATAAGAAAGAATGGAAAAGTCATCTCAGGTCATAAATTATTGTGAGGTTAGGAGACCGTCGAGGAATTGTAAGAGAGAATGGTCAGATCAGGTTTTAAAAAAACTTACTAAAACTCAAATAAACCGTACGCGTATGGTATACACTTTTATTAAAAATATGATAATATCGACAAGTCTCGTAGCCTAAGCTCAAATGTTTAAATCCCCGGTTGGGCAGTTATTAAACATATTTTTAGCCAATACCCAAACTGTTATATTTAACGAGATCCCGAATATAATCTGTCGTTAGGCAGCGTCGCGCAATTGTGTATCGCATAATATCACCGAGACGGTAAATTACGTACCGACTTAACTCATTTATAGAATATGTCTGATTGAGTAATCTGTTTAGGTTAGATGTACTGTCGTAAACCATTTTCTGTTTTTTTAGAAATAATTATTTTGATCAATTTGTATTTTTTTTAAATCATTTATATATTATATTGCATATTTATAAATTTATTTATTTTAATAAAAATATATCATCTCAACGACACGAAAAAAAAACTGGCTACTTTAATACAAATAAATAAATAAACTTAGCAATTTATCTATAATAAATCTATTATATTATTGTATGTTCAACCCTAAAGAAAAAAAAATATATATATATATGTCAATATGCCAATTTTAACTTAACTTTAACCAGATACTGGAAGATGGTCCTGTTATGTCCTGTATGAGGCGAGAATTGTGTGTCAGAACAGAAAAGTGTGGCACTCTGCCTAACCCCGCGGGGAAACGGCGTGATGTAACGGTACAAGTATATTCTCATTAAGGAGAACACATTCTTATTGCGAAGCTTTAATTATTCAGAACAGACGGTCTGTGATATTTTAATTATGGAACGATAGATGTATATCAATTTGAAAAGTGTGTCATATAGGGGTCGAAAATTTTTGGCGTCAATGTACTGTGTGCTGTAGCATAATCGGTTAATGCGCGTTCCCCGGATTAGAAGAGATCCCGCTAGCAACAACAATATTTTTCGATAAAATTAATACATTTAATTTGTATTCACGTATATTCATCCACATAGAACAAAGTAAAGCTTAACGAAACTCCTCTGTCGTACATATCTACATATTATATTTTAGTAATCTAAAACTGATCGTTTAACGGCATCTCGCTGACAATGTCTCGTACTCGGTCCATTGTAGATTTTTTTCTACAGATTCGTATTAAAAATGATTGGAAATAAATGTTACGATTGAAATCGTGTACACGCCTAATTTCCTCACGAAACAAGTCGTGCGTACTTTCTTCTCAAAACCAAATCTTCTCCGGTGAATAGCGAAGCTTGCCCAAACTGCTCCGTGTACGTTGTAATAAAATTCGTCGCTAATGACGGCAATATTTACTTCTTTACGGCGTAAATAATTTTTGTAGAAACGCTTGTCGTTGGGTAATCGTTTGAACAGACCAGCGCTGTCCTTGCGCGTCGGCGCGGTGGGAGACCTCGCTAACCTGCTCGCAGATCGCATCATGACTCTAGTGTCAGTCATGCCAACCACAAATGGCCGCAAGAAAATCCATGTTTATACCTATTCTAACACAGGGTGTTTTTTTTACTTACGCGATCGCACGCATCCACATGGTGATGGAAAATCTTCGCACAAACCGGGTGAATTAATTATTAAAAAAAAAAAAGACGAAACAGCTAATTTAAATGTTTCCACCAACATTTATTTCGGGGAAAAAAAACACATTAATCAATTTGATTAACATGATTTCACAAGACACCTAATTTTACATAGTTTCCATATATATCATATATACAGTGCCAAAATTTAATACCAAATTTGCTCAACGAACTTTCTCCGCGAATATTTAACAAATTGCCACTAGACCTTTAAGGGTCTAAAGTGATTAACGACTTCAAACCAAAAATAACAAAGTGGTTGCTTGATGTGAGTAGAAACAAAAATGAATCTAACTTGTTATTTGTGCTAACCTACATATTTTTGTCTCCAACTATTGTATATTACAGACAATAATATTTTAATAACTTTTATTCAATAATATTTTATAACTTCAGATTGTACTATTTTCACATAACATTTTATAACCCACTTAACATTATACTTACTTGCCTCTAAACAATTACAACTTTTAAAAAACTGTAAAGGTAATTGCTTTTGAACAGACCACGTCTAGCAAAGTAATTACCTTTATTTTTTTATATGTACTAGTAAGTAAATATTTTGTAGCTTAAATAAACTCTTCAAAACAAAATGTCTTGAAATTGTTATTTAGTTAATGCCCAAGAAATACAAAAAAATAACTTAATTATATTATACAATTTTTTTAAACATACAGTACTTAATTTTTATTTTTTCGCATAATCACCTCCAATATTTAAGCATTTAAAAAATTTTATTCGCGTGCTTTAACGTTCCGCTGTTGTTCATAACAAATCAGTTCATCAATTTTATAAAGCGCTAAAATTTATATGTATATATGTACGTACGATACACTTTCATTATAAATACGGTAATATCCACGCACCTCGCGTCATAAGTCATTGCAGACCGTCGGACTAGAAAGAGCGTAGGTTCAAATCCTACCGGCTGCGAGTTTTTCAAGCTTGTATTTATTTTATTATCACGTCATAACTAATAAATTTAATTTGTGGTATACACACTGTTGATTTAGCCAAGACACAAACCGCTTTATTTATTTTTCCAAATATCCGTCATGTCAAACGATAGTCGCCTATCAGTTAACAAAGCGTGGTGTACGTACAAGGGCACACATGTAACTAGTTTGTAGGAAAAATATTAATATACTAACTTGTATTTATATTTTTATTTATTATCTTTGTTTTATTAACCACTAAAATGAGTTTAAATACATCTACCGGTTTCGAAAAATACCATTTTCTTCTTCAGGATATCATAACTAACTAAAAATAGATTTTTTTTAAATAGATTCTGTCAAAGAAACAATATATGTTTTAGTTAGTTATGACATCCTGAAGAAGAAAATGGTATTTTTCGAAACCGGTAGATGTATTTAAACTCATTTTAGTGGTTAATAAAACAAAGATAATAAATAAAAATATGAATCTTAACCACAAAGATAACATTGCTGATTTTAAAAGTATAACTTGTATTTATTAAACTAATAAGAGCTTGTCAAAAATTACAGAAAAAAAAAATTATTTACCTATAGCATAGCCACGCTAAACTGCTTGACTGTAAAATAAAAAAAAATTCTGCTGTATTTATCAGCTCCATATAAATTTCGAAAGTCTATTTTTATTTTAATATGCCGACGGCTATTATCGCCGATCTGTACAATTGAGATGACTCGTTATTTATTACTTCGAAACATACCATTTATGCCCATGGTGCGTGGTGCTGTTAAATATTGTGAACTCCGCGTATAGCACTCGTACAACTGGAACTATTCTTGCAAAATATGTTAAAAACTGAATATATTTATTAGATGCATTAAACAAACTCCCACCATATTATATAAGATACATTTTCGTGAGAGTTATATGTTTAAATTTTTTTTTTATTAAGGACAACACATTATTGCGAAGTTGTAATTATTCAGAACATAGGTCTGTGATGTTTTAATGCTAATTTATTTTTGTATTCTGTTCATGTTATAAATATACAAAATAGGCGAACATAATGTAAGATATATTCAGTGTCCTTAAACTGGGTTATAAAGAATTCTAATAACATAATAAATAAGTAAAATACACTCGCTATCCCATGATTGAAACACCATGCAAAACAGAAAAATGATGATGTTCTGTTCATGTGATCATTTCCATGAATCTTTGACCAGTTTCCTTTATGTGTTAATTATATTTATAATTAATACATTTAATTAGTATTAAAAATGTGTTTAGTTCGACGGAAATCAAACTGACGATTCCGGGAACAGGAAGCGGGTATTTTACCGTACATGATAGCACAAATATTAATTATTACACGAGTACAAATCGATTTGTTTACTGTCACAGTAAGAGTCGAAGCATAAAATGAACACACATTGCTTTCGATCGATTCTAGGTAAAATGTGTTTTATTTTAATTAAGTAATTTGGACCGTTTTATTTATATGAGTCTGAAGCTTGGTCTTACATTATAGCGCAAAAATTCGGGTCGCAGATTTTCGAAAATAAAGTCTCGAGCAATACACGAATACCGTAAAATGTAGGAGGTTTCAAGGAGGCTTCCGCGGACGGAACATGCAGTGAGACGAGTCCCATAAAATGACGTGTTTACAAATGAGATTTTTAAGCGATTTTTGACTCGAGATATAAAGGAATTATATTAATGTTAATATTTAAGCACTTGTGTCTAACTTTACAGAATAGATAGTTGTAAGGATGTATTTTATAATGGAGGGGAAGAACGAGATGTAGTGATTGCGTTCATTGGCTTCCAAATGTCATGAGAAAAAAAGTCCCACTGAAGAAAAATAAGAAATTGGTTTATTGTAGAAGGTAACAAAATTTGTTAATCATACATGACTTTACAGATCATTTACACACACATATATCTAGACATTTAAATGAAGTAGTGGAGCATGTCAGAAATGGGGTTTTGTAGTATATTTTAAAAAATAAGAAAAAAATGCTTTTTGAATTTTTTCAAAATGTACAACACTTTTGGAGATATTTGCGTTTAAACATGGGCTTATTGAAAAACGCTTAGATTACCGTGTAACGTTCACATCTCTCGTACGTACGAGAGATGTGACGTCACTGCGACAATGCTCATCCGCTAGTCGACTTGTCGACTCGGAAGACGTGACGTCACACGATAAAACGGTACAAACAGATCGTTTTTAAAACACGCAATTTTGAACATTCACAACTCTGCCATATTTCAAGATTTCGAGAAAATTCTTTCAGCTTTGTAAATGAGATTTTTCTAAAAATTTTATAAAAATGACTCTCCATTGTAATATATTTTTGACCAAAAATATTTTCAAAGAGCAAATATCTTAGGCAAATTTTCCGACGAAATTTTGTATTGTATCACATATTGAAGCACGTATTGACATAACAAAAGTATTTGCACGGCTTTTGTTATTCAAATCGCCCAATTGTGTAAATAGCAAAAGATGCTCCCGAGGATGACACAACGCGCGCGGTGACGTATTTGTTTACAAGTCACTCGAAGGTTTTTTGGCGGCTTAAACCTGAAGATGATGGAATTGAATTAACAGGATGTCATTTTTTTACCATTAAATACTTGAAAAATCTACAAATACACAACACACAAGAAACAATAAGCCCATACAGGCATTTCTAATTTTATATTCGTACCGGGGTGTGTTTATTATTATTGTATATATTATTATTGCAGTGATGCAGGGGCTGCTAGCTGGGGCAGGAGATAACCTCTGAAGGAGGACGGTTTTGAGACGCTTAATAAGCGAGGTACCAGGTGTGCACCGCACATATTGTACGTCATGTGCCTAATCATTTAAGCGCAGGTCGATTTTCCATTTTTTCATTACAGATTGAATTTTCTCAAATTTATGAAATCGTCTTATGACTAATTGGATAAACTTGATTAATTGAATAAATTATTAATATGATGTAAAAGCGTCCCCCTTAAGTCACGACATAAATAAAATACTTTTATATTATATATTCATTGCTTCTCGGAACATTTACATATAGAGTTTTATTGCTAATCTTTAACTATTAATCACTACTAATATTATATTTAACAACCTCGCCGTTTACTGTGATCACCGTTCATATAATCGCCCGGATACGAGCATAGCTTAATTAAACTCGTATGCACTTCAGATTGTAAGTGATATTAAAATTTGAATATCATAACTACACACAGCACGTCAATAATGACGGGAAATTAATAGTTTTTACAACTTTAATTTAATTTAAAGAAACAAACAAAATACACTGGCAGAATAATTATCATATACTTATTTTTTGTCAATTTATTTTTAAATTATATATTATTTCTTCCGTCTATGAATTTTGTTAGTTAAAATGTACCTGTAATGTATGTATGTATCAATGGTGTTTCATTTTCAAAATTATTTTGATAGATTCGAAATCTGCTTTTGTTTAAAATTCAATGAAAATGTTTAAATGTAGGCTACACCTTAATGTTGACATTTTATACTGCAACTCTGACGTGTATAATTCAACAATATAACTGACATAAGTTTTTAACCCATTCGGGCCAGGTGTTCTTCCATCCGCGAAAGAATCAACAAAGATTATATTGGATCAAGAACATTTAAAAATAATTACACATCTTGTGTCATATTATGTCGTAATTGCTCAGGGACAGTCAGCTTTACGATCCAGAGGTCATTTATATATATACCTACCTACTTACATTGTACATACGTGTACATACATAGTTATGTATGTTTCTATGTATCCGGCTAACGAATCGCAGGTATATCAAATCACGCGATCGGCTCGCTCCGAGAAGAGTTGAAAGTTGCCGGCGAGAATTTGAATACCTGTCGGAACTGCTTGTGTTAATGTTGGGAACAGCGAAGTTACAAAGAATGGAGAAGCGACTAGAAACTTCCAGAACATTAGCCATATTTTAATGGAAGCGGCGTGTGAAATCTGCGCAGATGGAAATAGTCATCTCTCGCGTGACTTTGTCCAATGAAGATGGCCGCTTCCCACCCAAATAGACCTTTTACTCACTTTTCAGATTTTAATTACATTGTTTTTCTCGAGATTTTAAATCTTCATTTATATCGTTTACGATATCTGGGAATTGTTAATTAATTATGTTAGATTAGAACAATTATAGAATATTTCTCCCTTACCATAGACAGAAGAAAAATGTCAAATGTCAATATACAATTTCGCTTAAATATATTTTTTTTCTAACTCGTAATGAATGAAAACAAAGCACACTTCATTTCAAATTGAATAGATATTTACGTACTGTTAACAATTTCATCGAAAAATATTGTCGTTGAGCTGCCGGGATTCAAACCTGGATCTCTTTACATACAACATATATACATTAGTATTTAAAATATCACAGACCACGTTCTGAATAATTACAACTTCACAATAAGAATGTGATCTCCTTAATAATATATAAGTTGTATCAATGTGTCTAAAATTTAATAAAAAGGAATTGTTAATTCTGACGTCTGCTATCGGCTTACTCAAAGGCATTTGAGATCCCGTAAAAACAAAGTAGATGGCTTTCAAATAATGGAACGATAGATTTATTAATATGAAAAGTGTAACATATGGGTCCGAAAATTTGTCGTTAAAAGTACTGTCGCTGTAGCATAGTTGGATAATGCACCTTCCCCGGTTTGGAGAGAGATCCAGGTTCGAATCCCGGTAGCGCAACAATAATATTTTTTGATGAAATTGATTTTATATGTATATTTTTCTAATTAATACACTTAGGACGGGTAATATACTAGTTATTAATTAATTTGTCTGCAATCCCTCTCTTTCTCCCTCGTGCTTGAATTTAAATATCGTTGTTCTTTTGGAACTGTTAGCCTCCAAACTCTTCGCGATCCTAGGCATTGTTTGATGCAGTGCTCACTCTTCGATTTTGTACATTTCCAGTAAAATTTCTTCAGGTTGTTTTCATACATCTAGCGACATATCCAAACTACACAAGAATCCTGTTTCGCCAGATCCCGCATATTGCGAAAGACCTTTCTTAAATTCTGTAGAATAGACAATCAGAATAATCTACACCATACAGTATATACAAATAAAATGCGAAAATTTAATAAATATTTTTAAAAGTATGTGAAAATTATATGTTGCCATAACTAAATATTATAGCTCATTGCTGGCGCGTGCTTATTTTTATTTATCGTTTTTGAAGGGACCTATTAAAATAAAATGATGCATAGAGAAACGATCCGTGCGATCTATTTTTGGGTGTTTTGTAAGAAGTTAATTGGGAACACTGGAAAAAAAACGATACATGCGGGAAAACGATTATTCGAGGAACGATCGATCGAAATTTCACACTTAATTTATGCTCATCTTTCGAGAATGTATTTTTTTTTAAGGACAACACATTCTTTAAGGTCTGTGATGTTGGTGTAGTGTAATCGGTTAAAGCATTTTTCCCCGGATAGGAAAAGATCCCGGTTCGAATCCCGGTTTTTGTTAAATCGATTTTATCTGTATATCTTTCCAAGTGAAACATTTAATTTGTATTAACGTATTTTTTGCTTGCCCATCACGGAACTCCATTTCGTTTTACAATCGTAATGCTCATTTACAGCTTCCGGCTCACGTGTCTCACGAATTGTCATCTCCGATATCTATAATATTATACAATGCCGGCCTTTAGGGGTGGCGGGGTCGGGCGCCTAGCGAGTTGGAGACCCCGACCCACCCTTTTATGTTTTAGTGATTCAAAAAAAAAGTACACCTTAATTATGACTACCGTCCATTTCAGAATTAAAGTTACGGTACTCTGCTTTGTGATGAACTAATCAGCATTAAAGTTTTTCTTAATGAGAAAGTTAAAGATAAAATGTCTCTATTACAAATTAAATTAATCAATTAGAAAGATATACAGGAAAATTTAATTTATCTAAAAAATTGTTTTGTATTTGTTTTAAAATTCCACAGAACTATGTATGTTCTTAAAAACTTCAAATTCACAATTGTGTTCTCCTTAATATATTAGTTGTATCGAAATTAATCCAAAATTTAATGAAAAATAAATGATTTAATTTCTGGCATCGCCTAGCTAATATTACTCATAGGTATTTGAGATTTTCGCAATAAAATATACAATAGCTTGTAAATTTGGAACAATTTGAAATAACTAACTTAATAATAATCGCTTAACGTATTTCCCCGCATAAGAAAAGATCCAGGTTTGAATCGTGGTAGCAATAAAAATATATTTTCGATAAATTGAATTTTCCTGTACATCTTTCTAATTGATAAATTTAATTTGTATTCAAATACAACAGCTGCAACTTCACAATAATGATGTGTTGTCATTAATAAAATTATTACGCATATCGTGTTAAACTTTATAAAGCAGCACAATACGGAATATTTATATCCAAATATATATGGATTGCTACTCAAATTTTACTAACAATACTTGCAACTGTAGCAAGTGAAGATCTTTCTAAATTGAAATGAATCAAAACTTTTGTGGGATCTACAAATTCACAAAATAGAGAATCCAAAAATCTAGACTTTTCTCCTCTATTTAAAGATTTTGCCGGTAAAAAATTGTATTGTTTTATATTATCGATGCGTTTTTATACTAACGATCAATTAAATATTTCCGTTTTGTCATTTCTTGTTAACTGCGCCCGAGGGCGCCGAGGAGGCCAAGGCCGGCGCCGGCGCTGCCACTATATCTAATATTAACTTAAACTAATCAAATGTATCAATTATAAAGATATACATATAAAATCAATTTCATCGAAAAATATTGTTGTTGCGCTACCGGGATTCGATCCTGGATCTCTTTTCCAATCCGGGGAAGGTGCATTACCGACTATGCTACAGCGACAGTATTTTTGTCGACAATTTTTCGAACCTATATATTACACTTTTTCAAATAAATACATCTATCATTCCATTATTTGAAAGCCATCTATCTACATTGTTTTTACGTATATCTTTATAAGTAATACATTTAATTAGCATTAAAAATATCACAGACCTATGTTTTGAATAATTACAACTTCACAATTGGAATGTGTTCTCCTTAATAATCGAGTCCATTATTTAATAAAATAATTCACATTCACTGAACCTAAACAAATCACTTTACCAAAATCTCCGATATTTTTTTTGTAACTATATAATACAATGTAAAAATCTGTTTGGCTCTGTGTAATCTCCATCAGAATCTATACACTTCAATTGGGCATCTAGTGAATCCTATCTCGGATAAAAGGACAGTAGTTTTACATAGGTTGTCCCTGGTGGTAGGTACTCGCCGTGTGTGTGTGTGTCGTGCAGCAATATCCCTTGCCTAGTCTCATGCCTGTAAACGGTTTTTCTGCTCAATTACATCACTCAAACGATTAAGTTCACCAGGGTTAATCCACAATTTTAGTCTATTTGGATTATCGTGCAACACCCACTTATCATCATCAGCTACTATTTTGTACAAAAAAAATATCTTTTTTTTGTATCTGGACAGCGGGGAAACAGCATGTCGTAGCGTCTCTCTTTGGTGTCAGCAGAAAGCACGCAATGTCCTCACCTTTATTCGGGGAATAGGTATTGCATGTTAGTTTACTCCGAGTGCTCGAGAGAGCTTTGACTTCGTCTGACACGGCGGCAAAAAAAGTAATATTTAAATTAGTGTTTCAATTGATTTTATTTAGGTGTCGAGAATTAATATGTACATCTGTTAAAACAGGCTACTAGATGGTCACTGAGACTATTTGAATATCGAATAGTAAAACTAAAAATATTCGAATTGTTTTCAAATATGACGTCAGTATGAGGTTAATTTTTAATATTTAATATTTCATAAACAAGCTAATTTAAAACTATTTTATTTCGTATTTAAATTGTGTTCCTAAATTTGATTTTATCGTCGCTGCAGTTGAAAATACTCGCTCAGTAGCGGTTGACGTTGGCTCAACTGTTAATAGCATTTTAAATTATCCAAAAATCTGAAATCTTTTTTAGATTCTTTGAGCAAACATTTATAGTTTCTACGAGGGACAAAATGGTGCTTCTTAATTCGGACGTCGATGAACTCTTCGAACAAGCAACCTCGTCCACGTCCGAATCAGAATCCTGAGAATTGTTGAATGTTCCATCCTTAGAAACGAGTAGGAATACTATTCGAATATCGAATATTCTGGTTGGAATCCCTGCTGAGTATTGAACACTTGCTAACGCGTCCAACTGTGTTGAGGCATTTTGAAAATGGCAAATGTCATTCTAGCACAGGCCTCATCATGCGGAGAACAGCTCCGTGCGGAGTAGCGCCCGCAATACATCTCCAAGCCCACACCGAACGTTTCGTCAGTTGACCCGAGACACGAATCTGTAAGTCAGTGTTGCCAAAAGAGCTGAATGAAATAATGATTTGGGCCACACTAGAAACCGTAACCGTAAAATTGAAATTCGAGGGTAAATTGTCTGGCCGTCTTGCTTCCCACGATGGGCGCATTACGAGATTATCCTCGCCGCGGGCCGCATTGTTTGCTTGCTGATGGATTCGCTTATTGATAATATGCTGTTTGTCAATTGGCATTCAGTCTAGCGTGCTCGCCAATCCGCGTCGCGGTCCTTTGTAAAGGTACATAATCCATACAAATATTTTCTCGATTTAGTTCAAATTCTGGCGTCAGTCGGGTCGGTGTGACCAGTAATGATAAATCCACATTTTTATTTCATGTTGGCACTGATACCGTTAGTTGAATTTGTACTCAGGCTGCATGATCGATAATATATTATCAAGAAAAACATATTCTTATTGTGAAGTTGTAATTATTCATAACGCAAGTCTGTTATATTTTTAATGAAAATTAAATGTATTAATTAGAAAGATATACATGTAAAAACAATTTTATGGAAAAATACTGTTGTCACTATCGGGATTCGAACCTGGATCCCTTCAAATCCGGGAAACGTGCATTGACCGATTATGCTATAACACCGCGTAAATAAAGAAGATGGCTTTCAAATAATGTAACAAAGTGTAACGTGCAGGTTCAAAAATTTGTCGTTAATGTATTTGATGCAGCATAATCGGTTAATGCGCGTTCCCCGGATTGAAAGAGATCCAGGTTCGAATTTCGGTAGCAACAACAATACTTTTCGATAAAATTGATTTTATATGTATATTTTTCTAATTAATACATTTAATTTGTATTAAAGATATTAAAATGGAAAAAAATATTCTACTATACAATATACATTTGGACCCTGTCTAATGCCTGTGGTTAAATTTCCGTCTCATTTCTTTAAAAGTAAAAGTAAGCGGTGATTTATACGATCACATATATATGAGATGTAATAGATTCTGTGGACAATATTACCCCCCCCCCCCCCCGCCGCGCAGTTCATGTCAAAATTTCGATTAACCTTTTGTGATAAATTGATCTAGCTGATATCTCGACTTAGTTAGAGATATCCGAATAGCTCCAGTTCGCTAACCTGACCAGCCTAATCCACCATATTTTTCCAAAACGGCGGCCGTTCATAAAGTTAAAAAAAAATCATAATTCTACATAAGTTAATATTGAAAGAAGCGAATAATACACATAGATGATATCCAGTGGCGAAAGGGATGTATTTTTTAACATAATATAATTCCTTCTCGTATATTCCACCTTCCATTAAATTGAGTATATGTTTATATTAGAAGTACGTAGGATAAACTATGATATATATAATCAGTTAATGTAGAATGTTCGGATCGATGTGCAACTTGATCTGCGAGGCGCCGGACCACGACTCTATTCTTGCCATGAACTGCGACGGCTTAGGTCATTCATCACACGTTTTTTTAGAACGCTAAAATATGTAAAGGTGATCAAGTTTTTAATACAGATACAAGGATGCAAACTCCACCTAACTTCGTGAAGTTCACGAGATAGAATGCCAGTGGAGGAATTTACTTCCTGCGCCCACACCCCACACCGTGCGGCTTCCGCGCCAATTGGAGATTCCAACCCGAATATTATTTTCTACTATTCGATATTCGAATATTTGTGCAGCTATTCGAATAGTATTCGTACTAATTTTTAAGAATGGAATATTAAACAATTCTCAGGATTTTGATTCGAACATGAAAGAGATGCCTGTTGCATGTTCGAAGAATTGATCGACGTCCGAATTGCAGACTGAATTAAGAAGCTATTTAGACAATTTCTATAAAAAGGATGGAATACGTTAGACCTACTATTCAAAACGCTTTTAACAGTTAAGTCAACCGCTATCGAGCGGGCATTTTCAACTGCAGCGACGATAAAAACAAAATTAAGAAAAAATTAAAAATATGAAACTTTCAAATAGTTTATGGTAAATTTGATTTATTTAAAATGTTCAAAATTAATTTCACACTGTTGAAACTATTCGAATATTTTTAATTTTACTAATCGATATTCGAACAGTTGGAATCTCCAGCGCCAATCCTCAAATAAAATAATTGCCATTTTTAATATTACATAGTATATTTTCTAAATTGAATTATTATGTTTCATGCCATGAGTGTTGAAAACTTTTCTAAAATATATTTTCATTTATAATTTTGAGTCTTATTAAAATGATAAATGATACCCAAAATGGAGAAACCAAAAGGCACGCCGTTCGCTGGCACACTTGACGAATGAGGTCCCGCGTGTTTTTAATTCAAATATATTCCGGTTTTAATGAAAAAGATCCGAGTTTGTCGCTTTTTTCCTCAAACCATCACCGCAATGTTTTAAACCAATCGATCGTTTTCAGATATCTTATACAGGGTGAATATTATGTTCCAGGCCGATGTTGTTTTTGAATAACTTGAAAATGAAACACCATTTTTTATTTGATTTTTATTTGTCGATTATTTAGTTGAATACAATTATGTTTGAAATATCACATCGGCATAAATGCGTGCTCTTTTAACCATATTTTTCATAACATTCTTGCACACTTGGCGTGTTATTTCAGTAATTTCATTTGCAATATTGTCCTGTTGTATTATCTGAATTATTGTTGGCTTATTAGCGTAGACCTTTCCTTTCAAGTACCCCCAAAGAAAATAGTCGGGAGACGTCTAATCAGGTGATCGAGGAGGCCAGTCGATATCACCACTTTTTGACATTATGCGGCCGGGAAAAATTTCTCGCAAAATTTTAAGCGAAGCTCGGGCTGTGTATGAGGTAGCACCGTCCTGTTGAAACCGCATGTGTTGCATGCCCAATCGACTCAATTCGGCGATCAAGAAGTTTTCCAATATGTGACGATGGCGATCACCATTATCTAATGGTTACAGCATTTTGCCATTATTATTTAGATAACATATTTTAATGACTTAAACACGTTATTGAGGCGTTAGATGCTCCCATACTAAACTGTGTGAACTGACATATGTCTGCCAAACCAAAATGGCGGCCAAATAAAATCGGCCTGCAACATAATATTCATCTTCATTTTAATATTAATTTTTTCTGGTTTATTTTTAAAAAGTTTTAACTACCCTATAATATTTTGATGTCAATCAAAAGAATGTTACTTTTCTAACGCGCTATTTCTAATGCAGTTTTCGTGATGATTTTTAGTAGGGTAGTTCCCTTCCGTATGGAACGGTACTATGCTCCAGATGTACGTTTTAATGAATTGCATTTTCGTCTTTCTGTTTATATATTTTTTTGCATCACATTATTAAAACAATGTATTATTCTTAGATGGAGCCCTCGGGCACCGGGCCCGGCCAGCCCTGAGGGGGCCATGAGCAGCCGCAGCCCGGGCCCCGGGGCGCCGGCCCCCCAGCGCTGCCAGCTCATCCTGCAGCGCTGTGTGGCCATCCAGCTGGCCAAGCCCGGCAACGCTCCAGATGACTTCTGGATGTACGACTCGGGATACCTGTTATTCCAGGTACGTGACCTTTCATCATCTGAATTGTGACGCCCTTTTCTGCTATGTACATACTTTTATTACTTTGTTGATTCAATCCTTATCTTCTCCCCCCCCTACGTCTCTTCTATCACCCATATTGCGCTCATTATCTTGCGCTTTCTCATCTGTTATTTATGATCTGGATAGGTTATTGGATCCGTTCATGTAAAGGTCACTGAGTAAGAAAAAAGATACATTAGCGAATTCGTACGAATTTTTACGACTGGCAAGTATATTGAGCATCTGTCTTATCTATGGTCGCACTGTCAAATGCGACACGACGCAAATGACAGATGAATGTTTGTAATGTTTACGTTTGTTCAATAATCATCTATGTAAACATGATCTAAGTTTTAACATGATTTAAGAGGCTGCAAACGTGCTTTCTATCAATTTTATTAAGAAAGATCCATTCAATTATAAAGCCCTTGAATTATCTTCGGTATACTGAATCTCGAAATATTTCCATATAAAGACCATACATTAAACTAATATATTAAATATATTGTTTTGCAAAGATACAAAAACTTTACACTAAATTGACTCTCATGGGGAAAAAAAACAATGTGGATTGTATCCTGCCTCTTAAGTGGATATATATATTTCAAAGTTGATACATATGTAAGAACACCATTCTTTCTAGTTTTATATTTATTCCTCTCCACATCATTTATCTCCAGTACTGGATTTTTAAGACAAAAGTGTGTTTGAAGACGTGCTGGCTGATGGCTGTTCGGTCATCTTCTCCGCATGGTCCAATCACCGAAGTCTTCATATTTTAATAAATCAAGAGACACTTCGGGCTGGTTATGTGATCAGTAATAATGTTTTACCATAGTAAAAAAAGTTACTAAGTAATTTTTTTTTGCGAAACGGGTTGTTTGATAATTAGTAAAAAAATATTTACTTCTCGAAAGTACTACCCGTAGTAAACTCATTTTACTCTCCGATATCCGATAGTAAAAACGAAAATCGATAGTTAAATATGGCGGAATCTTCACAGCTGTTCCAAAAGTCATCTGACACATTGATACTATGAAAGTTGCAGTATACGACAATAAATCATTCAATATCCCGCTATTTTAGTGATGAGAGTTCGTCCGATGACGATCTCGTACTTTAATATACATTATTACACATAATACGAAAAAATCACCACCAATGTGACAGATATCAAACGCCTAGGCGAAAAAATCCATAGATGAAATATGCATAAAATCAATCATATTTCATCTATTCCATCTATTTTCGGACAATAGTTAATTTGATGTATCAACAACCCGCAAAGGATTTTTACTACGGGCGTTATACTGATCACACAACCTACCCTTATCTTATTATATTATATTAAAAGGTCATTGTTGTACCGTCTACACCAAAATTAATTTTCTGAAATCGGTCCAAAGATACGCCTCAAAATTTTCCCTGTCTCCTTTCCCATGTCTCAGACATTTTGTGATATTATATACTTATTATTATAAAATACTTCGAATTAGATTGACATTTATTAAGGTTTAGAATTGATTTAATTTTGTTAATCGCTCATTTAAAACTAGAATACATTTTGTACCGTAAGTTTTCCCAACAGATAATGAAAATACTAAAAAAATTCTCAAACCCACAGACCACCAAATATATAGACATGAACTAACACGAATTCCTTGTTTCAATATTTTCATTTTAGTGTCACCCATATGGTCACTTTATCATTTTGGTACCACTTACGCAATCCAATAGTTCACCCTAATCAGAAATATAGGTATTTAATATATTAATTAAAATCATCGAATGTACCAGCGACGGCAAAGCCCAGTTTTTTCTGGAAGCCACCTTGTTGTAGAGGTCACTGCTGGTGAGCAAGAATCAATAACTGAATAAGTCATCACATGTGAAAGATATATAATTTAAAGTAAAATCGCTCAAGAAGTTGATATCAGTAATACATACTATAAAACAACACAGAGCTTTTAGTATTCAACCTATTAATTATGTATAATAAAAATAAAATTTTTAATCACCAAATTTCATATAACTTGAACATTCCCCAAGCTTTTTTGAAATTAATCCTCAGCAATAACACAATTTTTGTAAGTATTTTATATGTGCCCGGGTTGCAATATAAAATAAAGATGGGATCCTTATGTTGAAATCAAATGCCGTAATGAGCAAGCTCATACAACCTTCATCCGCATGAAACAGATGTTCTCATGATTATGATCTCACCTTTAGATTAAGAATGCAAATGGTCAGACGCTATGTATTCTCAGTATTATTTTATGGAACG
The DNA here is from genome assembly GCA_031772225.1 of Eubasilissa splendida. NCBI lineage: Eukaryota > Metazoa > Arthropoda > Insecta > Trichoptera > Phryganeidae > Eubasilissa > Eubasilissa splendida. The sequence continues at coordinate 23,993,397 of CM062845.1, read as the reverse complement.
GAAGCATTGACAATAAGACTTGTAACATTCGAGGTGTGGATCTACCGGATGAATGCTCAAAATAAGTAATAAGTAATGGACGGGATGAAATTGAGCGTTCAAAATAAGGTCAAATACCTTGGCCATATATTCAATGAAGATGGACAAGACGATGATGATATAGAACGGCAGAGGAGACAGTTGAGCGTTCGTGCAAATATGCTGTCACGGCGTTTCTACCGATGCAGTAAGGAGGTGAAGAGCATCCTGTTTAAATCGTTCTTCACCAGCATGTATACCTGCGAGCTCTGGTCGAAATACAAGCAAGTGACGTATAACCGTCTCCGAATTCAGTACAACAACTCATACAGAATACTGTTCAGATTGGCGCGTTATTGCAGCGCATCTACAATGTTTACCGAAGGCCGTATACATGGATTCGTTCCGCTTCTGAGACATCGAGTTGCTGGCGTAAAGCTGCGGCTGGAGCTCAGCACCAACTCTCTAGTTTGCTTGCGCGGCGCTCTCATGGAAAGCTGGTTCCCTGACCAGAGAATGGCAGCGCCTACAAAATAGCTACATATACAACAATGGCCGTGACTGAAGTAGTTATATATGTAATATTTATATTTCGTGTGTATTTTTTATTAAAATTTTTTTTTTTTTTTTCATTTATTAATATTTTCCTTGTATTCTTTTTCATAGCATTATATTTATTTCATAACATTTAATGAATAACATAATATGTATTATCTTTATGGCGAATCGGGTTAAAAAAAAACCTGATCACACTGGAATAAACACATTATGTATTATAATTATATTATTATTATAACGAGTTGCAAAAAAATTTAATGGAGGTAGAATAACTCATTAAATATGAATAACCACCGTTAAAATTTGTGCTGAAAGAAATGGCTGCAGCCTTTAGCCAAATTAATGGGGCAATTAAAAATTTTGAAAATATGGACAAAGACAATGACAGGTTTTCAAAGGTATCACGAAAATATCAACAACGAACTGTCCAAACAAAATTGGACATGTTTATAAGGAGAAAAAAAAAACACCCTAACTGTACTGTATTCGCTGATAAATATCAAGAGTCAGCCATAGATATCGGTTACACAGATGATTAAAATAATCTAAAACAATTTATCCATTATTATTTATATTATTTACTTATATGTCTGTTAGCAATAATCAGAAATAAAACCTAATCGGTAAATGAATATAAATTAAATGTATATTATTTTTTTATACTGTAAATTCATGACAGTATATAAAACAATAAAAATCCGAAAACTTGAATATCCCGGACATGTAACGAAACATTCTGAGAAGTGTCAGATCTCGTGCCGCACAATACAGGAAAATACCCTGAATCAAGAATCTGACGCAATGGTTTGGCCAGTCTAATAAATAAAATGATGATAGCTAAACATCGTACGTTTGACGAATAAGAAGTGAGAAGAAAAATATATTCCAGATTTATTTTACTTCACTTATTTCCTCATTCGTGATGAAAAGTTCCTCGTGCACAGCTATCGGCTCCAGTGGAATTGATCATCATTACAATTCTCGACACACTGATTAAAATACAAAAAGCCAATAAGTTCGTAATCAATAAAAGTGCTAAATATCAGACAATTATTCACAAAAGCGCTGCTGAAAGACATACATGAAAACAAAACCCTGAGTGTACTCGAGCAAAAACTCGAAGAAAACTACTTGTCCCGTTAATGAAATCCTCATTTTAAATATGAATTAAATATATTAATTAGAAAGATATACATATAAAATCAATTTTATCGAAAAATATTGTTGTTGCGCCACCGGGATTCGAACCTGGATCTCTTTCCTAACCGGGGAAGGTGCATCATCCAACTATGCTAATTTCTTTCTAATTAATATATTTAATTCATATTTAAAATTCACAGATAGAGAGTTTAATACATTTCATTATAGTGGCGTCTCAAATTCATTTGAAATGTGTGAAATACAAACAGGTTAATTGTCAAATTTAAAAATTGGTATACCGTAATTTTGCTGCACTGCCAGGTAGGTGATTTATTTTTTGATTTATATGTACGTAGGTAGATAATTATTTAATTTTAATTAAATGTATTAATTAGAAAGATGTACATATAAAATCAATTTTAGAGAAAAAATTGTTGTTCCTCCACCGGGATTCGAACCTGGATCTCTTTCCTAACAAGGGAAAGTGCATTATCCAACTATACTACAGCGACAATATTTTTAGCGACAATTTTCGAACCTATATGTTACCTTTTTTAAATTATTACATTTAATCGTTCCATTATTTGAATCATTCATCATTCATATTTAAAACATCACAGACCGTCTGTTCTGAATAATTACAACTTTGTTCTCCTAATAAATCCTCATTTGCTCAAATACATTAATGTTTTAAAGGATTGCGCATATTGAATAAGCTACCACAAGAGATGGCAACTGATCGCATCCTAAATTAAAGGAATAGCTTTTCAAAATTGAAAGAAATCAGCTGGAAGAGGCCCTTAGATGATCAAAGCTATTCGTTCTACGTAATTCCTTTATGTTCTTAAATCCTACCTCGTACTTATCATGTTTTGTTTCTATTCTAATCCTGTTTTTTACCTTGTTTTTTTACTCTGTTCTTTTTTTAACTTACTCTGATATTTTTACCATATCTTTAATATGCTTTTTTAACTTATTTTACCATGTTATTATTTACTTTAATGTTATTTATTATGTTCCTTTCTTCCTACGTGTTTTTAGTATATATCAAAATTTTTACTTATTCCCTACTTGTCTCCTTTTTGACTTTTCTGTTTTTTACTATTTTATTAATTGAATTTATTAGTCCTACATTACTAATGGTTGTCTACCTCAGAACAAGTACTTTATATGCACCTAGCGAGGTAGGAAGCGGCGAACAGACTTGCATACAAATAATATATAATATTTAATATTATTGTATTGTTTAAATGTGATAAATATCCGATAAAACACGCACATGCATCAAAAGTGAACGCTGTATCTTAGCGTGCTCAAATTATAATTTATGAACACGTCATCGACCGGAATTTTCGGCCAATAATGTGTTTACTACGTCGCCAGTTTTATTTTATATTAATATATGCTTTATCAATTTCGTCAGTTTAATTATCTGGTAGCTACGCATTATGTATTCGAATGAAAAATTATGTTTATATTTTTTTAAATGTAAATATAATTTTTTACTCCGCATTTAATCCGCAACCTGGTTAATGCGACCCCGAATAGTCTAAAGTCTGCTGTAATAATGTAAGAAGCCTGTTTACTTGTTACGGAACAGTATGTTAAAACATTGGATCTTGTTCTAGGGATTCCTCTCCGCCAACTCGCAGTGCTGGTGGGTATCCTCGCTGGGGGCCGCCTGCCGGGGGCTCCGCTACGCGGGCTACGTGGCCCCCGGCCTGCTGCTGGTCTCGGGAGACCCCTGCGCCCTGGAGGTGGTCCGGAGCGCCTACTCCCGCAGCGTGCTCAAGCCCCCGCCGAGCTACCTCATCTGTGGACTGGGTGAGTTACTCTCCTTCGCTTGGGTGGATTTACAATCACGCAAATAAATAGTGATAAAATTAACGATAAAAAATATAGTTTTGTTTTATGCATTTAGCTAGCGACGGAATACTTTATTTTGATTTTATAGACTGATTAGCTATGTAAATTAAATATGATATCGTGCTTTGGCAATCGATAACTTACGTTCAATTATTAAAAAACTACAAGGATTTCTTAGGCCCTGGGCTCAATGATATTTATTCTACATTTACTTCATTATTTTGAATTTAATGTTTCTCATGAAATTTAGTTATATATATTACAAACATTAATATATTTCACGGTGAATTTATTTAAAATCAAATACGCATTTTTTTTTTGAAATTCATGTTAAATATTTGGGTTTTATATTTCTTGGCAACGCGCATTGGTGTCTTGTTTATAGAGTTTCGTTCGCTATTCTTCTTGACGCGTTAAGGAGCAGTGTTAGTTTCGCACGTGTGGGACCAGCTTTGGTACACATTTCGGGTCAGACATTACCGAACCGAGAAGTCTAATTTATTGGCTCACAATAAATACATTTTACGCATTCGTTGCACATTCTTTTTTTCTGCAATCGGTGAGAAATATTGACAAGCCGAAAGGTGTCGCCATTTGATCGTGTAATGCTCCCATGGTACAATGTTCTCTGCAGTTGCGACACTAATTAAAATACACGATTTTATGTGAATTAAGTCCGATTCAAACGCAGAGAGGCATAGACGATCGGTCTTTACGCGCTGCGCTATTTTAATATATCGCACACCTAGATCAAAACTAAAACAACTCAAAAAGTCATTTTTCAGTTGTCAATAAAATAAAAATTCTCAATTTTTCGTTATTAAAGTTATGAAACTAAATAACATTTTAGGTCATAAATGTGTCCTGAAATGACACTATTCGAGAACCGGTGCTAAGTTAGTTGTGTATACGACAGTATCCGAATACAATAATAACTCAAAATTTTTTTTTTTTTTTGAGTTGTCTTTGTTTCGATCTAGGTGTGCGTTATGTTTGTCAAGTCATGTAAATGGGACCGCATGCTAATGTCATTATCACTATGCCAAAGCGATGTGCACAGTATCGGCCACAAATTGAGTATTTCTTACAATATGTGTGTCGCGACCTGAGTAGAGTAATGTGTCAACACAGTCTGTGATTCAGATAGAACTAAATCTTGGATTATATCCTCGTCACAAGAATCTCCCGAGTAAATCTCGAAATTCGAAACTCTCATTTGTTCTCAATTCACGGTCGTAAAGAGAGAAACAGAAAGCTGAACTATAATAGCATGTGGAGTTTTATTTATCTTTTAATGCCAACATTATAACAATAGCCTTAGGGAGTGGGCTAGAAATCTGTCTGATGGGCGGTTCGCATTTCGAACGAAATCGAATAGAATTGAACACGATTTGTAAATCCTTTTGCCTAGACCAAGATTGCATCATTCTGGCACAAGTAGGTGTACGCCGCGGTGAGGTCAATCAAAAGTATGTGAAATTGGCGTATTTCCCGCGCTCCCTTAAGCCTTAACGCAACTAGGCAGGTACTCGCCTGCAGTCATGATTACTTACCGCTTACAGGCGATAATGTATGTCGGCCTTAAATGTTAATGTGCTGCGTTGTTTATTGTTGCTATTTTAAGAGCAGGCCATAATGATTAACCTTTTTATTGGACAGGTGACATTGAAGACTGCATAGTGACTCCCGCTTATCAAGGCCAGTTCACACCGCTGCCCGAAGCCTTATGCGACGTTATCATGGATATCACAGCTCAGGTGAGCCATACCGCCACTATCGTATTACAAGCCCGCTTTTGTATAAGGAGTGATTTCGTTATGTTATCTATTTTAATTATATTATTTTTACAGAGATAAAATCTCTCTTTTATACATCTTGACGTACTTGAAATATATAATACTATATATATATTTTGAACTAGCAAAAGAAAAATGAAAGTAGACTGAATGTGATGGAAATGAGGTCACTTACGCCTGTATGTGCCAAATCCATTTAATGTAGAGAAAATGAACAAATTTGGAGTGAATTCAGCTGATTTTAGCAAAGTGAACAGAATAAGAAAGGTTGGTACGAAGAAATGAAGCGAATGGTTAGAAATGTGTATTAATTAGAAAGATATATCCGATTAATCGGATAATGCACGTTCCCTGGATTGGAAGAGATCCAGGTTCGAATCCCGGTAGCAACAATTATATTTTTTGATAAAATTGATTTTATATGTATACCTTTCTAATTAATACATTTATTTTGTATTTAAAATATCACAGACCTGTGTTCTGAATAATTATAACTTCACAATATGAATGGCACCAGAAATAGACGATGATGCACGAGAAGACGTATGAATATATATGAGAATGTGCATCAGAACAGAAAAATATGGCAAAAATTCGGCCTATATGTCCAAGTGTTATTTAATGTGAATGTTCTCATGATTTCTCTGTGAGTACCTACTGTGAAAATTGTGTGGAACTTTTACATGATGCGAATATTCCCAGACAAATATTATGAATCATTTGGAGTTTGGAATGAGGCACGGGGCCGGTCGCCACCCCTGCTGCCCTCGGCTGTCTGGGCGCCATCTAAGCCTTCCGGCGGCCGGGTGACGTCAGGGGATGTTGCTCTCACAAACACCATTTTTATTTTATTCAAATCATGAATAAACAGGAAGATTAAAAAATCGATTCATTAAAACCTAGATACAATACATCCCTCAGATGTGTAAGTTATGGGGAGTTTGAGAAGACGGTGACAAAATTACCACCAAATAATGAGCTAGACGTAGTTATGCCACCACATTTGTTAGACAATTCTTATGTTTGCTATTACACATTCGTAAAAAAATAGTAATATCGTGAATCTAATCATTTTTGATGTACGTAGATATTTTAAATACTAATTTAAAGTATTAATTATAAAGATATATATATAAAATCAATTGTATCGAAAAATATTGTTTTTGCGCTACCGGGATTCGAACCCGGATCTCTATTTCCAATCCGGGAAGGTACATTACCAAATATGTTAAGCATTTTCGTTTAAGAATTTCAAATACCTTTGAGTGAACCGATAGCAGACGTCAGAATTATAAATTCATTTTTATTAAACTTTGGACAGATCCAGATTCGAATCCCGGTAGCGCAAAAACAATATTTTTCAATCAAATTGATTTTATATGAATATCTTTATAATGAATACATTTAAATAGTATTTAAAACATCACAGACCTACGTTCTGAATAATTACAACTTCACAATAAGAATATGTTGTCCTTAATATTAATTAATACATCTATCGTTCAAATATAACATTGAAAAAGTGTAACATATAGGTTCGAAAATTTGTCGTCAAAAATGCTGTCGCTGTAGCATAGTTGGTAATGCACCTTCCCGGATCGGAAAAGAGATCCAGGTTCAAATCCCGGTAGCGCAACAATAATATTTTTCGATAAAACTGATTTTATATGTATATCTTTTAATTAATACATTTAATTAGAATTTAAAACATCACAGACCTACGTTCTGAATAATTACAACTTCACAATAAGAATGTGTACTCCTTAATAATACGTAGATATGTTTAAAAAATGAAAATGAAAACTTAATAACACTTTATTTAAACTAACCTAACCTAACCTTTTGCTCTAATTATTAAGTACATTGTTCAACATTCACAAGAAGGCGGGACATGGTGTGCCATTTGTTCATTTAAATTCATGTATTTTTTTTGTACCTGTTGCTTCTAGTAATTACAATTTTATTGTTTGTGAATACAGTCAGTCTACCTACTTGGAAGAGGGGAGTGCCTATATTTTTTGCAATATACTAAAGTGTAACTGTGCAAAATTTTGTTAAGATCGGTCAAATGATGTAAAATTGACATTAAGTTATTAGATTCTGAAGATATTACTCATAATTATGGATGACCCAAAATTAAAGAGAAAAATTGCGATTGTACGCTGTTCCAGGGTCAATCCGCCACGATGGAGAACATCCGGCAGCAGCTGGTCAGCAAGTTCCCCAGCATGCAGAGCCCCTCGGCAGACGTGGTCTACGATACCCTGGCGCAGCTCTCGCAGCAGGGCCACCTGTACCAGACGGCCAGAGGCTACTTCATCGTGACACCAGAGTAAGATCTTGTACCAATTTATTATCGTTCCATCATATTTTTCTTCAACGGCGCTGCAGCCCATATCGAGTCTTGGGCTCCTGAATCTTTCACCGCTACGTACCCCGTTTTCAGCGACTGTCTTTCAATTCGGAATTAGTAGAAACTACTATTTCCTCCTTCTGCCACATGTTTGTCTAATAAGGATTATTTTTGGGATTCGCCGTTTCTGCACCCTCTAACGTGGCCGGCCCGGCCCGCCCCCGATTGAATGGAGAGTTTAGAATAAATAAATGTATTTTTAAACAATAACCCTGATAATACTGTGGTTTTATTTTTCCATATACAATATCGAGTCATACTTCAGGATTATAGAATACTAGCTGAAGTATCCGACGTTGCTCGGGCTTTACGCATAGTAAAGAGACTTCATTTAGGGGATGGGGATACTTTTTTTTCGAAATTAGATATAAACAGTAATTTTCTTACGCCATTCAAAATTATTTTGTCCAATTGAACTCTAGGACCCCGAGGAAAATATTTAAATCTAACCCTCCACCTTTTGACTATATAAAATAAGATAAACACACTGCGCCTGATTTAAGCTTAATTCGATTTTATCGTAATTTCATTTCTTATTTTTGTCATTTATATTTCATATGATCTGAAGTACACCGGCGTTGTCAGAACTTTACGTAGAGTGAAGAGGGATTATTTAGTGGGATGGTAGTTTTTTTTCGAAATCAAATGTAGACGAAGTTTTCTCTTATTTTGTAAGTTAGCAGCGGCTCTGGAGGCTCATTAAGAGGAAGCAGCTTCACTTTTTACATTGGAGCAAACACATTTCCGCTGGGTTCGCATTTTATTTATTTGCATGACAATGTTTACCTACAGCGGTCCATTCGTCCCTTTAATTTAAATGTACATAATTTTAGATCTGAATGTCGATTCCCATTCTTGATTTTTCCTTTTTACGTCTATCTTGCTGTACACGCAGCACTCTTTCCTTCCGAATTTTCTCTTGCTTCTAGATGTAGAAGCTCTCATACGCTACCTACTATAGGCGAAGCTCTCTTTCCTCTGAAGTTTCCTTGCCCTAAACGTAGAAGCTCTCATATCATATCATTTTCCTCTGAAGTTTCCTCGCTCTAGAAGTAGAAGTCTCATAGCTTTCTGCTGTTGACGAAGCTCCCGTGTTCAGTATTTTCCGACGCGAATAGCTTTTTGTCTTTTAGATGCAGGGTTTATTCTGACAATACTTGTTATTTTCTTCTCCGGCGGCATTTTAATACGTATGATTTAATACCTATCCGTCAAACGATTATCTCTATCTTGAAGAGTTGAGTTTTGATATATTATCGGTTGTGTCGTTAACACTGTTCTGGAAGTTCTACACTGTTCTAAAGAGAAAACGAACACGGCGTCATCTTGCACTTTTTTTACAATTCATTTATTTTCCAGTTTAAACGTTTTAAAAACAACAACACCCACAGACCACTATTTTTTATATAAATAGCTTATTCCAAATCACAAATTACTTGTCAATGAATCGAAAATATTGCAATAAATTTTTTAAACGAAAGCAGACTGATCTGCCTTGGAACATTTTGAATGAGGAACATCGTCTGTAATATTTACCAAAAAACTCTGCTTTAAGGTGTGGGGAACGGGGATGGATGGTTTTTCGAATTCTCATGAGGACAGTGACCTTCTCTTGTTTTGAAGGTCAGTGTGCAAAGTTTCATCATAGCTCGGAATGATAACTATAGAGATTTGTATAAAATACAAACAAACCAACAGACACTCATCTTCATATATTTTTTTATTTATTTTATTTATTGGACATTTTTACAATTTTTTGATACATGAATTAATTATTTTTACATTATTAATAATTACACCGGTTTTTTTTTTCGCTTACCTCTCCAAAAAGCGAAACTAGCTCTGTGCATGGAGAGGGAGTTACACTATAATAATTTTATATAGAGAGTTATACATTTTTGATCCATAATTATTTATTGTCTATTTGTGTGCTTGAAAGTGTTCTATAATATTATTTTATTTTCTAATATGTGCTTCTGAAGTGTTCATTTAATTTCTTTCTAAACTTTTTTATGTATTTTATTTCTTTGATTGGTGTAGGCCCGGCTATTGATAATGTTTTTCCCTATGTATATTAAATTTGGCTTGATAGTGTTTGTTGTTACATTTGGGGATTTGAAAGATATTTTTAAACCTTAATGATGTGCTTGTTTCAAATTGTACCGTGTTATTTTCTTTAATTAATTGAGATTTTTTGTAAATGTTTTCTATTTTGGGAACTGGGAATTTTGCAAAAAGTGTTTGTGTTGAAAAAGTTGATCTTTTTTTATCGTATGCTCCTCCCCACCCAATTATTCCATAAATGAATAGTGAGTGAACAATAGCAAAATATACCCTTTTAAAATTATTTACACTTAAAATGTTTCTTAATCTTATGAATATATAAATACATTTTCTTATTCTTTTCACTGATTCGCTAATGTGGCTGTGCCATTTTAAATGTTGATAAATAATTACAATTATATAGATTGTGGGGCTATGTGCAAAATTTGGGCGCTAGGTCTTATTTATGTATATACCTTACAGGTGAGGGTGAAAAACAGGCCAAAAATATTTTTATTTATCAAAATTTAGAGGCCGTCTATTTAAATTAGGCTAGGACCAAATGAATTAGAATACCTCCATGTTTTTATTTGTTCATATGTTATGAGCGCCAGGCCTCGCGCAGTCCGGCACTGCTCCTATACACTTCCACAGGGATAAGTAAACACGAAGTACCACACATTCTTAAATGATACTACCTGGACCCGCACAACAATTCACGTTCTTATTTTATTTTACATATATAATCTATATCCATAGTTGGAACGAATTATGGGAAATCTCGTCAAAGCTTAGGCTACTCGCATGTTACAGTTTTACTGCCAAGATAACGTTCGCAATGGAAGCTTGATTTCATTGTTAAAAAAACTTATATCTATACTTAACGTAATCAAAACTTTTACGCTTCGCTTTTAAGTTCCTAATTTAATGTATTAATTATAAATATATATAAAAATAATGGAACGACAGATGTATTAATTTGAAAAAGTGTAACATATACATATATACTGGCGTTATAGCACAATTGGTAGTGTTCTTCCCCGGATTGGAAATAGAGAACCAGGTTCGAATCCCAGTAGCGCAAAAACAATATTTTTCAACAAAATTGATTTTATACGTATATATTTATAATTAACACTCAAATGTGTCCATAGGCGTCGCCGTTGTCGACGCTCTCGGTCGCAGCCCGAGCGGCGCCCTTCGCGCTCTGCGGGGCGCGGGGCGGACGGCGACGGGGCGGACGGCGAGGGCGCCGAGGGCGGCGCCGAGCGGGCGGGGCTGCTGCTGTCCGCGCAAGAGGCCCTGCACTCGCTGTACGGGGAGATATCCACCATCAGAGACGGCGCCCTCACACACCAGTGCATACAGACCAACCTGGCTGATGTCATATCCGGCGGTGAGTAACCCTGTTTTCAAATGATCACAATACTTGTCACGTTTGACACTTTAAGATACGCAATATCACAGCGTCTCTAAATCAACCTCGTATCCCAAAACAACTCGGATTATATGCTATACTATACATTTCATTCACAACATTAGACATCTGTACCAGATGTTCTAAATTAAACATTGCTATTAGGATATCTATCATGGCAAAGGTATGCCACCATCTAGGTAGTCTACCCCTATCAGAAGGCTAAAGGCATGCATATCACTGCAAGTGAATTAAAATACAGTATATATCTAAGTTTTATTTCGCGTTTATTTTCTTTAAAGTTTTCACTGAGTCCGATGATTTATACAACAGTACAGAGTTGAATACTTTTCAAATTTGAAACTAAATAATGATAACTGGAACAGAGCTGCTACCCACGCCGAGATGACAAGAGAGTGTGTCGGCGTGGTCCACTCGTCCCCTCTGACGGTCAGTGTCCCACTCCGTATTAAAACGATCTCTGGTAACAGTATACCGAAGCTCGCTCCTTAACACCGTTGGTAGATGCCGCTACCAGTCCGCCTCACATACATAACTTCAAAAAATGTTTTAAAATCTAATGTGCTCTTTACCGAGATAACACCCATAGTGATAATACCATAAGATGAAGAGGACCAATTCCATGGCTCCAATTTATGAATATTATTAAGATAGAGTACAATTAAATAAGACTTGATGAAGAAAATCTCTCTAAGATAAAGAATTCAATTATTGAACACGTAAAAAATATGTTGGGAGTAATTAGACATCATTTCAAGTATTTAATGTAGGTACAAATCTGTTTTACTTATATCATGGTATTGGAGCAGTTTAGACCAAATTGTTATATAACATTTTTTGTTCATAATTTTATGTTATACTTATATTCATCAAAACAACACTAATGTTTATTTACATTATTCATTTATCCTTAACCTAGAACAGTTGAATTTAGATTTGTTCATTTTGCGTTCCAGACAACGTACATTTTTCATGAACACACCATATTTAGCATCGTTTCTAAAGTATTTAATATATATTTAATTCCCAGGCAACCCCAATGACAAGATCCTGTACGGCCGAGCGGGCAAGCGCCGCAGCGCTTCGCTTCCAGCCGGCAGAAGTCCAGAGCGGCGCGGTGGCCGCAGCTGGGGCGGTTCCGTGCGCCACCTCCCGCCCTCTGGGGTGCAGACCGTTGCGGATGCGGATGTCGCAGTTGTTGACTCCTCGCCTAGTGAGTACATTACTAAACATTTATTTATTTTTATTTGACACGCATTTATATTTAAAAAGTTATATATGATTTCATACATTTATTTTATTTCAGCATTAAACAGAACATGCTTAACATGAAAAAAATTACGTCTCATCGACAAAAAATATGCCGACCACCGTACATGGAACATATTTTTGAAATGAGCTTAGCTATTAAAATAAAATAACTCTAAGAGAAAAATAAAAAACTAATATGGATGTATATATATGAATACGTAGTACATATACATTTTTTAAAAACAATAATATTAATTTGTGACCAAACGTATCGTAAAACAGTCATATAACTAGTAGAAAGAATAGAGATGAGTATAACATAAAAAATCTCATAAAATTACAAAAATAAGTGCTTGCTTTGTGGTTAGGGAAACATACCTATAATAGGATTATATTCTTGTTTGAACTCGGAGTAAAATCAACTGCAAGCAGGGGCGTACAGTGCATACAAGCAAAAAAGCTATGCATTACTTAAAATTCTGGGAAATAAATATAAATTAAACAATCAATAATATGGATCGTGAACAAATATTTACGGATTTATTACAATTAGCGCCATCTGTGTATCAGTAGAAACATTATTGGCTTAGTTTTAAAAAAACTACCACGACAATCCACCGCAGTAGCCGTAGCTACAATCGACGCATTATAGCTATTACATTACATTACTATCCTCTATTTTTAAGCTAGCGTATTACTCAAGTCATACAATTGGCTATTTACTGAATTGAAAATTTCTTTCGGTTGATCCATTTTGTATGGAGTAGTTACTTATAGTGTTTTTAACATAATCACATTAGAAAGACTTACTGCGTGGAAATCATTGAAGTGTCTACATCCTTTTTTACTAATTCGCAAAATTGCTAATTTTGGAAAAACAAAAAGCAATTGGCTAAACTATTTCCTATATCACCCTTTAATAAAAATAATTATTTCCTTTAGTTATTACGTTTTTTACGGATTTTCAAACAATAAAAGAATCATGTTCAATCATAAAAAGTGTTCTTAAAAACGTCCATACATTTTTATATTGATTTTTATATGGATAAGAAGGTATTATTTTACGTTAAAACTTAAACTTTAAAAACACTATTAATAGTACTCTAAAATTACAAATAAATACATGGTAGGGTCGTATAATTCACCATTCTCACACATTAATCAATCTCCATATCTATTAATTTTTTTAATGTTGTACATATGTTAGTATGTGACTACGCTATCGCCATCTATGGACTAAATTTGATAATTAATTTCCTATTAATTTCATTTATTATGTGCTGCTTCAGGGAAATGAGCTTAACGCTTCATCTCTATGAGATATCTATTATTTGTTTAAAAATGTTTCCAATTATATTATTTAGAAAAAGGATCCCTGCTGTCTCGCCTCTTCAGAAGAAGCGGCCGGAACAAGCAGGCTCGTGGGAGCATCAAATCTTTCTCTGCACAGTTTCCTCCAGCGGAATGGTTTAACTCTAAAGCTGTGCATCTACATTGTGTAGCTACACAAACTATCTCTAAGGTATGCCACTATACATTTTTATTACATTAATGTATTTCTTTACATCCATAATTCAATTTGTATCAAATTTTTTATAGTTATGCTTGTAAAGGTGTTTTTTTTTAGAGGTTTGTTTTTCGAATTGACAACACTTTTTGCAGCGACAGCCAATTTGACAGCTGACAGCTGATTTACCATTTCACCATGAATAGACTTACGCCAGAACAACACCTGCAAATTTATTTCTAAAATTGTGGTTCAGTTCGCAAAACTTACCGTGCGTCCATTTTACGGTCGACATAATCGTCCGTCCGAGCAAGTAATTTGAATAAACATGGATCGTTTTCGCACCACGCATACTCTAATTAATCATACACACCCGCAGAGACGTCGTACAGCGCGCACCGAAGAAACTGTTGTTTCTTCAAAAATGATGCCAGCCCTATATATCCATGATTACTGACTTTTTCGTTCCCCAATTAAATGGCATTCATGTGGAAGAGCTGTGGTATGCACAAGACGGCGCAACATGCCACAATCAATTTATTTATTGAAGGAAACATTCAATATGATTTTAAAAAAGATTGTGTGATTTAACACCTTAGGATTATTTTCTGTGGGGATGTGTGAAGTCACTAGTCTATACCGATAAACCAGAGATGATAGATAATTTGGAAGCCAACATTCGTCGCGTTATTATCAATATTAGGTCCCAGCTGCTCAAAAAAGTGGTTGAAAATTGAACTTCCAGATTGCGCTTTGTTCGAGCCAGCCGCGGCGCCCATATGCATGAAATCATATTTAAACACCAATGGCATAAAATTATCTTTCCAATAAAGCCAATGCCATGATGTTTATGTATTTTATTTCATTTTAAAAATCTATACCTCTAAAAAAAACACAGTTTACAATATGCTGACTAATCATTATGTATAACATAACATTTTTTATAATTGTATTACTTTAATCGCCCATTTAGTTAGTATCACATTATTTTTCATCATACATATGGGAAGGGATTACATTTATATTTTTAGATTTATCTGCAATTCAGTTTGTACTGTGTTATTTATATTACACTAGTATAGAGTGTTCAACGGAAAAATTTCAAGATTAAATCGTAATTGCTCGTAAACAATCAGGGTGAGGTAAGTGGGAGGGGTATTGTTTGACGCGTGTGATTTGTGGAATTGCCAGTCGCAATGAGTCACTGGTCGGGAGCGCACCGCGCGTTCGCGGTTGAGCAATATTTAAAGTGCGATGATTCATTGGTTCGTGCGCGTTGCGCTTTGTTTGTATTCAATGATGGGCCGAGCACGCAACTTATCTGGTGTTGGGTTCAAAAGTTCAGACAAGAAGGGACAATGGTTAACCAAACTCCTCCGGGACCATCAACGTCAGCAGCGACACCAGAACATGTGGCTCAAGTTCGACGTGAAATTATGCGTAATCCGCGTAAATCGATAAGGAAGATTGCAGCCTGTGGTGGAATAAAAAATCAACAGTGCACGTTATTTTGAAAAAAAACTACAGTTTCACCCGTACAAACTGCAAATCGTGCAGTTTCTCAACGAAAATGACTATTCTTTACATGGAACCAACGAGAACGATGCTGGAACGTTTTGAAACAGCACGAATGCTTGGAAACATATTGTTTACTGATGAAGCACATTTTCATATCGATGGCTATGTTAATAAACAGAACATGATATACTGGTGCCCGACAACCCAAGGGAACGCCATCAAAAACGTTTGCGTTGTCCAAAAACGACTGTATGGTGTGCAATTTCTGCCCGTGGGATTGGGCCTTTTTTTTTAACCAGCGAGAGACAGTCACTTCTGATGTGTATTGCAGAATGATCGACGAGTTTTTGGTACCGCAACTGCAGCTGTTTCCCGGGTTCAACAACAGAACACAATTTCAGCAAGATGGGGCCACTCCACACACAGCTAGAGTTTCAATGGAGAACAGCTGAGGGGAATTTTTCTCAATAAACTAATCAGCAAGTACGGAGATATACCCTGAGCACCTCGGTCACCGGACCTTACACCGTGTGACTTTTTTTTGTGGGGATACCTTAAGTCGAGAGTTTACAGCAACAATCCTTGGAACAATTCAGGCCCTATAAGAAAATATCCGCCGTGAAGTTGTTGCCATTGAACTAACACTTTGCTCTTGCGTGTTCGCAAATTTAAGAGTCTTTAGAGAAATGGACGGCATTTAGACGATATTGTTTATAAAACGTTAAATTAGCATCGTTAAACTCCATTTTGTATAAATAAAATATGAGAATAACATTGTAGTTTTTTTTTTATTTAATATTAAACTTGAAAATTTTCCACTGGACATCCTTTATTATCTGTATTTTATCATTTTAACTTATATTTGTTTTAAAACAGATTTGAAAGATCTAGTTGGACAGTTTGTCATTCGAAAATAAATATATAATTATAAGTTCATTACATATATGTATCAAAGAAAATTGAATACATAATTAGATTGCAAAATATTTAAACGAAATGCCAGAAAGAAAGCATTGTCATCTCACATATAAAGGAAACCAACCACTGGTTACAAGGGGTGATTTGGATGATTAGGTTTTTTTTTTATATAAATATAAACACTAAATACTGACATTAATCTTTTTAAAATACCTGAATGACATATGATTATAGATTAATAAATAAGAAGGTAAAAATATTCTAATCTTAAATGTTTTACTTTCAGGAATCATTGCAGAGCCTTCCATCATATATGTCGAGTTACTACGATGGCTCGGAAATATCACAAAGATCAATGACATTGTCCCGGCACCGGAGACATTTGTCTACCGAATCAACTATTCTACCTTCACCCAATGCCCAATACTCATCCAGTCTTCCTCGATCTACATTATCATCCAGTTTTACAGAAAAACATGCATCTGAAATTTCACCAACTCACAGAAATGGAAATATAAAAATACGAGAAAGTCCTTGTGGGAGTTTAAAACGGCAAAAATACCTTCAGTCAGGCAATGTTATGTCAACGAGCGGACCTTCGAGCCTAGAAAGTAATCATAGGGGTTCAATGAAAACATTGAAGAATGATTCTAAAAGCGCCTCTTCTTCATTAGAAAGTCATACTCTAATAAATAGATATCCAAGAAGTCAAACCAATAGCAGTGGTCATTCAACATTTGAGTCGCACTATTCAGATCGCACATTGCAGCCCTCGCCTAGTCATTGCGGTTCCCATTTTGGTACAATCGGACTCAGCCGTGCTCAATCTCTAGTCAAAGTACAAAGCCTCCAAAGCTCTCCCAAGAGCCTACATAAAAAAAGAAAGCCTACCATGACAGGCGGAGAGATATCCAAAACCAGTAACACCTCCACACCTCAATCATCACCGAAAATAACCTCTTCTACCCCAAAAAACTCTCCAAACAGTAGCTCTTCTGGAAATAACGCCAAACCAGAAGCAAATAAATGTGACTCTTCATCCACTGCCGTCTCAGCTAACTCTAGTTCAAATAATTCAATTACTCTGAAGCTTACAACTAACACGACAGCACAAAATGGCGCTGGGACAAATACAAAAGTATATGTACAAAATTCACCAGCCAGGTCAGTTATCACTTTTGAAAATGGAAACTTGACAGAAGCATCTAAAGGAAACAACATATTTATTTTCAATGATGATAGATATTCGATGACTAAACCTAGCACCGACGATGAAAAAATCCACAAAGCTCCGTTAAACGTTTTCATGGAAACGACCCTAGATAACTTTCCTGTTCAAAAATCGGAACACTTCACGGCGGAACCGTATTATCCCAATAACGAAACTGTAAAAGTACAAGAAACTAAATTTAATAAAAATGTTATTAATGATAAATCAATGAATAATAACAGAAAATTATCCTTACAATTAGGAAATAATCAATCCAGTAATGGATTAAGCTATAAAAATCAGCTGAAAAATCCTGCAGAAACTGTGTCTAGTCCAGGAACACCAGCCATCCACAACAATACTGTAGGGTTAGATGCAATTGGAAACAGTGATTCCACTACACCCACTAAGAGCTTTGATAATTTAGTTGATTCAATTGGTAATTTAAGGTATTATGAAAAAAACAATCTAACCTCAGCCAACAGTCAGCACGAAACTCAAAAACTCAAATCGAATGGTGACTTAAAAAGTGTTGATCTTATGATGAAAGCTGCAGCTATGCAGGCGAGTAACAGGAAAAGTTTGTATCATAGTAGGATGAGTTCGGACTCCATTGCGAGTATTTTATCAAAGTCTTCCGACAACAAGAGTACTGCTATTGGTTCAGAACCAAATCTAGTGTTTAAAAATCAGGACAGTCAAAACAGTCCTTCGAAAGACACAAATACACCAGTTGAAACGAATTGTGATGATAGCAATAAAAAGCAGAAAAGGTATAGCCTGAGCCAAGAAATTAAAAACAGAAACCCAGAATTCTACAATTTTCCGAGTCTCAGTGATTTGAGTTTCAACTTTACCAGTCTGGCTGCTCAAAAAATTCTTAAAGGTGTCAGCATTAATAGTGTCGATACTTTGAATGAATTAAACATGGCAGCAAATGGAACGGACAAGCAAAAAAACTGCGAAGTTACTGTGTGCACCGACTTTGGCCTCGTATAATTAATAAATATTTTGTTAATACTTACATTATTATGTATAAAATAAAGTAATATAACATATCACTAATCTTTTCTGGTTTTTAAACATACATACTTGTCATTTGTGTATTTTTTTGCACCAAAAATCTTGAAAGTTATTATTCCACATCAATTTGATTCAAATTTAGTTTTTAAAACCCTTTATAGGACAGTGGCAAAAATACATGGCACTACATGTAAAGGTCAGTTTCTTTATTATCTAAAATGTCATTCATAGACGGTAGTGTCAATATAAGTGACACTTTTATTCAAGTTAACTCTTGGAGCGATTAGTGCGACCGAAACAAAAATAACTGTCAGTGAATACAAAAAAATCTTGCCCTTTAAAGCAGCGGTCGCTTAGTGGTGGTCCGCGAGAAAATTTTGCTGGTCCGCAGAGAAATGTGGACATTATTTGCATTTTTTAATTATTATTAATAAGCAAAACAATTTTTGTTTCATTAATAAAGCATTTATAATTTGGTTACAATTAATAGTTTTGTTTTAATAACTAGGTGCATTTTATGTGTTCTTTGATCACTTTTTTCTAAATAAATTAAAATATCCTATTAGATTTTAGAATTAAGAATTAATAATCCACTGCTATAAAGGATTAATTGAACTAAACTGTATATAAACAAAAATCTAATTTGGCATAATATCAAAAAATCTGCCATTGAATTTGACTACTAGTACACACAGACATCATCAAAAACATTAACATTAGTAACTTCCATGGTTGTTAAAAAGGTAAGAATCCTAGTTAAGTTAATTATAAAGAAAAAAATTCTCAACAAAATAGAATTTTTGGGAATTAAAGCATAAATTTCATAAATGGTCATAAAATATGTAAAACGATTTACAAAACTTGAAGGATAAAGAAAATATATTTTAAAAGAATCTGTGTTATTCTGCCGTGGATCTGTCACATTGATGGTCACTAAAACGTTGACCATGACAAAAATTAACCACACTGGAATAACCCAGTAAATCATCTAACAACCGCAAAAATATGTTTATAGTTTAAAGTATGAAGTACATAAAATTATGAAAAGAATGAGAACTACCAATATGGAAAAAATAGATATTCATCCAAATAAGTACTTTATTGTAAATACCAATGAGGTAAAATTAATATAATTATTACAATGATTCTGAAACATTATGGTAAGAACTTTAAAAACCTAAAGGTACACCAAGGGTGCATGGCTTGATCGTGTGATGTCTGTAATATTTCAAATTAAATATTAGCGATCCATGTGGAGTGTATATATATATATATACCACATGGATATATATATGCATGTCACATTCTGGCCAGAACAGATGTACTTTTATATCTCAACACAAATCAATATGCATGTACTCTCATAAATATTGCAATAGTAATGAACTCACATAACTGAAATAGTTTCATAAAATTTTCTGTAGTGTAGTGGCCAAGCAAAGGGCCATGCCCAAAATGATAGGGCTTCCTAACTTCATAGTATGAGCAACAAATATACAATTTTTTATAGGAATGCACCCACACAAAGACTTCACAGGCTTGGGAACGATTTTGGTCTTGTAGATACATTCCGATGTTCAATTTTTAAGTATGTTAAGTAATGTTTTTGATGCTGTTCTGAGACAAAGATGTAATTGATTTTGGTATTCAGCCATTCTATGTTAAACCTACATTTTTATTGTTTTTTTTTGCTTAATTAACTCCATTATTTTTTCTTTTAAATTAATTTGATCAATTTCTGTGTAACTGCACATCTATTTTTTTTTTATAATTAATTTTGTAAAAATACATAAGGGCGTGAATACAGTATAAACAAATAAACATCATAATTTAATTTGTGGAAAATGTCTAAAGCCCTCAAGTGGTACAATTTTGTTCCAACAACTGAACTCGGAATGTTTGAATCATTACAACAAAATCTGGTATCATTTTTGTTCTAGGTATGTATGTATATATAGCTTTTTATAAAAAACACATATTCCCAGGATGCATATTTCAAAATAGATCAATTAATGTTAATCATAAGTTGGTAAAACATTTTTTGAGAATTTTAAAATATGGGTCTACATTAAGGTTGAAGAAGAAAGGCAATGCATAGTGGGGCGATGGCATAAAGTAAGAAACAAGTTAAATCTGGTGTGATAGAAAGAAAAGAGCGGCTGAAAAGAGAGGAAGGGGTGAAAATGACTGAGAATTTTCAGGATAATATAAAATTCTTCTGGAAGACAGTCAAAAAATCCCGATGTAGTGCTGAAAGCAGTAGTATGAAACCTATTAAGTCAGTAATTAAGTGGAGATATAATGATAATGAATGAGGACCAAATAAAAGGTAGATGGATGAAATATTTCCCGGAAACGTATGAATGTAGAGAATGTAAATGAGGAATCCCCCGATAGGCTCTCTGGAGTACGTATGAATGACGAAAACAATATGAATGTAATAAATATGTAAGAAATAAAGTGTGCAATAAAGCATATGAAGAATGATAACGCTGTGGAGTATGATAACGTTGCTGCTGAATATATCAAGACTGGTGGCCCATTAGTTGTCTCGTGGCTTCATACGCTCTTCAATCAATGTTTGAAGGAGAGCCACACCCCGTTAGACTAGAAGAGGGCTATCATAGTGCTTCACAACAAAGGCAAAGGGTTGCGAATAGAATGTGGTAACTACATATAGAGAAATTAGTTTACTGAGCTCGATTGGTAAACTACATGGAAGAATTTTAATAGAAAGAGCAAGAACGATGACGGAAGAAAAAGTATGGGACGTGCAACGGGATGCAAAAGGATGCACGGATCAGATCTTTTCTCGACGAGTGATGACAGAAAAGTTTTTGGGGTAAAACCAAAAACTTTTTTGTGCCTTTATAGATCAACAAAAGACGTATGATAGAGTTATATGAGAAAGGTTATGTACTTATGTATACTAGGAGTGAAAATGGGCAATTTGATTATATATATATGCTGTTAATTGTACGCCAATGATGCAGTATGAGATGCATAGTCTAGTGAGTAGAATGTACGATGTATGCAAAGAAAGCGATATCACCGATCGAATGTCAACAAGTCAAAAGTGATGATATTTGAGAAAGAGAAAAACAAGACACCGTGCTAAATACTTGTAGGTAACGAATATTTGGAACAAGTACATGAGTTTGTATATTCGGGACGTATGTTTGATTGAAACGGAAAAGCTGAGAAAGATATCGAAAGGAGGGTGACTGCAGGGAATAAAGTGAATGGTGCTTTGAATGGAATTATATCTAACAGGAACTTGTCAACCAAGGCAAGACTAGCGATACACAATGGAGTCCTGGTACTGACACTGATGGATGGAAGTGAAGAGGAATGAAAGTAGACTAAATCCAGTGGAAATGAGATCGCTTAGGCGTATATATAGCAGATCCATTCATGACAAAGTAAAGAATGATGAAATAAGGAAAGAATTTAAAGCTGATCTAAGTATAGTAAGTAAGATTAAGAAAGGATCACTTAGGTGGTTTGGTCATATGAAACATATGAATGATGAGAAAATGGTAAGATAGATATATGACGTATGTGTTGATGGCATTAGAAATAGAGGACGTCTGCGGACGACTTGGTACGATCAGGTAAACCAGATACTGGAAGATGGTCCTGTTAGAAGCCTCAATAATCAATGAGCTTGTATGAGAAAATGTATGAATGTGGATAAGGTCAAGAATTGTTTATCAGGACCGAAAAGTGTGGTGCTCTATCATCTCTACCTGTCCCTGGGGGGAAACGGTGTGCTGGTAAGTTACGTAAGTTAATAAGGTAATGGGGAACCTCTTGCTAAACAAGCTATTTGTATTTATCCAAATAGTGGGAGTTATAAAAATATTTATTCCATAGAGACCCATTATTCCACCCAAAATTACTTTCCCATGGTGAAAAGGATGACAAATGGACAGTTATATTTATATTGCTGCTTTATAAAGAGTAAAACCAGTCGACTCATACATTTTTTTGTCAGATAAAAAAACAAAACTAGACAATTGTATGTAGGGAAAAATATTTGCTTAATGTAAGTAAAATATTATGTAAAATTAAATATTCATACATATAATAACAATAACAGCGGCACGTGATACGCGGGTGAAGTTAGTTTACACAAATTTTTCAGTCACAATGGCTGTGTTGTAAAATTATTAATACTATATTATGTTACAAGTAATATTGTTTTAACTAGCCTTCTTATTAATTTATACATAATTCATTTTCTAATTTAATATAAAATTAATACATTAACAATTAGTTTGATTTTTAAATACTAAAATATATCTTGGGTGATTGATACTCGCCATATACATTGTACTAATGCAAACATAACATATATACGAAAATAATAGCACAAGCATTATATAGTTAGCACGTCAACATATACATCATTTAACACATAGTCTATAATATTTTGTTGGTGGATACAATTTATTGTTTAAAATAAATTTTGTAAAGGATCTTATATCTCCGAAACTGTTAAAATTTTGCACATAATAATAATAATATTTTTATAGTTTTCATTATTTACATACACAAAATTTTTTAAAAGGAATTCCACAGGAAAACATTGTGGAAAAAAATCATCACTAACTGAAAAATTAAGTAATCACCGACTTCTTACATCTATGAACCATTTATAGGCATAATAATTATAAAAGTGGAATAAACACTATGTAATGTTAATGTTTTTATATCAATTCCTTGAAATACAGGTACTTTTTTAAATATGTTATACCAAATGTTAAAAATCTGAACCTGAATTATCTGAAAAGGTAAATAAAGTTTGCACTTTACCGAAATTTATCACAGAATACATTAAATATTATGCTTTCATATTCTGCATATTTTGAAGAATTTTTCGATTAAAATAATGTATCTTATCTAATCATTGTTTTTCAAGTGTTCACAAGCCTTCTCATTAGATCAAATATCATAGAAAGTTCAGCATGCATTATTTTAACATGATATGTAATGTGCTAACTAAAAATATCTAAAGTTTGCAAAATTAATATAGTTATTCAAGAAAATTAAGTACATATATCCACTGCTGAATTGTTTTCTTATAAAAGTTTGTAGTGAAAAATTAATGTCCCTTTTATTTCATAAGAAACAAGGTTTATGACAATTGCGTATGAAAAAAATACAAAATTATTATTGGATACTATATTTGTCAACCAGATTCGGATATTTATATTTGATTAAAACTATTCATTTGGTATGAAAATTTTGAAATAAAATATTCATAGAATCTACATCACTATCTAAAAAAAATTTCAAAACTTAAACATCATTAAACAGTTATGTAAGGCTTTGTCAATTAGAATTTCTGAAATATTATTGTTTCATAAAAAGCTTTCTTTAAAATAATTTCCAAGATGGACTAAAAAGGTTTTAATGAATTGAACATGTTTTTGTAAGAGTTGAAACAAATTGACTGCAAACCACTGGAGCGTCACATATAGTAAAGACATCATCCAAGTAAATTAAAAAATAATGGGTACCGCCTGTAACTTTGGCCCACTCAAACAGCATTTATTTGTAATAAAAAAAGGCAGAAAATATATATTAATATTTATTTATTGTATATGCCGTACAAAATTATAATAAGCAAAATTAAGTAGAGACATTTAAGATTACGATATTTTTTGCTGGAATTAGGTTTCAATCAGGAACACTCAATGGTGGTGTGTTCCATAAGGTCGACGACCTGGGAAGGTTCTGTTTCCGTCTCATTAATGATATGATTTAACCAGTCTTCAGTTGGATTGAGTTGCTTTACCACTTCATACGACTCAGTGTTGTTGTGCACAAAGAAAATATCTTCATTACCGTTCTCGCAAACACCTTCTTCCTTGAAACCTTTCTCTTTTTTAGAAGTTTCCGAGCTGCTGTCACTCGATGAGCCAGAAGAATCATCAGTAATTTCTTCCGATGAATAGTTAGATTTACATTCCTTGAACTTATCTTCTACTTCTTGTGCAGGTATGTTAACATAACAAACGCATTGGTTTGATTGTGTGATTTGTTTGATTGCATTGTGAGATATTATAGCTTCTAGAGAGTCATCAGAGTCTTGCTCATTACAGATATCTTCGAGACATTTGTAGGAATACATGTGATCATTTTGAGGATCTATATAGTCTTCCATTGTGAATACAGTATTATTAATATTCAATTTTGCAAAATCTATTAAACCAAAATTATGTATTTCCGTAAACAAGTTGGTCTCGTTTCCATAAGATATATCAATACTCCGGAGGCAATTCTTATTTACTGACAATAATGTACTGTTACCACACTGCTTCCAAATTGCGTCAATCTGTCGGATAGTTTGCAGTTCGCGAGCTTTTAGAGCCGAATATACTTTGGAAAACGTTTGTCGAACTTCCAATTTAAGCTGCAATTAAAAAATTAAAAAATATTTTTATCTATTTTAAATAGAAAAAGTACAATTTCTTTAAATGTATAATACTAACACTTTCTAATGTCAACAAATCGCCCTCCATGTTTACCATAAGCGCCATAAAACATTGCATGTATATATCCGATGTGACATTTGGCTCATAGATGGCTTTGAGACCATAGATAAGTAATATATTTAAGATCCATTCTTATCTATGGATCCATTGTGATCTTTTACATGATCTCTTATCTATGACTTTGAGTGTTACTATATAAAAATACAAGATATTGTTTATTTTAAAAAAAGGTTATTTTTTAAAAAATATTTACGAATGGAATAAAAAAAGTTCATGCCATGGGTTGTTGCCATGGAAATCGATTACCGCTTATTATAGTATAGATTTGGTTTAACATTAACTTAAAATTAGATATTTTAAGAAAGAGAAAGCGTTCAAAAATTAAATGCATGGTAGACTAAAAAATTTCGGAAACCGATAAATAATGCCCGTTCAAAATAAAACCCTGGTCTCTGTATTTTGTTTTCTATCCATCACTTATTATTTAAATTACCACCTAAATCTAAAGTGTTGACGCATTATATCAAACATCAAAAGGCCCTGAACATCGACGAATCCAGTCAAGTCAATTTTACAATAAATTCATTATAATCGATTCCTTTGTCGTTACGTGTTTTTCTGACTTACTTAAAAGTTAAGACTAAGGCATTAAAACGTTGATAACTCTTTATTTTACATATAAGATATTGAATTCACCAGCGTAGCCAATACACTTAACACCATAGATAAGAGATATTTAACACAATTTTTTTTAATATGGGTGTTTTTTGATATTTGTGTGACAATATTTTCTCCAAAAAGTTTTATTTGATTGTCTGTTTGCCGGTTGACGTAAAAATAATTGTAGCACCATTAAAAATATTACAAAATTTTGTTGTACACTTTTAATAACGGTGATTATTCATCGAGAAGCATATTTTAGTGCCACGGAATATCACCAACGAATTTGCCATAATATCGAATGGCAAAGCAAAGTTACTAAAGTGTACGCAAACTGACATGAGTAAGGGCTGAGTTCAGCGTTCGCAGGCATCCTGAAGCGACACTATACATTTTTTTCCTCAACACTCAACAGTCGCAATACTCGGCGATGAAGTAGGAGGACGCCCGACATATACTGATGACAAAATGGTTTTTTACATTTCTAATTTATGTATTAATATTAAAAACTTAAGATGTTCGTAGATACAGAGTAATTCGTAAAAGTGTCATATTAGACAGCACTAACGCACTTATATAAGTGCACGTGGCTGCAAATAAAGTATTCAGAGTATCCTTTAAGAAATTGGAAAAAAATCGCTGACGGCAGTTTGCCTGATCTTTCGAATGTAGAAGGTAAGAATGTGGAGGTCACCAAACTTTTCCCATCTTGCAGACGTCTCACCGATAGCCCGAGACATTATCCCAGTGGAACCTTGACCGTCCAATCGTGGAATCTGATGACACTGCCCCGAAATCTCGGGAATATAGATAATCAACGCGACCCGCCTGCTTCCGTTGTTTCGTAAACTTGTGGGCTACGCTCTAGCGCTCGCCTGCGTAACTAGCGTACGTTCGTGCAATAGTTGCAATAGCGGACGATCGTAGTATTACTATAGGATTCCGCCACAATTAAGACAGATTTCAATAGTGTTAATTAATGCCAATACTTAATATTCGAGCCTTTTTTATTTGTGTAATTTAGTTGACTTTCTTTCAACTGTTATAATTTGTCTACGTTTAATAAATAAATGTTCTATTATCACTGTTTCCATGTTTAATCAGTTGCACTATAAATTTAAAATTCGTTTCAACGCTGATAATAAAATCATAACTGCAATATATTTTTTAATATTTTGGTATGTTGATATGCCTCGACGTAAAATGACGCGAAGCTATCATATTTATTAGACGCAGAATCGAGAATAAAATAGGAAATTGTATCTTGCCAGTACATACAAATCACCGACAACGGGCCCACATGGACGGGAGCAGACGTCTTGACAAAAAAAAAACCTGGCGGGTCGTTCAAAAACGAATAACGGTCGTAATGACCTCCAGCCCAAGTGTTGCGCAAGATATATATTAAAACGGGATAACAAAGGCGACGGGAATATGGCGAAGGTTTCTCAAGAAGCAATCGTAAGATGTAAAGGCGCGTATTGTTACAAAAGGATGCACCCTACCCACATATAAACCGAAGGCTAGTTAGATCATTAAAGCAGGACCAGATGTATCGGCGAGACAAACGATTTCCGAAATCAACCGTTACGTAAGAGTGCCTGACAGTTAGCATTTAAGGTCGCGAAGGAGAATCGCCCGAAGCAAATGGCTTTCCAACAAAAAACGTAATATGGTATAGTGGGCATGGGCATTTGGGGGTTAGGACGGTGGTTAAATGAAATAAATGTCGTTTGGCGTATTGAAGTGTTTATTGTGATGGATATAACAATAAAGATAGATATAATGAGCGAAATTAATGAAAATGTAGAAGGTGCGCGTGTACTATGAAATGAAATGAAGCGAGTCGGCGGTCTCGCTCGGCGCGCGTGGGCCGGCAAGACCGCCATTGTGAAACGATAAAATTAGAGAGACTGCTTGGCGGTGAATGCTTGAACCAGACTTGTAGCAGCTGCCGGCAGCGCTGTTACTAGCGTCGATGCCGACTGAGATGGCGGTGCATATGAATTCTGATCGTTACAGGCAGATTATTTTTTAAACATAAATATGTAAGAATTTTGTAATTATAATAATATTTTTTTTATTCATAGTACAGTATAGTGTGTTATTATATTGTTATAATCAGATAACATTGCAGCAAAATAAGACATATATTTCGGTACCCTGCCTGCAACACTGTATTATATATATATAGCAGGCAGTGCCTTTCCGGTATAGTAGTAAACAAAGTGTAATGTTCAACGTACAAATAAATATATTGTAAAACTTAAGGTATGTTTTGTTTTAAGCTTTTGCATTGTTCGATGTAGAAAAATATATAAATATTTACAGATGGCATATAAAATATATGTATAAAGAATAAAATACAAATGCATTTAGATAGTATATAAATATAATGTAAAACTTAAAGTAAATGCAATGTTCCATTTGTAAAAAAATTAAAAAACTAAGTAGAATAAGAATAATTAAATAATATTGGTGATTAGATATAAGATTCTGTCAAGTAGTGTAAGAAACGTAACTAAGGTATAAATAATTAGAGAATAAGATTAATCATAGTTAGTGGTAAGACGAAGGAGTTCGGTTGGATTTGAATTGGGCATGGCCTCTCCAAGAAGCGGATGTACCAATGGAATGGTAGCCCGCCCAATGACGGGAAATGAGGAGATCAATAGATGGGAGACACCCCGTTTTCAAGGGAATAAGAAGAGCCTACGTACGGCCCGAAATACAGTTGGAAACAAGATTCGGAAGAGGACGAGAGTTGAACAGCGGAAGTCGGACGAGGTTTTACAGTTGAAAACAAGATTCAGAAGTGGACAGTTGAACACGGGAGTCGGAAGAAGGTTAACCAGTCGGAACACGGAGTCGGAGAATCAGTTTTGGTCCGAGAGACGAGTTTTTAGCTTTCTACGGAAGACGGAAAAGAGTTCGAACACGAAGAGTAAAATAACTGGAATTTGACTGCAGTTGAAGATTGATCTCCGTAGCCGAAAAAAGGAAAGAGTCGAAGTCCAAAAACCTCGGGAGAAAAGAATCAGGACACAAAGCCAGTTTGGGAGCAGTCACCCATTCATCCAGGAACTCAGCCAGCGACCGAAGTAGCCCCGAGCAGCCAGCAGCCAGCTAGTCGTCCCGCTCGCCCCCTCGTCAGCCACGACAGAGCCTCCAGCACAACAAGCACAATCACCGCGTCGTCAACTGAAGACCGAGGTCTCTGGAGAAGACCTCGACAATTAGAACGTACAATATAAGGTAGAACAATTTTTAGTCTATGTTAGAGTAAGAACAATGTATATCTGCCCACTCATATAAATAAATAAATATTTTATTAATGTGTGTTCCGTGTTTATCTGTTCTCCACCTGTCCAATATTCTTATAATCATAGTATACATGTGTGACGGTGTGATCCTAATGAATGAAACGCGTAGCGTGACATTTTACGCTGACGTTGTTCTAGCGAAAGAACCAAGAGCATAATAAATTGAAATTAAATAATTAATAAAATAAAAACCCACCGTTTTATCAAAGTTTAGATCAACAGTTGATAAGTTACATATTTTTCTTTCTCTTTTGTGAGCAATAGAAATAAATATTGAAGTAAGAAATGTAATTATTTTGTAACAATTTTTATTTGAAGAGTGAAAAAATTGTTAACCGAAGGTACACAAATATGTACCTACCTCAGGACGTTAAAAGGGAATTGTTAAATTGAGTATAATAAAGCAACAGTCTCAAACAAAACTAACCGATAAACTTTCTGGTTTTCCGGGACGAGGATTGATCCCCTATCTCGATATACGGCACCGCATAACAGCAAATTACCGTTTCCGTAAACGTATATACAACATAATAAAATATTTTTATATTAAAAATATCGTGGGTATGACAACACTACTCAATGGTTATTGATTTTCAGTTTGACAGCCGAAGAGCCGAAAGACTGGAAGTTTCGCAGTCATGTTTACACTACATTGACTCGTGCGTATTAGATATTATCAAAATGCATTAAATGTGTACAGTTTTCCTTTAATTTCTTAATTCAATAGTCTATTAAAAAAGTCACACGTATAAAAATGTCAGAAGTTCGTCAACGACGGATTGATGGAGAAAATGAAGAAAAAGTGGAAACTGCTGGAGAATCCGATCATGTAATATTAAAGCAGCTGAGTTTATTAGTGTTTATGTGCTAATATGATTTTATAGATATTTCACGTTTATAAAGTTATAAAATTGCTATTTGACTTTCATATTTTTAGATTGATTCTGAGGAAGAAAAGTCGCCAGAAGATAAATATGTCGATGAAATGAACAAAAATGCTACTCAAGCGACTAATAAGCCTCCAGAAGTCTTTGATGCCGCTTTATCCGGACTTTCGGCTAGGTAAGTGTACAGCAATCATTTTCTCTACTCGTTTACTTACATCTGTCCCTTATAATTATCTTAATTAGTTTAGGAGTTATTTTGTCGTTAATACGAGTAATATGTAGGAACTGAAATGTGTTTGAATTCTTTCATTTGATGTTTTTATTATACATTCAAAGTTATTTTTTAAACTGGAAGTACTTATCTAGAATTAATAATGAATCAATTAGCAAGCTGCTAATGAAATAATATGTAAATATGTACACCTTCCTTTATCAAATAAAACAGATGTATTGTAAATGAGCTTTAGTCACATGTATGTTCCTAAATTTCATAAATACAAATAATCAGTAGATAAATATAAATAATTCAGAATAACATAAGAGTTCTCTTTAGTGATTTAAGTCTGTGCCTATCATATATTCAGTAGAATAATTTACTAATTTATTTGGTAAAATATGTGAAATTTTTGAAATTTAATTTAGCGTTCTCTAAAATTATATCCTGTCACCCCACTTTCTAAATAACTACACAAATTAATTAATTATAATTTTTATTTATACTAATACATTCACTGCTGATTAAAATCCATACAAATTAGTGCAACAAACAATCAAAATGATGTAAATCATTACACGTTAAGAATCGTCTTACTGACTGGACACATCTGTGCTGATGCTCAAAAGGCGTTACCACGGCGCTCCACTGAGTTTTAAGCAAATGCATAGGACCATAAAATGTTTGGGCGCTACCTAAGTCATTTTTGGATAAGGAATGTGTGGAATGTGTTAACATCATTTAACAATATATATTATTAACAATTGTGTAAGTTTGATAGCAACAATAATAAGATTTTTTATTATAACACAATAACAACAATAATGATAAGATTAAGAATGAATAAATGCATAACTAAACCAATCAGGCACAAGTGGGTAGTTATGAGTGTGGAGGCCGTTTTGCGGCAATTAGTGTTACATCTCTAACAAAAATCCGCCCGTTTATTTGAAACAAAACTTCCTACCACTTTATTGACATATCTACACTAATTAATTAAATTGCATTATTTATACAAATTTTTAGTCGAGCCGGTCCAAGTTTCAATATAAAGCAACAGTTACAAACAGTGATGATCATAAAAAACCATCAACATTGTTAAGTCCAATATTGAAGAGATATGCTAATTTTATTTTGTCATTTCGAATTTGCATAAAGAAAGAATGCATATGTATATATTTTTTTAATTTGCTTCCTTGTAAATTCAAGTTTTCAAAACAAGTAATGTGTTTACATCATTGTCCAAGATAGTGATGAAAAAATTTGTTTCCTAATATTCATTATTGTAGCCTCGAACGACATTGAAACTGAATATTTATTATAATGTGTGTTTACTTAACTCATTCAAATTATATTGATTGATTTTCCGAAGCTGTTTCGACATCAATATTTTTCCCATTATTTTTCTACTTACTTTAATTTCCTTTGGGATTTCGTGTCTTTTATATAATTGAATTATCTTGAAAGGTCTGCAGAAAGGACGTTAATTCAAATTATTATCATTTATTTGTATGTACCCTATCTCTATCACATAAATAAGGTAACGGTCAATAGATACTCACAGATAGTGCATAGTTGTACGTTTAGTTGAAAATATATTTTCCTGCGCATTAATATTGTACTGTTACATGTTTTTTTTCAAATAAAATTTGATCAGCGAATAATCATTCATTCTCTAGATTTTCTATTTTAAAATTTAACTCAATATTTCTGATGTTTGTTTTGTGCTTTTTTAATACATGGTGCCATGTTATTTACAATACATACTTGAAGTGTAGACATATTATAGGTATATAATTACATATCTAGTATCGTTATATTATGTCTGTACCGATAAATCAGCATATTAGCCCAATCGGCAACAATCAAATTAATATTTGTGTCTTTTTTTAAGATTATTTACCCGCCTACTTTATAGAAGTCGACAAAAAAACTCTCCTATTAATTACATAATAATATTCATAAAAAGTATCTTGATTTAACAATTGAACATATAATATTTTTTATCACTTGTAATGCTTAAAGTTTGATGCAATTTTATTTGGTATTTTTGCTATTATAATTTAAAGAAGTTTGAACAATTAGTTATAACTAATGTTTGTACTCCCCAAATGAATCTACAGTTTCACAAAGATAAGTCTAATTAAAAAGTGTGTATTCAAATTATATATTTCTATAAGAAAGTTCACCAAACAGTTGAAGTACAGGACTTATGTTTTAATACTTTTTAGATGGAGAAATTGGGTCATCCGTGGTATTTTCACCTGGTTGATGATTGGCGGTTTCTGCCTCTTAATTTATGGGGGTCCATTAGCCCTTATGATTGTGGTAAGTCAAATATTTTATTTTTAACTTGATGAATGTTTTAATATACATATACTCATATTTTTTTTCAAATATACTAGTTCACCAACATCCCTGTCTGTGCAGTTGGATACTTTTTTAAAAATCAAGAGTACAGTGGTGACACAGACTTTCGCCTTATGTACAATGTTATTCTGATCTTAAGGCATTGCTTAATATTTTAATGAATATTTTCAATATATTTTTTAAATGAGAAAGTTAACTCTTTTTTTGTTGTGTAATATCTTTATGAAGCCGTTTGATACAGACGTAATTGTGGTGATGATGATGTTTTTTTTCAAATTAATTGTGTAGGGTATCTATCAACAAGGGCATGGATATTCTTTGTGCCAGCATACTTGACCTCTTCATTTCCCTTATCATTAATTTAAAGAATTTGTTCTTAGGCCTAAGAATTTAGTTTCATGTCAGAGGTTATCTTATACTAATGTAGATAATAACTATCTATTTATATAAAATTGAATGTAAGTCTCTCTGTCTGTTCTCTATACAATTATACACTCTTTAACCAATCTGAAGCAAATTTTTGCATGATCTTGCACCTCCTACTACTCCCTCCCCCTCCTGCCGATTATTATATTAAATGCTATCTGTTCCAAATTTTGCTCAGTTGCACTCTAGGACCCTGAGGAAAATATAGTCAACCCACCCTACCCTTTCCTCCCAGACAACTCATCCACCCACTCTGGACCAAATTTTGCATACATTGTTAGTCTTTATCCCTAACCCCCTCCCCTGCGTTTTAATGTCTGAATCCCGATTAATGCCAGGTATGGACCGCTAGTCCATTTATATTCTCTCACTTTTCCTTTTACATTAAAATATTATATAACTTTAAATTAAATTTTAAACTATTATCTGTTTTACCAATTATTTTTTATCAGATTATCTTCATTATTATCTTAAAAACTCTAGTAATCTCTTCAAGAGGTACTCTTAATTCTGAAGATATTTAATTTAAGCAAAAATATCAGGAAATGGTTCCATTAAGAAATTATTGACCGCGGTGCGTGTAGGTTACGAGTTGAACACAATATGAGAGTGACCTTGAAGAATAATGTAAATATACGGAATCAAATAACCATTTCAGAGAGTGATAAAATAAATTGTGACGCTAAACTCTTATAATTTATACATGGTGGGCGTTATTTTAGATTTCTGGTAAAAGAAAACTTTTAAAATTATCATTGCGCTTTCTAATAAAAAAATTCAATAAATGATTTAATAGATTATCCTTAAACATATTATGGAGAGATTTGAAGGTAATAAACTCAGTAGTGATGTCCAGATATGTAATGTAAGAAACAACAAGTGCAAGATCATTATCTATACAACCGCAATCAGTTGTGACCTCAGTGAATCTGTTCAACTGCTAGACATACATTTACATACTTTGAAGGCTTCGGTAAAGTCAGTAATCTATTTGAAGACATAACATTTAATCTGTGAATGTTGTTTCAGCCTTATTACACATATTAGTGTTTTGTTGTTTATTTCACATTTAAGTATTAAAAAATTAACTGACCCACATTCACATTTGACCGATGCATGTTTGACAATCTCTAAATTATAAGTGTTTTAAAATTCAGTCATATTTATAAAACATTTGCATTGCGCATAGGAATGTACGGCTCACAACAAATTAAAAAATGTGGAATGAATCATCAGATTCAATATTTCACAGCATTAGAAAGGTACCTGTATCATATCCTGGCCACAGTAATTGTGTTCACTGATTATTAAAATCAGTCGCAATAATCAAAAACAAAATGACCGGTTAACAAAATAATTTTAAAATCAAACCAACACAAAGGTCATATTTAATATGCAAATTATTCATTAAACATGTGAGACTTGACTTAATTTATAGCATTAAGGCTTTCCTTTCAAAACTAATTAATATTTCCGCATTTTTTATGAAAATGTGTGTTTTTATTATTCATTTATATCAGAAGTTATACACTAGA
The DNA here is from genome assembly GCA_031772225.1 of Eubasilissa splendida. Classification (NCBI taxonomy): domain Eukaryota; kingdom Metazoa; phylum Arthropoda; class Insecta; order Trichoptera; family Phryganeidae; genus Eubasilissa; species Eubasilissa splendida. Next base: position 23,958,780 of record CM062845.1, on the reverse strand, counting down.
TTTGACTTTTTTTAAAACTATTATTTTGATAGGATCTTTACACTAATGTAAAACTAATAAACTGGATGTTATTTGCCAAGACCGCGACCAATTAATTTATTTTCAGGGTGCCTCAAAATTGCTTTAATATAGAAAGTTCTTGCATATACGAAATATATTTTCTTATAATCTTGAAGCCAATATTACAGAGACAAATCTGCATTGAACCAAATTAGTAAAATGTTAAAAATTAATGCAGTATTCAATTTGCAGTACATATTATCAATTTTCGACATTTTTAAAACACTTTGTGTTAGTGAATACAAATTATTTTAAATAATTTATAATATATTTACTTACATGCTTTGAGGCTTCAGCTACTGTTTAAAATCAAGTTTTATATCAAAAACATAATAATTTTTTACTAAATAATATTTATATCGATACTATTAATATATATTTTTTTTAAATTTCAAATCGCTGATTAAAAAACAGTCCTGATCGGTAAACACATAAATAGTGTTGTATTGATGTTATTAGTGCAAAAGTTTGGAAAAATTATAATCTTAATACAGTATCCAGTTTGCCTATTATACTATTATTCAATTTGACGGTACAAGGAATATAAGACTGGCCAAGAACACATTGTTTATGTTCTTCGAGGTCTTCCAGAGGTCATAAAAACTGTGTGTAACAGAATTCCCCGAAACTGGCCTCAAAAATAGAAGATATGTCAAGAAGCCTGTGTGTTTGATAAAAGCGCACTGGGGATCTACCAGAGAAATACTGGACATATATCTCTGTAGGATATCGAGAGAATCAGAGCAATGTAATCGATCACTGGTACGCAGACAACGTGCACTATTTTCTGATGATGAAGTGATTTCTAGGGTGAGATAGGGCGTCATCTCGAATTTGCCTTGGTTTAATGGGGAGCTTTATAAGATACTGCAAAAATGTGCCCGAGGTGTCAAGATGAGTATTGATAAGATATTTTGAAGAAGATTGTGATGTGACGCTTCTGAGCCCAACCATCTTCAAATCAGAATGTTGAATATTTTGACAGGATTCAGCTTCAGCCCTCGAGGCTGAAACATCTCAACGCTGGAAGTCCAGGTTTGAATCCTTCGGATTACAAACGATAAATATTGTTGGAGAGCATAATCTAGAGTAGACGACATCACAACTAAGAAAGTTTTAAATGGACTCGGATGAGTGCCCATTTCCCAATGTACCTCGTGTACACTGCGTTAGATGATTGACCCTTTTGTTTAAAGGCTTGCGTGAAGGCACAGGGAGGAAATTTTGGGTGACATTTTTTTCTTTATTTTAAGTGATGTATAAGCAAACAAAACCAAAAAAGAATTTCAAAATAGTGTGTAATAAATTTGATGATAAGACTAAGTGTATAATTATACATAAATAGCACTGTGTTTCTGTAATGTATTTTTTTGATAAAAATTCTTTAATTTCCTTCATTTCAGACACTCTTGGTGCAAGTAAAATGCTTTGAAGAGATCATCAACATTGGCTACGCTGTGTACAAGATCCACGGACTTCCCTGGTTTCGGTCCCTCTCTTGGTACTTTCTCCTCACATCTAATTATTTCTTCTATGGAGAAAATCTAGTAGCCTATTACGGAGTGGTAATTAGCAAGACGGTAAGATTTCATCTTTTATTTTAATTTAGGAACACCCTTCAACTTAACTCCTTCCCCGCCCTACCTACTTTATCTTACTATAAACATAAATCTCCTTATAAGCCCAAAATCATTCTTTGAAAAACTTGACATTGTTTCACTTTCAATTCTCCATAGACAACAAACAGCTTCCAGGATGTCGGGAACTGTATTGTTCCTTCAAGGCTTTTGGAAAAACATGTTTGTATATTTTAAGATGACCTTCACTGTCAAATAAATATTACATGGTTTTGCATTTCTTTTTTAAAACATTTCTCTCTCTCTCTTTCAATCGATGTCCTCACGCCTGAGCACCGTGGTTCTTTAATCTGATTGTACAGAGTGAACTGCTCACCTCACCTTGTTTAGTGCAATGTGTAGCGAGGCTTCGGTCATTTCTCAGATTTGGTTTTTTCGTCTTGTTAGAGATGGACCCTTTCTCTTCATTCTTGTTTCTGAAGATTTATCCTGAGATAATATATTTTACATATTTAACTTCCCTTCCTCCACTTCAATCAAAATTTTATCAACATGTGACTATTTTTTCTAGGAATATTTACGAATGCTAGTCAAGTATCATCGATTCTTCTCGTTTTGCCTCTACTGCATCGGCTTTGTGTGGTTTGTCCTGAGTCTTGTGAAGAAGTATTACATGAAACAATTCAGCCTGTTTGCCTGGACACACGTCGCCCTGCTGATTGTCGTGACTCAGAGTTATTTCATTTTGCAAAATATATTCCAAGGTAAACGGATAAACATAGTATGTACATTAATATTTTTTCCATTGTAAATATATTGAATGATTTTCAACACAACACAATGATTCCATGTCCCGCAACAATTATATTTAAATTTACCGCCACAGTTTTAACACTTTTTATTACATTACTGACAGATAAGCTCTATTTACTTTAATTATTGAATTGAATTTACGAGTAGAATGGGTAGTTTAATTAAAAATAGAAAAATCCTATAAAATTCTATTTCAAAAATAAAATAAAACATCTAATATAGATTTTAACTAAGAAATTATTGAAATTCAATACATACTTGTGTTGAGAAATTTTGGAGGAGATTATGACGGCATACAATGTAATGTTGGAATGTAACAAGTTATCTGCAATGTATAAGTTTCAGTTTTATGTATAATATCTATGGGACATTTATGAAAGTAAATTCATTCTTATTTTTATATTATCTATATTTTTTTAATATAAATTGTTGATCCCACATCGAAAGTAACATTTGCATATTTGATTTTATATGTACGTAGTAATAATATACAAAGAATGTTTCTTCCACAGTAAAACAATTGCGTATTAAGAATGTGTACGTATTATTCACTGATAACTTTTCTGTTGTGATTGAACCGTGGGGAGTGCGTAATTTAATCCAAACTATAAAGATAATCTAATACAACTAGTACGCACTTAACAATGTTTTGTTATCGTATAATTTTATAAAAATGCAATGAGTTTTCTTGATTTTTTAGGTCTTATTTGGTTTATTGTGCCAGTCTCGATGATTGTTTGCAATGACGTCATGGCGTACGTGTTCGGATTCTTCTTTGGAAAGACTCCCCTTATAAAACTTAGTCCCAAAAAAACATGGGAAGGTTTTATCGGCGGAGGGATAGCTACCGTCGTATTCGGACTGATTGTGAGTATGACTACGTGAACGTTCTCCCACACAAATAACATGCATTGTTAGGTTTTGAACCGTGCTGTGCAAACCGATGCGTGGGGCGGATGGAATTGACAATGTGTCGGAAGGGGGCGACACTCATCGTATATTCCTTCTATAATATGGAGATGTGAGAAACCGATGATGTAAATAATTTGGAAAATGTTCAGATGGATGAACTTGGATGTCTTTCAGTGCACATTATATTTTTTATTTTAAATATAGCTGCATACAAGGAATGCACATTACGTTGATAGTCATACTGTTTCATACTAATGTAGGACTAACCTATCTTATTGTATAGCACTAATCACACAAACAAAAGTTTAAGTAAATTTGCTCTCATTGTATGATGTTCCAAAATATACATTAACCAGTCTATTGCCCTGAGTGGTAGATATGTTTATTTTAAGACACCGGAACATTCCTTGCTTTCAGTCTATAAATATTATTAAAAACTATGTGAAATTACATAGAGAAAAAGTGAAAATCCCTTTCTAATAGCTGTGTTTTTTATCTTAATGTTCTGAGTTTTTTTTTGCAGATATCGTATTTAATGTCTGGATATCCATACTTTGTATGTCCGATTGAGTATTCAGAGACTCTTGACAAAATGACTATTGATTGTGAACCAACGTACCTGTTCCAACTCCAAGAATATGTTTTGCCAGAGTCCATTGGTAGCCTGATGAAAGTGGTTAGTTCTTAATGTTTTTTGTTTGAGTTTCATCATTGTTTTTCCCAAAATATATTTTTTTCATAAGACTTCCCTTTCAATAATAATTAATATTTCCGCATTTTTTACGAAAATGTGGGTTTTTATTATTCATTTATATCAGAAGTCCTAAACTAGGTTAGATTTTTTGAAACAATAACTTAAATTATATTATAAAATTTACATTATTTGTAATAATTAAAACAATATAGGCATTATTAGAAAGATCAAAACAATCTCTTGGGGTACTGTTACACATATACACTAGTACATAAATTTTATGATGTTATCCATGTCTAACAAATGGCCCTTTGAATGGATTTGTATACCTTATCAATTCATTCTTTCTTTCACACTTCATCAGAATACAGTAAAACCGCGATATAACGAACCCCGATATAGCGAAAAATGACGTATATCGAAAAAAAAATCGAAATTTAGTCCCTAAAACCAATTTTTCATACAAAAATGCATATATATAACGAAATCCCGTTAATATTTATAACGAAATCATTTTTGTCCCGTACGAAAAAATGCCAATACATTTACGTAAATTTATAACGAAATAAAAAAATGATAAAAGATGAAAATATTATTTCGCACTTACAAAGCCGCGCCGCTGCATCTGCCGTATGCGAACGGTTTAATGGCCTTTTTGGCGTCAAATTTTGGCAATTCAAACTTTTTCTTGGGTTCATAGTAGGTTCATAGTCCCATAAAACCATTTGACATAATTCTTGCGGCGTTCACTTGGACATGTTTTACGTACGCATACGCCTCTAATATGTATTGCAATCCCAGACCCAGACAGCTGGAAAATACAAAAATTAACAGGAATACGCAGAATGTTGCAGTATGTACTTATTGGGAATATCAGTCTCAGTGTAAGGTCTGTAGAGTTAAGTTTGTTCCGTTTTTAACGCGATTATTGCATGACCGAACTGAATATTTACATAAATTCATTTTCGTTTGACAATTGTTTTCGTGTGAACTCGTCAATAATACAAATAATTCTTTAAAATACTTTATGGACTATTTTTTGTGTTTCTATTAACTATTGTTTTCGTGTGTTTACTGCTATGCATACTAGTGTAGTGTAATTTATTATTTAAAGTACATTTCATAATATTTTGTGAAACCTTAAAATGGCTTCAGTACGTGATAATTCCCGCAAAACTTTAACCATGGCACAAAAAATAATGATATTGAAAGACATCGACAACAAAGTGGACAGTAAAGGCAAGATAGCCGTAAAATATGGTATTCCGGTTTCGTCTCTCTCCACAATTTTAAAAAATCGGAAGAAGATTGAAGATGCGTTTGATAGATGTAAGGCGAGCGGTTCCCAACAGCGTGTACGGCCTGCCAAATATGAAGAATTGGAAGAAAAACTGTTCGAGTATTTCTCCCAAATCCGATCAGCGAATATATCTACTTCTGGTTTAATGCTTATTGAGAAAGCAAAGTCGTTGGCTCATCAGATGGGAATTGATTTTAAGGCATCTAATGGGTGGTTAGATCGCTTTAAAAAGCGACACAACATTGTTTGCCTCGCGGTTTGTGGCGATTCCCAAAAAGTTGATGAAGAAGAAGTTTCGAGCTGGATAACAAACAATCGGCATATTTGGGAGAAATACGACGCAAAAAATGTTTATAACATAGATGAAACTGGTGTGTTTTATAACATGATGCCAGATCGGACACTAGCTCTTAAAGGAGAGAGATGTCATGGAGGAAAACGTAGTAAGGAACGCCTGACGGCCGCGTTATGTACAAATATGGACGGATCCGATAAAGTAAAGATCACAGTCATCGGAAAATATAAAAAACCACGATGCTTTAGAGGCCTTACTTTTAGCAGTTTTCCCGCTGTTACTTATTGCCATAATAAAAAAGCGTGGATGACGCGGGAAATATTTAAGAGCTTTGCTATTACGATGCAGAGAAAAATGGCAGCACAAGATCGTAAAATATTGATGATTTTGGATAATTGTTCAGCACATTACGCACCGGAAATTGTTGCGCCAAATATAGAATTTCTGTTCCTACCTCCTAATACTACGAGTGCTCTCCAACCGCTAGATCAGGGAATAATACAGAACTTCAAAAGCCATTACAGAAAAAGTTTATTGCATTCCTGTATTATACAGGTAAACAATGGCTGTTCTGTAGAAAACTTAAGAAAATGGACGGTATTGGATGCATGTCGAGCTATGAGTATAGCATGGCAATCGGTAACATCTACAACAATCGCGAATTGTTTTAAAAAGTGCGGGTTTTCTTCGCTGCCCGTAGATGAAATTGACGCCCCTCAAGCGAGTTTAACAACGGGTGAAAGAATTTTGTTGAGATCTACAAGTTACGATGATTTTATTTCTTACGACCATGAAGTGATAACGTCTGCTTTGTATGTTCCCGCGCCTCGCATTACGGTATCTGAGACGAGTGATGAGGACAAAAATGACACATTGAATGAGGAAAGCAATGAAATCTCATTTGCTTCGTTACCGTCAACTTCCGAAGTTTTTCATGCCTTAGATGTTCTCCAACGATACGTATCGGGAAGACCAGAATTACCGGTGGATGCATTTTCCCACTGCGATGCATTGGCTAAAATAATTATACGAGACAGTGAAAGAAATGTTAAAACTAAACAAGGGAAAATAAACGATTATTTTAAGTGAACAATGTTAAAGATCATTTTTAAGTGAACAATTTTATCGATTATATTTTGAAGTGGTTGCAGCCGTTACCGGTAAGTACCTTCGTAATTTATATACGACTCATTTTATAAAAATGCCACGATTCAACTGTAAAATTTTTATTTTTGAATTATTTTTTATGTTTCATGCCCAAAACTATGTTTGAAGCGGCTCTACATTTAAACACAATTAAAATATTTAACCAAACAACTAAAAATATGTATGTATTCAGTTCCCTATGGCCTTCCTCCTCCTTTGTTTGCAGAATTTGCGATCTTTTTTGAAGCCGCGCAACATTTTTTTGCGACGGCGCGTAACATATATGTAGTAGGATATTTTTTTTTTTTTTTTTTTTTTTTTTTTTTATTTCGTTATATGTGGGAATTCGTTATAACGAATTTTTATTTTTTGGTCCCTTGGATTTCGTTATATCGCGGTTTTACTGTACTCATAAATATATCGATCTGCTAGTAAATCACATTTTGTGATGTGCACGACAGAGCGTCAGCGCATCCACCAGTTTCACCCAAGATAGAACATAAGACTTGTGGGTACTATGAACAGAATTGGCTATTCTATCTCCCAGCTGCTTCCAACAGTCATTCTCAAGGAAATATAAATAAAATTAGAAATAGATTTTACAACATTATAATTTACACAAATAAACAAAGAGAAAACGTTGTCAAATTAATGCGAGAAATTACTCCATAAAACTACGTTTTAATACCCAAAGTAACTTCCATCAGCAGCATGAATGGAATATTTTCATCATGTTCAAACACAGCTAAATTAATTAACTTTCATTCCTGTTTGACGATACCGCCAGTAGGTAGAAAAATTGATCAGCGGTCGAGGAGCAATCCTTGCGTAGTAAAATTTCACTTTAACAGCACAACAGGTTGAATTCCACTGGATAAGTTTTGCTGCCTGAGGAATATCAAAGTTTCGGGGGTTACTTGTAAATTGACATCGTTCATAGCGTGATATTTAAATACGGTTTTTCTTCATGAATCTCATCCGGGACATTAAAAAAATCTGCTTATTGGCACTTCATTCAGATAGGGGCGCCTCCCGGTGTGGAGGTCAATATTTAGGAAGGGATTTACATCCTGTAAGAGAACAAATACAATACTACACACTTAGTATATCACAATGCACGTAACACAGATGTCTAACATTCAATATTCTTACACTTCCTCAAATGTTGAATCACATGATTGTAATTTACTACGTTCTACGAGATATCGACAGCGTTCCCGCTCAAATGCTTAGACAAAGATTCTTACGTGCAGTAGTGTTGCCATTGCTGTCGGCGGGTAGGTACTATAACGTAATGTTATAATTTATTATAACAATGTGAATAAAATATTTGACAGATCATTCATTTTAAAAACTAACAATCTTTGTATAAACTACTTTGATTATTTTAACATCGACCAGTTTCGATACTATTGTATTGTATTTGTATCTTCATTATGATGAACATAAAAAATATGATATAGATCACTTCTATGATCGGCTGACTTTTTTCAAAAGATTAGTCATTAATATTGAAAAATAATTTTGTCTTTACCTTCACTTATCTATTCAATGATTTATATTTTTCCCATTGTGTTGGAACTTTTTGGTCTTAAAATTAAGCAAGAAGTTATGTTAAATCTACATATGTATTACAATAGTATTTTCTCTTAAAATGTTGTGTTAAACTCAACATTTTTGTTCATGCATGTTGCGAATATCATCTCTCTGATGCAACAATACAAAAATATTTACGTAATGTAATTTAGATACGTTCTTTTTAAGATTATGTATACTAATACAATGTCCATGAAACAAAGTGTTTATTTTTCAGTTTGGCTTCAAAGAATCTTTTATGTTGTATCCCTTCATGATACATTCTCTTTCATTGAGTGTCTTCAGCAGTGTTCTTGGACCGTTTGGCGGATTCTTTGCATCTGGGTTCAAACGTGCGTTCAAAATAAAGGTAAATTTTTTTTATCGTATTTTTCATAATTTCTTTGTGATAGTATTAAATTTAGTACCCGTTTCCAGATAGATAATAATTTTGTAGACATATCATATGAGAATTTAAATATAATTTTCCTTTTTTTTTATTTTTCTTTCTATATACATATATTACTGGTAATTTAGTTAAGTCGGGTCTTAAAAATTAAAAAAAACCTATAATACATTGCTCATTAAAATTTGTATAAATCATGCTATAAACAGTTTGAATGACATACTAATTCTCAATATATTTAAACCATGAAGTAGAATAGACTGCAATTTTAGATACAGTACAACTTCAATATTTATCACTTCCATTGCCCGGCACTTAATAGCCACGCAATCAGGTAGTCGACTCGCACCTGGATGTTGCCGTAGTCAATTAATATATAAATACATTTAATAATACGTAATGTGATTGACTACTTCAGTAAGGTTTTAAAAAACAGACAGGAACAGGCAACATTGGACAAGTTCTTTGTTAAATCGAGTGCTACTGAATCATTAGCAAAACGAAAATCATCACCAGAATTAGAGTTACCTGAGGTTTTAATTGATGATGACTCTCCTTCTAAACAATAGTAACGTTCCTCGTCTTCCGCTTCTACCATCGTGTCTCCTCAGTACAATAAAGGTGAAGTTTTGACAACAAATTTATTAATTTATGTACCTTTTTTGGGGGCTGGGAACAGACTAATTGAATTTCAATTATTTCTTATGGGAAAAGCTGTTTTTATATTGGTCAGGTTCCATATTGATCAGGCCAGGCCCTCAGAAACTGATTAATGATGAATATAGAGGTTCCACCGTATATGCAAATATTTTTTTAAGGACTTTGGAGACATAATCCCCGGACATGGTGGAATCATGGATCGTTTTGATTGTCAGTTCTTGATGGCAACATTTGTTAACGTCTACATTTCAAGCTTCATCAAAATTGCAACTCCTCAAACACTTCTGCAACAAGTAAGATTTTTATTTTTTTGTGTGGAATCATAAGGTTGCGATGATGAGATGGAGAATGATATCCCGCCTCCATGTCAAGTTATCATTCAGTGTAGATATTGTTACATTGTGAGCTGGCTCCGCCGGATCTAACACCAGGGCAACACCACCGGTTAGGCTCAGTCTGTGGGTGTATGTGTATATGATATCGGAATGGCTGGCTCCGATGGATGGAAATGATATCAAAAAATGCAAACACGTATATAATGTGGGAATGGCTGGCTCGGATGGATGGAAATGATATCAAACAATGCAAACACGTATAACTTCTATTATAAAATATAATTCCGGTTCTATAATAAGATACCTGACAAACTACATGAACGAAAAGAGTTCCATCTTCTGTCTTGACCAAAAGCACTTCTGAACAACGTTCGCCACTTCTCAGAGTGACAGGGAGATACTTTACAAGGTTTGCGATTTCACAAATACTTTACTTATCTGAACGGGGGTGTGGTGGTGGCCGTCTTTGAGCCGGCACGCGCCCAGGCCACGATTTCATCTCGCCTCTGAATGACATCAAAGGCACGCCATCTTGTATGAGGCCAAGTTGGACACACGGCTACCTGCCGGTGATCTCCCCACAGGTCTAGACAGGCGATCGTTCCATTACGCAGGTAAAAAGGGGCCATACTCTCCATATCACCGCGTGGAAACCCTATTCATCCAGATTCCATGTCTTATCACCATCATTGATAGCGAGCGCTGGTCGCCGCCCTGCCCGTCGCCACCTCAGCCCGTGTGGAAGTCCTCTCTCGTCAATTGTCTCATCTCGCCTTCCTTATTCGTCCAGTTCTCCGATCAGAGACTGCTTGTGCTCTAAGGTCGGTATATAGGCGGCTGTCGGCACTGCCGCGCAAATTCAAATGTGACTGTGTATCGCTGTGTCTGTACTGGTTATCGTGTGAAATAATGACTGACTGTAATGGCAAAAAATGTGAATTAGAATTGAAACAAGACTCATAGATTTCACTGAATTTATTAACATTAAATTACAATGGTTGGTTGCACTGTGCAGTTAGAATTTCCGCGGTGGATACGGAGTTTGTGTCAAATGCTTGCGATCGAGGCAGGAAGTGAAGTGAAGTTGGCGTCCGCTATGCATTCTATACACATTCTATTTAATTTGTTGTCATATAATTTAAGATGATTTTAATACAGTATCATCTTACAGTTGAGTTATGAAGATATGTAACTGACATGCTAAATCTCTGAGATTTTATTTGATAAATGTACTTTTTTTTTGTTTAAAAATATTTAATTGTAAAGTAATAGATATTATATTTAACCTCGTCAGAAAAATTAGGGCATAAATACTCAAATAAATACAACGGTAGTCACAATAATAGTACATTATAGTAATGAGCTCAAAATCACAAACCGTGAGTCAATCACTAATATCTTTGAGTCACATTCACTATCAGTGATTGAATATCTGGGAATATTGTGATTCGTAATTCATTTTTTTATTTTATTTATTGATTTATGAATCGGCGCATGTGCAAATGAAATGAAAATATTCATGTAGAAATGACGTTATCATTTGTGATAAGCGCCATCTAGTATATTCTGTCAAAACGTTATAAGCAATTGACCCGAAATGCTGAGAATTTGACCTGAAAAATAAACTCACATTTTTTAAGGGTTTTCATTCCCTTTGTGATGATATTAAATAAGATATATATATTAATTACACATGACTAGAATCTGTTTTTTATGTAAATGAAGTTTGAATAATATAAGTAAATACGCTAAAAATTATAATTTTTTTATTTATTTCGTGTATTGTGATATCGTGCGGCGCACGCATGTATTAGTAATGAAACTGTGATCACAGTCACAGTTTTCAATCACTGATATTATCGAATATCAATCACAATCACACTAGTGAGTCAGGAGTAGCATTTTTTCTCATCACTAGCACATTATAGACCTGAGGAATTTAAGAAACTTAATAATGCATTGCAGGTTTTTAATTTGAAGCCGGAACAACAATTGGAGCTGTTCTACAGCCTTCAAGAAACGCTAGTGAAAAGAAACATACTCGATGTTCAATAAATAATCAACAATTGTTTAATTGATGGCCGATATCCTTACCTGAAAATTTCTTCATTAGTCAATTTTGAATATTGTTTGTATTGATAATTGTCTTCTTCTCGTGTTTGTAAATGTAATTATTAAAGTATTCCTTTTCTCGTCTACACCGCATTATTATCAGGCATGTGTCCGTTTTAATATTGTTATTATTTTTATTTTAGTGTTATAATATTATTACAGGAAATGAAGTATATATTTTTATTGCGAAATGGAAACGGTTATGGTAGTTAAGGTTAATCATTGTTTACAAATATGTAATACTCACCGTTATCATCACCCACATTCAATATCTTTTATTTGAGTAGTATAAGTTACCATTTTTGCCGACTTTACATTAGTTAAGCTTTATTAATGAGTAAGGCAGCAAACATTCCTGATTTTTAAAATTCTTACTCTTAGCACTATAGGTGAATTCTTTAGGGCTTCGGAGGATATTATTCTTGTACACGCAGGATAATGGCTTATTTAATGGGAATAATTCCACATTTACCCGTCGGGGGTTTATTATGTAATTATACACAAATCCTATAAGACTTTTATATTTTTGAATCTTATTCAGTATTTCTTTATACGTTAACTTCGTTTGATTTAAATATTCAGTCTTTTCTCTTGCCAAGATCTTTTAAAATGCCTTACGACCATTACCCTGTATAATATTAAGTATCTATGATCAACATTTACGCAGATACATCCAATACCTGTAAAATATATTTTAAAAATCTAATTTGTTTAAAGATATTTAAATGTACGAAAATTCATTATGTGGCTGTTTAATTAATCTGCCTGGCAGACAAATTAAACCTGCCCGAGTCAGCTTGTGAAAAAGTTAAGTAAAATAAATGCGAGCGAGAATCACGACTATCCAAAGAATAATTTTTTCATTAACAATTTCCAGTTATCCCCTTTCTTCCCAGCGTTGCGCACATGTAGAGCTGGGTTGGAAAGTTAATATTTTTTTACTGGTACCTTTGTTGCCATATTAATAATTAAGTGACCCAAAATGAAGTGCCAACTTATACTGTAAAAGTATTAAACGACTCGCACTGAATTGATGGGTTTAAGTTAGTAATGAAACCTCATTACAGAATCTGTGCAATATATGACCTGACCTGTGTATAAGATACTTTGTTAAGATTAAGATATCTCTTAAGATACATATTTGTAGCATAATTGGTTTTATTATTAAACCTATTGTTTATTTTACATAATTCTCATTTGTAGTATATTATTTAATTGTAGAAATCGATTGCTTTTCATCATACTTCACGAGACAACTCTGTCAGCCGAGTCTTAATGCTTATTTCCGTTGTAAATTATTTGACACAAAAATCAAATCAAATTGTTGACACCTGCAACAAATACAGCTTTTTATTTTATTTTAACAATTCGTATATTCTGAAAGCTTAACGACCATGCATCATCACGTGGGATCCGCAATACAGAAGTGTATTTGTATATTTGGAATAAAAATGATATAATTGTATATTTGTTTTTGTCTATTTGGAATGAAATTGGTATTCTGAATTATGTAAAAAATTGTAATCATTAATCCTTCTTATAATTTTTATTACATTTCATATATACCAGTATTTTACATTAACCTATTGTGTATGTATTTAATTCCACAGTATTTCACATTTTGTTTAATTTGTCCCTCAGAATCATAATTATTTTTTATATGTTTGAAATATTATACGTGTAATAATGTTTTCATTATACAGTAAATCCAAAAGACATTAGAAATTTGTACTTATTTTTTTGGTTCCTGCATATACTAACATATTAATTTAGAGTTGTATCACAAATTAATTATTTATTTTAATATTACTATCATCTGAAGATTCTTACATCACATTATGTTTAAACGAAGGGAAGATTCTCCTAGATTCATATATTTTCGTGTAATACAAGTGTTTTGTTAATTATTCTATTTTTTTACTATTATCATGTGTTGACAGTGATCGCATAACCAAAGAAATAATAAGCGGGGTATGAGATTCGTCGGTATTAGACAACAATTTACATGTAAGCCTTGTAAATTAACAAATATATGAACAGTACATTCAAACATAAATTATTTTCAAAACCTGTGTCATGGTTCATTTTAAATTATATCCTAATTCGTTGAAGATATTATATCTATCTCGACTTATTTCATCTATTTTTTATGGAATTACATTAATATTGTTATGGAAAAGTAATGTCGGTCCTTCATTCGGTTGTTGGTTTAGTTTCTATAATAAAGTGTGATTGTTTGAAATAAATTATTTTTACTCTTTTCATAGATTTGTTTAATAAATCATTGTTTTTTTTTTTTTTTCATAATCTCCTCACTCGATTTTCTTATTCTTTTAAACATGATTTATATGTAATCATTTAATCATTAAGGAAGAGGAGGTAGTGAAATTAGTGATTATTTTTAAAATTGTTTTCTATATAAGAGAGATTGTAAAATACAGTGCTAATACCACATATTGACATACAACACAATTGCTTTTGAAATAAAATATCTAATTATCGGTAATAATTTTTGTTTTTTATTCATAATAAAAAAAAACAATTTTTCATCCTTTACCTATTCTTATTATTCATGTCATTATCTATTTTATTGGCCAAGTGAAATGCTTTGTTGTTAGGCAGAAATTATCTTGCAATGTTCTTTATCTTAGTTATATATTATAATTTTTATATATATATACATATATATATGTATGTATGTTTAATTTAAGGTTTCCACGAGCACTAGTGTGTGAAACTGGCGTTTCCTCTAAATTACATCACGCTTTTTATAGATAGTTTCCTTGAGAAAACCTCGGCTGACTTGCATCAAAAATTACGGTATAACCGTATTTGTGCGTGCTATCAGCTATGGGAGATTTATATCCCCGACGCGCAAGTACATACTGTAACTTTTGAGGCAATGGCTTGTGTCGACCTCAAAGAAATCATCTACAAATACATATATTTAATTAAATTCTGCAGCCTTGTTTTTTTATTCATTTGCATAATATACATACCACATAAAATTATTGAGAATCAGTATTTTAAAAACAAATGTGCATCAGAGTGTATTTGATATGTACATATTAATGTGTTGATTTATCTGAATCGTGTACACAGATTCATGATAACATATATAACTGTTTGGTATAATTAAATCAAAAATGGCACTTGGCACCTTTGATAACTCTCATGTGTAATAATTATTGTATTATCAGAAATGGAGGACCAACGTTGTATTTCTTTTAAAAAAATAATTTTAACCATGTTTTTTTGATGTATAAATAAAATTTATTAAAGTTAATCTTTATGTTAATTTTATATAAGATACTAAATGATTCGTTGTTATTACGCATTGAAAATGTTTAAAGTGTTTGATGTTTGCATTATACTGCCCCTCTGAAACAGTGTACAATCGAAAGGGTTGACTCGTAGAGTAATCTTTCGGTTCGGTTTTGTAGTCTGGGTGTCTATACATATATTTTAAAGTAATCAAATTAGAAATCTATTTCAAAGTCATGTATTTAATGTTTTTAGATCGTAACACGATAGAATGAATGAATGCTGTCCGGAGTACTATTTTGTGAAGTAGACCATTATTATGATAATATTTATAAAGAGTGAGGGGTGTGTCGTCTAATATGACACGTATCTAACTTTATTGTCTTATCTAAGGTGAAGTGAAAAGTGTCAACTTTTAGTTTTTAGGAATTAATATAGTTTGTTATTTTTCTCAATGAATAAACATATCCCCGGCAATGTTTGGTGGATTGATTCGTTTTCATAAGGTACTGTTTTCGATAATTAGATAACACTCGAATTGAATTAACTCTGTGTAGTTTCGCTTGGTAAACACATAATGCTTTATATCTGTGATCCTTCCATCATGTTTTATTTAAGATATGTCACATTTACAATTATGAATTCATGTATGAATAATAATAATAATAATAATAATAAAAATTACATTGCTAGTTCAAGAGTAAAATATGTTTTCTCTCGTTTCACCAGCCCCGCTTCATCTTCTGTCGGTGATTTCCCTTGTTATTTTATTTGATAATTGTTTAATTACTGTTAATTATGTGTCTGAAAAAAATATATTGATATTTGTTTTAAAGTACAAACAATAATGTTATTATTTTTTCATTTCTTATATCGATCTCACTGTTTTCCTATGCCACCCATTTCTACTGGAATGGTGAAACTTATATTAAAGTCTATTGTTGACATAGCTTTATATTTGACAGGATGACCTTCAAAAAAGCAATATTCACTAATAGATTTTGAAACTCCTCTGTAGCAGTTTTAGCAGAATTATTATCCGTTATCTTAAGCCCTCTGTTTGTCTAACATTCAGAATTAATAGTCAATGGGTCTAGGTGACACTTGTGCGAGTCTCACTATCAAATCGAACACCATGCACACGGGTCAGTCCTGCCAATTTCAAGTGGTGAATCTGTGTTTATTGCCAGATACTGTACTGAGATTTATATATGCACTACTGAGATTTATCTCAATCGCGGGCCATAAGATATGGAGTTCTAAAGATTATAACAAGTTGTTGATATGTGATTATGTTAGAAAATTGATTTGTTTGAGTGTTTACACAAGTCAATTGAGATAGCGTCACTCACTTACATAGTGCGTGAATATCTCCCTCTGAATTCCGGAGTGAATTGGAGTAAGGGGGACAGAATTTCCTAGAGTAAAAGATTATCTCGGACCCCGGAGCAGTGTCTGAGGTTTCCTATTCACACTACTTTACTATCCTAATTGGGTTATGAGAGCATATAATTAAAAGCACAATATTTATAAATATATGATTATTAATTTTATAATATTATTAGGTTGATACATAAGTTATTTTCCATTTTTTTAAACAATAAAAAGACTTAATTTTTTTTTATTGAAATAATGTTTATTCAATCCAATATATAATGTCCATTGAGATTGATTGAAACAAACTGCACTATTTTATTTTAATGAAAGATGTAACACCAACTTATTGATGGAATATAGGTTTCAAAATAAAATATGCTATGTTACAATTTATTTTTTTGGATTGATTGATCAAATGATGATATCGCTCTCAGCCAAATTGAAAACCTTTCCAAGATATAAAAAATGTAAGAAAATAGTTGGTAATCAATGTTCGATTTACAATCGTTTGATTCTTTTTAATATCTTGCATAATTCATTGATTTTCTTGGTTTTAGATAAGTTATTAAATTTATTAAGTAACATATTTGTACAGATTATTGGTTTGGCGAAAATGTTTGAAACGTCTGTTAGAATAAATCTTTGACTAATTTAAAGCGCTCGGACACACTGCGTCTACTGGAGGAACTTGAAACATGCGTATGCATATGAGGCAGGTGGCGTGACAAGCCTTACGGATTTTTTACATTTACGCGACATTATCGTACTTTGATAAATTCATAATAAAAACAATTGGACTTCGATTGGTTTCTTTTGTCCTATAATTTTTAAACATTTATGTAGACTAGCAAAAAAGCAATCGGCTATCGCTGATTTATTTATTTAATTTTTATTTATCATATTGCACGCTTAGACCAAAACTAAGCCCACTCAAAAAGTCATTTTTCAATAGACAAAAAAATTAAAACATTTTTCTCCATCTTTTGTTACTAAAGTTATGAAACTAAATAACATTTTAGGTCATAAATGTATTCTAAAATGGCACTTTTCGAGAACTGGGGCTAAATTAGTTGCGTATATGACAGAGTATCTAAATACCAAATAGTTTTTTTGAGTTGTCTTAGTTTTGATGTAGGTGTATCATATTATACATAATTAGTTTATCAACTATAAATTTAGAATAAGAAAGAAAAAAAAAGAAGAAGAAAAGAAAAAGTGTAAGTAACAAAATATGATGCAATATTTGATTTTGATAATAAGGATAATACACATTTTTAACAAGTTTAAATAATTCCGTACAATTTAATTTGACACACATTCGCAGGCTGCTCATTGGTGTTGGGTCTGAAGTCTTGGTGTTAGGCCCTGTGTTCGGGTATTGTGGCCGCTGTGCGTCCAGGGTTTTCGTAGAATCTATATTTCTTCTTACATTACTTTAACAATGTACGTTTGCCTTTATTTTCAGTAAGAATAAACAAAATATTGGTAAAATGATACAAATTTGGGGGTTAGGACGGTGGTTAAATGAAATAAATGTGTGTTGAGGTTTATTATGATAGTATGATAAAAACAATGAAGACAGATAGAAATAAATACAGTGAATGAATGAAGATGTATAAGGTGCACGTGTCTTATGAAATTAAATGAATTGGCGGTCTTGCTCGGCGAGCGCGAGCCGGCAAGACCGCCGTTGTGAAACGATGAAACTGGAGAGACTGCTTGGCGGTGAATGCTCGAGCCAGGCTTGTAGCAGCAGCCGGCAGCGCTGTCGCTAGCGTCGATGCCGACTGAGATGGCGGTGGATTTGAATTCCGATCGCTACACATATAATATGTACACCTAGAGGTATCTTCAATTAATATGATTATCGTCGGACTGTTATTAAAAGCATAGGTCAAAAAAATTAACATAAAATTTCAAGTGAATACGATATTTTGTGTTGAGCAATATTAGACCGCGGACAGATATTTTCGTACCACCTTTCCACCCCGGCCAGCGACGTATTAAACCGTCACGACGTAATTTATTTATCTGCTCTGAACAGCGACACCTACCGGAGTCCTAATCAGTGACAATCTATTGCACAATAGGAAAGGTTGTACATTAATAATATTAATTATTATTTTTTGGTAAGCTGTACTGCCATCTAGTGGATTTCCTTACAAACACTGACAATGACACTAACAGTAGGTATGATGGCGATGGACGCATACGTCAGCGCAATTATTACATAGAATCGAATAAAATTGCGACGATCATCTGGTCCCTAACCCTATGTTTCCAAGTGCCTTCACGAGAAATGATTTATATAGTTTCATTTCTTATTAATGCTGAATTTGAAAAAATGATGATTGAAAAATGAAACTCGGCAGCGCTGCCAAAAGTTTTGATGCCAAATATATTGCGGACTTTTAGGGTCCCGTATCCGACGCGGGCTGCAATGCATCGTGTTGACTCCATTGGCATATTTACGCCGCCAAATAAAGCCTATTATAGGTATTATGTCGTTAAATACATGATTTAATTTAATTCCATTTCTATTTTGTATACCATTTTGCTTGCATGCGTTGCGTTGAACAGCATAAATATTAATTCTAGTGATCGAATATGCTTTCCCTTTTTAATGTTGTCGAGTAATTATTTGCTGCGGCAATTTCGTTTTGCGTCCAATCCCAAGAAAGCATATTTATTATCTAACTAAACTAAACAGATAACGATTATGTCCAGATTATTTAATGAGATAATGTAATTCCCCCCCCTCCCCAACGAAGTTCCAACCCAGCACCGGTTGCAGGGGACGCGCTTATTTTAATTATGCTAGTCATTTACATCTGGTTTTAATTATCTAAAGATCAGGAAATCACGCATAACCCGGGGTAACACGGCGTTAAGTGTGTTACATTGACAATGTTTTCAACAGAACGCCATACTTAATATACTCGTACCCAGGGGCGTGCAGTGCATACAAGCAAAAAATCTGTGCATTAATACAAAGTCTGGGAAAGAAATATAAATAAAATAATTGGATAAACATAAACCGAAACATTATTTTAAAATTAGCGCAATCTGTATACCGATAGAGACTTTAATTGCTTAGTTATAAAAACTACCACGACAACTCGCCGCTGTACCTATGGCGCTTTTTTGTATTCGCCGCGTCGAGCTATTTACATTACTCTGTTCTGACTTTAAGCTTGTGAATTACTCAAGTCATATAATTGGCTAATTACTGAATTGAAAAATCCTTTCGGTTGATCCATTTTGTATGGAGTCGTTACCTATGCTGTTTTTTAATAGAATAACATTAGAAAGGCTTACAACTGCGTGCAAATCAATGAAGTGTCTACTTCCTCTTTTACTAATCTTACTGTTTTTAACGTGTTGATTTCATGATTCTTCTTTAAATTTGGTGCATGGATTGGTTTTTTATTTGGGAAAAATAAAAAGCAATTGGCTAAACTATTTTCCACGTTAACCTTTAATAAAAATAATTATTTCGTTTAGTTATTACGTGAAGGATTTTCAAACATTAAAAGAATCATGTTCAGCCATAAAAAAGTGTTTTTAAAAACGTCCATAGATTTTTTTATATTGATATTTATATGGGTAATAAGGTATTATTTTACGTTAAAACTTAAACTTTAAAAACACTTTTAATAGTTAGTGCTCTAAAATTACAAATAAATATATGGTAGGGTCGTAAAACGACGGATGCATTTTGTCTAAAGACGTTGGTTAAACGAAAGTTCATAATCCTACGTACAACATATATTGTAGTACATATATTATATATGATTGTATAATATCATTGGTAACAGCATAACCTAAATCTATACCTACTGCACGCCACTGCTTGTAACATGGTTGTTACGAATAGAGTTTTAATAGACTTGAGCGATATATGTCTACCTACCTATTTTATGGTTTCCGTCGTCACGTCATCGAAATAGGGTTAAATATATTTATGTACAGTGAAAAAAATGGTTTATTGGAATATAATGCTATTAGAAATATTTATTTTTAATATATGGCTTTTATAGGGTAAGTACTTAGTTATATATTTATAACAATGGAAAAACTAACAAATGCATTCAAGCAAGTAATAATATAAAAATACAAAAAGTCAACTAATATATTACAAAAATTAACAGATATAAATATAAACTATTAAGGAGAATACGTTCTTATTGAAGAAGTTGTAATTATTCAGAATATAGATCTGTGATATTTTAAATACTATTTAAATGTATTAATTAGAAAGATATACATATAAAACCAATTTTATCGAAAAATATTGTTGTTGCGCTACTGGAATTCGAACCTGGATTTCTTTCCGATCCGGGGAAGGTGCACTATGCTATAGCGACAGTACATTTGACGAAAAATTTTCGAACTCATATGTTACACTTTTCAAATTAACACATCTATCGTTCTATTATTTGAACGCCGTCTACTTTGTTTTTACGGAATCTCAAATACCTTTGAGTAAACCGATAGCAGACGTCAGAATTAACAATTCATATCTTAAGGAGAACACATTCTTATTGTGAAGTTGTAATTATTCATAACATAGGTATGTGATATTTTAAATACTAATTTAATGTATTAATTATAAATATATACATATAAAATCAATTTTGTCGAAAAATATTATTTTTGCGCTACCGGGAAACGAACCTGGATCTCTATTTCCAATCCGGGGAAGTGCACTACCAATTGTGTTATAGCGTCAGTATTTTTCATGACAAATTTTCAAACCTATATGTTACACTTTTTCAAATGAATACATCTGTCGTTCCATCATTTGAAAGCCATCTACATTATTTTTACGGAATCACAAATACCTTTGAGTAAACCGACTGCAGACGCCAGAATTATCAATTCGTTTTTATTAAATTTTGGACACATTGATACAACTTATATTATTAATAATTACAACTTCACAATAAGAATGTGTTCTGCTTAACAAGTAATTTAAACCATGGATGAAAATCCAAGATGTAGTACTCTTTTTTTTGGAATTGGGAATCTGGAATAGGATTTATCGATAAATCCACTGGAACTCGAACCCAGAACTTTCTCGTGCTAGGAGAATGTGTTACCTATTATATTATATTAACCATTTAGTTTCACGTCGAATTTTCGTCATCATATTGTGTTTCTTCCATTTTAGTGAGACATTTATAATTTCCTATGAAAGTATTAGATTTTTCAGTAGGTATACATTTTTTTAGCGATACATCAATTAATTAAGTAATTATTAAAGAACAACGCTCTAAAATTACAATTTCACAATATTAAAAATGTGATTAAAAAAAAAATGTAGGTATTATACATATTTTATTTAAAATTTAAATGTATTAATGACTAAAGATAATTTTTCAATGCGATATTGGTACATGGAAAGATAGAAATCAAATCCACCACCATAAGAGCCCCTCCCAGCTGACCGACGACATAGGCGACATCTGCACCCGGAGACGCACAACCACGCTCCGTTGACTCCTCTTACTTTCTGCTACACTTTACACTCTACAATCACCATCCCCCCTATAGATACATTGATAATTGTATTCTCTGTCTGATATTGGTGTCGCGTGTGTTTGTCGCGCGTCACTCAGTACCTGGGTCGTGAACGGTTTGTGTAATATCGTCTATCAATACATAAATAGCCGTGTCTCCGTGCGACATGGCCGGGGACAGCAAATCCTTGATGGGACGCGATGAAGGCGCACGAGCCGGAAGACATGCCTGTTGATCAACGTTTGATCAAACGCGGAGGCCGTCACCTTCAGCAGAGTTTAAAGCAAATAGCTTCATCAGCAGAACAGTCGCCGATCACCCGTGTCGGACGGAGCGCTCGAGGAGGCATTTCAAATTCTGAATATGCTATTGTTCGAAATCTTTCATATACATACAAAATAGGAAAATTTACAAAGCACTCGACCTCGAGTCAAAATAAGGCCGCGTCCACGGAATGAGACACGATGAGATAAATCTCAGTACCATTGACACGTGTTGAGATTTCAATCTCGAGATATACACAAAGATCAGAGACAAAAATCCATTAAATTACAAACATTTTTTGTTGTTTTAACTGCTGCGCGAGAGATTCAAATCACCCAACTGACATTTGACGTACAACATGCGTGAAGTGGGGCGAATCTCTCGCCGCTACGAAAGCCGTTATTTGTCTCTTAAGAAATCTCACGGGAACACAATCCCTGCGTCAGAGATTGTCTCAAGTATATGTGACGATTCGCGTTCCATGAATTATTTTCAATGATTTGTTGTGTCGCGCTGCCGCCTGCCGCGGGTAATAACTTGGACCTTACAATGTTCAAAAATAAATGTCATATTTATATGCCAGTACTTGTATTCTGACACGCGCATGACGCCGGTGCCCATGGAACCTTCACTTTATTCAATTTATTTGCTCTCCAGCAAAATTATCGCACGACAGAAATATTTATCAGGTTCACAATTCAGAGAGTCGTTCAAGAATTTATCAGTCTCGTGCTAAATCATGTGTCTGGACTCTGAGCAAAGCAGATCTTTTGTCTTATTAAGAATCCTTCTACGACAGATAATTTGCAATCTCTGGACCCGAGAAACTTGCATCATTGTGCATTCTGCTTATGATAGAATATCACGTCAAGCGTGTCATCAAAATGTCCACTTAAACTTTCATGCATTCTCCTTACACCTTAAGCCTGTTCAATCATTCCCCAGACACGCAGTACTGATCTGCCGTCCCAATTAAACCTGTAATATTTCCGTAAACTGTATCTGTAGGATTCGCTTTACAACCGATTGTGTAAAGCAAATCCCGATAATTCTTTTAATACGATACGCTGGAAAAAAAATATTATTTCTGGTAAGATAGAAATAGATCAAACATTAATTTCACAGTGAAAAGAATAACAAACGTAATGATGTATCTTTCTCACTGATTAAATGAATATAAATATGAAGAATTTTATCGAAAAATATTGTTGTTGCTATCGGGATTCGAACCTGGATCTTTTCCGATCCAGGAAACGTGCATTAACCGATTATGCTATAGCATCACAGCGCATTGATGACAAATTTTCGAACCTATATATTACACTTTTCAATCTATCGTTCTATTATTTGAAAGCCATCTTCTTTATTTAATTTTTTTTTTCCCGGTAGCAACAACAATATTTTTCGATAAAATAGATTTTATATGTGTACATTTCTAATTAATACGTTTAATTTGTATTAAAAACATCTCGGACCTATGTGTTCTTCTTAATAATATATTTATTTCACTCTTCCATTTTGCATTGGGGCTCAATTTTTATACTTCAGGTCAGGTTGAGGAAGACCGACAATATTGAGTTCTGTCCCTCGCGTAGAAGTAATGTCTTCCTTGACTGCTTTGTATATTACATTACTGTGCACAATTACAAATTCCACCTTGTCTTAACCAAACCTGACGATTGATCTCTTTAGCAAAATCATCTCTATTAAAATGGTTTAGCGTGTGTCGCGTGTGTTCCGCAGTGTTAAATAAGTAGTTCCACGCAGTTTAAATGAAAATAGTAAAAATTCATTCTTTAAATTTACGCACACATTATATAATCTTCCTTTAATTTTCTCTCATCCAGATTTTGAACCTGTGTCGTTCAACCCCATCGCTTTAAATGGTCGCGTGTTCATGAGACCCTAATACAATAGAGCGTGCGACTTCTTAATATTGAACTAGCGACACGTGAAAGGTTATATGTTACGCGATGTTCTCGTGTGCGATACGACTTTGTAATATTGAGCCAGTGATACGTTTATTTGTTTAAATATAAAATATTTGAATTTCGGATTTCTTTACTTTCCTCAAATGCGACCTGCCTACCAACACAGCGGCGTGCAGTCAGTAGGTACTTCGAAATGATATACTTAACTAGAATTTCTGCGTCTATCGTGAATTATTATCATATTACACAGATTTATATGTATCGTAATATTCTGTCAGATAAATATTTAATTTCGCTTTATTTCTCAAAATATATAGTTATATACAGTTTATTTCTTTGTGTTGACTGCACGCGTCAGTTACCTTAGTACCAGAGGCGTACAATGCATACAAGCAAAAAAGCTGTGCATTACTAAGAATTTTGGGAAACAAATATAAATTAAATAATTTGATTAACATAAACGAAAACATTATTTTACAATCTTTAATCGCTTAGTTCTAAAAGCTACCACAACTCACAGCTGTACCCATGGCGCTCTTTTGTATTCGCCGCATCGAGCTATTTACATTACTTTGTTCTGTATTTAAGTTAGTGAATTACTCAAGTCATATAAATAGATATTTACTGAATTGAAAATTGAATTGACCTATGCTGTTTTTTAATAGAATAACATTAGAAAGGCATACAACTGCGTGAAAATCATTGAAGTGTCTACTTCTTCTTTTACTAATTCTCGAATTTTACTATCTTACTGTTTTTAACGTGTTGATTTCATGATTCTTCTTTAAATTTAATGCATGGATTGGTTTTTGATTTGGGAAAAATAAAAAGCAATTGGCTGAACTATTTCCCACGTTAACCATTAATAAAAATTAATTATTTTCTTTAGTTTTATTTTTTCAAACAATAAATGAATCATGTTCAGTCATAGAAAGTGTTATTAAATCGACATATATTTTTATATGAGTAAGAAGATATTATTTTACGTTAAAACTTAAACTTTAAAAATACTAATAATTGTACTCTAAAATTATAGTTAAATACATGATAGGATCTTTAGGAATAATAAACGACGGATTTATTATTCCTAAAGACGTTGGTTAAACGAAAGTACATATATTGTATTACATATGATTGTATAATATCTTTGATAACAGCATAACCTACATTTATACTTACTGCATGCCACTGCTTAGTACCTACCTACCTACATGTTTAACCTTTCCTATGCCGAATGAAGAAGTAATGTTATCTACTTCGACATAATGCAGTAGTACCTACTCACTGAGAATATTGACGTTTTCATAATTAAAAGGTTATGTACTAAATTTGTGACAGTTCTTTCAAAAGTGGATACTAAATTTTTGATTTCCAACTATGTATTTTCACACAGTTTTATTAGAGCCTCAATGTCATTTTCGTCATTCTACTAAAAACTTAACAGAGTAGAGATGATTTTGCTAAAGAGATCAATCGTCAGGTTTAGTTAAGACAACGTGGAAGACAATATGGAAGATCCATTATTTCCGGGACCGGTTTAGAAGCTAGGGCTTTCTTATCGGTTCTACTCATTAAAGCTAATAAAAATGCGTGACTTTAATTTAATAACATATTTAAGTATATTCAAAACGAAAAAAGAGAAAAAATTCAATGTGGTTATTAGCAATTATCGCAAAGATTTTAAAATTTAAACCCTCCAACGTCCCATAAATCCATAGAACATAGTATTACATACAGATGAAAAATTAAGGTGCAGTAGTTCAAGGCATACACTCAGGGATCCATTCATCAAAAAACACTCCCAAAATAGAGACAGTGGATGAGACGTAAAATGGACTTACGAAGTTGCAAAACACGAGATATGGAGAGTGAGAGGTAGCCGCGTAGGTGGAGTCCCACCCACCCAGGCCGACCTAACTACCCACCTAAGGAGCTCCAACGAGTCACTCGTACCTACAGGAGACTAATCAACTTATTTTGCCTTTAAACTTCTTAGAACTGGTCAAGTCCTAAAAGTGTGACCCGATTGTTTGGGACGAGGGCACAATGGCGTATAAGAGGGGTGGGGGTGTACAAGTTATTGACAGCAAATTGAATGAAACATTGATTTGCAATTCCAGAATGGGGGGAGTCACGTTCTCTGGTGACTTTCGAAAAGTTCCAAAGGGAACATCCGACTAGTTCGCAAAAAGGTATTGCAGAAAAGTATATCCGGAGAGTGATGATACTTTCAATTGCTCAAATCAGCTGATGAAGCGGTCAGGAGTAATATTACCAAAATAATACTTCGCTGCGTGAATATTACACTAAAATTTTCACTGTTAACCCTTCCCAAACCATGCAGTGACATAGGTCCTACCGCTCTGGTTAAATTTGTAATATTTCGGTAAATATACGCAACATACACTTCGTATTTTAGTTAATTTGAAGGAAAATATGTACGCTTAGAAATGACTATGGTAAAAATAAATTATGTAAGACTAATCGTACAAAAATAATTATTTTAAATTAATTCCGTTATAAAATCAATACGTTGACAAAAATAGAAAGAAATCACACATTAATTTCACAGTGAAGACAATAACAAACATACGAATATAATTAATTGTCATTAATTAAATGAAGATAGATAAAAAGAAAGGTTGTATTATACAATGCAACCTCCTATACAAAACTTGATGAATGCTCCGAATTATAATATTACATATTTTTTTATATATTTAATGTAAATTTATGGCATTAACCATTTTTTCACATTTAATAGAACTCTAATTTCTTATGGTAACACGAGTTGACAGCATGGCTGCGTGCGAGTATTTTATATCACGGTATGGTAAAGGTTAATAATATCAGCTTTTAGAGGATGTACTTCCTTGGAAACTACACTAGAAATGTACAAATCGATTGAAGCTGTTGGCTGACTCGTCTGAGATTATTAATTATCTCGCAGAATTATTACTTTACATATTTTTTTTCATAAATTTTAAATGTAGGTTTAAAATCATTTCTTTCTTTTACTCAGTAGAACAACTGAAACATGAGAAACTCATGAATATATAAACTTACCTCATCTACATTCCTGTGAATCTGATTTCGTAACAAACTCTGTTTGTCGATCTAACTGTAAAATCAACATTCAAAGAACAACCAAGTACAAATATTTAGGATCAGTTCTAAATAATTTATTTCCTTAGACAATATTGTAATTTGTAAACTCTTAAAATGACATATCATGCATTGGTTGAATCAATATTACAATACGGAATACTAGGTTGGGGCGGAACTTGTCCCATACATCTTAAACCAATAACTACAACTCAAAAGATAATAATAAAAATAATTTTAAAAAAGGCTAGATTTGCTACCCAACCAAACAAGTTTTTAAAGATTTTCCTGTATTGTATCTTGTATCTTTATATACGAAAAACTGTCTTATTTAATTTTTTTAAAGAACATAAAAAAAAATGTCCAAATTAAGAAAAGAGACATGCATCATACATTGCTCCTAAAGTGTATAACCAGCTGCCAATATCTATTAAATCAACATCAAATATAAATGTTTACAAAAAATTAGTTATAAATTGGATTAAAGGTTTTCAAAATTATTAAACTATGTATTTGACATCTTTGCCTATTTATAATCTCATCAATATCCCAACATGTTGTTAATTTTTATATTTGTATTATTATAGATGTATATGTATATATTATTTTAATCTTTTTACATTTGTTATAAACAGATTCTTACATCTAGTTTATATTGATCTTGTATTGTATAAATGCTGAAAGCCACCCCCATAATTCAATATCTTTCTTATTTGGGGGTGCATAACTCTACTAATGTTTTTTTTTATTGTCGAATATATAAATAAATAATCTTCCAACTCATAAAACGATTTCGGGAAGAGGAGTGTTCTTTCGACTGTGGGAAGACAGAATATTTTTTTGTGTCCTGTATCCCCTCCCCCTCCCCTGCCTCTCAGGCTGTCTCTATGTTAGAGAGATGCTCCCATGGAGGAGCAACGGGCATGATAGTCTTCATGTTAAAGGGACTACAATTTTCTATTCGGTTGTTCTTCTACACATACAATTAACGCATCGATTAACAAATATCGAAACCACTACATTATTTTTATGTGTACATATATACATATGCAAAAAAAAAAAAATGTGTTTCATTTCATATAATACCATTAATTTGGGCAGATATGCAAAACATGGCATCTTATTTAGGTTACACTTAAAAAAAAATTAAAATGACAATGGGCTCGCAAATTGTGAGAAAATCTAACAATAGGATTTTACGACGTTGTCAGTAATTTCATCTCTCGCCGTCTCATTCTGAACCTTGATATTGTCAAATTTGTTTTTTTATTGTATCCAGGGGCGCACTGGGCATCGGTCAACTTGGAAAAATGACTGAAGGTGCTAAAATGGGCTCGTAGGCCGCCTCAGACCATCACAATTTTATACAATTTCATTTCTTGGCGGACAAAGTGTCGTGCGGAGCCCAAACTCGCGCTTTATTACGTACAATTTAATTTGATCATAGGATACAATTTAATTGGAACAGGATAGGCTAGTGTGAAATATCCAGATTTTTAGTGCGAATTTAATTGCATTGCTCATCGCTTTATGAGAGCGTGTTTAGCTCAGTGAAAGTGGGCCGATGGTCCTGAAGCAGTGAGAGCCTGGTTGAGCAGTGAGAGCAATGGTTGTCCTAGTCAACCTCTGGTTGTATTTCATCTTCGTGTATGAATGTACCCTGCTTTCTCACACTTCCGGAGACATCCTAGGCACCATCTCTGATCATGACTACAATAAACGAGAACCTACTCCTTTACCAACATTCAAATTATACATATAGATATATTCTAATATAAACAATATGAATATTTCCCTTTTTACGATAATTTTTTCTGCTCCTCTCTTATATCATCTATCATTTCATTAAAAATCTTCATCACACTGCACATCATTGATTTCTGAGATTCAGCTTACTTCCTGAATAGAAGTCTTGCTCGTGCTCATGTTGACTTGCTTTAATTATTATATCTTAAAGATCATCATATAAAGGCATTGCCTCTGTGGCACACTCGAGTGAAATTTTTCTGGGCGCCCCCATCCCTGATTTAACCTTTACCATACCATGATATAAAACACCCGAAAGCAGCCATGCTGTCAACTCGTGTTACCGTAAATAATTGTTAGAAAAAATGTTTTTATTATCTTAAATGGCTTTAATGGCACGAATTTACTCTAAATATTGAGTATATAATTTTGAAAAAATGATTAATAACATAATTTAGAGTATTCATTAAGTCGTATACTATGTGTCCTTCCTTCTTATCTATCTTCATTTAATTAGTGAGAAAGAGACAATTATATATGTATGTTTATTGTTCTTTTCACTGTGAAAATAGTGTGTGATCTCTGTCGTTTAATTTTACAATGGATTGAATGGAAAAAATAATTGTTTTTGTACGATTTCCTTTTCATAATTGATTTTTCACTAATCATTCACAAGCGCTAATATTTTTTTTAGAATTATCTAAAATATGAATTTTATGTTGCATGTATTTACATAAATATTACAGGTTTAATTATAATGGTAGACCTGTGTTACTGCATGGTTTGGGAAGGGTTAAAAAAAAAAACGGTGGATCTGTTGAAGACTCAGACTATCAGATTCCTCAGCTACAACGTCCTCCTGCGACAAGACTCTCTTTTTTGTGATTCAATCTCGCACTGATGATAAGGTGGAGAGGGTTGTGTTTATTACATATTCTCTCAAGTTTCACTTCACATGGGCAAAATATTCTACTTTCCGAATCTTCATTGATTTCTTAGGTCATTTCCCAGTTATTATTAAGATTACACCCTAGGTGAGTTTTTCTGTCAGTCTTTTTAACGGCACCCCCCATAAGCTATAATTATTGTGACACTAGAGAATTAGCTGCCATTCTCCAGGGCAACACGTTTGCATGCTTGCCCGATGCCCCGACTTGCCGGCCCTGTATAAAAGTCTTTTAGCATTGTACTGCTCCGAGAATAACTATTTTTTCTTAATACTATTCTCAAAGCTTTGTTTTGATAATTGTGATTATTTTGATAACTGATAATTGTTAATTTTTTTTCATTATTAAAAAATAAAATACTGCTGCAGTAGTTTATGAGGAGGTTTTGTAAAATTATACACGTGTCAACGCAACACAAGCACATAATGTCGAGTAGACATGTTTGCTTTAGTGTCAATTAAATTTAAATTAGAATGGCTATGCTGCATTTTGATTGATGATTTACATGCTTTAATTCGGTATTCAGTGATGGTCTCAGTAGCAAACACGAACCTGCACATTGCACGTTAAATTGTAAAGTAGGTATATAGCAGGCGCGGTCGCTTCATATATGTTTTGGATGCTCCGCATCCCTTGTGTTCTAGAGTCAAAAATGGATATTTTGTTTCTAGTCGAAAACAGTAATACTGCAAATAAATTCTTCATTTAGAGACCAGTCATAACACACACTACGACACGGCGCGCGCACGGAGCGAGTCAAAATACATATACATACATTCTCAACGTTCAAACATCTATAAATCGCGTAAATACCAGCAACAGTGGATTCTATCATTCTTTTTGTATCCGCAAAGTATGAAAGTATTCGATATTTAGTTCTGCCTGTCAAGGTCTTCGAATACTGTATAACGTATAAAAAACGAAAACAGCACTGCTGCAAATAAATTTGTCCTATCCTTTAGAGACCAGTCATAACACACAGCGCGCGCGCGGAGCAAGTCGAAATACATATACATTCGTTCCGTATCCACAATGTTTGAAAGTATTCGACTTTCGCATATAGGCACTTAGTTCCACCTGTCAAGGTCTTCGAATACTGTATACGCATTGACAACATCCAACGTACAAAAAATGACTTTAATGCTTCTGGGTATAAGGCACAGAATAGTATACATATTACGAAGCGAGCGGATTGTTTTGAGAAATTTATTTGTGTGACCCATTTTTGACAGTTTGGCTTGAATTAAATTAGCCGAATTACTGAAACATTGAATATCCTTCGGTTATAAGTTATATTTGTACATTTGATAGTATGTAGGTATTATCATCCAGCATCCCTTCTACAAAAATTCATCGACCGCCACTGGTATATAGATGGGCAGACACAGATAAGGCAAAACATTCTGAGTTTTCTGTTTTATTAAATTTATTTCGTGGCTATACTTTTTATTATTTACTTTGTGAAGAGCTACATAAAATTTATTTTACGCGCAGTATGTATTTAGTGTGTATTCACACTATTAATACTAAATACCCAATTTGTTTATTAATAAAGTAAACATATTTTTTAGAACAAATTTATTTTAATAACATCCTTTTAAAATATATTCTCCGTCGTTAAATGTGACATTTTTCCATACTTCAAGCAAGTTTATAATACCTTATTTATAAAAACTCGTAGGCTTTGATGCAAAATACTCGATAAGGTCTATTTTTACTTTATTAACATTATTAAATCTTCTTTCATCTAATTAATGCTGCATAAATCAAAACAAATTATAATTAGATGATGCTAGATCGGGGCTATGAAGAGGGTGATCCCTAATTTTCGATCACAGTGGGTTATTTTTTATCATGTTGCAAAAAGGTTGTGTTTTGATTTACTGAAGCAGGTATTTTTGTTTTCAACAATTGATGTATTCGATCCAGCTGTTCACACTACTTTTCTGTCGTTATTGTTCGCCTAGTTTGAGTAATTCAAAATGAATTATTTACACTCTATTCCGAATCGTTTTGAGAGTTGTTTACTCTCGTTTCGATTCGTCAACATTACATTCTATTATATTATATTCGGTGATAATATTATATCATTATAATACCATCGTACCAGAGCCACACCTGTACAATTTGACGTGAGACTCGTTATCACATTTAATTCAGAAGGCAGCCAGAGAGAAGCTATAGAAATCATAACCCCCCCAAAAGGGGAGGGTAGAAGTCGCAGAACTCGGTCACAGTCCGGCAGAAATTCACCCTGTCCAAGTCGCAACAGATGAGAGAGAGAGCCAGTAGAATGCTCCGTTAGGTTTCTCCATCCCAGCAACCCCCGGCGACCCTAATGAACTTCTTCGATTGTCATTGCTTTTTGCATCTTGTGTTATCGTACAGTACCCAGTCTTCAGTTACCGTATGATGCAAAAATGGTGAATTTGTTTCCTGCTCGGCCAAAGCGCCACGCGTTCATACGCGCGTTCTCTTCATTTAATTCATGCGGTACCCATATCCCGTTACCAAACCATTACAATTTTTGTTCTGCATATTTGGACACTGAATCATAAGAATCCAGTCTAGTTGGTTAATTAATGAAGTTACGTATCTGGATTGGCCTCAATTTCAGCGGAAATTCGATTCCATTTCGAGGTTTGTTTTCAGTACTAAAATCTGTCGATTTAAATAATTGTTGGGATTGACGAATATTCAATACAATAAACTGAACAAATGTTTCTAGTTGCTGTATCTGTTGATTTTTTTTTTTTTTGGTAACATCAAATTTCGTAAATATTGTTTTTTTTTTGGGATAAAATCCCTGTATTTATACACTTTATTTTTCTAAAGTTTTCTAAAGAAAACGACAAAAGACAAAAGCTGGCGAGCGAGTCACAAATGACTGACAAAGTAATTCAGGTAAAAAAAAAACGCAATTTTTTTAGGTACTTACCCTCTAATATATTCTAATAATACTCCAATAATAAAGTAATGTATACGCATAGAGAATGTCATTATAACAGCATATAAATACGTACATTTTACAATATTATACTAATTTGAGACTTCACGTCGGAACCTTTGACGAAATAGTGATTAAAATATGCAGTCCACATTTTGGAGATGTCTGCAGGATCTGGATTATGGTGAGTGCCAAACTTCTTGCTGTCTTGAATTCTTCCGGCATCTATGCTTGTACGCAACACCTACTATAGCAATAGCAAAATAATTTACTTTATTTAATAGAATCGACAGCAGATCTTGTTTGTTTTATGTTGCCATGCGAGTCTTTGTTTTATTATGTTCTGGCTGTTATCGTATTCTCTGTAGCCAGGTAGGCAATGGAGGGCACAAGAAAGTTATTTATGTAGGATATGATAGGACAAGACTGCATATTAAAAAGGTATATTTTTGTTAGTTCGCTCAACCAGAGTATTTAATTAAAAAATAAAGAAATGCAAATAATTCATAAAAAGCTCACATTTATTGAATAACAATATTATAAATATAAAATGTTCAATTGGCAGTGACAGTGGGCTAGGCACAATGATGTTTTGCTGATGAGGAAGAGTGGTATAGGAAAATGATTCACAGATCTAGTCAGGTAGGTTAGGTTAGGTTCGGCCACTGGATATGGTGCACAGGCAGCAGCTGGGGAACCAAAATACGTCGTTGTACAGTCTCTGGCCTCCTTGATCCAGCGCCACCAGCCTCTTCTGGACGTACCTCTGCTCGCAGCGAGAGGTGTAGCCGAGCGGGAGAGAGCACAGACCGTTGCACTGCTGGGACCTGGAACGCAACAGTCGTCAATATACCGTCGATATTACCACTTCAATACGTGTCGGAGACGACAGAATTGTCGAAGAAGGTGACGATGACCAGCCTTTAAATGAAATAAAAGTAAGACAAATCAATATGTTGAGACTCGTCCAATATTTTCATGCTAACAACAACTCACCCCAAGCAATAAATCACGGATACAACATGTACACGCCAGTTCCGAGAGCAACAACGATATTTTATTAAAAATTCTACATGTTCTTAGCTCCGAAACAGTGCAACACACTCAACACCAACTGGAAATCGTTCACTTCCAATAACGACAACACAAATATGGACCCAATGTATGTTCCGATTGGGTAGAG
Source organism: Eubasilissa splendida (assembly GCA_031772225.1). NCBI lineage: Eukaryota > Metazoa > Arthropoda > Insecta > Trichoptera > Phryganeidae > Eubasilissa > Eubasilissa splendida. Next base: position 23,924,608 of record CM062845.1, on the reverse strand, counting down.
ATCAATCACCAAAAAGACTTAATAAAGTTTAATAAATAAATAATTTTCATCATTATTTAAACAAAAAAAATGACTAACGCAATAGGTAGTACCTACCTACCTACGTAAAATCATATGGTAACAATCGGCATCAAATTATTTATACCTATCTAAAATACATCAAAACCTTAGATCGCAAGGTTTCCTTCCTCCTTACACCAAATACCTACATCCATTGCTCCCTTATTTAACACATAGATTTTCGGGGTCATGTAAAAATAAGTATTTGACTTAAAAATGAATCTGTCTTCTAAATATAGACGTATAAAGTTGGCGGACATCGCGCACTGTAAATGAGTTAAACAGTAGGTTGAATGATGTCCAAATTGGGGTGTAGATGCAGAATACATACTTTATACACGATACTGGTGCTTCATATTAATTTCAAACTTCCAAAAAAAAAAAATATTTAATCACTCCAAAATGTTTGTTGTAAAATGTATGCATCTCAGGTTTTATAATGTCCAGCGTTGAAATCTCCGCGCGCTACTTGCGAATAGGTTGCGATGATTTAAATTAAAATATAACATTCTAATCAAAAGCACGGATAATTATTGCGCTTAAAGTCTTAAGGCGCGACATTCAATAATAATTCAAATTTTCGCGTTTTCTATGGAAAACGGTGGGTTTTTATTATTCATTTATATCAGAAGTTATATACTAGATTAGACTTTTTTTAAAACTATTACTTAGATAGGACCTTTACACTCATTTAAAACTAATAAACTGGATGTTATTTGCCATAATTAAGACAATACAAGCAATATATGAAATATAAGATAAATTAACAAATTCGACGTTTTTAAAATACTTTATTTTAGTGAAAACATACGTTTTTAAATAATATATTCTATTAACTCACATGTTTTCAAGCTTCAGTTACTATGCAAAACTAAATTTAATATTAAAAATACAATAGTTTTAAAATAATATATTTTTAGTCTTGTAAAGGACGATAATTTTAATTGTCCATCGAACTTCAATACGCCGGTCTATCCGGCTATGATGGACGTCGAATCCGCGCTGTCATTATTATAGTTAAAAAATGCTTAAAATATATGTTTTCAAGCATATTATATCCACAATATGAATTAATATTAAACTTATTTACATTAGTAACAAATTTCATAAATTAAATGTTTTTTTACTGATTTCAAGAGAAAACAAAGTAAACATTTTATGTGCGTTATTTTTATGTGAGTCGCAATTGAATATTTCATTTATATATAACACGGTTGTTTCATAAATAGTATGTAATTATGAAATAGACATATCACCAAAACGGCAACATGTTGGTTTAAATCTATAAAATTAAACAAAACCACAAAATACATCTGACATAATAACTTTAAATATAGAACATTGATTTAAAAACGCATTCATGTACTTCGATAAATTATTTACTTTTCGATAGATTCATTCAAATGACAACACTCATTCCATAATAAGCCCAGATAAGTCTCTAGACACGAGTTATTTTTGACACTTGAAAATCAACAATTTTGTTATCGTCTCTTTCTATTCAACCCTTCCACTCCCTCATGATTTACGTAACAAATAACGTCATTAATTATTTCTCTGATACTCACTACATATTAATTTAACTATTAGCCTCATCTTGAAAGCATATGTAATTCGTGTAGAATTTCTCGAATTTCAAACTGGAAATATTTATTAACAGATAAACTAATACTATGCCATGATATGATGAGCGGATTTTACCTGTCTACTTGTTTACCAGCACTAGCTGTCTAGTTTGTAACGAGACAAAAATATGCTCAGTGGTAGTTTGGGAATTCTCACCCGATATACTATTAGACTTTTATTAGACTTTAGACTTTATTGACATACATGTTTTTGTTGTAACAGAGGTGAATATATTATAATATAATATGATAAACATAAGATACAATTATATTGCAATTAAGTATATTTATTATGTGTGATGGAGTTGACTCCACCTCTGATATATGCAGCATTGTCCTGGCTACTTTGCTAGACTGCAGTCTGTGTTAAAGTAGCCAGTTTTTTTCGTGCTATTGTGGTGTTATTTAATTCAAGAAAGATGAAGATTCGACAGGAATAAAAATAAAAAAAGAGGAAAAAAAATGTAGTGAGATTGTTATAGAACTAGTGAATTATTAATTATTTTGTTAGAATATTGGATAGCGAAACTTCTGATTGATCTCTACCCAATTGGATCGTATATTGGGTCCATATTTGTGTAATCTTATTGGAAGTAAATGATTTCTAGTTGGTGTTGAGTGTGTTGTACAGTTTCGGAGCTTTGATAAAATGTCGTTGTTGCTCTCGGAACTGGCGTGTAGATGTTCGTTGTTTGTCTTGTGTTGTGTCCATGATTTATTGCTTGGGGTAAGCATGAAAAATGCAATAACTTGCAAGCTATGTTACCTTAAAATGTGTGTATATCTGTAAGAATAGTGACATCATATTTTATTTGATATGAAAGTAGATTTGAATAATCTTAACAGGAAAGAGTTTTCAACTAAACTAGATCAATTTTAAATAAAATAATGAAATTAAAAATTGACTATTTAAATTCTAAATTAAATAGTATTTCCGACGGCTTGAACTCTGCTACGGAGTAGCTTCTTGGCGATCGGAAACATCGCGAGCATTCAGCCGAGGAAACGGATGAACGCTCGCTATACTTACACGCAAGTTTCTGTCTTCACGAGCTGCGAATATGCCGGGTCCATGGTATCTCCCATGTTGACCACGTACATCCAGTTGCCCTGCTTGTTGAGCGCCGCTCGCGGGGTGATGTACTGGGACCTGGTGGGGCACAGCTGTTCGGCCCCCGCCGCCCCCGCCGCCGCCGCCGCCTGCCGTTTCTTCCTACCGCCCTGCGCTTCCCTGGACTCGATCAATAACGGATTCTTAATAGCCTCGGATTTATTTGATATCTTTATATTTTGCGTTAACGATGGCGAAATGTCTCTTTTTGAAAATGTTTTTGATTTTAGGTCATTGCTGTCGACTGCTGGCATTTTAGTTCTGTCCGATCGGCTGTTTTCTTGAGGGTTTCTAGAAAAAAACCTAATTAGCATTCAATATTCTCACGACAAGGATACATTGTCGGACCGCGTAGGCCAAAGCGAGCCTTAAATAGAGCGAGGCGGTTTGCAGAATATGTAATACTATATTGAAATGGTCTACATTCGCGACAGGAAAAAGTTTATCCGGTATTAGCAGCAGCGTGAGGTACAGTTCCAGCGAATTTATAGTTCCTTCACTGAAGTATTTTGCAGCTGTCGCGCAATGAGGGCGTGGCGGCCAGCAAACAGGGCATTGTCACCGACAATAATATGTAAATTAGAAATAAGCATTGTTAATAATAAATAAAGGTTCAGCTCGTAACTGTTTCGTGATTAGACTCCACGCGACACTATTAAAGTAACGTATAAATAACAGAGATTTATGATAAACTATTGTACGATTGTGGTGGAATAATTACTAACGATCAAACGAGAATAACTCTTGTTTAAAAGATATGTTGATGCTGACAAGTAGAGAACACATATTTGTTGGATTAATTCATTTAATTCTGGCGCCTCCTGGCGTCATTTACTCAAAGTTATTTAAGATTCATCCCGGTATAAACTTGATTGCTTTTAAAAATGTAATAATAAATATATCAATTGTAAAAATATACAGATATAAGTTTTAAACTTGTAATCGTAATCGATTGCTGAAGTCGAATGGTTAACACGTTTACTCGGATATGAAGAAGTCCAGGTTCGAATCCCGGTAGCAACTAAATATTTTATGGATAGATTCTATCTGTATATCTTTCTAGTTGATTTATTTAATTAGTATTAAAAATAAATACACAATTATTTCAATTTAATCATTTAAATGTCTTGGGCAAAGTTACAGCTAGCAATTTTAAATTATTTCTTTAATTTTTAGAGATATTAATATTATTTAAGTTTCAAGTCTCTCAAAGACGAGACCGAGACGAGAATCTAAAAAGAGGGGGATGATGCTCACCTTTGCCACCAGTCGTGTGCGCTGCGGACGGTCAGGGGCGGGCGCTGCGGGGCGCGCCGCCGGGGCCCGCCCTCCGCGCCGGCGCCGGAGGCGGGGGCGGGGGCGGGAGCGGAGGCCGGGGGGTACGGGTCTGGGGCGAAGCCCGGGCTGTAATACGGCCTCCCTGCATTATTATCGTAATACTCCGCGGGCAGACCGACATTATTGCGATGGAAATCGGAAAACGACGGAGACTTCGGAACCTCGAAATACGAATTGCCCCGCCAGAAGTCCTCGTACTGGTCCAAGTTGACCCCCGGCCGGAAGCGCTCGGGGGCCCAGCCGCCGCCCAGGGTGCTGTTGGGGCTCTCGGGAGGCAGGTAGGAGTCCCTGGAGGGGGGGAAGGAGGAGGGGTACGGGCGCTGGCGGTCGCTCGGAGTGTAGTAACCCACATAACCTATGACATGGATTTTGGCATCGCATTAGTATTGTATGACATTTTACATCAGTCCCGAGAGAAATATCCACAAATGTGCGCAATCACCAGCGGATTCTATAAATCCGTCTCTTCCCTCTAGCACCAGGCCCCTGGTGGAATGCTAACGTTCTACAGCCTCTAGACACCGGATAGCGGATAGCGGATAGCGGATAGCAGATACCAGATAGCAGATAGCGCCCGCCCGTACCCTCGGTTAGTGAGTTAAGGTCGGTGCTGCAGCGGAACGTGTCTAGGTTGTGCAGTAACCTCGCGGGGCTGAGGTTACGCTGCACCACCGAGCATCACCTGTCACCGCACCGCAAAATAACCTATATACATATGTATTCAGATTGCTTTTTAGAAAGTAGAAAACACATAAAATAATAAAACCATATCCCTAAAGAATTTCAAATAATTTGAATTAAAATATCATTACTGTTTGTTACATTTGCGCAAAACTTTATGATATATACAATTGCGTCAAATATTCCCAGAAAACTAAGTCTACTGACATATGTGAATTATATGCGTAAATTTAAAAAAAATAATATTAAAAACTTCAATTTATATAATGCTTTACTAAATCACATACTTTATATTACAGAGAATATTTCTGTTATTGTGTAGTCCAGCTCAGAAAAATGATAAATCAAAAATTTTGTTAAGTTCAGAATAAATTGTGTAATGATAGAACACGCGCCACAGGTCTCCAGCTAGACAGTAGCTGGAGACCTTTTTTAGTAATGTATTAAATTATCAATCGTATTTGTAAGTTAAATTAAAGAACTCCAAATGATACTAAGTGGTATCGGTTCATTAGTTCATTTTTTTAAAAACAATCGAAATATTTTATTTTTTTCGATACAGCTCACATTTAATTTGAGTAATGTTAAGTAATTAATAAATCTTCTTTATAGTTGGATTAAATCTCAGACTCGAGAATAAAAGTTAAGCTCCACTCGCTTCTTTGCTCATTTTTTATAAAAATGTAAATTACTAACGAAAAAAAAAAAACTAATAAACTCGTTATACCCATATTATGCAGACCAGGTAGCTTTCTATTAAATCGGTATTTTCGTATACTATTTTCTTAAAAATAAACGTTAAGTACCTGTATACCTGGTAAAATGTTTCCGTTCTTTAGTGAACCAACCCAGATAGTGTTGATATATAGAATATTTTTTAAGAATACCTAGCCACTAAAAGTCACGTAGAAGTAATATTATTATTAGGTTCTATCTAGGCTGTATATTCTGTCCAAACACTGTAATATTTTTATAAAATTAATGTTTAACTTGGGAAACGAATGTGAATAATATTATTAATAACTTGAATTCTAAATGTTTAATTCCTTATTAACTAACCCATGAACAGCACATTATTCTATAGACACAGCATATTGATTATCCCTCAAACACCACACATTAACTATACAAATTGTGTTACTTATTTAAATCACTATAAAAGTTTTTTCATGAACTGGAGAAAAGGTTGCGTTAAATAAGATAATTAATATTTTACAAAATATATATTTATATTTACATACAATACTATTCATACTTAATATCATAACTTATGGATTTAATTCAGTTAGATTTTATTATTGTATTAGGTTAAGTAATGGCTATTTTTAATATATTACGAGGTTCGTTTTTTAGTAAGTAGTAAGTAGCGCTGCTTTTTCCTTCATTTTTTGACTCACCACATGCAACGTTAGTGTGGCCATTTTGTAGTGAGTGGTATTGAAATGTTCAATACAATAGATCAGCCCGCCGACTGTGAGATATACGGTCCGTGATTCGTTTCTGGAATGCACAAAACATGAAACCAGCTGACAATCATCGCCAAGTGTGTTCTGTTTTGTCCTGATTTGGCGCCGCCAAGTGATTTCCATATTTTTCTTTATCTGAAGCGATTCCTTGGTGGGAGCTTTTTGATAACGATGATGAACTCAAAGACGGAGTACAGACATGGTTTTTATCCCAGGCGACGTCGTAATATGATGAAGGCATACAAAAATTGGTGCCCCGTTATGACAAGTGCCTTAATAATGATGGCGACTGTGTTGAGAAGTAGTTAAAATGTGTAGCGTACGAAGATAGAAAAGTGTTATGATAATGATGTAGTGTTTCTTTAAAAAAATTCAGGTATTTACTTAAAAAACGCGACACGTATAATATAATTTTGATCGTTCTTTGCTTGAGAGATCTGCTATTATATATCCATTTATTGATTAAGGCATTTAGTTTCTATTAATTTTATAACCCTTCAGAAATGGGATTGAAAATATAAGAATTACGTATAATTTTTTGGCATGAATTCAAATTTGTGCATTATGCTTGTCAAGTAGCGTGAGATGAAGGAACCCCTTCTGAATTAATATTGCGGCGTCGGTTTGAAAAGTTTATCTTTTAGAGATGAAGAGAATCACGGACGTCCTGTTACTGTTAAAAAGGAAGACGAATTGAAAGCTTTAGGGGTAGAAAACGTGTGACGAACAACCATCACTGACTATTCGAAGAGGATCCATCTTACTTCACAATATTCACTTTCAAACACATTACAAAAATGTTCAATAATAGAATGCAGCAGAAAGTGCATTTAAAGAATAGAAGAAGAAGAAGAAGTATAAAATCAAAAGGCTCTTACTTTAAAAAAATAAAGTTTATGTATTCTTAAGTTGTGTTTAATTTAATTTGAAAGTTAAAATCAGCAATTATTTCTAGAACAATTTACAGCATCTTCGGGATCCTCCATTCCCAAAGTAACGAAATTAAGTGTTTCTGCTCACTAGCGAGTCAAATTCACGTTTCCGAATGATTAAAAACGAAATGGCTTATTATAGATTTTATAATTTCAACGGTAGAAAATATATGCAATTAGATAATATTAATGAACCTGCAGACGAGCGCTTAGAAATTAAGCTTTTATTATTATTATTATATATAAATGCTATAATAGTAATAAAGAGACATCACATGTTGAGTTTATCATCAGGTATTCAGAAATCGTCTTTCGTTAGTGTCGTCAGCTGAGCGTTTCGGGTCTAATGGGACCAGGGACGGAATAGCGAACATAAATAAAAAAATTTGGAGCCATCATAAAATGTTTATTATACATGTTATTCCGTTAGATATATATTTTTTTAAATTAATAATAATTATGATTCATTACTGATTTTTAAGAAATATTGAAATGAAATTATTAAAATTCGTTGTGTTAGTAATTGGATTAATAAATCATTCAACATATCTAGTTAGCAGATCTGAAGAGCGTGGCTGTACTCCATTACTACAATCTTACTACATCTCACCATCTCTACAATTTTGGCCAGATCCAGGATAGGATCAGTGGCGTGTCTAAAAACTTTAGGGCACAATGCTAAATGGAAAAAAGTGTTGTATAAATATATATTGTATATAAGATATAAGAAAATTAAATACTGCGCGATTTTATCCATTAAATATGGAGAAAAAAATTAATCTTTTGTTTCTTATAATATTCACAGATCCGTGTGTATTTAGATATTTATATCCACTCTTAACTGAAATAAAATTCTTGCTTTGTTTTACGGCGATTTTTGGTTCTCTATGATGGTTGCCATATTAACAGGGTAATATTAAATATAATTACATTATTAATTGTTTGTAATGCACGTGAGTAATGATTTATTATGCGAAAACAATGTAAGTATTTTATGTACGTTATTTTGTATTTAAGTCGCAATTGAATATTGTTTTTTAAACATATACAAAATACTACGTAATTAACACGGTGTATTCTATCTCTATAAACAAAATACCATTGATGGTATATGAAGGTACTTTGATTGATCTCAAAACATATTTATAAACTAGGTACTTCAATAAATTATTTAATTTTCGATTTATTAATTTAAACGACAACACACATATTATTTCATTCCACAATATTATTATGAAAAAAACGTGGATAAAACTCTAGATACGAGTTATTTTTGACAGCTTATCTTGAATGCAAGAAAATCTACTATTTTATTGTGGTCTCTTTCCATGAAAACGTTCCTCTCTGGCAAGATTTACGTAACAAATAACGTCCTTTAGTATTTAGGTAATATTATAACTAGTTTAACTATTAGCCTCATCTTGAAGGAATGCGTAATTCGCGTAGAATTTCTCTAATTTCAAACTGGAAAAATGAAAGTACCCCCTTAAGTTTTATAGTTCCATTTCTCGCGGTGGTGAAATTAAAAAATAGATATATTAGCGCTGGGGAAATTATCGATACTCGTAAAAGAATCGATACCAAAAATATTAACAAGCGCCTTTTGGGCCCTTATCTAACGTAGACCCCATTGCACCGTATTGGCGTAGTTACGCCACTGGTTGACATACCAAAAAGCTGAGCATAATTCACTACATGAAAAAAATGCACTTTACTTTTTGTCACCCCTGTGCGAAGCGAACCAGATCACCGAATACGGATTGCCTCATTTTATTTCGATTCAGACAAGACATGAATATAATTATACATTTTCAAAATCGCTTACATGTCATGATCTTCGGCACCATTGCGAAACGTCCGTCGCTAGTCTATTCTGTCTGGAGTAATCTGTTTCGGCTCGTTCATTATTCAAGTCAAACAAATGCTCAATTTCCTAGAATACATTAGTAAACTCGTTTAGTTTATGTTTTTACCATTGCTTGTAAATTATTTAATCTTCCGGCATTTAGTCCCGACTGCGGACCTCCCCGCGCAGAATACTAACTACAGCGGCGCGGCTCAAATCCGAAAATAAACCAATCAGGTCCAACACCGCACCGCACCCTCGACGCGCGCATATATGAATTATGGCGATAAATCTAAATAAACAGCTCCCAACCTCTTATTACATACCACCTGAAGCAGTGTGCTAGTTTACCATCTTGCAGAACATATGATATTAATGCATGTTTTAAAATTGAAAAGCTATGTTTCATAGAACGTCATTTTAGAAAAGGAATTCGGTGAGGTTGTGGGAATTTGAAAAATAAATTTAATCAAATGTTGTTAATGAAAAAAATATACATCTAAAATGTATGTTTTCTAAAATGCTGCCCACGCGGTCGTTTTCAATATTGAAGTAATAATATAACTGATATTTTAAAACGTTAAACTATGATTGTAACGTATCTAACTTTTGTACTTATTGTGTAGCACTAATTCATTAATTGTATTTTTTTTTTCTGAACTTGAATCTATTTTTTTTTTAATGATAGTAACATTTCACCGTGTTCGAGTTAATATAATTTTAAAATACATTTTTGTCTGTTTTGTTTTGGTGGAAAAGATGAAAAAGAGATTTTTTTGTACGAGTTTATGAGTTCAAAGCGGTGGCAAATCAAACGACGCTTTTGATATGGATACTGTTAAAGAACTCGAACGAGAACTTTGAAGACGAAGATTGTGAGCGCCCTTAAGCGTTAGTTAAATCAAAATCACGCACAACAATTTGAGAGCTTGCACAAAAACAACAAAATCAAAAAATCTTGACAAATGGGTGCCGCACGAAATGAACGAAAGCCAAATTGTGGGAGCTTGTTGGGCTAGATACATTGCCTCATCTACCATACGCATCAGACATTTTATTTGGCATTACCGAAAATGCATTTCGTGAACTCCGAAATCTTGGCGTCGGAATAAGTAAACTTGTAATTAACGTGTCGATTCTAGTGTTATTTATTAGCTGAGAAAAATGCATCTGAATTTAAAGGTGTTAGCCGCGATTATTTTCTAACCGATAGTTGATACTGGAATTTTTTTAACAAACAAATTTATAGCGCAATAACAATTATTTTTAATCCTCTATGGGTGGAGTCTAGATATGAATTCGTAGCATTTAGATATCAATTTCGTTCGAGCAGTGTTTTTATCATATGTTTGCTTACATAGCAGAGAATCCTTCATAGAATTAAATGAAGGTAAATTGAAGTAAAGTAAGAACATGGGTCACGATTGGTGGAAGTGATACCATGTATCGTATTGTTGTCTTTATAAACAAACACTTAATGAGTGGTCTAGTCGTGTAGCACCCGGAATTTTTTCCGCGTACCGCAGATTGCGAAAGGCCGATCTAGAAGGTCTGACTCGTTTTCGACATGTAAACGAATTAAAATTTAAAACTGAAGCTGACGTAAAAAAGGATCTTGACATGTCCACCGCGTGATTTGAATCGCCGAAGGAGTTTTACATTAGCGAGGAAACATTCAGAGCACGTGTCGCGTCCCGGGGCAAGCCACCGCGGCCCACCCGCGGACGTGCGGGAGAAAATAAACAAAACTTTGTGAAATTTCGGATTAATGGTAATCATCTTAAATATTCAGCCAGACGTAAATTATGATGAGATAAATAACAATCGAAGATCTACTTTTTTAGAATTTACTTTTCATCGGCTTCATCAATGATTTATATAAAATATTAAGTACATAGAGATGTTTCACTAAATCAAATGGGAAAGTAAACAGTGGGATAACTGCACCAGTGCAGCCGATGCAGTGCATTGGGGCCCACGTTAGATAGGGCCCAAAAACTAATAGTAATAAAATAGACTAATAATTTTTAAAATTCAGCGCAGTAAGAAAATATAATATACGCCGTATACAGCAGTACTTAAATTGTATAATACTACTCAGAATAGGGACCAGACCAACGCCATAAAGCGAAGCAAGGCCTTTTTTCAGTGGCGAGTGCATATAAACTCTATACCGTACATTACAGTATATATATATATATATATATAGAACCTATATATAGGTATATAGAAAACAAGATATAATTTTTTTCTTACTACAATATATAATAGATTAAACCACATAGAATTTACATAATATTATTATATTTTCGTAGAAAGCAATCACTTTGTATGAAACCACGAAATTTATTATACGTCAACCGGTTTCGCTTATCTCAAGCTTCATCAGGACGTGTTTGAAACTAATCATAAATACAAAAAGAGTGCACTTATATAAACATAAAGAGGGAGACAAAATATAAAATTATATGCGAAATAGAGAGACAGAATACATATACAGATAGACGGAACGTTAAGAGGAAGGAAAATACAGTGTTGATAGATATTAAATTGATTTGAAAGGAAACATAATACATAATGGGACTAATGGATAAATGATTTTGATTATAAAAATTGGCGTACCGCTATTTATTGCCTTTTTAATTTCAAGGGCTACTAAATTGTCTAGCCGGCGGTCAAACCCGTTTTTATGGAGGATTTTGACCCCTGAGGTATTATTAAAAGATTGGCCTTTTTCCACCAACCATTAGTGTTTAAACATTTAAGATGTTCTTTGACACGAATAATGACATTAGTTTCAAATACGTCCTGATGAAGCTTGAGATAAGCGAAACCGGTTGACGTATAATAAATTTCGTGTTTTAATACACAGTAATTGTTATTTTATTTAATATAATATTATTATACCTTATATACAGTACATAGTACATACTCGTACTTACGAGACGCTTTTTTCTATTTTGTAATAGTGCCCAATTTAGTTACGCCACTGTAAGTAAACCTGATATCGTACGTAAAAAGCACATGTCTGATAATGTACTTAATGTATTACTTAGCCAACAATTCTAATAATCATTAATTTAAATGTAAAAAAAGCAAGTAGGACACAAGCAGTGGTGTAGTGCTAAAAAAATAAAAGTTCTGGTACTAAATGAAAATAACGTTTGTTTTCTTTTCTCGGACATAGATAGGTATATTTTCGTATATTAATTGATACACTAGTGTCTCTCTCAGTGTAGTACTCTAGTGTATTCAGGTTCAGCTTCAAATTAAACCTTTTTTGAAAAAAGATCGTAAAAAGAAACGGCACTGCGACAGTACTATTCTTAAACACACATATTTAGCAATATTTGAATATGTCCAAGAGCACACAATTACTGGATTTTTACCTACAAAGGCACTGTTATTAAAACACATAATAGATATCTCATATATGGAAGTATGAGTAATTACAGGGTTTACGAATATTTTTGTTGCCAATGTTTTGTTCAAACAAATCGTACCGGAAGACTTTCCGGTCGTGGAACCGGAACGACGCTCCGGCGCGTTCTGGCCCCACTACGCCACTGGACACATTTACATTTTTCTGATTCTGAATCAAATAAAATGAGCATTTTGCTGACATCATAAATCTTTTCTCGAGAGAGAGATTTCAAATGAATTAAACGTGTTTATATTTAAAAAAACTAAAATAAACCTTTTAAAGTAGAGTAAATAAAAAGCAATTCTCAAAATGAAATATCGTACATAAGAGTAGGTATATGAGTCTTGTCTGAATAGCTGAATTTATTTAACTTAAACCGGTTTTCCGTGAGATATTCAATTTTAATATCCGGTTCGCCCGAATCGGTGTGAATCCATAAGAGGAACATCATTGGACCGGACCGAAATTGATGTTTAAGATATCAAATAAGATGCATTTTTATATATATTAAGTAGGTAATATATCTAGTAAGATTATTGGTCACGATCTAGTATAACAATACGTTGTTTGATTTAAGGTTTTAACGAGTACTGATGTATGTAATTGGCGTCTCTTCTAGGTTATATCGCGTTTTTTGTATATGGTTTCCTTAGGTACGCCTTGACTGCCGTTTCGGCACGGTAACACGTGTCATTATCATCAGTACAGTTAAAAAATAAAATAATGAACTTAATAAATTAAGGTAAATCCACTCGCAACTAGCACATGAAGGTACAGAGTTGGTTAATAATAGGTTGACTTCGAACTACAATTAACCCGACTGTTAGAGATTTATTTCTCTTATTTTAATATTTAAAGTAATGTACGGTTGTACTGTATTTTTTAAGGCAGCGCCATGACAACGTCATGTCGATCCCTCAGAATAACAAGGTTCCATCTGACACTGTTTTGAGATAATGAGCTCAAAAGTGTTGATTGAATTTTAATATATATTCATGTATATTTTGTTTTAAGTATGCAAACATAATCAGTTTTAAAGTCTTAACTTATTTTCTGTATTATCAATGACTACTGTGAGATGAGGGAAATTAAAAATTTTAAAAAAACATTGTAAATTAACAATAATGATCCATAAATTGAAATAAATAACTGATGCAGTTGGAACTTTCAGCTCTTGCTATTTCCTTTAATGTCCGTTAAATAGAGTTGGTGTGTATGGAAGAAATAAATAATAATGCATTTGGAATCCTTTCAACGCAATAACTCAAATTAGCCCGAAATGTTAGTTGGAACCTTGCTATTCTGAGGGGTCGATGTGTTATCGTAGTAACTAAGTAAAACATCTATAAAAAACGTGATCTAGAAGAAGAACCCAGAAGAGACGCCAGTTCTATATACAGGGTGGCCTAAAAAAAGTGAGAACATCTCGTAACACATGAGTTATTTCAAAACATAATATAATTAATTACAATTCTTAATGTAATTTTTTTTTGCACAATATTTAGCTAATCATAAATAATCAAAACACCCCACATGCCTGGCTCGATGAAAGTAACATTCTCACGACGAAGAAGGTTGATTGTATTTCTGGCTGTGTGAGATGGAGCTCCGTCCTGCTATATGTTCGGTTATGCTGCAATGTCTAGCTATATTGCAAGCTTTGTTTTGAAACGCTTTGATTATTTTCCCAGCACCCCAACGTTTTTCAATACGATAATTTTTGATCAGAATACGGTCTTCTGTGGTGATTTAACCTATATTAATTTATTTAACCTATATTATTTATCATAACCAATACACCAAATATAAACAATGGGAAAATTGATAATCAAAAATGGCGACCGGATATTATCTAAATAAAACGTAATATAGATAAATAGGTAAGTAAGTAAATTATTAAACTATTTAAGCTATTGTTGATATAGTTAAACTAATTTTGATGTATTATAATTTAATTACACTTTACGAAATGTTCTCACTTTTTTTGGGCCATCCTGTAAATATATATATATATGTAGGTATATAATAAAATATAATTATATACACTTTAATGGCATTCAAAATTAACGGTTTGTATATTATATATATATACATATCTTTATAAGGCCCGTGCTTTAAATAATTTTGTATCGATATTGTTCAACATCTCAGTGAGCGGACCACGCGATCTGCGTGCGTTTGGCCGGCAGTGTAAAAAACAGCTGAAAAAGTCGATCAGAGAAGGAAAAACCCAAAAATGAAAGGATGATTATTTACAATTTATACGACCGTTTTCCGCGCAAGTCGCGAGGAGCCGGCGGTACTTTCTAAAGCCGCCGAAAGAAACCTTTTTGTAGTTCGATACCGGCCGCGTCTTCTGAATCATAATTCAACCAACTCCATAATGAGGCTCGTTCAAAAGAAAGTGAGACTAACGCATCGAAGATGACACACACGGCGTGCGGCTGTCGTGCTGCGAGGAGAGCCGCCAGCCGCAGCCGCAGCCGCGAGCCGCCCACTCACCGAGCACCGATTCTAGCCATAGAGAAAGCAATATCGAATTCGGTCCGCCAAATTATTATTATATGTATTCCAGATTGCATCAGCAACAAAATGGTCATGAAAGCAATTATATTAGCCAACCTGAATGCCGTGTCGTCGGACCCAGCCTCCATTCATCTTCCAATTAAGTATATTTACATCTTCATGCATATTTACAAGTACGTACAAAGACTTAAGCAACAATACACCACAACAAATTACACATGGAGGTATATAAAGGCCGCTACGTACATAGGTAAAGACGGCAATAAATAAAAACGGAACCTACCTATGTACATTTCGGTAAAAAATGAATTACAATATTCAATTGCGGAGATATGCGGAGACCGAACATGACTAAAAATATTGATTTCACGGGATGCGCGGCCGACGGACCGGCCGCTGTTTGCAGTTCAAAAACTAAACAAGTTTTTAGTGTTCCGATAAAACCCAAAGTGTTATTAAATTTGAGATCGTGAACTAAAAATAAAACACTGACTTTGGTTCAAACATAAGGTCATGTTTAGGTACCGACTGTATACTGAGCCATGTTAATGTTACACTGTATATATTTAGTATCCAACCGTGCAAAAAACCAACACAGCAAGTCCTCCTCGTTTGCCATTTCGCGTTGACTCGAGAGCCGGGCCGAACGAGGGGGACTCGATGCGACACGTCAGTAGACCTCCTCGAGAGTAACTTACCTTTGGGCGGCGGTAGAGTGTTTCCCCTGTAATGGGGGTTGTTGGAGACGGGCTCCTGTCCAGGGAAGTAGCCGTGGTCCGGCCCGCCCCCCAGCCCCGAGGGCTGCTGCCCTACCAGGCTGATGTGTTGGGCTCCGCGGAGGGAGTTGGGGCCGTACCCGTAGGGTCCCTGGGCGGGCCTCGTGGCGCCGAAGTCGTCCCTCGTCTCGTCACTCAGGAGGGTGGAGAGGTCGAACTGTTTCTTGTCTACCAGCTGGCGGATGAGATCTCTATAAGAAAATGCAAACGTTTATATTGGTTTGCAGTAGCAAACGTGTATTCTCTTCACAGATTTCAAAGAATCAAAAATAATAGACATATACAAAAAAAAAACAATAATACAAATATTCAAAATTATAAATCAACAAAATTTTAGAAGCGAATTCCGATCTACAAGATTTAGAGACCAAATTGATATTCCAAAACTAAAATATGCCGCAACCCAAAATCACTATTTTATCAGGCATCAAATTTATTAACAATCCTCCATCACAATTAGAAAAATTACAGACTATTATAAATTTGTATCTGAAGTAAAAAAAATATGTACACAGACTAACTAAAACATAAACTCTCGTATATACTCCTCTATACACGAGACTTACTCTCATAGAGAAGAAATAAATGTTAAAAGAAATGATATATATACATATCCTACTGATTATTTTTAAAATGTATTATATTTTATAAAATTAAAAAATTATTTATTAAAAAAAAAGTATGTTCAAGACAGAGCAAGGACAGTATATATTTCAATATTCATGTTTCTTAATCGTAATTAACGAATCAAAATGTTAATAAAAAATCGAATTATTTTCGTCGAATTAAAAAATACTTTAAATCTTCTATCTAGAAAATAAACTGAGCTACGTCTGATGAAATTTCTACCGGTAAAAATATACGTCGCGATGATATAATTGATTGTTAACTTTGTTACACAGCTCTATTCATTGTTGCAACTTTTTGGTATCAATATGGCACTTATCCGATATTAATATTTAATAATATTATCAACGGCTTTAATAATAATGCAGAATAGAAAAAAAGGCACGCAAAATGAATGTGTGCTCCATAACACATTATAATATTATTACTACTCGGTTTATTTACACATTTAATAAAAAATAAAAGTAGATTTTTATGCACAGAAAAGAATTCTTCATCCAACCAACCGATTTGGCGAATTCCGCAGACAGCCCACAAAACAAACAGCTCAATTTCACAAGAAATAAATGTTGAGCAACGTCTATCTTCCACAATACAAATGTGCAGATGTGCGGGTGCAGTGGAGAGATCGGTGTCTACTGGTACAAGGCAGAGATGAGGGAGCCCACTCCCGCGGAAGATCGCCGGATCTAATTTGATGAAGTCTGCAACCGATGGCTCATTTCAGGAAGCCGTCAGGAGCAGATGGTTGTTGTTCCATCATTACCACAGCGACGAAGGAAAATAATTAAGTAACCATAAATCGTCTATCGTAAAGTCTCAGGGTTAAACTCCGGTGGTAGTTTTTTAATACCCTCACGTCGTGAACCCGGATAAAACTACGATCGTGGTGAGTTCTTTTCTATAGATCCCATCTTCGAGGAGATGGCATCATGGGTGTGCTGGAGCGGGCTCGGAGTGGCTCACGCGAGCTTCATTTGAAATGAAGAAAAAAATATATTCTTAGATCAAATCAGTACCTAACTGCAATTTCTGTAGATGGTTTAAATATAATGTAATTTCTCTTAAATACATTTATTTCTGGTGCATAATAAAAGAGACCTAGCCATTTTTTTTTTATAGTCCAACAATGCTTAAAATCGCCGATGTTTGGTACACATTATTTCCAGATGTTCTTACATGTTCAATGCAACATCTTTGTGAACGATTATCCTTCATAAAGGTGTCCAGCGGAAAATGTTCAAGTTTAATATTAAATTTTAAAAAAAAAAGCAATATTATTCTTATATTTTATTTATAAAAAATAGAGTTTAATGATGCGGATTTTACGTTTTATAAATAATATAGTCTAAATGCCGACCATTTCTCTCAAGACACTCTTGCAATCGGACTCTTAAATTTTGCGTACACGTGAGATCAAAGCGTCGGATCAATGGCAGCAACTTCACGGCGGATAGTTTCTTATAGGGCCTGAATTGTTCGAGGATTATCGCTGTAAACTTTAAGGTATCCCCACAAAAAAAAACTCGCACGGTGTAAGATCCGGGTGTGTCCCTGGGCACCTCGGTACTTGCTAATTTATTTATTGGGAAAAATTCCCCTCAGCTTCTCCATTGAAACTCTAGCTGTGTGCGGAGTGATACATCTTGCTGAAATTGTGTTCTGTTGTTGAACCCGGGAAACAGCTGCAGTTGCGGTACCAAAAACTCGTCGATCATTCGGCAATACGCGTCAGCAGTGACTGTCTCTCGCTGGTCAATAAAATAAGGGCCATATATTCCTCGTGCAGAAATTGCACACCACACTGTCGTTTTTGGACAATGCAAACGTTTTTGATAGCGTTCCCTCGGGTTGTCGAGGCATCAGCATCTGGTGTTCTGTTTATTAACATAGCCATCGATATGAAAACGTGCATCGTCAGTAAACAATATGTTTCCAAGCATCCGTGTTGTTCCAAAACGTTCCAGCATCGTTCTCGCTAAGGTTTCACGTAACGAATAGTCATTTTTGTTGAAAAACTGCACGATTTGCAGTTTGTATGGGTGAAACTGTAGTTTATTTTTTTAATATAACGCGCACTATTTATTTTTTTATACCAGTACAGGCTGCAATCTTACATATCGATTTACGCGGATTGCGCATAATTTCACTTCGAACTTGAGCCACATGTTCTGGCGTTGCTGCTGACGTTGATGGTCTCGGAGGAGTTTGGTTAACCATTGTCCCTTCTTGTCTGAACTTTTAAACACAACATAAATCTTGAAATTTTTCCGCTGGACACTCTGTACTTTACACTTGCACATTTTTTTCCCTTTAAGTTTTGTGAATGAAAGTTCCTAATATTTATTACTTTGTACCATCATTTACCAAGGAGAACTGTAGTTTCAATCCAGTGTTCTATTTTGAAATATAGAATTGGAGCGAAAAGAATAGTATATCTATTTCTTCGCCAATCTTGGAACTCTTTACCCTTGCAATCTAAGGTAAGTAAGTACATTTTTCAGCTATTGATATTAATTATTTATGCTATATTATACTACATATTATTACGTTCAATTGCTTTAATAATTATTGCGTACGTTTATACGAGTGATCAAAAAACTGTCTCTTCCCCGAATCTCTGAGATTAAGCGAGTCCCTTATTAAAGTATTGACAGCCCACCGCTAGATGGCATGGTATAATAATATGAAAGGTAGCTAGTTAAATAGATGACGAACCAAAGGTATTTTCAATAACGTGTCAGCGATGCTAAAACAATGCCCAGACAACCTTGTTGGCAAAAAATGAACCATGCAATTGCCCGAAGGTGCTAATTTCCGCCGGGCATTTCTTTCATACCGCGCCACGTCCTAGGATTGTATCTCAATGAGCGTGAAGCAGAAGTAATTATTGTGCTGGATACTTTAAAATGTATTAAACAAATGTTTTACAATATGATGTCATTGCCAAAGAACTCATTGATTCGTAGAATATGGCGAGAGTAATTCATGCGTGGGATACTAAACGTCAGTAGAACGCGACATAAATTCGCCACGATTTAATATATATATATATTGGAGAGGTTTAGTGGCACCATTTTATTTACTTGCAAGCCTTCAATCTTGTCTGATGACTAATTTAAAAAAAAATCAGAATCACACATTTCATATTTATGTCATGAAATATGTTATCAAACTCGTAATAATTACGTTATATTTCGCGCAAAACACCTTTGCACTTAATGAAATATTATTTTGCAAAATGGTGGGAACCATGATTTTATGTTTTTGAAGGCACCAACACAAATAAATGTAAACATAGGGAAAATGTAAATTGGGTGTATTAAAAAAACATATTTATTTTTTACTGAAAAAATCAGTGTTTTTTCCTGCATTTTTTTTTTGTTGTTTTTTAAATAGTTCTTTCAATATTATAAATTAAATTACTAGCAAAATGTGCTTTGAGGCCTCCAACATGCCCCATGACATCGCCCTTTATTTTTCTTTTGTTGGAAGGTTCTTTTTCTGTCAAGTTTTCGTTTATGCGACTGTTCAACTATTTCATCAATTTCCACTACGTCCGATGTTATCACGGCGGAGTCTCAACGTCTAAGTAAATCTGCAAGGGTTATTCATTAATTATTTTCCAGTCATCAATGTTGTCTATACGTAAAGTATTCGGAGCATTTATAGACATAAGACAATTCTATGTTGAAACTCGTCCAATATTTCCATGCTAACAACAACTCACCCCAAGCAATAAATCATGGACACAACACAAGACAAACAACGAACGTCTACACGCCAGTTCCGAGAGCAACAACGACATTTTATCAAAGATTCTACATGTTCTTAGCTCCGAAACTGTACAACACACTCAACACCAACCGGAAATCGTTCACTTCCAATAAGATTACACAAATATGGACCCAACATATGATCCAATTGGGTGGAGATCAATCAGAAGCACCGCTGTCAAATATTCTAACATAATCATTATACAGTGTCTACACTAATAATTCACTAGTTCTACAATACTTTTTTTTTTCTCTATTTTTATTTTTATTTCTGTCGGATTTTTATCTTTCTTGAATTAAATAACACCACAACAGCACGAAAAAAGCTGGCTACTTTAACACAGATTGCAGTCTAGCAAAGTAACCAGGACAATGCTGCATATATCAGAGGTGGAGTCTACTCCACCTCACACAATAAACTACGAGTATATACTTAATTGCAATATAATTGTATCTAATGTTTATCATGTTATATTATAATATATTCACCGCTGTTAAAACATGCATGTTAATAAAGTCTAATAAATAAATAAATTTATCTTATATGGTTAGTTCAATATCATTTTTACCAGAGGCGTGCAGGCCCGGCAGGCCGATGGGTTCGATTCTTATTTTTGTTACACGAAATGTAATATTAAAGTTCGTGTTACATAAGTCGGCAGTTAAAAAAAGGATTCCGAATAAGCACTAACTTTTATTGCATCTTGCAATGCACAATTTATGTTTATAAAATATTGCACGTGCATAGAACATTAACTATGTAAGGCCGGATAATAAAAGATTGCTATGTAGGGTTAATGATAGTAGTTAATATCACAGAGAGAGTGATATAATTACTCATTATCGATCTAATTGCGGAATAAAGTGCATGGTGCAAGTAATGAGAGTGAGAGAGACTGGTGAGTTTATTAATCAATATACACTTTAATATAAAATGCGTTTTATTCAGGCCTTGTATTATTTACTTGTATCATGTTAAAAAAAATATTGTTATAAATATATAGTAATACTAAATAATGAATTCCAGTAATAATAAGTATTTGCTGATCTGCCATATATTTAGTGCTCGAGAAAGCATAACACATATATCGGTTAAGGTCTTCTGTGTAGAGTTTTCTGGTCGATTCGGCCATGTGTATTTGACCTTTCTACAGGTCTCAAAAAGGTTGTCAAAAAAAGGTCACTTAGGTTGGGTGATAGTAACTTTTTACTGTAGTAAAAAATGCGAAAACGGGTTGTTTGATCGTTAGTTACTTCTCGATCTTTAGTTGATATTTACTAAGAATCCACGATAAAACACATCCCGTAGTAAATTCATTTTAAACTGCGATATCCGATAGTAAAAACGAGAATCAATAGTTAAATATGGCGGACTTTTCACAGCTGTTCCAAAAGTCATCTGACACATTGATATTTTGAGAGTTGCAGTATACGACAATTAATCATTCAATATCCCGCTATTTTAGTGATGAGAGTTCATCCGATGATAATCTCGTTGTTTAATACATAATATGAAAAAATTTCACCATCTAAGTGACAAAATCCATAAAAAATGCATAGAATATAGCATATTTCATGATTATTTGTCACGCCTATAGACACCTCCATCTATGCTTTGACAGTAGTATATTGTATTTGATGCATCAACAACCCGCAAAGGATTTTTACTACTGGCCTTAGCAAAAAGTCACTACTGATCCCACAATCGGGCCTTAATGTTTTTTGTGCTTTTTTACAAGAATAAAATAAAATACACATATTATTATTCGCATGTTGAGTACACACGCACTGAAAAATAGGTTAATAATTATTAAATGAAATAACACACAACTTGATCAGACAAATTCTCTAACGTTACAGAAAATATTGTTGTACAAAATCATGTGTTTAGAGTTTTTAATATACAATATATATTTGCGAAATTGAGCCATTATTAATCTGTATCTTTGCTAATTGTGTATGGCCCTAATCATCTAATAAAAACAGTCTGGCCCCTCAAAGTTCGATGATCTTTAATTTTTGTATTCAGTATATAATTAGGACTCATTAAAATATTTCAATTTATGAAAATAATCACACATCTATGACTTAATAAATAAATAATAAAGCTTTTATCTCCGATATTGTTGAGATTAGACGCGTGCATTTGAACATTTTCGACATTATTTAATATACAGGGTGTAATAGACCCAGTCCACAATATTCTATGGGTGGATACCAGTGGCGGTCGGTGACTTTTTGTAGAAGGGATGCTGGATACAAACACTCACACAATTCACTATTTTTGTTTACAGCATTAGAACACGTTGGTGAAGTATCCATGTTATTTTTGTATTAATTTTTTATTTAAATGATGAATGAAATAGACAATCGAAGATGTTTAATGTTTCAATAATTCGGTTTCAAACCATACTGTCAATAATGCGTTACACAAACAAATTTCTCAAAACAATCCACTCGCTTCGTAATATGTATGCTATTCTGTGCATTATGCCCAGAAGCATTAAAGTCATTTTTTGTACGTTGGATGTTGTCAATGCGTATACAGTATTCGAAGACCTTGATAGGTGGAACTAAGTGTCTATATGCGAAAGTCTAATACTTTCAAACATTGTGGATACGGAACGAATGTATATGTATTTCGACTTGCTCCGCGCGCGCGCTGTGTCGTAGTGTGGTGTGTTATGACTGGTCTCTAAAGGATAGGACAAATTTATTTGCAGCAGTGCTGTTTTCGGATAGAAACAAAAAGCTTTTTGACTCTTCAATACAAGGGATGCGGATTATCCAAAGCATGTATGTAGCGACCACGTCTGGTGGATACCTGACTAAATTGACTAAATCCTTGAACATTTTCTACTCGTAATTTAGTCAGGTATCCATCCATAAAATATTATGGACCAGGTCTGTTACACCCTGCATATCTATAATAATAATAATGTATGATTTGTATAGCGCCATTTTCCTAAAAACTTTCACCTCAAGGGCGCTTTATCTATCCCTAGTACATGTGGCAGATTCATTTATGACAGAAAGAAGAATACAGAAATAAGAAGAGAATGTAAAGCTGATCATAGCATAGTGAGTACGATTAAGAAAGGAATGAAGAGAGAATGGTAAGAAAGATACATGACCCAAGTGTTAATGGCACCAAAAATAGAGAACGTCCGCGGAAGACTTGGCAGGACCAGATAAACCAGATACTGTACAGATGTATGAATGTGTATGAGATGAGAACTGTGTGCCAGGACAGAAGAATGTGATGCTCTGTCTCACTGTATCCCGGAATCGTTTTGAGAGTTGTTTACTCTCGTTTAGACTCCATTCAACAAAGCATCGCGTGCAATATTTTACAAAATCTTAAATCTTGTTTTTGGACTATATTTTAAGAGCAGTTAGTTCAGTTCCGCCAGTTACTAAAACCTTATGGCGCCCCTTCATATTCCCTATTCTTTATTATTACAATTGGTCAATATTACTTTTTTTATAACATTCGGTTATTAATACCATAGCCATAGCTATACAATTTTACTTCAGACTCGTTATAATTCAGAAGGCAGCCAGAGAGAAGCTATAGAAATCATATACGCCCAAAAGGGGAGGGTAGACGTCACATTTATGTGTTGCAGTCGCAGAAGTCCGTCACAGTCCTGCAAAAATTTGCCCTGTCCAGGTCGCAAGAGGTACAAGGGAGAGCCAGTGAAGTGCTCTGTTATGTATCTAGCTAATGCTCTTTCCGGTATCGGCCATCCCAGCAACCCCCAGCGGAAGACCCACACCCTAATAATATAATAATAATGCGTTTATTCCAGCGTGATCAGGCTTTTTTAAGACCCGATTCGCAATAAAGATGAAAAAGAAAATATAAATTAATAAAAAGTTCACACATATATGTATATAAATATGAACAAAATATAAATTCTACATATATAAATACTTCAGTCATAGCCATTATTGTATCTGTAGCTATTCTGTAGTCGTTGCCATTCTCTGGTCAGGGAACCAGTTTTCCATCATGAGAGCTCCGCTTGCACCAGAGAGTTGTTGATGAGCTCCAGCCGCAGCTTTACGCCCGCAACTCGATGTCTCAGAAGCGAAACGAATGCATGTATGTGGCCTTCGGTAAACATTACAGATGCGCTACAATAACGCGCCAATCCGAACAGTATTCTGTACGAGTTGTTGTACTGAATTCGGAGACGGTTATACGTCACTTGCTTGTATTTCGACCGGAGCTCGCAGGTGTAAATACCCGGAAATGTTCAAGTTTCCTTTCATTTCTTAATAGGTCATCGTTCCAGGTGATCCAATGAGCTATTCCTTTTAATCTCGCAATCATGATCATCTCACGTACATCATTCATAATCCCACAGTCCCAGAGGATGTGCTCCATGAGGATGCCTGCCTCACCTGAGCGCAAACACACCACGATTCACGGACAAGTCCCAAGTCGAAGAGGCGGCGTGATAGTAAGTTAGTTATCTATAGCTAAAATATTGTGCACTAGGTGTGTTACACCCAGTATATAATATAAAACTATATGCCTACTCAAATGTTATATGTTATGTCTAAATTTTAACATTGTTTCTCTCTCACTCCCGCCATTCTCCCGTCTCACTCCCGCGTCCCGCATCCGTCGAATATTTGATACAATTCCAATACTTTTCAGCAGTGCCATGAGAGAACTCAAAATTAAGGAGCACTCCTCGGTCGTAGCTGCGCAGTGTACCCTTGCGGTGACATAATACCCGGAATAAATAAGTATGTACAAATAACAAAATGCCTAATGTTAAGAACTCCGCATTGCATTCGCGATTAAGATCGACCTCGGAGTGACGAATGACGGAACAATGTTTTCAAATATTTGTCTACTAGGAACTAACTATCAACAGAGGTTTCCAACATGCAAGGAGCATGAGTAACAAAATGGCCCAGTGAGTCAAAATAATATCTGCTTAATGTCATGTTGTTCGCAAATGGCCCGTCCCCATGGATGAGTTTTTTATGAGACAGACACGAGACAGGAATTACGCTCCCGTGAAACTTCTCGGTGACAACTTTCGGCTCTCGTAGCCCACCGTGTACACACCGAGTCAAAGATTCGTCGTTCGATGTCGTTAGTTGATTTTAATATGCTAAATTTTAATCTCTCCGTTAACAGTTAAAGCTGAATAAAATAATTCCGTTTGTTTTCAGAATATACAGCTATAGATATCTACGGTTATATGTAACGTTTTTATCTAGTTCGCAGTCAAATCTAACATTTAGTACCTTCACGAATATATTTCTATCAATCTTAAAATAATCTCTGAGTTTATCTTCAAATCAAAATCTCAACACGCGTACATGGTACTAAAATTTATCTCAACAAAATATGTGAGATTTATCTCATTGCGCGGACACGGGCGTAATGAGTAACATCTTTAATTGCCGCAGTCGCAAAAAATGAAGCACAACATAGACACACGGTGCGCGGTGGACATTATATAACTCTCTTCTGCTGCCGTATCTGCAGATCTGCGAGCTGGTGAGCTCCGTTATTTATGGAGACATTTCGCCGTGAGTATTTATGACTGCGACGATAAAATTAGAGACGTTTTCTTCCGAGCCTTTCGGCTATCAATTTGCCTGCGGCTTGAACGATTTTTTGTCTATCATTTATTTATAAAACGAAACCGAAAATGTCAGAAGAGAGAACATCTAAGCGATGTTCGTATTTCAGTCGACAATGATAGAATATTAATTCTCCATTGGTCAATAATTTTCTCGTTGTGACGTGAGAAGACGAGCTGAATGCGCGGGAAGATGTTATATTAGATTCCATATGTCCATTGTTATAAAAATCATCATACCAGTTTGAATTCTCGAACAATAAAATAGGTTGAAAAGGCATGCCACTGTTGCAGTAAATACAATCGTATGTTTCAACACAAAACAGTCGGACTGAAAATAGTGTTACTATTTTTATAAGGTTCCATTTAATTTATTTTAAATTTAAAAAACTACCGTTACATCAGATTACTTGAGACGGCTGGCTAACATGAGACGAGAGTCTATTTTAGTTCTTTGGCATCACTCATTATTTTGATTTGGTATTCGATGGACAAATATTGCGAGACATATTTACAATCGTTTGGATCGATTGCAGGCAACACAGGTCGGGGGTTTGAGTCTCATTCCAGGAGATCACTAGTTAGTTCTATTTTCATGACACAAATGTTTAATTTAGTTAAAAATATTAATAATATTGACCGGCTAAAACTATTTGTCCATGTAAAAAAAATGTAATTTATATTAATGTTAGGATAATGAATATATATAAATTGTTTGGAAGGGTTAAGGGTTTACGACATCCAAGAAATTTTCATTGACCATTTATTTTTTATATCAGCTAATGAGCTAATCACCTTACAATATGTTATAAAAATACCTCTTTTTAATTATTTTACACACATTAAGCATAGCTTACCTGCAGATTTTCTAATGAAAATATCTTGTAATTTTATAGTGATTTTAATGGTCTCAAAGTATTCTGTAATTGTTAAAATATTTATTATATAAAATATTTATAAAAGGATATTCTACTGGAATACGTTACATGATAATGTTTTAAAATCAAACTTAATTTAATTTAAATCAGATCGCATGCGAATAAAAAATATCATGGCCAACTGTGGATTATAATGTATCAATGTATAAGGATATCGAAAGTGTCGTGTGTAAATAACGTAGTGGTATATATCATACTGTGGCATAACTATGCAGTGCACTGGATACCACGTTAGATAGGAGACCATTTGGTTGTTTTTTTTAAATCATAAAAGCGTGAATATTATATGAGACAAGATTCAACAGAACGCAGTGATTGAAATTGCATCCCAAATAAATAAGAACCGATCTAAATCTTTTTAACCCTTCCCAAACCATGCAGTAATATAAGTCTACCATCATAATTAAACCTGTAATATTTCTGTAAATACATGCAACATAAAATTCATAATTTAGATAATCATAAAGAAAATATTAGCGCTTAGGAATGACTAGTGAAAAACCAATTATGAAAAGGGAATCGTACAAAAACAATTATTTTTTCCATTCAATCAATTGTAAAATTAATACGTTGGTAAAAATACAATTTGTGGCATAAAAGACAGAGATCACACACTATTTTCACAGTGAAAAGAACAACAAACATACAAATATAATTGTCTCTTTCTCACTAATTAAATGAAGACAGATAAGAAGGAAGGACACATTGTATACGACTTAATGAATGCTCTAAATTATGTTAGTAATCATTTTTTCAAAATTGTATGCTCAATATTTATAGTAAATTCGTGCCATTTAAGCTAATAAAAACATTTTTTCTAATAGTTATTTACGGTAATACGAGTTGACAGCATGGCTGTGTTCGGGTATTTTATAACATGGTATGGTAATGGTTAAATACAAATTAAATGTTATTAGAAGAACACATTCTTACTGTGAAGTTGTAATTATTCAGAACAGACGGTCTGTGATATTTTAAATATGAATTAAATATATGAATTATAAAGATATACATATAAAATCATTTTTATCGAAAAATATAGATGTTGCGCCACCGGGATTCGAACCTGGATCACTTTCCAAACCGGGGAAGGTGCATTATCCAGCTATGCTACAGCGACATTATTTTTGACAACAAATTTTCGAACCTATATATATATTTAATTAATATTTAAAATATCTCAGACCTATGTTCTGAATAATTACAACTTCACAGTAAGAATATGTTCTGCTAATAATATATAAGTTGTATCAATGTGTCCAAAATTTAATAAAATTGAATTGTTAATTCTGGCGTCTGCTATCGGTTTACTCAAAGGTATTTGAGATTCCGTAAAAACAAAGTAGATGGCTCTTTCAAATAATGGCACAATAAATGTATTAATTTGAAAAAGGTGTAACACATAGGTTCGAAAATTTGTCGTCAAAAATAATGTCGCTGTAGCATATTTGGATAATGCACCTTCCTCGGTTTGGAAAGAGATCCAGGTTCGAATCCCGGTGGCGCAACAGCAATATTTTTCGATAAAATCAATTATGTCGAAAAATATTGTTGTTGGTACCGGGATTCGTACCTAGATTTCTTCCTATCCGGAGAACTTGCATTAATCGATTTTGTTACACCAACATTTGAATCCAATGAACACCTGTGAGATGAATTTGACAGAAGAATCTGACAATCCTGTCACCCATCAAAAACTTATCTATGGAAGTTATTGCAAGAAGAAGAGAACAATACATCCACAAAAACATTAGATAAACCCATAAATAGAGTGCAAATATTATATGAATCCATTATTTTAAAAAAGGGTGGACAAATTGATGAGTCAAAAATATAATCTTAAACATATATTTTTAACTGGTGGTTAAAATTTCTTACTCGTCATACCTTAAAAAATATATGTACACATAATATATTTTAGTGTTGTTTTTTTAATTTGAAACACTTTTTATAAGTGAAGTGTAATGAAATGAAATGATAATGATTTTTTTTTGTTGTTGTTAATCAGTAGTTCAACTTGGCCTTTATTAAATAACTTAACCTGTATTTAAAAATAAATAAGACCACAGATGAAATTATTTTTGAAAGATAATGTGAATTTCTCTAAATCTCTCAAAATCCATCCGATTGTGTAAAATATGAGACGTGTCATGCATCATTGAGTCACGATTCACAAACAATACATATACATATATATACATATACAATACATATACATATACAGATACATTGTTATCGTTCAATTCTTCCTCGAATTATGTAAACACATCAGTTAGGGAAATAAATATTAAAAGTTTGAGGGCAAAACAGGAATATTTTGAAAACCTGGGAAGGCCGCTAAAACATTACGATCAGAGACAATAATTAATTTTGGAGAAATCTAATTTAAAAAAACTGCCAGAAGAATAGCCGAATATTATTCACACGTAATAAGAATACTTTCATTTTCATTCTAAAATGGTGTCGGCTGTCTCAGGTTTGTAATACTCGAGACAGCCGACATAAAACGTGTAAGAAAAATATTATCTTTATTTCAGAAAATATAAAAATGACCCCATATCCCTTAAAATTTACTGTTTAAATCGGTTTGCAAACAAAAAGGATCTCAAATAAGACGGTTTCACCTGTAAGTACGTAGATAATCGTACTAAGCGAAGAATGAATGTAAACCAGAATATTTAATTTCGCCAAAGCTAGGTGAAAGATATACAAATTAGTTCTTAGGTATTACTGATTGTCGAAAATAATTCCAAGTAGGTAACGGTAAACAATTGATATCAAAGTGAAGTATGATATAGTTTTCAGTACCGGTGCTGTACTAGGTACAAATATAGATGAAGAACGAGAGTGAGTCAAAAATTATCTAAACTTTCGCCATAACACACCTTCAAGGTTGTCATACTGCCTTCAGCGCATGCGTGCTTAGAGTTACGACTGATCGTAAATTTGATCCCGATCGCGGCATTTGCTTTTTTGGCGGGTATTACAGTGTAAACATGTCCGCTCCGCTAGCAGTTTTCCCTAAGGAGGAACAACGAGTTGTGATCCGATTTCTCTGGTCGGAGGCTGCGGTCACGTATGCGAAATTTGATCCCGAACGCGTCATTTGTCTTCCAGCTATTACAGTGTAAACATGTCCGCTCCGCTAGCAGTTTGCCCCAAAGAGGAACAACGAGCGGTGATCTGATTTCTCTGGTCGGAGGGTAGACTTTTATCACAATACGGGAACAGTGCTTTTTCACTAAAAAGTGTTTTTTTATGGATTGAGAAGTTTAAAAGTGACCTGACAAGTGTAATGTATGAAGAGACGACAAGATTCAGTAAGCTCGAGAGATAGTTCTAACGAATAGGCGAGTTACCATCGGTAAGGTGGCGTCTTCTTTGAAAATCAGTCATGATTCTGCTCATCAAAGTCTGTGTAAATAAATTATAGAACGAAAAATGTAAATAATTTTTGAATTGCCCTCGTACATAAGTAAGTATTTGTCATTGGCGAGCGCTAGTCACGGACATAGGTTATGATGTTAACCCTTCCCAAATTATGCAGTAACACAGGTCTACCATCAAAATTAAACTTGTAATATTTCGGTAAATACATGCAACATAAAATTCATATTTTAGATAATCCTGAAAAAAATATTAGCGCTTAGGAATGACTAGTGAAATACCAATTATGAAAAGGGAATCGTACAAAAACAATTATTTTTTGCATTCAATACGTTGTAAAATTAATACGTTGGTAAAAATAAAAAATTGTGATATGAAAGACAGAGATCACACACTATTTTTACAGTGAAAATAACAACAAACATACAAATATAATTGTCTCTTTCTCACTAATTAAATGAAGAGAGATAAGAAGGAAGGACACATTGTATAGGACTTAATGAATGCTCTAAATTATGTTATTAATCATTTTTTCAAAATTGAATGCTCAATATTTAGAGTAAATTCGTGCCATTAAAGCCATTTATCCTAATAAAAACATTTTTTTCTAACAGTTATTTACGGTAACACGAATTGACAGCATGGCTGCGTTCGGGTATTTTATATCATGGTATGGTAAAGGTTAATAACAATTCTGTATAACCAGTAGAGGTTGTATTCATTTTGCTGGGAAGGAAAGCAATCTTTCAGAAGTATTTCATTCTATACAGTATACCTATATCTGGGAATTATTTTCTATTCTTGAAGAATATTAATATTTTTAATACAAATTAAATGTATCATTTAAAAAGATAAACGGATAAAATCAATTTATCGAAAAAATATTTTTGTTTCCACCCGGACTCGAACCATTCTATCCTAGGAAATGCATTGACCTATTACACCACGGCACCATGGTAAGAAAGCATATGTTGCACTTTCAAATTGATACATCTGTCATTCAATTATTTGAAAGTAATCTACTTAATGCGACGTTATTATCATAAACATCTGTATTTGTTATTTCTATATCCCTTCCCTAGTTGGTTCTAGTTAATATATTATTGTAATGTGCGAAATTTTAATTATTTGCAAGTGAAATTAATGCACAATATATAATATATCAAATTATAGTTATGCACCTACATATAGTATTTTTGATTGTACGTAGTGCACACCCCTGGTACATATTAAATTTGATGTTTATTATGTTAACGCGAACTGTACATACGAATCTGTGTCCCGGTGTATTTGACCTTTATGATATATTTAGATTTAACAGTTAAATTATGTTTTACCCTTTATCCCTATAATGACGAGAACGCGTAACTGTCTCAAACATGTGTATTACATATAACCATATTAACTTGACATAATAAGAACGCGTAACTGTCTCAAACATGTGTATTACATATAACCATATTAACTTGACATAATAAGAACGCGTAACTGTCTCAAACATGTGTATTACATATAACCATATTAACTTGACATAATAAGAACGCGTAACTGTCTCAAACATGTGTATTACATATAATCATATTAACTTTACATAATAGTGTGACAATTCAATGTACCAACATTTTGTGATCTACTTAAAATAAATTCTATTATTTAAATACTAAAAGAAAAAGAAAAATATCATTTCATCACTGAAAATCGTAATTTTCATGCCCAAAAATTAACGCATCTTAATTTAAAAAAAATTTTTAACAGCTCTCCTGAAAACATCAGAAATATTAACGCGATAACAAAGAAATAATCAATGCTATCAAGAAATACTTTAAAGATACACATGTACCCCGAACTTTATAATATTTTTATATCGTTGTTATTAAAATATATTGCATTTTATTTTATTATAAGCTAGCTATTACAATATTTATCAGTTCATAAACTAACTTACAATCACCCCGTTTAGGGTAGGCAAAGAGGATAGAACGTTATACCCTTATGTCCTGACATACCACTCTTACTACATCCATTTTCATACATCTTCTCATGCACGTTCTTCGGTTGTTGAAGCTTCTAATAGGGCCGTCCTCACAGACCAACGAATAAATAAACTAACGCAAATTCTTTGTCCGAAAATTTTCATTTTGATGGCATCCACGAGATCACGTTGGTGCTACTCACTCAATCAATGAGCTCCGCGACTTTTTTTAAAAATATGACTCGATCCTAACGAAAACTTAAAGGCTGACAATATAATATGCATTAATATAACTAATACGTCTTGTTTACATAAAGATTTAATTTTAGAAGAGTAAATACTTTTGCTGTTGCATAAATGTGTCATAAACTATCAGATTTATGTTTCGTTAGATAAATGTATGCCGGGTGCTCCTCATCCCGCAAATAATGTTACAAACCTTCCCCTATATACAGGATGGCCCAAAAATGTTATTTCAAAACATAATATAATTAATTATAATTCTTAATGTAATTTTTTTTGCACAATATTTAGCTAATCAGAAATAATCAAAACATCCCACATTGCAGTCTACTGGATTTAAATCTGGGCTGTTCGGTGGCCACATGCCTGGCTCGATGAAATTAATATTCTCACGACGAAGAAAGTTGATTGTATTTCTGGCTGTGTGAGATGGAGCTCTGTCCTGCTATAATGTCCTGTTATGTTGTAATGTCTAGCTACACTCCGGGCTTTGTTAATGAAACTCTTTGATCATTTTCCTACCACACCAACGTTTTTCAATTCGTAAATTTTTGATTAGAATACGGTCTTCTGCAGTGATTTTTGTCATTCTGGGCAACAATTTGAAAAAACCAAACACAAACAGTGGGAAAACTAATAATCAAAGATGGCGACCGGAAATTGTCGAAATAAAACATAATATAGGTAAGATTTCATACTATTTAAGCTATTGTTGATATAGTTAAACTAATTTTGATGTAATTATATCACATTTTACGAAATGTTCTCACTTTTTTGGGCCACTCTGTATATACACTTCATATCATATCTATTGATTTACTAGGCTGTGGGCATGCTACAGTTCTCGGTTCTGCCCTCTGTTCCTGATGCTTTCAACACTCGCATTCTATATCTTCCTTACTATCCTCTCATCGCTCATACGTTCCACATGACCGAACCATGTCAGCGTCCCTTTCTGCTACAAGCAGCTCTACATTCGCTCCTATTTTATCTGCAGATTTTTCACACTCGCGCTTAAGCAACCAAATTTCCACCCCATTCAGTATTGCTTTGTGTAATAAATGTCTATTGGCGATAACTGCATTCGGAACACCATTACTTTAGTTCCCCTAGTCACTCCTTTCGATATCATTCTCAACCTTGCCATCCCTAGTGAACGTTCTCCCCGAATATACAAACTCATTTACTTGTTAACATAGCGTAACGGATAAATAATTCGTCAGCTTAGCACAATTGGCGAGATAATTGTTATCCGGGCAAGAATAAAACTAAATATATTAATTATAAAGATATACATATAAAATCAATTTTATATTTATTTTATTTTCGTGGAGAGCAATCACTTTGTGGTTTGACATCTTTGTATGAAACCACGAAATGTATTATATGTCAACCGATTTTGCTTATCTCAAGCGTCATCAGGACGTATTTAAAACTGATCATAAATTTTTATATATATTTTACATAATTTTTTCCCCTCCCTTAATGTTCCGTCTATATGTATATGTATTCTGTCTCTCTCTCTCTTTCTCATATAATCTTTTTGTATTTATGATTAGTTTTAAATACGTCCTGATGAAGCTGGAGACGAGCGAAACCTGTTGACGTATAATAAATTTTGTGGTTTCATACAAAACGATTGTTATTTTATTTAATATATATAAATATTTATTTTGATAGATAAAAATTCAATTAGAGTGAAAAACATATTTGTTTTGTATTTTTATCTTTCAAAATAATTTTTTGTTTAATATTTAATTTTCCCCTCAACATTATAAGATCTCAATAGTGAGGTGAGGACATAGACATTAGCTGGGTGTGTATTTAGTTATAGTCAGAAATTATATAATGTTTGATTACATGTATAAAGTTATAAAAATAGTTCCTCTGGAACTGTTATAGATTCACGGTCAAAAACGGCGCAACCAAAAAAATATTTGGTATGTTCACAAATGTGTATTACCACTTACTTTCAAGTGTCTCTTGTTTGGAAATCACATTACCTATCTGTGTGCTAAGAGCTATTCAATGTTTACAGTGTGTGAGAGATGAATGCGACACTGCATATTAGGCCGGTCGCATATTCGAATCTAATGGTCATTAAAAATTTGTCAAATGTTATGATTACTGTCTGGACCGATCCAAGCGTTGACACAAGCCTTTGAAAACTGCAGTTGAGCAGCTGATCATAATACAAATAATCTCTAGATTGTCGATATGCACGTATATAACATTGATTATTGTAATTCAATTTAAATCGAGAGCGATAAATTCTCAGATGGATTAACAAGGTAACTTCTCATCGCCGTTAATGTTTCACGGAAACTTTTATGTAGCTTTTTCTAGGATACATTTTTATTTTTAAGATATGTGAGCTTTCTCGCACATAATTATTGTAAAAAATATGGTATTCTATCAATGGTATTAAAAAATAATCGAAACAATTCAACACGTCAAACTTAAATTGATTTGAGAGACATTTTTTCTTATAATTATTGTATTATTAGATGCGAAACATTTTTTATACTACGCGTATTTTGTTTCGTGTTGAAAGAAAACAAATGTATGAAATATTAGGAGGACACATTCTTATTGTGAAGTTGTAATTATTCAGAACATAGGTCTGTGATATTTTAAATATGAATTAAATATATTAATTAGAAAGATATACATATAAAATCAATTTTATCGAAAGATATTGTTGTTGCGCCACCGGGATTCTAACCTGGATCTCTTTCCTAACCGAGGAAGGTGCATTATCCAACTATGCTACAGTGACAATATTTTTAGCAACAATTTTTCGAGCCTATATGTTACCTTTTAATCGTTCCATTATTTGAAAGAGCCATCTACCTTATTTTTACAGAATCTTAAATACCTTTGAGTAAACTGATAGCAGATCTGCAAATAATGGAACGATTAAATGTATTAATATCAAAAAGGTAGCATATAGGTTCGAAATATTGTCGCTGTAACATAGTTGGATAATGCACCTTCTCCGGTTAGGAAAGAGATCCAGGTTCGAATCCCGGTGGCGCAACAACAATATTTTTCGATAAAATTGATTTAATATGTATATCTTTCTAATTAATATATTTAATGTATGAAATTTTATATCATTTTGCAGGGACAGAATATTTTTCCACGTTAAACGTTTTCCTGCAACAGGAAAATAATAAACGAATTTTATTTCAGCAATATTGGAATATGTCCAAGCACACACAATTACTAGATTTTTACTTATAAAGGCACTGTTATTAAACTAATATCAGATATCTCATAGACACAGAGCTATTTTTATTATATTTTAATGGAAAACATATATGTAAGTATGGGGTAATTACATTAATTGGACATATTCAAATATACTGGTCAAAATAAGAAAATGTATAAAAAATTGAAAAATATTGATTTTTCAGGCGTATTCTAGTATAATATGTTAAAAAAAGATTACAGATAAAGAATATTGCTTTAAAATAATTTCAAATAAAAAGGAAAAATTAATTATCAAATTTGGTCCATAGATGGCGATGATGTAGTGGTACTCGATGCGAGTCCACATACTAATAAATATATAACTATCAAAAATTTGATAAATGTGGAGATTGAGTGGTGAGAATTGGTGAATGTTATATATATATAAAGTGATCACTTAAGCCAGCCGAAGACAGGTTGTAAGACCTGTAATTACCTCATACTTCTATATATTTTCCATTAAATATAATAAAAAATAGCTTTGTCTCTATGAGATGTCTGATATTTGTTGAATTTTATTTCTGCTGTAAAAACGTAGATCTTCTTAGTTGATCAAGTAAAAATCTTACGGTATTACTTCGGTACAAATATATTTATGACTATGGATAAATAATACAAGGAAATACCGAATAAATAGACTTTTTTTTTAAATTTGATTTTAATTTAATTAAATTTAAATTTTCTAATAGGATTCAAAATGGTCGGATCACGGCGCTCAGTGTTAACAACAGTGTGATAAATCCATATCTTTTAATTATTTTTGTGTCATTTCGGTTAAGTGTTGTAGTTCATGTTTGGAATATGTTTTATTAGGCCTCTTATTGCACGCCATTTATACCAAATTCGCTATAATTTCCCCAATAGTTATCGTAGGAGCAGCGCCGATGTAAAGAGTCCACCACTGCACTCTGCACTGCCTTCACTTAACTTTCTAATTTCGGGGTCGCCTTGACGTAAGGACAAAGGTGGAGATAGTGCCAATGTCAGCTATTTAAATTATTTACCACAGATCACGTATGTACGCAGATTATACGGTATATTACCAAGTATCTACCTAGATTACACAGTGTGCCACATAATTGATAAAACAAGCAGTCTGATACCAGATTATTTACGATAATTGTGTTTTTATTGAAAGAACACCTTATTTAAATTATTATGTGAAACATTTTATATTTTTTATCCAAGGTTTTCTGCGTTATTCCGTTATCTCTGGCTGACGGTTCGGATTCCAAGGGCCGATGTCGCCGATGTATCCTTCGAGTCTCTACTGTCCTTTACACGACATTGAGACGAGTGTCGAGTCTAGTCTCATTCGTGTAACTCTTTTTAATGAAACGGTGCGTTAAAGCGAGATTTTGGAATATATTGAACTGGAGAAAAGAACAAAAATAAAAAGGAAGTAAAAATAAGCTGGATCCAGAGAATGACTAATGATGAGGTTCTGAGAGGTCTGATGAGGTTTCGACGCCCAAACAAAACACATTCACCGCACAATAAGTGGAAGATTTAAAATAAACCAACAATAGACAATGGAAGATTACAAATAAAAATAGATTCTTTCTTGGTGTAGTGCTAACACGTTTGACGAGTGACCGAGTGGTCGGGTGTTCGAGACTCGTCCTGGAAGACCGTTGAGTTCTTTCTATTCTAACACAAGCGTTTAACTCAGTTTCAAAATAGTAAGATAATTGATGTATTAGTTAAATTAAGTTATTTATTAATAAATTAATAATGAACCTGGAAGCTTGCACAACTGCAAAATGTGTGTTTACTGGGATATTTTAAGATTTAATATATCTAAAGGTAAGAATGTTGTATATAAAAGCAGTAAATTAAATTTGAAACAGGGCAGTATAATTTGATCATAAAAAAAAAGAATTGTTATATTAATTAACGCAACACGGTGGCGCAACAATAATATTTTTCGATAAAATTGATTTTATACGTATATCTTTATAATTAATATATTTAATTCATATTTAAAATATCACAGACCGTCTGTTCTGAATAATTACAACTTCACAATAAGAATGTGTTCTCCTAATAATAAAGTTGTATCAATGTGTCCAAAATTTAATAAAAATAAATTGATAATTCTGGCGTCTGCTATCAGTTTACTCAAAAGTATTTGAGATTCTGTAAAAATAAGGTAGATGGCTCTTTCAAATAATGTAACGATTAAATGTATTAATATCAAAAAGGTAACATATAGGTTCGAAAATTGTCGCTAAAAATATTGTCGCTGTAGCATAGTTGGGTAATGCACCTTCCCCGGTTAGGAAAGAGATTCAGGTTCGAATCCCGGTGGCGCAACAACAATATTTTTCGATAAAATTGATTTTATACGTATATCTTTCGAATTAATATATTTAATTAATATTTAAAATATCACAGACAGTCTGTTCTGAATAATTACAACTTCACAATAAAAATGTGTTCTCCTAATAATTGTTATATTGCCAGCACCTAGTGCAGTGATGGCGTAACTATGACACGCCACAGCATTTTGGGCGACAC
This sequence comes from Eubasilissa splendida, assembly GCA_031772225.1. Classification (NCBI taxonomy): domain Eukaryota; kingdom Metazoa; phylum Arthropoda; class Insecta; order Trichoptera; family Phryganeidae; genus Eubasilissa; species Eubasilissa splendida. The sequence continues at coordinate 23,886,493 of CM062845.1, read as the reverse complement.
GCCAGCGTTCACTAATAACAGAGTTATCAAAGTACACGTGTCCCGTCACCAGACGTCTACCCGACAATGACGTTCGAATTTATCACTACGTACATATTACATATGTGTCTGTCGAAATAAACAATTAATTAATTGACATCAAACGCCAACAAAGTTCATCGTTCTGAACTACAAATACTTTTCAGTAACTAACGTCTTGTGACGTCAACAATAATAGTTTGACATTAAAATCCGATCGATATGAAATAATTATTTCTAATCTACATACAATATTACTGTTATTAATTCACTTAAATAACCTACATTACAACATCATTTCGATGTTACAATTTTCAAATTTCTAACTGAATTTTTTGTTCATCATTTTTTTAAATGTATGTATATCCACATTTCATAGGAATTTGATACATCACTTTAATGGAATGTAGAAATTCTTCATTAATTTTTTATTTTGTGACTAGTAGAGATTAGGGTTTTATGTCTGATATATTATAGACATGTGAATTAACTCATTTAAGGTTACTTAAATATTTACAAGACGATAAATAAAATTATAATTATAACAGATTTCTATTATTTACATTAAAATCACACAAATTGTAATTTTCTGTGACCTATAAAAGTAATCATAAAAATTTTAATGCTTAAAAATCCACATTAAATTAATTTAATCTTAATATCTAAAAGAACGGCGAACTAAAATATACCATACATGGTTATTTTCAATACCCCTATTAAAGGTTTATTTTTCAAGCGATAGCCAATTTGACAGCTGACAGCTGATTTGTGCTCAATTTGGTTTGACATTTAACCTTGAATAGACTTACGCCAGAACAACGCTTGCAAATTGTGCAAATTTATTTCGAAAATCGTGGTCCAGTTCGCGAAATTTACCGCGCGCTACGTCCATTTTACGGTCGACATAATCGTCCATCCGAGCAAGTAATTTGTATAACCATTGATGATACGCATCCGCAGAGACGTCGGACAGTGTGCACCGAAGAAGCTGTTTCTTCGAAAATGATGCCGGCCAGAACGTTAGCGTCAATGAAGAGCGCTATAGATCCCCAATTGAATGGCATTAATGTGAAAGAGCTGTGGTTTGCTTGCCACACAGCGCGCCACAATCAATTTATTGAAGGAAACATTCGATGAGCGCATAATTACGCGTAATGGACCTGCGAATTGGCCTCCAAGATCGTGTGATTTAAACACCTTTGGATTATTTTCTGCGAGAATATGTGAGGTGGCTAGTCTACGCCGATAAACCAGTGACGATAGACGACTCGGAAGCCAACATTCGTCGCGTTATTGCCGATATACGGTCCCAGCTGTTCCAAAAATTGGTGGAAAATTGGAAGCGCGTAGTCATATTCAAACACTAATGGCATAAAATTATCTTTCTAATAAAGCCAATACCATAGCCATTACCACGATTTTTATGTGTTTTATTTGATTTTTAAAAAAAAACATCATTTATATGTTGTAGATCTTCGTCACAAATATCATTATAATAACTAAATTCGCCGCATGCGGATTTAAATGTTATCTTTCAAGCAAATAGTATATTATTAGTAGGAAACAAATAACTCGTACTCTGTGTGTGAAGTATTATGAATGAATGTACAGCACCGACAATAAACATTAACCAATAATTGTTTTGCGTAACCGCGTCGCCAAACTTGAAGATTTCAACATTAGTTTTTTTCACTACCCGCCCACACTCGCGCGAGCATTCCTATTTACTGTATGCGCATGCGTCGGACGCATGTATTAGAAAATTAGTGATGCTACGCGGCCAACGTGTTATAAAATATCGATTAAACATATTCGGTGCACGACGCGAAAACGGTCGATTACACATCTCGACGATCGATGGCCTGAAAAGATTCTTTTTTTTTTTTGGTCGCGCGCTTAACACTCGCATTGTCGTGTTGATTGGGAACTGTTGTGATCTGTCCGTTTGAAATTAACGAATCCTTCTTACAAGGTCAGTCGGACACTTACCTCCGTTTCAATGTCTGCACGTCGAGGGAAAACCTGTCTGCGAATTAAATACGATTACATAACATTATATTGATCGGGTCGGGCAGGAAACAAAAGTTGTATCGCTTCATTTGGTTGGCGTACCTGCGCCCGAACTCTGCACTAGCAATCTTCTCACTCATTGTCATCTCGTTCGGAAATTTAGGCCGCTAAAATAGAGCTGAGGGTTGCGAAATTTTTTCTAAAAAAGCTACAAGATATATAATATTACGCGGTGCTTTTTATGAAAAAAGTCGCTGAGATTCGATTTTATATGGAGTGTCTCTTCCCTACTGGTATCATGGCCCGCGGCCATGGAATAAGACAGTGAGACGAGTGTCTGAAACCTATCTCAACTAGTTAACAATCGGTTAAATGAGCTGGTGGTGGACGGCCACAATAGCGGGACTTTAACACTCGTGAACAAGTATGACAAATGCTTTAATGTAGTAGAATATGTGAAGAAATAGTATAAAAAAATATTCAATTGTAACGTAAAATATGTTATTAATTTATTAAAGCTAAAAATGTATTTACTATCCAAATTACCTCGTAATAAGAATAAACTCATAACAATTTATTGTAATTTAAAAACTTTATAATTACAATTAAAAAATGTCTTAAATTATATTACTTTTTTTTTTTTTTTTAGGAGAACACATTCTCCTAAATGTGTAACACATTCTCACATTCTCCTAAATGTGAGAATGTGTTCTCCTAAAAAATAATAAAGTTGTATCAATGTGTCCAAAATTTAATAAAAATGAATTGATAATTCTGGCGTCTGCTATCAGATTTACTTAAAGGTATTTTGAGATTCTGTAAAAATAAGGTAGATGGCTCTATCAAATGATGGAACGATTAAATGTATCAATTTCAAAAAGGTAACATATAAGGTCGAAAAATATTCGCTAAAAATAGTGCCGCTGTAGCTTAGTTGGATAAAGCACCTCCCCCGGTTAGGGAAGAGATCCAGGTTCGAATCCCGGTAGCGCAACAACAATATTTATCGATAAAATTGATTTTATATGTATATCTTTATAATTAATATATTTAATTCATATTTAAATTACTTTTTAATACAATCCCCGCTGATGTCCAAGTATTTTTGAAACCGAAAGACGAGCTCAACAATCCCTTCGTTGGAGAAGTCTGCCGCCTGTTTCTTGAAACATTTCAAGTGTTTTCCGCCCAAAAATTAATTTAATTTGAAGAAAAGTTGAACGTCCGATAGCGCCAGGTCCGACCTATACAAAAGATGGTCCAGTGGCTCTCACCGAAACTACTGCAGCTTTTCTATCGTTTTTCGGGCATTTAAAAGTCGATTAGTTTTGCACGCTTTATTTATCTCCAACGATTCCAAATTATTTAATTTATGACCAACACCATTAACATGCAAAATTGAAAATCCCAATTTTTTATCAAAACCATGACCATTTTCTATCAAATGATTAGAAAATTCTGAAAACCCACTATTGTTCAAACATCTCAAATGCTCCTTTGTTGTTTTTTAAAAATAGATTCTGGTGAAGAAACAATAACATATTTTGATTAGTATTGACATCCTGAAGAAGAAAATGGCATTTTTCGAAACCGGTAGATGTATTTAAACTCAATAAGTGGTTAATAAAATAAAAATAATTAATATAAGTTTGTTAAATATAATATTTTAACTTTAAAAATGAATGAATTCAACATGTCTGGTAAAGTGGCCAAGAGTTGACATATACTCGTAATATAGAACAAATAAATTAAACATATACAGTGGAATTGCTGCAGTGCAGTGACGGCCCTTTTAAAAACTTTACAAACACTATATGAGAGAATATTAACATATCTGTAACGATGACCTGCGTATACCTACGATACATGTCAGAGTGTTATAAAATGTTCAATTTATATTGCAGACTGGTAGACGGAAAGTGAGGGAATTCCTAATCTTAGTTTAGGGATCCGTCCATAGACGAGAAATGAAAGTTGCTCAATCGATGGATTTATGTGCCGCCATGTTTGAAAATTTTAAAAATGTATTTACCAAAACTTAGTTGGGTGCACGTTGTAATCGCGATAAAATATATTTTTTTTAACTAGTTGATTAATTTTTAATTATTTAAAAAAAAAAACAGTAAAAATTTATAATTTTCTACAGAAGCGGCCGGTACGGCGGTCTAGTTGTGATTTGTTTGCTATGTGACTCCAAGCGAATGAATATAACCTAAGATACCTTTCAAGACCGCGGTAGCCTTCTTCAGGGTAACGCCAGATGCGCGTTTCCCTAGCGTGAAGAGTCCTGCGCCACGTTTGGACTGCTCAAGTTAACGCTACCCTGAATAAGGCTCGATACACATAGGTGATGTTCCGGTTCTTGGGGGATCATCGGTTCGACATTTTTAAATATATGTGAATAATTTATTGGCATAGAAAACTCAAAAAATAGTCAGATTTATGCCGTGGCGTATGTCTAAAAAAATAGAGCGATTTTTGTGAAACATAAAATAAATTTCCACTCAGAAAACCGATATTATATTTGCAGATATTAATCAAATTAAGATTATATGTATTTTATGTACTTTTAATCTCTATGCTGTTTTGAGTATCATGTAAAAATATTTTTCCTCACTTGGGGTAGTAGTCGAGCTGCTCGCAGTAGGTGTACCCGGGGGCGGCGCAGGCGGGGGTGTGGCCCGGGGGCGCGGGCACGTAGGTGCAGTGCTCCCCGTACTCCGCGCTGTGGGCGCAGCGCCTCACCACCCTCAACCCCCCCTCCTCGGGCTGCCCCAGCGCCAGCACCTGAACCTGCGACACGATACCGATACATGTTTCATTACATTAATCACATCTCACATTTGAATATGTCATAGAATATGTTTTATCAGAGGCGGGTGGACTGTAATATGTAAGAACTTTATTGTGAGTAATTAGTATATCTGTAGAAACCAATAATGAAGAAATATGTAGGAAAAATCTCAAAAAAAAATTTTGGCTATATATTTAAATTATACAAAGAAACAATGCGTGCTCCAATGGATTCCACCGCTCTGAGATTATGCAATCCATTCAGATATAACCTTAAATATACTTCATTGATGGATTTTTGAGGGGTCAGGACTCTTCAGCGGTATCTTAAGATTAGCCTCCTGAATTGTCAGAGTTCATTATAATAGAGCCTTGTCAAGAAAACATATTAATGTTTTTTTAATTTTTTTCTTTCAAAGAAAGCAAACACGTTGTGGATTGATATTATAATTAAATAATAGAATGTTTGTATAGGTAAAATATCGAGAAATGCAAATATTATTAATAAAATAACACATTAGATGCTTGGCAAGTATAGATTTTTCAGAATTTGCCGAACACCTAATTAATTATTACTTACACGAGTGTTGCATAAAAATGGAATAGGTTTACGTCTTAATAATTTAGAAGCATTAGAAGTTAATAAAATAATCAATAAAAAAAAATTATAGCATAAATAGTGCATATGAAAAAATAAAGGTAATTACTTTACTAGACGTGGTCTGTTCTAAAGCAATTACCTGTACAGTTTTAAAAAGTTGTAATTGTTTAGAGGTAAGTAAGTATAATCTGAAGTAAGTTTATAAAAAGATATGTGAAAAAAGTACAATCTGAGAAGTACAATAAAATATTATTGAAAAAAAGTTATAAAAATATTATTGTCTGTAATATACAATAGTTGGAGACAAAAATGTGTAGGTAGTTAGGTTAGCACAAATGACAAATTCGATTCATTTTGGTTTCTACCCACATCAAGCAACCACTTTGTCACTTTAGACCCTTTAAGGTCTAGTGGCAATTTGTTAAATATTCGCGGAGCACAAATAAGAAAGTTCGTTGAGCGAATTTGGTATTCAATTTTGGCACTGAGAAATATGAGAATGAGAATAATAGTACTAAATAATCAAATAAATTTATCCAATAGTCCGATATTAAAGTTGTTCCCATGTAATCCCTACCCTTCTCTTCCACCCTGATATGCTGTTGCTCGTCTTCACTTAGGTTAGTCTATATACTATATTGCCCTAAAGAAGGTTGGGTCCAACTGAAACTAGTTGACTTTAGTATATGTACATAATAAAGTTGTTTAAAATTATACATTATATTATTTAATTATAACATATTAATGTGTATAAAGTAAATAATGATCATATATGCAATTTTTTTTATTATTTTAGATATTGAATATGTCATCGGAGAAGGGAATAAACTCTCTCATTCTCTCTTCTGCATTCTTCTCGCTTATTATGTCTTCTTATCTTTAGAAGAGCTTGACCCAAACCGAAATGTTAAATTTCAAATCTGAATTGTTACGCAACACATTGTTCTTACAGTGATATGAAAGCATCCCACCAGAGACAGACATCTTTCGAACAATACAATGGGCACATCCATCTTCACGCCGATCGCAATTTTGGATTATGACTTACAACGTATTGTGTCCGTTATTTTAAAATTTATTTTATAATAATATAAAATAAATTTTAAAAATATCCAACATATACATAATAAAAGGAATTCCAAATGATACAAGACAGATTGTACTCTTCTCGATGATTTTCGACTCGACACGTTCTCTGAGACATGGATAACGCTTCCATGAGACAGCTGTTGCTTTTCGCAATTCGCTGTGTACTATTCATGCTTGTTGTACGTCAAACATCAAATGTCAATCCATTGAGCATTCTTCGATTTCATTTCTCATTTGAATCTCCTCAGCAGTACTTGCCAAAAATAAATGTTTGTAATTTAATGCTTGTTGTTGTTTGTCTAACTTTACAGAAAAAATAGTGAAATGGTATCTATGGTTCTAAGTGACGTGCGTGCGCATGTTTCGAACCTCGCAGTCAAATCGACCGTGATGTACGTGGGCTTGAGCTTTTGTCTTTTTCTAAGAAATCTCAGGTTAATAATAATAAAAATATTGGATAATTTGTATAGCGCAATTTTTATAAAAACTTTCACCTCAAAGGCGCTTTACACAAACTGTTTATAGTTACATTGTCTTTGTTTTTTTAAATTAAAAATTGTTATTTTCACTTATGCGAATGATTTTTTTCTTAAATAAAATCTCTGATGTTCTGTTTCTTATGACGGAGGTCAAAGTGTCCCACGCTTTAAGGCCTGCCACCGCAAATGTCCGTTCACTAAATTTAGACTTTTGGAAACAGTTAGTCGGTTCTACAACCCTTCCTGCGGCTATAGTGGAGGCTGAGTTGAGAGTTTGACGTCTACCATTCAAATTATCTGGGATACAAAGTTCTCTAAGATACAGAGGCGCCGTATTATTTGTCGCCTTGTACATCAACCAGCACAATTTAAATGCAAGTCTCAGGGAATCGGAGAGAATGTAGCTGATGTAAAAGGGATGGTATATGAGAGAATTTGGAAACTCCGTATATTATCTGTGCTGCAGCATTTAGTTGATATCTGAATTTATCTACAGATCTAAATTACTTAGCTTATGGATATATTGTTTTAGAGAACAAAATAATTACACTAGGCATGAACAATTAAAGAAGAATACTAACTGTAAACTATAAAGGGGCGCCACAAGGTCTAATTTAACTAACTGATGGAACGAGAACTCATTTTATAATAATTTCTTAATAAGTTTTGTAGATTTTGATATAATACACACTCCTTGCTTCGCTGAATGGAATTTCGACGTTTCTTTCAATACAGATAAAAATCTCAATTCGTGTACAAATTACTGAGATTTATCGCAACTAAATCTCAGATTTACCTCATCGTGTCTCATTCCGTAGACACGGGCCATTATAAAATGGAAAATAATAACGCGATACGCTCGCGACACAAGGTTCACGAAAAGCACCAGACTCTAGGTGAAGGCAAACTGCAGAGGTCAAAAATAATCACCGTTCAATTTAAAACTGTCTCCACGTAAACGGTTCACAAATTCGCTGGACGTTCACCGTCACATGCAGACCTCGGTCTCCGTGACTCAGCGGGGACCAGAGGCCTTGCGCTGGCCTGGCGAAGTCCATTTATCAGGTCACTTATATTTCAGAGACAAACCGCCAAGTCCTAAGAGACGAGCTACATTCAAATATAACAAGACAGTGTCGATTGGAAAAATCAATTTAAATAATATGATTGATACAAAAAATGTAATAAGATTAATTATTTAACGGGTAATAAAAATCCCACATAAGCTAGGGTTATCCTGGATGTCAGATTATATGCAGAAAACTGATTCCATTGCATCGCTTCATTGTATCGTGTTATTATAAGACATACATATAAAATCTATTTTCGCACTTAATCATAATCAGTCACAATGCGTGATATATCCTAGAAAAGGCGATATAAATCGTGCGTCTAAATGAAAATCTGAAAAGAACTAATTCAATCTGGTTCGCAATGTATAGAAGCTCTATTTCAAGCTTTTGTATTATTTAAACCATAGAGAATTCATATTCAAATCTTAAAGCGAATTTTGCTTTCAAATTACATTTTCACTGTTTATTTTTAAAAAATATGTAACTTTTAGTTACAAATTATAATTAAATTTATGTTTCAAAATAATACTTTTGTGTAAAATAGATTTACGTTTCATTTTCACTGTATATTTTTACTACACACATTTATTAATATTTAATATTCGTTTGTGGTTGGTGAAAAGTTTACCCAGATGGATCTCCCTGGCCCGTTGAGCGCAGGGATAAGGAATGAGCTGACTGAACACGCGCAGAGGTCACGACGAGAGCACGCCTGAAGAGCTCGGTACCTTGACTTTCCAAGATTTGGCGGCAAAGGTTCATATACATGCAATGGCCTAGCACGCTCCATACTAATTCTGAACCGTCCTATTGCGAACTTCGCACCCTAATGCTGTACGGATGCTAGAGACTCTTGGTCTCGGGCGATCGGTATCTGACCCGAGCAGGATTAAATAAAGAAATGGAAGAAAAACACTTTTACACAAAGTGGGCCAAATTGGACTGACTGATGTAAAATGCAAATAACTTTTATAATTTTAATATTTATTAATAATTTAAAAAATAATTACATGAAAGTGTACTTTGTTAACTTTTTTTAATCTATGTGTGGAAAATAACACCATTTAAATGAGCTCCATTTTCTTGACAAACAATTGCTCTTTCTAAAGTACGTTTCTGTCTCCAAATTTGTTATTTCTGCACGACTGTTTTTTTAGCCTCCTGCATTGTTCTGGTTTGTTCATATAAACTCGGCCTTTTAAGCTCCACAAAAAGAAATTAGGCGCCGTCAAATCTGGGGAACGGGGAGGGCAAGCAAACTCTGCATTTTTTTAAATTAGCCGGTCACCGAAAATAGATCGTCGCGAAACATAATACAATTCAATAATTTTAACGCGCTCTTGCACTGTGTATGTAGCCATTATAAACTTTCATAAATTCTTTATTATCTGCAAAAAAAATATTATTAAAAATAAACCCCACAACAACGTTATAAATTTTTTAAAACAGTCAGTCCAAGTTGGAATTATTCGTTGGAATTATTCAAAATGTTGATTTAAATTTATCTAGAAAATATGCCGACGGTATTTCGCAAATATTCTAATCTTATTTTTGCAATTTGCCATAAGTTTTATTTTATTTATTCTACATACGCTTGTCGTATATATTTTTATGATCCAACTGGTAAATGTAAAATACTAATTTTAGAATATCTTACAAAGTTAAACATTTCAAAAATGTGTATCTACGTCATTTTACCGTCAATCGTGCGTAATTATATTACAAACGAACAAAACATTGGCCGTTTTTTCTTAAATGTTGTAAATATAAGCAGGGCCATCAGAAACACAAGTATTTTACGTTTGTAATTTCTTCTTGAATCAAATCTCGTTGAAATATTAATATTTAATAATTATTCCCACACATGTTTACGCGATTGCACATTTTTATTTAATTAACCTACGGCAACCCGAGCACAAATGACTGGATGGTGTAAATAAATAAGTATGTATTTATTTAACTGAGCCTTTATGGTAAAAATATTACCAAGGGAAAAATACGATGATTTCGATAGAAAAACAGAGAGGAGAAAAGAAATCACCGACTTCAGATCAGATCAGAGATCAGTCCCACCGGCACCATTCAAAGGTGAAGTGTTATCCCACACTCTAGTGTATAATTATTGCACAAACATGCATGCGTTGCCGTCGTTCAATCATCTTTACAAAAGCGACAGTTCTCGTGAGGTCAAAAATATTATTGAAATAACAAATATAAAAATATGATATTTAATTACCGTTAAAACTATAAATACCACTGGGCGAAAAAATGTATTCGCCATGTCCGCTAATTTTAATCCCGTGAACTTTTAACAGATGATTGTGCAAAACTCGGTAACTCTCAGACGATCGCGCATTCTTTTATCGGACAATTCGTTGAAATCTCGTCGGATTTTCAGTTCATTAAAATATCGTTGTTTCGGATAAATGTCACTCGAGAGAGATCTGCGGACAGTGCGGTGCGCGCGCGGGCTCGCCGGTGACAGCTGACGTCCTACTGGCCGCTGGCTGCTGCTGCTGCTGCCGGCCGCCGAGTGCCGCGGCGCCCCGGCAGCCTCGCCGGGCCGCACTCTCGCTTTCTTCCGTTCGGCCCCCGCCGCATCCGCGACTCTAATATTTCACCTTTGCTGTCGGATGTGACATCAAAAGTCACGCTGTTGATGTGTTCCTCCGTCGTTAGTGAGCTACGCGACTCGTGCTTCGTGCGGCAGATGCGGCAGATGCGGCAGATGCGGCAGATGCGGCACGCAGAGGCGGGCATTTCTTATTCACGCACAAGACTTATGCACAATCCTCGCCTTTCCTCTCATCGGTCGTCCGCTCCATACTCACTAGAACCATCTGTAAAACAGAACAATAAAAAAGGACGCTGCGTGCCCTTATTGCTTAAAAAGGCTTATTGCTTCTACGATATTTTTACTTAAGTAAAAGAAATTACTATTTTTTTTTTGTGGAAACGGGTTGTTTGATCGTTGGTAAAAAAATATTTACTTCTCGAAAGTACATCCCGTAGTAAACTCATTATACTCTCCGATATGCGATAGTAAAAACGAGATTCAATAGTTAAATTGATATTCCAAAACTAAAATATACCGCAACTCAAAATCACCAACCTCAACACAATTAGAAAAATTACAGACAGCTATAAATTTGTATCTGGAGTAAAAAAATATGTACACAGACTAACTGAAACATAATTCTCGTACATACTACTTCTCTATACACGAGTCTTACTCTCATAGAGAATAAATAAATGTTAAAAGAAATTATATATATATCCTACTGATTATTTTTAAAATGTAATACATTTTCTAATATTAAAATTTAAAAAATATGGCGGACTCTTCACAGCTGTTCCAAAAATCATCTGACACATTGATACTTGGAAAGTTGCAGTATACGACAATTAATTATTCAATATCCCGCTATTTTAGTGATGGGAGTTCGTCCGATGATAATCTCGCTGTTAGATAGTAGACATAATCCGAAAAAAAACTTCCCCACCAATGTGACAGATTTCGAACGCAGAAGCGAAAAAATCCATAGATAAAGCCTATTTCATGATAATAAATAATAATAACAAAGATAATAAATAAAAATATATTATTTGTCACGCCTATGGACACCTCGTCTATACTTTGACAATAGTAAATTTGACGTTCTAACAACCCGCAAACGATTTTAACCACTAGCGTCAGTAAAAAGTTGCCGTTTTTTAAGAACAGAAATAATATAGTTACTATTTTTCTTTCTCATTTCTTAGTCTGTTTTTCTGTCTCTTTCTTTGTGTCATACCATAAGCTAATATACCATTTATTTTATACTATTTATAAATATTATTTTAAATTGTTATCTTTGTTTTATTAACCACTCAATGAATTAAAATACATCTACCGGTTTCGAAAAATATAATTTTCTTCTTCGGGATGTCATTAACTAATCAAAAAACATGTGTTATTGTTTCTTTAACAGAATCTATTTTTAAAAATAAATTAACTACCTAACTTATATTGTTACTTGATGATACAAAATTAATATTAATTAGTTAAATTTAGTTGGTTGTTTATAATTTATTGATTAGTTTTAAATGTTTTATTTATCTCCAACGATTACAAATTATTTGATTTATGACCAACACCGTTTACATGAAAAATAAACTATAATAATTCATCTCAATAATTAATAAATAATTTATAATTAAGAAACAATAACATGTGTTTTTGATTAGTTAATGATATCCTGAAGAAAGAATGATATTTTTCGAAACCGATAGATGTATTTTAGTTCATTAAGTGATTAATAAAACATAGTTAACAATGTAATAAATGGATTTTAACCACAAAGTTAATTTAAAGCGATTTAAATAAAATATTCAATTTTTTTTAAACCTTTCCTTATTATTTCTATTCATTTTAATCTAGACACCCACAGTCTCCCGACATATTATAACCACCACATGTAAAAACTCAGTCAAGGCGACTGAAACTCATTACGGAGGTTAGTCTTCAAAATAGGTACTCACGTTAAATCGAGTACCAGATACACTTACCTGACAGAGAAAGAAATTATATTTGCGTCGTATTATATTTACGTTTATAACCGACAATAAAACTCGAAAGGTGACGTCACAAAAAAGATCAACAAATGGTGAGCCAGGATTTTCCACGCGAGTCGGGTCATAACAACACGGTATCCGCGTTTTTTTTTTGTTGTTATGATCACATCAACCTATCTCCACATTTTTGTTCGTTTTAAAAGATATCTATCTACTTAGTTATAGTATACATTTAAAAAATGTCCATGTAACATTTTGAATGCATTTAGATCAAAATTTTTGATTTATTTACATAATATATTATTTTGTTTATCTATAGAAAAGATATTTATTCAAAATTATTACATAATTAAGAATATATTTTGTGCAATGCTATCAGGGGCGTGTAGTGCATTACTAAAAATTCTGCGAATCAAATACAAATGAAATAATTGGATTAACATAAACGAAAACATTATTTTACAATTGGCGCCATCTGTGCACCAGTAGAGACTTTAATCGCTGTACCCATGGCGCTCTTTGGTATTCGCCACATCGAGCTATACATATTACTATGTTCTGTTTTTAAACTAGTGAATTAATAAGTCATATAAACAACTATTTACTAAATTGAAAATTCCTTTCGGTTTATCCGTTTTGTATGGAATCGTCACCTATGCTGTTTTTTAACACATTAACATTAGAAAGGCTTACAACTGCGTGCAAATCATTGAAGTGAATTCGCGAATTTTACTATCTTACTACTTTTAACGTGTTGATTTCATGATTCTTCTTTAAATTTGGTGCATGGATTGGTTTTTGATTTGGAAAAAACCAAAAGCAATTGTCTGAACTATTTCCTACGTTAACCTTTAATAAAAATAATTGTTTCCTTTAGTTATTACGTGAAGGATTTTCTAACAATAAATTAATCATGTTAAATCATATAAAGTGTTCTTAAAAACGTCCATATATTATTTATATGAGTAAGAAGGTATTTTTTTACATTAAAACTTAAACTTTAAAAACACTATTAATAGTACTCTAAAATTATAAATAAATACATGGTAGGGTCATATAAACGACGGATTTATTTTGTCTACAGAGGTTGGTTAAACGAAAGTACATATATTGTATTACATATGATTGTATAATATCATTGGTAACAGCATAACCTAAATCTATACCTTCTGCACGCCACTGAACTGATACTCGGCGGCGGTGCTGCTCTGTATCACTGTACGCATCTGGGAATCTACTATATTGAGGTCTGTATAAAGCCCTGTGCATAAACTGGAAAATACTGCAGTGTAACGGAGAGTTCCAGTCGTCACGGACTACCCTCGCCACTGGACCAAGCCCTCCATTATTCCAAGAGTGCGTGTGGGTGGTACTGCAATACCGCCTGCACTTTAAACAACTCCACGCAGAGGCCTCTACCACGGCCAACCCAATAAGCCGTCACAAAAATGATGGAGGAAGATCCGTCGCTCAGAACCGCCCTGACCGGCCCATGCACGCGCACTACATGCGGACAGGTATGCGGTTCGGGACTAGGACTCCTCAGCCACACTCGGACTCACAATCGTGAACCATGGCAGATGTCATCCTCGTAACGAGGGACCGCCAAAATAAACGCATTGCTTGTCTCATACACGTTTTTATTGGACCACGGATATACAATAAGCTACCACAAGAGATGGCAACGGTATCGTATGCTCAATTCTGTGTGCTTATAAAGGAATGGCTTTTCAAAATTGGAAGAAATCGGCTGGAAGCTGCTCATTTTATATAATTAATTAATTAATTATGTACTTATAATGTTTGGTTCTTACATCCCTTCTTGTTTATTTTCTTTTACTTCTTACATATCTTTAGTTTGTATAAAAAAAAAGTAGTTTGTTCAATTTACTTATTATCTCTACTTGTCTCCTTTTGATTTTTCTGTTTTTTACCATTCAATTCAATTTATTAAGGAGAACACATTTGAATTGTGAAGTTGTAATCATTCAGAACAGACGATCTGTGATATTTTAAATACAAATTAAATGTATTAATTAGAAAGATATGCATGTAAAATCATTTTTTTTGAAAAATATTGTTATTGCGCTACCGGGATTCGAACCTGGATGTCATGCATTATCCAAAAAAAAAGAATTCTTAATTCTTGCGTCTGCTATCGGTTTACTCCAAGGTATTTGAGATTTTGTAAAAACAAAGTAGATGGCTTTCAAATAATGGTACGATACATGTATTAATTTGAAAAGTGTAACATATAGGTTCGAAAATTTGTCGTCAAAAGTACTGTCGCTGTAGCACAGTTGGATAATGCTCCTTCCCCGGTTTGGAAAGAGATCCAGAAATTGATTATATATATACAGTAGAAAAAAGTAATTGACAGTGAAAGACAGTATGAATAATTTTTATTTATCTAGGTTTACATATATCTTCAATATTGAAATATTTTTTATTAAGAAATTCAATTATCGATTTTTGCTCAAAGCTAGCTGTTGCGAAAATAATGGACCAGATATTGGCTGTTTAGATGATCATCTTTGTATGAACCACATAAAAATACACTCTTCGACTTCTTAATTTCCTGATTTTTACATAACTTGAAGCTCAATGTTCAATCTTCTGACATTAAACAATTAGTAAACTTCATAATTTTTTTACTTTGTTTTTTTACATCTGACATCGTTGACGTTCCAACACCATGTTTATTAAACAAATAGCGTCCCGAGTCACCGCGTTTCAAAGCAATGATTATATCCAATTAGTCTTTTAATGATAATACAACACGTTTTCTTTTCGATGACATATCGGTAATATTAAAAATAAATATTAAAATACTGCTCCAAATGGTTTGATTGATATCCATAACCAGCGGTTCGCGTAACAACGCGTATTGTATCACCACAGAGTGTCCAGACAGATCAGTGCCATAGAAATATGTAATTTTAATATAAATTATTTATGAATATGTCAAATTATATTTTTATTACGACGCAAAATGTATTAAAAAGTATTGTATTTTGAACAATCCGGATAATCGAGGTTCTACTGTATATATATATATATATATATCTTTCTAATTAATACATATTATTTAATTTGTTACCTTACTTTCAACTTATATTCTAGCTTATGGAACCTTATGGCTACCTACCTCAGAAGCTTGCATGTAAATGAAATGTATTATAATATTTGTACTAAGGATTTTTATATTGATGCAAGCTATAAAAATAAATGTATGAATGAAAATCACACCACCCCTGCATAGATATTGATTTTTTTTAAATATATTTATATATGCAATATTAACAATTCTTTATTAACTTCCTTTAAAACGTTCCAACCCTGTTTCATACGAAATACTTAAATCGTTACATTTGTAAGTAGGTGTCGTCTGCATTATATTCTCATACGACAATTTGGCACGAAAGTTAATCGGGAGGGTATATCTAATATGGCAGAGCGCTAATAAATACACTATGTATGTGTGCACCTCGTTGTTTTCGATTCATTTACATGCTTAACTCATATATCTATTACGCTGTGACGCGAATTAAGTATAAAGATGAATAAGGCTGGCCCAGCGAGAGCGGAATGTCTCCGGTGCCCACACGGCTGAGCGCGCAGTGCCGACTCGCTTTTTATTCTCATCCTATTCTGCTGAACGCGCCCCAGATAAAGCGAAAGTGGCGCGTAATACGTTATCGATTGTTGGCGTTCGACTACTAACTAATATTTATACAATGAATACATTAATTTTGCAATGAATGCAAGCTGTAAAAAGGTTTCGTTTGGGATTATTATAAATGCGCCTCGGATAAGATCGATCACGCCGACTGAACTTTCAGCAGTTTTGTAATCGGTTCTGGGAATCTCTCGCGCTCGCCGAAATAGCGGCGCCGGGGTTCGGCCTACCGCCGCGCCGAGTGCGGAGTGCGGAGTACTATACAAAGTACAGAGTACTGCGGCCACACTGCAATAGCGTTGTGACATGTGACGTGGCCGCGAGATACTGCGGATTACCGTGGTAAACAAATCGTCGGTATAATAACTAAAGTCCGACCGAAGCTTCGAAAAATACGCCTTCGGCTTCGACTAAATCTACCGAAGGCTTAGCCGAAGGCGAAGCTTTATATTTAGCCTCGGAAAAGTGACGAAAATGCACGTACCGCACGCATTACGAATGAAATAAGATTCAGTTTATGATTTCTGGAAAACTGCAATTTATTTACAATTATTATCAACAGGCAGAAAACTAAGTATGGGTGTAGAATTTCCATTGTTATGTATACTTCTTATTCGGTGTTCTAACATTTCTAAGTTCGATTAAACCTTCAACTTCGGCTTCGGTCAAAAATTGACCATCGGTCGGACACTAATAATAACTGCCTAACTTATCATCACGCCGTTTCCCCGCAGGATAAAACGTCGCACACTGGAGCTCGTCGTTTGTTAAGACTAGTGATGAGAAAAAAATGCTACTCTTGACTCACCGGTGTGATTGTGATTGGTATTCGATAATATCAGTGATTGAAAACTGTGACTGTGATCACAGTTTCATTACTAATACGCGTGCGCCGCACGATATCACAGTACACGAAATAAATAATAAAAAATTGAGCGTATATACTTATATTATTCAAACTTCATTTACGTAAAAAATATATTCTAACAAGTATAATTAATATATGTCTTATTTAATATCGCCACAAAAAGAATGAAAACCCTTAAAAATTGTGATTTTATTTTTCGGCTCAAATTCTCAGCATTTCGGATCAAATGCGTAAAACGTTTTAGCAGAATCTACTAGAAGGCGTTTATCACGAATTATAACGTCATTCCTTCATGAATATTTTCATTTCATTTGCACACGCGTCGAATCATAAATCAATAAATAAAATTAATTAATTAATTATCACGAATCACGATATTCCCATATATATTATAGTGATTATGGTTCAAATATATCGGTGATTGACTCGCGGTTCGTGATTTTGAACTCGTCACTAGTTAAGAGTTCAATTTTTTGACCAATATTTTATAAAAACATATGTATAAGCTTTTGGCATTTTATACGAAAATTTCGGTACTCTTCCAAAAACAACAGTGGCTACAAAACAAACAACAGATTATAATGACTATGATAATATGTAAAAGGCGGAAATCATACATATATCGTTACCTTTATATAAACCATAAACATAGTAAATTAATAAATATGAGCAAATAACACATATTGTAAAAATATCCACTGTGCTGAACTGTGACGAGATAACCGATGTGACATTTTCACGACTCGGTCCCAGGTATACGAGCTAATTAGTGAGAGCTAGATGCACACAAAATGCAACAGGAATAAGCTTATCTAGTTTGTGTAATGTATATATTTCAATAAGACAATATTTTTATTAATAATAACAACACTGTTCTGTTCTGGTCAGCATAAAATATTCCTGGATTTTAGGTACGTGGTTAATGCTAACACCTCGACAGCTAACTTCCCGAAAGACCATTTTCCTGTCGAACCAACTTCCAGACAAATAATATATGCCGATTTGTGTTTGCATATTTTTACGAAAGTGTGCACCTAATATAAAAGTTAATAATATACGGGGTGGCCCCAAAAAAGTGAGAACATTTCGTAAAATGTGATATAATTACGTCAAAATTAGTTTAACAATATTTTAAATAGTTTACTAATTTACTTTCTTGCCTACTTACGTTTTATTTCGACAATTTCTGGTCGCCATCTTTGATTATTAATTTTCCCACTGTTTATGTATGGTTTTTTCAAATTGCTGCCCAGAATGACAAAAATCACTGCAGAAGACCGTATTCTGATCAAAAATTTGCAAATAGAAAAACGTTGGGGTGCTAGAAAAATGATCAAAGAGCATAACTGGAGATTACAGCAGGACGGAGCTCCATCTCACACAGCCAGAAATACAATCAACTTTCTTCATTGTGAAAATGTTAATTTCATCGAGCCAGGCCTGTGGCCACCGAATAGCCTAGATTTAAACCCAATGGATAATGCAATATGGTGTATTTTGATGATTTCTGATTAGCTAAATATTGTGCAAAAAAAAATTAAGAATTATAATTAATTATATTATGTTTTGAAATAACTCATGTGTTACGATATGTTGTCACTTTTTTGCGCCACCCTGTATACGCGTAAAACCATCAAAATGATAAATTAAAATTTAAAACGGAATTTCGAGAACTGTTCCAAATAGATTATTCATTACATACCTAGGAAATAATACATAAAAATTGTTTTGGATATTTTGATGTATTTAATTGTAACTTCATTAAACGGTTCCAAGTTTTAATAACCGGTTAGCGCAATCTAGTTCGAACCTATAGAATATTTAGACATAAAAAATACCGAAAAGTAAACAATTTAATTTTTGTTTTTAAATCACGTAAAACATATGTTTTGGACGTGTATTGCATCTTTAAGTACGCCGGTTGAGAATGGCTGTCTCACTCTATGTCAACAGTTCCAGCACTGAGCCATAAGGTGCGGCAGTTAGACCCTGATGATGCATTCATGTATTTCGCAAGGATGGTGTTGCGTTAAAGCATAGATGCCGGTAGAAACAGGATATTCGGAAGGAAGTTCCACTCACCACAATCCCGATCCTCTGGCACCTCCAAGGTGGACTGTATCTTTAGGTTTTACAACACAATCTCCGTTCAGGGTCTTGAGTCGTTCAGATTGCACTGGATTAGACACGCGTCTCAGTCGTTTGTCATACTGCGAAATTTACTCGTTACCGCACCGGTTCGGGGTCGCCGATCGACAGACACGGCGGCAGGTGAGGAAGGGAGGGGAGGTGGAAGGCACAGTACATTATCTTCGTTCAAGCATAAATATATGTGCCGAACAGATGGAATGGTTTACAAACCGGGATTATGATAAAGAATGAATTCTATCGACTAGGTGCAAATTGCGTAATGCGTACATAAAGAAAGTGTAATATTTTATAATTTTAACAGATACTTACAGTGTTGCCAGCTTAGTTTTTGTCGCGTATCTTTATTATATATTATTGTGAACGCGATGTGGGACAGAGGTTAATATTTTTTTAGGAAAAATAGAAAGTATCCCTCTCTCAGTAAGGAATGAATGCATTAATATTTCGTCGTAAAAAGAAAAGCGACTGAAAGTTTTCTCGGACATTTCTTTAATACCATGTTGATTTGACTTTATTTATAATTTTATACAGTATTTGGATAATTTCAAAGGTGAATTGAAATTATTAAAGACAACTTGATTTCAGTACACACAATTCTGTCTGACGCCAATGTGGTGCTATTACGACACTGACGTCTGTTCAGTTATATCCATTTTTTGTTAGGTAAGATTTAAAATTATTAACATTTTTATTGCCATTAAACAATTTTGTTAACTTTCCTAATACAATAAGTTTTTGCCACAAAATGAAAGTTAAGAAGAAAAAATACATACACACTGTACACTTCGGTAATTTAAAACATATTATGTTTCTCAATCTGTGCTTTCTGAACCCACCAATTATTGTATGCTAAATGAGGTAATCGGTTTCGAAGAATTAAAAAAAAAATATGATCATAAATTGAATTTATGATATTTAAAAATCAGCTTAGAGATTTGTGTCATTCATGATTAATATTACACGGGATTTGTGTGATTCATGATAAATGGAATGTAAGATTCGTGTTATTGATGTTTAAACATAATTTTTGCTAACACAGATGTCGTCTTATTCATACATTCGGATTGAAAGATCCAGATTACTCAGTGCTGATCACTAAACGTAACAAATTATTGTAAATAAGATTATTTGCAGATGATGCTGTTATATACAATGTTAAATTAATTAATCAATGAATTAAATATAGCAACATCGTTGAAGAATAATAAACTAAAATTACACGTTAACAAAACTAAATTCATCAACATTGGAAATAAAAGAATACCAGTTAAGCCGGCAATTATCATAGGAGGAGAAAGTTTGAAGGAGGTGACTGAAATTAAGTATTTGGAAGTCATAATGGATTCTAGATTCCACTTTATACACGTTAAAGTTGTATGTGAGCTGGTAGAGCATTAAATCTAGTAATGGTGTACCCATTACTAGATTTAAAGAATTTAAGAATAATTATACCCGACGACCTTTTGTCGTACGACAGTTCTGACGCGATTTCGAGGGCTATGAGAATGTATGGCCGTGCGCACACAGACGATTAAATTTTAAAATAAACAGTTTGTGGATAACTGTTTTGTCCACAGTGTGTGCTTTAGGTCAGTGCCTAGTTTATGTCATATCCACAGACCAGTAAATGAATAGACATGAAATAAAGTGTACGTATAGGAGAGAAGTTTATAACATTAGTTGCGTAACGAGGGGCATTTAGGATAGTTTATGACACATTTACTCATCGAAAATTAAATCTTTGCGTTTAAATTTTCGTTCCAATCGAGTCATATTTTTAAAAAAAAGTCGCGGTGCTATTTGATTGCGTAAGTGGTACCAAAGTGATCAAAAGAGCGAAATGAAAAATATTTGGAGAAGGAATTTGCGTTAGTTCACGTCTATAATATATTTGGTGGTCTGTGGTTATATCGTTGTTCGGGATATAGATTTTGTGTTGATTTCCTACGAGCTGCAGTGTTGTGGGTCGTTGCAACTTGACGTTCTTGAGATCCTTCATAATAATTAATAATAACTAATAATAACTAATAATAACTAATAACTAATAAACACTGAAAGCAGAAAAGGTTCTTAAATTATTAAACCATAAACAAGTTATATTTGTAGAATAATTTTGTACCTAATGAAATAAATAATAACAATAAAGTTAATTGAAGTTCTAAAAAGAACATTCTTTAAGATTTTGACGTTGGCAGAAAAATGTAATAAATTAAACAAAAACTTTCATTTCTCTTCCCAAACATTTTCACTCTTATTTTCAAAGTAAATATGCCCTGTATTTATTTTTACAATAACCAATGAATAATAATGTTATTAGATAAACCCGACGTATAGTACGTGACGAAATAACATGTGCATAAGTATTTGCAATAGAATAGAAATGAAAGATTTATTATTATATTTCTTGTACATTAAATAAATAAATTAAGTAACTATAATTTTGTTTCATACACAATTATTTAGTTTATTTGCTTTACATTGAATTTGAATTCCTCTATACCTGACTCATAAAACAAAAGCGACTACACGAAAAGAATTGTCATTTTTTTCATTACAAAATATTTGTACATATTTGAAATTCCTTAAAAATAAATTAACGCCTAGCCAAAACAAATTTTAGTGTCATTCACCCAATTTTATTTCAAAATGATAAAAATATTATATTATATAGTATAAAATTTTACTTAACTTGGTGAACAAAAAAGATACAACAATTTTAAAGTTTAAAAAATAAAAAATATTTCACTATATCAAATATATCACTTAAGCCAGCCGATGGCAGGTCGTAAGCCCTGTAATGCCCAAGACTTCCATACTTCTCATTTAAAAATAATAGCTTCGTCTCTGTGTGACATCTTAATCTTGATGACAATCCCCCAGGGGATAAAACCCAGTAATTAGTTCCTACAAAGATTTGGACCTACTCAAAATATTGTAAAAAATATTTCTTTAGAACAAAGCTTACTAGAAAACAAAACAATTTATGGCTGATTTTGACTTCAATTGTTTAATTAACCTCTAATAATTTTAACTTTTCGCAGGTAAACGATACTAAGAAGAACCATTTCTTGGTGTTATCAGTTAAATGATTTAAACTAGAAGAAAGCAATCGGCAATAGCCGTTGTTAACCTTTACCATACCATGATATAAAATACCCGAACGCAGCCATGCTGTCAATTCGTGTTAACGTAAATAACAGTTAGAAAATATGTTTTTATTAGCTTCAATGGCATTAATTTACTCAAAATATAAGGCATTCAATTTTGAAAAAATGATTAATATCATTAAGTATTTATTAAGTTCTATACAATGTGTCCTTCCTTCTTATCTCACTTCATTTAATTAGTATGAAAGAGGCAATTATATTTGTATGTTTGTTGTTCTTTTCACTATAAAAACAGTATGTGATCTCTGTCTTTCATATCACAAATGGTATTTTACAACAGTTTGAATGGAAAAAAAAAATATTTTTGTACGATTCCCTTTTTATAATTGTTTTTTCACTAGTCATTGCTAAGCGCTAATATTTTCTTTAAGATTATCTAAAATAAGAATTTTATGTTGCATGTATTTATAGAAATATTACAGGTTTAATGATGATGGTAGACCTGTGTTACTGCATAGTTTGGGAAGGGTTAAGAGTGTCTGTCGTGAACGCCGTTACTACACACAATTAATTGTATTAACAATGTCTGCTATGTCCTATGTCCGCGCCGGGGCGATCATTTTACACTTTTTGTATGCAGATAATACTTTTAAAAAAAAAAAAATATATATATATATATATTTATTGATAGTTTTATATTTGAGTTTATATTGTAATATTAATTTTAAACAATTTTAAATTAGGTTTATGTAATTTGAAACACACTAATTATTTTACATCGGAATTTTTTTTTAATTGAAATGGATTGATTTTCCAGAAAATTATTATCATTTTTTTATCAGACTGCCATTCTCATTTTAAAATATTTGTGCAAATATTAAAGCACAAATAATTGATAAATATTATTTTAATTGATTTCTTACTTCGACCAAAATCTAATAAAGTACCGACCTAGTCTCAAAAAATCAAGGGACAATATAAAATAATACTGTATGTCTATACTATTGAAAAACTATAGCAAACTATCGATAAAAAAATATATTCATATCATATCAACATTTAAATTCTGTGCGTCATTGACGTTTTATGATAGACATAAAATAAATTAATGTTTCGGTGATTTGATTGCCATCTGTGTATAGATTTTGGAAACTTTAATACACCTTTCATTAGATCACTGAAAAAAAAGGTTCATTCCACGACTAGTAATGACAGATGTTATTACCGTGACATCTACAGTTTTAAGATTAAATTAGAATGATGTATTTTTCGGTTTTGAGACTTTGTTTATCTAAATCATAACAGCGTAACGAACAACACAGATAAAATATGCATTTATTTGTTAGCATTTTGATTTCGAAAACATTTTTTTTTAGAAATTTAAAATTCGACAATATATCAATTATAATACGTATCATCGCACAGTGTTACTTACCATAACTCCGTTTCTCCGCGGGGGTAGGCAGAGGATAGAGTGAAATTCTAGCCTTATCCACATTCATACATCTTCCTATACAAGCTCGTGTATTATTGAGGCTTCTAATAAGACCATCTGGTTTACCTGGTCGAGCCAAGTTTTCCGAGGACGTCTTCTATTTCTGGTGCCATCTACATTTGCGTCATATATCTTTCTTGCCATTATCTCCTCATTCATCCGTTCCATATGACCAAATCACCTAAGTGATCATTTCTTAATCTTCTCATTATTGGTACTAAGATACTAAGATCAGCTTTACATTATCTTCTTATTTCTTCATTTTTTTTCTCGGTCATAAATGGATCTGCCACATGTACTAAGGATAGATAAAGCGCCCTTGAGCTGAAAGTTTTTAGAAAAATGGCGCTATACAAATCATCCATTATTATTATAGATATGCAGGGTGTAACAGACCTGGTCCATAATATTTTATGGGTGGATACCTGACTAAATTACGAGTACAAAATGTTTAAGGATTTAGTCAATTTAGTCAGGTATCCACCAGACGTGGTCGCTACATACATGCTTTGGATGATCCACATCCCTTGTATTGTAGAGTCAAAAAGCTTTTTGTTTCTATCCGAAATCAGTACTGCTGCAAATAAATTTGTCCTATCCTTTAGAGACCAGTCATAACACCACACACTACGAAACGGCGCGCGCACGGAGCGATTCGAAATACATATACATTCTCAACCTTCGAAAATCCATGATATAAATAGTGGATTCTATCATTCGTTCCGTATCCATAAAGTTTGAAAGTATTCGACTTTCGCGTATGGACACTTAGTTCCACCTGTCAAGGTCTTCGAATACTGTATTACGCCTAAGTAATCTCATTTTCACTGCATTCAGTCTACTTTCGTTCTTCTTCTGCCGGTTTCAGACCTGGCTTCCATATATCAATATCGGTACCAGGACTCCATTGTATACTGCTAGTCTTACCTCGATTGACAAGTTCTCATTAGATATTATTCCATTCAATGGCTCGTTCACTTTGTTCCCTGCAGTCACCCTCCTTTGGATATGTTTCTCAGCCTTTCCGTTTCTGTCAAACATATTTCCCAAATACACAAACTTATCTATGTACTCGTTCCAAAGATTCATTACATGCAAGTATTTTACACTCTTCTCGGATACCGTTACTTTCGATTTGTTGACATTCATAATAAGGTCGTTTTCTTTGCATACTTCGTCCATTCTACTCAGTAATTCTAGTTCATTATTCGCCATTAATACTGCATCATCGGCGTACAATAAACAGCATACAATCAAATCGCCCATTTTCGCTCCTACATTCATACATTTCAGTTCTTTCGCACAATTATCCATATACAAGATGAACAGCCATGGAGACGTTACACCACCCTGCTTGACACCCTTTGTAATGTCAAACCATGGTGTGAATGATCCATCGATCTATACACACTCAAAACATTCCTCGTATAGGGATGCCATTGCGTTTGCAGTATATATATACTAGCAACTTACCCGTTCTAAGACTGATAGTCAGACATAGTTAGTGGTATACGGCAATAGAAGAAAACTGAGATGATGCGGCGCGGAATTGTATCTATCACTAGAATTTTTTAAATCAAAATGAGCGCTTCATCTTACAAAGAAAACCATAAAAACAGGTGACGGTAAAATGTTTCGCATATCGTGAAATATCACCCCTTTAGGTACAGCGTTACGTGACAGATACACATACCTAGGATTTTATTATATTAATCACTGATGACGATGATAGTAAATTACTGTTACCACGTAACTAAGAAAATTTAAAAAATGTTTCAAACAACATTTAAAAAAATACATTTTTATTTTCTTTATTAATTTTATTTCTTAATTGTACAGTTAGCTTATTTATAGTTTTTTGGGCTATTCTGGCTCTCTGGCCGACGTTTCGGTTTCCATTGCAGGGTTCGTCATCAGGGCTGTTGTCATTTTATTTTATTAACAATAAACATAAGATACAATTATATTGCAATTAAATACTCGTAGTTTATTGTGTGGGATGGAGTAGACTCCAACTCTGATATAATTGATGGCAAAACTGTGATCCATTTCTGGGAAATTCTGGCGTGTTTATTTGAGTGGTCAAATAAACACGCCAGAATATCCCAGAAAACTTAGCATAGAAGATTCTGTGAAAACATTCTTAATTATTAGGTGAACACATTCTCATTGTAAAGTTGTAATTATTCAGAAC
This sequence comes from Eubasilissa splendida, assembly GCA_031772225.1. Lineage (NCBI taxonomy): Eukaryota > Metazoa > Arthropoda > Insecta > Trichoptera > Phryganeidae > Eubasilissa > Eubasilissa splendida. The sequence continues at coordinate 23,860,382 of CM062845.1, read as the reverse complement.
ATAGGTCTATGATATTTTAAATATGAATTAAATATATTAATTAGAAAAATATACAAATAAAATCAATTTTATCAGTTGTATCAATGTGTTCAAAATTTAATAAAAATGAATTGATAATTCTGGCGTCTGCTATCAATTTACTCAAAGGTATTTGAGATTCTGTAAAAATAAGGAAGATGGCTCTTTCAAATAATGAAACGATTAAATGTATTAATATCAAAAAGGTAACATATAGGTTCGAATATTGTCGATAAAAATATTGTCTTTATAGCATAGTTGGATAATGCACCTTCCCCGGTTTAAGAAAGAGATCCAGATTCGAATCCCGGTGGCGCAACAACAATATTTTTCGATAAAATTGATTTTATATGTATATCTTTCTAATTCATATTTAACATTCTTAATTATTTAAAAATAATTCTATTTTAAAGTATTTTATTGTTATTTTTATTTAAATCTGTTTAATCGTTCTCTTTTGTGGAAAGATTTCGCTCAGGTTATACAGTGTAACATTATAGCGATGGACTTTTATTATAGTTAATTATTTTAAAGTTGATTTATAAATTTAATTAAGGTGATTTTTTGAGATTCACTTCGCAAAGGTTATCCGTATTCACATCTATTGAGGAAGTTATTAAGCACAATTTTTGCATTCGTTATTATTTATGATGAATAATTATACCCCACACATCCAAAGCGTCAATTATAATGTATGCTCCGTCCACATATTATATTTCGAAGCTCTGTATTCATTAAAATGAAAGTCACTTCGCAGGTGTACATTATTCAACTGTCAATAATGGAATTGAATTGTCATTCAAAGACAATTATACCAATGAACACATTTCAAGAAGTTTTTTTTCCATACCTCTTTGTTTTGGAAAATTTGTATATTTAATTATTTTTTTGGTATCTATGATAATGTTAACATAAATTAAATTAAAATATGAATTAAATATATTAATTATAAAGATATACATATAAAATCAATTTTATCGAAAAATTCGATTTGAACCTGGATCTCTTTCCTAACCGGGGAAGGTGCTTTATCCAACTAAGCTACAGCGACATTATTTTTAGCGACAATTTTCGACCCTATATGTTACCTTTTTGATATTAATACATTTAATCGTTCCATCATTTGAAAAAAAAAAAAAAAAATTAGTTAAAAAAAAAAAATTAAAATAGGTAGAAAAATTTAGTTTCATGATAATTAAAATAAACTTAGATAAATCACTACATAAAAAAATATAGTTGAAGCTCGCTCTACTGGCAACAGAAAGGTAGGGGTATTTTTCACAGATTTTTTTTTGATATATACAAATAAAGGGTCATCGAACCACAAGCGGCCAGACCATTTTTTGCTAGATGATTTAGGTCCTGAATAATAAGGGGTCAATTTCGCAAATATTTATTTCAAAGTGCGTAGACTTAAAGCTTAACATGAACATGAAAAATTTCACATAATAAGACTTTCCATAACGGCACAGAATTTGTACATAGGTACTCCTAGATAAATTTCAACTCGTCATTTAATCACGTGATCAGTGACCATCCATAAAGTGTTGTGGACTAGGTCTGTACACCAGTATATGGGATACAGCGCGCAACTACGTCAACAGGACTTAATTTTCTTATATTTAATGAACTGATTACACCGGTAGAACAATTCAACATCAAAAACTATTAAAAACCATCTGTAATTTTCACGAAGCTTTGAGAAACTCCTCCGATAAATCTACGCCATCTTTCTTGAAAAGATACCTAGTTAGCCCATTACTGTGCCCTAAAAATATTATATCTCACCAGGCAACGCCGGCGTTACGCTCAGGCAGAGCAGGCGCCTGCCTGTGGCGGCCGAAAAATATATAAAAATTGAAAAACAAATTCCCAAGTTGCGAAACGTTAATAGCGTGTAATAAAAATAATCCAAGAAAGCAAATCCAATGAATATTATTATAGTTATTTCCTAATTAAGCAGTAATTGTAGTCGACACTAATGTCCAGAACGTAATTTGGCAAAAGTCGTCTGTGGGCAAGTTTCAAAATGCCGGCCTAACAAAATACCGCCCCTAACGCGTGTGGCACACAGGTGACTGATCAAGGGGGGGGGCAAATTAATGGGAATGATTTTGTAAAATTGAAAACATCATCATCAAACAATCTTGCCCGTGGCAGCAATAAATATAGCGCCAGCGTCGTTACCAGGCATAACAGAGACAGACAAAGGAACATCTTAAAACACGTATAAGATTGATATTATATAGAGTGGGGTATTTTTCCATTTTGCATTGAGGTCCAGCTACGCCACTGATGGAATATGATGAATTTTATGAACACGACTCCCGCAGTTCTCAGAATTCGATCAAACTTTTTTGTAACATTGGCCTTGTAACTAGCCTAATCCGCTATTTTGTTACAAAATGTAATTTCTTGTAATATTATGTATGTAAACTCAAGATGTATTATTCTATTTCCTGTAAGTGACGCACCTGCAGCCGCGTAAATATTGCAGTGACGACCGGTGTTAAGTTTTTGTTTTTAATGAAATTAAATTTTTATTGTGAAGCTGCAATTTAAAAATTATAATTTTGCAAGTTGTAAATGGTGACAAGTTTCCCCGAGTATAAAAAGGTCCGGGTTCGAGTCCCGGTAGTAGCCGAGTATTTTTTCGGTAAATTGTTTTTTTCTGTATGTTTTTCTAATTGATTAATTTAATTTGTTTCAGATTAGAAATGTTTTTTAAAACCCTCAAAGAAAAAATCATTTTACATTTTTGATTGCCGGTAATAACCATATATTTTTCCACAGATAAATTTTTTATATAAATCATTCTAATTTATTTTTTAATATTTATTAAAAATAAAAATAAAATTAATGCCCAAATAAAAAAGTTATGTAATATTTTTGATTAAACACACTTAATTTTTATTCGAATACTCCCTTTTAGCTTGTAGGTAAACATTTATTTTTACAAATTTATTTTTAAAATCGTGTTTTTAATATTTTGAGTATGTCCAAATCAATTACTGTGTTTCATCCCCAGACGGATTTTTCATCAAGATATATTATGAATGTCTCACAGAGACGAAGCTATTATTTATAAGGGAAGGTAAGTATGAAAGTAAGGCTTGCAATTTACCGTCAAATTGCAATTACCGGTAAACGGTAAATAATTATTCTCATTACCGGTTTACCGCTTATTTACCGGTAAATTAAAAAAATATATACGTAGATTAAATGATTAAAGTATAACTGTATGTGGCTATCTGTACTAAAAACGGAATCCTAGATTAAAACCTAAATAATTTCAAATACGTTTCAGGTGAAAAATGTCATATAAATACATACATATGTATATGATATATTTTTTGTTTTTACTGAGATATGGTAATGGGAGATCAGATGATTGGAATTATGATTGTATAATATTTGGTTTACCTGTCTGTGAGGAGTTAATATTATTAACTAATTAGTTTATCCATTAACTTATTGATGTATGTAAAACATACATTAGGTGTATGAATACATACTTTGTATACACATAATATAAATTCGCAATTAAAACTAAATAAAATAATAATGGAACTGAATGTTACATCAAAAAAAAATTTTGGGTATAATAATTTTTCAGAATTAATATACGCTTTCATGAAACAAATTATATCAATACTTTCATCCTTTAGACTTGATATATTTGCCCCGCAGATGAGAACGCTCGATCTGATTCGATACTGGTCGGTCGTTAAGTCATCAGATTTTGAAATGCAATGTTCAAATATATACTTCGATTTTTCTCGAGTTCCCAATATGACATTTCTCTCTGAATAACAGTGAAATACTTTCCGGTAATTACAGGTAAATTTCCCAATTTACCGGTAATTTTACCTTTGGTGCGTTTTATATTCTATATAGTACGTTTTTCTATTCTATATAGCTCTAAGAAATACCATTGTCGACGTTTAGAGTTTCTCACATTACCCTCAGGAAGAATTATTTAGTCAAGTGACAAGTCTTTTGCGGGGTTGTCCTCCGGCAGCAGTCTCACTCATCTTTGTAAGCTTTCTTTCATTTAATTAAACTTGCGATCATCTCAGCTGTACATTATCTATTTCCTTGGATGAGACTTTGATCTCTGAACTCAGAGATTCATCAGTTAAGATCCGTGTGTACCGGTTGCGCTATTCCACTTCGCGTATAATAATACATTGTGCCGAGAATTCGTAACTCGCTTCGCGCTCAACTCTACACTATCCTTTACGCGCTTTCGAGAGAAATCTCAGTCATGTACATGTATCATTAAGAACCAATTTATTCAGTATGCAAAAATATACAACAAAATAATAATTTATCTCCTTTAGGTCCTAAAGAAATATGTAAAAAATATAACTGGAAATATGTTTTATTATGACACACCTACGAAATCTTCTTGATTCTTGCTGTCAGTTTCGGAAATAATAATAATAATACCAAAGCGATTATAAAGATTCTAGCAGAAAACAAACTAGGCTTTGTGGACCCGTATTCCGACCGCTTTCCAGCGCTATACACCCCCACGTTAAGTATCATGTACGTAATGTACCATTCCGACGATGACGTGACACACGTGCGCTACCTTTCACAGTCAATAGCCAATTGCCGAGTGTGCTGCAAATGCCGAGAGTGCAGAGTGAGCTGACAGAGTTTCTTACGGGCAACACAGTGTATACCATCGCTGATACTGGCATTTGTAGTGTAATATAATTGAGTAATATAACAATTACTTGTAATATAACATTTTTATTTATTTATTGTATGTAATAATATGAGTACATAATAAAATTGCACTTACGTGTACAACGTTTTAAAAGCGGCAAACTTTCCAAAGACTAAACAATTTGTCGAGCTCATTGAGTAATCGCTGAACTCCGGAAAACATCCCTCGTGTCTCGTGTCCGATTGGACAACCCGCTTCTCCAGCGGGGTGGAAAGCTCTCCCTCCGGTGACTCCAGGGTCGCCAGGGCGGTTTCCCTAACCCGGGCTAACATCAATGGGCGCCCTCCCTGCTGCCGGCTGCCTTGGGACCTACCCTGGCAGCACTACACGGAACCTTCGGATTACCCGCGTGTATTTATGTATAAACATGAAAACACCACGTGGTTTTTGTTTTGAGTGAAATACGTCTGTAGCTAGTTCCAATACTCTCTATAAGCAAGGCTCTGTTTTTGTATTTGGCGATTCAGGGATAGATAGTCTGATTCACGAATTCACGAATGATTCATTCGCGTCGCATTACTTTCCGAACATTTATATGTGATTTTATTTATCGATGAAAATTAAATTCTCCGCTACGTAAGTCATGTACGAACAATGTTATTTTTTAATACGACCAACGTGATGTGTTCAATTGTTTGTGCCACCGTGAAAAGTCAATTTCAGGAAGGATTGTCTCTGTCTCACTATTTTTTGATAATATGCACTTGCGAAAAATGAAGTATAGATAATTTTAATTTATAGTAAAAAAATTTTTTTTTTAAATATTGACAATACATTCACAAATACTTAAATACATTATAATAAATATTTACAGGAATTGATGATGAAATAAAATCTAAGAATAATTTTATTATTAATTAACGTTAAATACTAATTAAATGTATTAATTAGAAAGATATACATATAAAATCAATTTTATCGAAAAATATTGTTATTACTACCGGGATTCGAACCTGGATCTCTGTACAATCCCGAGAAGGTGCATCAACCAACTATGCTACAGCAGACAGCACTTTTTGACGACAAATTTTCGAACCCATATGTTACATCTACTTTGTTTTTACGGAATCTCAAATACTTTTGAGTAAACCAGAACAGAATTAACAATACATTTTTATTAAATTTTGAACACATTGATACAACTCATATGTGTTCTCCTTAATAATTAATGTTACATTAAAATATATTTTTTTTAGATAGTGTTTGAAAAAGAGTGAAAAATAAAAAATATCTTTCAGGAATTAATTCATTGAGTGTTTAAACATAAAAAAGAACGACGCGGAATATAATTTTAGCAACTATAATAATAAATACTTTAAGGAAGTACATTTTATATATTATACATATAATTGTATTTTTGTAAATTTAGAAAAAAACAATATTACCATGAAATATTTTTATAATAAATTGTATTATTTGTGTTTGTGATGGAATTAAGAAACCGTTTAGAACTCAAGAGGTTCCATTTTGTCTGCAGAAGCAGAAACACTGTTTAACGAAAAATGGATCCGCCGCTTTCATGGCCCTGACACATATTTTGTAATAGTAATTTTAAGGGATGATTTATAGAGAAATTGTTGATACATTTTAATAATAATAATAATAATAATAATAAAGTTATCTTCCTATTCATATAACACATATTTAAGAACACTGCGATGCAATACAACTATTGAAATTAAATAAAAATCTTATAATCAAAAAATGGAGAACATCTGCGAAGGATCTGGATTGATCAGACGTACCTAATATTGGAGAGCGGTCCTGTCAAAAAATTTAACAAAGCATGCATGATAAGATATATGAAAGAAGATGTGACAAGAGTGGTGTGCCAGGATAGAAGAGTATAGCGTTTTATCCATTCAGCCTACTCCTGCGGCGAGGAAGCGGCGTCACAGAAAATTAGTCAGTTAAAAAATATTAGGAGAACTTGTGAAATTGTAATTATTCAGAACATGGGTCTGTGATATTGATATTGTATTGTCCCGGTGGCGCAACAATATTTTTCGATAAAATTAATTTTATATGTATATCTTTCTAATTAATATATTTAATTCATAGTTAAAAAACACTATACGTAAACGTCATCAATATAGACAGATTTTCAAATACGCGATTGTTTTTCTAAATAAAGGCAAAATATTGGGTAATACAATTTTTTATTGATTTAACAGTAAATTAAGATATCGTAATAAACAATAGATCTTTTTATAGTTAAACAGCCTTAATAAAGTTGATGTTTTGGCGGCCAAAAATGTTACTCAGGTAATAAGGCCGATGCCAATGTATTTTATATGTTATCAAAAAAATGTTATAGAAAACAGAAATATAATATAATATAAATAATAAGATAAAACACTGTTTATTGATAAATCAACATTTTTTGATACCTATGGTATTTTTTTCAGGAAACAATGTATACTAAAATTAAAAATAAAAGTATATATAAATACAAAAATATAACTGATGGGTAACTAAGTAGGAACTACTATGAAAACAAATTTAAAAGGTGACTATTTGCAAAAAGGATTTGGTTAGTTATAATATTTAGCTTGCCATTAGCTATTTCTAAAATTTTCTATCTATCTAATTGTAAACCCTTAGTATTTGTATGTATAATTTATAAACCCTTGTTAATATCAAAAGAATGGTTTGTATCCATTGGCGAATTCAGAATAGTTGTTGCTATTCAGGCATTTCAAGTGCTCCTTAATTCTAATATCAAAAGCAAGTTTTATCTATATAGAAATGATTGCAAATTTGTAATTTGTACACCCCCGATTATAACGTATTAAATATCACCTTATAACGCTCTAATTTGTTATTAGTGTAAAAAGCAAAGGTTGTATAGAATTTGGGATATTTTTTATAGTTGAATTTGAAATTTGATTATTTAAAAACGCGATTTTATTCCACTATCAATTATTGGTTAGTGAACATGTGATCTGATAACCTTTTGGTTTAACAAATAATCATTATTCTACATTTTAATTATTTTTACTACTTAGTTACCCATCACTTATATTTTTGTAGTTTAATTTTTATTAATGCTTGTATTTTTAATTTTAGTATACATTGTTTCCTGAATAAAACACCATAGGTTTCGAAACATGGTAAATAGTCGTTTAAACAAAGTGTTTTATCTTATTATTTTTTATGTAGCATAAAAAGTACATATAAAAAAATAAAGGTAATTACTTTACTAGACGTGGTCTGTTCTAAAGTAATTACCTGTACAGTTTTTTTAAAGTTGTAATTGTTTAGAGGTAATGTTAAGTAAGTTATGTGAAAAAAGTACAATCTTAAGTTATAAAATATTATTGAAAAAAGGTTATAAAAATATTATTGTAAAATATATACAATAGTTGGAGACAAAAATGTGTAGGTAGTTAGGTTAGCACAAATGACAAATTAGATTAATTTTGCTTTCTACCCACATCAAGCAACCACTTTGTTATTTTTGGTTTGTAGTCGTTGATCACTTTAGACCATTTAAGTTCTGGTGGCAATTTGTTAAATATTCGCGGAGCACAAAATAAGAAAATTTGTCGAGCGAATTTGGTATTAAATTTTGGCACTGAAAAGTATCGTAAGGCTTTGCTCCTAGTTTCCTTTGAATCGGATCGTGGAAGTAAAGTTAATTTAAAAAAAAAAAATTAAGATTGCTCTGGTAAACAATTGTCTTATATCCAAAACTTGGAAGGATTCAAAGAGTTCTTCAGAGTTGTCTAAATGTTTATTACTCTGATGACCCATTTCTGAACCTCAATTGGAGCATCGATTGAAGTAAGAGCTGCACCGCCCCGTGCACATATTGCGTAACTGATGAGACTCTGACAAAGTGAATAGTACACCATTTTTAATAAATTAATATATTAAAATTTTTAAAATATAAATTAATGTTCTCTCTATAATGTGTGGCCACAAAGTAATTTTGCTAATACTTAAGAAGAAATATAATACTTCAAGCGAATCGTCCAACTTTATTTAAACGGTTTTTAACCTGACTGCAACCTAATAATTTGAAGTAATAAATAAGAAAGGTTTCATTAGCCCTTACTATTTGATCTCCTGTTCCTCCCCTCCCCTTCGCCGCGACTCGTTAGCTGGTGAATAATGGGCAAGTTCACTATTATTTAAATAAATTTTAATAAGCGTTTTGTACGTAGAAATTGTGACAATGCAGTATATACTAGTTTTTAAGGAAATGAAATCAGTATATCTTTTAAAAACATGGCGAGTATCTATTTCTGGCTCTAAAATGTATCTAAATACTAATATTAAGTCTCCTACACATAATTGAAATAATTATATCTTTATTTTTATTCTACATTTATATCTAGGTACATATGTATTGCAGTAACAAAAAAAATCTATGCAATGTATGTAAGATTATAAAATGAATTAATCTGCTTTTTATAGATCCTGTTGACAATCTATAGTAGCAGCTAACGCTACTACATTTAACTTGTTATATATATTCCTTACAGATAAATAAATAGTTTAAAAACCGTCTTCCAAAGAACATGTACTTTTAATTCAATTCCTGGCCCAAATTATTAATTTCATCTGAACCTAATTGTACAGCTTGTACACGTATATTTTGTTCATTTATTATTGAACTGAAATCGGTGATTCTCGTCCAGATAAAATATTGCTAGCTAGAAAATATTTAATAAAATTGAGAAATGGATTGAACTTATTAGTAAGTCGTCACACGTCCATCGTCTTGGAAACATTTACACCGGCATCCCCAGTAATCAGGCCAGTGACAGTAACTGGAAGTAGTGCCGACACGCGCGAAGCGGTTCTCACCTCGCGCGGGGCCGATGAGATGCGCGGACCTTTCTACGCTGCGGCCGGCGTCGGCGTCGGCGTCGGCGTCGCGCGGTGCGTGGACTCGGGGACGAGCTCCCTTCTGACCACGGTGTATTTTAAAAAGTTTCCCGTCGCGCACAGCCGCGCACGGGAGTGAGGAGTGAAGAGGTCCAACAATAAAAGTGCGTAATATCGATCCGGCTCCGTCCCGCTCCCTCGCGCTGCATCCCCCGCGGTTGCCATGGCGACAGATCTGTCACACGCACAACCCATAAAATGCAAGCATTGATTTTTTCCCGCCACTGAGCGCCCCCCCGGCCCTGCCCCCGCGGCCCCGCCTCTGCGCCACCCCGCAGACCGCTTACACTTTCTATCGGTTAACATTCCGACTAAACTTTCAGCGCGAATTCAGCTCCGCTACGATATCATCATACGTATCTACATTTTTATATTTCAACTCTGTATTATCTAATTATATAGCAATATTACAATATAATATAATAATAATATACAATATTACGTTATTTTAAAATAGTAACAATCAACATATTTCAATACAAATTAAATTAATCAACTAGAAAGATATACAAAAAAAATCTATCTAACGTGAAAAATATTTATTTGCTACCGAGATTCGAACCTGGGAATTCTATCCGGGGAAGCTCGTTCTCCGATTTCGCTATAGCAATCGAATACATTTTCGACAAATTTTTAACTTATACATCTACTATTCCATATTTAAAAGCAATCCAATTTATATTACTAAGAATCTCAAATACTTTTGAGTAAAATCCGATAGAAGATGCCAGAACGTGTTCTCCGTAACATATTTTACAATTTATAATGAATGTATATTCAATTTAGCAAAAAATCTCCACCACAATATATTAAAAAAATTAATTAAAAAGTTAAACTACATTTTGCAGCAATTCGGTGAGAAATCGGCGGAGACGAAATAAGATTTTCGCGCCGGCAACACCCCACGGATGATTAAGTAAACAATTTTCCGCGAATATGCGACCTCCCTCAAACGATCTGTCTGCCTGACATACAAGCCTCGCAGCCTGCGTAGGCAGTCGTGTATGATGTTCGGCTTAGCCGATCCTCGCTGCTCGCTGCTCGCTCCTCGCTCCTCGGTACCTACTTACCTGTACCCTCGGAGGGACAACAAAGTTTCAGGTGGGCAGGGGTGGATCGGCCCAAGAGAGGCAGCGAGTCATTTTTTTACGAATTTCCTTTTTAATACGTTATCACGAATAACATATCTCGGTGACACGGTATGGTGACCGTACAAATTTCCATCACAAACGTGTCCTGAAAAATCTCTTCTGCAGAGTTGGAGAGTCCTCCATTGGCAACTTTTATCTAATTATCTAATTTTGTGTATCTCTGTTTATGAGTGAATGCATATTTGATTTATTGATAATAATAAATATATTAATTATTCATACGATATTTTCCATTTAAATTATAAACAACGCCTTGATTTATATTTTTTACATATTTTATAAGATTTTTTTCAAGGGCAGTCGTTCCACGTGTACTATATATAAGTACGTGAATAGAAAAGTATTAGCAGTTCAGGTCACTAGATATCAACGTGCTACATACTGTATATAGAGAAAAATAGGCCATTCGTAGTTGCTGATGTGGTGGAATTATCTACAGAGATACTATGTATCTATGTATGTACATAGAAGTATCTATGTATGTACAGAGAGTATCTATGTATCTATGTATTAGGAGAACACATTCTTATTGTGAAGATGTAATTATTCAGAACATAGGTGTGTGATATTTTAAATATGAATTAAATATATTAATTAGAAAGATAATGGAACGATTAAATGCATTAATATCAAAAAGGTAACATATAGGTTCGAAAATATTGTCGCTGTAGCATAGTTGGATAATGCACCTTCCCCGGTTAGGAAAGAGATCCAGGTTCGAATCACATTGGCGCAACAACAATATTTTTCGATAAAATTAATTTTATATGTATATATTTCTAATTAATATATTTAATTCGTATCTATGTAAGTACAGAGAACAATCATCAGAGTAATATTTAAAAAAATATCAACTTTTCAACACAAACACTTTTTGCAAAATTCCCAGTTCCCAAAATAGAAAACATTTACATAAAAATCTCAATTAATCAATTACTTAATGAAAATAACACTGTAAAATTTGAAATAAACACATCATTGAGGTTTAAAAATAACTTTAAAATTCCTAAATGTAACACCAAACACTATCAGCAAAATTTTATATATTATAAAATAAAAAATTTCAATAGCCTCCCTACACAAATTAAAGAAATAAAAGAGCATAGAAAGAAATTAAATTAAATGAACACTTCAGAAGCACATAATTAGAAAATAAATAATGTTATAGAACACTTCAGAAGCACACAAATAGACAATAAATAGTTATAGACTACAAATGTATAACTCTCTATATACAAAATTATTACAGTGTAACTCCCTCTTCAAATACAAGAGCTAGTCTTTTTTTGGAGAGGTAAGTGAATAAAAATCATGTAATTTTAATAACATACAATACTCATTATAAAAAATTGTAAAAATTTCAAATAAATAATAAAGAACGCTTTGATAACTACTTTGTGCTAACTAACGGAGTATTATCATTTAATATATATTAATATTCGAGTAACTTCGATAACTACGCTTTGATAACTTTAATACTTTTAACATCACCGGAATCTCCAGAACCTTTTTGATCTCCGGTACCAAAATACCAAAATTGTACTCAACTTATTCCTGAGTACAATTATTGTGTAAACAGATCATAGATTTTTTAAAGATATAATGCGCCAATAGCAGATGTGCATTGTCACTTTAATTTAACACATATTTTGAATATGCTTATGTTTCAAAAGTTAGTATTACTATTATATTTTGAAATGCAAAGCAAAAATTTGAACTTGACAATTAATTACATATGAATATATGACAATAAAACACAACTTTTTTGATTCTACTCGTTAATTTACATTAAAACGCGTTTCGCCTTGTAAGGGCATTACCAATCCCGAAATTATCGAAACGAAAACATTCCCAGCAAATTAAACGTGTAGAATAAAAAAAACAGCACTTTATTTTCATATACAGTTCTACAAACTTACAGTACAAAAAAAAAATGCCGATCGATATCGTAAGTATAAGTTACAAGTTACAAGTCGCGTCTCAAGTTCACTGTCTTTTTAAATCTTTTCATCCTACAATAAATACTTAGGTAGGTACGCCATTGAACCCTTGCGTTAAATGGATAAATATTGTAAACACTGCTGAAGCTCCGCTCCAAAAAGGTTCGTTTCTCCTCTCCGGGCCGATTGTCTGTGAAGGGACACTCAATGGGTTGATAATGTGAAATTGTTCTTAATTGTGCCGAATGTTGTAGATGAGCATAATGGAAATAAAAATACAATTGATACATTTTAACTACAAAATTTTAATGTAAAAAGAAACTTATATTTCATTAAACTTATTATCATCAAATATTAATCTAAAAAGTTAAATTACCCATCCAATTTATTTCACAAAACTAATATATTATTTAGAGATGAAATATTTAAATCAGTTTATTCTTACTTTAATTTCGCGGGGCATTAATTAAAGTTTCATTTCTACTGTTTCTAAGCTAAATGTATACATAAAAAATATATGCTTTGTCTTGAGATAAATTTATTATTTTTAAGTTGTTTTTCATATTCAAGGTAGTTGCGATTAGACCAATATTAGATCAGCTTGAACAGCTATCGAGTCTCTGAATAAGAACATTATAAGTGAAATTCTATAATATGTGGTTTAATTTATTTTTTCCATATATTATACTATGATTTATATTTTTCTTCGTAGATATATTGCAATATAATATAGTTCGATCAGATGTTGGTATTGGATTTATCCATCGCGTGCACTGCACACAAGCAATAAAACTGAGCATTATTAAAAATTTTGGAAAACAAATGTTTTTAAAAATATTTAATATATTATAAACGGAGGAATTATTATAATTACACTAGCGCCAGCCGTGTACGAGTAGAATTGTTAATTGTTTAATTCTAAAACACTCTACAAAATTCTCTACTGAGTTATGCTTCATTTATTGTTAGCCTCTGTTCCTTAACCTATCGTTCTACACAAGCCATACAATTGCTATCCGTATTGTACGGCGTTCTTACTTACGATGTTTCTTAAAAGAATGACATTTGAAAGGTTTTCAGTTTGGCTTAGAGCTGCGCGCAAATCATTGAAGTATCAACTTCCTCTTTTACTAATAACAGTAACAGCTACTACTGCAGCGCGCCACTGATAATTTCAGTCCCATGAAGTTAATAATAGGTGAACCTTGAAAACAATGAAACCATGAAACCTGTATGCTTTCATACACAATGCAGTAAACTAACATAGTTACTATATATTTCTTTTTACAATTTTACATAATTTGTGCACACAGTTTCATTAACCCGTTCCCCGCGGATGACTCATATATGAGACGCCGTGTTTCACCCGCCGCTAGTGCGTACATACGCGCTGAGGAGCGGTGAAAATCATACCCATATAATAAACGTCTGATGATATTTGTCAAGGATTATTAGCCATCTTATAAAAAACACGAAATAATAAAAGTCCTTGTATCGCTCAATTATTAAAATTTTCAAACTAAGCTTATGCGTGTAGAATGTAATGCGTTTCAAACTATAGAGTTAAATTTAATGTCAGTATTTAAAAACTTGTAAATAGTGTGCATTTGTCTCAGAAATCAGCGCCTGCGCAGATCACTACTTCGCTCTAGTACGTATGACCACAAATGGCGCTGGGGTAGCGATGGTGTAGGGCGCTGCTGAGTTCTCTCGTGGATAATTTTGTTTGCGTTATTTTGTAATTACGGTTCTGATTTCTGTATTTGTTTATATTCATGAGGACACCTTTGAAATTTACAAATCATAAATTTGTTGCATTATCGTACTGTACAATTAAAATTTATATTGCCACCAAATAGTGCCGCGTATGAAAGATTGCATGCGTATTTATGAACGCGATCAATGGGTTAAGTATTCAGGGACAATTATAAGTCTATGGGAGTGAAGAGTGCACCGTTTCGGCACCTAGCAAAGTCATCCTGGCGTCGTCCTTGTCGTACCTTGACTGTAGCTCCACGGATGTGGATACTTATGCACGTGTGTAGTGCAGTGGCGTGCACTAGGCATGGACTTATGGGTTACTCTGCTAATATCGATGCTGTAAAAGAGCAATGGGCTCGTCATTAGAAGTAGTGTTCATCTAAATGAAACAAGTTCTATGAGTTAATTCTCGTTTTTGAAATATATCAATTCTTCTTTAAGTTATTATATAAGTGAAGGTACAAAAAATATTTTACAATAATAATAATAATACTACCAAGTTTTAAGTGTATTGGAATGTGGCGTTTTGCAACACGTCTGTTCAAGCGAAGACGTATATTCCGTAACACCGTGCGGCGCAAAAGACTGAAATATTGCGTTTAGTTCGTATAATCGTGCGCATGTGTTGCGAAAAATTATTCAAAACATATGCGCAGCTTTATTTGTAATTTATTCCGGTAGGTGGTTCTAGTTAACACATTAACACGAGAAATTTGAAATATTTGCTCGTAGATCTACATAATACATGATATATCAAATAAATATTTTATTTAGATTTATTTTTTACTTTTTTTAATTGATGTACAGGTGTAACATAGTAATAGCTATCTACACGTATAGGTGAAACAATATAACACTTTCTCTCCGTGAGACAGTTTAATGCAAGATTTAAATTTAGCCCTTAATGAAATAAAAAATTTAAGGTTGAAATAACTTACTCTATTATCAAAGTAAACACTAGCCCAATTCCATTGAATGTCGTAACAATACACTAAATATAACGCTTAATATACACCTTAGCATTATTAAAGAAATATAATATAAGTAATATAATCCAGTTATCGTTATAAAAGTTTGGACTCTTTATCGGTTCCACACAAAAAATGCTTCTTAAATCGCAAAATTTAATACATAAATTTAAATATATAAAATAATAAGTAAATAAGAAAGATCGAAAATAAGCTATTTAAAATATCCAGCATCCCTTAAAGCAAAAGAGCTAAATGTGGATAGTTTAAATATGAAGGTTTTCATAAGTATATTTTTCTAATGAATTGACACAAAATTTATCTCGGACTAAGAAAGTATTATAATAGTCCGTGAAAAAATCATATTTTAATAACTTATGGAAATAAGTACACACATGTTTAATATACAAGTTTCTTTACAGATAAAAAAAAATCACACAAACATAAACCATAAAGGATGGTCTTAACGATTAAACTTGAAAAAGTGTCAGAAAAGCATCTGGTATGAAGCTGAAAGTTTTCCATTTTAGACAGGACTCAAAATTCTCATTCTATCAAGCATTCTCACACAATGAGAATGCCTCAAAATTCTCATGCGTAATTTGTTCTTTATATTGTTCATGCTTGAAAATTGTCATAACGCATTAATGCTTGATAATTATTATGAGTGATTTACTCTTTATTTTATTTAATTCGGAAAACATACAGATTATCAGTAAATACACAAATCATAATAAAAACTAAACAATAACAATAATAATAATAATAATAATAAACAATTTACAAAGGACTATAATGCAGAAAAAAAGTGAGAGAAGTTGAGAATAAAAATATAAACAAAGAGATAAAAGTTATTAAAAAGAAAATATTCTAAGGAACGTGGGAGGGTGAAAGGAAAGGAAAAAAAATGGGATAGGGAATAAAATCTGTGTGATAAAAATAAAATTAAAGTTCACGTATTGGATTTAGATTCATGAGGTTCATGCTTGAAAAATCTCACGAATAGTTTGCTCTTTATTAGATTCGTGCTTGAAAATTCTCATCATAAGTTTCATGCTTGAAAATGATCGTTCACAAGAATATATCGAACAACAGAGTAAGAACATCCGATACATTTTTTTAAATGACCAAACGGTTCATGAAGTATTCCACTTGGGTAAGGTTAAATTGATAAGTATATTTCAATTAACTTTCAGGCACCAATATTTTCAAAGATCCACACGCGCGCGTCGCAATTTGCCGACCCCTGGTCTAGTGAGATAAAAAGGGGTACTTTGTATGTACCTATTAAAAAAAAAATAGTTATAAATAAATAATTCTACTCATATTTACAATGGTTACTGGGATACCAAAATATGAGACGGTGGATATGAATTTACCTACCTACCTTTGAAATTCTTAGTCTCTAGTACATTGGTACACTCAGCATCTGGCGGGAAGTTTATTAGTACAGCCATCAAATACAGATATTGATGAAAAGCAAAATAAAGGTATTAACTATATAAAATTACAAGTTTATATGTTAACCCTTCCAGAACCATGCAGCAACACAGATCTACCGTCCCAATTACAACTGTAATATTTCTGTTAATGTACCTAACATAAAATTAATATTTTAGCTAATTCTAAGGAAAATATTTATGTTTAGAACTGACTAGCGAAAATCCAGTTATGTAAAGTGAATCTTACAAAAATAATTATTTTTCAATTCAGTCAGTTGTAAAATTAATATGCTGGAAAAAAATACCATTTGTGGTAAGACAATAAAAATAATAACAAAAATACGAAGATATGATCTCTCTTTCTCACTAATTTAATGAAAAGAGATAAGAAAAAAGTAGTATTCTATTGAACTTGATGAATGCTCCGAATTATATTAGAATATTCATCGCATTTTCGTAATTATTGGATTAATATTTTTATTACCATTTAAACTAATAAAAGCTTTCTTTGCAATTAAAGTGTTAAAAATTTCTTACGGTAACACGAGTTGACAGCATGGCTGCATATAGGTATTTTATATCACGGTATGGTAAAGGTTAATGAGAACACATATTTGTTGTGAAGTTGCATTTTCAGTACGTAGTTCAATGTTTTTTTTTATTATTTATTTTATCCCGGTAGCAACTAAATATTTTTTCGATAGATAGATTAATTTTGTATATCTTTCTCGTTGATTAATATCATTTGTATTAATTTATAATACGTTTTTGACGCGAAAAATAAAATGCATTTGAGTGGTTTCAATCTTTCTATTTAACATTATATATTATTGGATTGATTATGTTTGAACACAAAAAACGAATGTTTTAATCAAGGATTTACATTGGGTGAGCCTGGGAACACATTCAACTTATTTTTTTTTCAAAACAAGGTGTCCGTCATCAACCAAAGTTTAGCTGAGTGAAACAAAAATTAATTTGTGGTTCATTTTGTTCCTCAAGACATCGATTCATATATCGGTACAAATGAGGGAAATACTCGTGGATATATTTAAAAAGTAAAAAAAAAAGACCTTTTTTTTTTATTTAAATTTATTTTACCGTACATTATAAACTTCACATTTTTCACACAATGACTGATCGTTAAAAAAAATACTTGTACAACATGCTCATATCGATATTTATGGCATATACATATAGGGTGGCCCAAAAAGAGTGAGAACATTTCGTAAAATGTGATATAATTACATCAAAATTAGTTTAACTATATCAACAATAGCTTAAATAGTTTACTAATTTACTTACAATTTACCTATTTTGCCTGTATTACGATTTATTTCCGACAATATCCGGTCGCCATCTTTGTTTTTTCTTAATTTTCCCATTGTTTATAAATGTTTTTTTCAAATTGTTGCCCAGAATGACAAAAATCACTGCAGAATACCGTATTCTGATTAAAAATTAGCTATTTGAAAAACGTCGGGGTGCTAGGAAAATGATCAAAGAGTTTCAAAACAAAGCCTGGTGTATAGCTAGACATTACAGCAGGACGGAGATCCATCTCACACAGCCAGAAATACAATCAACTTTCTTCGTCGTAAGAATGTTAATTTCATCGAGCCAGGCATGTGGCTACCTAAAAACCCAGATTTAAACCCAGTAGATTATGCAATATGGGGGTTTTGATTATTTCTGATTAGCTAAATAGCGCAAAAAAAATTACAATTATAATTATAATTAATTATATTATGTTTTGAAATAACTCATGTGTTACGAGATGTTCTCACTTTTTTTTATGTAATATCTGTATGTGTAAATATATACATATAGTAATTAAATCATTATCAGATACATTGACTAAATAATAAATTGGGTAATAAATAATTCAAATAAATTTTTGAACAGCTAACTTAACAATAAAATATATTGTAGAGTCTAATATATTCTTAATATATAAAACTCTAATATATTTCTGTATGTCACACCAATATAACATAATCATTCTTTGAGAGAAGTGTAAATTTCCCATGAAATGTGGATATGTGACCTTTTTCTTCTGAAGATACATTTTTTTCAAAATTGTAAACAAACAATGGACAGTAATTTGAGAATTGAAACATTGTAATGTTGATTTACTGTAGGTAGGTAATTATTTAAATAATTATATTTTTTCACATAAACCCGCCGTGTTTACGCCTTTCGCGCCCCTCCTAGATTTAAACACTAGTACCTATATCCGTAATAATATTACGCTTCACTATCTACATTCGTGACTTTCCGAATGTCGGCTTCAGTAGTGTCATTATGGCTGTATAGTGCTTGATTGAACGGCCAGGTCTGTAAAAACAAATGTGTTTTTAATATCTCTACGTTAAGATTACTTAAATGAAGCGTACATTGTCTTGATTAGGAATAAGAAAAAAAAATATTTAAAAAAATTGTATATTGACATCTGTCATCTTTTCTTCTGCCTATGATGAGGGAGAAATCTTACCATAGAAATTGTCTATCCACGATTCATATATATCAGTTTTGTTCATTTTGACAGCTAACTTACAAAGATGGAATAATTATAATTACATCGACATTTTATTTACCATATATTACCAATGACCGCGTTGCAGCGACTATCGGCCGCGAAGCGGCCACAATATCCGCCCGCATGGCCTAGCAGTAAGCAGCTGATTGCTTATCTGCTAGTAAATATATAATTTCACTACAAAACAACAGAATATACAGTTTGATGAATAATACCGAAAAATGGGGAACGCGAGGATAATTGCAACAAAATAATTTTTTAAAAAAAGTTTTTTTTTAAATTATTATTATTTTCTTCTAATTTGCATATAACCTTCTAGTCCTGCCTTTTATAAATTCTCCTTAAATAGAAAGTGGAATATATTATTTGCAATCCAAAGCGTGCGTAAGTCTTTATTTTAGATGAATGATACAATATATAGACCTGATTAAATTGTATATTTTATCATAACATATAACTACGCCCAGCGGTCTTGCGATTGATTTATATTGAAAATATTAATAATTATTTACAAATTTTTGAGAAATCTTCAATTTTATTAGTTATTTGCTCATAATAAAACGTTTTTAAAATTAATATGATAGTTCTTCTACGATTGCATCGCGTCAGATGAATATTTCAAATGAAATTCTTGTTTAAAAAAATCTCTCGCGCCTCGCGTTAGGAATTTGTAATAAAACGCAGTAGCTTAGAAAATAATCAATAAGCTGAAACGATGTTGTGCGAGATGACAAAACGTTCAATTTCGTGTGTGCATCCAGCAAGTCGGGGACTTGGATGTGGCTTTCCACGATTTCAAGAGGATGTTTTGTCCCGTATCTACGACGCGTCCTGCGCCGAGTGCCGTCGAGCTAATGACACAGTAAGCCGATTTAGAGAAAGGAAGATAAAAATAAAAGAAAAACAACAAATACCGGCGTCTATTAATAATACAGCGTTGCAAAATCGGTCCCTAAACGCCGCGAAGCGTCATTCGAATATGGAACGCCGCGCTACGCACTTCCAGCGGTTGAAAGAGCGAGGCGGGCATGCGTACAAAGGGCCGTAGTAAGTAGCACGCACAAATGACAGTGCTAGGAGTGCAAGCTGTATTATTTGTAAACAGAGCGTCCGTCCCTGTCTGGCGCGCGCCGATTGGCCGGCCGGCGCGGGGCCTGCCGGCAGCTGTGCGCGCCAACTGCCGCCAGCAGCCCCCAGTCACCCCCCGAGCGCGCGCCGAGCGGGACCGCGCCACCGTCGCTCCGAACAGTGCGCGCCAAAACCGTCTGCGTGTGCGGAACAACACTAGTGCGAAGGACGACAGGACCGGCTGACACACGCCGAGAGGTACATCGCTTTAATTACCTAAATCGCGCTCCGACCCTGGCTCCGCGCCGCGCGTCTTCGCAAACGTCAGATCGCAAGATGAAAATTCGAAAACGAGCTTCTCGATAATTGCGCCAATTGTCATTTTGACATCCTCGTTTCACGATCTTCACGCTTACAGGCGGCTCAGTCGCGGGACCGACGTGCGCCGGGGAGCCGGACCGCCAGCCGACAATTACTATATATATTTAGGAATGGGAAGCTCACATGAAACACGCTAAAGTGAACGTAAAGTGAAGTTGTTTTATGAGTAGTTTAAGGTTTCCCGCCGGGCCGCTCTCTTCCGGTGTGGGGCTGCACACACACACACAAACATACACACACACACACGAGCGCGCGCAAGCCACTACACATTTTATTCCGCGTTAAAGCGAAACGCTGTTTTTTGTGCTTTTTACAGCACACGGCCATATCATAACATAGGTGGCCGCCTGCCAGCCTGCCAGCCTGCCCACACCTCGAGGACGTTCGGGAAAGAAAGTTCTCACAGATTACTCGATGTTTGAAATCCAGTGGCGAGCTTTTTTGCGTGCAGCCAATAAGCGCGGCGCGATGCCGACGCAAAATACTTACCGTCACAAATGTAGATATAAGTGTATCAAAAATTTGTAAAAATGGCGCCATTGTTTATAATTGACGCGCTACTCGAATGTTTAGATAAAATTGTACGTATTAAAAAACAAATTATACACAAGTTGTCATTTTGCACTAATGCGCGTAATGTATGCTCGTTGCACACGTGTGCAATGTGTAGTCTCTCCGTAAGGTAAAATTAATTAATAAATTACCACCGATTCCTGTTTTGTTTGTGCCGGGAGATTGTGCATGTTTCACCGGCGAACTTTTGCTCGTATTTTCCACATGAAGGAGCATAACGAAGGAAGAAGGACTTTATCCGGTGTTGCCATTTTCTCTATCAAACGACTTTTAAATATTCATTTATTTTAATGCACAAAAATATAACGGCCATAGCTAAATAAAAGTTATTAATCGGATGGCAGTACTAATGTGTATTTTTTTGTGCGTTTAACATTTAAATATTTTTAGTATATATGTTATATTATATTATTATCACCACTGTATGAATTATACTCTTTTTCATTTTCCCGAAACGCATTTTTCAAACATTAAAAATTACACAAACACTCCGTTGAAAAATTTCATGCACGCGAAATACATGTCACATAACCCGGGACGACAATCGAAATCGCGCATCGATCGCTTATTAGTATCTCAAAGGACGCTATATACATCAGTCGGTCGAGTGTACTCTCCATAAAAAATGCAGAAACAACGTGTAAATTAATGATTCGAACATCAAAAATTTCATCCCTGTACACGCGCCTTAATAAGATTCGCGTAGCGTTATTTGGATTAAATTAATACGAGCTTTTTCGATCATATAATTACAAAACTAAGAATATACCGTATACTGTTTTATGTTTAAATCACTTTAATTAATTTAACGTCAACCGGTTTCGATACCACTGTATCTTCATCAGGACGGATGTACACCAACTAGTTACTACTTGTGTAAACCACTTTGATTAATTTAATGTTGAGCCAATTCGATACCGATGTACCTTCGTCAGGATGGACGTACACTAAACATACAGTCAGTTACTACGGTATACATCATGACGACCATACTGTATATATGTGCATACATATACACATTACAACACTCTTACATCTGGTATGCAACATTTGTGAAAACGCAAAACAAAATATATTAAATTACATCGTATATCAATTAGCATTAGATAAATAAATAATAAAATACAAAAGAAAATTATAAACACATGAAAAATAGATATTACATATTTTGCACTTAACCTGGGAAAAGTAGCGAGACTAGTTGCTTCCTTCACATTTGCCGGAACAATTTGAAAGCTTTATAGTAATGAACTCTTTTGTGTTCCTGCCAGATTTTCTTGTGGAAGTCAAAAATCCCACCGACTTCTCGATCGCAAAATTGTATTTTCATTCGTGTATATACAATAATCGATTTATGATTTTGTATTTTAATATTAGCACATTTTGTATAATTTTTTGCTTAACAGTCATTAATTTTAGAATGTATTTAATTCTTGTGTATCTATTACACCTTAAAATAGTCCTCGCTTATTTATTAGCATTTTTTTATTCTTAGTTTAATTTCCCAACAATAGTATTGCTGAACAATAGCTCTACTAAGTATTTAACTAGTAATTGAAACTGGTCAAGGTTAAATTAATCTATGTTGTTAATGTTTAATTTTTTTTAAATTAATATTTATAATTTCTATTCATACCGATAAATACGAAGTTCGAGTATTTAGAAAAATGTTACGCTATCTACAGCGGAGGATTTACGCGCTAATAGTACCTACCGACTACCCCGTCTCCGGTGGCCAGAGGTGCACGAGCGCCGTCAAATCGCACGGCATTATTCCGTGACTCATCGCCCTTTCTCCCTTGCGGCAACGAGAAGCCGAAAGGGCGGTTATGACTAAATTATTTGCTGATCACAAATGTACGTCGAAGTGACGAAGACTAGAGGAACGCCATCGCAGCATCTGCCCGACCTCGGCTCTATCGGTCAAGGCACGGTTCATACATGACTTGATCCATTTGATTAATACTGAAACTTCGTCAGGGATTAATATTAATTCAACTTGTGTTTTCATATCAGAAGGAGTTATAACAACATATATGGCTGATTCTTACCAGCTCGTTAAGTTGTTGATTAAGTATAGTTAATATAATGTAATGAAATGAAAAAAAAACCATTAAATTAAATAATATAAAAAAGATATTGCACATTACCAGAGGCGTGCACTCAATAATACAATAAGGGGCCTATAATTTAGAAATGATCAATGAAGACTCGCATGTACTTTGCATAATTGTAAACGGACTAAACGCAATGTTGATCTCGCTCGGGCCGCGCGATGTTCTGAATAAACATCTACGCTTAATTTGACGTGACACAAAACACGAATCTGTAGGAATCGGTAATAATCGAACTTGAATTTAGTATGCGTTTCATAACTTTACCAGCGTGGTGTATCTAATATTTTTAAGTGGCAGCGTAACCTAAATCATCTAAACATGTACGTTATTACATATTTCATTTATTCACTGTAATTAAATCATATTATCATTGTCGGGACTATGCATCTGGCCTCTGCCTGCCGCTACGGAGACACGGCGTTATGTAACAGTAAGAACGGCGCCAGAGCCACCCGGGGCTAGGTCAGGGCGCCGCGACGCCCTGGTGCTACGCTTGTTATGGTTCGTATTATGTTCGTGCAATAATAATAATTATAAAATACACATATTTTCTTGTTTTTATCAAACACAAATATTTATAATTTAAATATAACTAAAATAATTAAATCGCGCTTAATAAAACCGTAGCCGCAAATAAAACTTATCCCTTGCTTTTAAAGATATCAAGTATTTTGTTTTTAATGAACCAAAAATATGCCCGAATTTCCACTACTTTCAAATTATACATTTTGAAATTCAAAGATTGAATTTGGTATTGTCGAGTTTTCGTGTGCATAATTTGAAATCAACGACATGCTATTTATTATATATTTAAAAACTAAAAATATTATGTAATTTTAAATAATAGAAAAATAATGAAAAAATATAAAGTTCGTAACAATTTTAGATGTCTCTTATATAGTAATAAACAGAATTACAGATTGTATTATTTATAAATATAAGCTCTGTAAATAGATATATTATTTGGGGATGCTACCCTCGTCCCGTGACGTGCAACTTAGTTTCCTATTTTGTATAACGCGAGTCTTTATCTTTGTTTGAGAAATAGTAGGATTGTATGTATTCTGTATACTAGAGGTACATTTGTAATACTCTATTTTTAAAGATGTATTATACGATAGATGTTATAACGTATTTAAAATGGGATAAAGTTATTGTGTCTTACAGAGGGATATAGCCTTCTGTTATAATACACTTTCTATCTCCGTCAAAAATATTGAGCGGTTGTCATTTTTGAAACGTTTAGCTATTGTTAACATTAACCGAACTGTGTATGTCAATTATTATGAGATGAAGTGTCTGGAAGCAGAATCTATCTCTGAGATAAAAAAATATATTAACCTTTTAACTGGCAACTCAATTTGAAATGGAAGACACCACATAGGAAAAGACTAGACTTAACTATCAAAAGCTGGCACCTGTCTTTCACAGATGGCAAAATTAATTAAAAATATGACTTTAATCCCTTCATGTTTGCAAGGTCCAAAACTGCGTGTTAATACGCTTATAGCTTGATGTGACATACAAAGTTTGGCGTGTGGGCTCATGGTTAAAAGGTTAAGGAACGTTTCAGGTATTTTTTTTTATTGTATGAACTGTGTACGATGTCAGTGATAGTCAACAATGATACATCTAGGTATACTTGATTTATTAAGTGTCGCAATGGTGTTGCGTTAGTGTTGTCTCCCTGTAATGCATGTAACATTTACAGTGGCGTATGTGATTGCATTTAAAGACGTGTTGTTATATTCGATTTGGCGTTGCTTGCAGGACACGACTCGTCCAGGCCCGAGGACCTGCCTGACGACCATGACGGAGCGCCAGCAGATCAAACGTGCGAGCCGCTCACAGACACCACATTTCAAGGAATCCAAAGTGCAAATTCACTTATGAATATTTAAAGTAAACTTTAAGTGATAACTTTTCGTAATGTTTAATATAACTTATACATACCATAGTTTATAATAATTGATCGCATTCACCAAAGAAGGAACGCCATATTTATGTATCAAATGAAACCAATAAAATTCACAACTCATCGACCTGTCGAAGTACAAATACAGTAGCCTTTGGAATTCGTAATATAATATAATAAGTTAGAATCGTGCGCTTTACTCTGAACACAGACGACATATTTTTATAAAAAACTTAAAATTACGGAATATAAAAATTTGTTAATAACTTTTACTGCCTTAAAATTCCAAAACTAAATAAGCTCAAACTAAATAATATAGTCTATTTTCAAAGCCAAAGATCAAAATAATATAGTATTGTTGTAAAGTTCGCCTGCACCGGTATACAGTATTATAGTAGTAGGTGTGAAGTATTAACACTAGCGCGCCAGCAGGCAGCAGGCAGCAGCCGGCACCAGCAGCCAGCACCAGCGGCCAGCAGCAGCGGCCAGCAGCCAGCGCCCGGCGCGAGCTCGAGTACAAATATGAATAAAATAATGTTTACCGCCACTAATAAATTGTGAATACAGAAATATATTTTCGTACGTGAATTTTACCCTCTCGACGTCGAGTCGATGTTTCGTAGTGCGCGAGTGTAGACCGGAGGCGATGTCCCTCGCGACGTAGGCCGCAGTGCCGCGAGTCCGTCGAGAGCAGTGCGCGCGCCACCGATACATTGGCAGTCCGCCTAGGGAATGGTGTGCTGTGGGTAGTGGGCGGGATGGGCGAGGCGCTAGGAGCGGGCGGGGGCGGGGGCGGCTTCCCCGGCGGGGAGCAGGGCCCCCCCTTCGCCCCCTTCCCCGAGGACGGGGAGCCCCGCTCGCAGGACGCCCGGCTGCTGGACATCTCCTGGGACTACTACGGGGAGCGCGCGGGGCAGCCTCAGTACCGACCGTGGGAGCCCGCGGGGGCCGGCAAGGACGCCGCCCTCCGAGGCGGCTTCGCGGACTCCAAGCTGCCCTCCTTCCAGAGCCAGTTCCACGCCTTCTCCGAGCCCCCGTCCGAGGCGCTGGGCCCCACGGCCGTCGGGGTGAGCTCCCCGGGGCCGGCGCCCTCGCCGGCCACGCTCACGCCGCTGGCCCCCGCCGCCTTCCACACCCTGGCGGCCGTCAACCCGCGGGCCTACGCGCTGCCGCTGGCGCCGCAGTACCTGGACGAGAGGCACCTGCTCTACCAACCCAACCTGACGCTGAACTTCCAAGCGCAGAACGGCCTGCTGCACCAGAACGGCGCGCTCATCCAAAACATTCCCAACCAGACTGTCGTCCACGTTCTCAAGAACGAACCGTCTCCCTTCGAAATGAAAATCGGAAACACGACCATACCGATCACGCAGGACACCAAGTTCATTCCGAACGGATTGCATCCCTCCGACTTTCAGAATCCGATCACCACTATCATGGACAATTCCTACGACAAGCCCAAGAGTAACGTCTTCCAGAACGGAGCGTCGCCGACGAGAAGCGATTTCCGGAAAAAGGAGCGGAGAAAAATGCGAGCCAACAGTCTGGAGTCCAACGCCGAGTCCGACGGCTCGGGCATGGAGGTGGGCACGGAGAGCGGGCAGGTGGCCGCCGTGTCCTCCACGGGCGGAGCGGGGGGCGCCGGCCGCCGCCTGGGGGCCCAGCTGCCCTCGGGGCCCTCCGCGCACGCGGGCCTCTCCGACATGGAGGACATCTCTAGCGACAAACAGGTACCGCTCATTACCATTTCGTTTGCGTCTAATCGGTGTCGGAACTGCTCCGACTTATTTTCAGATGTACGAAAGGTGTCGTGAAAATTTCGCGCTTAACTTCAAACAAAATTACACACGCGACTGCGGCGTGACGAATCACCAAAGCTTTCGCTGATTCGCAAAAATGCTCGACCCAGCCGGACCGAAGGCGACGTCACATGACCGTCCGCACATCATACGCGGCTGTGTGTGTACGACGCGCTCGACAGCGTTCCGCTGAATACACTCACGCGCTGTGTTCCGTGAGCGATTCATTGATCAACTCGCATCAAATCAATCAGTTTCATCGCGGGGGTACTTGTCTCTTGCCGCCGCCATGCCTCTCTTCATTACGCTTCAGCCGCCATCGAAATGTTGATCCCAATCCTCTGCTGATTGAAAATCTCTTTGTTTTCTTTTGCAATTAATCATTTTTAATTATTTCAACATTAATCTTGCACAGAGCGGGTCCGCAGTGGACTCCGACTGGCAAACACTAATTATTGCGTACTTTTCAAAAAACAGTAAACTTTTTGTTGCCCTTTCAAACGCAACACCTGTTTGTATGCAATCCACACAACACCCGTGTACCAGTGTCCGTACGACACAACAGGTTTCATAACGAATTTATAAAATATACGTCGTGTGAAAGAATAATCTCATGCAAAAGCTCTCGCGAGTTCAGATGCTTCACCAGTAAACCCACCAACTTGTTATTTCGCTCTGAAAGGAATGCGCTCTAGCGTAGTGCAATTAATTGTAACATTTATTTTACATAACAATACTTTTTTTTTTAAATTACCGTCGTATTTTAAATTTTAAAATTCGTTTATTCTGAAGTTGTAATTATTCAGAACATAGATCTATGATATTTTAAATACTATTTAAACGTATTAATTCGAAAGATATACGAATGAAATCAATTTTATCGAAAAATATTCGATTCGAAACTGGATCTGGATACAAGTTGTATCAATGTGTCGAAAATTTAATAAAAATGAATTGTTAATTCTAGCGTCTCCTATCGGACTCCTCAAAGTTATCTGAGATTCCGTAAAAATAAAGTTGATGGCTTTCAAATAAATAATTTGAAAAGTGCAACAGGTTTGAAAATTTGTCGATTAACACACCTTCCCCGGATTGTAAAAAGATCCAGGTTCGAATCCCGGTAGCAGCGACAATATTTTTCGATAAATTTGTTTATGTATGTATATATCTTTCTAATTAATGCATTTAATTAGTATTGAGAATTCTTTTAATGTCGTCAATATTTTTAATGCCTGCCCGCATGATTTGGAAAGCATCGCTCGCTATCGCTTTAAATACACAGCGAGAAGAATAAACTAACTACTTCAATACATAGGCATCGTGAATTTTAATCACATGAACCTCCTCGTGTTCCTCAGACCAAGAAGAAGCGGAAGAGATGCGGAGAATGTATCGGATGCCAGAGGAAGGACAACTGCGGAGACTGCGCTCCGTGCAGAAACGACAAGTCTCACCAAATATGCAAACAGCGGCGATGTGAAAAACTCACCGAAAAAAAGGTAGGATCCTTTCTATTCTGAACTATTTATAAACATGCGTCCTGAAACTGTCGAGAGTGCGTTTCGAACTTTTGACTGTGAAAATATATATTTTATTATTACACAATGCCTCACAGTAAGAGACAGGTTTTCAAAATCAATATCAACAACTTATAGCTGTATTTCATAGTATACTAATACTATAAGTATTTATATATTAAGAATTCACCTGCATTGTATATAATGTAAGTATAACTAGCAGAAAGCAAATAGCAATAATAATAATAAAAAAGAAAGTGATTTTCCCGATATCAACTTAACCTAAACAATTAGCGTAAATAAATACCCAATCAGATGTATTAAAATACGTATTGTACCATTCCGGCGATGTCGCGACACACGTGCGCTACCTTTCAAACCCAACGAAAGAGTCTAATTAAAAATCGGCAATATGTAGTATCACCCAACCAGTATATGTAACATAAAACCATATATTCAGATCTCTTTTTATGCGGTAGATACGAAAACGCATAAAAAACACTAGACACACGTATAAAAATAATGGATACGTTCCATAATTTTCTAAAATCGCATAAAACTAATTCAATAAGTTAAAATATACCGAAAAACGCATAAAAAAAGTTTATTAAATTTCAGAAAAATATTCCTATTAATGTATACAAAATGTACCAAATTTTATAAAAAAAAGTTTATCTTTTTTGAATATTTTTTTTTAAATTATCATCGCTATATGACAATGTTGGGCATAATTTACGAACTGATTCTCAATCACTTTCATCACTAGAAGAGATAGTCAGATCTATGTCCTGAAGATAATGATTCTTCACAAATAAAATTAGCCCCAACTTTTCATGACGATTTTTCCCTTTTGGCAATATAATCAGTGATTGAACTTTGCGATGACTTTGCTCATTTTTTGTACAATTCCTGATATCCAGAAATACGATTCTGAAGCTCGCGTTGAAACCTGAATGCTCGTTCAGAATTATCATATTTTTCAATGAAATGGTTTGCCAATTTACTGCAAAGTTGAAGGATTAAATTTCGTTTTCCTTTTCTTCGACGATATCGAGAGTTATAGCAATGATATCATTGTCATTCGTGACATTATGCTCACTGAAAATTTCTGAAAACAATGGAGGGGAGAAGCGCGTCCAGACATGCCCAACTTCACTTGGTTTCGGCTGAATTGTACTGGCGCACACCGTATTTGCATATACAGACAAAATTCTCTCAATTTATGACCCTTCAACATGTCAAATTGGTCTAAAATAGTTATTTTAAAAAAAATGCTTCTTGAAATATAAACCGCACAACTTCAAAACCGCATAAAAAGAGACCCGAGTGTACGACATTTGCCGTGTAATAAATCATTTATTAAACAAGTTTTCATTCTCTCCTGCAAGCTGCAGCACATAAATATCGTGTAATGCACTTTGAAAGGTAGTAAACAGTTAACTATTTTACTACATTCCTTATTGTCGAGTGGTTTACATATAACACGGCCTACCAGAGTGCGAAATTACAGAACTCGACTAGGGGTTGACAGCGTTTAAGATTAAAAATTTATTTTTGAGATAATTATTTCGAAATTGTTACGCGAGGAAAGCGTCAGTTCCGCGGAACGATTCTCTGTATGCTGAGACGTGCGCGCAGGAGACGTTCTCCCGAATAATCTTCGACAAACACGTGGTACGTCATTATCCTTTAAAACTATTTTTAAACACTGTCAAACGCACGCAGGATTCCTTGTTGTGATAATACTGCGCAGAGTCTTCCAAATAAATGTTAACATTTTATAATGTTATTATCCAATTTTATTTCTCGATAGTTGAGTGAACCTCTTTAAGCAACCAATCGCCAATTATTTTATCCTTACTTACATACTTAACTTACTTAAGTTAAGTTAATGTTATATTCTCGCAGTGCACACAAGCAAAAAAGCTGCGCAATGCTAAAAATTCTGGGAAACAAATATAAATTAAATAGTTGGATTTACATTATCGAAATCGTTGTTTTACAATTAGCTCCATCTGTGTACCAGTGCAGACTTTAATTGATTTGTTCTTAAAACTACCACCACAACTCACCGCTACACCCATGGCGCTCTTTTGTATTCGCCGCATCGAGCTATTTACCGTTTTGTATGCAGTCGTTACCTATTCTGTTTTATTAACAGAATAACATTAGGAAGGGTTATAACTGCGTGCAAATCATTGAAGTGTCTACTTCCTCTTTTACTAATTCGCGATTTTTACTATCTTACGGTTTTTAATGTGTTGATTTCATGATTGTTCTTTAAATTTGGTGTATGGATTGGTTTTTGATTTGGGAAAACTAAATAGCAATTGGCAAAACTATTTTTTACGTTAACTTTTAATAAAAATAATTATTTCATTTAGTTATCACGTGAAGGATTTTCAAACAATAAATTAATCATGTTCAGTCATAGAAAGTGTTTTTAAAAACGTCCATACATTTTTATACGGGTAAGACGGTATTATTTTACGTTAAAACTTAAACTTTAATAACACTATTAAGAGTACTCTAATATTATAAATAAATACATGGTATGGTCATATGAACAACGGATATATTTAGTCTAAAGACGTTGGTTAAACGAAAGTATATATATATATTGTATTACATATATTAGATATGATTATATAATATCATCGGTAACAGCATAACCTAAATCTATACCTACTGCATGTCTTCTTGTATTTGTTGTGTGTAGTCAAGATAACTCGATGTAACAACAAAACAGTTTATTACGGATCTGACAATTACAAGTACAATATATTAAATGTGTTTTGATCTACGATTCCAGTGCGAGAAATCGCGCGCCCAAACGCGACGTTCTTTTATCCCTTCCACGCCGCCATTCTTGCCAACTTGCGCGCGTCGAACATTCGCTACATCATGATACGTTACAGTTAAAAGTTACTGAAGTTTTCATTTTTTTTTTTGGCGCAATACAGTACATGCAACAAAAAATTGGTTCAGTTTACATATATATATTTACAATGTTATATACCTATAATAGTACTATATACTCGGCGACCGAATGTATGGTGTTTGTTTTGTGAATATATTTAGATGACGTATTATATATGTGTTATATGAGGTATACATGTTGATGTGAGAAATAAATAACTAAGAAAATGTTTACATTTTTAACAATAAAAAAATTTCGATATACTATCTAAATATAAATTTTTCCACACGATTTATGGCCAGCGGCATTAGTTTTATAATTATTATGAGGAAATTAAGTGAGTGTCTTCAACGACAAACAAGGAGTATTCAAGTTTAATGTTGAGTGTAATTCAGGGTAAATTAATAAATAAAAGAACAAGTCGCCAGTCAGTTGATGTTTTATATAGTTGGAAGAACGCACGGAATATTATTATTGTTTTTGTTATCAAGTCTCTTTAATAATTTATATTCTTGATATTCAGAGTATAAATTGTTAAAGTATAAATTATAAATTATTGTAAAGTATAAATTATTGCGGATTCCAAATAGGTAAGGCGCATTCTAGTATACTTCTGACTAATGAAAATATAGCGATGGCATTATCAAGGTATTTTCTACGTCACAACTACAAATAGAACCTATGCCTAACAATATTTTCCATTCATTTATCGATTATAAAAAATGGTGTAGACAGATGCTAACATCACGGAAAGTTGTAGTTGTTTTTATGGTTATTAATAAATGTGCTCGTGATTTATGAGAAAATAAATAGTCAAATATATTTTAAAAATTAAATGTTTAAACCATGAATGTTTTACTATTTTGGAAATGTTCAAACTGGCTCTTTTGAAATTTAAATCTCACGCTGACAGCTGCGATGTCTTTCTCATTTTTACTATCCAAAATATTATTTTGACCTTTCAAGATTTATATACCTTTGTACGGAGAAATATTGTCAGAAAAAATCCTTGATACATAGACAATATTAAACAATTATCATGTCTGGATTTGCACTGGGTTGCTTTCCGCCAATAGGTATTTCCTTTTCGTTTCATAATGACGTATTAACAATTTCTTCCCTCCGTCTCCCCGCAGTAGGTGTAGTGCATTTTAATTTGCAAAGTCTGGTTATTATGTTATTAAATCCAATTCATTTTTAAAACTGTGACTATTGTCTATTGTACTTTGTATATAAATGTCATATATTCATCATCCCTGACTCTACAACCAGGTGTTGGTCCTGGACTCCTCAAAAATATACCTTCATCCAACACTGATATATAGATCTATACATTACACTGTCTTGCCTATTTTGGATTTACCTATTCTTCACCCTTCCACAGGTTTATTATTGAGCATTTTAGTTGTACATCATGCATACGTTCTGATTAGCCTACTCATCGAAGCCTCCCTAATTTTATGAATCTTGTGATCAAAGTAATCGCAATCGATTGCTACAGTGCAATAGTAACACGTTTTCCCGGTAGCAACCAAATATTTTTTCGAATAATAGATTTTTTCTGAACATTAATTTAATTTGTGTTAAAAAATACCACAAAAATCGCAACCTTGTAATAAAAATGTGTAGACATTAAAAGTATTACAGCTGTTCTTCAGGGCGTCGTGTAGGACTTCATCCGTTTTATAGGATTTATGTATAATTGTTTTTAAACAATTTTACACCAACTTTTGTTTTATAACAAAATTGTGGTTTCGTAAGATATTTTTTCAGTGTTTACTTTTTATTAAATGAATCTTATGTCATTTAGTTTTAACAAATTTTAAAATACAATTTTGAACTTCTGCGTTTCACGCCCAACAACTCGACAACAACAAACAATATTTTATATTTATCGCGCGCTCTACTGAAAAATAAACATATATAATATTATAATCGTGCATATACGATTTCTTTATCGTGTAATGAATATTATTTAATTTATTAAGATAAATCAATACCTACCTTAAGACTAACGTAAATCAAACGAATTATGATTTTCTAATGATATTTTTGAATTCGACTAACTTGTTATTTTTATTAAAAATTGTATATGGCACGCTGAATTTATTTCGTACCATGCGTCTGCTCCAAGTGCTAGGTTGGTGGAGGTGTTTCGTGCAAGTGCTTCAAATACGAAAACGAATCATCATTATAGTAACGCACCCATGCAAAGATTTCACAGACTTGGGAACGATTTTAGTTCTGTCGATATATTCGATATATAAGTGTGATATTTTCGGTGCAGTATTAAGACAATTATGTATTTTATATTAATGCGGTACGATTTATATCATTAACAAAAATGGTATAAAACAATTATGTAATGAAAAATTAAGATGAATAATAAGAGATTTATAATGTTCTTATAAGGCGAAACGCGTCTAACGTAAATTAAACGAGTAGAATAAAAAAAGGACAATAATATCCTTACAGACGGATAAACGCGATAAAAACATAAACAAGTAGAAATTATATTGTTAATAATCCATTAGAAATCCGTTTTTAATAAAAATAAAAACTGAAGGAAATATAAAATAGGTACACATCCAAATATAACAGTAAAAATCAACAGTTAAGAAATAGTGAAAGTATTTATGAAAAGGAAATAAGAAATGTATATATCATACATATATAGCGAAAATAACTCATTTTTTTACGTACAAACTATAATATGTTGTAAATAGAATAATAATAAATAAGTTCGGTTTTATGTTAGATTAGAATCTATTAATTATATGTATTTTATTAATAATAATTAATTCAAGTATTTAAACAGTTCTATCTTTCACTTAATTTTTATTATATTTTATGTCTTTATTTAATTGTCATCTTTAACAATATGCAATATAAACTGTACTATATTTAGATTGTAAGATATACGTGTGAATGTATCCGCCTGCGAAAATGATAAATATATATATATTTTAAATAACATCGCTTATCCACACCACCAAGAACGCAAATCAAATCACATCCGTTGTATAAATTGTCAACGAACGCTAAATAATGCTCCGTGAATTGAATGGCGAAGGCGAGCACGCAGGTACCTACTGAACGAACACATTTGGGTATCTTTCCTTCGAGTTGAAAGGCTTCGGCATCCTGCCCGGCCGAGGAGGACCGGCCGAAGGCCGCGCGTGATGCGGGGCGGACTGGCGGGCGACAGGCGTGCAGGCGCTCGCGTGCAGGGCGGGGGGCGCCTCTTGCCGGGGAGCAGCGAATTTTAACTATTCATCCGTAACCGAAATCGCCTCGTCTCACCGGGTCAAATAATACGTTACGGTAACATTTCTACGACGTCTAATATCGATCTGTAATACTTTCAGCTGTTTATTGTGATTTAAAATGAACGTATTATATTCGAAGTAGTTTTGAAATTCTTATACGTTTACGTAAATAAAAAAATTGCATTTCAATTCGGGCTCGCTGTTTTATATCGTTCAGAGATATTTACAGGCTTTTGAATTTTGTGCGCAATTTAATATATTTTTTTATAAAACTCTGATACTATCAGTACCGATAAGACGATTCAGAAATCTAGACTTTAATAAAGATAAATGAGAATTTTCAAAATAAGCGTTACAATCAGGATCTTTACTGAAAATCACAACATTTAAAACATGTAATATATTACTGATAGTTAACCCGATATGACTGCTCAATAATAAATCTGAAGAATGACTAAGGTGGTGGGGTGGCAAGACAATATAAATAAAACATATCCATTTTTAGCGTCAGCAAGAAACCTACCCAGTGCACAGACAGTTTATTATGTTAGTTCTATTATGTTTACACTGTCAAAATCCCTTAATAACATTAAAATTAATTGATAAAATAGAAGATACCTTTATCCATTTTGCATTAAGGCAGATTTTATTTTGTTATGTCACCGACTACTAACTAGTATACATGCTGTCATCCCTGTCTAATTCTTGTGTTAGTCGTATCTACAATGTGATGACTCTCCAAGTATCACCAGATTCCCTTGGCGTTCTATTCTCTGATTAATGATTAATTTTTTGGGTCCAGTTCAGTGTGTCCAGGTATCAATATTAAGTTTATTTCAACAACGTATTACAGACAATAATATTCAATAATACTGTAATGGAAGAGAAGCGTTCCCCCAGAGACGGCCTCTTATAATGTTCGTCCCACACCGCTCATCTACTCACTTTCATGACACACACACACACACAAACATTCATGTACAAAGTGACAGTTCTCACAGTAAATAAGTCAATTCTCGTCATGTCTGGTAAAAACACATTTTAGATATTATTCAATTATTGAATTGATTAAGACAATAAAGTACTGATAAAGCACAATCAACACTATTTTAAGGAATCAAAAATGGTACACAGATGTGTCTCTTGTCTTCGGCATCATCCGAGGTATGAACAATGACATTTATGAATTAATTGACCCTACGAGGCGGGGTTGGCCGTGCATCTAAAGAAAATCAAACGTTCACATGACAGTCGACGGGGCGTTTCGCCGCGCCGCCGCCCGCGTCCGGCCCGCTCTCGGTGGAAGTGGCTCGAACACAGCTGCCAGAACCGCTCCCACGTGTGCCGCCGGGATGCTGCACAACTCTCGGAGGTGTTGCATTACCCATTTAGGATCATTGTAATCGCACCGAGCGCGCTGTGTTCCAGGGATGAACACATTTCTGCGTTCCAGGGATGAACACATTTCTGCGTTCCAGGGATGAACACATCCAACATATTATATTATAATTTCCCTACATCCGCCCGCCTTTCTAGATACAAGTAACGCGATCAAAATCTGATGTCACGGATTTAGCATAGTTCTTTTAAAAATAGAAAAATATTGTAAATACTAATTAGAAAGATATACATATAAAATCAATTTTATCGACGAGTATTGTTGTTGCGCCACTGGATTGGATTGGATCTCTTTCCAAACCGGAGAAGGTGCATTATCCAACTATGCTACAGCGACATTATTTTTGACGACAAATTTTCGAACCTATATCTTACACTTTTTCAAATTAATATCAACAAATAAAATAAAACGGCGACGTTGTATATATATTTTTATCTTTATTACGGCCCTCGCCAATTAGACGTAACTAGCCATTACAAGTACATACAAATAAAATAAAATATTTTTTTAAATATATAAACAATTAACATAAATAAATAATCATGATTTTTGAAATCTAATTAACATACATTGACTTTTTTTTTCTTTCAATTTTTACATAACATAGTAAGGAGAAGAACATTTATATTTGAAAGTAAAAAATTGTGATATATTTCAATCAATAATTTAAACGAAAGCAGACTTCAAATCTATCGCAATAATTTTGAATGTGGAACAATAATATTAAATAAATCGCTCCTTGAACCTAAACAGTATATATATGCACGAATGGTACAATAATTGTAATTAAAATAGAGTTAAACTATAACTAGAATTATATTGTCTTGACCATTCCTGTTTTAATTTATTTTTGTAGTACAATTTTGGACTATAGTATAATTAATCTCCGAAACTATTGTTTATTTCTTCAATATTTGTAAAATTACTTTGTGGCCTCATTTTATATTAATAATTATACAAAATACTTTGTTTAAACCACTATTTATTATTGTGAAGGTGTAATTATTCAGAACATGTGTTCTCCTAAATAATAAAAGTTGTATCAATGTGTCTAAAATTTAATAAAAATGAATTGATAATTCTGGAGTCAGCTATCTGATCCTCAAAGTTATTTGAGATTCCGTAAAAATAAGATAAATGGATCTTTCAAATAATGGAACGATTAAATGTATTAATATCAAAAA
Source organism: Eubasilissa splendida (assembly GCA_031772225.1). Classification (NCBI taxonomy): domain Eukaryota; kingdom Metazoa; phylum Arthropoda; class Insecta; order Trichoptera; family Phryganeidae; genus Eubasilissa; species Eubasilissa splendida. Next base: position 23,822,787 of record CM062845.1, on the reverse strand, counting down.
AGATAACATATAGGTTCGAAAATTTGTCGCTAAAAATATCGTCGCTGTAGCATAGTTGGATAATGCACCTTCCCCGATTAGGAAAGAGATCCAGGTTTGAATCGCGGTGGCGTAACAGCAATATTTTTCGATAAAATTGATTTTATATGTATATCTTTATAATTAACATATTTAATTCATATTTAATTTACACTATTTATTAATTATTCTACATGTTAACATAATAAATAACCAAATCCTCTTTGCAAATAGTCACATTTTAAGTTTGTTTTCATATTTATTCACCATTTTCTAGTTTTGTTTTTATCTATGCTTGTATTTTTAATTTCAATATACATTGTTTCGTGAAGAAGATACCGTAGTTATTGAAACATGTAGAATAATTAATAAATAGTGGTTTAAACAAAGTATTTTGTATCATTATTAATGTTTATTTATTTATACATTATTTCACACACGGTGGATTCTCCACTAGGTTTTTGGGCAATTTTGGGGAACCTCACATGTGTATAGTCTAGTAGTAATCTACAAACTAGACCAACAACCTACTGAAGAACTTATTTGTAAATAAATAAATTAAATTTAAATAATTCCACGTGTGAAAATTATTGATTCTCAAATAATTTGTCGTAATTGTTGTCAGGTAATTTCTTGACAATTTCCTTACCGTTGTCCGCCCCAACAGCGGTGAGTAGTGCTCTCCGGGGCGTGCAAGATTGCAGGCGTTATACTCCAAAAGGCTGAGAAACTACGTTATTAATAGAATCGGGGTACAATGTAATCGCTTGTTAAGTATGACACTATTATTTGGCAACTACGTTTTCGCGAGATAGAACGAAGGTGTAGAAATTTACTCGTTCACGAAGAAGAAAATCAAAGCACCATTTGGGTAGGCGCCTAAACTATTTGAGCAGTTGAAACAACTCAGTACCAGATTATTTTCCAAAAGTAATATGTACATATTGATTAAGTATATAAAGCAATCTTCACAGAATTGCACCAAGTATTTCCTTGCTGTACTACACACAAATCACATTCATCATGTAATTCCTCCACATGAAAACATCTACGTCCAAAGCTTCACTTTGCCCAACAAATTCGTGCGATTTCTCCGCATTAAAACATCTACGTTCAAAGCTTCATTTTGCCGAACAAATTAATGAGATTTCTCCGCATAAAAACATCTACGTCTAAAGCTTCACTTTGCCGAATGAATTCACACGATTCCTCCACGTAATAAACATCTACATCCAAAGCTTCGCTTTGTCGAACGAATTCACACGATTTCTTCACATAATAAAAATCTACGTCCAAAGCTTCATTTTGCCGAACAAATTAATGAGATTTCTCCGCATAAAAACATCTACGTCCAAAGCTTCACCTTGCTGAATGAATTCACACGATTCCTCCACGTAATAAACATCTACATCCAAAGCTTCGCCTTGTCGAACGAATTCACACGATTTCTCCACATAATAAAAATCTACGTCCAAAGCTTCACTTTGCCGAACGAATTCACGCAATTTCCACAAGTTTAGAGTTAACAGTGTGGCGGCATATTTTGTAACACTATTATTTCCTTACTAGACATGTATACCTATATAAAATGTATTATTTATAACCCGTGATATTTTTTTTACCGATTACTATTCCTACTTCTGTGTTATGTCCGCGTGTAAACCTTTGTATTTTCTAGATGTGTGCAATATTAAGTTCCATCGATCTGATTCGGTTTTCTATTTATGTTTCTAGCCAAAATTTCCCGCCGACGCGCAGTTACGGGTGACGTTATTAAATCCACTACCACATTCAATAGCGATAATATAATTTTATCGTGAAAGGTGCCTACCGCCTGTATGCCTATACTATATGTGAACATTTAAAATAGACGAAGCAAAATTGTCGGCTCGTCTCACGCGTATGCACTAATAAAAAATCAATACAGTGCGTTAGGTCTAGTTCCCGGGGAGGGGGTGCCGGGGGGCGCCCCGCCCCGACCCCCACCCCATCCCCACCCCGCTGCACGTGCACTCTATGGGGGAACGAAATGCGAAATTTTCAAAACGATGTTGTAGTTGCTAGGGTAGCGGGAACGGAAACACACACGCGTGTGCGCTGTGCGTGTATTGCGACCGGTGCCTACTATGCGTGTGTATGAGCACTAACAGCGACGCAATTAACATTTACTTAAATATATATTTTTTATAATTTTAATACATACGTTTTTCACTTGTATATTTAGTCATGTCGCTGGTTGGTCATTTGGGAAAAGATCGTCCCGTAGGTATATAGGTTATTGAGTAAATGCAATGTTTTTTATTAGAACACATTATTATTGTGAAATTGTAATTATTCAGAACAGACGGTCTGTGATATTTTAAAAAACAAAGTAGACGACTTTCAAATAATGGAACGATAGATGTATTAATTTGAAAAAGGTTCGTAAATTTGTCGTCAAAAATAATGTCGCCGTAGCATAGTTGGATAATGCACCATCCCCGGTTTGGAGAGAGATCGAGGTTTGAATCCCGGTGGCGCAATAATGAATACATTTAATTAGTATTTTTTAATGTTATTTAGTTAAGATACGTTTATATATACACGTGTTGAGATCAGCTTGAGATTGATAGAGACAAAAACTACCATATATCACCACAACTATCTATTCTTAAAGTTTAATATAACTAATTTGTGTAACTGTTTTTCAAAATCCGCTATAATACTTTTTTAATAAATTATTTTAACAAATTCTGAATTTTTTTATTTATTTAATAATTCGCTTTGTTAGCTAGCAATATTAAGTATGAATTTAAGGTGGGCAAAACCCGGTATAATGTACTTTCAGTACCTGTCATGTTTTTCGTATCATACTGATCAAAATTCAAATTAATGCAATAATTAACTTTAGATGAAAATAATTAATAAATTTTCTAAAAAAGTAAAAACGTCTTATAGCGGCTATTGAAAGTCGGCGACTCATACGTAATTTTGAAAATCCCCCTAGTAACGAACGGTAATGCCATTTGGCATCCATTTGACGCACGAAGAGCGTAGAGTGAGACGAGAGACGGCGAATCTCTGAGACCCGGTGGGTACACGGGGACCACGAAAACTCGAAAACGGTTGACTGCAAATAATGTGGAGTCCAAAATCTCTTCATGGATACTGGCCAAAAGCGTTGCTGAGTCCTGGCGTAACCAGTAATTGAATAAAGTTCAACATCACAAAATCATTTAGAAACATCTCCAAAGTTTGCGATGGCAGGTATATGATGATCACTTCAAATCGTCGATTTTTTCTTTTGCAATATTAATAATGTAAAATTGTTAATTCGTAATGAAAATAAATCAAGCTGAAATTGCTACTGCCTAGAAATAGCGATATCAAAAGTTTATTTCAAATTCATTCACAAGATCAGTGACGTAACAACGGCGCACATAATAACATACAGCAGCGGTGTTTTGATGTGAGCTGTGGGGCGCGGGGCGCACCGGCTCGGCAGCCCTAGGTGGGTGCGACCGATCTCGAAATAAACAAATTACTTTCGCTGTAAAACAACACGAGGGATTTGTTTGTCTTGGAAAAGTGATTTTGTGTCGCGAGTGCGGTTATAAAAATGCATTCATTTAAATAAACGCTTCTTTTTATTATGTTTAGCTAATGAGTAGCGAGCGAAAAATGACAGAACCAATCGTGTATTTTAATCTGTGCTTACTTTCATTCACCTGCAGCTAGGGCACGAAGACAGAAATTATAGATTACGTATTTATTTCACATTGCGCTCACTAATAAGACGACAAGCGCGTTCAGATTTTGTATTTGATTCTGTATTACAAATGTTATATCTTGTTTCACGTGTCATGTTTTTAATTTAGCGAAACAAGAACGAAAAGATGATTTGATATTTTGTAACAAATCCTGAAACTTTTTTGTAAATTCGTATTAAAGAGCATAAGAGAATACCGTACTGATGTAATGCCGATAAATGTGGTTATTTTATTTTTCGAATCTCGAAATACAAGAATTACGGTATTTGAAAAATCGATATACAAAAATATATCCCAACGCACAGCGCGCCAATATCACTTTGTTTTTTGTCGAAAAACCTTCAAAACAATCATTTTATTGTTATGTTTTATTTACAAGCTCCATAGATTTAAATCGATATAGAGTAGCTCGCCCACCCGAATCTCTGTCGCGCGGAAATGGCCCGTAATCGAGTATTTGCGGACCAACAATTTTCAAATATGCGAAACGTCCGATATTCGTCAGGTCCGTGACCTTGGCACAACACGGTATCATCTGATCAAATTTTTTTGTATCAAAAATCTTTTCGAAACCTTTTTACAAACATGTCAAATTTAGTTTATGGATATAACAAGAAAACAAAACGGTATTATATTTTAATAACACTTATATTTTTTTATATATCTGTGGATTTGAATACAAATAAAATATAACGTGTTTATGGATACGCCTTCGATAGCTGGTTCCCAGGTTTCCGATCAACAATAAAAGCACACATATAATGTATGAAGTGCACTAACCCCTTTAATTTTGCTGTCTTTCTTTTAGCTGGGTTGTCTTCTTTAGATTTCGACCGACCGAAGCGACGCCTGTCGGTTACCGTCTTCTTAGCTTCCGAAAAAAGGCAGCAATACTCACACACACACATACATGCACATTATTATAAACCGGGAATCCGAAATAATAAATCGGTTTACTTTATTAATCTAAATTATTTATCGATATTTTTATATACATTTCACCTCGTCGGCGATGAACCAAACTCCGTCGAAAAAAAACCAAAAATCCAAAAAAATAATATTCAAACATTAGAACTCCGTATCTCTCAGTTTGATGTAAATGTCAGATGTTACCTTGTTACTCCAAGGGCGCGGGGTGGATCCCGAGTAACCGACAACGCGGTAATATAAAATCCGTTTGGATTTTCGTCGCGCGTTTGTTACAAATGAATTTTTTTTAATGATACTGAATTGAGCGCTGCCATCGGATATTACGATTTACACTTATTTTCGACAGTTGTTTCGGGAGACAAGTACTCCAAATAAAGTAGTCCATTTTATTCAAGTTAAATATAACGAATGAGGAGTTTATTCAAATTTTCTCAAACATTTGACAAGATTTAGACCAAGCTCGATTTTTGCAACTTGTCTGGGCGTTAGGCGATATTTGAAATAATGTATTAACAACTGCTCGTGATTTTACTTACGATTTTTTTAAACGGTGTAGTATTAAATTAATCCCAATTTCCGCACAATATTCCACTGTGTTTTATTGATATCCAAAACGTATTTGGCACAGTTTTCAAACAAACATTTTTCAGTACGGTAGTTTTATAACAATATTTTAAGTGGCCAGGAGATGATAACCTATGGATTATCTCAAGTTTCAATTTATCGTTGATGATTTTGATACTATAATACATCTAGGATATTTAATTAAAAAAATATTTCATAAATATATTTAACCCTTCCCAACCCATGCAGTAACACAGGTCTACCATCATAATTAAACCTGTAATATTTCGGTAAATACATGCAACATACAATTCATATTTTAGTTAATCCTAAAGAAAATATCAACACTTAGGAATGACTAGTGAAAAACCAATCATGAAAAGGGAATCGTACAAAAATAATTATTTTTTCCATTCAATCCGTTGTAAAATTAATAAGTTGGTAAAAATACAATTTGTGATATGAAAGACAGAGATCACACACTATTTTCACAGTGAAAATAAAAACAAACATACAAATATAATTGTCTCTTTCTCACTAATTAAATGAAGAGAGATAAGAAGGAAGAACACATTGTATAGGACTTAATGAATGCTCTAAATTATGTTATTAATCATTTTTTCAAAATTGAATGCTCAATATTTAGAGTAAATTCGAGCCATTAAAGCCATTTAAGCCAATAAAAACATTTTTTCTAACTGTTATTTACGGTAACACGAGTTGACAGCGTGGCTGCGTTCGGATATTTTATTTCATGGTATGGTAAAGGTTAAGAACGACAATCCTGCAACATTTTGGAAATAATACTGATCAAACAGGGGAATTTTTTTTTAATGCACGAGATGTTATTGACCGAGCGTGCTAACGAATGATGTGGAGTTTTCGATTCTCGAATTTTGAAGTCATTATAATATGCATAATTTTTAACGAATCACGTATTTGTTAATGCGGAATGGCGAATCAGCGTAACTAACTTTACAAAGTTCATATATTTTATTAAGGACGTTCCCAAAAAAAACACTTTTCTTACAATCCTTTTGAAACTTTGAATACACATACTTATGAGTGTCTTTTATACGTAGAATTTTTTTCAGTAGTAAATTTGTAAATATTGAGTATTAAAATGAGCAATTTAACATACGAACCATACCCGATCATCCCCGATCGATGTTGTAGCGCACGTTTAATTGAATAGCAATAGTAATTTTCTTACGATTATTTTGGAAAACTGAGAATCAGTCATTGAAAATTTAATAAATATCTTTCTGTAAAAAAAAACTAAAACAAGCGGCATTCGTTTTGTTATAAAAAAATGTTAAAAGTCGGCTACTTTTGAATGGTTTTGACGTTTCCTTTTATAATTTGAATAGTGAGAGATTTTAGAACTTGTGCGCATGTGAGCGGAAGCTACACGGAAGTACACTGTACCTCAACTGTTTTTTATTCTATTCATAGTACTTCATAGTAATTTACATACGGGGGAATCTTCTTGAAGATTGAGTGCGACTGCTCTTTAGGAACGTCCTTAAGGAGAACACATTCTAATTGTGAAGTTGTCATTATTCAGAACAGACGGTCTGTGACATTTTAAATACAAATTAAATGAATTGATTAGAAAGATATACATATAAAATGATTTTTATCGCAAAATATTGTTGTTGCTACCGTAATTCGAACCTGGATCTCTTTCCAATCTGGTGAAGGTGCATTAACCAACTATGCTACAGCAGACAGTACTTTTGACGACAAATTTTCGAACCCACATGTTTTTCGATCAAATTGATTTTATATGTATATCTTTCTAATTAGTACATTTAAATAGTATTCATATGTTTTAAATTGTATTCACGGTAAGGGCAACCACCTTGACAATTGAGTGTCAAAAGATTTAATATAATACTCCAGTAGGGAGGTACGTAATCTGTCTGTACGATACCTACCTACATAAAAATCCACAATTCATTTAAGTACATGACTCGTGTCAGCGCTGATATTTTCTAAAAACAGTCGATTTGGATTACATTTCATGAAAACAGATCTGGTTACCGTTAAGCAGCGTGTCAAGACGTCCAGAGTTACTGCCAAGTTTGGCATCAGCGCGCACCGACACCACGTACTCGCCATCTCTGGCCTGGCGGTATCTCGAAGTGATACTGTACGTAAACTTATCTAAATCTATATCTGATAATAATTTATCTTTTAAAGTGAGAAAAAATCAATAATCTTTGTTCTGTATTTGTAAAAAATATATTTTGGCGCACGTTAATATCGGCCGCGGATAACGTTATTGTCACATTTCCGCGTCCTCTATACATTTCCTCATCCTCGTCTTTAGTATGAACTGTAACCCTGACGCCAGCAGGTGTCTCTTGATCAATATTGTTTGTTTGATCTCGACATGACAATACCATTCGCGGTATAGACTGTTACCTCCAGTGCACCAGCACTGTTTTCTGTGATCATAGTGTTTATTGTTTGTGTGTGCCGTGGATGAACAGTGTCACCACCGTCTTCAGTCGGGAGCGGAGATCGTAACCATCGGATTTCGGAGGCGTCATACTTGAGATAAGGCGAGCAGGCCTTTTAAGTCTCCTGATTCCTTCCCCACCTTGCGGTTATTCCGACTTACAACCGAAACTATCGTAATCCATTTCGCGACTCGGAGATCGCACAATCTTTTATTTTTGTTTCCATGGTTACCTACGTAATGTATAATCAAAAATATATAATTTAAGATATCAAATCAACTGTTTAATTTTGCGTACTTGTATATAAATTTTTTTTGCACCTAGCTCCATCACGAGTGACAGACTTTTATTGAAAAAGCTTGAATTGTTTCGATGTATCCCATCGATATTCCAACATTCTGAGCTGTCATTTGAAGCGTCTTTCGATAATCGTTTTCATTCAGTGAAAGGATAGCAAACATATATTTTAGATAATCGAAATTAGCGATCTTCCACAGTGAGTGTCGTCTTCAGTGTCTTCTCGTCGCTAACAAAACGTTTAATACACAGCATTAATAATGTCAGAACCTTATTACGAGCAGAATTTAAATTTAAACTGATATATTATATACCATGTATGAATATAATTCTGGACTATTGCGAATGATATAATATATCATACCTACAATACAGATGTCAACAAGCTTACATTCATGTCATGTATTTCGTAGCATTTACGAATAAAAATCACTTTCCGAGAATTTTTTGAGCAACCCTCGTGTAGTATTTTGTTACGTATAAATGGCTTACGCCTACTCCTATCCTATCCGTATTAGCAATCTCTAGAACACTTGTGCTAGTATACAGGCATTTTGCTAATATATAGAAATGTTTATTTACATGATTTTTAGCGCATTAATAAATAGATATTTACGTTATCTACAATATTGATACAAAAATTAAATATATCATTTATTATATATGATATAATACGTATTATTTCTGAACAGTTCAGTTGTAAAATCCGCCCTTTCTGATTTTAGCAGAAATTGCTACATTAATGTTATTTTAGGTATTTTGGTTGAAGTCGTAATAAATATCGAATTCCCCATTATTTTATTGTAAATTCCATTTTCTCGAAATTAGGAATATTCATTAAGGGGTTTTGAACTGAACGATTCATATTATCAAGATAAAAGTAGATAGAGATTTTTATTTTCATAATACACATACTATAATTTGTTACTAAAATCTTTAAGTATATAATTTTTTCACCCCCAAATAAGATGGATCTTGAATTATGATAAATTTGTTAGGATTTAGGAAACATTAAAAATTAATCATGTTGAAAAGGTTGAACAAAAGTGAACAAGCTAACACAAATATTTTTCTATTCAGTTTTGTTTATTTTTTGTATATTTATGTTTCCGTCATTTCTTGCGTTAAATTAATTTTCCGGGCTACCGGTGAATGTGCGTCAATAAATACGTAATGTTGTCTATTTATCGGGATGTTGATTGAATGTGGTCGTTTAAGCGCATGTGTAGAAAATCTATACACGAGTAGACGAAACAACGAATTACAAATAGATATAGATCGGTTTGTGGCATAGTCGATATAGTTAAGAAAGGGATGGTTTAGGCACGCGGAGCGCATGAGCGAGGAGTGGATGGTACAAAAAATATACGAGGCGAGTGTTAACGGTAACATGAATATTCGGCATCCGCGTAAGATCAAATCTTGAAAATGGTCGTGTTAAAAGCTTAAACAATTGAAGAATGTGCATGTTTGAAAGTATGCCAGGACAGAAGAGTATGGCGTTCTATTATCTTTGCCCAATTAGTTAGTGATATGGAAGATATCAATTAATCGATATTTTTATTAAAAATTAATAAATTTATGAAACTGCTTAAGACTATAATGAGACACCTATTTCAATAAGCGAATCAATTATTATTTTAACGTCGCTACCGTGCGAATTTTAATCTGTGACATAAATGATTAATGGCGTAACATAATTTGTGCGGCTACTGTATCATCATTTCCAGTCGCAAACGGTCGTCCGTCCCGAGCTGGGCGCAGGGCGCTGGGCGCTGGGCGCTGGGCGCTGGGCGCCGGGTGGTGAAGCCGGCCCTGCCGCATTATGTAAAGCCGTCACAATGAATCGGTCACACATCTGTCCCTGGAAACCGAAAGTCGGTGGGTACCGTTGCGTTCGGAAGGAGTCCCGTTTATTTGCGGCCCAGGGTCCGGGACCGCCGGGACCGACGGGACCGCCAGGTTCCCGTCTACCTCGGTGCATTTTGGGTTTCTGGAACCGAGGAGCAATGACCTTGTTTCGATATAAAAAAGGTCTAGCTGCCGCCACAGCTGCGGGGTTCCGAAATGTTCATTGGTGCTTTTGTCGCCTCACAAAAAATGTTCTCGAGTGAAAAAGTACGCGCCGTGTTAATTCACATCCGATGTGAAGAGACACTTCTTCCTGCCCGTCAGTCGATATTTATCTATACACTCTTTTAAATCGTGATTTGTTACAATACGCGCGCATCCCGCTTAGGACACTCAGATCAATATTAAATCCCAAATCTTTAAGCAGAGAGCTTTTCAGAGCTGCGTAATTATTCTATTCCGCTCTCTGTACGGTGAAAATTTACCACGAGAAATATTTTCCCTTTCTCGGAAAAGTTTTCCGTTATCCACATCGAGCTTTCCGACACATTACTTTTTTTTTTTTAAATATTTATAACATTTTTACACTCGATGTCAATTTGACTACCTACTATTGGGTAATACTTCCTTTTATAAATTATTATCATTAAATATTCGTACATTAATAAACCAACACGTGTCTATGGTCATATGATTTGAGAAATTTTCATATCTACCCGAATTCATTTACATAATACAATATAATTTCAGAACATATTTCTGTCGTACGCGAAATATAATTCCTAAATTTATCGTAAATGTAATCGGTTGCTGTAGTGTAATGGTAGCGCGTTACCCCGGATAGGAAAAGGTTCAGGTTTGAATCGCGGTAGCAACCAAATATTTTTAGATAAATAGATTTTTTTTATTAATTAACTTAAACTTAATGAATCTCTAGTGATAATATTATAATGGAAACCAACTTGCAGAACCAATTTGTTTACTTCATTAGATCCCAGTGCGTATCGAGATGGATAGCGATTTAAAAAAAAAATATTATTTACGACGGAATAGAGATAACGCACTGAACTACTTTAAAGTAAGCCAAGTAGTAGAAAATAGCGTAGAATAATAGCTCAAGAGACATGCATATTAATGCAGTCACATGTTTTATGAATAATATGATATACTCGAGGAAGTGTTGCTCTATTTTAATTTACTGTACAAATGAAGTAATATAATAGGATGCTTCTTGGAAATCTAGCAAAGAAAAGCGTATCAATACACAAGACTGTCGCTAAAGTATTTCTCAAATGTACGAATGAATGTTTGTGACGATTTGATTTAACCCGCTGCCTCGGTGTCTCCACGTGACGTCGGTAAATGCGCTTTTGACACCGGGATGGGATTTGCGGCGCAGGATCTACGGAAAGTTTTTTTTTTTTTAATTCCTTAAAGCTTACACCTCAGATCTGAGCACTCGACGTGGTACGCTATTTGTTTTGACTCTTTTACTACCTTACTAATAGCGTAAGTATTTTATATTATTACATGAATTAGAAGGGTAATAAAGTCTAATATAATAATAAAACCCTCTAAAAATGAATTAATCAACTAGGCGCGGACACTTTGTCTACAGTGTCGCCTTATTCTAGAGTAAGTGTAACTCAAATAAATAACTATACACTTAAATAATATTTTTACGGAGAACACATTATTGTTGCCGTTTTTCAGAACATAGTTCTGTGGTATTTTATATACAAATTAATTTAATCACCTTGAAAGATGTACAGAAAAAAACTATTTATCGAAAAATATTTTAATTACTACCAGATTTCGAATCTGGAACTTTTCCTATACAGGAAAATTTGTCGTAAAACTACTTACTCGATATGGCGAAATAGGATAACGTGTTTTACCGGATAGGAAAAGATCCAGCTTCGAATTCTGGCAGCAACTAAAATATTTTTTCAATGACCAGTTATTTTATGTATACCTTTCAAATTGATTAATTTAATTTGTATTTAAATAATACTTCATATATCATAATCATTTTTGGAGTTCGAGCCGACGCCGTCCGCTAGTCTGCATCTCTGTGCGGAGGATCGAGCGCATTAGTCTGCTGTCAGTTCCCCGACCGCCTCGCTGGGTAAAGGCCGTGCCGGCCGCCGGCTCGGCGGCGGCTGGTGCACGGGAGTACGCGGATCGATAGCGCCGCCCCCCCTCCTCCGCCCGCCGCCCCTCCACCCCTAGACGCTGCGCGGGAAATGACTCATCAGCGGTCGCCCGGTGCGGCGTTGCAACATTTTTAATAGCGTATTTTATTCGCTCATAATTTCGCGCAGAAAACTAACAATTAAATTAAAAACCCGCGATTGAACGCGTACCTGGCGTCGCAACAAACCGGTTTGTTGCGTAACAATTCGCGGAATTTTTCTAATTAAAAAAAATTAGATTCGGCTGGATCGTTTGATGGAAAGTTTGCTTCTTCGAAGTTGGGTAATAATTACTAGATTACTTTAACTTAAATTGCGCAGATTGTGTGCAACCCTTCTCTGTGTTGGTTAATTATTATTTTATTAAAAATCATAACAAAATGGGCGTCATTTGAAAGACATTTGTTTAATGCGGTAGTTGTATATTATAATTGTTCAAATACTTACTGTTCATTCGTATTACGGGGTATTATTAATACACGAACATTTAACACCTCGAGATCGGGTGAGTATTGTCCACAGCGCCGCGCACATTGGGGAAATCGATTACTCCGTAGAAGGAATGAGTCATGGTAGGATTTTCTCGGAAGAAATCCACCGTCGGCTGAACTCGGTTCGGGTCGCCCCGGTCCACGCCGCGCCACCCCTGCTGCCCGCTGCTGCTGCTGCTGCTGCTGCTCATCGCCCCTGCACCGACCCCCCTGACTCACTGATGAAACATCACATTTTCCCGATTCCCTCAAATTTTAAATCTTGTGTCAGAGGTTCGATTATGTATGTGAAACACGCGAAATTGACATCGCAAAATATTATATATATATACATATATCAAAAGTCAACAGTCAAATTAAAATGGCCGCCGTGGGTATATAAGATAAAACAGATTTTTACTATTCACACATAAACATGAAAATACATATTTATCATTTGGTAAGAGATTCCTAAACAAAATATTTTAATTAATTTATGAGTTCTGCGGTATTTCAATACAAATCAAATTTTGAATAATATATGTATCAATTTGAAAGAACTACAGCATATAGGTTCGAAAAATTTGTCATTATTTAACAAACTTTACTCTTACGACCCGATGTACACATTGCTGAAATTTTTTATTTTATTATTAATATTTTTGTATATTTTGGCTCGACTATAGGTACTAATCTTAATTCACTAATAAAATTCAGTGTGATGATTTTTTGACATAAAACTTTTTTACCGTAATCTATCAAAAAGTATGTTAAAAAGCTGTTAAAATAAATGAACATATTTTTTAGTTTATGTTTATTATCCTGGTTTATGACTCACTCTCGGGTATGAAGAGGTTAAGATCTGTTAAAATAGCGTGCGTTAAAGATATTCCTTTATGTTTGCAGTTTAAATTTGAGACATTCTATTCATATTTGATACTCCGTCAAGACAGCACTAACAATTCTTCTTCCATGGCGCTACAACCCAGAGTGGGATTTAGCCTCCTGTACAATTGCTTTCCGCCGACTTCTATTCCTGGCCTTTCTTCAACTTGCGAGCCTTCTATCTTGCTCCAGTTCTTTTTCACACAGTCAGTCTGATTTGCCTTCAAATTAATGTATCAAAAATGAAATAATTTATTGAAATGCCGACGTATGTGGTGACGGATTTAGAGAATCGCGATGGTGAGGGGCTCCGCTTTCTAAAAGGCCACCAAATCATTAAAAAAAGGAAAGTAAAACAAAGAAAGCAAAAGTAATAATATATTAGCAGATCCGATTGTGTTCAGCTGCCGTCGGTTATTCATGATTTCGTATATCCTCGGGTCCAGGTCTGTTATTATTGGTCATTTAACCCAAAATATTATCTCTGTATCTGTGTTGCTGTTCGTAGTTTACGTTGTGTTGTGTTATTATCATTTTGGGGGCCCTTGTCTCGAGGCAAAAGGGCCCTTAAAATAGACTCCTGCACCTTAAATCTGCTTCAGCTGGTGATAGCGTACCATTATTTAAAACGTTATTATAACGATGATTGTTAACTGAAATTTAACATTTGGAAGTTTAATTTTTTTATATAAAGTTGACAGCCCTGCCGTGTTGCATTGCCAAGACTGCACTGCAATATATCAAGACTGCCATGTAACATTTTATTTTAAATGCCAACCTAGCGGTGAATGAGTAGGATCGATATGGGAGATTTTGCTCATGTAACGGAAGAGCGGGGTCACCATTCACCGTTGGAAGTTTAGTTTTTAGTGTACCGGTGATTGCTCGAAGAGTTGCGAATAATCAGTTACCAGTCACAATAGCGATTTTAATAAAGGTTTAACGACAAAATTAATCACACAAATGAATTAGTTATTTTGAAGTAAATACGTATAATATTTACCTATATAAAAAAGAATTGCAAATAATAATTAACGAAATGGAATAAATACTATTCCAAATACAAATAAAATGTATGAATTAGAAAGATATACATATAAAAACCATTCTATCGAAAAATATTATTGTTGCTATCGGGATTCTAACCTGGATCTCTTACTATCCGGGGAAAATGCATTAACCGATTATGCTACACCAACACAGTGCATTAACGACAAATTTTTTAACTTATATGTTACACTTTTCAAATTGATACATCTATCGTTCCATTATTTGAAAGCCATCTTATTTATTTTTACGGAATCTCAAATACCTTTGAGTAATCCGATAGGAGACGCCAGAATTAATAATTCATTTTTTTATTCAATTTTGCACACATAGATACAATTTATATATTATTAAGGAGAACACGTTCTCATTGTAAAGTTGTAATTATTCACAACATAGGTCCAGCTATGTTGTGTTGTCGTGTTGGTGTAGCATAATCGGTAATGCATTTTCCCCAGATACGAAAAGATCCCGGTTCGAATTCCAGTAGCAACAACAATATTTTTCGATAAAATTAATTTTATATGTATATCTTTCTAATTAATACAATTAATTTGTATTTTTTTTAAATATCATAGACCTATGTTCTGAATAATTACAACTTCACAATAAGAATATGTTATTCTTAATAATACTATTCCAAATATAATTTGGCTGTATATAGTGATGCTAACCTGTTATTTAAAATGTTATTGTTACTGTGATTAATAACTGAAATTTAACTTTTGGAGGCTTGGTTTCTAGTGTACTAGCGATTGCTTAAAAGAATTACGAATTAGCAATCGAACACAATCGCAGTCGCAATAACGGTTCAGCTAGCAGTCACTACGCATTGTAACTAAATTAAGTAAATTTCAGCCTCAAGTTGAGCCTAGCATTGAATGAAATATCGCGGCGGGTTTTGGTGCGCCGCGGTGTCGACGGCCGGCACCTCCGCGATCCGACAGCTGTCACCGGTGCAGCTGCCGCGCTGTACACTATTACTTTTATTATGTTAGTTTTTTTCGATCAAAATGATGTACCCGGCGCTGGGCTGAATTACGGCGGTCGACCTGACATTTGCGGGATCCGTCTCCGATAGTGACCGATTCGACAAAGAGAAAACGTCTCTCGTGTGCGTATAAACCCAACAAGGCCGAAGGTAGCTCGCCCGCGGATACACGCGCTGTTTATATTTAAATTCTTTGGCAAATGCGTTCAATAGCGCCACCATTTCTACCAGCAAAGATATGCAACAATGAATGCTTGTTTATCATACACGCGCCATTTTACAAGGTCTAAATTTATAAATATTTACACGTTAATTATTTAGCGAATATAAATAAAAATCAAATACAACGCATCGTCAGTTTCCATTGAAATACGAACTAAATTGATATGTTTCTTTTTGGTTATAAATTTATTATATTAATGCTTTTGAAAAAAAAAATTTGATAATTTCGACAACTCTGTCATTTCAGTTTGTTTCATCACTTCAGGTCCAAAATAAGTAAAAAGTTAATGCAATCGAGAAATACATACCAGGTGAAAAATTGGTTTACAGGGATCCCACAAAAAGCACACCTTTTAGTACGCCAATTTATACAGAATATAGTGACCAATGAGGTATTTAAAATGTAAATCAAAAATTTAATGTGTTTTCACATATTTTATTAATCACAAAAAAATACTCTAATCTTAAATATAAATATTATTAAGGAGAACACATTCTTATTGTGAAGTTGTAATTATTTGGAACACAGGTCTGTGATATTTTAAATACTAATTGAATGTATTAATTAGAAAGATATACATATAAAATCAATTTGTTGTTGCTACCGGGATTCGAACCTGGATCTCTTTCCAATCCGGGTAAGGTGAATTAACCGACTATGCTTCAGCAGACAGTACATTTGACGACGACAAGTTTTCGAACCTATATGTTACACTTTTCAAATTAATATATCCATTATTTGAAAGCCATCTACTTTATTTTTACGGAATCTCATATACATTTGAGTAATCAGATCATCAGGACGTATTTAACTGATGAAGCTTGAGATAAGCGAAACCGGTTGACGTATAATAAATTTCGTGGTTTTATACAAAGTGATATACAAAAAATAAACAATTGCAGCAACGTAAACGAGTTAATTAAATATAAATTTAATACTAGAATCACTATTAATCAAAAGTCAGTATAGTATGACCTGCGTAGTATTTCTTTATTTTTAAGTTTTATCTCAATTCATAATTATGCGTATAATCTAAAAAGGATCTAGGCGTATTATAATATTGCCTGCTATCTAATTAAAAGCTTACTATAATATTTCCCTATCAGATCAATTTCATCGTGTTTATGTGCCCAACCTCTGTTGATTGATCGACGAAACCAAACTCGGTATTAAGTTATTCTTGAATTACACCAACACGGCGCACCGCCAGCGCCAGCCTACCCTACCGCTCACGCCCCAACCCCTTGTTTCATTTCAAACATGTGTTCAATTCCATTTGAAATTAAATCTTCCAATTTACGACACGGGGATATTAATGCAATGGATATTTTTTTATCTAATTTTCCTGATTACGTTTCGTGACTAACATACTTAGGATACTTCAGGAGATCCTGGTATATTTCCAGTTCGGAGTCGGCATGGTTAGTGTTATACACCAATTTTCCTATTTTCTAACTAAACTAAACACTTTTACTAGGAACGTATGACTAGCTCGCTGGTCAAGTGGCTTGAACCCCCGGCCAATAAATAGATCAAAAAATGAGTGTCTTACCGCTAAATCGGTTCAATTCGGATTCGGTCTCTGTTCGAGGGTAAACTTGCCCACGGATCCAAATGTTGAAGACAAACCTAGTAGACAAACATAGTACAAACCTTAAAAAGATAATTTAAATGTTGCACATTGTATCGAGATGTAAGTGAATATCTATCTTGTTCATGTTTTTAGCGTTAACTTTGTACATATTTAGGAACTCTCTTTTGGTGCAATATTTCAAAAACTTCGATAACTGTTATAATTTACATTATTCCTGTTACAGTTTAACGGTAAAGAGTAGGTACATATCTATGCTTGTTACATACAGGGTGTAACAGACCTAGTCTACAATATTTTATGGGTGGATGCCTGACTAAATTACTAGTGCAATATGTGCAAATTCTGCACTGTTACGTAAAATATTATTATTTGAAATTTTTACAAGTCGCGTGAAGCTTGAAATGAATATTTGCGAAATTGTTCAATTATTAATCGATATCTTTACTTCAGGCCCTAAATCATGTAAGAAAAATACTTAAGCCGCTCGAAATTCGATTATTTTTAATTTCATATATTCAATGTATAATTTGTAATCAATAAAATATTTCAATTAATCGAAATAGCCGCATAATTACGACTTTTTTAATGCTTATATCTCTAACATGGTTGAAATTAGCCACATATTTCTTGAACATTTTCGACTCGCAATTTAGTCAGGTATCCACCTATAAAACATTGTGGACTAAGTTTTTTACACTCTGTATATTATTTTATTATTTATAATCCACGTTATTGGGATTCCACGAAGAGTTCTGAGCTGCCAAGAAACATCTGTCTCGGCGTAGTTGGTTTACATGTAGTAAAAATTACACAATTAAATAATTAAATAAGTTGTAAAATCATCACAGTATATATTATTTGGCAGCTAAAATACTCTTTCGATAAATTGAGTTTATATGTATGTATATCTTTCTAATTGATGTATTTAATTTGTATTAAAAATATTATATAATCAAATATATTAATTAGAAAGATATACATATAAAATCAATTTTATCGAAAAATATTGTTGTTGCGCCAGTTGTCTGCTATCAGTTTACTCAAAGGTATTTGAGATTCTGTAAAAATTAGGTAGATGGCTCTGTCAAATAATGGAAAGATTAAATGTATTAATATCAAAAAGGTAACATATGGGTTCGAAAATTGTCGCTAAAAAAATATTGTCGCTGTAGCATAGTTGGATAATGCACCTTCCCCGGTTAGGAAAGAGATCCAGGTTCGAATCCCGGTGGCGCAACAACAATATTTTTCGATAAAATTGATTTTATATGTATATCTTTCTAATTAATATATTTAATTCATATTTAAAATATCACACACCGTCTGTTCTGAATAATTACAACTTCACAATATGAATGTGTTCTCCTAAATATTATATAATCGTTTGGCAAAAGAATTATACTTAGAAAAAATATAGCGACATTGTATTTTATATTAAAATTTTTAGAGCTCGTTATTATAAAGCTTGGTTCCCGCCTGTTGATGAATATTATTTATATTTACCCACAAAAATTTAAGAAATTGTAAAGGAATGTTCGCATATTTCATTAAAATATAAATTGAATCAATATTTGTAATTATTTGAATTTTTTTATATTGTAGGCAGGCACAATAAACCCGAATCGTGTGCTTTGTATGTTGAATAGAATTAAAATATGTTGAATGATAATATGATATTTTTGAGGTTGCCCAACTTTGACGTAAGACCTGGCACGCCCGTGCAGGATAACCTGATACTGAAAAACGGTCGTGATAGAAGCCTCAACAATTGACAAATATGCATGAGAAGATGTAAGTGTGGCAGGGATTGCCAGCCGGGACAGACTCTGCCTATAGTTTATTAGTTAGTTAGTAAATAAATCTACAACTCTTTAGAGTTGCTAATGAAATGGATAAATGACGCCGGTGGTAATAAACGCCAAATAGTAAAAAAAAAAACATTAATACAAGTTCAGTTCAAATTTTTATATTTATTTATTTATTTTAATACTTGTATTATTTTCATTTGAATACACGTAAGATGTATCGGTGCATTACTTCAATACACCCGATTGAGTATTTGTTGTTGTTAATTCTTGTAGCATGATACTCTTTTTTTTTCACATTAAAAAATAGGTTTTACGAAAACTCTGCACGTGACCGCGCAGCGTTGAACATTGGCAGCCAAGCGGCCACCACAGCCGCTCGCCGTACATTCTATTCGATGTCAAATTGAAGATCTGTCAACTAAACCCTCAATTTTTTTATAGAACTATATAACAATATGTTATACCGGATGGATACGCTTTTTAAAAGATGTTTCTCGTGTAATTATTCAGTAATCAATTATAAATTCTACGTTTTTATTTGTAGTAAAAATAAAATAATCTAAATATTTTTAATAATATTATTCTAAATTTGTCAAAAAAGGTTGATGTAGAGAAAATAGTTGCGCGTTTCCCGGGATAGAAAAAGGTTAAGGTTTTTTTCTGTATCTTTTGAAATGATTTATTTAATTTGTGTTTCTCTATGATATCATTAATGATAGATATGACGATTTATTTAATTAATACGCGTATGTGGTGGTGATTTGAATGAATCAAGTAATAAACGGATGCGACACTTTTACTATCGTGACGTCGAGAGCGAGAGTCGCCCTACCTGGGCCCGGAGCCCGGCGGCGCGAGCGTTATCTGCCATTGTTGCAGAAATACCCCATTTTTTGTCCACGACTGACGTGAGATTATTTATCTTCTTGATCCAAGACCAGTCAGCTGCTCACACCGACAAATGCTCTTTTTTTTTTTTCATTTCCGATACACTTCATTGTAAATACCTGAATCCTATCAAACGGCTATCATTTTATATAACGCCCGAATTGTTCACGCTTTTGTGTATGAAATTTTAAAAACATGAAACATTTTCGAAATGTGAATTAGAAACATTAATGTTCGAAATGTGAATTAGAAACATTATAGTTCGAAATGTGAATTAAAAACATTATAGTTCAAAATGTGAATTAGAAACATTATAGTTCGAAATGTGAATTAGAAACATTATAGTTCGAAATGTGAATTAGAAACATGTAGATTAGAAATATTATAGAATTACAATTATTTATAATATAAAATCGTCGACTATCGTATATAGTTTGGTTAGTTTGATCGCTGTGACATGTTCGAACTAAAACTGAAATTATTTTATTTTGCATACCCTCTTTCCCCGGCAACAACAATGTATATCGGTTTTACAAATGTTAATAGATGGACAAAGCGTCGACCAACTTGGACGATATATAGTGTTGTTGCGGAGAAGCTCACTTGAAATTGTGTTTAATAGTATTTTTTTTTTTTATATGGTTATTTAATACCCGACGTGACGGTCATAATTCATATCTACCCAAAACAGATATACTGTGTTGTTACTTATTCTTATGTAAAAAAAAATTACGTTGATAATATTTATTTTACGTGTTTTAAAAAAATCTTATTACACTTTACAAAAAATAGTACATACTATTACTACACTAAATTATAAAATTAGTAAGGTTTATTTTATAATATAATTTCCGTATGTCCGTCCACGTTGCATAGTTACACAAAACAAACAAATCTGCTGTCAATTCTATCGCGCGAAAGTACGATTATTAACATCAAATATTGTAAATTATTTTATTTGACCAATCAAGGTTTAAAAAATTATTACGGGTCGTTTTAGTGAATCCTGGAATGGCGCAGGTCAGATGCATATTTATATATTTATCAATTCTGTGTTTTTAGAATCAATAGCGCGCTCTTCTTCTTCTAGCGGTGTCCGCTAACAGATAATTGTTGAACTAGCCTTACCATTGTCTAAGGTTCGTGAGGTTCTCATGATCAACCGTCGATTCTTTCTTCCTCAGATTCCTTTACTAGGTACAAGTGAATTCCTTGTTTTTCCCTATTCTGATCCACGTCCAATTAAACATATACAATAATACAAAATTACGGGTGTTTAACAATTTCATGGAAAGTAAAACCAATAAGGGTTGGTCAATAAGGGATCATTTCTCACTAAACTTGATTGTGTATGCTTATTTATATTTACTGCGTATGCAACTGATATTATTGGGAGGAAATTGCGAATCGTATGCAGTTTTTTAATAAAAGTGTACAAAAATTTTAGTCAAACCGATACTTTTACTGTCCACTGTCTTCTTAACTAAACCGAAGTATATGCTAAAGGAGACAGGATAATCTGTAATATCTAACAGTGAATTACTGAAGTATTACTTACCTTTTTAGAGTTGAGAAGAGGAGCAGATTCTTTCTAAACTAAAACTGAACTAAACTTAGGTACGATTCCATTGACTTGTGCGCAGTTGACAGGGAGGTTACAGATATGTGGTGATTACATTTATTTGATTTGCACGCCCCTAGCGAACGCTATCATGAAACTAGTGATATAGAACGATTCCTCGCAAAAATTTCAATCCAATGATACAAATATTTTAATTTGACAAAAAATTGAGATATGCGGTGTTGCTGCATATGTGACGTTTTGTTTAGAACACAAAGAAGAAAATAAAATAGAAATTAATAAAGATAAAAAGAAAATTAAAATAAAATAAAGGATATTGGTTTCACGTAAGTATTTTCATAAATATATGTTCAGTTTATTTTAAGCCAATACCCAATAATCAGCTCTCGGGATAATATTTAAGTTTACCCATCGAGAAGTGTTACACAGACATTAGGTGCCAGAAACATATGGGAGGATTTTTAATTATTTTATTTATTTATGAGCAGTTTTCCCAGCTCCACCCATCCAGTTATTAAATATGAAAGGGGAATTTCGTCATCAGAAAATGACAATTTTGTCAGAATTTGTAAAAATATATTTTTCGATGAAATATTTTCCACAGCCCCACAGGTGAGCGGCAAGGTCAAGGGCAATCTAATCTACAGTATAATAACACCAATCCCGCGGGACATTCCAAGGCAGTATTCATTTTCCTCTATGCAGACACCTCCTTGCGACAATTCTCTCAGCCATCTGTCTGACCCTAGAAAAGTACTTCTTGAAAACACCAATTCTGTCACTCGCTCCAGCATTCATCATTGACGATAATACAACATCCATCCAAGTAATTATCGTTCATTTAAAAAATTTAATTAAAACAGTTAGCCATACATATCACATTTTCGAATATCATCACTTTACTAGCTAACATTCACGCAACAATGTTATCTATTTATGTCCATACTTCAGTCATCCTAGACACAATACTGATTAACAGCATAAACATATATCGTGACCTTGGAACAACGAGGTATCATCTGTCATATTAGTTAAAATTTTGTTTCAAAATTCTTACAATAATTTTCTCTTTAAAACTGTATTGCAAACATGACAGATTTCCTAATAGTTTAAGAGATATCAAAAAAAAAAACAAAGTAATAATTTAATAATATTTTCACAGCGTAATATTTTGTAGCGGTGAATTTTTTTTAGAACAACTGTTGATTTGAATACAAATAAAATATACGAATTATATTATAACGTGCCCGAAAACAAGAATCTGTTAACTTTATTATTCTAAATTATACTACTAACGACATTTTTCTAAAAATTATTCCTAAACTCTACGGAAAATATCGAAAAATGAATATTCAATACTTTGAAGTTCAGCAAAATCTTAGTTTGATGTAAATATTAGATGATACCTTGTTGTTCCAAGGTCACGATATGTTATCTTTCTCATCTCTGTTAACTATATTCGTCTCTAATCGTTATATTATTTTTGCGACGTTCTTTACCTGCCCTGATTATATATATATATGTATATTAAAAATGCTTAGACCTCGGTTTTATAGCGAACGTCTTTTTAAAAATTGTAGTTGAAAAAATTGTAGAGTAGTTTATTAAATATTTTTAGTTCATCTCTGGCGCGTGTACAATAACTTCAACAACTTTTTACAACACTTTTCCAGTGAACTAATGACATATAAAGAACAGGACAGTTAGTTACTATAATAATGCTTATTTGCGTATAACTTTTTACTATAATAATGCTTCCTTGCGTATAACTTTTTACAATAATAATGCTTCTTGCGTATATTATTTAGCTCTCCTTTACACGATAATTTCCAGAGTGATAATATCGTAAAATGGATGCTGAGCATTATGAGCGAGCAATATGCAAGTGCTACCATATATCTACTTCTCTTTAACGAAATAAAAATATTTTCTCGACTAACGAAATGCTTGTATTTGTAATTCGAATTCGCTGAAAAGGGTGACGTCACGTTTATAGACCCGTATAGCCCATTAGTCTGTTAAAGTTCATAGAAGGAATTTGTTTGACGCGACATATACGTAAGGAAAAATTTCTATGACTAGCGCATGTCGCGTCCAACCGCTCAGCAGCTCTCCAGCGTGCCGCGGCGCGGCGCGTGCCGCGTGCCGTGACCTATGAGCGCACCCCACCACCGGTAGCAATGGCGGCCGGCCGACCAATGGGGAGGCGGATAAATCGCGAGGGGAGCTTTCGGAGGCTTTCACTCCGAGTTTGGTGCGGTTTGTGCACCGCCATGCGTGGAGTTTTGGCTCGGCGGGCGGTTATACAAAACTGCGATATTTGACTACCACGGTGATACCTTTGTTCACAACAGATAGTTTAATAACACGTTATATAATAATTAACTGATGGCTAGCTGTATGAAATTACATACAACCAAAAATTAAAATCTAAATTCGGTTAACGACATGCTTGCTACCTCACACCCTTTTGTAGAATGGTTTAGAAAGAGGGAATGAAATTAATAAGAAGGTCCATAACAACATGTCTAACAAATCTTAGCACTAAGGGTTCTTAAATATTCAAACATAATAACAAATTTTGACCAAACATTGAATTTTTTCTCCTTTTCAAAACTAAATTAGCTAATTCATGTTTATTCACCATTCTTATGTATTATAATTTCTCTTTTTATTTATATAAATACACTATTCAATAATGTCAGTCTGGCGTGTTATTCCTACTATTAAATGAATACAAAGTCTATATTATTTTATGTGTAATTAATTGTCGTTGTAAAATACTGTAATTAACTGTAGATTGTGTCTGTATAATACATATATGTATGGAAATAAATACATTTTATAAAATTTTAAATGTATCCACACTAAGAATGAACTCGAATTATTTGAATTGTATCGTATATTAATTTGAGAAAAGTATACGTCAGCGTTTTTAGTCTATTCGTTTTTACTTCCTTATTTATTAGAGATCGCTTAGTACATTAACAGTATTAATTAATTAATATTCGAATACATATATACTCGTATATACACGGTGTAACAGACTTAGTCCACAATATTTTATGGGTGACGACCTGATTAAATTATGAGTCGAAAATGTTCACGGAATATGTGCCTAATTTCAACCATATAAGCATTTAAAAAAGTCGTAATTATGTGACTATTTCGATTAATTTAAATATTTTTTTGATTCCAAACTACGTATTAAATTCAAAAAGTAAAGTTCATCGAATTTCAAGCAGTCAAACTAATTTTTGTTACATGATTTAGAACCTGAAGCAAAGATATAAATGAATAATGGATAATTCGTACATATTTATTTCGTAGTACGTAGACTGAAAGCTTAACATGATTTTGTAAGAAATATTTTCCGTAACGATGCAGTTTTGTACATATTCCTTGAACATTTTTGACTCATAATTTAGTCAAATATCCACCCATAAAATTTTGTGGACTAGGTCTATTACGCACTGTATATGTACAGGGTATATATATATAATTATATTGGAAGATTGTTAAAAAGAAAATGAAAACTGAACGCTTTCACCGTTAACTGCAAATTGAATTAGATTATTCGATTAGAATTTAATTTGCGCAGGTGCAATTTAATATTCAAATCAATATTGGCTAAATTGGATCAGTTTTAATCTATTTTAATATTTCATCTTACACCTTGGCAGCCGTTATATTACCTTAATACATACACGCCAACACTATTTTGTTCTATACGTTGTATACATTTAATCCATCCCGTAAGGAACTATATAAAATACTTATTTTTAACCTAAAATATGTTTATTCAGCGGGTAGGCACCAGTGGCGGTCGGTGACTTTTTGTAGAAGGGATGCTGGATAACAAGTTTATACCTACTATCAAATATATCAATATAATATATAATCGAAGTATATCCAATGCTTCTATAATTCGGCTTCAAGTATTCAAGACAAACTGTCAAATTCTTCAAAACAATCCGCTCGCTGCGTAATATGTATGCTATTTTGTGCATTATACCCATAAGCATTAAAGTAGTTTTTTGTACGTTGGATGCTGTTAACATTAACAATCGGAACTGAATATGCATGCGCGAAGGTCAAATACTTTCAAATTTTGTGAATACGGAACGAATGATGGAATCCACTGTTGCTGGTATCTGTGTATTTACGTGATTCATAGATGATCGAAAGTTGTATGATATGTATTTCGACTCGCTCCGTGCGCGCGCCATGTCGTAGTGTATGTTATGACTGGTCTCTAAATTATGGGACGAATTTATTAGCAGCAGTGCTGTTTTCAGCTAGAAAAAAAAAGTGCAAAGCTTTTTGATTTTAGAACACAAAAGATGCGGAGCATCCAAAGCATGTATGAAGCGACCGCGTGTGGTAGGGGCACCCCAGTCAAATTAATATTAGTTACGAGAGCTGCGTTGGAAATAGCGCGTTAAATTTTTTTCCATATATTTTCACTTTTATCAGTAATAAAAGTGTATTGAATATTTATACACTTTTAATATCAAATTTTTATATTAATATTGAATTTTATTTGAGAAAAATTGACATAATTATGAAAGAGCTTATTAATAAAGAGATTAAGATATTGGTAACGTCTTGGCCTGCCAATGTTTCAACTGGATAGATTACAATCCATTCCAAATACGGCAGTACGGATAATATATGGAATTTCCAAATTCTCTCATAACATCCCTTTTACATCAGCTGCATTGGCTCCGATTCCCTGAAAGAGATGAATTTAAATTGAGCTGGTACAAGGCGGCACACAACATGGCGCCTCTGTATCTTCAAAACTTTGTATCTCAGACAATTTTAATGGTAGACGTCAAACTCTCAGGTCAGCCTCTACTTCAGCCGCAGAAAGGGTCGAACAACCGACCGACCGTTGCCATAAGTCTAAATTTAGTGAACGGGCATTTGCAGTGGCAGGCCCAAAAGCGTGAAACTCTTTGCCCTCCGTCATAAGAAACAGTGCATCAGAGACTCTATTTAAGAAGAAACTAAAAACGCACCTTTTCAAAAAGTCATTTCCATAAGTGAAAATATCCATTTTTAATTTTAGAAACAAAGATAATTGTAGAATTATAAACAGTTTGCGTGTAAAGCGCTCTCGAGGTGAAAGCTTTTACAAATTATCCATTATTATTATTAACGCCAATTTTCACGTCTAATTTGTACCCGTTGGCAGCGCAGTGGTTAGCATACCCCGAGAGATCGGGGTTCGGTTCTCCGCCGGTGAAATTGTTATATTATTTATTAATATTTACATGTAACGCGATTGTTTTGCAAGTAATTAATTTTATTAAAAACTTTGTACGCTGACTTGGTAGCGAACCGTCGCCGGCGTCACGGGAAAGAATCAGAGAAATTTCCAAAGTTTGCGGGGGCGCAGCCGACTCCGCTGCCCACCACGCGGGAGCAATGAATCATAATACGAAAGCCTTCACGATTGAACAACCTCAAATAACACCGGAAGGTCTGCTCGCCAAATCTTTGAAGGTCTCGCGGCACCCCCGACAGCAGCTGATCAATCAATAGTTACGCAGATCTTGTGTTAAGATAAAAAATTAAAATACTAATTAAATGTATTAATTATAAATATATACATATAAAATCAATCAAAAATATTGTTGTTGCGCTATCGGGATTCGAACCTAGTTCTCTTTTCCAATCCTGGAAAGGTGCATTACCAATTATGGTACAGCGACAGTAGTGTTTACAACATTGATACAACTTATATATTATTAAGGAGATGTTATAATTATTCAGAATATAGGTCTGTGGTACATTTAATTAGTATTTAAAATATCACAGACCGTCTGTTAAGTCATTCGATGTGCTCCTTTTAGGTAATTTCGATAGTAATACTATCTATTGTAGAGAGTTTCGCGATTCTACATCCAGAAAATTTGAATGCACTTTTTTCGATCAAGACCAGGAGAGACCTATAAAAAAACATTTACATGAAATCCACCCGATTCTTACAGCCTGAGTCGCCCGGGATTTTTTTTAAATACAGATTGTTTTATGTTTAGAAAAGATAGGTACAAAATTAATTTTAAAACCAAAATAATTTATTAATTTAAACAACGTCTTAAATGAGTTTTTTTTTATATTTTTTAATATCGTAAGGAATGTCGTGTTCATATGTTATATACAGAGCATTATCATAAATATATGATTTAAATATTTATAAAATTATTGAAAATTCGCGATACTATCATATCATCGGTTTCATTTCAATAAAACAATCGAACTTGATGAATATGACGGCTTGATAAAGAATATTTTAAAATAAAAATAAACTTTTGAATTAATTTGATTTATATACTAACGATATTTTAAAATTGCCCCTCCACCCAATACCAAACGTATTTCATTTCATATAATCTTTATTTTCAATTTATACGATAAACGTGGTTCTGCCCTAAAGGAGTAATCGTTGTATTTGAAACTAGAACTAGGTGGTTAAAAACAAAATGATTTTTTTTTCCGACACCACCTGTATATTATATTATAATACTAGACTTGACATGTTATCCACAAGACAAGACATGTTATCCACAAGAGGACGCCCAATGTCTCGATGGATAGACGAAAGCATTGGAGCAGTAGGAGTGACATCTGTTCCGATCTGCACCATTCCTGACATTATAATAGGGTTGAGGTATTTATGATTGGAACCTTCAGTACCAGAGATAATAAATTTTTTTATAAAATTATGTTATTCTTCTACTTCTTCCACGGCAATATATCCCAGAATGGGATTTAGCCTCCTCTACAATTGCTCTCCCATCTTATTTCAGTCCTCTTTCAGGTGGATTTACCATATTCATTCTCGGTCACCCACTTGATCTTTGGTGCCCTATCGTCTGTGCATCCCTTCAGCACGGCCAGCCTTTCACAGCTGTCGGGACCTGCTTAATCTTAAGATTGTTTCTTGCTCAATAAAATTTTGGAGTTTGAGATTCATCAAAATGGATGGATATGAATTCTACTTAAGTTTATTAAATTAGATTAAACGAGCATAGTCGTTATCTAACTAGTGATAACTTTTCCGAATTCGCGAACCACATGATGGATAATAATCATTATTTTCATTCGTGTACCATTAAACTTCTCCATTCCGTCACGCGTACAGATAATAAAATAAATAATTTTGAAAGTTTCGAAATAAAAAGGAATTTTAACTCAGGTATTTTAGATTGAACTTAATAGATTCACCAATAGTGCCGAGGAGGAAACCCTTGACCATATCTTTTTTGCCTGTCCATTGCGGATCACAGGTTTTTTTTACAGAAATCTCGTCAATGATAATTTTCAACTCCCGGTTAACTTGTGTCATCCTCTTTCCCTTAACTCGCCACACTTAATCTACTGGGTGGCCAAAAAAAGTGAGAAAATCTCGTAACGCATGAGTTATTTCAAAACATAATATAATTAATTATAATTCTTAATGTAATTTTTTTGCACAATATTTAGCTAATCAGAAATCATAAAAACACCCCATATTGCATAATCTACTGGGTTTAAATCCGGGCCGTTCGGTGGGTCTGGCTCGATGAAATTAACATTCTCACATCGAAGAAAGTTGATAGTATTTCTGGATGTGTGAGATGGAGCTGCGTTCTGCTGTAATGTCTAGCTATACTCCAGGCTTTGTTCTGAAACTTTTTGATCATTTTCCTAGCACCCCTAACGTTTTTCAATTCGCAAATTTTTGATCAGTGATTCAGTCTTCAACAATTTTAAAAAACCCAATATAAACAATTGTAAAATTAATAATCAAAGATGGCGACCGTAAATTGTCGAAATAAAACGTTATTATATCACATTTTACGAAATGTTCTCACTTTTTTTGGGCCACCTGTATATAATAGCAATTTTTTTGAACGACAATGGTATTGACTTGTAATACAATATTTCCTATTCTATAATGTTATTGTACTTGATTAATGGCACAAATCGCTCTTGAAGGGTGGATTGCCTATTTAAAAGAAGAAGAACTCAGGTATTAATTTGTTAAACAATATTACATTTTCCAATTCATCTCCCATCCACTCAATATTCCCGTTTCAACCGCCCCTCCGCCTTCCACCAGTAACTCCGCCGTCACCCCTGCGCTGTGTCAGTACCTAATTACTAGTAAGTCTACCACCTAAACATTGTCTACTATACTTGTGTGTATTTAGTTTAATACTTCACCTGTGGACGAGAGTTGCCGTTTCTCAGTTCGAAAGTAAACTCAAGTAGAGTTTATTTTCACTGCTAATTAATTTTGTGATATCACTGACAACTGTAAATACAATGTTATAGAAAAAAGAAACAGAATTGAAACGTTTCCGTTAAAAAGATCCTCAATTGCTGTGTAATTAGTCTACCGATTGGGTAGGTAGAAAATTATTTTCCTTGTCATTATATTACCACTTTTATTCCGGTCGTTTATACGCTACGATATGATACTGTTTTTTTTAATCAAATTTAAAAAAATATATTTTTTACTTTACTTTACAGTCTGGCTGTCGTGTGCACACTTTGAGAATCGAGTATTCCAGCATTTTCGCGGAACATTTCGTCAACCGAAAATATATTGAGAGCGTCACTCGAAAGTCACTGGTGCGTTAGTTTACACCGTGCGAGTCAACACCAGCTTCGACGGTGATGTGTGCCGCGTTACGAAAGATTGAACGTTCTTAGAATTGGCTAAAAATGACAAAATAAAAATGCGTATCATCCACAGGACTTGTAAATGAATAGACATGATATGAAGTGTATATATAGGAGAGGGGTTTGTAACATTATTTGCGGGGCGAGAGGCATTCTACACACATTTATCCAAAGAAACATAAATCCGATAGATTATGACACATTTATACAATGTATTTTTTACATTAACGCATATTATATTGTGAGTAGTGATGATCTCAAAATCACGAACCGTGAGTCAATCGCTGATATCTTCGAGTCACATTCACCATCAGTGATTGAATATCTAAGAATATCGTGATTCGTGATTCATTTTTTTTATTTATTTATATTTGGTTGTGAACCGTGATTCGGCGCATGCGCATATGAAACGAAAATATTCATAAAGGAATGACGTTATAATTCATAATGAGCGCCATCTAGTACATTCTGCCAAAACGTTTTACGCATTTGACCCGAATTTGAGAATTTGAACCGAAAAATAAACTCACATTTTTTTAAGGGTTTTTATTCTCTCTGTGATGATATTAAATTATATAAATTAATTATATATCCTATAATATGTGTTTACGCAAATGAAGTTTGAATAATATAAGTAGGTACCTAAATATGCTCAAATGTATTGTATGTTCATTACTAATACGTGTGACGCACGCGTATTAGTAATGAAACTGTGATCACAGTCACAGTTTTCAATCACTGTTATTATCGAATATCAATCACAATCACACCAGTGAGTCAAGAATTGTGAGCGTTTAAATTTTCGTTCCAATCGAGTTATATTTATATTTAAAAAAAGTCGCGGAGCTCTTTGATCGCGTGAGTGGAACCAAAGTGATTACGTGGGTACCACCAAATTGAAAATTTTGGAACAAGGAATTTGCGTTAGTTTATGTATATTTATTTGGTGGTCTATTGTATCATCCGATTCAATATTTACGCATTAATATGTATGTATCAATATGTATGCATTGTTGTTCAGTTAATATATATTTTATAAAAAAAAATGTTTGTTTGAGTAATTCCCACCAGCTTCGTCGGTAAATAGGCCAATGTGGGTTATGAAAATTCGTAACAATCGCCTCCGATGTAACGTGAATCCAAACAGCGAGGGCAGCGCGGCGTCGAGATATTTGTGTTATTGCGACGTTGTTTACGTTTGTATCGGAAGGGTGCGAGCGGATTATCCCTCGCACATGACCTAGCCAACAAGTGCTCGGGGGGAGCATCCCCCGGGACCCGCCCGGGCCCGCCCGCCCCCGCCCTGCGACAGGGGCGGTTTTCTTGTTCAAACAAGCTTTACGAAATCCGTCAACAACCTTATTTTAACATTCATCTTATATGGTAAAGAATTTTTTTTTTTAAATATGTTGGCTAAATACGAATGTGAGTCTTATCATCCCGACGGTCACGAGCCTAATCTCTGATGCTGAAAGCAGGCAAACCGAGTCCTCAACCACTTCTGTACCATCTGAACATTTAAACTCGTTATTTAGAATTGGAAGACCCTGAGATATACATAATATATATCACGTTTTCTCACTCTCTTTCTCTTTAGTCTAAAACTCATTAGTGGATGTAATGATCCCGGATGTCATCTTACTTCCATGGCTGCCTTGACAATACTTCTCTTCCTTTTCCGTTCTCATGGTGCAAGCAAGACTGCGTAGATTCTGTCGTTTCTTTTCTCTGATCTGTCAATGTTGCTGAGTGTCAACAGTCCTCTCCAGACTACATCGCATGTCGCACTACATGTCCGAAGTACTTCTGAGTTCGCTTTCTGGACAAGGTGGGCAATCTGTCTTTGATCTTGAGCTTCTAGAGAATGTACGCCTAGTGTATATGCGGCCAGTACCATATTTCAAAAGCATTCAGCGAATTTCTTAACTTTGGTCTTAGGGTCCACGTATCTACATCGTATGAATGAATGATTTTCTCGCAAACTTTTATTAAATCTAAAACATCATTTAATCCATCTCAATGGACAATAATTTGCCACACTTTTTCTTCAAACACATCACGTTCCAAATGTTTGTAATTAGTATTCGTCTTCTGCGCGTTATTCTTCCTAATCAATTGAAAGAAATGGATCGAAAGAAGGAAGAGTTGATTTCTGTTTTATCTCAGTTGACGAATTTATCTTTGATAGAAGCTGCAAAATCTTTAATCAACGCCTTCAGTGTTAACTCTTGGAATGATCCGGCAGTACTCTTCCACTTTCACAAACTCCAACACTAGAACAGTCACGCTGGCTTCGCTTCGCCTAAAGAGTCCGATACAAATAATGTTTAAAAATACGCGATAAATTTTTTATACCTGTTGACCAAAAGATTCGAAAATATTGAAAGTTCGACGACTGATGCCTCGATCGACTAATCCAGACGATGTAAGGACGAAAGAAGGCGCAAAAGGGTCTAAGTAACTCGTGGATACGAAACAAACTGATGTTCATTCTATAAAGCTTAAAAAAAAATGTTTGAAGGGGTGAAATTCAAACGAATGCGGAGTGATACAAATTAGCCCCATAATCATTATCAGTACTTGCGTCGCGGTGAACTCTAAGTAGTACAATATAAAGGGTGAGTTCGCACTAAGGTGTTGCCTTTTCGGCAAAAATCGAATTAAAAGGGTACGTCCCCGAAATGCGAACGATAGAACCGCCCCTGGCCAGACTTACCCCACCCCGTGGCTCCGAGGGCAGACATGAAGACAGACGGCAGAATTAGGGTCGCCACCCCTGTTGTCTTGTTTCGGAAGGGTTGTCCTTCCTATACCAGATTTATATACTCACTTGGCCTTGAAAACGCTGCCTTTTCCCCCTTTTACCGTTTTATTCATCGCTTTCTCGAGGATTTCACTCATCTGCACATCTTCACTGATCCTATTATTGATAGTAACGTATCATTTCGGAGTATGGTTGGACGAAGGGGATTAATAATTTTAAATAAGTTTACGCATATCTTTTGATAACTTACTAATTATATTTTAAAAAAATATATATAAGAAAGTAACTCTAAAATAAAGATACATTTTTACACAATAATATTTGTACGTAAATATAATACTCAAAAATATATGTTATTTCGTTGCAGCGTCCAACAATAGATTTCTGATTTTATATATTTTATTATTTTTTATATAGATTATTTCTTCATCAAGTCATATTTCATCGCACGCATTTTAATTGTATCAATTAATAATTCTTATTTTGTAGCGACTACTTTTTCGTAGACATTTTCTTAAATTTATATTTAATATGTTTTTGTTTCATAAATAAAGTGTACATATAGGAGAGGGGCTCGGAACATTAGTTGCGGGACGAGGGGCATTCTACACACATTATTTGTGGAAACATAAATCCGATATTTTATGACACATTTA
Organism: Eubasilissa splendida; assembly: GCA_031772225.1. Classification (NCBI taxonomy): domain Eukaryota; kingdom Metazoa; phylum Arthropoda; class Insecta; order Trichoptera; family Phryganeidae; genus Eubasilissa; species Eubasilissa splendida. The sequence goes on along the minus strand of CM062845.1, from coordinate 23,789,128 downwards.
TGCAACAGTAAAAATATTTACTCTTTAAAAATTAATTCTTGTGTAAACAGGACGTATTTTTTACATTAATTTAAATTTTCGTTCCAATCGAGTCATATATTTTTAAAAAGTCGCGGAGCTATTTGATTGCGTAAGTGGTACAAAAGTGATCACGTGAGTGATACCAAAATAAAAGTATTTCCGTTAGTTCATGTTTATATATTTGGTAGTCTGCGGTTATATCTATATTCAAAGTTATGAACATTTGGTTTAAAACATTTATAAATATAAGTATATTTTATTTTAAATATATTATAATTCAATGATTAAAATAATATATTAAATATGAAACTTTAAATATTTTTACGATAAAGATAAAATCATAAGAAATAAGTCAATTAAAAAAACTGACATTCTCCAAAAAAAAAAATCAAAGGTCAATATGTACAAATTTTCTTGCCATATCAAATAGGGTATAATTCTAGTCATTGTCCTAGCAAGCCCTAGCTTTCCGCAGACTGTAGGGTGATATGATGTCAGATTATGGAGGCGACTAACCCACCCTTAGTGCCGGCAAATTCAAGGTTCAACATTTTAATGCTATCAGGGGAGAGATCGGGTGGTGTTCACTGCACTTCTTTTTTTAAATGGTTTTAGAGGTATACACAGCATCTGTTTCAAAATCTCATTGCAGACTTAATTAGATTAATTGTTTTGATAGTTTTTATTTTTTATCAATATTAAAAATATAATACAATTTGAATAATCAGTGTATATATATATGTATATTTTAACATTTGTTTCTTCTCTATGAGAGTAAGACTCGTGTATAGAGAAGGAGTATATACGAGTTAATTCATGTTTCAGTTAGTCTGTGTACATTTTTTTTTTACTTCAGTTATAAATTTATGATAGTCCGTAATTTTTCTAATTGAGATGGGGAGATTGTTAAAAAATTTGATGCCTTGATAAATATATATTTATTTTGAGTTGCGGTATATTTTAGTTTTGGGATATCAATTTGATCTCTGTATCTTGTAGATCGGAATTCGCTTCTAAAATTTAATTGATTTTAAATTTTGAAAATTTGAATTATTGATTTTATTTTGTATATTTTTGGTACTATAAAATCTGTGAAAAGATGTATACTTGGATAGTCTTTTTGTTTTTTTTTAGAATAATTTTTATTATCATTTTTTGAGTGATTTCTAATTGTGACATTGAAGTACGTTAGTGTACGTTAATGTACGTAAGTGGTATATTATAAATAGAAACTAGACACAAGGATTGCCACATTTTCGGCTTACATTGGCAGGATTTACAGCTTTCAGGTATATCAAAACTGAATAATATAAATGACATCCATCTTATAAATATCTAAGACCTAATCATTTGCTGCAGCGTGCGAGTGTAATGTTGAATACTAAAAAAAAAAAATTGTATTCCAATTCAATCCGTCTCTGTTTTTTCGTAAATTCGCCGATAACATCGTTATAAAAAGTTCCCGATCCATGTTTGCCGCGGTGTTTTACAAAGATAATGGTCTTAAACTTAACTAAAAACTAATTCATAAAAACAGAAACGGATTGAATTTATACGATTAATCAAAATATATGTCTGTACGTACTGATGTATTTACTAAAAGTAATATGTATTATACTCTCTCACACTCCACAAATGATTGACAGAAAACAAAACCTGTCCGTGGAAAAGAGTTTAGTTAGCGAAGCAAATGTGTAAAAATGTTTTCACACAGAGTTTTCAGTATGGGTTAATCCCTTTCGAATTATGCACAAATTGTTTGAATAAAAGATAAATTTTTGCAGCCTTAAGATACCCAATAGGTTGAGTAAGAAAATTTAGCAAAATGCGGAAACGAATGGCAATGAAGTTGTATACAAATAATTCTCAATTTTTCATACTGTTGACGGCTAGACAAAAATATAGCCATGTGTTACGCTAATCCGGGTAATAATAGGATCTTTTTATAAGATAATAATTTATTTTACTGTCCAGATTCCTTAGTAATGCACAGCTCTTTTGCTTGTATGCAGTGCTCGCCCCATTCCAAGGATTCTTCCCAAAACATATAAGCAGATCGTTCAAATCCATTTAATCGCCGGACGATTGCAAGTAACAGTTGGATGCTGAACATTTCCACTTCTACACGCTTCAGTCTGTTGTGTGTCCAGCCGCACGTCAGACGTCACGTTACTATGCAACGCGGGAAAACAAGAGATGAAAGGATGCAGGAATGAGATAATCAGAATGTGAGTATATTCAGATCTAGTCATTAAACCTAGCTGTCAGAACATTTAGATATTGCGCCAAGATGACACACAATTTACGTCAATATCTTTAGATCATGAAGATGGGTTTATAACGTCGGTAGCGAGGTGGAGTTACCCACCCACGTACTCAAGGGTGGGCTGCCAAGACGCTCGCGTCGTGTCGGGGCTATTAGTGGGGTTAATTTTTTTTATCACTTTCTCAGTATCGAACATCAGCCCTTTTATATTAACCTCTTGACAGCTGACATGCACGCCCACTAAATAAAGTATTTAACGCTAAATTAAAAAAAAGTGGAGACGTCCATTGTTCCATGATATTTTTTAAATACCCACTAATATATAAATGAAACGGTGCTAGTTTTATCTGAGAATATTTTTATAATTTAAAAAGAGGTTCGCGCGACACCCTCCCAGCCCACCCCTACGCCTACTACATACACTTTTGTGATTCCATAACAACTGCACACGTAGATAATTGGGCACAATCAAATTATTATTCTGCTGCTAAGATTTAGTATTATGTAACCTAACATAACTTAATCCGTAAACCGAATGTTATATTAATTTGTGTGCAGTTTTCTACGTATGCGTCTGTCTTGTGCGCAGTGGGCACTCGTGCAGTTGACCGTTCTTGTTTACATACATCGGTGGGTGCTCCGCTCGGCGGGCCGAGCGCGTCTACTCGAGATCGTCCGTCAAGTGTCGATCGCTTCGAGAGCCGATCGCACCTGACGGCCGGCGCGCTGGCGGCGTCGTCACCGTGTGACGCCGTCGCACAGTGACGCCGTCGCACAGCTACACGCGCGCGCACGCACACGCTGGCGGCCCTGCAGGGACCACCCGGGCGGAGGGGAGTGGGGCGGGCGGCGGCAGCGGATGGCCGGCCAATTGTTGTAACGTGAATAACTATCTATTTCCTAAGCCAAATTGAGTTTATAACATTACCGAGCGCTGATTCTGCCGACTGTTCCGCGCCCGCCGGCCGCCGCGGCGGCCACGGGCTCCCTGCGTGCCCTACTTACCAGGTGTCTCGTGGGAAGCCTCTTCGTCTTGCACTATCAACTCGTGCGTTGTATATATTATTATAATAAAAATAAATCAAGGTCTTATCACAGTGCGCGGGGCGCTGTCGAACAGCCTACTTTAGTAGGACCGAAATAGGAGCCTCGAGCTTATTAAATCGCTCGTGGGATTGTGGTGGGTCCGCTCTCATTGCACTATCGGCTCGAACCCAATCGGACATGCTATAGTTTCATTTTATTTATTATTAATTTTGTTGCATGCTCTTAAAAACTAAAATCACAAAGTATCATATATATACTTACCATGCTGAATGCTAAAAAATGTTTTCAAATAACATTCTCAAGAAAATTTAACAACATTCCTTTTACTTACACAATAGACAGCACTCAGCTAGAAAATAAAAGCGATGTTAAAGAGCTGGGAATAATCCTCGATAGCAAACTTACTTCCAAAATCCACATTGCCTCAAAATACTGTATTACGCATTCGTTCGTAGTCACTTAGAGTACGCATCTCAAATCTGGAACCCATGGCAGATTACATATATTGCGAGATTAGAACGAATACTAAATTAAATCTAATCTATCATTCAACTTATTTAGATACAGCAAACTTTCACAACATGGAAACTAGAACATCGAAGAACACGTGCTGATCGAATACTTATCTTCAAACTACTACAAGGCCATATTGACTGTCCCAGCCAATTAGAATTAATATCTCTCCACATACCATCTAGATCGACCCGGCAATCCGCACTCTTTCACATTCCTAGAAGTAGAAAATGTTGCATACAAAATTCATTCATTCACCGGTCATGTAAATACCATAATGATAAATTTACTTTTTCAACATATCTTCCTCTCCCTTTACCGCAACAATAGTTGCAACCTCCCTACCCTTTCTCCCTCTTTTTTTCTTTTTATTAATCTTTTGCACCTAAACATACTTATGTACTTAAACATTTCTGTGGATTTTCATAAATAGTATCACATGTTAAATATTTATAATGTTAGTTATAATAAAGTTACACTGTCAAAATCCCTCAATATTTGATTCCTAAAATGGCACTATTTGAAAACTGGGGCTAAGTTAGTTGCGTGTGTGACAGATTATCCGAATACAATAATAATTCAAAATTCCTGGGTTTTTTTTTAGTTGTCTTAGTTTTGATATAGGTGTGCGATATGTGCAAGATGCACAAGATCATCAGCATTTAGAACATTAAACCACTATCTGAAGTTATTTTTTTACTTACGCTTCTGCTGCCTTCTATCTTCCCCTACCATACACCAACGCTTTTAACGCCAAGGACTGACGCATATCACGTAAATAGATTGCGTTGCCCTTGTAACCCACGCACTTATAATACGTATATGTGCTATTGTTTTAAGTACATTGTTCATTCTACTCAATTATCAGTTAGCAAGGTGACTTTAATTTACGTTTTTTTAACCATAAAAACGTGTAATTTTTATCACATTATACCCCTAAATTACTTTAATCTTTTTTACACTATGCCTTTATGTCATACTAAGATTAACTATCAGGATCACTAACTACCTGTTGATAATCTGTGCATGAAAAATAAATATATAAATAATGAGTTGTAAGAGATCATATTTTTTATCGCGATAAAAGTATTCGAAATATGCAGCTTTCCTTCGTTTGATATTTGAGTCGTTTACTTCCAAACCCGCCTATAATAAAAAATAAAAAAAACAATGTATATTTGAATGCAGTTTTACTTGGAACAAATTATACTTGCGATCGGTTCAAATACTGTACCACAAATAAGAATTTAAGTAATAGAATGAACGAAAACAAGTTCAAGTTCCCTCTACAATTGAGTACTTAACCTCCAAACGGCTCAATAATGAAACTGACTATTAGTTTTTAATAGTACGCCACTGGCTTGTACCGAAAAAGACCAAATAATGTCAGTGACAAACACCTGAAATACGCTTGTTGAGTTCCAAACACCTCTGAGACAGTTCCAAACAAAGTTTGTAATTTCTCAAAATCGACAACTTATTTGTAATTTTTTTTTTGCATTTCCTGTAGTATCGATACATACACCGTATCTTCAAAATATCTATTGAAGCATTTAGATGAAAATTATATTTTTAAACCTTTTTCGTGATTTCAGGGTTGTGTTAAAAATCTGTTATAGACGGGTTTGGAAATAAACGACTCTGTTATTTGTTCGTGCATTTTAGTACCTTTTAACTGATCATATGAAAACTATACATTTATAATAAGTTAGAATAATGCTTTTCTAAATATAGATATACGAATCAAATTACTGAATCACCGTAATAATACTAGTATATATAAATAAATACAATATTAGCACAGAAGCCACGCACACGAGACAAAATTATCCGGATTTATCTATAATACTATAGGGCTAAAGGTTATCTATAATACTATGGGGCTAAAGGTTATCTATAATACTCTAGGACTAAAGGGAGCTTGGGGCACCCAAATTGGTAGGAGCTAATGTATATAGGGTCTGTAATGTTAAAACTTTTACATTTTGATGAAATAATAAGTGATTACGCCAACAAAAGAACAGGAAGACTATATAAATTCGGCCCTGGGTGTATATAGTATATGATAGAACACGACTCCTACTAATGCAGTAGTTCTCAGTTCTGTAATATGTACCACATTCTCTGTATTACTTTCATTTATTTAGAAAACAAATGGTAACGTTTTAATGAATTATATATTCATTACATTAATCCAAGATTAAATGTCTGCGAATGCTAAATCTGCAGTTAAGTTGTTGGGCGTGCACATTGATTCAGATCTTTCAATGAATACACAAATCAGTAAAACTGTCAGTGCATGCTGCCATCAACTGAGACAGATAAAAAGTATTCGGAGACATCTTCCTCTTGAGGCAGCCCGTCTACTTATAAATGCATTTGTGGTGTCACGTGTGGACTATTGTATCAGCATCTATACTAGCCCGCCAATGTTTCAGCTGTTAGAATGGATTACAATCCATTCTAAATGCGGCTGCACGGATAATATACGGAGTTTCCGAATTCTCTCATATAACATCCCTTTTACATCAGCTACATTGGCTCCGATTCCACGAAAGAGTTGAATTTAAATTGTGCTGATTGATGCACAAGGCGACACATAACATGGCGCCTTTGTATCTTCGAGAACTTTGTGTCCCAGACGATTTTAATGATAGACGTCAAACTCTCAGGTCAGTCTCTACTTCAGCCGCAGGAAGGATCGAAGAACCGACTAACTGTTGCCATAAGTCTAAATTTAGTGAACGGGCCCAAAAGCGTGGAACTCTTTGCCCTCCGTCATAAGAAACAGTGCATCAGAGACTATATTTAAGAAGAAACTAAAAACGCACCTTTTCAAAAAGTCATTTCCATAAGTGAAAATAACCATTTTTAATTTTAGAAACAAAGATAATTGTAGAATTATAAACAGTTTACGTGTAAAGCGCCCTCGAGGTGAAAGATTTTACGAAAATGGCGCTATACAAATTATCCATTATTATTATTATTAAGACACAATGCACTAACTACGCAAAAACTAACAAATATTCACTACAATAATTGTATGTGAAAAATAAAACAATTATTTTTGGATTCTACTAATTTCATTTATTTATTTGAGACGTGTTTCGCCTGTCACACGTGATTATGGAGTTACACAAATTTACCTCAGAATTAGTAAAGACAACAATTGCCAATGAATTTACGATATTATTTTAGAAATATTTATTTTAATTTCAAATACCGCATCACATACGGAAAATTTGAATGACTTCTCGTGCACATTGCACTTTGCTTGCTGCTATACCGGAGGAACACTGTCTGCTATAATACAGTCAATTACTAGTGCGGCAGGCAGGGTAGCCAAATACATGTCTTACTTTCTTACCGATATGTTGTATTTACTTTGCCAAATTTTATATGCATACCCTCGGTGCATTTGTCTGATATTTGAAATATTTAACGCTACACTCATAGTAATTAACCAGGTGAATATGTATACCTAATGAATATTATTAAAACACATTCTTATTGTGAAGTTGTAATTATTCAGAACAGACGGTCTGTGATATTTTAAATCTGAATTAAATATATTAATTAGAAAGATATACATATAAAATCAATTTTATCAGTTGTATCAATGTGTCCAAAATTTAATAAAAATGAATTGATAATTCTGGCGTCTGCTATCAGTTTACTCAAAGGTATTTGAGATTCTGTAAAAATAAGGTAGATGGCTCTTTCAAATAATGGAACGATTACATGTATAAATATCAAAAAGGTGACATATAGGTTCGAAAATTATCGCTAAAAATATTGTCGCTGTAGCATAGTTGGATAATGCACCTTCCCCGGTTAGGAAAGAGATCCAGGTTCGAATCCCGGTGGCGCAACAACAATATTTTTCGATAAAATTGATTTTATTTGTATATCTTTCTAATTAATATATTTAATTCATATTTAATGAATATTAATTTGGATGAGTAATACGTCAGACCGTTAGACATTATTTATCAACGCATTGAATATTGTAGACTCAGAATTTGAACAGGCATACCACAATGCTCGAGTACTAAGTCTGTTGCATGATGTGCTACAAAGACTAATAATAAAAGTGCGGAAAAACATACTAATATAAATATACTTAATGCAGAGTTAATATTTTAGGTATTCCTCCGTAATATATTTATGTATTGGATAAAATAATTACAATATATAATACCATACGAAACAATATAAAATGTTTTCTCGGAGATCCTGACGTGAATTTGTCAATAAATACTTGTATTATTTGTACGTGCAGAGTGATGTGGTAGGCACGTTAGTGATGGAGTGTGCGCCGACCGAGTCGGACGTGTGTTGTTCGTGAAGAGCACTGTTTGTTCTCACTTTTATACTATATATATTGATATATATAATTTTAATGATTATATAAGTAAAATATATGTTATATTCAGGATGCGAACCTCACTAGACTTTGTATGTTTTGAGGCCGTTAGACTGTTTACGCTTTTAGCATGTATGCAAATAATAAATAAATTGAATCAATTTACGGATTAATTTATATGTTTAATAAAATTACTTTTAATTTGTAAAGTTATTTTATATTTTTAAGCGAAACATTAATTTTGTTATAATTAACAATGTTTTAAAAAATTCACAAATAAAAGTATGAATTCGTATATATTTGGTTGTATTAAAGAATTTTAGGTAATAAAAATGCTGCTATTTAGCGGAATCTACTCAAAAGAATTGTTTGAGAAATATTTCAAAAATAAACATAACATAACGATATAATTCAACGAGAATGGTATAGGCCAGTGATGGCGAACCTTTTGGGCTCGGCGTGTCAAAATTTCAGAAAATCTTACCAAACTTTGCTGGCGTGTCACCCCTTCCCCCTCCCCCGCCATAGTATTTCATTTGATGCCTAGTAACTAATTTCTCATTTTAATTATTTGTTTATATATTATAATTTGAACGTTGTTGTCGAGTAGACGTCTAACTATCACGAGTCATACACGCTTCGCGACAAAAGGACGAAACACAACGTTTTACGACCATGCACGTCATACACGGGTGCAGTGATACGATTGAAAATTAGCTAGCCAATGTCCACTTGGAAATATTTTTTTATAAATTCGACATTAGATATATATATACTTTTTTTTTTTTGATTGTCTGTTCTCTCTTTTATGATATAAAAAATAAGTTTATAAAAATCAACGCGTGGGTCAGTGTCTGACCCGAGGGTCATAGGCTCGCCATCGCTGGTACTATATATTTTGGATGACTCTGATTTATAATTTGATTTAACTAACAAATTTAACGATGAAAATAGTAAAAATATATTATATTTAATTTAATTATGCGCACTTTTAAATTAAGGATAAAATTTCAATTGCAATACACACATGTCATAGCGGGTCATTCGTCAATTGTAAATTAATAATTTTAGAATTTGAATTGAAAATAATTATGTATGCGAAAAGCCTAAACCTCGTATGCCTCTCATACACACAGTAGGAATACACCATCCCAGACATCCCGCAACGACTACACACAAATTGTACTCGTAAGAACAAGATAGGATAGTTGCGAATTTAGCGATTAATTAAAAGTCATCATATCTCTCTGCATTTGTTGTACTCTCGCGTCACACTTCACGTTTGTTGTCAAATGTCAGCCTATTGACCGTCGATGTTCCGTTCGTCAATTGGGTAAATTTTAATCTTTCCAGTAGCAGTTAAAACACAATAAATGTTTGTAATTGTATGCCATCTAACATTTTCAGAATAAATAATTGGTTCTAGGTGACGTTTGAATTTTTGTCTCTCTACTAAACTGTGCATGACACAGATGTATCTCAACTAAATCTCCGAGATTTATCTCATCGCGCCGTCTCGCCCGGCGGACGCGGGCCGCTGGAACGTTAGACTCGTCCGAACACCGTTGAGCGTTCTGCGTCGCGCGGTACTGCGCTCGGATTTATCTCACTGCACGACATCACATCCGGAGATTGGTCTCGGCGCGGCCGGCAGACGGAGCGGCGGCAGCTCGGGCCGGGGTGGGGGCGGGGGCGGGCAGGGGGGGGAGGAGAGCGGGCTGAATTGATGCATCATTCGCCGCATTACATTAACAGCATAATCAGTCCACGACACGACAACACGCGGCTCTCACGACGTGGCGAAACTGCGCCCGCCCGATGCAGAAAAATCCCGACCGGTTCAACTGGACCGGCTCAACTCTGCATTCGTTTCGGCCTCTGTGAAAATATTTTCTACCATCGCTTAGCAAGTTTTCCTTTTCGAAGCAACGTCACACTCTTCTGTCTTAGCATTTCACTGTCTCCTCGTGTTCACTTTCATGTAATAAATAGTCTCGTCCACGTTTGTGACGCTTCTAACACTTCCTCCAATATCTTCTATTCTATTCGTAATTCTTCGACTACGCAACATTCGCATCAAATTTGTTTAATTTTCATTCATTTTATCTAATTAATTCCAGGTTTCACTTTCATACATTAGTGTTAGCACCAAAACTCCAATACGCCTGCTGAAACAAATCTCCATTAGCGATTACAGTGGAACCTCGGGTTACGAACTTGATTCGTTCCGTAAAACTGTTCGTAAGTCGAAACAATTATTACTCCATTCCAGATCCTCAAAAAATGGCCCTTTATTATCTAATACAGCCATACTCAACCTTTTTTTTCTTCGGGCCACATACGTATGTGAGGTAAATTACGATATGACGAAAAAAATCATTCATAAAGGAAAAACAGTATTGGTTGAAAGAAACCCGTTTGATTCGAGATTAGGGCGCCGCCACTTGATAAATCAACTAACGCATATATTTTTTAACTGAAACAGAACGATAATCATACTTATCCGCTTATCAGCATACCAGCCAATACCGGCTCAAACATTAACAACAGCGTATTTCGCTATATGAAATTTTTTTTCATCATATCTGTACAAAATACAGTAATGAAAAAAATAAAACTCAAAACTAACGGGTATCCAAGCGTTTGTTTTTAAATTAGTGTGATTTTTGATACTGAAATTAATTTTTTACTATTTTAGACAAATCGGGTTTATAATTGCTACATGCTACATACTACCCTTAATACTTCACCAAGATGATACGTTGATACGAACAACGTGAGCAGCAGGAAGGCACATTTTTGTACAGTCTTGTATTTTTCAGGAACTAATTTTCAAAAATCTATGTACTCCTTTCCCTCTCTTCTTCAAAAATAGCTTTCATATTAGTATCGTTCTTAAACTCGATAAAGTCGTCAAATAACTTTGCATAATCATATCCCAATGCAGCTAATTTTGTTGTAGCTGCTGTTTCTAGGTGCCAGGGATTTTAAGTCCTGAAAACTGCTCTTAAATTCCTTGGCTTAGGCAGCTAAATATTTTTAAAATATCGTATAGCTTTCATGAGGAATATATATACCATCTTGTTTAGCTTTTGTTACGATTGGAAAATTATGCGATACTCGGTTTGATTGTAAGCGAGTATCTCAACATATTCAAAATGCTAGAAGAATGCCAGATTTTTTTTAAATCAACGTGTTTCGGGCCACACATAAAAGCTTGGCGGGCCTCATGTTGAGTATGACTGATCATGCTTGAAATCCTAGAAGAAAAAAAAACAATGATATTTTACACTATAAATGAATTTTAAGTAATAAAACAAAAATAATACAAACAAACTTTAATTCAACTTATTTGACAAACGAGAAAATAAATTAATTAAGTGTTATTAAAATTGAAAACAATAATAATACGTATACAAAAATAATAAATAATAGTTCGATAAATAAAACTATTATTCGCGACCCGATATTTCACTGTGCTCTATTCAAAATACGACTTTATTCTTTGCGATCATCCTATTTTTAATATCTTTCTCAGCCTTTTAATTCCTATCAAACATACTTCGTACAACATTTCTACCGTGTTGAATTATTGTTCTTTCCTCTAGTCTTAATTTTGCTTCCGATGACAAGTTCTATTGGCGGCAATTGCGTTCAGAACATGCTTCTCTTTATTTTCCGTAGTTACTTCTCGCGATTGGACAAAAATGCAAATGAATTTCTTACTTTTATTAAATTAAAACAAGATCAGTTGATTTTTATTAAAATAACTGGTTTCAAACCGTAATAAATTCTAAAAACGGGTTTTACTCCAGACATTGATGTCAGTTGGTTTATTATTTACTTTGAATAAAATATGTTGTGAATGCTAGCCTCAACGGTCGCCACTTTATCTAGCGCCGAGCAAAACTTCTCGTTCGGGAGTCGGGACAAAGCCGCATTCTGGTCTGACGGCAGACTGTATGGAAGTGCAAATAAGGGAGCACACCTCCCATCCTCTCTATTATTAATATTGCGAGATAATATTTCATCTTTCATCTTTATTTATTGTCCTAGCGTGTATGCAATAATAATTGACGCTGGTTGACCGTTAAAATGTAGATATTACGTAGAATATCGGAGAAATTCTTAGATTGATTTATTTAACCCTTCCCAAACTATGCAGTAACACAGGTCTACCATCATAATTAAAACCTGTAATATTTCTGCAAATACATGCAACATAAAATTCATATTTTAGATAATCCAGAAGAAAATATTAGCGCTTAGGAATGACTAGTGAATAACCAATTATGAAAAGGGAATCGTACAAAAACAATTATTTTTTCCATTCAATCCGTTATAAAATTAATACATTTGGTATAAATACAATTTGTGATATGAAAGACAGTGATTATACATTATTTTCACAGTAAAAAGAATATAATTGTCTCTTTCTCCCTAATTAAATGAAGAGAGATAAGAAGGAAGGACACATTGTATACGACTTAATGAATGTTCTAAATTATGTTATTAATTATATTTTCAAAACTGAATGCTTAATATTCAGAACAAATTCGTGCCATTAAAGCCATTTATCCTAATAAAAACTTTTTTTTCTAACTGTTATTTACGGTAACACGAGTTGACAGCATGGCTGCGTTCAGGTATTTTCTATCATGGTGTGGTAAAGGTTAATAGAATAACTAATTAATGCACCAACTGTCAGAACTGTATTACTCGTGGATGCCCCGTGGTGTGTATGCGAGCGAGTGAATCAAACTCCGGAACACATCTTGGGGCATGGCGGGATAACGAGGGATGCTCGTGATCGCATCATTGGAGGCTTAACTGGGTTCAAAAACGCGAGCCTGATCAGTAATATAAGGAATCTCAAGCTGTATAGGGATCTCATCAAAACGTGGACTACGAGATGGGGTATATTAGGCAGATGATGACAAGGTCGTGTCAGCGAGTCAGCAAATTCTTAAAACAAACAAAATCGTTCGGGCTTGTATCGTGTATGACGTCATCATTGTGTTTCGTCCTAATCCCTTCATGGGAGAGTGTACTTGATAGTTAGCCCTTTAATGACTGTCTTGTATTCACTGGTCTCTTTACTTCCGCACATGACACTTGATTATCTGTTTGTTTGTAATGTTGTTATATACCTGTATTTTAAAATTAAATAAAGATAGCACTTAAAAGGGCGCAGGAAGGTTTAAATTTAAATCTCTGTTCGTTTTCGAAATCTCTTGCATTAGCTTTTGTTTTTTATCTCCTTTATTTTGTGTTTATTAATTGTATATTTCGCGTTTCTGTAGTACTGTGTGCGGAACCGATAAAAGAAGTTGAAACTTCTACAACGATTCCGGGAAGGTCCCCCTCCCTTATAGGAGCTTATTATTAGTTAAATATTTATGTTTTAGTCTGTATTATCTAACCTCTTTCGATTTCAGGGTCCGAACCCTACAGAAAAGCGTCTCCTCAGCTTTTCCTCGCACCGCCAGTAACTCATCTGGCATTTAATCGTTTTCTTAATCATTCTCACTCAACATCATCATAGTAATTTAGGATTCCTTTTCCTCCGATTGTAGATTCCCACTTTTACTAAAAATATCGACGAATTTTCACGATCGCCGCTGCAAAGATATCGTCTTACTGTCACCCCACTTACTGATAAAGCGTTTTTGAATAGTTCTCGAGCGCCGTGTAAGAATGCTCTTTTCTCATTCATCCAGTACGTTATGTGCCATAGGATAGACCGTCCGGAGGGCTCACGGGGACCTCCCCCTCTCGCCCCCGTGGCCGTTTTACGGTCCGACCCTCCCGACCTACGATAAACAATTCCGCAGTTACTATACCGGCACAACCCTCGGACGGAGTCGAAGGTTTCATGCGGGATTTTCTATTTACAATACCTAATCCAAAATGGACACTGTGCTACATTATTGTTTGAGTATCTTTAAAATTAAAACTGTCACCATTTTTCAACTCTTTTCTCGCCTAGGCCGTGTGAAATTACTTTATTTATGTTTATAGACTATTAACCAGTATTAGTGTAATGACGGATATCAACATTGAACAATCCTACACCTGCCTACAATAGGTGGCCAATCGCGCGCTGGCACGGTGACTACACGCGCCTATCACAAGTCTGCATAATCTTATCAAGTTCCGCATTGTGGAGCAACTATTCAATCGATTGCAGCTTTACGATTGCAGCTTGTAGCTAATGTGTTCGACAAATTTGTGTTTATTTTTTTGTCACCTAAATTACGTGCCATCATTTAGATTAGAAATAAATTATAAACAAATGCATAATAAACAAATTAATCGTGATTCAGATATAAAAACACACCCTATTAATCATATCAGATTGTTCCAAAAACAATGGCTCTTTCTTTGCTGAGAAATATTTGTGCTATTAAAGAGAACACATAATTACTCAGAACGGACGGTCTGTGATATTTTAAAAACTACTTAAATGTATTAATTAGAAAGATATGTGAGATTCCGTAAAAATAAAGTAGATGGCTTTCAAATAATGAAACGGTCGATGTATTAATTTGAAAGTGTAACAACATACGGATTAGAAAATGTGTCGTCAAAAGTATTGTCCGTAGCAACAACAATATTTTTAGATAAAATTAATTTCTAATTAATGTATTCAATTAGTATTTAAAATATTTGTGCATTTGTTACGGTTTAGTGATTAGAAATCGGCTATATTTATTTATTGAGTGAAACATTTAATTTTACCCTTAACATTGTGCATTTCAAACAGCGTGCAGCGTTAACCTAGCGTGGGGTAAAGGAACCATTTATGAACAAACAGTACGACATTGATTGGAAATGCCAGTCTAAGAATGAGAGGAAATGCCCAGTGGAATAAAACACCCAGCACTGATTAGAACCCATCTTACATCTTATCAACAAGCACCTCGATAACTATTTACGGCAAAAAAATCAATAACGAAGAAGCACCAGAAAATGCATTTAAACCATTCTCAGATTCTAATCCGCTTGAGTTTTATTCAACAGAAATACTTGTATTTTGTTGGCAAAAATGCGTAAATCAATATAAACAGTAGGCTCTTACTTTAATTAATAAAGTTCATATACTCGTTGGTACTCTGAAATTATGTTTGATTAAATTGAAAGGTTACAACACCTTACGTATTTTGACTGTTGGTAAGCAATCTCCACCCCGTCCACTTCTACCCCACATACCTCCTTATTGAAACTTTTCATGTACGGGGACGGGGTACAGGTTAAACAGTTGCGGTGACACTGCACGCCCCTATTTTGCACCCTACAAAATGCCAAAATCAGAGGGTCAATGTCCCAATTTACTTTAATAAAAGTAGTAAATTGAACCCCTCTAAATCGAAAGGTAATTATAATTACCCGAATCGGTTGCTGTACCACTCGGCAAGGTGTGCCTACGAGGTAAATATTTAAAAAATATCCGCCTCTTATTTCTAATCTATAATATTTTAAAGTTTTTTGTATTAAATCTGAAACTTAAAAAGTAATATGTAAACATTTCAAAGTATTATTAAGTAGCGTAATTTTTTTTAAAGCTAATACTTCAAACCCAGAACGGAGTCAATCACGGATATCTTTGAGTCACACTCACTATCTGTGATTGAATATCTGGGAATATCGTGATTTGTGATTCATTTTTTTTTTTATTATGCGCATGCGTATGAAATGAAAAAATGATGTTATAGTTCGTGATAAGCGCCATCTAGTAGATTCTGCCAAAACGTTTTACGCATTTGACTCGAAATGCTAAGAACTTGAACCGATAAATAGGCACATTTATTAAGGGTTTTCATTCTCTTTGTGATGATATCAAATTAGATATATATTAATTATTTATGCTAGAATGTGTTTATTATGTATGAAGCTTGAAAAATATAAGTATACGCCAAAAATTATGTATTTTTATTTATTTCGTGTATTGTGATATCGTGCGGCGCTCGCGTATTAGTAATGAAACTGTGATCACAGTCACAGTTTTCAATCACTGATATTATCAAATACCAATCACAATCGCACCAGTGAGTCAAGAGTAGCATTTTTCTCATCACTAATCACTAATAATCGGGCAGCCATAAACGACCGTATTTCTATATTGAATTTTGGCTCCATTGATTTATCTTACTGATTTGGCGTTATTTTTTTTTTTTTATCTCGAATAACTTGCAAAACAATGCTATACATACTTGGTAAACATTATGTATATATTTGTATACTGTAATATTTTCTCAAATTGTAATATGGCTGTATCTATAAATAAGCTCCAAAAATGAGGTCAAGGCCCCGGAAGACCCCCTTGCGCTACGCCCTGTAGTTTTCTTTTTTGTAACTGTAATAATTTCCTATTTTAGTTCGCGTCCCTTATGTTAGGTTGCTCGAAAGCAGGGCTGCCGCATTATTTCTCAGTGAACTCAATTACACTGTTTT
Organism: Eubasilissa splendida; assembly: GCA_031772225.1. NCBI lineage: Eukaryota > Metazoa > Arthropoda > Insecta > Trichoptera > Phryganeidae > Eubasilissa > Eubasilissa splendida. Next base: position 23,772,461 of record CM062845.1, on the reverse strand, counting down.
TGTTTTATAGCCTAAATTTGATTTAGAAAATAAATATTTAGTATTTTCTGATATAAAGTAGAGTAACACAAGAAATAAAAATAGCTGTCTTCGTATAAAAGCTACGAGCAGTGGCGTAACTAACAAAATTTAGCCCCAATGCAAAATGAAAGCGTCCCCTGTATATTATGTATTACTATACTTATTAATAATTATATTTAATCCATTAATTAGTAAAATAAAGTCGGTCCCTTGTCTGCAATAATTTTCACAGTTGTATGAAAAAAAAAGTATTTTTTTAAGCTTTTATTACTTGCAACTGAAGAAAATATTTGTTTCGCTTTGCAATAATCTGGTCCCTATATACGACATATTAATGGCATATTGCGCACATCGTTTGTTAGTGTAGCGGTTAAGATACTCGCCTGTTGATCTAATGATCGGAAGTTCGAGCCTCACACTAGGAGACAAGTTAGTCCTATTTACACTTAGTTTGAAAATAGTAAAAATATTGATGGTATACGTATTCAAAGTACACATATTTAATCTATTTTTGGCTAAGGTGAATTAAATTAATTAATAATTAGTCCACATTGGTACTGGGAAATATAACGGCACAAAATAATATTGTAGGGCGTGGACCTTTTGAACATCAAAGCTTCGCATTGTAGTGTTGAGCTAAATCATTGTTTTAACTGTGATTTTGAGATATGTGTTACTAATTATTCATAATTCAGTAACTATCACTAAAAATTAATCCTTCAATAGTTAAATCTCACTGATCAATCTTCGTTAAAACTCATCATTCAATCACAATCAAAATAACAGTTTATCTCAATGCACAGCGCCGGCGTTACGCACAGGCGGAGCAGGCGCCTGCCTGTGGAGGCCAAATCAAGAGGATGGCCGAAAAATCTATAAAAATTGATAAATACAATCCCAAGCTGCAAAACGATAATAGTGTGTATTAAAAATAATCCAAGAACGCAAATCCAATAAATAACATTATAGTTATTTCCTAATAAAGCAGTAATTTGTGGTCAACACTAGCGTCTAGAACGTCTTTTGATAAAAAGCCGCCTTTCAAAATGCTGGCCTAACAAAATACCGCCCCTAACGTGTGTGGCACGCGGATGGCCAATTTAGGAGGCGGCCAATTTATGGGGATGGTTTTACAAAAATTGAAAACATCATCTTAATTTAAGTTAACTCCTTGTCAACGCATTAATTAGCGTAGTTACGCCACTGGCTAAGTGTAACCTAACTCGGTCAAACGTAAAATTTGGGCACGAGCCACTCTTATCGAAAAAAATTTGCAAAGAACCGATTAATCTAAAAAAAAAAATCTGCACACCGTGTGACAAAAGATTCCCCAACTGACAATCTTTTATTGCGATGACACATAATTCTGACAAAGGATACAATGTAAGTAGATCATAACAGCTGAACAAGGAGCAGTTATTTTTCTAGTGTAGAGCGAGACGACCACGTCACCTTTGAAAGTGTGCCGGGGTGGCAACCCTGCGCGCGGCCACCAGGTGCGCACCATGTGCTGCACAGCTGCCGGGGCCAGCAGCCGCCCGACAGACAACACAAAAAACTAATCAGACTCGCCGTCTATATCGAGCGAATTATTTTATTCGGCATGTACGTAGGTACCTATGTATGTACTGCGCCAGTGCGTGCCCGCGTGCCCGCGTGCCCACCACCTCTATCCTAGATTTGTACACGTTTTGTTGTAATTATCATTACATTAAATAATTATGTGAGATTGTTTAGTTCGTTAAATTTGAGCATATCTCTGGTGTTGTGTTAGTATATTATTTAACTGAACTTTTTTTCAATCTTTTTATATTAAGCATACAATTTCACATAAGTTTACATATTTTACTTATTTTACACTCTCTAACTTCATATTTGTATGTTATTTACTTATTTTACACTCCCTAACTTCATATTTGTATGTTATTTACTTATTTTACACTCTCTAACTTCATATTTGTATGTTATTTACTTATTTTACACTCTCTAACTTCATTTTTGAATGTTATTTACTTATTTTACACTCTCTAACTTCATATTTGTATATTATTTACTCTTACTTTACTTGCTCATTTTTATTTTTGATACATTGAACATTACGTTTTCTTTAAGTTTTACGTTGTATTTATATGTTATCTAATTGCATCTTGTTTTACTCTTTATATATATATTTTGTACATTGAACATTACTGCTATAATACAGTAAAATACTAGTGTAGCAGACAGGGTACCGAAATATATGTCTTACTTTGATGCAATGTTATCCGATTATAACACACTGTACTACGAATCAAAAAATAAAATATATTATATCTATCCGTAGTCGGAAATAACGAAAGTGTGGAGCTGGACTTAGAATCTCTTTAAATATCTAGGCCAAAGAACCTATCTGACTTTTTACAATGTTTTTCACTACACTTCAACTTCGAAATCATATATTTTACTGTATCTACATGGTAAAGACACTCGCCTAGTGATGCAGTGGCCGGGGGTTCGAACCTCATTCCAGGATACCAGTTAGCCCTATTTTCATAGCACAAGCGTTTAGCTTGGTTTAAAAATAGTAAGAATATTGATGTGATACGAATTCCGTGTAATGTTTTATTTAAACAGTAACAAAAAATGACTTGCCGCATATACATACGAGTATGCCAGAGCAATCTCATTCCACTACTTCATCATTCTATTTTCGTTACTACTTTGCTAGTTTCATGCTTCACTTTTACGTGTTTTTTTTTCGATGCCAGGACTCCATTATGTGTCGCTAACCTTGCCTGGGACAACAAGAATCATTATCAATTACTGTATTTAATCCACCATATATTTTATTCCCTGCTGTCACTCTCTATTCGATATCTTTTTTACCATTTCTATTCCTAATATTCTTTTCTAGTATGTATCTATCAGGGGCGTGCACCACATACGAGCAAAAAAGCTGTGCATTACTAAAAATTCTGGAAAATAAAAATAATCTTTATATTATAAAAAGACTATAAAATTCTAAGCATTATCGCCCGGATTAACGTAGCCTAGTCTATGACGTAACCCACGACTTTTGAAATACTGGTAATGAAATATTTTAAATCCACTGTCCGAATGAGAAATCTATTTTAAACGAAATCGAAAGGAGAATACGGTACCGAACAATAAAAGAATTGCCTTTTTTGAAAGTAATAATAACAATAATAATAATGCGTTCATTCCAGCGTGATCAGGTTTTTTTAAAATCCGACTCGCCATAACGATAATATATTAAAGTTACGAAATATTATTTATGTTATGAAAAAGAAAACCAAGGAAAATATAAATAAATAAAAAGTTCACACAAATAACAAAATATAAATACTTCAGTTACGGCCATTATTGTATCTGTAGGCGTTGACAGTCTCTGGTCAGGGAACCAGCTTTCCGCAGCTTTACGTCCGCAACTCGATGTCTTAGAAGCGGAACGAATCCACGTATACGGCCTTCGGTAAACATTGTAGATGCGCTGCAATAACGCGCCAATCCGAACAGTATTCTGTACTAAATTCGGAGACGGTTATACGTCACTTGCTTGTAAATTTAAATTGATAGAATTGTTCTAAAAATTAGAAAAAAAAATCTAACATTTTTTGAATACTTTACATACTTAATTAGCATCGTCGGTAACAGCATAACCTAAGTTTGTGCCTACTGCACGCCACTGGTATCTATACAGAATCATTAACTTATTTCAAACATCCATACTCTATCATTACTCTTTCTAGAACACTTTCACTTTCCACTTCCTTTGCGTATATCGTCACTACAATACACACACCATTGCCGTGTTTAGAATTTTCAACAAGCAATTGATAAAAATAATTACCACAACAAATAAAAATCTAACAATTAAAAGAAAACATTTATATATGTGTAATACCTAACCTTTGTGTACCATCAATAAAAATTCATACGGCATTTGAAATAAATTAATATTTCAATTTGTCTTAGTATAGGGAGAATAGTATTAACTCATTCTTACCGGGTGTGAGAATCGAAAGCTCGACCTTTGAGTCCTCAGTGTCCGACCTTCGTATTTAATAAAGCGCTAAAAATATGTGTGTTAATACTTTGTGCGCCTGTGAAACTAACGCTAGTGTCCTACAGATTGCAAATATGAATAATAGTCGGTACAGGCCGTTTTTACATAATAAATTAATACATCGTATATAAATCCATACTCGCTGAGTTTACATTTAACCCTTCCCAAACCGTGCAGTAACACGGGTCTACCATCATAATTAAACCTGTAATATTTCGGTAATTCATATTTTAGATAATCCTAAAGTGTGACTAGTGAAAAACCAATTATGAAAGGGGAATCGTACAAAAACAATTATTTTTTCCATTCAATCTGTTGTAAAATTTATACGTTGGTAAAAATACCATTTGTCATCTAAAAGACAGAGATCACACACTATTTTCACAGTAAAAAGGACAACAAACATATTAATATAATTGTCTCTTTCTCACTAATTAAATGAAGAGAGATAAGAAGGAAAGACACATTGTATACGACTTAATGAATGCTTTAAATTATGTTATTAATTATATTTTCAAAATTGAATGCTTAATATTTAGAATAAATTCGTGTCATTTATCCTAATATAAACATTTTTTCTAACTGTTATTTACGGTAACACGAGTTGACAGCATGGCTGCGTTCGGGTATTTTATATCATGGTATGGTAAAGGTTAAGATCACGGAACCATGGAAACTAAAATAAAAATGTATCGTTTTACTCGCTTTTAAAAAATCTAATAGTCAAATACCAATCTTTATATTGATATTGTTGATGAATTTATTATTATTTATTAAAATATCAGACAAAACAATTCAATTTATGGACGCACTGGATCCACGGGTTAACCTGTACGTAATATGGCGTTAACCAGCTGATGTATTTTTACAATCGATCTAGCGATTCTGTGCTGCGGTATAACTAATGAAAATACTGACGTAATATTTTACATAATAGATTCTAGTCGAAAAAGTTTTATGCGATTTTAATATTTTCATTTCATTACTTTAAAATGTTTGATGCAAACAACAGTTCGTCTATGTAAATATGATGCAGTCTGTATCTAACCAACTATGTCTCGCCTGTTCTAAGTTAGATAAAGCAATTTTTGCGCTTGTATTCGGTAGCTAGATGAACATTATACCTATTGATGCAATGAAAATTTAAAACACGTGTAAATTAGCGAAGAAACAGGAAAATTTGAGTTATATTTATAAAGTTTATTCTATTTCCAAAACTCAGATTTTCTTTGAAGGAACTTGACAAATATATATTATTAGGAGAACACATTATTATTGTGAAGTTGTAATTATTCAGAACATAGGTCTGTGATATTTTAAATATGAATTAAATATATTAATTTGAAAGATATACATATAAAATCAATTTTATCGAAAAATATTGATTCGAACCTGGATCTCTTTCCTAACCGGGGAAGGTGCATTATCCAACTATGCTACAGCGACAATTTTCGAACCTATATGTTACCTTTTTGATATTAATACATTTAATCGTTACATTATTTGAAAGAGCCATCTACCTTATTTTTACAGAATCTCAAATACCTTTGAAAAAACTGATACTAATAATAAAGTTGTATCAATGTGTCCAAAATTTAATAAAAATGAATTGATAATTCTGGCGTCTGCTATCGGCTTACTCAAAGTTATTTGAGATTCTGTAAAAATAAGGTAGATGGCTCTTTCAAATAATGGAACGATTAAATGTATTAATATCAAAAAGGTAACATATAGGTTCGAATCCCGGTGGCGCGACAGCAATATTTTTTCGATAAAATTGCTTTTATATGTATATCTTTCTAATTAATATATTTAAAATATATATTATATTTTAATTGATCACGCACACCATTGCAGTTATTGCACTAATTTAGTGCGCAAATATTTTTCAAACCCACAACCCTCGACCTGGCAGAACTTCACGGCCGCCAGCAACACTTTACAACAAAATTAACCTGATGATTTTAGTTGTTTTTTTTTGGTTTCCTTAACGTTGAAATTTCTACCTGTATATATATATATATATTTATTGAGATTAGCATTTTGCGTGTATTTACAAAAAGTACAATCGCTCGAATTACTTTGAAAGATACACAGAAATAATATATCTATCAAGTTGAGCTTTTGTGTGTATTTCTAAGGGCCGGTTGTGTGATACAACTTTTTACTAACGCCCGTTGTAAAAATCCTTTGCGGGTTGTTGATACATCAAATTTACTACTGTCCAAGCATAGATGGATATGTCTATAGGCGCGACCAATACTCATGAAATATGCTTTATTCTGTGCATTATCTATAGATTTATCATTCGAAATCTGTTACTTTAATAGTGAATTTTTTTCGTATTATGTATTAAACAACTCTCATCACTACAATAGCGGGATATTGAATGATTAATTGTCGTATACTGCAACTTTCCAAGTATCAATGTGTCAGATGACTTCTGGAACAGCTGTGAAAAATCCGCCATATTTAACTATTGATTCTCGTTTTTACTATCGGATATCGCAGAGTAAAATGAGTTTACTACGGTACGTACTTTTGAGAAGTAAATATTTTTTTACTAACAACCCGTTTTCGCAAATTTTCAATTATCACACAACCGACCCTAGGTGTTTTAATCTAATTTATTTTAATCGTCAAAGAATTATGTTCTAAAATCGCAATTTTACCATAAAATATGATTTCGCGGATAATTAGTGTTTTGTTACAAAAAAATAATTTTAATATTCGTAACAACTGGATGACACTATATTGCGACCAGTGTTTTACTGTATAGAATGGAAAAATCATTTATTCGAAATCAAGATTATTCCAGAAAGATCTAAAATACGTTTTGGACCGGTCGCAAGTTTTGGGGCGGAAATATTCAGGGTGGGTATTGTTGATATATCCCCGAACAGATTTCAAACAATAAGATTCTACATGTAGAAATTAGATTATTCTATCAATTTGATTTTGTTCTGTCAAATATCAAATACTAGAGAGAGTGAGATTATTTCTCTGTGAAAATAATGTAAACAGATTCTGATATTCAGTTAGATCTCTGATGTTTATTGACAAAAATAAAAAGCGACAGACAAAAAGTAATATTTTAATTAATAAAGATGAGTTATATGATAAACATTGGATTGATCAATGTTATATAGTATTTTGGGGGATTAGTTATTAAGCGACACGATTTATAAAACGTGTGTTCTAAAAAATAATAGTACCTACATATAAGATAACACAGGACCCATTAAATAGAAAGAAAAATAAATAGTACATTTTTTTGCTTAAATGATAAGTATTTTTAAATGTTATTTCCTAAATAACCTTCTTTATACTTATCATAATATACCTATAATTATTAACCAGATTTATTCTTTTAACATCATTATTTTAAACATATTTTTTGTGTAAATGTTTTTTTTAAATAATGAAAAGCATTCTAGTGTTACGGCGAAAGTGGAGAATGCGCTTCCCCAGGTAGGAAGGGGTCCAGGTTAGAATGCCGGTAGGAACTAAACATATTTTCGATATACATATTTTTCTGTATATCTTAAAAATTGATTAACATAATCTGTATTAAATGTCTGAAAGATGCAACATCACAACGAACAAAAAAAAAGAGTTTTACTTCATTTCAATTTTCACTTTTTATTAAGTTTAATAATGTAGGTATCACACATGCGCGTGCAATAATATGTTCTAAATTTAAAAAGTTTAATAAAACTATTATTTTTTATATTTTAAAATTTTTTATGCGTATAAGTTTTATAATGAAACGTATTCCTTAATTTAGTGAGCGGATAACACTTTAAATTATAAATCAAAATAAAACCTTTTTTTTTAAAAACCGAATACACTGTTTTATGAATTCTTAAAAAAGAGATATGATTATATATCACAGATTATAGATATACCTGTAATATAATATATCAAAATTAATCATTATAAATACATAGGTGAGGGTGGGAGGGTTGCTTAATTAGATTTTCGAGACGGGTTTAAATAGAAATTCAATTTTAAGAATATTAATTTACCAGTGAAATTAATATTTAGTAAAGAACACCTAAAAATTGTTGCTCCTGGATTTAGCAGCAAGAATTTTAAAAAAATGTAGGTAGTTTCACACCAATTATCATTAATTTTAAAATTAGTGCTGAGCTGAGAGACGACATTATCCAGTTTCATTTGCAAGGAAATAACATTCTATGAAACCTTCTTCCGGGGGTTGATCATTCAATTGACGGCGTCTAAACAAATATACATTCCTCGAATCTAATTTTACAATATTATTGAATTATTACTCGATATTACAGCCCTCACCTTTCTAACATATGAATGGATGATTTTTATTTATATAAAAATTCTTTTGACTGGGAGTTTTCATTACTTTTCGGTGACTTTTTAGAAAAAATCAAATTCGTCGCCTCTACTGCGTACTTTTTAAATATGTTATAAGTGAGCGAAGTGAAGACGGACCGTAGTAAAATGAAATCTATCGCATATAACTTCTTTATAATTTACTCTTAATACTGTAATATTTATTTGTGTCGGTGTGCGTTCTCGCTTCTCGCGTAAAATTTCGCGTTATTCAGTTTCGTAGCGCCATCGCGCGAAAACTTTTGAAATTACTTCTTAGTTCGGCTTCAAACCAACTGAGCGTTACCCACTATTTATTTAACGCGGAAGATGGCGCTAGTCACACAAAGCTTGATGATTCTAATATGTACCATTTTCTTTTTTATTACATTTTATTTGTATGATTTGCTTTTTAGTTAATTCTTGTTTTATGATTTTGGTTTTCATTTTGTTGTAGCTTATTTTCGGTCCTGATGGAACTCTACAAACTGTCAAAGGAGAGTCCCGCCGAGGTCGCGGTCGGGGCAGAGGCGGTGGAGGGGTATGTTATATTTTACATATGAGTTTATGAGTTTGAATTTTGGAATTTTAATTTTTTACATTTTTTTTTTCCTACATGTAGCGTACAGAGTGATATATGTTTTCTACATACAATGTGATTTGTGAAATTTTATCATTTTTATGCAATGTTTCGTTCAGTATCGTTTTTGTTTCACGGATTCATTCTTTCTCCCTTTTTAATTAATAGGTACTTGCACTTTTTAAATTTAATAATAATAAATTTGCACTTTTTAAATTTGTATTTTATGTATGGTAGACAGACAGTTTGGCATTCCCCGTTTTAATTATGAAACTTAAAAAATTAATTATGGTATTAATTAATGTGTTAGCACCAGTGGTACCGATTGCATTGTTGACAGTGATGTACAACAATACTGCGACCTGCAAGCCTGCAATGTTGCTAGCGTGATTAAAATTTGTTGGTGGGTCGTGCAACGTTTTTAGTTTTGCAGTCGTACAGTCTATTTTTGCCTACCCCGCATCGATTAAATAATATTAATATGTACCCGATATAATATAACGTGGGTTGAGACAATTTACCGACTTACATTATCATACATTACTAGTTTCTTAAATAGCGTAATCTGAATCCATTTAAACGGGACACTCTTTAGATTATAAAAATTTACAATCGGAAATGTTTTTTTTCTAATTTCTCTCTCAATTCCACATATAAATAAAATGTAGATATTCAAGGCGCCTAGTTCGTAAAATTGTGGAAATTTAAGAATCAAGCTCTATACCAGTAATAAAATATAGCAATACAATAGTTAGTATTACCTACCTATTGCAATCAGAAATGCTCACAGCTTCTTTAGCTACATTTAGTATCTTTCGTAATATATTACGATTGTGGGGTATTATCTGAAAATACAAGTATAAGAGCAAAATCAAATTATTATATCAATGTGTGTTAATAAGAAAATAAGTAAACACCTGAGTCCTTTTTATTAGGTTAAGTTACGTTCCACAATAACAACGATAGAACATATACAGTGAAATCTCGATCGATCGTTCCTCGAATAATCGTTTTCCCGCATGTATCGTTTATTTCTTCCAGTCCGTTTATTTCGTCCAGTCCAGATCGTTCTTCTATGCATCATTTTACCGTATTAATCGTTTAAATTACGCAGCATGCTTCGTTTCGATTAACGGCACTTTTAAACAATGAGCGGAGTAGAGAGAGAGAATGCTGCTGCTGCTACTGACTGCCGCTTGACATTATACAATACAAAGTTTAATTAATTACTTTTTTGTTTCTGTGCAGCTTTCTAATTTTCATTTTATTTATTAAACACGTTTATTTACATGTGAAACGTGTACCTTTTTTCTACATTCCCACATTCACAGTTTATTTCAATAGGTCCCTTCAAAAACGATAGATAAAGGTTTCACTGTACATATTTAAATTGATCTGGAATTCAAATATCGGCAGCACATCGCATCGTGGTACCCCTAAACTCTACTCCTCGCCCTGGACCACTTCCATTTGGGCATTTCTTTCATTTTGATTGATATTTCTTATTATCCCAACGCGTATTACAGACAACACCAAAACTCACGGGAAGTTACGATAGCACTGGTATCCTTCGTATCCAATTTATATTACTTCAGTTGCGGTTTAGGTGTTGCGAGATTATGTGATGCAAAATAATTAATCCATAATAATATTGCATATCCCCATCTATTTTCATATATTTCTATGACTTTCTGGACGTCTTACAAGTCTTGGATGTTATTTCATTATGGCTATATAATGCTTGATTAAACGCTAGGTTTGCGAGACGCCAGCGGGGCAAAAAAGAACGTGTTTTTTTAAGTATGGTCAAGATAAATTAAATTTTTTCTCTTTATATATTCAATAACAGTACGTAAATATATATCCGCGAAATCGTATTACGGCTGGCAAATATATTTAGCATCTGTCATCCTGTCATCTCACGGTCAGTTTTTTATATATGATAGAACTGTCAAATTATAACAATATTATAATGTTTTGTTTGTATTTTTCAAGAATATTTTTAAGTAGATACATATATATAATATCGGTTATCATTATAATTGCGTTAATTTCCAATTTCATTCCAAAGGTCATCGACAGGAGAAGTTCTAGCTAGCTAGCTAGCTAGCTAGCTGTGAACTTCGTGAACTGAGATTCAATACGAGCTCGGCATCTCTTATTAATAATATCAACGTGCCCCGCGCGCGGAATTAGAATGCGATCAGCCATTTCTCAATGTCTTCTTAAAAGTATTTTCAATCACTTTCAAATAGTGGCGAGTACTAACAAACCATTCACACTGAATTGCATTAATTTAATAGTGCAAATGAATTAAATATTTTTAATAGAAATATAAAATATTGCGTACCTAGTTACCCAACCGGGCCGCCCCGAAGGAGCTGAACATTATAAAGAAAAGAAACCTAAAAGTGCGCTAGAATAATACCATATTTTTGTCGAGTAACTTTTAAATGAGTTATTGTTTTGCCTACGGTACCTGCGTAACAACTTTGTTAACTCTCTGCCGCCTAAGCAAAAGCCCGGTAATTTAAAAAATAATATTGTATTTTAAACAAAGCGTCACGTTTTCATTTTCGTAAATATTACGCGAACACTCAGCTTCGGTCAACAATATTAAATGTCTGCGGTATTTTGTTTAATATCAGAAGCACTTGGAACAGTCTGACTATTGATGTTTTCGATATCAGAGCGTTTCTCAATATATGGGTTACAGCGTGCATTTTCAGTTATCAAGTGATGATTGCGCATACAATCGACGATATTATTTTCTTCTCTAGCGGCGCCATTCTAAATGAACTTTTAATCATAAATAATTCTGTAAATACATTTTTAAATACCGCCATAAGTAATAATGAGCATTATGAAATTGTGCATGCATAAATTATAATTTCCGTGGCGGGGTGTGCTGCACGTCACGAGTAGAAGCGACGCGCTGTCTGGAGAGTTTTAACCTTTACGATACCGTGATATAAAATACCCGAACGCAGCCGTGCTGTCAACTCGTGTTACCGTAAATAACGGTTAGAAAAAATGGTTAAATAGCTTTAATGGCACGAATTTATTCTAAATATTAAGCGTTCAATTTTGAAAAAATGATTAATAACATAACTTAGAGCATTCATTAAGTCGTATACAATGTGTCCTTCCTTCTTATCTCTCTTCATTTAATTAGTGAGAAAGAAACAATTATATTTGTATGTTTGGTGTTCTTTTCACTGCGAAAATAGTGTGTGATCTCTGTCTTTCATATCACAAATTGTATTTTTACCAACGTATTAATTTTACAGTGGATTGAATGGAAATAATAATTGTTTTTGTACGATTCCCTTTTCATAGTTGGTTTTTCACTAGTCATTCCTAAGCGCTAATATTTTCTTCAGGATTATCTAAAATATGAATTTTATGTTGCATGTATTTGCCGAAATATTACAGATTTAATTATGATGGTAGACCTGTGTTACTGCGTGGTTTGGGAAGGGTTAAAATGGGCGTGCTGGTTGAAGCGAAGACGATATTGAGATCTAGTTCGGGGTTCCTTAGATAACCAGTGACTAACCTAATGTATTTACAAAAAAAAAAATGAAAACATCTTTAAAAATTCAATGTCGCCATATGAATCGTTTTAACGTGAATTTCTCGGATATCTTCAACATTAATAATAATAATAATGTGTTTATTCCAGCGAGATTAGGTTTTTTTAAGATCCGATTCGCTATAAAGATAATACACTAAAGTTACGAAATATTATTTATGTTATGAAAAAGAAAATCAAGGAAAATATAAATAAATAAAAAGTTCACACATATATATAAATATAAACAAAATATAAATACTTCAGGCGTTGCCATTCTCTGGTCAGGGAACCAGCTTCCATGAGAGCGCCGCTTGCACCAGAGAGTTTAGCCAGCTTTACGCCCGCAACTCGATGTCTCAGAAACGGAACGAATCCATGTATACGGCGTTCGGTAAACATTGTAGATGCGCTGCAATAACGTGTCAATCCGAACAGTATTCTGTATGAGTTCGCATGTATACATGCTGATGAAGAACGATTTAAACAGGATCCTCTTCACCTCATTACTGCATCGGAAGAAACGCCGTGACAGCATATTTGCACGAACGCTCAACTGTCTCTTCTGCCGTTCTATGTCATCATCGTCTTGTCCATCTTCATTGAATATATGGCCAAAATATTTGACCTTATTTTGAACGCTAAATTTCGTCCCGTCCAGCCACACGGGAGGGATATTATCTGGCCCTTTATGACCTAATGAACGATTTTCTGGCATTGTATAAAATATTATATTCACTGGCATAAGTTTCTCGTATCTGTAAAAGCTTTCTTATTCCTTTTATAGATGGCGCTAGTATAACCATGTCATCAGCATAACTAAAGTGGTTCACATTTGTCCCGCCCGTGTGGCAACCAATTTTTGTATCGGATAGTCGCTCGCTCAATTCGTCCATATACATATTGAAGAGGATTGGCGACATGCACCCGCCCCACCTCACCCCAGTGCGCAATAAAATGGCTCGGAGTCGGCGCCTTCCCGCCGCACTGAGTTCTATTGCTGCCTGTGCCACCTGTCAAATATATCTACAACTGGTTGGGAAACGTTTCGCTCGCGCAGTTTCGTCCACAATTTGTCGTATCTGACACGATCAAAGGCTTTGCTCAAATCTAAAAAGCACGCGTATATCGTTGTTCTTCGACTTTTAAATAGTCCATAATTTGCTTTACGACAAAGATCGCATTGTCAGTAGACAGATTATTTTTGAATCCCATTTGGTTGTCTCTAGTGTTCATGTTTACAGAAATCTGGTCCATAATGATTCTTTCAAAAAGTCTTGCCATTATAGTGGCTAGCGATGTCGGCCTTTAGTTTCTTGGAGACGATATATCCAGGTGTTTCGATTATAATATAGGTACAATAATAGTTTTCGTCATATTTGCAGGTACGTATAGATCATGTTACTGAACAGCGTCGCCAGGAGCGGGGATAGGTACTCTCCTGTATTTCTTACATTCTCACTGCTGAGAGAATCATGTCCAGATGATTTGCCGATTTTTGTAGCTTTAATTGCACGCGTAATCATTTCATTTGTGACTATGGCTAATCTACACAATTTCTGACGGAAATATGGTTTTTAGACTATCAAAAACTTAACAAAAATGAATTTAAGTTGTGTATTGTGTATTTCACTAATATCTTTAAGTAGGTTGCTATTGTTAGGATACGGGACACAATCTTTATAGCTTATGCTAAGTCCCACCCAAAATTTGTGATAAAGTAAACAAATTATTGTCGATAAGTTTATATTTTGTACATTAAGTTTATAATCGTTTTACAAAGGTGTCCCAAAAAAATGAATACACACAAATTCAACATTGATTAAGCTAATATTTATGTTTTTAAATCAAAGAAGATAAACGTAGATAATATTTATTATCGTAAACGTTTGAACTTGTTCATTCTGAACCAGGCATTTTTGATAACCCAAATGGCAAACATTTTGTATTTGGGTGCATTGCACCTCAACGGTTAATTTCAATGATAATTCAAATTTTCTAGTTTTTTACGTAAATGTGGGTTTTTATTATTAATTTATATCAGAAGTTATACACTAGATATGATTTTTTTAAACTATTACTCATTTAGAACTAATAAACTGAATGTTATTTGCCATAATTAAGACAATACAGGCATTATAAGAAAGACCAAAACCATTAGATGCATTTTCCGCGTGCTACAAAATTGTGTTATTACATTAACGAAATATATTTTCTTATCATCTTAAAGCCAAGATTACGGAGATAAATCTGCATCGAACCAAATTAGCAAAATATTAAAAATTAATAGAATTATAAACCATTCAATTTGCCGTACATATGATCAATTTTCGACGTTTTTAAAATACTATGTTTGATATCAAAAACGCAATTAGTCCTTACCAAATAATATTTATATCGATCCTAATAATATGTATTTTTTATTTTCTTTATTAGCATCAGATCGCCGATCGACATAGGCCGTAATGGCGTCTAGTCCGCGCTCTCGTAATTTTCGTTAAAAAATGCCGAAAATATGTTTTTTTTTACGCATATTTTACCCACAGTGTGAATTAATATTGAACTTATTCACAACATTAGTAGCAAATTTCATAAATTAGATATCTTTTACTGATGTTAAGGGAAAACAACATTTTCGTGAATTAAATATTTATTTTATATATAACACTGTTACATTTTAAACACAAGCTGTCTGTTTCATAAATAGTACGCAATTATCACCAAAACGCCAACGTGACGTTTTAAATCGATAAAATTAAACAAAATAATAAATTGAAGCTGTCATAAAAATTTTACATTTAGAACATTGATTTAAGCGACCATCTAAATATATGTAGGTATTTTATCTGATTTCAAACCATATTCATATATATGAATTAGGTACTCAATAAATTATTAAATTTTCGATAAATTAATTCACGTTTTTATTTCATTCCATATATCAATATGGATAATACGAATTGTTTTTGACACTTTAAAATCAACAATTTAATTGTCATCTCTTTCTTTTCAAACCTTCCTCTCTCGCATGATTTACGTGACAAATAACGTCATTAATTATTTATCGGATACTTGAAATAATTTAGCTATCAGCGTCATCTTGAAAGCATATCTAATTCGTGTATAATTCGCCTTTAATTCGTAATTTATGTCAGTTTTCACGACCAACCTTATCTTTTACGTTTCCCCGTAAAAAAGTGCAAAGGCGCGGTGTCCGGAGAATATGCGGCATATTGAATTTTATCTCTTTGACCGAGTCATCCGTTGGGCATCAAAATAGGTCCTCATATCACGATGCTATATCCATTAACAAGTAAAACTTTTCCACTCACGTTGTAATGCAATAAGCGCACGACTTTGATACTATACAGTATACTTACCATTACGCTATTTCTCCGCAGGGATAGGCAGAGAAAATATAAATCTACACTATTCTGCCCGGGCACACGACTCATACCTCACGCTGTCTTTGTTCCTGTTGCCCTCAACACTTAACTCAAATATTTTTCTCTTCCGTCCTCTTCTCGCTCATCCGTTCCACGTGACCAAACCATTTCAATAACTTATATTCGCTCCTAATGTGTTCATTCTTTACTCTATCGTACCTATATAGATTTTCACGCATGCGCCCAAGTGACGGCATGTTCATAGCATTCAGTTAACTTTCGTTCTTTTTTTGCCAATTTCAGACTTCACTTCCATATGTTAGTGTTAACATCAGAACTCGATTGTGCTTCGAGGTCTTCAATATGCCTCATGGCATCGTCTTTTGTGGTATCTCGGTTTATGGGATGAGCAGACACTTCTTCTTTGTAGGGGAGTTCTTCTTCTGTCAAGTTTTCATTTAATTTTATCAATTTCCGTGTTTACGTTGGACTCAACGTCTCGGTAAATCTACAAAGATTATTCACAAATTCTGAACCAGCCATCAATATTGTCTACAAACAACGAAACAATTACGTAGGTATGAGAATGAAAAATGCGTTTTTACATATACAACAAGTAAATTACAAATATACTGTTGCCTCCATAGCGAATAACGAACTGGCCGAACGAGTTTCAATAAATTTTGGACGTAAATCGCGGGAAAGACAAACGTAAAATAGGGTTTTGTAATGTACTAAAATGATACGGGACTGCAGAAATAACACGCAAATGGTGGAAAAACGTGAATTCCGGGCATGTAAAATCGAGGTTCCGACATATTCACATTTTCATCTCTCTCGAATACCATCACTTTCGATTTGCTAATATTCATCAGGCAGACGCCGGACCATATCCTCTAGGACTGTGTGTTTTTGAATGATGTACGTGAGATCGTGATTGCCGGATTAGAAGGAATAGCTGATCGGATCCCCCGGGACGATGACCTAATAAGAAATGACAATTCCGGGTATTTATTAAGGAGTGGGTCTCCCGCTGGGGGTTGCTGGGATGGGCGATGCCTGGATGAGCAGTGGCTAGAGAGACCTAACGGAGCATTCAATTGTCTCTCCCTCGCACTCTCGCGACCTGGACAGGATGAATTTCTGCCGGACTGTGACCGAGTTCTGCGACTGATACACATAAATGTGACGTCTACCCTCCCCTTTTGGGGGCGTGTGATTTCTATAGCTTCTTTCTGGCTGCCTTTTGAAATTAATGTGACAAAACAAATCGCTCATATTGTACAGGTATGGCTCTGGTACGACGATACCGGACCCAACCTGTGATGGTATTATGATGATATGACTGAATGTAATAAAATAAATAAATAAATAAATATATGTAATTATGACGAATCGAAACGAGGGTAAACAACTCTCAAAACGATTTGGGATTGGGTGTAAATAAATAATATTAATCAGATGCGTGCATAGAAAATGAACTTCTGATGAATTATAATCTTTAAAATGACTGTCGATAATGTACAATTTATAAAATTTATAATCTGTTAATACTACTAACATCATCATAAAAAATTTAAAAATATATAAATATACCAATAAACTCGATTACAAAATGTTGAGTTATTAAACACTGCACATATTTAAACAGGTTATTTTTTTTAGTAAAACATGCTTAATAGTAAAAGAAATCTGGCGACAGATAGTACGACCGACGAGACTGTAGTACGAGATTTATGAAGATGATTAATTACTAGCTACATACATACTGTCGGGAATTACACAAAAAAGTTTAATTAACACTATTAGGTACTTATAAATATTTCGATTCTAATAACCGATACCTGACTCTAAAAAGTGATAAATAATATTTGATTATGTGCATTGAAAATTTATCATAATAAGCGTCTGATTCTAATAACCTACGCTTCTGTATATACAGGGTGGCCCAAAAAAATGATAACATCTCGTAACACATCGAGATATTTCAAAACATAATGTAATTAATTATAATTCTTAATGTAATTTTTTTTTACACAATACTTAGATAATCTGAAATCATCAAAACACCCCATATTGCATAATCTACTGGGTTTAAATCTGGGCTGTTCGGTGGCCACATGCCTGGCTTGATGAAATTAACATTCTCACGACGAAGAAAGTTGATTGTATTTCTGGCTGTGTGAGATGGAGCTCCGTCCTGCTGTAATGTCTAGCTATACTTCAGGCTTTGTTTTGAAACTCTTTGATCATTTTCCTAGCACCCCGACGTTTTTCAATTCGCATATTTTTGATCGGAATACGGTTTTCTGCGTTGATTTTTGTCATTCTGAGCAACAATTTGGAAAAAAACAAATATAAACAATGGGAAAATTAATAATCAAAGATGGCGAACGGAAATTGTCGAAATAAAACGTAATATAGGTAAATAGATAAGTAAGTAAATTAGTAAACTATTTAAGCTATTGTTAAACTAATTGTGATATAATTATATCACATTTTACAAAAAATGTTCTCACTTTTTTTGGGCCACCCTGTATATTTTTTTTCAAAGTCCGTGTATCTATAAATACATACATTTATTAATGGCAGAATGTAATTATGAGAGTTGTCGTTGTGTCGGTCCGCGCATGTGCGAATTGCCCACTCTATTCAAAATCTTCGGTCAGTATCGAATGATTCAATTTGTTTATTTTTTTTTTAGGAGAACACATTCTTATTGTGAAGTTGTAATTATTCAGAACAGACGGTCTGTGATATTTTAAATATGAATTAAATATATTAATTATAAAGATATACATATAAAATCAATTTTATCGAAAAATATTGTTGTTGCGCCACCGGGATTCGAACCTGGATCTCTTTCCTAACCGGGGAAGGTGCTTTATCCAACTAAGCTACAGCGACATTATTTTTAGCGACAATTTTCAATTGTCAATTGACAATTGAATCCCGGTGGCGCAACAACAATATTTTTCGATAAAATTGATTTTATATGTATATCTTTATAATTAATATATTTAATTCAGATTTAATTCGTATTTATTTGACAAATGAACATTCTTAATACGTGTTTTATATAAGACGATACTACTTCTAGTCTTAAAATTTTCTCATTTAGAAGAGAAATATACGTAAACAAATAATATTCATTCAATCTGTACGTGATGAGCAGACTGCGAGATGCTTTCCGAAATACTAAATCTTCAATATAACTGACGAACGAAATAGTCTAGATTACTCTAGACTGAACTCCTTTATATTTAAAATTATTCTAAGGGTTTGGTTTTGAGACGCAAAGGTTCGTTGTCCTGTGGAGTTCGGGTCGTAGCTGCCGCTAGACCGGCCAGTCTAGCATCCAATACGAACCGTTTTATATACAATTTAAATAGATAAATAGCGTGCGATGTTAACACGCATGTACAATTTTTTTTTTCGTAATAATTTCAAACGCGCGATAGTTTTCTATTAAATATAATGGCCGCATTACAGATTCAACGATTATACTTTGACATGTCGACGTCTCCGGTCCCAGCTAGCCGACAATGGCGGCTCGCGACCCGCTCGCAATGTGTGTGTAAGTAAGTTTGCGTTGCAAAATATTCAGTCGAGCTAAGGGTAAAACTTTCCACCGACTACCGCCGTTGTAATTGCAAATTTGGACGAACATACACTCGCAAGTGCTGTGCCCCGCTGCCGGTGTAATGTATTCAGTCCGCGGACGCATGCGCGCCGCGCGCAATCGATAGCCAACCTTGCAATATGTCTTTTTTTACTTTCTTCATTTTCCGCCGGATGGGTTCGATTTTCAAATGCAAGAGCGACGCCATTAACATCTCATACCGCTTTTGACGTTTTTCCGTCTTAGAAATTGCAATTCTTTCGTACTTGTCGTTGTTCGACTGACGCGTTGATTTTAATCAATTAAGATATTAAAAAATGATTTTTTATAAGAAATATTTTCTCAATGTACCTACACTTAGGACAATATTACCTCTGTTAGTATGTAACGCATATAACGTGAAACAAATTTAAAGTGAAGAGAGGATCTCGCGCGTCGTATGATCGATACTAGCATTGTACTAAAAATAAATTATTCCCATATATTATTTTAAGAAAATAATAGATTTTTCGTGTTTGAATGTCGTCAACGTACAAAGTAAAACACGAAGCCGCAAGTTTCGGCGAATTTCACACATCAGAAGAGTATCATAGAAAAATGCGATATCCAGTCACATCACATATAATTTGTACACTTCTAATATTAAACTTTATCCCGTTAAATTTGTATAAAAGTTTTTTTTGCGAACCGACGCGCTATTGGCCGATGCGCGGGCTAGAGGAAATAAGAAATGGCGCTACAATCCGAAGAACAGCGAGATATGATCCCGGTTAGTTTAGCCAAATGTCGTTGGGGTAGGTTGAGCATTGTTTGAACAGGTGGTTGGCGGTTTATCGGATACATCCCATCTCTATCAATCGTACCGAGAACCGACCGCCGCGCGGGAGGACTTCCGCTGCCGAGCCGGGTGATGTCGCGAGGTGTCTATTGCAAATCTCATTGACAAACCACACACCTCCCGCGCTTTACGCCACATGCCCAATAGACATCTTTTTACGTGAATTTTTTTGATGGAATAATTTTCTTCTTCATTTTTCCTGTATCGATATAGTGGGCTCCAGTATTAATGACAAAGTTTTTTTTCTCGTAAACAATGTAAAACGTGTGCATTTTATGACGAGACAAATCTGTCGAGATAATATTGCAGGCACAATTCTAAGTGCGATCTCGAATTTGCCACGAAAGCTTGAAATCTTTTACGGGTTTATATGACATTGTTGTCTTTTACCAACTCAAAAAAAATACAAATAAATCGATAAAAATGTAGGTAAAATTACATGATCTATCTCATATAACCATCTATAATTATTAACTATATATGTATATATATATATAAAGAAGAGTGTCAGTGAGTGTGTTTGTTTTTTATACAAATCTACAGTTTTATTCCTACTTGATGAAATTTTGCACACTTGACCTTCAAAATAAGAATGTCACAGTCTATATGAGATTTCGAAAAACCACCCCATCCCCCTTTCCCACACCTTAAAGCAGAATTTTCGTACTTCTTGATGAAATTTTACACACTTGACGTTCAAAATAAGAGGAAAATTACTGTCTACCCGTGATTTCTAAAAAACTACGCCCACCCCCTAAATGAAGCCTCTTCACACTGCGTAAAGCCCTGGCAACGCCGGGTACTTCAGCTAGTTTTCAATCAATATAATAAAATTAAAAGAATTCAGACGTATTTTTGTGTCGCCTTTCCCAGCAAAACCGCTTTTCACAGTGTGTTACAGAAGATTTCAAAACCACCCGCCATGGAGTGTGACAGATGATAGTGCAATTATTCATTATTATCAACAAAATAGATGGAACACATTGACATAAGCGAGAGATGCTGCCATGTTATATATATATATATATATATATATATATATATATGTGATCATAGACGCGGTATTGAGATTCTAAATGTCTCTTCCATCTTAGACTATTTCACGAACATTTCAAACCAACGGATGCAAACATTTTTTTTTGCTTTTTGCAAAAGATTGAATTTTAGAGCACCGCGCTTAAGGAAATTGGATTTTCTTCCGGCAAATTCAGAGAGCGACCATTGCTCGAAGTTTCAATAAAAATATTGCACAATAATTGGTTTATTTAGACATCTTGGAAATGTTCCAGACTAGGCGAATATCTGGTGCAGATGTAAGAAAGTATAAGACACCGCGGTACGTCATTTCCGCCAACGATGACGAATTAGGAAATAATACGAAACGCAACATTTCGCAGCCGTTAAACTCGTTAGTCACATTTTCCGCCAGATACTTTTTTCATTGCACATTTTTGTCACAAGTTAAATGTTAATCCAATCTATGCACAGTGCACAACAATCGCGTATAAAATATGGGCTAAATGTAAGGAATCTATAGATGATATATTATATAGCTACCTCGACACGATCAGGTAAATCAGATACATGGAGGATGGTCCTGTTAGAGGCCATCAATAAAGTGAGGACAATGAGGGAAAAAAAAAAAATTTCAGCTGTGCGGTATCGCCCTGTCAATTATCGAACAGCTGCCTAGTAGCGTCAAAAAAAAATGCCAACGATGGCGAAAGAGATAGGAGCCTTGAGTTTACTGCGTCGGTCCCGGGTAAGCGGTGGGTCCGCCCTCATTGTTAGAAGCATTAATAATCAACGAGCTTGTATGAAATGTATGAATGTGGATGAGGCGAAAGTTGTGTGTCGGGACTGAAGAGTGTGACGCTCTATTTTTTTTGCCTGAAACAGCGTGATTGTAAGTTAAAAATTGATATATCTTTAATTTTTTCCCACATCAATATTTTCTTGTATTGTCAGTTCTTTCAGATCTCTTTTTATTTGATGGTGCCAAGTCTATCGTGGTAGCCCTCGACTTGTTGCACTGTCTACCCTTTGATCGTCTCTGATCTGTCCTTTCCTATCCTATTCTATTACTATCCTTTCGGCGATTAGTAGATGTTTGGAGTTCACCATCTTGAGAAGAATCATCCATCCACACGTGGCTTTTGGCATAAAAACTATTTTAACTTTAATAATAAACATTAATTTCGTTTACACAAAAAAGTCTTCAAAGACGATTCATTATTGGATTACCTTGGACGGACACTTGTCACACATGACACTAGTGATGAACTCAAAATCACGAACCGTGAGTCAACCACTGCTATTTTTGAGTCACACTCACCATCGGTGATTGAATATTTGGCAATATCGCGATTCGTGATTCATTTTATTTATATTTGGTTGTGAACCGTAATTCGGCGCATGTGCATACAATCTTCATAAAGAAGCGCCATCTAGTAGGTTCTGCCAAAACATTTTATGCATTTTCATTTCATTTGTAATGATATTATATTAGATATATATTAATTATTTATACGCAAATGAAGTTTGAACAATATAAGTAAACACGCTCAAAATTATAATTTTTTATTTATTTATTTCACGTACCTATTGTAATATTGTGCGGCGCACGCGTATCAGTAATGAAACTGCGATCACAGTCACAGTTTTTAATTTAGTGTGATTGTGATTGATTTTATCGAATATCAATCACAATCACGCCAGTGATTTTTTCTCATCACTTCTTGACACAGGAGTTGAAAAAAAAACGATAATTACTGTGATTGACCCACCAGACGTTCTGCTGTGACGGAGCTTCGCCTATGTCTTAAGTGAATGTTAAATGAACAACCTAAATTGTTTTTCAGCCCTGTAAATTCATACGAAATAAATACGCCTAAATACTTAGTTATTTATTTGTACAGTTACAAATTTAATAACACACGCCGGTCGAAGCGCGAGCTATCGAAAATTGATACTATTAAATAAAACAATTCGAACATAGGAAGATCAAATGTAGTCTGAAACATTCGTTCCCTCAATACCCTAACCGCGGCGGGGTTAGGTTAGGTTAGGTTAGGTAAAAGCAGTCGATACCGAAACACTCCATCCCTTATCACTAACCCTTGTAAGCCTCCCGAGGCGGGGTTAATGTTCCTCTTAGGGAAGGACACTAGGCAACAGGTTGACAGATTATTGCATACCCTCTTTGGGACTACTTTCTACGTGAGGGCTTCCGTATTATGTTTTCATGGCATCTAGGGAGCTTTTTCTTGGCAAGGATTTCGTGAAGAGAAACAAAATATAAACTCTGAAGGAATTTATAAAATATTTATTCGCCGAAAATACATTTTGGATAATGTAAGCATTATAAAATATTTTACTGCACGAACCTCCATAGATGTAATAATGATTTAAAAACAATTTTAATCGTTATTTAAATTAGTTTTAAAATAAAGCGCATGCCTTAAATTAAATTATTTTTAAAAACTATATTTAACAGAATTCTTTACATGATCCGTGTGATTATTGCCATGTGGCGTAAATTGGAAGTATTTTGACAATATTATATAGTGTCCAGCGGAAAATTTCACGACTAAATTGTAATTGCTCGTAAACCATAAGGGTGAGGTAAGTGGGAGGGGTATTGTTCGACGCGCTTGATTTGCGGATTTGCTAGTCGCAATGAGTCACTGGTCGTGTTCAAAAGTTCAGACAAAAAGGGACAATGGTTAATCAAACTCGACGACGCCAGAACATGTGGCTCAAGTTCGACATGGAATTATGCGCAGTCCGCATAAATCGATAAGGAAGATTGCAGCCTGTACTGAAATAAAAAAATCAACAGTGCACGTTATTTTGAAAAATAAACTACAGTTTCACCCGCACAAACTGCAAATCGTGCAGTTTCTCAACGAAAATTATTATTCTTTACGTGAAACCTTAGCGAGAACGACGCTGGAACGTTTTGGAGCAGCACGAACGCTTGGAAACATATTGTTTACTGACGAAGCACATTTTCATATCGATGGCTATGTTAATAAACAGAACATGAGATACTGGTGCTCTGATAATCCGAGAGAACGCCATCAAAAACGTTTGCATTGTCCAAACACATCAGTGCGGTGTGCAATTTCTGCCCGAGAGATAATTGTCCCTTATTTTTTTAACCAGCGAGAGACAGTCACTGCTGACGTGTGTTGCCGAATGATCGATGAGTTTTTGGTACTGCAACTGCAGCCGTTTCCTGGGTTCAACAACAGAACATAATTTCAGCAAAACACACACAAACAGAGCTAGAGTTTCAATGGAGAAGCTGAGGAGAATTTTTCCTAATAAATTAATCTGCAAGTACGGAGACATACCTTGGGCACCTCGGTCACCGGACCTTACACCGTGCGACTTTTTTTTATGGGGATACCTTAAGTCGAGAGTTTACAGCGACAATCCTCGAACAATACAGGCCCTACAAGAAAATATCCGCCGTGAAGTTGCTGCCATTGAACCGACGCTTTGCTCTCGAGTCCGATTGCAAGAGTGTCTTGAGAGAAATGGACGGCATTTAGACGATAAAACCTAAAATTCGCATCGTTATACTTCATTTTTTATAAATAACATTGTATTTTTTTTTTTAATTCAATATTAAACTAGAAAATATTCCATTGGACACACTTTATAACCGCTATAGACCGGTATTAAGCGGTAGATTAATCTTTAAACGTCCATAATGTCACATGCTTGAGGGATTAGACATACAGAATCAATTCCTATTTACCTCCAATAACTATTTTACTATTACTCCATGACGTTACATTCTTGCCTCGCCCTGCCGTCCAAGATTACTTTGGAAATATATTTTTTCGACAAGTCAGTGCCATTTTAATGACAAAGTATTACTTTATTGAATTGAATTTTTCAATTTACAGAAAATTTGTGTAATTGTTGGCTAATTAATGTAAATGGAATGTTAAGTAAAAAAAAAAAAAACAACATATATTTTTGTTTAAGTTTAACCGAAGAGTTAAGGCATGAATTAAATAGTACTGTAACTATCACTTCTGAGGTTTGTTACCAACAACTCTGTCGCCTTGAAATCACAATTCAAAAAACCGACCAGAAATACGGCATCAAGTGATTTTTCTGAATGATAATGCCCGTCCGTATACTGCTAACATTGCAAAAGCGGCTATTCAAGAGCTCAGTTGGGGCGGAAGGGGGAGGGGGAGATTATCCCACACTCGCCCTTTCTCGTCTTTCATCTTGCTCCGAGAAATCTTTTTTAATAACGACTTTACATCTCCAAACCACAGTATTTTTTCAGGCGTAGATTGTAAAAATGCAGTATTGATTTGTTTGTAAGTTTAGTTTAACCCAATATAACATAATAAATAAAGACTCGTGAAGAGATCGACTGCATTCGAGATTTAACTCGTTTTCAAATATCTCTAAACGGTAGATAACCGCTTCACTTTTCACTCGATACACTTCACTACCCCGTGTGTTGGTACTCGTGTCTAGTGCATTCGCTTTCCACACCCTGCGCGGCCTGGTGTCTGCACACTGCACACTGCACACTGCACGCTGCACACACGTGCACTCCCCGGGAAGGGCCGCGGCCGGGCGCCGGTCCCTGGGGACATTCACCGGCGCGAGACTCTTGCAATTCATGCTCAATTTGTGAAACAATCCAAGAAGAATAAAGTTTCAGAAACGCTGTTTGAATGAACCATTAGATTACAGGTCATCGCGGATAGACTTTGAATGTCGGAAAAATGATAAAGGTATATAAATTTCGAAGTGATTATTAAACTTCCACAGCGGCTGCCTGCCTGGAGGGCCCGGGGCCCGGCCAGCCGGTTCGCCTAGGGCCGCCCAGACTCAAAAACAGAAAGCTATCGAACTTCAGATTGACGACTCGAATTTGGCGCGAATCTAAAATATTGAATTTATTAAGTCTTAAGTTTTGATGTTTGAGAATATGAAAATATTGGATGTTTTCAGTATTATGTTCAGATTTAAGTGCGGCTTCATTCATCCGGTTCGAATCACCGATATCAGTGCTGGATTTGTTCCGGTGAGATGCGGACTCATTTTTTATTTAGCATTTCCCTATTAAATAATTCCTGTTAAATTTACAAAAAATATCTTAGGTCACTTTACTTCGTAAATCAAACGTTAGCCGGATAAAAAAACAAACGCAGCTACTGTTTAATTTAAATGGTTAGTTCTTATGAAATGATTTTGTTCATTTACAATTTTCCAAATTCTACTGGGTATATAATCATAATTTGTGGGTCTGTTTTTGTTTTTCTTAAAATGTTTTAAAATAAAAAAATACGTACATATATTTCAATTCTGTCAATTTTTTTCTGAAAGTGTATCTAAATAAAATCCAGTTTTTCTAGTCTTAATTACACGCGTAGATTTTTTCAAAATTCGATGTTCAAAATCCGAAAGAGTTTCGTACCTCTGTAAACAAACATTGCGGGGGGGCTTCATGCCGTAATCACGTTACATGTGATCGTAAGAACTGATCTTTACAAAGGATGGGGTCGATAGAGAATTTGTAAAACTACAATAAAATGATTTGTTGTCGAAGACGACGTCAGAGGGGAGAGCTGAATTATTTTTCAAGCGGACTCGTACAACTATTGAGCTCAAAAGAGTACATAGATTAATCTTATTTACATATAGTACCATCTCTAAGATGCAGGAATTTGAAATAACAACGAATTTTAATTATAAAAGGAGCAGATGGAAGGAGTTTCCACAGATGCTCTGGAACTCGTCGAATGGACATTATCAGTGTGGAGGAAGATGGAGAAATAAAACACATTTTTTTAAATCGTATATTAATATTTTAAATCCCATGAATATTTGTATGTCACGCCAAGCTATAAGCGTGTTAACACGTACTTTTGTACCTTGCGAACTTGCAGGGATTAAAATGATATTTTTAAATCATTTTACCATCTGTGGACGACGGGTCCTAGCTTTTTTGACAGATAAGTCAAGACCCTTAAAGCCCAGTCTTACCCTATGTGGTGTTTTCTATTTCAAATAGAGTTGGCTGTAAAAAGGTTGAGTAGTAAGGTATTAGAAAAAACAGTAGGTACTGTCATAGTTTGAAATAGTATTACAAGCAAACTAATGTTTGGATTTGCGCCATCTCTGGACTGTCTCTTCAAATATTGATTTATAACATTTATTAATAGATTGCGGCACTGAAATCCAATATCTAACGTAATTAAGAGACGTGGATGCACTTCCTCCATAGATGTACTTACCCCGGCTCACCTTATTGGAATGAAGAGTTGGCAGAGCGGGCGCCGAGCGAGGCTGCCACCGGGAGCCTCCTCCCCGAGTGTAGATGACGCCTGTGTCGTCGGTCAACTGAGAGCAGCAACAATGGCGGTGGGTTTGAATCGCCGCTCACACATTAGTAAAGCGAACATCAACTGGCATTCTCTAAAAAAAAATACCGAAGAGTGCAGTCTTCGGTAATACAACTGTAAGAATAATCGAAGCGTAATATTTGATTTAAATGAGAGAATGATCTCGAATATAGCAACATTTGGCATTACTTTCCTCATCATCTCGTGACGCACATTTAAAACCTACACTGAACTGCTATAGTTATAGCAAAAAAGTCATTATAAATGAGGGAAATCGAATCTCCTAGACACCGAAACGGATACCATTAATGGTTTCTGGGAATTTTCTGAATATTGTTAATAGCAACAAATCTCATATATTTTCGACAGGGTCTAAAGATTTCACAACCAAAGTGTGTGAATGTGGAACCGCACAAGCTCGAAAAGGTAGAAACGGGATCTAAACTCGGCCGTCCAAGGAAATGCCTTAGCTTAGCACTTTCATCCCTTTCGCCGCTAAAGCTGAATCCAGAATAAGTCAACAGAATCTAAGGCCACCGGCTTCAGGCGGCCTCCAGGTACAAGACGTCTTTAGATGCCACAGGACGTGTCAACTGTAAATCTATCGAGTCAAATGCATAAAAATATTTTACTTATTAATTCATATTTATTATGAAGTTGCATTTTCAGACCATAGTTCTGTGGTATTAAATTAGTATTGAATATTTTCCATGCAGAAATCTCATTTCAGTTATATTACACAATAGTTAAGTACATTATTAAGGAGAACACATTCTTATTTTGAAGTTGTAATTATTCAAAACGTAGGTCTGTGATGTTATATAAAGATATACATATAAAATCTAATTTATCGAAAAATATTATTGTCGCGCTACCGGGATTCGAATCTGGATCTCTTTTCCAATCCGAGGAAGGTGCATTACCAACTATGCTACAGCGACAGTATTTTTAGCGTCTGCTATCGGTTTACACAAAGGTATTTGAAATTTCGTAAAAACAATGTAGATGGCTTTCAAATAATGGAACGACAGATGTATTAATTTGTAAAAGTGTAACATATAAGTTAGAAAATTTGTCTTCAAAAATACTGTCGCTGTAGCATAGTTGACAATGCACCTTCCCCGGATTGTAAAAGAAATCCAGATTCGAATCCCGGTAGCACGACAACAATATTTTTCGATAAAATTGATTTTATATGTATATCTTTATATTTAATACATTTAATAACATTATTATTGCCTATTTCCTTTAAAAAATCCCTACACTTGACACATGGAATGAGATATTGCGATATTAAATTTCTGCACAAATAATTAAAGAATTTTTTCTACAATACCAAATAATTATCATTAATATCGGCAAGTATAATATAGGTAGGTAGTTAATAAACGTGTAATATATAATAGACCACAAAATGTCCAAGATCTTGCATATCGACATGAGATGTTTATTTCTTACCGCGCGCCTCGTGGGAGAGTCAACACATGTATCTATGTTTTCTTTCCGAATAAAAAACCTAAATATAATTATTACAAACGAGATATTGCGCCGAACTAGGGTGACGAGATGAAATCCTAATTTATTCATTTTTATTTATAAAGTTAACTTCAGAGCACCTCGTCCAATACTGTCGATGGGAAAAGTTTTAATACATTTTGTGTTTGATTATCCGTTGCGTGAAAAGAGCTGCACGGCTGAGATACACATTGTAAAAAGTGGTTTTCATTCGTGCTGATGAATACCTAGTAGTTTATTAACGTTAATAAAACAGTAGCCTTGTCTTCAACAAGAAAACCGAGCATCGTAATTAAGTTTCAGTGAGAGCTGTCGCGATGATACAACTGGATTGTTGTGCAGTCAAGAGCGGACACTGCGTGGAATTTTTAACCAGGTCGCTCCATCTCTCTTTCTTGGACCACTGGACCACCAATGATTCCATCGTGTCCTACGTTGTCCATAGACGCCACCCGATGTCTTCTAATTCATCTATAATCGTGACATTCCGCGTCGTTCTGCGAGCTGTCGTTATGCGGATCAGCTCCAGTACAGCGTCTATCCTCTAGCGTTCTCGTTCTCTCAGAGTCCCAATTTCGGCAGAAATAAGAATTATTTACAAGTCATTTTCTGACACTGACTTCTATATGAGTACTGGCAGCTGGGAGTCTTGGAGACGCAGGCATTGTTATTTCAACCGTTCTCGCTATCAGTCCAGGAATGAGAGTTTACAAGTTACTGCACCCGAACTTTAACACGTACGTTTCCATGCACAGAAATTGAGGATTGCATCAATATACAAATTAAATCAAATAATCATAAGGAGTCACTCTGACTGCATTTATCAAAAGCAATCACAGATAACTGACGTTGAAAATGATGTTTACAAATAGTCGATCAACTGTTAAATATCGTATGCCTCTATCGTATTTTAAGGAAGCAGATTATTATCAACAGATCGTTAATAACCATAATACAAAAACATATTAATATACAATGTGACGATGCACCTAATAGAATAAATAGAATCTAATATGAAGATGGTCCCGCTGGCATAAAAGTGGCAGGTTGGCGTAAAACATCTTAAAATAATCACATCAAAACAGACAAGAATGTTAATATAATAAGTTTCGTGATATAACTGTCACATTAGGTTAGGTCAGATTAAACTTAAGACATCAATTAATTTTAAAAAAAACCGTTTTCTCGTCGACCCTGTACAGCAGCATCATGAAGAAATCCAATATTATTTTAGTTAGAGGTTTATTGAGTAAAATGGTCGAAACCAGTCCGCCGAGGTCACACTTATCATTACGATGAAGGTTCAGTAAGTACTCGGTAATCTATCGTTTGATAAACATTAATATTCTTACTGCCTATTTAATTATTTTTGATAAGGAATTCGTTATTAATGCTTTTCCCAAAAGGAAGTCATTTATAACACCATTTTTGTCATTGATTATGAACAAATATTATGATTTTATCAAAAATTCAATTTACGTAAGAAACTCAAAAATGTAAATTTATATTCATTCTGGCTCCACGAAATGGGGAGAAATTACGCGCAAGAACTTTTAAAGGTCCAAAACTTGAGAATAAAACTGCTACAACAGTATAACAGTTTTTTTTTTTGTACATTGATCATTGCACTTTGCTTACTGCTAT
Source organism: Eubasilissa splendida (assembly GCA_031772225.1). NCBI lineage: Eukaryota > Metazoa > Arthropoda > Insecta > Trichoptera > Phryganeidae > Eubasilissa > Eubasilissa splendida. Next base: position 23,741,477 of record CM062845.1, on the reverse strand, counting down.
ACCGGAGGAACACTGTCTGCTATAATACAGTCAATTACTAGTGTAGCAGGCAGGCCAAATATATGTCTTTCTTTCTTACTGATATATTGTATTTACTTTGCCAAATTTTATATGCATACCCTCGTTACATTTGTCTGATATTTGAAATATTACACAACACCCATAGTAATAATTAACTAGGTGAAAATGTATACTTAATGAATATTAATTTGGAAGAGTAATACGTCAGACCGTTAGACATTATTTATCAATATAAGTACATAATGCATGTCAAAAGTGAACCTAATAAATGTATTATTATTATTATATGTGAGGGTATGTTTGCGAATGCAAGTGTTTATGTCGCACGTGTGGAAAAAGTAATGTCATTTATTTTATTGCATTTCGTGCCAGAAATGAACTATTAAAACTTTTTGCCGTTGTAATAATAAATTTTAGAAAATTAAACTCGCGTAAAATTATTTTTCTTTCATATTCAGGTACAATATACATGGGCATCCGTCGTAATATAGAGCTTCTCTATATTTTATCTATGACTTACTGGACTGTATTGGACTCGGACTGCGGTGTCATTACCACTCGACGACTGGCAAGTTATATTGACCATCTGTCATCTATCTTTTCTTATCTATGGTCATTTCGCGTCTTACGCATAGAAGCTATGAATCAGAGGCGTACCTACAAAAATTGGGCCCCAATGCAGAATAGAAAAAAGTCCCCCTAAATTAATTGTAAATATACACATTTTAGTACTGCATGGTTTATCCAATAAATAGTAGGAACAGTTTCTCGTCTCATATAATATTCATACATTCACGAAACAAACATACGTATTCTTAGACATTTATAAACACTTGCAATTTAAAAAATTTACTTTACATTTATAACACTTCATCGATAATTTTTTACGTGTTTTTGAAATACTTTATATATAAAATGTATTTTTAAATTCTATTTCTTGCCGTGAATTACTACTAATGTTGGGAAAGGTATCGATTCTCGCAAAAATATCGCGCAAATGGATTGTAAGGTGCGAACTTTTTGGTCCCCTATCTAACGTGACCCCTAATGCACTGCAATGGCTGCATCGCCATAGTTACGCCACTGCCGCGAATAATTGTCGGTCGTGATAATATATTTTTTGGTTACGTTCTGTTATATTTGTCAAAATGTGCGCAGGAATAATTCGTCATAACCAAAATATTTGATGTGTTCTAGGTTGAGTGAGAAAACCATTTGTCCGATTCCGTCTCTACTTAAATGCACATTACACAAAGAAAATACCATTTTTGTGTTTATTATTTTCTATTCGCGATTCTTAACATCATCAAACTGCACTACTTACAAAGGTGGAATAATTTTCATATGAACTTTTTTTTTAACGCTGAAAAAATAGTTTTAGCAATAAATATAATACAAAATACGCTATTTGACGCATCAATATAATTAAGATTCCCGTATTGAAATATTGAAATATAGCAGCCACATATGCGGCTACGTGTTTTAAACACACATGCAGTTCTGCAATCGTTCCAATATATAATATTTATTATTTATTTATGAATTGAATTAAAATGCCAGTCATCCTCGCGGGGCCTCATCACTTGAGGCGGCCCTGTACCGAGCGAGGGAACGGATCTCTTAGATAGAATGATTATGCAGCTGCAACATGCTATAATTTACAAATTAGTTTTCAAAAAATGTGTCAAGTCCACGATAAACGAGTCAAGATTGTAACAATGCGCGCAGATATCCATTAGTGTTTTTCTTATCAACGTTTGATAACAGAATGCAGTGTTAAAAATTAATTTGTTTGTTGGGTCGCCTCGGTCGGGAAGTTATCGATATCCCTAGCGGCGTAACCGCGGACGCGGGCCGCGCCGTGACGGCCCGTGTGGCATCCGCGATCCGCGCCAATCCTCTCAAACTCATCCGAAAACGAACCATCGGTTCAACCAAGCGCCAAATATCCACCGACAGGACTATTCAAATCGTTCCACATGGCCTTACGGGTACCTTTTTTCTTTTTTTTACAGGTATTCTGCAGTTTGAAGGTATAAAAGCTCGTACACAATTTTTAGTTTGTGTACAATTGTGCGCGTCGACTCTAGGTGATGAAAACGTGTTGTGATTGTGAATGACAACAGGTACATAGCGGCGGATATTTGAATCAACGTTTCGGCGTTTTTTCTCTAAAAACATTAGTCAACATAATATTTAATATCGTCATCGTAATTGAAAATGGTCGTTTCATCCGCTCTATATTTACAAACCCGAGTCGGAGTTCAATCACTCGCATTCCTTCGCAGAAAACGTTCCATTTATAGGCACGTAGGTACCCAACCGACCGACCACCTTGAATGATGTTATTTAACAAGTTGAATTTTTCATGATATGAAAAATAATTTGATTTGTAATACACGTAACGATACAGAACCGACGTGTTGTGTGAAAAACATTTTCAATTTTGTAAATATCTTATTTTAATTAAATCGAAAAATTATTTAATAACGTAAATTTTGACGCACCGCTAAAACTCGACAAGGTCTGTACGATAATAAAACAAGTTATCTTTCGGAACTCTTCGGTCTCGCTCGGGCCGCGCACGAAGTTCTCGCGGCCGCTCTTCCCAAACGGTGAACCGCGAGACCGATTTTTCTCCAATTAATGACAAAAATAATATTTAAAGTGTAGTCGTAATTTATTTTAGTTACCTTATAAGAATGGTGCTAGAATAAGGCGCCACTGCACAGAAAGTGTCGCGCTTAATTAGTTTGAAGCATTTAACTTCCAGTAAATTGTGTAGAGGTTTTTTTATCAGAATTTTTTACCTTTCCAATTCATGTATTAATATAAAACACATATGATGTTTATTACAATAAGATAGTTAGTAAAAGTGTCAAAGCGATCAGCGCTGATGCACTTGTGGTAGTAGATTAGGTGGTCTAGCCGCATGTAGAGACTCGTAGATTTCTCGCAGTGATGACCAACAAAAAATTATCAGCTGATTGGCTGAACTAATTTAACATCCACCCATTTTTCAAATACTAAATACATTTTTAGAAATTATTCCCGATAATGTTAGTTATATCATTTATCCCTCTTTTTTGTTTTGAGGGCATGAAGAAGTATTTCAAAAAACGCCACAAATGTATAAACTTTGAACTGTTCGAACGATTTGGTACTGAAATTGGCGTTAACCCATAGAGAGACGTTGCCGTATCTTCGGAACATCGGTGATGTATACGCACATGACATATTTTTTGACTTAAATAAAATAACCTTCGGAATATCATATAAGACCGGTTTGCTCTAGTTACGAAAAGGTTCATCGCGGGACAGTTTTCTTAATCACTTAAAAATTTTTACATTCATTATTACTTTACGGAATGCATATATATTAACACTTGCAAAATTTATCCCATTACAATGCGAACATTTGGTAGCATGTGATTATGATAATGAAACTAGTCAGTATGTATAAGTGTTCTAGGGCCCACCCTTTTGCTGTTATATATAAATGATTTGTGTGAATCGAGTCTCACCAATGAGAAAATTACATTTTCTGACGATACTGCTTTATTACTTTGTGGAAAAACATGGGATGAAGTTTACAGATATGCTGGTATTGAATTACAAAAAGTCAAATCATAGCTTGAAATTAATCTTCTACATTAAATATTGACAAAAGTAAATACATATGTTACTTACATACTTACCATCACGCTGTTTCCCGGCGGGGGTATGCAGAGAGGATAGAGCGCCACACCCTTCTTTCCCGATACACATTCCACATCCACATTCATACATCTCATACAAGTTCGCCGATTGATGAGGCTTTTAACAGAACCATCCTCTATATTTGGTTCCATCAACACTTTCGTCATATATCTTTCTTACCATTCTCTCCTCATTCATCCGTTTCATATGACTAAACCACCTAAGTGATCCTTTCTTAATCTTACTCACTATATTAACATCAGCTTAACATTCTTTCCTTATTTCTTCATTCTTTACTCTGTCATAAATAGATTTGCCACATATACGCCTCATCTACACTGCATTCAGTCTCCTTTCGATATCATTCTCAGCCTTTCCGTTTCTATCAAACATACTTCCCAAATACACAAACTCATATATTTGTTCCAAACATTCATTAGGTTTCCCTCTGACTCACTGTTTGAGAAATTACATCTTTTTGATATTCGACAGCTCTGTGTAAAAATATTGAATCTTTATTTTCATTTCAACAAAGAGCTTCATCAATATCTATCTCATAATTATGGTACGAAAACAAAAGTGAATAGGCTCGCCATGAAGCCTAAAATGAGAACGAGCTTTGGTCAATCCTCGCATATGATTCTGGCTCCCAAAGCCTACATTTTGCCGAATAATATGAAACAATTCTCGATAGACAAACTCAAATACAATCTCAGGAGCTGGTTACTGGGTGTTAGAGTGTTGGCAGAATGGAAACTGAGATTAGAAGATTCGTGGAAAAATTCACGTGAAGAGAACATCATTTCTTTATATTAATCTTCTGTTTTGTATTATATTAATTTTCTCGATCGTGGGATAGCGAAAATATTTTAGTTATGTTATTAAATTTTTTTATAATCCTGTTTATTTCATTTTTAATATTTTTGGTTTAGATTGAAAATAATGGTTTCATATTTGTATTGATAGATATAACGGATGAACCGGTCTACATCTCTTACATTATGAATCTTGAATGAAATAGGTATGTTTGAATGTTCGCTTTAATTGTATATATATATAATAATAATATTTATAATGTACGCATATTGAGTTGGAATAAAGAAAAAAAATGCGTAAGTTGTAAAATTTTCTAAGGTCAGTAGCTACTCATGCGCTTGACCATTTGAACCATCATTTTCAATAAATATTAATCAAAATATATCATCGCAGATCTTTTAAAATTTAATTCAATAATAATCTATCTATTATTGTGACAAAATGGTTTAAGCATTCTATTTTGTCGGGTTTTCAACAGTTTGGGAGCCACTGCGTACACCAAGGAAATGCCTTCCAATATTCTATGAGCTAGACTGAGACAGGTATAGGTAGCTATATGCGAGTGTTGTTTTAAGTTCGACTGCACTATGGACATTTCACTAATATACCAATACCTACGAAAGCGTACGCGCATATGTTCGTCTCTCTTATATCTTACATAAGACGATATTTCACATAAATATAATACATCCAATGTCGGTGGATAATAAGCAAAATTTTCTAATTTTGAGGATGAATTTTACCTTGAATATTATAAATATCTAATATACCAATTCAATTGTATTAAGATATTTTCGTCAAAGATGTGCATAATAATAATGTTTCATTGAAAATTAACGGGAAAAGGAAAATTTTCTCTTAGATTAACATAAATATGCGTATTCATTTTAAATTAGGTTTACTACCATACTTATAATATGCGCTTCAGTTTTCTCGATAATATATTTAAATATCTAATTCAAAAATTTGTTTTCTAATTTTATTTCGACGCGCAGCGAACGTTTACCGTTCATACAATATTTCCAACATGGCGGTGGCCAAAGGCCCGTCCGCACTCTACAGAGCCATCCGCGAAGCGGGCTGGCACTCAGGTACAAGGAACAGAGTGGCCCGCGCGCGCGAGGCACGCGTCCCCCGCGTGTTCGCCGCGTTCTACGCGGTGGCCGCGTTTGCCTCTCCCGTCTGGGCGCGCGGGCCGGGGCCCGGCCGCGGGGAGGGGAGCGGCGCGCGGGAGAGGAGTCGAGCAAAGCGCCGCTCGCCCGCCGGCCGCCGAACGTTTCCTTTTCTCGCGACGCAGTCCGTGAAGTTTTCTTCTGTGCACGTTTACCGTTTTGAAAAGTTTCATTTATTATTTTCCGCGTCGTCCCGCCTGACTCACGCGTTCGTGCCCCAGCGTTGCCAACGTAAATGTGCGTAACGCGAACCGTCGCCGTAACGACCTTTTCCCGCCTAAATGTTGATTATAAAGTCACGTACGAGTTTTTGAATCGGGATTGTGGAAATCGGAATTAGTAGAAATGCATATCGCACACGCGAGGGCTATTCGGCGCACGTGCGTTCGCAACGAGGAGAGTTGACTAACCGCGGTGAACTTAATAACATTTTTTTAATTTTGCGGTCGGTTTTACTACATCGCTGACATTGTTTGTATACATCGGCAAACACTTGGACTATCGATGACTGTGTGAATACATTTTATGCTCGGTGGTGATTTGTGTTTTGTGTTACAATTAGCATATTAAAGGTGCATATCGGTATTTTCATCGATGCACAATATCATTCCCGACATTATCCGAAATTGGTATGTTATTGTAATTATTACAAGCGTGTTAATATTATACTTTTCCTCATATTATGTCAGTGTGTAATACTCATCGGATAATATTAATCTTATCTACCTAATATTTGTTCGGTTCAGTGTTGTCGGTCGGCGGACTCGAGGATGCACTACGTATATTAATTACGGACTAGTATTTTGAAAAATTTAAAATACGTTTCGTAAGATTATTTTCTCGAGGTGTCGGAGTAAAATTATATATTTTAATAAAATCAATAAGGCAAAGAGGGGACCGAGGCAGGACAAATTCTTATTCTGACAGATTTTTTTCTTGGTATTTTTATAATTATCACTTAGCACACATTAGTTTTTAAATATTTATTATTATTGAAAAGATCAAACTGCATTTTAAAAACGAGTGGGAAGGAAGATAATTGATATGTAGGTATGTATACATAATTTCAATGCGTGCAATTCTCTAGTGTGTACTAATGTAATACAATAGTCAGCCTTGAATAAACATAACGTAACGTCGCTAGCGTGCGATTGCAATTGTTAATTTAGTACACGATAGGTACTTACTGCTGTTCCGTTCGAATGTTCTTTACCCAGCCACTGTAATATATAATATCTAATACATATATAAATAACGTAAAGCGTCCACTGATAATAAATCTACCGATAAGTATTAGTATAATATCTGATACCGTTCTGCACCGCTCGGCTGTAATGGACGATGGTGGTAATGTTTTTTTGTAGGTCATGATTGTGTTGTTTATCCGGCCAGGTATCGCAGTCGGTAAATAGGTCGGCACCGCGCTATATAAATATGGCATCCGCGTAAAGGTCTGCCTACATAATATTACACCATATTATTGCTATTTTTCCACACTAGTTTCAAACTATATTTCTGCAATAAAATACTTTTTTTGGAAAAGTGCTACGCGTTAGGGATGAAAGCCGACTGAGACCGCAGAGGTGAATTAAAAAAGGAGAATGATTTATGGTGTGCAGCCCAGTAAGAGATTAAAGATTATTAGGTGAGATTATTGAAAAGGTGATTGACTCTTCAGAGAGATTGTTTATGAAAGAATATCTCACAGTTTCGTAAACTTGACTCCAGACCGTAATTTGAAAAATAACAATATCATAAATTCTTAATACGAATTGCCAGTGGTGATAAATGACAAAGTTTTTCCAAATTCGTTAACCTCGATGAACTTAGACTTTTCAGAATGATTTGTGGTTGCATACGCCCCGCCCTCCCTGTGATTAAATTAGTATTGGAAATCTCACATTCCAAGGGACCGTAGCCAATAAGGATGAAGGTGCGAACCCCGCTATAAAATTGCGATTTATTTATTTATATATTTTTTTTAAATGCATCGGATTATTTCGGTCGTGTAGCATTACAATGTTCTCATTCGCATATGGCTCATACGGGCGTACAGGCGAATAATTATATTACTGCTAGGAAAGATCCGAGCTTTTCGCTAGCGAAACAGATCGTTAACGCGAGCAGTCCTAGCGCGCTATCTAATTTGGACTCTCTACGTTAACGATGTGCCTCGCTTGTGCTAAACTCGGAATAAGGCTGCTGGAAAAAAACAAATGACTTTAAATGCTGAGGGAATTTGTGAAACAAAAGCTTAAAAAAATTTAAAAATTTGAGACATTACCCATGTTCTAATATTTTTTCTCATTTGAATATCGACACGATTTTTTTAGATTACCAAAAATGATTGATTTTTAGTAACTGTTATTTCGTTAAGGGACTATTATCAACACTGATTCCTGTCGCGTTTTTTAACAGACAATAATTTAGATATAACCTTTGTACAACTGTAAAACTAATAAACTATATATTATTTGTAATAATTAAGATAATTCGGGCGTTATTTCAAAGACCGCGACCATTTAATTCGTTTTCAGTGTGCAGGACCTCCCTGGTTACGGAAAATTCTAATACATTTAAACCGATATGTTTTCTTATGTGTCTGTCTACAGCCGAGATTACGAAGATTATATTTTGTATCCAAAATATAATAATCTGTTACTAAATTACATATATTTTTATCGATCCTATAATCGTGTATGCCACAACAAGACAATACTTTTGAATGAATTAATTCTTATTCTCAAAATAAATAGCAAATTTTTTACAATTGGATTTTATACCTACTGATCTTAATGGTTTACTAATTTCCATAAACTTTTACGTGTGTCATTTTATTACAACATCTTGTGCAATTAATTATTGGTGCATAGATGTCTTTAAAATAGAGAAAAACACTATGTAATTATGAAACATAGGTGCGTCAGAAAATGGTAACATAGTATATTTTAAACAAAAGCAGTCACACAATTTTTGAATAAGGAACATCGTTGATCAATATCACATCCAATCCAGTAAAATTAAAATCTCTAGGTAGCTGGTAGCCTGAAAGCTTGTTTGCTTGTATCCATTGTAACATAACGGCGAGCTTTCATTTTTCCAGTTTGAAATTCGAGAAAACCTACAATTTAGAACAGAATTCGATATTTTTTCGAGATGAGGTTAATAATTATATTCTTATAAGTATCAGAAAAATAATTAATGACGCTATTTTATACGTAAATCATGCGAGAGAGGAAGGTTTGAACAGAAAGAGACGACAATGAAAATGTTGATTTTCTCGCATACATGTGTCAAAACAACTCGTATTATTCATATTGATATATGGAATGAAATAAAAAAGTGAATTAATCTATCGAAAATTAAATAATTTATTGAATACCTGATTCATATATATGAATATGGTTTGAAATCAGACAAAGTACCTACATATATTTAGATGGTCGCTTAAATCAATGTTCTAAATTTAAAATTATCTTGTTTAATATTATCGATTTAAAACGCCACGTTGGCGTTTTGGTGATATGTCTGTTTCATAATTACATACTATTTATGAAACAGACAGCTCGTGTTTAGAATGCAATAGTGTTATATATAAACTAAATATTTAATTGCGACTTACATAAAAATATTGTACCTAGATAAAATGTTTACTTTGTTCAAGAAAACGTTGTTTTACATTAAAATCAGTAAAAAAACATCTAATTTATGAAATTTGCTACTAATGTTGTGAATGAGTTCAATACTAATTCATACCGTGGGTAAAATATGCGTGAAAACATATATTCTCGGCATATTTTAACGAAAATTACGAAAGCGCGAACTAGACGTCATTGCGGTCGCTGATGATTGGCGATCTGACGCTAATAAAGAAAATAAAAAATACGCATTATTAGGATCGATATTGATTTTAATTACTAAGAAATTATTGCGATTTTGATATCAAACTTGATTTAAAATTGTAGCTGAAGCCTCAAAGCATGTGAGTAAATAGAATATATTATTTAAAAACGTATGTTTTCACTAAAACAAAGTATTTTAAAAACGTCGAAAATTGATAATATGAACTGCAAATTGAATGGTTTATAACTCTAATAATTTTTAGTATTTTGCTAATTTTATTCAATGCAGATTATAAGAAAATATATTTCGTATTTACAAGAAATTTCTATATTTAAGCAATTTTGTGGCACGCGTAAAATAAATCTAATGGTCGCGCTCTTTCTTATAATGCTTGTATTTTCTTAATTATGACAAGTAACATTCAGTTTATTAGTTTTACATTAGTGTAAAGGTCATATCTAAGTAATAGTTTTAAAAAAAGTAAAATCTAGTGTATAACTTCAGATATAAATGAATAATAAAAACCCACATTTTCGTAAAAAAAAAACATGAATTTTTGAATGCGCTCCTTTAATTCGTCGATATTTTTAAATTTATTTTATAAACTTATATATTTTAATATGAAATAAATAAATGAACACTGCCTTCAAACACATCCACTACCGGACCGTATTGTTTCGTAAGGTTTTCAGCACAACATCATAAATTTATACGCCTTTGATATACGACTACTTGTTGCTACGAGAGTATTGAATTATATTATTTTGTAAAAAAAATTTTTTTTCTTAAATCTATTATTCATTCATTTTTCTGCCATGCAAAGGCGCATTTTAATCTGAATATTATGTTTTATTATAATATTTATAGTGACGTACTTCGTACATATAGCGCACGAGGTGAAGATACTCTGTGGAGAAAGATGGACAGATCATATAAATGTAATGACAGGATCATCGCTCTACGTAGCCTTGCATTCAGCAGACGACCGGGAAGAATGAAAAAGTATTGTTAAATCAGCCACGGAAGCGAGGTGACAATCAAAATCGCAATGAGCCATCGACTACAGAAGGAGAATTATATATATATATATATATGTATATAGGATATAACAAACCTAGTCCACAATAATGGGTGAATACCTGACTAAACTACGACTCGAAATTGTTCAACGGATATGTGTCTAATCTCAACCATGCCAGAGATATAAGCTTTTCAAAAAAAAATCGTAATTATGCGATTATTTCGATTAATTGAAATATTTTATTGCTTCCATATCATATATTGAATACAAAAAAAAAAACTAAAGGTCATCGAATTACAAGCGGCTAGACTATTTTTTGTCAGATGATTTAGGGCCTAATTGAACAAGCTTAACACGATTTTGTAAAAATTTAATAAATTAATATTTTCCGTAACAGTTCAAAATTTGCACATATTCTTTGAACATTTTCGACTCGCAATATAGTCTCAGGTCATAAAATATTGTGTGCTAGGTCCGTCACACGTGTATATACATATATATTTACATAACATTTTATCTATGGCTTGAAAAACGAAAAATAGTACAGTCAAGTGCCATTTTCACATTTATTTGCGGAAATTATTTAATATTTCAAATTTGACATTCTATGTATCGGTGAAAGGCGGTGTTAACTCGCTAAGCAGAAAACTATTTAGAAGACGCATTAGAATGTAAAAGGTGTTAATATATTTTTACCCCATATCCACAAGTTAGACAAGAATTGACAGGACGTGTAAGATGTTACTTTATGTAGCAATAGTAATGTTAATTGTCGTCTCTTCCGAGACTCGTCAGCCAACTGTCAAATACGAAGAAGTTGCGACTTTCGACGAAGATTTGCTTACGTCATAAACGTAAACAAATAATGTTTTTTTATGTATAAATAGGTGTTTGTATATATCAACGGAGTAGAAATAATGGGTCTCTTATGATCGGTAATATATCTGCAGTTGTTCTGTCGATAACTGATACCGTCGATTGAACGGCTAACCTGTCAGTCGAGCGGTGCGAAGAAACTGAGTAGCGCGTGCCAGCGGCCGTTTCTCAAGCAACAGTCTGCTCGTTTAGTATCATTCCTCTTGTGCATCTGACCATGGAAGCGACATCATATCAATTTGCGCCGAGATTGATGCTAGTTATCCCCCTCATCCTATGCAGAGTCCAGGAGGCGGACGATAGAATTCACCTTGAGCAGGTTTCATGCTGCAGAATGATCCGTTTTAGAAAGTCGCAAGACGGAATTTTAACCGCAAATGTTACATAATTTACTGGAAGCTGGGAAAGAAATTTGTAACGGTAAATTACGATTGAATAGTTTATACATTTTCTCTACAGAATGTAGTCTGATTTTTTTTTTTCGCGAAATAAATTTTGCTATAAAAATGTATTATAGTCGTACCAGCGATTTTGTTAATAGCAATTTATAAAAATGTATGTATTATCGTGATAACTGCATGATACCGCACATGTCTTCACGATACATTTTGGATAGATTTGACATTTTTAAAATATATAAGATTTGGTTTAAGTAGCGGATATTCCTTGTTAATATTTTTAGTATTTAGTTAATTTCACTGGACTGATGACTGAAATCACGAGGAGGCAACAGCGAGTCCGGATACTCGTCAGATAGAATTTAGAAATGCAATAATGACAAATTTTAGAAATTTGTTGACATGGGAATCCTTAATATTTTTAATATTTAGTTAATTTCACTGGAATTACGACTGAAGTCACGAAAAAGTAACAGAGAGAATTTAAAAATGCAATGTCAGTGCGAAAAAATTATTTAACGGATTTTATAAAAGTTTTGCAAATTTTTATCTTTCGATTTTGCCGAACGGCGAGAAATTCTAAATTTTATCGCAAAAGTAAAACAAAGTGTTATTATAGGTAATATATCTATATGTAAATAAATAGTTATATAGAAAGCGTCCCATGAAGGTCGTTAGAAATTTTTTTTATTCGGTACTCGCAAGCAATCGGCATCCGAATAGAGTTTTTCTTTAATAAAGATAATTTTATTTAAATTACACTTTTATTTCTTCACTAACAGCAGGCTTGTAATAATATCATATAATCAGATATACGGAAAATTCTGTTTTCCGGCAATCCTCCGCCCCAGTACGGAAAAAAAGGCTGTATCGTGTTTCTTAAAATTGATGTTTAATACTTTAAAACGTGATAAACTGCGGAAAATTAATAATATTCATGTGTACACGTGTATTTACTGAATTTTAATTTAATAATGATGGACTATTCTGTGTAAGACTAATTTTATTAGTAAATAATTCATGTAAAGAGACTGTAGATGGCTTTCAATAAAAGTAATGTCCACGTAGGTATATGGATTTCAATTGAAACATATCATCCCCTTACATAAAATTGAACGAATCCTTATTCGATCTTGGCATCACTCTCAAACCGAAAGTTTTACAAAAAATATATCATAAATTTGATTTATTCGAAAGAGTTTGGCTAGGAAATAGAGTTAGTTTCGCACAGAACTTGCTCTGATAAAACAATTAGATTTGTCACGGGTCTTGTAGATTGAAGAGGATAGGTACAAATTTAGTTACAAGCAATATTCTTTTTGGTTCAGTGTTCGCATTTAAAAAATATTGTGCAATTTAAGGACCTATGGTATTATTTGTGCGCTCGGGGAGAAAAATAATAAAAATATTATCTTACCAGAATAAGGCTACGGGAAAGGCAATGTTACCAGGATCGTGCAGTGCTTACAAGCAAAAAAGCTGTACATTACTAAAAATTCTGGGAAACAAATATAAATTAAATAATTGAATTGACATAAACGGAAACATTTTTTTTTACAATTAACGCCATCTGTGTACCAGTAGAGACTTTAATCGCGTAGTTTGTTCTATCTTTAAGCTAGTGAATTACTCAAGTCATACAATTGGCTATTTACTGAATTGAAAATTCCTTTCGGTTGATCCGTTTTGTGTGGAGTCGTTACCTATGCTGTTTTTTTAACAGAATAACATTAGAAAGGCTTACAACTGCGTGAAAATCATTAAAGTGTCTACTTTTACTAATTCGCGAATTTTACTATCTTACTGTTTTTAACGTGTTGATTTGATGGCCATTCTTTGGGTTCGAGGTGCATTTGGTGCATGAATTTGTTTTTAATTTTTAACCTTTAATTAAAATAATTATTACGTGAAAGATTTTCAAACAATAAAAGAATCATGTTCAATCATAAAAAGTGTTCTTAAAAACGTCCATATATTTTTTATAATGATTTTTATTTGGGTAAGAAGGTATTATTTTACGTTAAAACTTAAACTTTAAAAACATTATTAATAGTACTCTAAAATTACAAATAAATACATGGTAGGGTCGTATAAACGACGGATTCATTTTGTCTAAAGACGTTGGTTAAACAGAAGTTCATAATCTTATGTACAACATATATTATAGTACATATAGTATATATGATGGTAACAGCATAACCTAAATTTATACCTACTGCACGCCACTGAATGTTAGCGTCTATCGACTTATGCTAAACATCTCCTGGGTCGACCACATTGCTAATGAAGTTGTGGTAAGATGCATAAATAAATCAAGAGAAATAATAACAATTATCAAGGAAAACTGCATACTTCACAACACAATCCGCAACGAAAAATATGATTTTATACAACTTTCATTATGCAGGGGGACAAAGAAATTATTTGTGTTGTGCAAATGATGTGTTCATTTTTGAACATGAAAATACAAATTTAAACCTAGTACGATTTTCAGTAATAAAATGGTATTTTTCTTTTTTTTTTTTAATAATTGAAGAATAGAATTTCTTTTAAATAGATCACAAAATGTTGGTACTTTGAATTCTTCGAAAAGTAATTTTGTCGGATAATCTTTTGGTTTTATTAATATTACTTTTATGATAAGTTTTTGTACTTTTTTTTACATGAATCTGGCTAGTATTATAAGCTGATCCCCAACTAATGATGGCATATTGTAATACGGATTGAATAAATTCATAGTATACTAAGTACAATTTTTTTAGGATTAAAATATTCTGATTCTTAAAAATATGTATATTAATTTTCTATTTTTTTTTAACAACTTAAGAAATTTGATCTTTCCATTTAAGATCTCTATCGGTGATTACTCCGAGATGTTTGATTTTATTTTTTGTTTTTAAAATTGAGCCGTTAGAGAGACAATAATTTTGATTGTGGGTTGTATTTTATAATGTCGATTTTTTTCAGAGAATCATTTGATTTTATTACAAACGGAATACGGAAGGTTTTTTCAATTAATATCGAAAAAGTTCTTAATTGTGTTTATATCTTCGTTGGCCTTTAATTTTACATTTCCAATTAATTTAATTTATTATTAGAACCGTGTCGTAAGCATATGATGTAATTTGACAGAGTATCGATTGAAAAAAGGTCGTTTCTCGTTACGACACGGTACAAGGCGGCGCATGACGAAGAATTCTCGTTAAAAATTGTATGCGCGCTATATTTTTTTGTGTGCGCTGTAATATCAAACATTGGTCACAAGTACGTACGTAATTTGAAGTAATATTTCTAATTATTCGATAGCAATTATCAGTATGAATTATGTATGTATAAAATGTCAACAAGACAAGCTTATCTCGGCGTCAAAAGTACACCTAGTTCTGATTTTATGCGGTTCGAGACAACAAAGCGATATTATTTTTTTCCACCGATTATTTCGATTTAACGCGGTACAAAAAAATTAAGAAACACAATTTATTTTTGAACTCTCAAATTTTCATCAAGGATTGATGTCGTTCTACGTGCGCACGCTGCGCGAGGTGTTGCGGGGAGGGAAGGGCACGAGGGGCGGGAACTAGATGAAGCAGTCAGTCCAAGGTGAGAGACGTTCCACGTGACCCGTCCGCGGCTGTGTTCTTTTTTCTCGATGCTGTGCGATTTAAGCAGATAACATAATTACTGATAGCTATTTTGTACCAAACTATTGCCTGACAGCGACACTAAATAAATCATTTACATTTTTTTTTTAAATAAATATGAATATAATAGACATTTGTGCGTTTTATTTTTTTATGCAATGGAACCTTCCATCGGATCCATCCGTGGAATCTTCCATTTTTCTAAACGTGCTGTATTTTTTCGCGCGGTTTATTTTTATACGGTATTCTCTGGAACAGCGGTGATGGCGAACCTACAACCGCGGATCAGACACTGACCCGCGCGTTGATTTTTATAAACTTATCTAGTGGACATTGGCTAGCTGATTTTCTATCGTATGACGTGCATGGTCGTAAAACGTCGTGTTTCGTCCTTTTGTCGCGAAGCGTGCATGACTCGCGACAGTTGGACGTCTACCCGACAGCATCGTTCGAATTATAATTTATAAACAATTAATTGAAATGAGCAATTAATTAATTGGCATCAAATCATCAAATGAAATACTATTATTGTGGGGGGGGAGGGGGTGACACGCCAGCAAAGTTGAGTTAGATTTTCTGAAATAATCCATAGTTTTGTGATATTTTAAATATGAATTAAATACATTAATTAGAAAGATATACATATAAAAACAAATTCTATCGAAAAATATTGTTGCGCCACCGGGATTCGAATCTGGATCTCTTTTCTAACCGGGGAAGGTGCATTATCCAACTATGCTACAGCGACAATATTTTTAGCGACAATTTTCAAACCCATATGTTACCTTTTTGATATTAATACATTTAAACGTTCCATTATTTGAAAGAGTCATCTAGCTTATTTTTACAGAATCTCAAATACCTTTGGATCAAAAAAATCATAGTTGGATAATGCACCTTCCCCGGTTAGGAAAGAGATCCAGGTTCGAATCCCGGTAGCGCAACAACAATATTTTTCGATAGAATTGATTTTATATGTATATCTTTCTAATTAATATATTTAATTCATATAAATAAGATTATAAAACTGCAAGGTGCGCTCGCGATTGTGGGTTAATCTATCATCTTGGAACTAAGCAACTTATCAAGATGCCGTTTTCCTGCAAGAGTAAGCAGGGAAGATCGCCACACTGGCCTGTCACGTCTCCACTCTTGCCTCATCCAATTCACACATCTTCTTATCACGCTCTTCGTTTTTTGTAACTTTTAGCAGGACCTGTATCTGGTTTGTCTGTCCAAGCCAACTCTTTGGTAACTCTATGGACCGTGCCGTAAACAGTATACACTCCTAATTTGTTAATTCTTCACTCTATCATACATAAATTTTCCTTACATACGCATATTTACGCTCTTTTTTGCCAGTTCCAAGCTTCGCTTCCACATATTACGGGATATTTTATAAATTAAATAACTTTTAAATAAACAATTTTAAGGTTCTTTTAAGCCGCGTCAAATTAGTATATTTTAATATACTCTTTATTATTATTAAGCTTGCGAAATGCCACTAAAACAAATTTAAATAAAATTGCTTTCGAATATAATAATTGCGCTGTGTCGCTCGTCGCTGTCAGTTGGGGTGGTGCAGCCACTAGTATTCCAGACTCCGCGAGTAAAGCCCAAAATATGATGTTGAGAGTTATTCATAAGAAACCCTTTCGCTATCCTTCAAATGAACCCTTCGAAGAATGTCACGTCCTGGACATCCGTCAAATGTATATTCTCGGTATACTAAAACACTTTTACCGGCGTGAACAATGTCACCAGCAAATTACGCACCCTCGCTCGACAAGGACGCGGGCCAACTGTCACTATCTTGTGTCAAAATTAAACAAAACTTTTGCACAAAGATTCCATTTGTTTCTAGCGCCAAAAATATACAACAGTCTAAATGCAAACGTGAAAAATTGCTATCATAGTCTTGCATATTTTTCACGAAAAGTGCAGTTCTGGATCCACGAAATGGGGAGAAATTACGCCCAAGAACTTTTAAAGGTCCAATCATGAGATTAAAACTGCTGTAACAGTATATTGAATTACTTAATCGCATCTTGTTTTACCCTTTATATATCTTTTTTATGTACTATCTAATTGTACTTATTCTACTCTTCATATATATATAATTTTTTATTTTTTTTTATATACATTGAACATTGGACTTACTTTAAGTTTATCATTTTAATTATATGTTATTTAATTGCATTTTGCTTTACTCTCTACATATACCATATATTATATCTTATACACTGAACAACGAATTTACGTTAAGTTTTACAAAGTATTTACCTAATCTAATGACATCTTGTTTAACCCTTTATAAATAAATATATAATTTTGTACATTGCATTTTCTTTAATACCGGAAGAACACTGTCTGCTATAATACAGTAAAATACTAGAGTAGCGGGCAAGGTACCCAAATATATGTCTTACTTTGCTGACATGTTTATCCGATTATAATATAACACACTGTACTAAGAATCAAATAAATAAATAATTATTTTTATGTTTTCTTTTTCTAAAATATTATATACCTACATGTAATACATAATACACTACAAACGGTCTTTCTCTACCTGGTATTATGTCGAGCTTCTATTTCCGATATGGTTTTACATACAATATATTCTGCGATACGTATTTTAATATTTTTGAAAACACAATAGGCGGGTATTTATTCATTCGATAGCGAATATTCTGGAAATTGAGAAAAATGATCTAACTAACGACCCATGCCCATCACAACTTGTATCAATGGAAGGAGGGCCCTTTTTAAACATCCTTTATAACGAAAGGTGTTTAAAAAAAATTATACCTGTACCGTTTTATACATTTTAGGGTATGATAAGAGATAGAGACATCAGTGCTTGCGCGATTTCGGCAACTATGCAAAACTATTATATATTACTGGCTAGGTATTCAAAATGACTGCCATTTGTCAATTTCGATTGAATAAACAAATTCTTTGACACAACTCAAAAAATACGACGCATACGCGATTGCATTTGAGTGAACAGTTTCTGACAACGTTTTCAACATCTTTCTCAACACAAAAATGTCAATCATTTTACTTTAAACATAATCTTATATTTTTCGTTTGTGCCCAGTCGACCGAAATTCGGTTCGGTAGTTTGGAACACTCATTGTCTGTCTACAACAAATCCGATATAAATTTTTCAACATCCCCTTCCCCGGCCGCGCAGTAACGTAGATCTACCGAGCCAATTAAATCGTATTTTCATAAATATGCACAATGTAAAGCTTACATTTTACCTAGTCCTAAAAAAAACATTTGCGCTTAGAAATGACTAGTGGAAGACCAATTATGCAAAGCGAATCATAATAAAAATAATAATTTTTGTATTCAATGCTATATTAAATGGATGCATTGCATGTGCGTTAAAAATATCACTTGTACCACGTGAAAAAGATCACAAATTAATTTAAATGAAGAGAGATAGAGATGAAGATCGTGTTAGATGGGTCTTTTGACGAATGCGTTACAAGAATAACGTTCAAGAATAAAATGAACGTATTAAAATATTATATGTATGGTAACTATGACATTAACTATTTTAAAGTCATACAAACTTGTAAAAGCATTTTTTCCCCCATTTAAAGTGCTCACAAAACTCAAATTTCTCGCAGTAACACGAGTTGACAGCATGGCTGCGCGGGGTATTTTTAGCATGGTATGGTAAATGTTTAATTCACGTTCCCGTTTAGAGTTTAAATCGCATACATAATACGAGTGTTACCATAAAATTCCTGTTTTATAAGATCTATGCTACATTTCTAAATTTTTTAACAGCCCGGTTGACTCACCCCATTTCTTAGAGCGAATAGATTTAAACTGTCCAACGCGTTCAAACAATTTATCCGAATTTTGGCAGAACTAATTATTTTAAAAAAATGTTTTATAGCCAGCCCTATATCAAAGTATAATATCGTAAATTCCTGTAATAACTTGGACATTTTCAATGATAAATTGCTTCCCTTCAAAATTAAATTACGACAACTCATTAATAATTATAGACATAAATTTAATATGCATGCACATATATATATATATGTGTGTGTATATGGATATGTATACGTATCAATTCTTCAAGTATATTATATTTTAATAAGATCCTATTTCTCTCCCCTACCCACCCTTTCCGCTTTGTACAGTATTAAAACACTTTTTGTTTATCGGTTTGACTTATTTTTTTTTTTAGCTTACTAATTTGTATGATATTTTTACTTTTCAGTTTCGAAGATACTTCACTAGTCATATTTTTTTAATTTTATGATTTATGTATTAATTATTAATCACACGGAAAAAATACAAGAAGTGTGGCTAATCTGAATTGAACAATTCCCATAATCACCAATAAGAATGGATCGAGGACAATATAATTTGTTGTTCCTACAATAAAAAATAAACTACCTGGGTTTTTACAAAAGAGTACGCTCTCTCCCAATTTGGAAGAAATGACTTATCGATAATAACCTGTAAGAATGAAATGAATTTTTTAAACTGTGACTGATTAGTTGTTACGCTTTGATTATATTAAATGTAACAAAATTGATATAAATGTACCTGCAGACAAACGTCTACCAAGACGTTTTGTGGGTCCAGTGTTAATTAAAAAATAAAAGGTATATATTAAAATATGACATAAGTTATTATATATTATGTACTGTTTGTTTCTCTAATATAAATCTAATAAAATAAAAATCTACTGACTCCGACTCCACTTAAAATATCATAAATCAATCTAATCAGCAAATATGTTTTAATTTCGAGGCTGCAAAATTTTCAGCGTACCCTAATGCACTATTTTTTGACTTCTCTCATCTTTAAATACATAAAAATATTTGTTAATCTAAATAAGTATTGTTGTTTTTTTTGTTGACAGAGTTATCGCGGGCGCAAGTCTTCCCTCCTAGGGTCAGCGGGTGCTCCCGCGCCGCCCTCCAGCACGCCCCCCGCGCGCTCGCCCGCCCCCGCGCCCGGCTCCAGCCCCCTCCCCGCCGCAGGGATGAAGCAAGACCACCACCCCACGGTGAGCGCCCGCTACTCCACTGCACCGCTAGCGCTTGACAATACTTCATTTCGTAATGAACGCTTCACGAAATGCACGTTCAAAATGAACGCTTCATTCGAAGTATGTCGGTACCGCTTGTTGGCCCGCTCCCGATGCAGGTCGCAGTCGCTTCGCACTTCATATAGTAGTACAATGGAGTGTGGCTGTGTCGTTATTTAAACCATACTGTCTGAAGTGCGAAGTATGTAATGTGATACTTCGCGAAGTGTACTTCAATGAACTACATGAAGTGAGCGGCAAACTCTTTCGCCTCTATACATGCACAGTTCGCAGTTAACTGTGTGCGTTGCTGAGTGAGAGCTTCGTTGCAGACAACTAAGTCATTTGCTAGTGTGTGTGAATATTTAAAACGTGCGAACTGCGAAGCGTCAGTATAAAGAACTAGTTCATTGAAGTACTCCGTACAGTGTGGTCCCATCACTACTGGCCACTGTCTCCACCATTAGCTCGCGCATATTAAACATTTTGACTAGTGCACCTCCAGAGCCACATGAATCTTATTTTAATTGAATAGTAATTACAGAAAAAGTGGTTCATAATATTTCATCTAGATAACATTACTTTAAAATATGAATTAAATATATTAATTATAAAGATATACATATAAAATCAATTTTATCGAAAAATATTGTTGTTGCGCCTCCGTGATTCGAACCTGGATCTCTTTCCTAACCGGGGAAGGTGCATTATCCGACTATGCTACAGCGACAATATTTTTAACGACAATTTTCGAACCTATATGTTACCTTTTTGATATTAATACATTTAATTGTTCCATTATTTGAAAGAGCCATCTACCTTATTTTTACAGAATCTCAAATACCTTTGAGTAAACTGATAGCAGACGCCAGAATTATCAATTCATTTTTATAAAATTTTGGACACATTGATACAACTTTATTATTATGAGAACACATTCTTATTGTGAAGTTGTAATTATTCAGAACATAGTATTAATATATTAATATCAAAAAGGTAACATATAGGTTCGAAAATTCTCGCTAAAAATATTGTCGCTGATCCAGATTCGAATCCCGGTGGCGCAACAACAATATTTTTCGATAGAATTAATTTTATATGTATATCTTTCTAATTAATATATTTAATTCATATTTAAAATATCACAGACCGTCTGTTCTGAATAATTACAACTTCACAATAAGAATGTGTTCTCCTTAATAATTTAATTGAATATTTGAATGGGAAAAAATAGATGTCTTTCTTAAGCAAACGTACGTAGATTAAATTTGATAAAAAAATAGATTATTTCAATATGTGTTTATTTTTCCAGGCACCGATGCCCTTCTACGCGGGAGATCCTAACAGGTTCCCCATGTGGCAGGCTGACCCATCGCAAGGTGAATCTTAATTTTTTATAAATAACAACAACTAACCACCGCATTGTCTACGCTTAATCGATTGCTTCTTTACATAATCCT
Organism: Eubasilissa splendida; assembly: GCA_031772225.1. Taxonomy (NCBI): domain Eukaryota; kingdom Metazoa; phylum Arthropoda; class Insecta; order Trichoptera; family Phryganeidae; genus Eubasilissa; species Eubasilissa splendida. The sequence goes on along the minus strand of CM062845.1, from coordinate 23,719,462 downwards.
ACAGTAACTTATTATTTTCTAGGATGGCAAAATCAGTTTATCCAGCAATTACCGCCGCAAACGGGCCAGACCTCCATAGACTACCAGGCCAACCACGCGACAGGTTACGCCAATGCCCCACACTTGTATCAAGCCACGCCGACATACACAGTGCAAAATATTGTTCCCAACGCCTTCGATACTACGACCACGGCGTTCTATCCGCAAAACGCTTCTGTGCAGATTTTGCAAGCCCAGAGGCCGCCGTCCAACGTGCCGCGCGGAACATATGCCCAAGTACCGGCGCCATCCTCGCCCGCGGCTACCGGAGGTCTTCGTAATGGCGGAGGGCAGTATTCTGCAGAGTATCAACATTCTCAGAGCTTCACTCCCCAACCCGCTACCACACCCACCACCTTGGAACCCGGCAGCCACTCGAGACCGGCATCCGTAGGCAGTAGCGCCTTCCAGAATGGGCAATCTACACCGTACAGTCAGCCCATGCCGCTCTACTCGCAACCTGCAGCCAGTTTCACTTCTGTAGCAGGCTGCACCCCCACTGCTACTTCTTTCACACCCTTATTATCGAATTCCACTTCTGTGCAACGAGAAACTTTCTCTCCCGTCAACAGTGGGACTAGTCAAAACCCTGACGGAAGGGTACCTTCAAATCGACAATTACACAGTAACCAGGCGAGCAACCAGGTGACGCTGAACAGTCAGCCGTCGGGAAACGCTTCGCCTGGGTACCTGCAGGCGAGCAGCGGTCCGCAGCAAGCCTCACTCAACTGTAGCGGGTACCCAGGCGCTTTTAGCGGACCTGGCAATCACCATCAACAGCCACAACAGCAGCAACAAACACAACAGCAGCAACAAACGCAACAACAGCAGCAGCAGCAACAACAACAGCAGCAGCAGCAACAACAGCAGCAACAGCAACAACAACAGCAGCAACTACAGCATCAGCAACAACAGCACCAGCAAAAACAACAACAACAGCAACAGCAACAGAAGCAACAGCAGCAACAACAACAACAACAGCAACATCAACAGCAGCAGCAGCAGCAGCAACAACAACAACAGCACCAGCAGCAGCAGCAACAACATTTGCAACAACAACAACATCAACAACAATTGCAGCAACAACAGCAACTCCAGCAGCAGCAACAACAACAGCAGCAACATGACGCTTGGGGGTGGCATCGCCGCCTAGATCCTGGTGAAACTCAAATATTCTCTCAAGCTGACAGAGTCAATTTGAATTCTAGGTTAAAAACAATGATTCTTAATAAACAGTCCAGTACACAGGATGGTACAGGAGGAGTCACACCACCTGACAAAGGTCATCCTCCCGGAAGTACAGACGACATGCAAATAAAATCATCAGCTGATACCCAACATCCCACCGGTCATTTTTTATTGTATAGCCACCATCTCCGAAATGATTACCACATGAATCAGGCGAACCTACGCGGATTCGGTAATTATGTACCAAACACCCAAAATTTAAATTCAATTTGGGGTGAATTCGGAGGTGGTGGCAACCACGTGTGGGAAGGAGGAACTAAAATACAAGAAACCCAACATAAAATGCCAATTGCTGCTGCTGTATCTAAGTGCAACCAACAGCAAGCTTTGCAACAGCCTAGAAACCCTACCGTTTCTTGCGAACAATTTGTTAAACAAGCAAATGCTTACGAAGTTAGAGCTTCTCCTTATATTGAGACTGATAACAAAGATTTTCAGAGTAAAATGACAATAGGACCTGTGTCAGAAATAAATCAGCAAAATATTACTATATGCCATGATACACCCATTAAAAACAATGTACAATCCAGAGATGGAACTGTAGATCCTAAATATGCGGATCCGCTTTTCCCCAAATTGGAGATTTCTGATTCTCAGCCATTTCGTCAAGACATAGCGAAATCATATCTCAAATCCGGAAATATCGATAGAGACAGCAATTCTTATAACTACAGACGAGCAATTCAAACAATGCCGATTCCTTCAACCGATAATAATCCGCATCCTATTTATGGGCAGAATAGTGTTTCCTCTTACAATGATACATATCAACCTCTGTACACTCCAAGTGTAACTCAAAATAGTACAGCTTTGCCTCCAATATCAACTATCAAGCAAGAAGTACCCAGCTATAAAGATTATCAGAAAGTGAATACATATGAACAGTCTGACCAGTTTAATAAGAAGACTCAGTTAAATAATCTCGTCGTATATAACAATGATGTATGTTTTAAAGAATATGAAGGCAAACCAGGCTTCCAGAAAGTAAATAGAAATGAAAATAAGGAAACTAAACAAGGTGAACGAGAATACCAAAAACGTGCACTGCCGCAGCCGACACCTATTCCTTACATGTCAAATAACCAACCATACTATATAGAACAGATCAAATCGGAAGATTCGCCTCCCGGTCATAAGATTTATAAGAATTTCAACTATAATCATATAAAAAGAGAACAATCTCCTTATCTTTTCGCTGGTGATGGTGGACCAGCAATATTAAAGAACGAAGTGGGTTATTCATGCTGTAGACAGGGTTCTACTAAAAAGCCAACATTGGAACATTTGAAAGACGGGGCGTGTATGGGGTTGCAGACCAAAGATGAGATTTTAGAAGATGAACCCGACAGCACTGCCAATCCAGAAAAGCAAACAACTCCCGCAAAGGACGCAACCACCAAAAGTAAAGACGCTAAGACTCCAGATGTGAAGCCCGACGTGGGTAGAAACATAAAGATTGAAACTCCTATATCTAAAGAGTTAGCAGAGAATTTGGAAAAATTGAAAAATAACTGCCGTACTGAAGTTCCTGACTGTAACTGCTTCACTGCAGACAAGAATCCGCCAGAGCCAGGAAGTTACTATACACATTTAGGTAAATAAATCGTCTTTTATTTTTTATAATGTTTCAATTCTGTAATATCTATTTTAAATTTGTCTAACCAAAAATATTTACTATTGCAGGGACAGCATCCAGTTTGGAAGAACTCAGGAAAGATATGGAGGGGAGAACCGGACTGAGTGGGAAAGAATTGAGAATAGAGAAAGTCTGTTATACTGGAAAAGAGGGGAAAACTACGCAGGGGTGTCCAATGGCAAAATGGGTAAGATTATCTACTTTCTGTGATTTATATTGACAACCACACACGTTTCGGTTCAATCATGATTAGAATTTGATGTATGTAAATAGAATACTCCATTTTACATTATTATTCATAGAGAATTTTCACACTCTACATATACAGAGTGGCCCAAAAAAGTGAGAACATCTCGTAACACATAAGTTATTTCAAAACATAATATAATTAATTATAGTTATTAATGTTATTTTTTTTTTGCACAATATTTAACTAATCAGAAATCATCAAAACACCCCATATTGCATAATCTATTGGGTTTAAATCTGGACTGTTCGGTGGCCACATGCCTGGTTCGATGTAATTATCATTCTCACGACGAAGAAAGTTGATTGTATTTTTGGCTATGTGAGATGGAATGTCCAGTTATGCTGCAATGTCTAGCTATACTCAAGGCTTTGTTTTGAAACTCTTTGATCATTTTCCTAGCGCCCCAACGTTTTTCAATTCGCAAATTTTTGGTCTTCTGCGGTGATTTTTGTCATTCTGGGCAACAATATGAAAAAACCCAAATATAAACAATAGGAAAACTAATAATCAGAAAGTAAATTAGTAAACTATTTAAGCTATTGTTGATGTAGTTAAACTAATTTTGATGTAATTATATCACATTTTACAAAAAATGTTCTCACTTTTTTTGGGCCATCCGTATATAAGAATCCCCCTGTAACTCCTATTTAAACACTAATTCTCTTATGTATTACAGCATCAGACAGGAAAATTCTTTATAAACAGTGTTTCTTAAACTGTAAAAACTCACATTTATATTACAATAATAAGCTGTTGGTCTTTTTTTGATATTAATGCATATAGCAATAGTCCACCAAAATATTGTTTTGGGCACATTTAATCCCTTTCGCGGATGCTTATTGGCAACAGAGAACTAGAATGGATATAACCTATGCAAGTTTTTTTTAAATGTTTAAAATAAAAATGTTTTATTATTTTTATACCTTTTCTCGTATAATGTAATGTAGTGTTTAAATGTAACCTTAGGTAAAATAAATAAATAACACAGAGCCTGCTCTGATCTGATCTGTCCTGATCTGGAAGCCTACTGATGATTGATAATATCTATCACATTTTCTCTCTACATATACAGGGATGTCATATGATATCCGTAATAGATGAACAATAATTCTATGTCTTTTCTCCAGGTAATTCGACGTTCTGGCCGCACGGAGAAGGTGCTCGTAGTGGTGAAACAACGCGGAGGCCATCTCTGCAGCACAGCCTGGATCGTTGTATGCCTGGTGGCCTGGGAAGGGGTGCCCCCATCTGAGGCCGATCGGGCTTACGCACTGCTGTCGCACAAACTCACACGGTACGGGTTGCCTACCACCAGGCGCTGTGCGACCAATGAGAACAGAACCTGTGCTTGTCAAGGTGGGACTCATATTTTACTTTTTATAATACAGTGGAACCTCTCATAACGAGCAATTTGCATAACGAGCAAAACAATTTTTTTTTAAATGGTTCCCTTAACGAGCGACATTTCGCATAATGAGTGACGCGCTTGTTTACCATTCAGAAACTCCACGAGCCTTCAAGAAGTGTAATGTCCAAAAGAGCAGGCTAAATGTGATATGAAGATATAACAAGAAGGCTCGGGTGATACGTAACATTTTTACTGATTGGATCAATATATATATATCAATATAGTGTTTGGTCCTTCTGTGAAAAAATATTTGCTTGAGATGAATCTGCCATTCCTTGTCTTGCTTGTTATGGACAACGAACCTGCTCATCCTCCAGGCCTACAAGATGACCTTAAAGAATTTAATTTCATCAAGATCCAGTTTTTGCCTCCCAACACCACTCCGTCACTCCAGCCTATGGACCAGCAGGTTATTTCTAACATTTCGAGTTTTCGACTCCCAAAAATTTTATTTCAGTCACTTCCTTCAGACTTTCACCATCTATGATAATTTTTGGTGTGATTGATATTTTTTTATTTCAAATGTTCATGAATTATATTTTGTTTACATTTAGTTTAAATTTATTTTTCTTCAGCCATATTGATATATTGTTTGAGTCATACTTGATTAGGTAACTGGTTTAAATTCTAGAAACTGAAGTGAAAACACGTCATATTAAGGGTTTACCGATTCGTCAGCACTGTTAATAAATTAATCCATTATTGACACAATGAGAATCAAAATAAATTAATATAAATAATTTAGGAAATTCTACTTTGTTTTGCTCAAATAGCGTTTATATCCTTAGAGGTTGGCATTTGAATACAACTGTTTGTACTAATATATAATTATAATATTAACTTACCTGTGTTATTAAACTATTCAGGGCTGGACCCGGAGACATGCGGCGCCTCCTTCAGCTTCGGATGCTCGTGGTCCATGTACTACAATGGCTGCAAGTACGCCCGCTCCAAGACAGTGCGCAAGTTTCGTCTCTCTGTTCGTGCGGAAGAGGCCGAAGTGGAGGAACGTATGCATACGCTGGCCACAATGCTCAGCCCTCTGTATCGGAACCTAGCTCCCAAGGCCTTTCACAACCAGTGCCAATTTGAGACTGAAGCTTCAGATTGCAGGCTGGGATTCAAGCAGGGGCGCCCGTTTTCTGGTACGTATTGCTTTCATTTTCCATTTTACATACACACAAATAGTAAAATAGTTAAATTAATTTTGTATTTATTATTTTCACTAAATGCACTAGAGAAATTGAAATTCTGAGAAGAAGTAAATTTGATAGAAAGAGGAAAGCTTCTTCCACATTTAAACTCTTTCTTAAACAGTCCCTACACAGTTTTACAGTAATCTATTAGTTTGTAAGGTTCTTGATTTATTTTAAACACCAACACAGTTCTTTGTAATAAATAATAGGTTGTGTTTCAGTCACTTTCAATCTCCAGTTCTCATTTAGTTCTATTCTATATTCCGAAACCAAACAATTGAAATAAAACAACGAAGTAAGTTTGTAGAACTCTAAATCACATATGTGAAAATAAAATACTTGTTTTTTGAGTCTATTCGTTTAATTTACTTGAGACGCATTTCGCCTTGTAAGTGTTCAATCTAACAATTTAACTCAACAACTTGTATTTATATCTATAGTGGGGACAGCTATACAATTTTATTTGCATGAGATGAAAAGGAACAACATTATTCGTTGGAATTCTGAGGATTTTCATAAATTTTTGAATTCTTCTAATTAATCTAAGTAACCATTCTGTCTCAACACTAATGATATTTTAATGTCATAGGTAATATGTAGAAAAGGACAGCTATGTCATTTTACAACATAAGAAGGCAATACGGCCAGAGAGACATTTTTGATATTCTGACATTTATATAATATTTGCATGATTCTAGGAAATAGTTATGTTCAACACAAATGATATTTTTAAAATGAATGCAGCAATATCGAATTGGTGACCATGTTAGATTGCTAATACCCTTACAAAGCGAAACGCTTCTCAATTAAATTAAATAGAATTAGTAAGTGGATCAGTAGAATCAAGAAACAAGTGTTTTATTTTCACATATGTGACAAAAAATATCATTGTTCAGAAGTAAGGTTTCACATAAAGCCTATCTTTACAGGTGTGACGGCATGTGTAGACTTCTGCGCACACTCCCATCGCGATCTTCACAACATGAACAATGGCTGCACAGCCGTGGTGACGCTGGCGCGGCACCGCTCCTCGGCTAAGCCTCCTGACGAGCAGTTGCACGTGCTGCCTCTATACGTACTGGACTCCAGCGACGAATTTGGTTCTACCCAGGGCCAGCAGGACAAGATACAAGCCGGCGCTCTGCAAGTGCTCGACAAGTGAGTCAGTTCACCTTATTTAATTTTTATCACTTACATCAATTTAGGATGCATGCAGCCCACTGTGCGATAAATTTCTAAAGTCTAAATTAAGAATAAAGTACAGACATATCACTTTGTTTCCTGATATGATTCACAACATAAGTGTGACATTGAATTATCAGTTATGATAAAAACCGATTTAAGTTTTATTCTACTAAGAAAAAATCATTTATCATACAATGCCCGTGAAAACCTAGAAGTGTAATTAAAGAAAATATTTAAAAATTCTAAATTAAAGAGGTCTTTTTGAGTTTGTTTAAAAGCAGATTTTTTTACAGGTATCCATGTGAAGTTAGAGTCAGATCTGTTCCACTGCAGCCGTGCAGAAGACATGGTAAAAAACGGAAAGATGAGGAACTCTCTGAATCAGGTGCTAATAACTCAAACATTTCCAACCCAGGAAGTCGAGAAGGAACACCAAATCCCAGCATCAATCACAACAACAATTCTCAACCAAACAAAAATAGACACCCTAACATGGCCGGCAGCCCGAGAACACCACAGAGCCCTCATACCGACGCTACGAAACATCCCAACAGTAACAGCTGCGTGTCTCCTATTCGAAACAAGACACCGTCTCTCAACCAAAATAATTACAACTTACAAGCTGGGTTTTCTAACATACCCGGGCAGTACAACTCTGCCTTTGGCAACCCGAACATAATGAATCACTGCGCGGCTACCGGCCTCCTGAACCCCAACCTCACAAATCCCACACTGCTAGATATGGCATCTATGATTGATAATTTTACAGACGCTCAATTGCAGAGCAACCAAATATCTAGTACAGTTCTGGATTCCCCTTACAATACATACGAGCAGAGCTACAGTCACACCCTGCATCAGAATAATATGTTTCCTACGACGCATCATCACAGTGCCCACAGCGCAGTGGGAGGGTCGCCCGTTAATACTTTGCCACAGTTGCAACTTCCGATAAGTGCACAGAGTAAAGGTCAGGAAACTACAAACTCTGAAACACCTTCCAATACTGCACCAGGCTCCGAACAATGGTCAGAGTTTAACAATACAGACGTTTTTAACTTCAGAGAAAATTCTTCAATAAAAGAAGATCCTGATTCTACCACTACAAATCTCAATAACACAACTAGTAACTACAGTCCTGATTCTATGAGGGCGACAGGAACTCCATTATCTAACAGTGGTCGAATCTCAGCTACCGAGTCTAACGTTGATAATTGCTCCTTGAGTGATAGTTCATTAGTAAAGTCTATGAATGACGCAGAAAATCCCATTAAACGAACAGCGAGCGCTCTCTCAGAATCCGCAGACTCATTGGCAAATCCAGGAATAAGTGACGTATCACACATGAGTCAAGTACAACAAAAAAATAACAATGGTCAACCCGGTGAAACAAATAAAAATGCTTATGCTCCTACTGCAATCGAGCAATTTCCACCGTCTAATATTAAAAGCCACGGAGCACAAAATGAATTAAAATTCCCAGGAAAATTGATTATTCCCAATTGTAATTGGATTGAAAATAATCCTGCAAATCAAAATACAACAAATTGGAATGAAAATAACTCTTCTTCATCTACCAATCCTAACAACAGAGTGTGGGAACATTGTTCTACTCCTACTATTCCCGCATCCAACAAGTCGTGGGAGCAGCACAGTCCCGTAACTCCGACGGGACAAAATGAACACTCTCTCTTCAGAGTGCCTAAAGCCCGGCCTCCCTCGAGATCCCAACATAATGTTCCAACATCACCGGAAAATACAGAGAGATCGACATTCTTAAAGCCTTACCCCCCTACCGAAAAACCGAGTACTAATCTGGGCTACGAAAATCACAGTTCATTTGATAGTCGAAATATTCGGCAAAATTCGTTAAATCCAAACCAACAGAATTACTCTTTAACTTACGAAGGAGTAGGTCAAAACATGCCAACTTTGGGTACTAGCAAACCTTATATGGGTAATTATTCCGCCCTCAACCAGAGCAGTCCAGGGCACCATGTGCAAGGTTACAGCAATTATCCTCAAATGCCTAATGCTTATCCGTTTACTCCCAATCCTTATAGCCCATTTAACCCTTACGAAAACACTTACAATGACTACAATTTAGCATATTACAATGCAGAAAAATATAAAAGAGAGGAGTTTCTTCGGAATTCACATTGTTATAACTCATACAGTTATCAAAACTATACAAACTTTGCTCCAAATTACTATCAAAATACAAGTCCGAATTGGTGCCAATCCTCACCCAACTGGTGTTTGTATCCTCCTCCATTTTCTATACCATATCCACCAGAGCCTCCCAAGTCCGAACCTTTGGGAGAAGTGACAGATTTTGTGGAAAATTTAGAATGTTTCAAAGATAATCAAATGGGAGGAGTGGCCATTGCATTAGGCCACGGAAGTGTCTTATTCGAATGTGCTAAACACGAAATGCACGCTACCACGGCACTCAAACATCCAAACAGGCTCAACCCGACTAGAATATCTCTTGTTTTTTATCAGCATAGGAATTTAAACAGACCTAAGCACGGACTTGATGAGTGGGAGGAAAAAATGCGCCTAAAAAAATTGGGTATAACTGTTACCACTTCAGGCACTGCTTCAACGAGTGTTCACACATCCAATACTGCAACAGCTGTGGCTGTGCCTCAAACGGTACAGGCTAACCATTTCTATAATCAATTTGAGAAGAGAAAGGATATCAAGGAAGAAATGTCAGGAAGGTACAGTTCTCTGCCAACAGCGGCAGATGCAAGTGCAAATGACAAAAGTAGCAAGCAAATGATGATGCGAGCTTCTACACTGACCACCATGTCTTGGACTACCTTATTCCCCATGCAGCCGTGCATGGTGACAGGTCCCTACCAAGAGTCTGGTGCCTGACAAAACAAAAATGTAGCTCCTAACAAGGTTGCTACATAAGCTGCACATTAAAGACCTACGACGGTAGCGAACAAATCCCAGTTAAGAAATAATTCTTGATGGTTTTGTGACTCAATAATCTCTTAAAGAGATAACCAGACCAGTGTTATCATTCCAACTAGTCTTACAATTTCCACAAGACGAGAAATTGGTATTAAATTTGATAGTTTCTAAGTATTTAGCGACTAGTAACGGCACAATCTAGTGTATAGTCACAACTTATCAATATGTTTATCATTATTAATGGAATCATAATTTAATGTATTTGTAGACTTTTGCCAAAATTCGCCGACTAAGATATCACTAGAGTAATATAACTTTGGCAGACATGATGCCTAATGATGCTAAGTCGTAACACGGGTGAATAAAGCCAAGTTTAAAATAAGCGAACCAATGATCTCATTATTCAAGTAACGCAAGTAACCTTATCGCAGATCCAAACTAAAGTACAAAGTGTCACATTTCCAACACTAATCTTCAAACAGCTCGACAAATAATAATATAAAAAACATATTTAAAATCCGGGGGCGTAAGGAAATATTTGGGCAAAAGGGCTTAGTTATATATATGACAATCGTTGCGTTATCTAGCAAGCGATTCCCTCTTTTTACAATAAATTATTATAGATTGATTAATATAAACTGATTAATATAAACTGTGGTGTAATCTTAGGTTATTTTTTTATGAAAATGAGTGCTTTTATAATTAATATTCGAGAAATGTGTGTATTTTTAGACTAGGTAACTTATTTCTTGGTTATTTTTATTTATATATTTTAATTTATGCCTATTTTATATTTTTATTAATTTATTAACGGTGTGCAAAATGTGTAATAAGTGTATATGTTTTATGATACTTTTTTTGTAATCTTGTTTTTGTAATATGCCAGTCTATTTTTGTTTGTGGCTCTGTTTTATTTCCCATAATTACTATTTATAATGAAACTATTTCAATTATTATACACATTAATTTAAGAGTTTAATTTTTATTTATGAATAATAACTTATAATTTAAAGTGACAGATGATTTTGAACTTAATGGAAAGAATACTCAAGAAAGCGAATGAGTAAATAGAAGACGGAGTGTTTATGAATAATTTTAAGGTTAATAGGATCGATGATCCCCGTGCCATGCGTCGTGTGGTGTTACCATGTTTATACATTCGGTGATTCCGAGAATCACATGTAAAAGTATTTTAAATATAAGACGGAAACAATAATGTAAACCTGCTTCAATACAAAGAAAGGTCATTTTTGTGAATGAGGTTAAAATAACTAAGTCAATTTTTTTACCATCTCTTGATAAATATTTTTATGCAAAGTCGTGCGTGTATACCAAAGTATTAGAGAGTCGATTCATTTTCTAAATACATATTCCTTATTTTTCAAAGAATAATATTTTTCAATTAGAAATAATGATTAACGACAAAACTCCCTCGTAGTCGGCTGACCAAGTTCCAGAAGAGAGAAGATGGTTGAATGTGTAAGTGCCTATAGATGGACCTCCAGCAGGATAGATTACTACTATACTTTCCTAAAATTTGTTTATTTTTTTTTTGCAAAAATTAGCTTTGCTCGACAAAACAAACTTTTTTTTACGAAATTATAACAATACTGTATTGTCAAAACCTTTACGGTGCTCAATTTTCAGAAGCTATTTTTTACCTCTCCTGTTCAAGCCAAATGTAAACAAAATATTTTTGTTTTGTAATCCTGCCAAAAATCGGTTTGTGTTTTATGCACCGGCAAATTTAATTTTAATGAAAACTGCAATTGAATGTGACGGTCCCTTTTCTCACAGAATATGTACTGATGAATTTGAAGATGTAAATAAGCTACTACACTACATTATCATTTTTGTCAACAACAAATCTCCAAATGCTTGCAAGTATATGTGCATTTGGAATTTAAAATGTATAAATGTGTTTTCACAGTGTAAACTCATGATCAATGGGGATTTTATTATAGTCCAGCAAATTAATGTGTCTGTACCATAGGCCCTTCCGTACTCCATAAATCCTTGTCAATGTTTTTAATTAATCTTTCAAGAAATGTACAATATTCATAGAATTTAGTCTATCAAAATAAAAACAATGTTTTTAAACCCGTACTATTTATTACAACAAACATTACATTTTAATTAAGTCTATTAATAAAGGTGCCATTCCATATTGTTGAAAAGTGCCAAAAAAATTATATCAGCGATACACCGCACATTGTTTACAGTTTAAGAAAGTAATTTCATATTTCCTTAGATGGCATTTACAACTTTATGGAATTAAGCAGTGCCATTTGTGAAAGATGGAAATTATCGACTCCAGTTTAAATTGATTATTTTTATGCGAAACATAATGAAATCGTGCTTTATAAAATTTGAAGAATTGCACATATTCTACATTTCATGAAAGGGTGCAAGAAACAATATTCAACGTGTACACCGTTCTTGCCAACATAATTTATTTTTTAATATATAATACTGATAATGTAGTTTTTGGTAAACTTCTGTAAGTATAATTTTTATAAGATAAAGTGTTCATTATTTTATTATTATTTATGTACCTACTAATTGAATGTGTATTTGAATACCTGTTTTAATCAGTATTTTATACCAGTTAAGTTATTTCAAGAATTTTATCAACTCAACACACAATTTGGTAATTTATCATTTTTGCACAAATTAGCATTCAGATCATTGTATGGAAACTTAAAAAGTTTTACTTTAATATATATTTTTTAATGTATTTTATTTATTATGGAGTGATTGTTTTGTGCAAAAATATTTTAAACATAATTAAATCATTCTTCTTTCTAGATGATTACTTTTTATCGTGGTGTTTATCCAGTTTACAGGTTGAGTAGGCTGAATGGGTGCTTGTCTGCATAATCTGGAATGTTTTTAAAGGATTTAATTAGTCAACAAATTTATGACTCATTTAGGTTTGCTCAAAAGTGTGGAGAGCACTTCGCATAATATATATTTTTTATTTATAATTTTTTTTTACATTAATATTTATTGTTTTATGATATAATATTTACCTTAAAACTAATAAGTTCAGATTGTTTAGAAGGTATGTTTTTTTTTTAGATATACATGTGAAGCCTTCTACATTGATAATAGTGACCGCATTTCATTATTTATGATTACTACGATATATATTATAAGTAAGCGATTATATTTAATTTTATTAAAGAAATTGAAAAATAAATAGTCTTTATTTTAATCATCTGTCAATGAATATTTTTGATGTATTTTTAAATCCGTTAAGTCTCAAATTTGCATCCAACTATCCAATGTTGTACCGTGAACAGGTCTGGACCCTAAACTGCTTTTCCAAATCCATCACCAAATTGTTTTATTTATTATATAGTACTATTAAATGATTGAATACAGTCCACAGTGTGCACGCGGTACTAGGTAAGATTTGTCTATAACATTTGAGTTGCTTTCGATTACTCGGCTTTTGACATGTTCAAATTTTAACACTGTAAAATGTGTTGTTTGATTTTATTTTTATACAAAGTAATAATAAAATATATTAAACATAAAATTCAAAAGTTTCATTCCTCAACATATTCCAGTTATTGTATATTTTATTTGTCAAAGTAAAGACTATGTGAGAATCTTTTGTTGTTCCACACATATCCTTTACCCTAACCCTCTCTGCATAACACATACAGATATTACATTATCCTCGTGGAGTATCTAATTTAATGAATAAAGTCAACGGTAAAGTGTTGCTAAAAACTTGGATTCGCTGCTGATTAAAATTAACAAACAACGAACAATCTGATTGACATATCGATTCTTACCGACCAATATCTCTGTACTGAGGCTTAAAAGGACCCCCGTCAGGCGCTCAACTATGTTAAATACAAATAAATGAATGGGCATGACTATAAAACATGTCAGACATGTTGCACCTAGCAAATGTATGCATCAACATTTCTAATCTAAAAATATTATTTTTTTAAGGTGAATTCATGGCGATTGTATATCTAAAGGTAGGGTGAATTTGGATCCGGCATTAGATTAGGAAAAGCATACTTCTGTCGGATATTAGACATTTGTGTGTAAAGTGAATTTAGTCATCGTGATGATTAAAAAATTCATTAATTGAGCCACAAAATGCTCTAATTGTATGTACCAAGTGGAAATGGAATTTATTTAGAAAAATCTTTCATATATCAATTTACAAAATTTGATAAACTTTGAATTCGAAAAGAAGTTATTTTTAATGAAGCAGTAAAATATTTGGCTACTCAATGAAAAATTTGAACTTTTAACTATTACGTTTTCTACCATGTAAGTGTCACTTTCCAAATATCTCGTTATAACCCCGATACAGGTACACACAATATTTTTGAGTATGTGTTTGTTTCAAGTACAAAACACTTTCTTTCAACATTCTATCCTTAAATATGTCTTGCCACATATCAAAAAGCCAAAAAATAATAGCAGTTGCAACTAGACAAAACTGTACTTTTTTATATTTAATTAAATAAAGATTTTTAAGATATTTAAATTATTTCAACATATTATGGTTTCCAGGCACAGGTTTGATTCTAAAAAAGAAGTTATTTAACTATAATTTACTTTTGCTATAAACATTATTACATATCACAGGAATTCCCAACTACGCTTATAAAAAACATTTATAGACTTTTTAAAAGTTCATTTCGAGCAATTCACGATTACATTTCTCTGACTCCTCTCTCCTCATTGCAAAAAACAACTGTCAAGACAGACAGGAAATGTATTGTCTTTAAATTCCTTTGAGTTAGCGGTAGTGACGGTAAACCGTTACACGACTGTGATTGTGTCGATGATTGGTAACTGAGATTTACCGATGATTGGTAACTAAGATTTAACTGTTGGAGGTTTACTTTATAGCGTACCAGTCATTTCTCGGAGAATTACGTTAATCAGTTATCAATCATTGTTACAATTGAACATAATCACAGTCACAATAACAGTTAAAATAACGATTTTACAATCACTAGTAAGTGGTGTAACAAAACATTATAATTAACATTATATATAGATTTGTAAAAATGTTTAATAATTTATGTAATTATACAATTAAGTATTTTTAGTCAGTCCCAAAATACTTTTGTCCAAAGTGATTCGGCGCCATACGATGTAATTCTGATGTGAGAATTTTCATTTTTGGGAAATAGTCTACAATCGTTTTTGCCGCCACCGGTGTACAGAATAAATTGGATAAGATTATGCATTCTTCCTTAACTCCGTGCTCTTTCAACACATTAACTGCCTGAAAACAAATTAAAATTAAATAAATATGCATCAATTTTATGATTCTGTTTAGTTACTGATTTTAATATCAATATAGTATATTTTTGATATCAACTTAGTTATATCTTATTTTTACCTGCGAAACTGTGTTTCCGGTGGACATGATAGGATACATTAGTAAAACTTGTCTCTTGGCAATGTCTTCTGGAAATTTGGCATAAACAACTCGAGCTGCATGCGTATCAGTATCACTTTCAACCAGTATTTTACCAATTCTGATGGATCGACAACAATCTCGGAGGCCCTACCCCGGAAAAAGTTAAAACAACTAAATAAGATAAATTAAATCACTAATCTCTAAAGTAATGTAAACAGAGACAACTCTTATGATGAAGTAGGCATGTTAAGAATTCTAAAAACCACAGCACTTTTCACATATTTAATATAACTTTTATATAATATTTAAATAAATGAAAATAAAATAACAAAAGATCACAGAGCTAAAAGACAAAAAAAAAAAGCTTTCATTTTACAGACACAATAAGCCAATTAAAAATCTTAATCAATAGACCTTATTTATTGTCGATTGTCAAGCTCTACAAACTATGCTCATGTAGTTACAGATATGGCATACAAGATTAATGTGCTTTATACGCCCACTAGCAAGTGTTTCTGAAAGTGTCATTCAGCCAGAACGCTAAGAGAGAGAGCATTCTGTTATTCAATAAAAAAATGAGAAGTGGGGTTAAAAGCATTATAAACTTAATAAACCATATTATTAAACTAAATGCAAAATAACCTGCTCCATAGCTTCTCCAGACCTCACAATAGACACTCCGCAATTACCAGATCTATACTTTAAACCTTGGTACGAAGCGCCGGTAGGTGTAATCACTTCACAACTTGTGAAAGGAAGCTGATTTAAGCTCTCTTCGATAACCAAACGAATTAATCTATCAGCATAAAACTTAAAATCATTTCTTGTTGTGTTTCTGCAAATAAATGAGGAAACATTAAAATACTGCTTGAATATATTCTAATAATATTGAATTAATATGACAGATAACCTAAAATATTACCTATCACGTAAAATCGTCTGCAGCTCTTTAATATTATCATTTGGCGGTAATATTGTAACGGTAGGACCAAATTCCTCTTGTACATCAGATATTTGAGATACTACTTCGGTGCTACTCATGACTAGAAAATAAATACGAAGAACGTCAGTCACGCCAAAATACAGGAAAATTAAGAAAAATAGAAAAGAATTAGTATCATAGACAGTGAGTATATTATTAGAATTTATAAGAACACCAAAGATCAGATACCGTACCCATAGACATTGAGAGAACGGTGGGGGTGGGTTGTTTATTAATTAATTTGATATACCTCGGCGTGAAATGTTGCGAAGTTATCACATAAATTAGCCTTTGGGGGTTAGGACGGTGATTAAATGAAAGAAATGTGATTGGCGTGTTGAAGTGTTTATTGTGATGGATATATAATGAAAGAAATTAATGAAGATGTAGAAGGTGCGCGTGTATTATGAACTGAAATGAAGCGAGTTGGCGATCTTGCTAGGCGCGCGTGGGCCAGCAAGACCCCCGTTGTGAAACGATGAAACTGGAGAGACTGCTTGGCGGTGAATGATTGAACCAGACTTGTAGCAGCAGCCGGCAGCGCTGTCGCTAGCGTCGATGCCGACTGAGATGGCGGTGAATTTGAATTCTGATCGCTACAAGCCTTAAAATCAAAAATAAAATAAAGATAGGAAATTGCATCTTGCGAGTACATACAAGTCGTTGACGGAACCACGTCTTAACAAAAAAATCTCAGCGGATCGTTCGAAAATGGATAACAGCCGAAATGACCTCCAGCCCAAATATTATGCAATGCACATTTAGATAGAATCACAAAGATAATGGGAATATGATGAAGGTTTATCGAGAAGCAATCGTAAAATGTAAGAGCGCGTATTGTTTCAAAAAAATGCATCCTTCCAAAATTTCCAAAATGTAATAAAAATGAATTGATAATTCTGGCGTTTGCTATCAGATTACTCAAAGGTATTTGAGATTTCTTAAAAATAAGGTAGATGGCTCTTTCAAATAATGGAACGACTAAATGAATTAATATCAGAAGGGTAACATATAGATCCAAAAATTTGTTACTAAAAATGTCGTCGCTGTAGCATAGTTGGATAATGCACCTTCCCCGGTTTGGAAAGAGATCCAGGTTCGAATCCCGATGGTGCAACAATAATATTTTTCGATAAAATTGATTTTATATGTATATCTTTCTAATTAATATATTTAATCCATATTTAGATATTTATAGATAGCATATAAAATATATGTGTACAATGTTCAGTGTATATGAAAAGTAAAAAAATATTATGTTAAAAGTAAAATTGAACACCGAGATCTCTAGAGAAAACCTCGACGATCAGCACGTACAATATAAGGTAGTCGTAATTGGATTTAGTTAATTATAAGATATTCTGCCTGTCCATTTGTATATTCTGTCATAAAAAATAAACAATTAACCTGTGTGTTATCTGTGTTTTTGAATATTCACCTGCCTCCTTTTATAGCCACAGTACAATTAACGATGTGATAGCTGGGAATAATGGAAATATGACCAGTGCAGTGACCAGGGGCCGCTCTAATAAAATAATTAAGAGCATCTGATCAAAGAGATCATAATTATCATAACCCCCTCTATCAAATTATATCAATAAATTATGCTCTTAGTTCTTTTTGCTAGAGCCACCCCTGTACTCTGGTGAAAGATCACGCTATGCATTTCATTCACCAGGTCACACATTACATCTATATACTATGATTATAAATCTAGACAGGTGGAAGAAACTGAAAAACACATATTAACTGGATATTTATTTATCTATAAGTGTGGACAGATGTACATTATTATTAACTCTAACTTAGACTAAAAATTATTTTACCTTATATTAATTCTCGGCGGTATTCAAGGTCTCCTTGTGTGATAGCCGGCTTTTTTGGTCGGGTGGTGGTGCAGTACCGATGGCTGCTCTCGCTGACGCCTTGCCCACGGTGATGTTGACTGTTGACTGGTGATCGGGGCCACTTCGACAGCTGGCTGGGCGGCTGCTTCTGACAGCTGGCTTGACTTCTGGATGGGTGGCTGCTTCTGAGCTAACTTAGCGTTTTAGATGAGCAGCTACTTCCGAGCTGGCTAGGCGTCTGGGTTTTTTCGTTATGGCTGATCTTTCAGACTTCTGGATCAACTCCTGGATCTTGTGATTAGTTAACTGGGCCAGTAGTTGCTTTTTGATTTCCGATCTTCGCCTGTCGTTCCGCTTCTTGACTTCTGAGGCTAAGCTTCAACTCTCTTCTTTTCCAACTACGGAGATTGATCTTTAACTGCTTCCTTCCTCCGACTTTGGAGGTTAATTTCTAATTACTTTTTCCTCCGACTCCAGAGATCGATATACAACTCTTATTTTTTAACTGATCGTTCTTCTGTCTCTCGAGATCAAGTTTCCACTTCCAACACTCCCGACTTCCGATCTTCGATTGGTTTTAGGCCGTGTGCAGATTCTTTTTATCCCTTAAAAATGGGATATCTCCCATCTATCGACCTGCTTCCTCTCCGTTATGGGACGGGCTACCATCCCACTGGTCCATTCGATTCGTTGGGAGGCAACGCCCATCCCGAATCCAATCTGACACCTCCTCTGTCTTATAGTTAATTATAGTCAATCTTATCTTTAATTATTTACGTCTATTATATTTCTTACACTACGTAACAGAATTTCATATCTAGTTAAAAATCTTTCGTCACATGAGTTTTTCTTTTTATTAATTTATTTATCGCAAGACTGGCGCCATTCTAGATCCTTGATAACGGCGTTTCGCCTTTACTTTAAGCCTAACTTTAGACCCTACCTTCGACTCCTAATCTAATCATAATTTTTCACACAATTTATTTATGTCCACCTAATCATTTAAACTTTGAGTTCTTCATCTTATCTGTAGTTGCCATATTAATTAAAACTCCTAGTCCAGTGGTCTCATTACTGCTATTCATTCATCTTACATTAAATTATGACTAAACTTGACTACAGTAATTTTACACAGTAATTCACATCGTTTGTCAAAATCTCTTATTCTTATTTATATATCATTAATTATTTCTTACAACTTTAAATACAATTACTATTGATACACGTGAATATATCGATTATAAAATCGCATCCTGAATTTCCTATATTTACTTATATATTATCTTAACTTTGTTACATACATGTATATGTATTAATAAGCATGAGTTCGCGGTACCAAGAGCCTGTTTTAATCTAAACTTTATTTCAATTTTGATTGTTTTATTTCCCCACGTATTGCATGTACTCATGAAGGCGAGGTTCTCTAGAACCGTTTTCTCCATGTCGAAGTCAGAACATGTGTTCAAACCTGCAAAAGGTAATGCGGTCACCATTATATGTTTGCGCCCTTTGTTAATTAATTGTTATTTCTTAAACAAGAGAATCCTAGGAATTGATTGTAATTGTAAAACGTACTTCTCTCTTTTGGTTGTTATTTTTGCCGCTCAAATGTGAATTATTACATCCACTTCACCCTATAAAACAATGAATCCTATACGATAAAAGACGATGGCCAGCTTTTTTAATGGTTATTGCGCAATTCTAAGTCGACGGTCCGAAGGTCTTTTGTTCAAACTACGATTTCATCGTCATATGGCTTCGTTAACGGCGGTTCGCGTGAGATGGGCACAATTAAATTTCCTTTATTGTATCTCTAATTAATGTGATAGCTCGCGTCATTTCGCGCCGAGGTGTATCACGGTTATAGCTATGGTTCATAGACGCGGTCCATTAGTATTGTATTATGTCTATGCATATATCTTTTATCTATGTGGTCACTATTGGTACAGACAGTTGTTTTTGTTGTGTTTGGTTGTGTTGTCGCTGGTTGCATTTATATTCATAGATAAGGGATATTGATGTTTATATTGTATTATATTACTTATCTATATCTATGATTGTATATTATATTTTAAACAGAAACAGGTGATTTAGTACGCGTATGGAAGTATCTAAATAATTCTCTACCGTGCCAGGTACTTTGGTAGTCAATAATGAGTTGGTGTGCATTGCAACTTAATCCAGTATCACATTCATCGATTTTCGATATTATTTCTCTGCTTTGAGAACTATTCGACTAAAAGTAACTGATGAAAATAAACCAAGTATATCCATCATTACGTTTGAGTTAGAGACTCGCAATGAAATTGCTCAGCTAGAAGACGGAGACACGCATAATGTCACAGAATTTGATATTGATATTCCATATTCTGACATAATCTTTGGTGTCTGATAAAATTGATAACCAAAGCACTTTATTAAACAAGTTCAAATGTGTTTTTTTTTAAGCTGTTCTTTCTCAGATTTTACGGTTCACTTTTCTTGAAATAGATTGAGCTAATATGATTGTCAGATGCCTTTTTCTTTTTACTAATCTTCATAATTTTGGCTAACCAGCTACTTAGCACGATAGTCTGGGGTAAACTAAATGTCATTTAGAATGATAGTCTGAGGTTCCCTGTCATTCTGAATGATTGTGTAATAGCTTCATATGTTTCAGTTTTCTTCATATACCTATTATCTATATTTTTTTCATATAGATTGAAAGAGCAACTAACTTCAATGATTTCAGAAAAGAATGTACACTGTGTTGGATCTTGTGGCAGCTTAGTTCTTTTAATAAATGAGGTAGGTTATTGTAAAATGCCAAATTATTGTCCATTGAAAATAAACTTAAAATTATCGACTCCCTTCTGTAATATGATACATTCACTCCTTGCCAAGAAGGTCCTGCCCACTGTTGAAGATTCTTAGGTTTTATTATCGAGTCACAAATCAAAGATTTATTAGTTTATTTCTTAGTTCTTAGTTAGTAGCTGTAGTTCTTCAGTAGAACATGCCAGGCATGGTGGCGACACCGGAGTGATTATATTGACTCGGGGATTCTAATTTTAACAAAGAAGTTTAAAGATAGCATCACAATAATGACATATTTCAATGGGTGTATTTTAATATTGACCAGGTCTACGGCAAAGAAACCATACAATCATATTTCAGAGGTATGGTAAAGTAATGTGCCTTGATTTTGCAGAACATACTTATTTAAATTGAAACTTGGTCCAACAATATTGTCTACGGCCATTCCTCGCACACAACCTGTGGCAAACACTTGACTAACAGATGTAGAACGTATTCATAGATGAGCTTTTAGGTCGCACAGTTGATTTTCTTCTTATGAAACACAATGTAGTATCTTTTGGCATACTCAGTAAGTGGATAATGACTTATGTTATCCAGCATAGGAACTTTGCTTGAAAGTTGGAAGTCATTTGTTGGCATCTTGGCAAGGTTATAATTTTTTTAATTAAATTGTGTAAAAGCGAATGTTCTGAATGTACTTTAACTCCACCATACTTTACAATGTTTACATGGGAATTCCTGGCGGTCAGCGTAATTAATCCATGTTTATATTTATTACAGGGTCATTCCATATGAAATGGTCCAGAAATTTATAAAAATAGTTGCTGGACCATTTTTAAAAACGCAATGAGAGTATATTCGCACAAACTGTCTCCTCTGTTGTTCGATATCATCATCGTCTTGTCCATCTTCATCAAAGATGACTGACTATTTGACCTGTTTTTGGATGCTCAATTTTGTCCCGTCCAGCCACGCGGGAGGGATATTATCTGGCCCTTTTCCAAATTTGAACACCATTATGACTGATTTACTGGTATTGCATAAAATTTTATATTCACCGGCATATGTTTCACAAATCTGCAAAAGTTTTCTCATCGCTTTTACAGATGGTGCCAGTATAACCGTATCATCGACATAACTAATGTGGTTCACAATCGTCCCACCCATGTGGCAGCCTATTTTTGCAGTGCATATAGTGTCAGCTCTGATTGAGCAAAATAAAACAAAGTATGTTGAAACTGTTTAAGATAATGCCATGAATGTACAGACTTATGTTTCCCATAATGGCAGCATCCTAATTTTAACAGGGAAAAAAAATAGATTTTTGCGTGTGCTTAGATTAAAATATTTACTTCAAAGCAGAACGTCTGTAGAATAGAATGCTACAAACAGGAAAAGATGCAAGGATGGGGGAAGATTAGACAGGGCACGTAGGCCAGCCCACAGTCAGTGGTGTAACTGTGAGAATTATGTTAATATTAATACCAGGGGTGTACACAGCATACAAGGAAAAAAGCTGTGCATTACTAAATAATCTTTATCTTATGAAAACACCCTATAAAATTCTAGTAATTATCCAGATTAGCTTAACCCATGCTTTTGTCTAGCGATGAGTTATTTAGAAAAATTGCAGATCATTTGTGTACAACTTCATGCCAAAGCTGGTTGGCAATTTGCTAGCACATACATATTGTCTGAATCTAATTTATTTATTAAATCCTCAACAATCGTACTGAAGCAAATATGTTTTTTTATATAGATTATTTAATTTTGTTTTTTTAAAAACATTAACCACAAAGTTGAATTTTGCTTATTGAACCTATGTTGGCATCTTTACGTCTGCGAATTTTCAAACAAATTGTACTTAATTCTGTTGTCTTCGAAAGGGATTAATCCATATTGAAAACTACGTGCAATGACATTTTTACATACACCCATTCCTCGCTATAATCGCCTTTTTAAATTCTCAGCTTCGATTTGCAGCTCAAATTTTTCGATATACAGCAAAAAAAATATCTTTTCAGCACTTGTCATTTCAAACAAGAAATAAACATTCTACTTCAAACTAATTCCGACGAAGATCGCAGCCTTAAAGTTTCTTAAGACATTAATACAGCCATTAACTGCAACAATGAACTGCTAAAAGCAAAAAAAATGTTGCACCAATTTCTTCAACTCTTCCACAGCGCAGGTGGAGCTGGTGTCAGTATGATATATATATTTTATTTATTCATCCACGTTGGTTCCTTATGACTCTGGTACTGGCTTGAAATACTGTGTTGAAAACGAAAACTTAATCACACGTCACATTAGCCCTGATGCTGGACCCTGTAATGGGATCCGAAATGTCGGCTAAAAAGGTTAGATGTACACGGCAGATTAGCCCTGAAAACTGTACATAGAAAATTAATTTATAATGTTTCTCTAGTCGTCTTCAATATTTCATGTTCAAGGTGTGAAATCTTAACTTTGCAAAACGATTCACAAGGTATGATTATTATAGTCATGAGCCTCACTGAATGTATATATCTGCTGTTGTCTTCCCTGTAGTTTCTCCGAACCTCTGGTTATGATGAGCATATTCTTTTCTCAAGTCTATTATTTATTAGACTTTATTACATACATGTTTTTGTTGTAACAGGTGAATAATTATAATATAACCTGATAAACATAAGATACAATTATACTCAGTTCATTGTGTGGGATGGAGTAGACTCCACCTCTGATATATGCAGCATTATCCTAGCTACTTTGTTAGTCTGCCGTCTGTGTTAAAGTAGCCAGTTTCTTTTGTGGTATTGTGGTGTTATTTAATTCAAGAAAGATAAAGATTTGACAGAAAAAAAAATGTTGCAAGATTGTTGTGAATTATTAGTGTAGACCAGAGGTTCCCAAACTTTTTTGTGTCGTAGACCCCTTGCCGTGTTTTTCGGTTTTTGGTAGACCCACTACTTACCTGATATTGATTTTTTGTAAATTTCTAATTGTAGTGAAGTTTAGTGTTAAAAACTTAAACCACAAAGCGAATGCCTACATCCTACAACTTACACAATTTTATAAACATATATAATAAATTTTTTACTTCATAGGTACTTTTATAAATAATGTATATGTCTTTATATTATAAGATTATAATGTAAGTAAATAGGTACTATCAGTGTATGTTGAGATTCACTATCACTATTTTCATTTCATGGACCCACAAATTTTTTTTTCGCTGACGTAGACCCCTTGCAGGTTATCATAGACCCCTGGGGGTCGATATAGACCACTTTGGGAATCACTGGTGTAGACACTGTATAATGATTATGTTAGAATATTGGATAGCGATGCTTCTGATTGATCTCTACCCAATTGGATCATATATTGGGTCCATATTTGTGTAATCTTATTGGAAGTGAATGATTTCCAGTTGGTGCTGAGTACGTTGTACAATTTTGGAGCTAAGAACATGTAGAATCTTTGATAAAATGTCAATATATTCCATATACTTTGTTTCTTAAGAATATTATTATCAAATTACAAATAGGTATCTTTTATTTTGGGTTCAAAAAGAATTTTCAAAATAATGTAACAAGTTGCACAAGAGCTAGTTAACACGTATGACTTTCTGTCGTACAACAATTTTGTCATAATGGCAAGGGGCTATGGAAATATATGACAGAGCGCACACTGGCAACTGGATTGCCCTCGCAATTACTACAGAACTGTTGTATAACTATAACAGAAAGTCATAGGCGTATACTAGTTCTAAGTAATCGGGATAATAATTGACCCAATCAGCAACAATCGGAATGGACGTTTTGCTTTTATTAAAATGCCCACTTTAAAAATGTCAATATTTTGAAACAAACTATATTAATAGAAAATTATCTCAATTTCATCCAGCATTTGTTAATATTTTCTTATTTTATAAATCATATTCATTGTTTTCCAAAACATTTTGATTGTTTTTTCGTCATTCTTACTTTGAATTTAAAATAAATAAATACATACCTACTTTCTTTTTCTAGATAAAAAATATATCAATTAAATTTTTACTTAATTTTATGTTTGTGAATAATATCTCGTGCCCCATGTTTCAACATATTCTGATATTTTCAATATACATATATACAGGGTGTAACAGATCTAGTCCCACAATATTTGATACCTGATTAAATTACGAGTCGAAAATCTCCATAACGGTGCAAAATTTGCACATATTCTTTGAACATTTTTGACTCGTAATTTAGTCAGGTATCAAATATTGAGGGACTAGATTTGTTACACCCTGTATATATACATACATTTCATTAGGAGCATTTTATTATTTCGTCATCCAATTCAATAAGTATAAAAAACTATTTCTCATGTTTTTTAAATACAACATATCATTAGCATAGTAAAACATCAATACATATAATGGAAGAAGTTGGACAAGGGGGTGTCTGTTAAAGTCGAAAGTTTGTTATATAATAAAGTAGGTTTTCCGAACGCATATGTTAAAAAATTGACAAATGAGTTAGTTACAAATTAGTATGTATGGAAAGTTTAATTTGTACTAACCTATTTGTTAAAAATAACAGTGAATTAGTAACAAAAAATAACATGTTAATTTAATTATAAGAAAATCTTAGTTAAAATTGACAATACACATGACTTGTGGACCGGAAATTTAAAACTAAACCCAAATCCGCAAAATCGAGGGTTCGCTGTAATCAGCATTAGTGCTCCCCAATAATAAAATAATCAATTCAATTAATGAAAACATTTTTAAAATTATTTAATTGTTTTATTTTATTAATCATTTTTGAATTCATTGATTTATTTGTAAAAATACATATCCAGCAGCCAAACATTCGGTCTTAACATTTCACAAAGCACTATAATAATAGTACAATACATTTTCTGATGTCCAGCACATTTATTATTGTTTGAAAAATATTTCTTCACCATCTAGATCACAATACAGATGAACCGATTTTATTTAGTCAAATGTGTCTCAGTTGAAGCAGTCACTCCCTAACCAAGTTAAAACTATTGCTCGAACTTGAGAAACGGAAACAGGGAACGGACAGAATTCAGAATTACTCGCAGGGTTTTTACTTCAGTTAAGTATGCCGTACATAATATTAATGATAATATTCTTAGGCGCAATTTTGTAAAATGTTTCGACTCAAATGTGAAATTTTTCAGTGACGCTTTAAATTTTTATTTATTTGGTTCACTGCTTGTACATGTTGTTTTATGGAATCGAGACTGTATTTCTGTAACATATGAACATAGCTCCTTTAATAAAAAAAAAGACTCTGAAATGTGCATCGAGAAGTTTATTACGATTGTGTCAATATTACTGAACATATAGACGATAAAAAAATATTTTGTTTTTGAAATCATGTTGGGTAAACCATTGCACCGGTACAGATCTTCACTGAGACACACTCCGGTCATCTAAATGATGATTTTTGAATAACTAATCGGTAGCCAGTTTCAGTAAAGCCGTCGACCATATTAACACAGTTTTAACTGAAACACTTGCCGAGATTGATCGCTTAGGTAAACTTAATTTTGTACACTGGGTTTTAATAATAAATCCTCTTAACATCTTAAAATTATTTTTAAGGTATATTTATACAAAGAAAGCATTTAAGATTTTTGGCAATTTTTTTATTGTTTTTTTACAACATATCGAGAGCTAAGAAAGTTTTAAGTAATCTGCCATTTGATTAGGTGTTTTCCTCGTGTGCTTTTAACTTAAAAGGTAAAGTAAATCTTTTTGCTCTCATTACAAATATATATAAATAAAATAGACATTCTTTCAGATTTAGCCCTCGACATGGTGTTATGTTTCGAATGCAGCTATAAAAAGAGTTTGTTAAAAATATTGCTATACAAAGAGAAATTTCTTGTCAAGTTTTAATATGTGATTTTGGGTAAATCTGATCAAACACAGATTAGGTTTTTGATTCTTAACATGATTAATTTTTGTACTCTTTAAGCGGCATACCACACGATAAGAAAGAATAACACTGTAATGACAGAACAACGGTAATGTCAAATAGTATGTGGATCGTTGCATATTTTAAAAGCTATACAAACTACATACATAATAAAAAAAGAAAATCATCTTTGATGGGTAACGTTATTACAGTAAAAATATACCAATGAGTCGGTACAATCTACTGAAAGAAATAATTAGCTACGCTGTTTACATACAACAACATTAATAAATTATGAAGTTTGGTACATATTGATTATCAGATTTAAAAAAAATACAAGGGCCTAGGAAACATGGGAGTGGATCGCTGCATGTATCACTAGACACAGACAGCAATAATGCATTTTATGTCTACAGTAACAGGGACCTTACATAAATATACAGGTAAACAGTAAACATTAACTATTCATTACTTTGAACTAAGTCTTAATCATAACTAGCGTGACTGTTCTGTGGTGCTACAAATAGAAGTATTAGTTAGCGTAATAAACATATTCTTTTTTTACTGCCGAAAGTAGATGCAAGCGATTTGGCACATAAGCAAAGCTGAAAACAATATTAAAATCAATTATGTTACCCGGTGGATTTACACTGCAAATACACAACATACAATAAACCGTATTAAAATCAATGTTAGTACCGCAACCAATGTGCAAACATTCGCGTCCCGAGTTTCCTTTCCCAGCTAGTGAATAATAATTTGAAACTTCTTTAAATGATAAACATATTATAGTATTACTCTAAATTCAGTGAAGGGAACCGCGGAACGTGGTTTCAATTTATTATACAACAGTACAAAATTTATTTGATAATAAATATAAAATAATGTGACAAAAAATATACCCTTATCCGAGAATAAATATTAGTACATTACTATCACTGAAAAAGTTCATTATCACTAGTGCCCGAGAGCAGACAAAAAAAAAAAAAAAGGCAAGCAGTAGAAGGGATTGTTTCAAAATTAATAATACTTTTATCACTTAATAAACTGAGGAAATAAAATGTCACCAAATTTTGTTACACTATAAAATGAAGTAAAGAATTTTATAAATTAACTAGTGTTTAAAACCTGTCTTCTATATTAATTAAATACCACAACACCACCAACTAAACACCACAAACACTTTTTAATAACCAAAATTGTTTCAAAGTTTTGCGTTTGTTTCATCTTTTCAATATTTTCTCCGTTGCAAACTGTTCAAAACATTGTTACTTTGTCAAGCTCACCATCTTTCTCTATCTAAGTATCGCTTTTTCTGAATTGGACCTTCTTCCATTTTAATGAAACACCACAAACACTTTTTAATAACCGACATCTTATGTAAGAAATGAAATGTCGAGAAAAATAGTTTTGATATTTTAATTTTGAAAAACAATCATTATGAAATAAATTATTACCTACTTACTAAAATACAACCGTTATTAATTTAAATCACCTACTATACAGCTGCATTGCAATGTTACAATTTTCAAATTTCTGACAATGGATTTCTTTGCTCATATATTCACATTTCAAAGAAATTTGACACTTTTCTTCTTCTATGAAATGTATCAATTTTCCCGCGCGACTCACATATATAATAGTGTTTTTTTATAACTATCTTATAAAAATCAAAACTTGATTTTTTATAATCAATTATTCTATTGGCTGAGTGAGAAAGTTAATTAATTTTTTTAACAAAAATTGAAAATGATATTTTATTTTTAAAAATACTCATAAAATTAGTCATTCAAGAATATAGATGAAAAGATGTGATTGAAAACTATGTACTTACTACTTATTATTCAATCAAAAGAAAAAAACTGTCATGAGATTTTTGAGATTTTTTAATTACATATTATATCTACATAGGTGTGATATTTTATTTCCTCATTTTACATATTATGTACACTTCAAATATAATATATACATTTTTAAACTATTCTTCTTTTCTAATGATGCTTTCTCTCGCTCTGTCGGTATGGTATGGTCGGTTGATAAAGTATAATACGATAGAAATATAAATATTTTAAACAAACCAAATCAGAGTAGAGA
Organism: Eubasilissa splendida; assembly: GCA_031772225.1. Lineage (NCBI taxonomy): Eukaryota > Metazoa > Arthropoda > Insecta > Trichoptera > Phryganeidae > Eubasilissa > Eubasilissa splendida. Next base: position 23,690,522 of record CM062845.1, on the reverse strand, counting down.
GAGAATTGTTTGAAACAATCTGGACTAAGAAAACTCCACATATCGTACAACGGTTACGCAGATAATACATCAAGTGTGAAATTAATTCACTAATCTGCAATATTAAATTCAATGCATTCTATATAGTCTCAAGTGTTGTTTATCAACTTTGGGCACGGATTAGAATCAGAGTTGGGATTACATTTAAACTGATATATAAAAAATTAAAATAGTAATAAATGACTAAAATAGTATCACACCCTTTATAGACACACACCTTTTTCATAAACCACATGGTAGACCTAAGGTGTGAAAAATAAATAAAATAAACAGTAAACAAGTATGTGACAAAAATGTAAATTATCAAACTACCTTTTCTAAAAATATAAATAAATACAAAATTGGTTTAATAAACAAAAATAGATTAAGTAGGCCGTACATACGTCGTGGACCGATTTATATCCAAATTTGTTTTTACTAATGAAACTACAATAACAGTCCAGAAATATCCAAAATGCAATATACATATTGTCTCATGCTGCAGTAAGAGCCAACCCACTATTTTGTTTCTTCTAACAGAGGTAATTTGCATTATTAAATGCATTATTTTACAAAAAGGTTAAAATGTTATCTTCAATCTAACAATATAATTTTAAATATCTGACTTAATATTAATAAAGCTAAAACACGCAAAAATGGAATTGGGGTAAGTGATCTAGACTAATACGGAAAGTATAGTATGTGGTCTAGACTAATACAGAAAGTAAATGATGCGGTATAGACTAATATGTAAAGTAATTTTACTATTCAACATATTTATGGTTAACCGTATCACTCAAGAATTCCAGAATGTCCATAAAATAAAATATTATTCCAAGGCATGAAACAAATTTTATCAATGACTCAGTTTACAAACTTGCCAAGAAAATTACAAAACTTCTCGTTTGCAATTTTAAAGACCCGTCCACGGATAAACTTTTGTTTCGCGAGTACATCATTTCTTTTGAGTTGGTAAAATAAATATTAATTATTGTATTTTATGTCACCGGAGATTGAACTGATCATATTATCTTTATAGTATATATGATTTTTACAGACGTTCTCAGGGGAAAAGTATCTTTATTTAGATTTGTAGTAGTGCAACAAACTACAAACTTGTATTATTCTTGCGGTTGATGGAGTGGGTAGTCAAAAGTTACACGCTAAAGCCAATTTGATGTAATTGTGTATGCGTCAGTTAATCAAATCTTGTCTCTAATTTATTAATTAAAATGTTTATTTTTCTCTAGAAAATGAATTAACAACATTCAGAATAAATCCAATGTACCCAGATTTTATATTATCAAAGTGGAAATGCAATAAATGTTTATCCACTTAATTGACCTAAGTATGACTGGGCTGTAACCAACGTCTATTTTGTCAACACTGCAGAATATATAGAGTCAGTGCGCCTTAATCTTGTTTGTGTGACATGAATTGTTCTCCAACTGCCCATTTTGTCGGACAGACGACTTCATACTGATACCTTCACCGGGGGCCGTAACACCCTTTTTACCCTTCTTCCCAGACAGGTAGGCTTTGTAGAAGAACCGGGCGAAGAGCACAAAGTAAGAGAAGTACATAGCGATGGAAAGTTTTACATTGAACTGAGATATATGACAAGAGTGAGGGGAATGTTCCCGGAGGTAGTTGTGCGCCCAAATGTTGACAGCACAGCCCACAATCATCTGAGTGAGCTGCAGAGTCGTGATGGCCATGGCGAACTGTCGGGGAGGGAAGTAGCCCATGCTGCGCAGAGCGTAGTACGAGTACATCACACTGTGCACGCAGTAGTTCATCACGATGAACCAGCGCGCGGAGGCCGTGTACTCGGTGTAGGAGAACCACGAGTAGAGCAGAACCGTGATGTGGTGGTACCAGTGAAGGAATATGAGCGGCTGCCGGCGGAGGACAATGAACACAGTGTCTCCCAACTCCGGTAGCTTTGATAACACAAACATCCAGGTCCAAAATCCGCTTACACGGTCTTGTTCAATGAAACTGAAACAGAGAGATACTCTAATAAGTAAGTAGAATAACAAAATAATATAATCACATATCTGAGAAATAGTGGTTAGAGATGAGATGATGGCGGTAGGTGGAGGGGCAAGGCAACTTTTATTGAAATTATATTCATTTATGAGTCATTATATATATTACACAGGTAATGATAAAATCATAAATGTTACACATTCTGTCAATTCAGCCAAAAAATTCAAATAATCCATTCCATTCTTCCTCAGTGACAGAAAAACTGACGTGAAAAAGTTACTGGTATTGACCTAGATATTTTAAAACATAATTTGTAAGTCCTCATGTGTCAGCGTATTTAAGGACATGCATAATTTCATCGATTTCTTTCTAATCGCGCCAATATTGAAATACGTACAAGCATTTATACGAATCGAAAACGATCATTATTTTTTTTGTTTCTTTAATTTAATCTTTTAATTAAAACAAAATAATTTTGTAAACAACAACCGGTTGGCATTAAACAATAAAACTCAATTGGTCACGCACAAAGTTATCTTATATTCATTAGAAAAATGTCTAGCCACAAAGTTATCACTTCAAATAAGTATGTTTATGACTTTGGCTAACTAGAAGTGTTAACAACTATTTTGCGGAACATTAAATTATTAGAAAAAATATATATTTGTTTCAAATAAAATATTGTTGAGATTGTTATAAAAAAACAAATCAGTTGCAATGTTTAAATTAAATGCATGATTTATAGCTTTTTAAGATTCTCATAATCTTGATAGGTGCTAAATTATATATTTCTTTATTTTTCCTTATTTCTTCTACGCAGTTGATTTTCACAGTTGGTACCTGCAAAATATAATCACATTTCTAATAACTATATTCAAGACAAACAACAGCTATTCCTTACAGTCAAAATATGATTATATTAGCAATATTTGAATACGTCCAAGAACACGCAATAAATATAATAAAAATAGCTTTGTCTGTATGATGAGATATCTGATATTTATTTAAAGTATGATATGAAATGGTCCTTTAGATTTATCATATACTTTGTAAGAGAAAAAAAAAGTAATTATGGAATCAATTTATTATCCTTGTTGACAAAGACAGAAGTCTTCCCGAACTTTGATTCTTTGCAACTGTGAAAACAATTATATAAAATAATTTGAATATCAAAACTTCATGCATTTAAAATTTAAATGTCAAATTATTATTATAACATTATGGTAATCATTACCCACGAAGTTTTCAATTAAATAAATATATTAGCATCGATATATTGATATCGACATTACTAATGTCAAAAGAATTCTAAGAGTAACGTCAATATTGTCGAGAGTCACGTGATCGCTGCACAAAATCCACAAGAAAAATTAAATCACCATCTTGTCAAATATTATTTATTACGCGTCAATATATTTTTTTTAAAGTTTGATTTATTTCAAGATTTAACTGCCGTTAGTCAGATACGCAGTGGCACATTATTTGTACAGAGTAATATCACACACAGGGTGGCCGGTTTGATCACATAAAGTAGGCACTTTAGCTTTAGCACAAACCAGAGTGAGTTCCAGATGTCCTAAAAGTACAGCGTAAGCGGATTTGACAGTTAAAGTATCTTATTTATTATTATTACTTATGTATGTTTTTATACTGCAAAATAATTAATATGTGCAAATAATTTGAGGATGCAACATTGAATCAATTTCGAAGATTTATTTGTCACAATTCAATAAATTCAATCACTTCTTTTTCATGTACGCCGTAATGGCTGGCACAAAAGTCACGCTACAGTCTGTATAACTTTTAGATTTTTACAGAGAAATTTACGAAGGAAAAAATCAAAACCGCGCAAGCACTAAAGTCTAGTCTGTCGAGGAGGATGCTTCGAAGGATCGCATAATTGAACAGCAAGGTCCTTTAATGGCTCGACCTTCCTCGAGTTCGCTTTAAATAAAGAAATGATTTAACATGAGCAGATGAACCCAAGAACCTCCACACGAGGGCAGGTAGAGGTGTCTCACGAGTAACTGAAACGGATTATTGGAATAAGACATTATTGAGAACCCCTTGCTTAAATACAATTTACATTCTAGAAGTGGTCAGAGAAAACAACGCAGTTAATAATGAGAGATGAGACTTAATTTTATCTCAATGGATTTGTGTATAAGCAAAATTGTTAAATACGGGGAAAACTCAACAACTCCACCCATTAAGGATTACAATTTAGTGCAGTATAACTATAATATTGATACTATCACACGAATATCAGGTAATGGCTGAAAATTGGTCACCAAAGTCGTGCTCCAGACACAAAATTAATAAATATAAAATAGTTGTGGAATATCGCGAGTAATAAACAAATACAAATAAGACCTAGCTCGCGATATCCACAAATTTCAAGGCATTTATTTAACAAACAATAAGTATGAAACATGGAATAAACAGGAGGTGGGAGGCGATCGCCCACAATTCACATAATCATTCTTAGTGAGCGATCACCCCATACAAAGACAATACAAGTGTGGATATCGCGAGTATTAAAACATTAATTACCAAAACCAGCTCGCGATATCCACAATAAACTAGTTATAAATGTGGACGACCGTCCGAAATCTTAATACACAAAACAGTTACATTTGGTGGACGGTCGCCCCATACAAAATAGCTTCGCCACCGCGAGTTGGTACGTGGTAGCTGGCTCCTTACGGAGCCCGCCACTGGCGCTCAGCGCCCATCGGCCCGCTTGGTGCCACTGGACTGAGTATGAAAAGGCCCTTTTCAGGGCCGCTGAATAAATGGGGCCACTACTCATCTGGCAAAGGGAGAAATTTTGAAAAAAGAAAATTTATGAAAAATTCATTGACCATTCCGGATTACTTTCTTTAGAGATGATTAAAGGAAAGCGCATATTTTAATAAGCTGACAATCCTTCAGCATTCAATTACACTGCAAAATGTTATGGAAAAAGACAACACAGACGGTCATTAGGTCTAATTCAAATAAATTATATTATTTTAACTTACAAACAAAAAGTTATCAACAATTCAAAGTGTGTTGTAAATTCTACACCGCCCGTATCAACAGTTGTATTTATTAAAACATTAATAATTACAAGAAGCAATTTATTTCATTTTATTTGTTACTAATTTCACACCGAGGAGAGTTCTAAAGATTTATAAATATTAATATTTTTAATAATTCATTTGTGTTTTATCACAAAATAAAAATGATAACATTTCTCATAACTCCACCGCCTGAAATCATAGAAGAATTTCTGGAGTGACGTACAAGCAGCGGCGTGCGCTAAGTATAGATTTAGGTTACACTGTTACCAATGATATTATACAATAATATATGTACTACAATATATGTTGTAGATAGGATTATGAACTTTCGTTTAATCAACGTCTTTAGACAAAATTAATCCATCGTTTATACGACCCTACCATGTATTTAAAGTTTAAGTTTTAACATAAAATAATACCTTCTTAACCATATAAAAAATGTATGGACGTTTTTAAAAACACTTTCTATGATTGAACATGATTAATTTATTGTTTGAAAATCCTTCACATAATAACTTAAGGAAATAATAATAATAGTTCTGCCAATTGCTTTTTGTTTTTCCCAAATCAAAAACAAATCCACGCACCAAATGCACCTCGAACGCAAAGAACGATCATGAGATCAATACGTTAAAAACAGTAAGATAGTCAAATTTGCGAATTAGTAAAAGAAGAAGCAGACACATCAATGATTTGCACGCAGTTGTAAGCCATTCAAATGTTATTCTGTTAAAAAACAGCATAACAGATAACATCAACTGAAAGGAATTTTCAATTCAGTAAATAGCCAATTGTATAACTTGAGTAATACACTAGCTTAAAAATAGAAGACAGTAAAGTGAATCGCTACAATCGCCGCATTGTATTTACGTCGACAAGAGCGCTACGGCTACAGTGGTGGGTTGTCGTGGTAGTTTTTAGAACTAAGCTATTAAAGTTTCTACTGGTATACAGATGGCGCTAATTGTAATAAATCCGTAAAAAATGTTTCCGTCCATGTTAATCCATATTATGGATATTTAATTTATATTTGTTTCCCAGAATTTTTAGTAATGCACACCTTTTTTGCTTGTATGCACTGCACGCCCCTGCGTACAAAGGATAAAGGACACCATATATTCTGCCGTGTCCGCGTAGTAGCCGCTACAATGTAGCTCGCTCGCGGAGCAAAGTCGCTTAGCTAGCTGTTAACATTAAATATATATTTTTAACAAATATCTAAATATTACTGTGTGTTCATTTTTCTACAACATTTTTGTTGTCTTATTGGCGACTAGCGCTAATGCGCCGCACAAGTAAAGCAGACTTGAATAAAATGTTTACGATTAAATGACATTATGTACAATAGATGCATAAAGAGAATGATTAACCTCTGCACAGAGGGCATGCGGTGCCACCTCGGTGATCTACGAACCCTAGACAAAAGCGAAACGAACAATTTTTAATGCGAATTCGCAAATCGACGACATTTCAAACTTTGGAACCACAATGCAAAACTGTCACGGTAATGACATTCAATATAAACATATTTATGCCAAGGAGAGGTTAGCGGGAGGGTGACTATGTTCTGCGTAAGTTCCTAAACAGTAACTGTGCAAAATTTCGTTTAGTTCGCGTAGGGTGTACATAAAACAGACGACATTCGATTTTATATACATGAAATCCTTTTAATCTTACTATTTAATTTGATTGTGGCATGGTATATGTTTTTGCAATGCATTTTTTTTTTTTGCAGATAAAAATGTACAACACAGACGAAACATTTGTATATTGACTATGACCGATGACCAACTGATACCATTCTACATTTGCCGTCAAATCTCGTGAAATGCCGCGCAGACAGACGCGCTGCCAGAAAAGCTTAAAAAACTATATTTTGAAACAGCGCGAAACCGCTTATGTTAAGAATACTCGTATAAGAAAGAGGTCGCCAGGAACTCGGCCGGATCTAATCCACGACTATTGCTGTCGGAGATGGGCGCGCACTGCACTGTCAGACAATTAAATTGAAATATTTAACATAATGGTATTAAACTCTAACGATGAGCTCAAAATCACGAAACGTGACGAATCACGTTCGCATGTGCATATGCAATAAAAATATCCACGAAGGAATGACGTTATAATTCGCGATAAGCGCCATCTAGTCGATTCTGCCAAAACGTTTTACGCATTTGTCCCGAAATGCTGAGAATTTGAACCGAAAAATAAACTCATATTTTTTAAATAATTAAATACGCTAATAATTATGTTTTCTTATTTAGTGTATTGTGATATCGTGCGGCGCACGCGTATTAGTAACGAAACTGTGATCACAGTTTTCAATCACTGATATTATCGAATACCAATCACAATCACACCGGTGAGTCAAGAGTAACATTTGTTTCTCATCAAAACGGCGCGCGTCCTCCATGCGAATGTCGATGGCGCCAGAAATCTGTCATGAGTTGCATGAAAAGGTGAGAGTTAACTGTCGGAACAGAAGGAAGTGACTTTCAATCCTGTCTTCCCATCACCCGAGAAACAGCGTGATATTTGCCATACAGTCCAATTCCGACTCAGCCTAAAATACGATAAATGACACGTCAAATCAAGTCAGATAATTGTCGCAAGCGAAGCGAGCAATATCCACGAGAAGTGTGAATATTATAGGAAAAAAAGGGACCCATTTTGTTCTTATTAATAAACGAGTAAAACCATGTAGTACTTATTTAGGGGCCCAATTTAATTTAAATACGCCACCGCTTTCGTGTGAAATGTGACAACAATTGACGGTTGCTAGTGCCGCGTCACATCCACCGGGTTGGCGCTTTGATTGTCGAGTTAATAAATTAAATTTAAAAAAAAATGATTTGCGTTTTACGCAATCTTTTTATTTATTACCGTGTAACCGTAGTCTCGCATACCTGGAGACGTGTTTTATTTTAATCGGCAGATTGTTCAATCTCGGAGATAGGACCCTAGACAGTGTGCAGAATAAACAAAAAAAAAAAAAAACAAACAAACGTAACGGTGCAGGCCTCAAACCGGTAAAATTGATGAAAGACAACAAAATAATCTTAAATATAATTCGTGCTAAAAAAAAACATCACGCCATTTAGAACGCCACACTCTTCTGTCATGGTCCCACACCATTCTAGCCTCGTGAAACTTTTAATAGGACAGTTCATTAAAATTTGATTTATCTAATCGTGTCGGGTTTTTCGCGGATGCCCACTGTGCCTGTGTTACCTTCAACCTTCGCCTCACATTCAGGTTGAATATTATGTTCCAGGCCGATTTTGTTTGGCAGGCATTTGTCCGTTCGCAATCGGTAGTCGTAGAGAATAATTTATTACAATTTATTATGGAGCATCTAACGCCTCAACAACGTGTTGAAGTCATTAAAACATTTTATTTAAATAATAATGGCAATGCTTTAACCATTAATGGTGATCGCTATCGTTCTTAACGTTCTTAGCTTATCTTGGTTGCCGAATTGGGTCGATTGGGCCTGAAACACACGTGGTTTCAACAGGACGGTGCCACCTCACACACAAAAATTTTCCCGGCCGCATAATGTCAAAAAGTGATGATATCGACCGGCCTCCTCGATCACCTGATTTGACAGCTCCCGACTATTTTCTGTGAAGATACTTGAAAGAAAAGATCTACGCCAATAAGCCAACAACAACTCCGATGCTACAGGACAACATTGGAAATTAAATAACACGCGAAGTGAGCGAGAATGTTATGAAAAATATGGTTAAAAGAGCAGGCATTTATGCCGCTGCTGAGGCGGCCACATGGCCGATATCATATTCCATACATAATTGTAATAAATCAAATAAACGATAAATAAAAAATGGTGTTTCATTTTCAAGTTATTCAAAAACAACATATACTAATCCTCTTCTCTTTTCTAAGTTCCACGTGGCCAAACCATTCGAGTGATCCTTTCTTAACTCTACCGACTACCGACTGCGTTACGAACAGACCCACATTCGCTCCAAAATTGTTTATTCTTTACTCATGGATTTTCTACACATGCACGCACCTAAGCGACCCCGTTCAGTCCTCTTTCGTTCTTTTTTGCCAGGCTTCACTTCTTTACATTGGTAATGTGAACAAATGACTTCCAAGGTCAACGATATCGAAACACATGACGTGCAACCGTGTGGGGTGTGCGCACCGTTTACGGAGTAGTGCGAATATGGCTGTACGGTGAGCGTGTATTGTATTAAGCAATATAATTTCGATTTTTTTAATTAATGTATGTATGTCAATTAATCATTCTATATCATTTGAGGCCGATGAGAGATTTGTTTTAATTGATAGATATAGAGATGCGTACACGGAATACATGTCACGTCAATATTCTTACAATTTTCAAACTAAGCTAAACACTAGGGTTGGAGATCTGAGAAAACTTTCCTGTCATCTACCCGCCGCTTTGTTATCTCCCCGCCATTGTCCACTGGCACAATTTACGGCGTTCTCTTTTGTTCTCGTTCTAACATTAATTATTTATTTATTTCATTCATAAACAGTTTCAAAATGTATTGAAAATATATTTGCTGTTTAAAGCGTCATCTTGTATACTAAAATCAGAACCCAGCAGAGATGGCGGACAGATAACAGGAAAGATCCGATCTTTGTGATCGGACGGCATCAGCGCATATATGCAGTTGAGGGTGGACCCGCCGCTTACCCAGGACCGTTTATAAGCAAAAGCTCCTATATGGTCCATCTCATTCGCCGCAAGGTTGGCACATTTTTAAATGCTAATAGGCAGCTGTGCAATTCCGTCTTGTCACTTAGCCGCTATCACAAACACACCCTCATTGTCCCCGACCTTTTAATTTATTCAGAAAAATTAACAAAATATATTTGAGGAAATATAACAATATGTAGACAGAAACATTGAATACAAAAAAAAAAAAAAACATAGTACATAAGAAATACTAAATCTGTAGCAGAATAAACAGTTGAATTAAAAAAAAAATGGCAAATAAAAATCTCACAGAGTTGCATCTTTTCAGGCATAAAACCATAGCAGAATAAAGAGACAGTATGGTCAAATGGAGCTGTAGTCGGGGGAGCCGAGGGAGAAAAAATGAAAAAAAAGGGAAAAAGACAAAACAAAATAATAACGGTCTGACTTGGCATCTACTAAAAAAAAAAAAACAACAAAAAATAAAAAGTAAAAGTAAAATGCAGTCGCATGATATAAACTGTTCGCTTCGCGCTGAAAACTTCGCCTCACGAGGTCACATCCACAACGCCCGCCTGCGGACCTCCGGATGCTCGCCAGGGTCCGGCTGTCGTCGGATGGTGACGGTGGCCTAAATGTTAGCGCAGAATTCATGGCCAGATAGCCGCGTGTCACGGCCGATACCGTGTAGTGCCGGCTCGCATAGCCATACAATGTTTAGAAAGTGTGAATGAGATATATAAGTGATTTTCGACCCGAGACAATCTCAAAGACACGAGATGAGATTCTTTGGAGACAACTCTCAGCTTTCGTAGACCCCGTGTACCCCCGCCGCCTCGCACCTTACTTCACGCCAGTCAAACGTCAAATATCACCGTCGTTCGTCAATTGAGAGAATATTTGTAATTCTTTTTAAATTTCTTCTCTATTACATATATATTAATTTTAATTATATTTTTTGCCAAACTGCATTACGGCAAGGATTGCCTTTCACATAATAAAACATATTTTTTTTATAAATAAAATATTTTGATAAAGAGATGTTAGATGAATTACTTACGAAAGATATAAAGAATAAAAAATATATAAATATACATTTTTACAGGGTGTAACAGACCTAGTCCACAGTATTTCATGGGTGGATACCTGAATATAATATCATATAACATGAAATAAAAAATTATATGAGATTAAATGTGGTCACTTGGGTCTAATCATTTTTTAAAATATTTAATAGGTCTTTATTGATTTTGTTAATTATAGTAATGTTAATATTTAATGAACTATGATAATTACTCGGAATATATATAGAGTGTACCGGACCTAGTCGACAATATTTTATGGGTGGATACCTGACTAAATTACGAGTCGGAAATGTTCAAGGGATATGTGCCTAATCCCAACCATGTCAGAGATATAAGCATTCCAAAAAATCGTAATTATGCCATTATTTCGATTAATTGAAATACTTTATTGATTGCAGATTATATATTGAATACAAAAAATTAAAGGTCAACGAATTTCGAGCGGCTAGACTATTTTTTGTTAGATGATTTAGAGCCTGATGCAAAAATATAGATCAATAATGGAACAATTTCGCAAATATTTATTTCGAAGTACGTAGACTTCAAGCTTAACATTATTTTGTAAAAATTTTGAACAATAATGTTTTCCGTAACATTGCAGAATTTGTACATATCCATTGAACATTTTGAACTCGTAATTTAGTATGGTATCCACCCATAAAATACACCCTGTAGTTGTTTGAATTAATGATGGTTTTAGATAATGTGTGATAATCTCGCTGTCAGATCGAACGTTTGGTTTGAGATTTTGTCTCCAAACAAAGTCACAACACATACACGGTATTGAGATGTATCTCACTAAATCTCTAATGTTATCTCATATTGTGTCCTTCCGCAGACACGGACATTAATGACGGATGAGACATCTCTCTGAAACTCGTCTCGAAAGTGCGTAAAGAACAGTACAAAGTTAAGTCACTTCTTGACGACAAAACTTTGCTCTCGCATCTCGGAAATTTGACGAAAGAGGTCGGTATGAATCAGCGATGATGGTTCACTCTGGGTTCAACTCTCTACTGTATCTAACGAGAGTTAAAAGCACCATAAAAATTCGTATACACTTTGAATGAAATTTTGCTCTTGCATCTCGAAAATTTGACGGTAAAGGATGGTATGAATCAGTTGGTCATTCTGTATACAAAATATAATAGGAAACGAATGACAGCTCGCTCCGCGCTGTACGATGGTTTACCCTAAATGTTTAAGCTATTAACCTTTACCATACCATGCTAAAAAAATACCCCCACGAAGCCATGCTGTCAACTCGTGTTAGCGCAAAAAATTTGAGCAAGCTTAAATGACTTGAAAATAGTTAATGTCATAGTTACCGTAAATATAATAAGAAATGATAAATATAATATTTTAATACGTTCATTTTATTCTTGAACGTTATTCTTGTAACGCATTCGTCAAAAGACCCATCTAACACGATCTTCATCTCTATCTCTCTTCATTTAAATTCATTTGTGATCTTTTTCACGTGGTATTTTTAACGTAGATAGCACGTGACGCATCAATTTTGCATTGCATTGAATTGAAAAATTATCATTTTTATTATGATTCGCTTTGCATAATTGGTTTTCCGCTAGTCATTTCTAAGCGCATATGATTTTTTTAGGACTAGAAAAATTAAAGTTTTACATCGTGCATATTTATAGAAATACGATTTAATTGGCTCGGTTGACCTATGTTACTGCGTGGCTGGGGAAGGATTAAATTCTCCGTAGTACCGCACAGCGTCCACTCTGGATATATATAATATTTATGTGATTTATATATATATTTAGAGTGTATGTTGGTTTGTTTGTTTGTTTTATTTTATACAAATCTACAGTGTTATTCCGAGCTTAATGAAATTTTGCACACTTGACCTTCAAAACAAGAAGAAGATTACTGTCTACATGAGATTTAGAAAAACTACCCCCCATTCCATCCCTTCAAAGCAGAATGTTGGTACTTCTTAATGAAATTTTACACACTTAGCGTTCAAAATAAGAGCAAAATTACTTTCTACCATTCCCATAAATGAAGCATCTTCACTCTTGCGTCCGGGCAACGTCGGGTACTTCAGCTAGTATCTTATATGCTGGAGTGAGGTGTCAATTTTCTTTGAAATATACAAATCGGGTGTGTGACTGAAGGTGTATTTATCAAAAAAAAAAAAAAGCAAACAAGTCCCATTCATTACTATTGGACAAAAAAAAAATTAAAAATTGTAACACTAATCCCGCTGTGCTGTGGGAGCAAGATAGTCAATAGTGATGAAATTTTAATGAAGTAATAATACAGCTAGTTGAAGACACAAAGTGCTGGGAAGTTGGGAAAGAAGATTTTTGGCGCAAATTTAGAAGCGCGGGCGCTTCTTCTCCACGCGGACCTGTCGCGAGCGCGAGTCTTCCAGCTGTTGCACAAGCCGCAGTGTATTACGAGAGTGAAGAATATAAAACGCGAACTCGATCGGGATGAGCCAAGATGGCGACACGCCACTCCTTATTTGAGCTCCGCTGGCACAGTTTACATATTATGATTTTTGGGGCGGTGAGGCAATCGTCGGTGTAATATATTACGCGCGTGCATAATTATTGCGCAGGTAGGTGTAGGCAGGTGCGCGCACTTTCAGGGGAAAGCCGCAGCCGACAGAAATGGCACGTTGGCGTTTGTTTATAATTTTGGTTCCGATTGGTTCCAAATTTTGTTAAGCTTCTTCATACCGTATTATGTAAAAAAAAAATGGGCTTTTTATTTTAATTTTATTGGAAATGAAACCTATACAAGATATAGGGGATATTAGACATAGAAGACAAATTAATCATGTCCTAACATATTTCACATGCACAAGAAAACGACGCGAAAAGAACATATAATATTTTTATGAGAACACATTCTTATTGTGAAGTTGTAATTATTCAGAACATAGGTCTGTGATATTTTAAATATATTAATTAGAAAGATATACATATAAAATCAATTTTATCGAAAAATATTGTTGTTGCGCCACCGGGATTCGAACCTGGATCTCTTTCCTAACCGGGGAAGGTGCATTATCCAACTATGACCTATGTTATGTGCTGTGCTGTGGGAGCAAAATAGTCAATAGTGATACAATTTTAATGAAGTATTTTGTCTAATTATTTATATAAAATGAGGCCACAAAGTAATTTTGCTAATATTGAAGAAATAAAAAGTTATAAACACACAACATTTACATACCACATCGAAGGGTATTGTTAATTTGATTTTTAAGTATTGGCAATGAAACAAAATATATTTGAGTACATGTTTACATGTTATAACATTACGTTATAGTACCTACCCGCCGATAGTGACCTCTATGCTTAACATATCATAGCAATGGCAACACTGCCGCACGAAAGGATTTTTCTCTGGGTATTTCCGCGAACGGACAGGCTAGGAGTCTCGAGGAAGTAGTTTAATATAAAAAATGTGATTGCATATTGTTGTATGTAAATCCCTTCCTGACAATGGAGGCGCCATTTTGTACGAGTGTCATCACTTCATCTAGCTGTGTGATGGTTAGTAAGAAAGTCCTGAAGGATTGCCCGTGGACCAGGGTAGGATGGAAGATCACGATTCGGATCCCATCCGCTCGACATTATCTCCATATGCAAGGAAAAACATTACTTCTATATCTTACCGTGGACAACGCCAACTGACACAAGTAACCCAAATTTTGTATTCGTCGTGTAGCAAACTTGTCAAGTGGAATTCGACCTGGTGACCTACTAAAAAATGAACTTTTATTAAATTATAATTGCTCCTCGAGGGCTAGTCATTTTTACACCTACCGGCGGTATTGTTAACTATGAGTTAAAGTTAACGTATTTCACTGAGGTCGAAGTTGATGAATGATGTATGCTTCAGTATGGAGCTAATTTGTACTTTAAAATGTAGTTTTAACGAAGCGATTCTTTGTAAATCTTTTGATAACGTTCTTTTCTTATATATTTTTATTATGTAATAATTTTTCTCAATTATAATGTTGAAAATTTCTTTCTTATTTTAATTTATTTTCCCTTAAGATTAACTGTTGAAGGCAGGTGGAAGATCTAATGGCCAATTCTGTACATAGCACTCACTAATATCATGTTATATTCTGGGTGAAGCCGGTGGACGTGCTGATATATGTCGCGTGCCTCACAATTTACTACACGGATTGTTAATAGAAAATATTTTTCAAGGGAGCTGGCGGAAGAGGAATGAAAGTAGATTAAATGCAGTAGAAATGAGATCATTTAGGCGTATATGTGATAGATCTATTTATGACAGAGTGAAGAATGAAGAAATAACTAAATAATGTAAGGCTGATCTTAGTATAGTAAGTAAGATTAAGAAAGGATCACTTGGGTGGTTTGGTCATATGGAACGGATAAATGGGGAGAGAACGGTAAGAAAGATAGATGAGAGGGATTCAAGAGCTGCTTGCGAGTCGGAGAATATAACAGCCTTATCGACATTCCGGAGTACGCAAGATATCCAAAAAAAAAACTCGATAGCATTAAAACGTTCGTAGGGTAAAAAAAACCTGCATTTATCCGAATTATCAATTCAGTTCGTTAATTGGCATACTAAAATATTTATTATTTTCATGATTCGTTTAAAAGCTCTTACATGTTACAAAATATTTCCCAAAATGACGAAACAACATTTTGTTAACAAAACAAACACTTATAGTATATATTGTAAATATATGTCTTACTTTGCTGCAATTTTCTCCGATTATAACAATATAATAACAAACTGCACTATGAAGCAAAAAATAAAATTATTATCATTCTGTATATATTTAAAATATTATTTATTATCAACAAAAAAGGGACGTGGTCGACCGCAGAACAACTTAACTGAATCAATTAACACAAAAAAAATTCCAGATATATTATGCAAATGATTAAAATAATAACATAATTTGCCATTCCCGCCATACACGTGCCACCTGGTATATATGTATTATTAACCTGAATTATTATTTAAATAATCCGATATTATTATTATTATTATTATTACGATTAATCTAATGACAGTAAGAAGATTTGAAAATAATTCACGAAGAAAAACATTAAATTTCCATTTTTGAAATGGCTATTGGATAAATGTCAATAAACAGATAATAAATAATATTTTATTACGTTTGGTAGAATAATATACATCTCGAATCTAATAGAATCGTATTTCTTTTATTATAAGAAATACGATTCCATTAGATTGGACAGAGACGCTACTTTAGTGTTTTTTCTTGCTGGCAATAAAAAACTGTATTATCACTCGCGTTTTTAACATAACATAATACATGATATGTACGCGAGATGCCATTGGTCGAACGTATTAATGCGTGACGGGGCGTTTAAAATTTAATTTAATGTTTAATACCTATTCTAGATTAATATATGTTTTTACACCTTTTTAGTAGGATATCATGAGTCAGCATAACTAACATTAGAAATTACTTGTGATTTCAATTATAATAATCATATGTGCAACTTGAAGAAGAAGAAACGCAGAAGAACTGTTCATTCTTCGTTAATTATACGACAGTTGACACTTAGAATAACTTATTGACACTTACTGCCCAGTGGGTCATTTTAGACCCATCTCAAATTTTCGACCGTTTTGTGGGAGTTTTTTTTATGAATATTTCATTTTAAATATGATTTAATGAAATGGTATGATGTGCCCGTAATGTTTCTGCTAAAAAAAATAAAAATATTACGAATAATGTACATATTCTCACGCATCAACAGACGCCCTACACAGCCAAAATACAAACATCCACTGAGCATGTAATCTTCTCTTCGGAACCCGAACAGGTAGTGTCATAAAACGTACAGGTAGGCGCAATGCCCCTTAAATAGTTATATTACTGGTATTGTCTACGAGCCGCCAGACGAAAATAAGTCAAAACAAATACATGGACGCATACCTGGTATCCTTTGTCTACCCGCTCAAAATGTTGACAATATATATTTCGGTATAAGCGCTGAGATTCAATCCCGTAAATGCGACTGATTTTTGAGCGTTTTTTCACATTTTTATCAATAACTCATTTGAATCTCGTTCGATAACATTTACTTGTATCTCAAATTATTTGGAAATATTTAATAAAAGATTAGCTAGAAGGAAAACAGCATTAAACGAATATTTGTAGCGTAATACATATTTTTACAAACACCCGGGTCAAATCTGACCCACCACCGCAGAGGATGTGTTAAGGAGAACACATTCTTATTGTGAAGTTGTAATTATTCAGAACATAGGTCTGTGATATTTTAAACACAAATTAAATGTATTCATCAGAAAGATACATATAAAATCTTTTCCAATCCGGGGAACGTGCATTAACCGATTATGCTATACCAACACAGTGCATTGACGACAAATTTTCGAACTTATATTACTCAAATACATTAGAGATTCCGTAAAAATAAAGAAGATGGCTTTCAAATAGATGTATCAATTTGAAAAGTGTAACACATAAGTTCGAAAATTTGTCGTCAATGCATTGTGTTGATGTAGCATAATCGGTTAATGCGATACCAATACAGTGCATTGCAATCCCGGTAGTAATAACAATATTTTTCAATAAAATTGATTTTATATGTGTATCTTTCTAAATAATAATAATAATGGATAATTTGTATAGCGCTATTTTCGTAAAAACTTTCTTATCGTTATTTTCACTTATGGAAATGATTTTTTGAAAAAGTGCGTTTTCAGTTTCTTCTTAAATAAAGTCTCTGATGCACTGTTTCTAATAACGGAGGGCAAAGAGTTCCACGCTTTCGGGCCCGCCACTGCGAATGCCCGTTCACTAAATTTAGACTTCTGGCAACGGCTGATCGGTTCTACAACGCTTCCTGCAACTGAAGTAGAGGACTGAGACCTGAGAGTTTGACGTCTACCATTCAAATTGTCTGGGATACAAAGTTCTTGAAGGCGCCATGTTGTGTGTCGCCATGTAAATCAACCAGCACAATTTAAATTCAACTCTTTCAGGGAATCGGAGCCAATGTAGCTGATGTAAAAGATTGTAATCTAACCAGTTGAAACATTTCTAATTAAATACATTTAATTTATCAGCGGAATTTGAATCTTTCGGTTAGTCTTCTTTTTATAAAAATATAAAGTATGAAATAGCAGGCGTTTTTGAAACTCAGTGGCGTGCACTTTTGTAGTGGCAGCACCGAAAACACCGAGTCATCATCCATGTCCGACAATCCACGACAATAAACGACAATCGTATTTTCGCGAGGTTGAATAATAATTTATTCGCTGTGTTATTGCGACTAGTATTATCCCAATGAATGAATGACCAACCGACCTAATAAGATGTACATAATGTGTGTATATCATATGCACATTGCTCACGCATTTAAAAAAGACAAATATAATTGAAAACAATTTGGGATGGGCCAGTTAGCGTGACGGCGAATAGGCCGCGTGTTGAAACACCGTCTGGTTACTATTTGGTTATTATACCGAGTACATACTTGAAATACACATCCGTAAAAGCAGAATTTTAAAAACTTTCTATGCCAGAATTAATACGTCATACTTTTGACATAAATATGTAAGTAGAAAAACGAGATTTCTGAATTTTTTGGAACTGATCCGTCACCAGCATCGGCAGTATGTGGGTCAACGCCGGTCCGCACACCGGACATACGGGAGGCAGAAGAAGGTAAATTAACTTAACCTAAAAATTTGATTTCGTTCTCGTTTAGATCTGATAAAATGTGAGGCGAAAATCAGAGACACCAATCGCGCTCTCGGCACCGTTCTCGCGGGTTCTCGATGATCTAACTCCTATAGCGGATGGAAACTAGCAGCGAGAAGCTCAAAATCACGATATCTATACAAGTCACAATCACTAACAGTGACAGAATATCTGAAAATATCGTTATTTGTGATTCTCGTCTGAAAATATTACCAATTGTATATATGTATATACAGAGTGCGGCATAAAGAACTCCCCGCTTTTTAAATGAAAAAAAAAACAAAAAATCTTTTACTTCTTAAATATCACTATTTATTGATTATTCAACATGTTTCGATACATATGGTATCTTCTTCAGGAAACAATTTATACTGAAATTAAAAATTAATAGCGAGCTAAATATTATAAATAACCAAAGTCTCTTTGAAAATAGTCACTTTTTAAATTTGTTTTCATATTAGTTCTTACTTATTCACCACTTTATAGTTTTGTTTTTAACTATGCTTGTATTTTTAATTTTAGTATACATTATTACCTGAAGAAGATACCATAGGTATCGAAGAAACATGTTGAATAATAGATAAATAGTGGTTTAAACATTGTATTTTTGTCTAATTATTTATAATTTTTTTTTCATTTATGTTAAGTACACGAAATACAGTTTTTATGAACGTTTTTTAAACAACGCGTTATTGAAGTGACGGCCACCATTACTAGTGCGTTCGTTGAGCCTCTCTCGGAAGTTTTCCATAACTCTGCGAATCATTTCGGGCGGAACAGTAGCATACTCCTGGGCGATCGCCTCTTTGAGAGCTGCTAAACTGTCGGACCGATGTTGGAATACCTTGGATTTGAGGTAGCTCCAAAGAAAAAAAAGGAAACATTTCTTTGATGACTCCGAGAGAACGACGAGATGTGTGGGCCGTTGCACCATTTTGTTGAAACCAAACATCTTCTGCATCATGTTCATTGAAAAAGGGTGCGCAAAGTGGATGCGAAATGCACGCTGTGTTGCTGCTATCGGCGAATTAAAAGTTGTATATATGTTAGTATGTGGACTTGCTTCGAGAACCATTACACCATCGCCACCTATGGAACAAATTTGATAATTAATTTTTCCTTTTTTTTTTAAACAGCATATATGTCATCACATACAATTTTAAAAAGTTTGATAAATGTAGAGATTGAGGGATGAGAATTGGTGAACGTTATATTGTGTATATATATATATGATAGCCAGCCGAAGACAGGTTGTAAGTCCTGTAATTACCCCATACTTCAAATATTTTCTATTAAAGATATCTGATATTTGTTTAATAACAGTGCCTTTGTAGGTAAAAATCCAACATGTTTTAACAAACTTTTATACTATGATAAATAAAGACAGGGTGCCGAGATCAATCGGCAGTATATAAAATTTTAAAAAGTCAAAAATATTAGCATTTTAGTTTTTATTCGCATATTTTATCTTTAATATTCAAAATTGCGCATAAGTCGACATATCTTGCTGTCGACAGTTGAGGTGAAACTGAAAAAAAAAATTGCGCAAAAATGTCAAACGCCAACTGGATCCTACTACTTCAGAGTGACACGCCGGCCCGAGGAGTCATGAACATGATCGTGATGATGATGTTGTCACGGCGACGACGGTAATGATGACGGGATAGAAACTGGACCTAGAATACCGAGATTTAACGTACATAAACAATTAGAGATCCACTGCGAAAATTCTCGATAAATTTGGCCGGTGACATGTCCCCCCCCCCCCTCCCCCAACACGCACGCAATTGTCGTGCAGCGGTCTAAAATGGGGAAATAAACATTTCTCATTATTTTAACGTATTCAAAATAAAAAAAAATGATGATATCACTATCCATAAGTTGCTTGGCTTGGTTCAAAATAGTATAAATATTGATGCAATAAATGCTCATAACACTTTTTTTTAAATAGGTTTTTTTAATCAATTCTGGCGTGAACAAATAAGGCAAATAATTCTGAAGCAGTCTAAAAACCAATAAACGTGTGTCCCGGATGGCAACGTACAACAGGGGCGAATCTTGGCCCGAACGACTAGGCAGCTGTCTTTTTTGGGGGCGGTTTATTATATCGGATCATCCCATAAATAATGCGGTTTTTTCAATTACATAAACTAAAAGTCGAAGGGAGACGGGATAAACTACCTGCATCAGGTAAAATTACTACTAAATAGTAACATATTCTTGGCGCAACGGAAAGTGCGAGGAATATTAATGCAGTATGTGGGGATCGGTCAATGAGCGTAAAGCCAGTGTCAACGGTGGTTCCAGAAATTCCGAGCCGAAAACTATAATCTAGAAGACGAGCCTCGTCCTGGAAAATCTGCAAAGCTCGACGAGGACGTTCTGTAAACTCTGGTGGAACAAAATTGCATTGTAATTGGCAGAGAGACTTGGATTTGGTCATTCAACCAACAATACCTTCGTGTCATTGGAAAAGTCAGCAAATTAAATTACTCACAAACCTACACGTGCTTTTCTTTGCTGTCACGTCTCAGGAATGAACCTTTTTTGGAAACGATGCCCCACCCATCATATTCGCCAGACATACACGATTTTCTACTTCTGTCATACGTTGGTATGCTCTTTTAGTGGCACATGTTCTATACGCGTAAAAATAACGGAGTTCGAACAATTATTAATGAAATAGAACGCCATACGTTGTCAGTATTAATAGTATTGTGTCCTACAGGAATTCGATGTGGTATTGTTATTACAAAAAATATGATTAAAATAGCTTTATCCGAAAATGTAACTGACGGCGAACGGAGTTGACAATTGTGATACAGTCACATTTGGAAATTCACCGTTTAATATTACACTCAAATGGAATGCATTATCTGTAGAGTAGGTACTAGAGATTCTAACTCGAATATTCGATATTCGAATATATTCGGTACTGTGCAGTTATTCGAATAGTATTCCTACTCATTTTACTAAGGATGGAATATTAAACAATTCTCGGGATTCTGATTCGGACGTGGAAGAGATACCTGTTGCATGTTCGAAGAATTCATCGACGTCCGAATTGCGGACTGAATTAAGAAGCGCACCATTTTACCCCAATGTTCAAATAGTCTAAAAAATGATTTTAGATATTTGGACAATTTCAAAAAAAAAAGTACAGAAACGTTAGACATACTATTTAAAAACACTTTTAACAGTTGAGCCAACGTCAACCGCTACTGAGCGGGTATTTTCAACTGCAGCGACGATAAAAACAAAAATAAGAACAAAATTAAAAAGATAAAACGTTCAATGCGTTGTTATTTTTAAAAACTACAATAAATAAACAGTCTATGGTGAATTAGGTTGTTTTCTTATAAATTTTGATGTATTTACGTATGACACGATTTATTTGAAATATTCAAAATTAATTTCACACTGATGTCATAATTGAGAAACTATTTTAAAAATTTTAGTTTTACTATTCGATATTCGAATAGTTGATGTCGTACAGTTGGAATCGTGTATGCAATGCGAAAAATGATCCACTGACAAAAAAAGTGTTATTTTTGCGAACTGCGAAAAAATGCAGATGTCGCATTTTGAGATTGATGATATGCACGTATATTTGTAGAATTTCTGTTCATACCGGGCATGGAGTACATAAGAAATGGGAGTCAGTATGATAATAACCACCGCAAGAATTTAAACATTTTTTTCAGTGTTTTTCCACCTGGACTATTGATGGCCGCCTGCGTGACAACTCGGCGCTGTAGTACTCGGTCACTCGCGTTTGAGTAGTATAGATAAAATAATATACATGACTTTTTGTTCCTTTCAAGCACCGAAACCCAATGATAAACGTTCTTTCAAACTACGATATAACCATCCCGTCCAAAATTAAACGCCCCAAGACAGTCCTCGCCTAGAGGTTCTTAAATCACTGCGTCATTGAGCAGGTTTCATGCGCTATTTTGTGCAGAATAATAATAATAACACCAATTATTAAATTTTATCAGGCCATTGTGGCAAACTTCACGATGAAGGGGGCAAGGGGTCCAGCGGACCCGGTACCCTATTAGACATGAGACCAAAGTCCAAAATCAAGACTTTTTGTTCCCTGTTCCAATTTCGGGGAAACTTTCGTTCTATATTTATTATTTGCTGTACAACAAAACTTTTTGATTTATTCTTGAACAAACCCCTTCGCAATCTAATGACAAAAATGTTTTTCAACCCGATTAACCCACCCACCCTTACGTGCCCCCTTGTGATGCACCACTAAGAAAGAAACATATACATGAATAGCAGATTCAATTTAAAAACAAATCTATTATGATAACGATTATTGTTATTACAAATTAAATGTATTGATTAGAAAGATATACATAAAAAAATAATTATATCGAAAAATATTGTTGTTGCTACCGAGATTCGAACCTGGATCTCTTCCAAACCGGGGAACGTGCATTAACGACAAACTTTCGAACCTATACGTTACACTTTTCAAATTAATACAACTATCGTTCCATTATTTCAAAGCCATCTTCTTTATTTTTACGAAATCTCAAATACCTTCGAGTCATCCGATAGGAGACGCCAGAATTAACAATTCATTTTTATTAAATTTTGGACACATCGATACAACTTATATATTATTAAGGAGAACACATTCTCATTGTGAAATTGTAATTATTCAGAACATAGGTGTGTGATATTTTAAATACTAATTAAATGTATGCATTAGAAAGATATACGTATAAAATCAATTTAATCGAAAAATGTTATTGTTGTTACCGAGATTCGAACCTGGATCTCTTCCAATCCGGGGGTACCGATTATGCTATACAAACATAGTGTATGTATTATATGTTACACTTTTCAAATGAATACATCTATCAACAATGTTAGAAAAGGTAAGCCAGGTCAAGGGGGGTATTCCCGCCAACGTGACGTACGGCGGGAAAGCGTATTTCCCGATAAATTTGGCGGCAAGAAACTCGGTTCGAAACATTTCCACCAATTGGCAATCTTTCACGAGCGCGCCAGAAATTGCGCGAATCTACTCGAGTGCGATTTGGCTAACGGCGCCAGCGGTGGCCGGCTGTCACAGATGTTCAATGAACCGCGCTGAAATAGTCAACACGGCACCTGACAGGCGGCGGAATTCGCGTATGAATTCATAGAATCACGCACGTTTAATAAGTTTAATTTTTAAAATTTCGTCCGCTAAATAAATCATTTATAATACACATTAAATGAATCGACTAGAAAAAAAATTATATATCGTAAAAATATTTTAATCTAGACAAATGCGTTATCATTTATATTTTTTCAATAAATAAATTATTTCTGCATATCTTTCTAGTTGATTCGTTTAATTTGTATTAAAAATACACTGGACTATGATTTGAAAAACTGCAATTTCACAACAAAAATGTGTTCTCCGTAAAAAATAAATTATTTTATTAAGTTTCTCACGTTTCACCTCCAGAATGTGGTCTCGGCATTGACGCGACCTTTCTTGTTTTTTTTTTTAAAATAATTTTGTAAATTTAAAGATTATTCTGGATTTAATTGGAATCGTATTACGATAAACAAGCCTGATGGTCGATGGGGTAATCCACAGAACAAGAACACCTTGTACAGCTGCATCTTCAAGTCCGGTGTATTTTTGACTCTTAATTTGCTTTGGATCTGGCGTATAAAATTTAACCGGTTTCCGCTACAGCGTAACTACAAAAATTAGGCCCCAATGCAAAATGGAAAAAGGCCCCCCCCCCTATGTACATATATATGGTATATATGTATTAGGCCCGTTATAAAAACGACGGGCTAATTATTTATTGTGTAGTGGTCATTGACCGATTTGAATTTTTTAAAAAGGAACTTGTGTTCACACACTATACATGAAATGGTCCGGTTCCTAACCCTAATATTTTTATGAGAAATTATTTTATATTCGATTTCTTCCCGTAGTGGATTTTAAAAATCATTAGTCCATATAGAAAAGTATCAATGCCTCAAGTTGAGACCCTGGCGTAGTCATGCTGCTGGATTTCCGTCCAAATACTGTTGAATCTATGTGCATCATTATATATATAGTGTATATAGATTATATGTGAGGTACAGAATCAAAAGCAGACATGTCCAATGTAAAAAAAAAACCATTGTACCACACATGACCGATGACCGATAACCACATGTCGCATGTCCAAATACTGCCATCTTGTTGAAAATCTTATTGGCTGAAAACATATTTGTCTGATCTTGAATTAATTATCTAGTAGACATGTCTGTTATTGAAATAATATATATATATTTTTTACGAATTTCGGTGATAATTGTTTAATTTAGAAACGCTCGTCTTGTAGACATTAATTTGCTGTATATTTGTACATACCTTACTTAAAAATGGATCTAATATGATTTTCATTCTATACCTCACATATACAGGTGGACCAAAAAAAAGTGATAGCATTTCATAAAACGTCATATAATTTACATCAAAATTAGTTTGACTATATCAATAATAGCTTAAATAGTTTACTGATTTACTTACTTACCTATTTACCTATATTACGTTTTATTTCGACAATTTCCGGTCGCCATCTTTGATTATTTATTTTCCTATTGTTTATATTTGATCTTTTCAAATCGTCGCCCAGAATGACAAAAATTACTGCAGAAGACCGTATTCTGATCAAAAATTTGCGAATTGAAAAACGTCGGGGTGCTAGGAAAATAATCAAAGAGTTTCAAAACAAAGCCTGGAGTATAGCTAGACATTACAGCAGGACGGAGCTCCATCTCACACAGCCAGAAAAACAATCAACCTTCTTCGTCGTGAGAATGTTAATTTCATCGAGCAAGGCAGCCCAGATTTACACCCAGTAGATTATTATGCAATATAGGATGTTTTGATGATTTCTGATTAATATTGTGCAAAAAAAATTACATAAAGAATTATATTATGTTTTGAAATAACTCATGTGTTACGAGATGTTCTCATTTTTGGGCCACCCTATATATGTCAGTTAAAAGAGACTAATCTGTCATTAATAAACAATATTCGTAATAATGCATTTTACTGACTCGAACTTAATGCCCGTTGATATGTACAATCGCCATAACATTGTAATGTTTGATATCTGAAAATAACATGAAGTAATGAAGGTGAAATCATCATCCACGTCGATCCCTCGTGTCTTCGGATTCTCATTGTGATCGAGGATCGTGATCTCCGTGAATTCCCGACTATGTTCTTCCTTGTCTTCTCGGCATCTTGCAGATCTTAGGGCCGTCACCAGTAGTGCCCGTTACATTTTCCACTCGGTCGGTCCAACGGGCGGGGCATTTTTCTCTTCCTCATCGTCCTTCGACGTGGCCCACCACAACAAGCTTCTCCGAGCTACCTTCCCTGCTCGCAAGGTGCTCAAAACATTGAAAGATTCGTCTGAGGCAAACGATTGAGAGTCTGTTCACGATGTTCAGTCAAATAGAAGGCGAAATAATGAATCTATTTCAAAAAAGAGTTTTCCATCGGCATTATGAAATATGACAGCAACTTAATCTGCACGGGGTGGCATTATAGCGTCGTTGGTCTTGATTTCGATCTCTAACAATGACTATTTATATTTATGGTAGGTATGGAACATCGAGGATAGCTTCTTGAAGAGACACACGATAATGCCTATAGTAATACGTGCGGTAAGTACCTGCACAGATCCTGACCCACTCAGTAGTAACTTTTTATTATAGTAAAAAAAATTGCGAAATCGTTAGTAAAAAAATATTCACTTCTCGAAAGTACATCCCGCAGTAAACTCATTTCACTCACCGATATTCGATAGCAAAAACGAGAAACGACAGTTAAACATGGCGGACTTTTCACAGCTGTTCGAAAAGTCATCCGACACATTGATACTTTTAAAGTTGCAGTATACGACAATTAATCATTCAATATTCCGCTATTTTAGCGATGGTCTCGTTGTTTAATATACATTTGACACATGATACGAAAAAATTTCACCACCAAAGTAACAAGATAACGCCTGTATAAATAATGTAATAAAGAAATTTCATGATTATCTGTCGCGCCTATAGACAATCTCCATCTATGTTTTGACATTTTACTACTTATCACACAACCGGCTCTCGAGAGAAAATATCTGTTTTTTTTTTCTTCATATTGGCAATCATGTTTTTGATAGATAAACTTTTTAACGAACGTCAGTTTTTAGGTTAAGTCATGTTAACGAAACATCGGGCGAGAGCGGTCCACTCAGTTCGGAGCACTAATGACCGGAGACGTGAGTCTGGTAATTTCATTGAATTAATTGGTGCCGTTGCGAGTTGCGACTCGTGCTCAAGGTCAAAACTGAAGGTACAACATAAACAACTTCATTTTGCTTGGATAAATGCATTACTGCAACGGGAGCCCACCAAGTTAGCATCGGTCGGCCGACCGTCGGCACCACGTCAACGACGTCAAGGCGAATATAATTAAAATGTAATGAATAATAGAGTATATAAAAAATACAAATCAACCCATTT
This sequence comes from Eubasilissa splendida, assembly GCA_031772225.1. Classification (NCBI taxonomy): domain Eukaryota; kingdom Metazoa; phylum Arthropoda; class Insecta; order Trichoptera; family Phryganeidae; genus Eubasilissa; species Eubasilissa splendida. Next base: position 23,663,399 of record CM062845.1, on the reverse strand, counting down.
ATATTTTTACACCACAGTCTACTAGGGGAGTAGCGAGAATGGCAGAATACTCTCTTGGCATGTCGGGATCAATAATCGACGCATATCAAAAAGGTTTTGGAAGCGTCCAGTGTCGAGAAAAATGTTACTTAAGCAATTTCTAACGCAGTTTTTGTGACAGTATTTACAAGGGGACCTCTTTATCTTATAAATAAAACCTTTAAATTCTATCCAAAGTGTTCTAATGTCTGTTCGTCGCAATTGAATAAAAAGATTATACATTTCATCGAAGAGAAGTGTCAAATTCCATTGAATGTGCATTTGTTCTGAAGGAGTTTAAAATAGTAAACGAAGAAATCTACTGTTAGATATTTTTAAAAAATGTAACATTACAGCACTGCTGTAAGGTGATTTAAATTGTATGTAGATACCTAATCACGCCGTTTCCTCGCCGGGGTAGGCAGGGAGGATAGAGCGCTACACTCTTTTGTTCTGGCACACAATTTTCGCCTCATCCATATTCATACAAGCTCGCCAGTTATTCAGGCTTCTAACAAGACCATCTTCCAGTATCTGGTTTACCTGATCGTGCCAAGTCTTTCGCGGACGTCCTCTATTTCTGGTTTCTACCATTCTCTCCTCATTCCTCCGTTCCATATGACCAAACCATCGTAGTGATCCTTTCTTAATCTTACTCATTATACTAAGATCAGCTTTACATTCTTTCCTTATTTCTTCATTCTTTACTCTGTCACAAATGGATTTGCCACATATACGCCTAAGTGAACTCATTTCCACTGCATTCACTCTACTTTCGTTCCACGTCTGCTAGCTCCAGGCCTTACTTTAATATATCAGTGTCGGCAGCAGGACTCCATTGTGAACCGCTAGTCTCGCCTCGGTTGTCAAGTTCCCATTAGCTATAATTCCATTCAAAGCGCCGTTCCCTTTATGCCCTGCAGTCCACCCTCCTTTATATAAACAAATACATAAACTCATCTACTTGTTATACTACTTCTAAGTATTTAGCGCGGTGTCTTGCTTTCCTCCTTCTCGAATACCATCACTTTCGACTTGTTGACATTCATAAAAAGGTCGCTTTCCTTGCATACATCGTACATTTTACTCACCAGACTCTGTAATTCTTGTTCATTATTCGCAATAGCGTTAACAAACACTGAACATCTAAGGTACCTAGGAAATAATTATAATTATATTACTATTATTTTATTTTACAAAATTAGTACATTTTTCTTGAAGTCTTTTTCGTATTATTTGACGTTGGATATTAAAAAGTGTTTGCTGGATTTAGTCTGCGACGTTTCATTAAATACGCAAGGCGAACCGATTCAGAAAAAGCGACGCTTCGATAAAGAAATATAACAAAAATGCAAGCTCGATAAAGTAACGACATTTAACAGGCTGCGTAATTCTGATGAAAGATGGAGACAGGCGGCAAACTAGACGCGCAGCCTGACGTTCTCCACCACGCCAACTGTCCTGTAAATTTTTGGCGCCCGCCTTAACGCGCGGTTTAATAAACACTAGTGTTAAAATAATGTTATATTTACGAGTTCAAAATGATTAATTGATGAACCTGAAACAGGTTGGCGGCCGAGCGGCCCAATTCGGAAATACGGCCACGGTCACGGCCAACCGGGTTCACCGCCAAACGAATGTGTCTAACCTTGGAAAGTACACTCATTGCTATTACGTCATCAAATTCATAGTTTATTTTTGCTATTTGTTTACTAAACAGACGCGCAATTGTGACGTTTTCGCCTATTACGAGACCAAGTGCGTGGGTGGGTGGGTGGGTACGTACGTACCGATGGCCGTTGGCGCCGTTTTAATTTTTTTCTTTAATCTATTATCTCTTAATTGTTTGCGTTTATTACGAACGATTCTAGATCCAAATCTACAATAATGAAATCACTCAACCGGCCATAGAGCCCGGTGGGTAAGCCACCAAACCAGACAGCGATACGTCGCGCCGCAACCAGTCCTAATTGGTGACCATAATGATTCTACACAAACACTAATCGCTAAAGTTCGTTGTTAAAATTATGAACTGCGTAAAATATGTCGGTTTAGCATTATCCGAATTAAACCCATCAACTTTGAATGCACGTTTGGAGACCGATTTAACCAGGATATATGTTAAAACTAATCATGTTAGCCCAAATACAAACTGACACGCTTTCAGATGTCATAACGCGCACGCATTTGGCCGAGAAGGCTTTGAAGTACCCATCTCCCATTCTCCTGTAAATTTTATATTTACTTTCACATGGTATTCTGTGGAACGTATCCAATGTGTAATAATAGTATTAAACGTAGTCAAAAATAAATACTGCAGATCTATTTATTTTAATGTCGGACATTTAATCGATTTAAGATGTATTTTTGTTTAAACTCGTTTAGAGAGCAATCACGAAGACGCCGCGTAGCGCGTCCATTTTTTTTTTTTTTTTTCGAGGTTATGTTGTGAGTTGCGATGTTGTCAAATATCAGGCCCTCGCTCTTCCGGCGGTGTTGCGCTACTCTACTCTCTATTAAATTTCATAACTTTAATATGAAAATAAAAATCATCAGCTTGTTTACACATATCACGTAGGAAAAATATTATTTGTATTTTTCCAATACTAAATGATACAATTTACTTTAACGAATGTGCGCCGACCGAAATTACAATTAATAAATTACATTATTAGTGTGATTAATTATTATTGTATTGGACTTCGTTGTTGAATAATTATTCGGCGGCGATTAATAATTAACGGTTAATTATTACAACTGGGGTCATTTTTTCTTATTAGCATGTGCCGTTTTGTCTTTTGACCTTACTCGGACCGAACTTAATGGCTTGGACGACAATCAATATTAGAATTACGAGAAATTCGTGCGTAAATCCCGACACATGCGAGCATATTACAAGAGCATTACATAACTTCGCCCGCGACTCCGCATCAAAGAAATTATACATGCAATAATAATAAACAAAATAAAAACGGAATTCAAATCTGTCACAGTAATTTTGAATGTGGAACATCGTTGATCGATACGATAAATGAGTAAGTATATATTGTATATTTTTAACTAGTAAAATTCATAGACGGAATTTTTTTTTATTAAAAATATAATCATCTTCTTTTTTTTTTATCCTGGAAACATCAAAGGACCAAAGTCTCGACGAGAACATCTTCCATCTACCCCAATATTGATACCTTAATCTGCAAAGCCGCTAACTCCACCCATGGTCAAACAGCAGTTTTGGATGCCATTATTTTCCTCTTTTATTGGTTCTATGGTACACAAAAAGCAGAAAATTCTCATCAATTTTAAAACACGTGAAATCACTCGCACGCATAATAACAGCTACCTCCGAGCAGTAATAAACCGGATTCCTCAAACTGGACAATTCCCGCCATTTTATAAAATTGCTTTGCAACACCTCGTGTTTTTAATTAATAAAATTAAATAAATTGAATGTAAATAAGTGATATCTTAGATAATCTTAGATTGATTCTTCTTATCTTAAATATTAACCTGACGCAAGTGTCGATGACACCAGAAATAGAGGACGCCCGCGGAAGATTTGGCACAACCAGATAAATCAGATGCTGGAGGATGGTCATGGTAGAACTCTCAACAATCGGCGAGCTTGTATGAGAAGATGTATGAATGTAGATGAAGCGAGAATTGTGTGTCAGGACAGAAGAGTGTGGCGCTCTATTATCTCTGCCTACCCCCGGGGGTGAAAATGGTGTGATAGTAAGTTAGTTTCAGAATTGTTAAAAAAAAAATCATTAAGATTGCATTACATTATCATGGAAAATCAGCTAACTCCCATTAATATTTTACAATTTTGGTAAAGTAATTCATCTAACTTCAAATATTCCCAATAAGTACGAGATAAATCAAAATAACAATAAAATTTCACAGCCACCCTATATTTCTGCATAATCAATCTATCAAAGTGTATATCGAAATTTTCGTAAATGGAGAAAAATGGAGTTAGCCGCTTTGTAGATTAAGGTACGGATATGTTATCCCGATTCTTGGTCCATGTTAGTCCCGCTACTCCCGTAAGATAACTCACACCGGCAGGCCGGAATCTCGACCGAACTCTCTCCATATTGTTTAACAATAATTAATATCGGTATATCGATTAAAATCTTAAAATTACTTCGCTATTGTTTTTTAAATAAATGGAGGTTCATAAAAACACTTGAAATCCCGACCTTATATTATTACGCTGTATTTATATTCGTCGAATACTATTTAAAACTTTTATGGAAAAAAAAAAAAAAACTATCGTAAAATGCAGATGAATACCGGTTTATCGGAATCCGATTGATTTAAAATGGGTAAAATAAATATTAACGACACCTATCGATGCATGTTGGTAGTCACGCTCGGCGGCGTCGCGCCGCGGCGGGCAGGTGGCTCCGAAAATAAACACAGAATATTCGAGAAACGCCGGTTCAGTTCGATCAGTTCTTTGTATTTTTTAATTTTTTATTTTTTTTAATTAATGTCGACCGAAATCTACTAAATCCGGTTATGGTTACATCAATGGGTTATGGCAGCCGAAGGTCAGCGATGTTTACATCAGTGGCGCGGTTTCTTTACCAACGATTGTGGAAACTTTCTCTCCAATTTAAATAGTCGTTTCATTTTATAATTGCAACAAGTTGTTAAACGGCGATTTTCACGTTAAAATTACATAATTTAATTATTAAGGAGAACATATTCTTATTGTGAAGTTGTAATTATTCAGAACATACGTCAAATATGAATTAAATATATTAATAAGAAAGATATACGTATAAAATCAATTTTATCGAAAAATATTGTAGTTTTTGTAGCGATCGGAATTCAAATCTACCGCCATCTCAGTCGGCATCGACGCTAGCAACAGCGCTGCGCTGGCTCAAGCATTCACCGCCAAGCAGTCTCTCCAGATTCATCGTTTCACAAGGGCGGTCTTGCCGGCTTGCGCTCGCCGAGCAAGACCGCCAATTCATTTCATTTCATAAGACACGTGCACCTTCTACATCTTCATTCATTCACCATTCTTTAATTCTATCTGTCTTCATTGGCATTGTCATATCATACTGTCATAATAAACCTCACACGCCAATCACATTTACTTCATTAAACCACAGTCCTAACCCCCAAATTTTTGTATTTTTATTTATATTTTCAATGTGTCCAAAATTTAATAAAAATGAATTGATAATTCTGGCGTCTGCTATCAGATTACTCAAAGGTATTTGAGATTCCGTAAGAATAAGGTAGATGGCCCTTTCAAATAATAAAACGATTAAATGTATTAATATCAAAAAGGTAACATATAGGTTCGAAAATTTGTCGCAAAAAATATCGTCGCTGTAGCATAGTTGGATAATGCACCTTCCTCGGTTTGGAAAGAGATACAGGTTCGAATCCCGGTGGCGCAACAACAATATTTTTCGATAAAATTGATTTTTTATGTATACCTTTCTAATTAATATATTTAATTCATATTTATTTTATATAATTTCGACTGCCTGTCACTTTGACAGCTGAAAAACGCGGCAAAACAAACATATAATACACACACAAAGTACACAATTACGTTACAACAACACGTGTGTATTTATGAACACAATTAAATTACTTTATTATTAAGGAGAACACATTCTTATTGTGCAGTTGTAATTATTCATAACAGACGGTATTAGTTTGAAAAGTGTAACATGTAGGTTCGAAAATTTGTCGTCAGTTCACTGTGTTGCTATAGCATAATCGGATAATACACATTCCCCGGATTGGAAGAGATCCAGGTTCGAATCCCGGTGGCGCAACAACAATATTTTTCGATAAAATTGATTTTAAATGTATATCTTTCTGATTAATACATTTATTTTGGTTACTTTATCATCATGTATTGGCTCTACGGTCTCTGGTGGATCATGACACCTTCGAGAATCTTCCTCCATTGGTCCCTTTTGCGAGTGATTTCTCTCCTAGATTTGTAGGACGGATATTCGTATGTATTTGAAGACATTATCGCTCCACCTTAGCTACGGCCTTCCTGCGCTCCTGTGCCGAATGACTTCGGTGATTTCCGTTCGGTCAAAAAGATTTACGAGAGAATTTATTTATTTATTGAACTTCCTCTAATATAATCTCAAAATGTGGTAGTCTTATTGTTTGTATAAAAATTAATATAAACATTATTTGTTCTATTAGTTGCATCTCAATCAAAACAATCTCAAAAGTATATTCCTTTGCTGGACCTAAATCTAAATTCGACTAAATCGTGTCATAATTCTATCGGATTAATCTAAATAATCACACACGAGCAATTAATCTCATTTGATAAGCTGCCTGATAAGAAAGCTACCGGGACATAATACGCTTATTTTCACAAACACGTGCAATACGAATCAAGAAACTAAAGGTATTGTAACCTATTAGATATAATTATAAGGTATAAAACTAAATAAGGAAAATTATGAAGCCGAAAAAAAAAAACACTAACGCCTACATAATCCTCATAAAATGAAGTAATAATTCACCAGTAAACTAGTCAAACTTCTGTGAGATTGAAATTTAAGAAAACATTTTACGATGTAAGACATGACAGGCAGTCGGTACTTTTAAATAGGTTGAATTTAACTAGAATTTCTGCGAAATAAAATATGTATTTCGAAATTTTCCTCACACAACTATTGTCATATTATTCAGATTTTAATATATCATGATGTTCTGTCAATGGCATTAACCCTTCCCAAACCGTGCAGTAACACAGGTGTACCGCTCTAATTAAATCTGTAATATTTCGGAAAATATATGCAACATCCACTTCATAATTTAGTTAATTTGAAGGAAAATATTTGCGCTTAGAAATGACTAGTGAAAAATCAATTATGTAAGGCGAATCCTACAAAAATAATTATTTTTAATTCATTCCGTTGTAAAATTAATACGTTGACAAAAATACCATTTGTGGCAAGACAGAAAGAAATCACACATTAATTTCACAATGAAAACAATAACAAACATACGAATATAATGGTGTCTCTTTTTCATTAATTAAATGAAGATAGATAAAAAGGAAGGTTGTATTATAGAATGCAACCTCATATACAGAACTTGATGAATGCTCCGAATTATAATATTTATGGCACTAACCATTTTTTCACATTTTAAAGGCTAATAGAACTCACGGTTTCTTCAACTTTCTTACGGTAACACGAGTTGACAGCATGGCTGCGTACGAATATTTTATATCACGGTATGGTAAAGGTTAAGCGAGCAACTAAAATTGTGTCAGTTCACTCTCTTGTTTTATCATCTCCATAGTAATAGCCACAGGCGGTAATATAGACGTCTTCGAAATATATGGAGAAGGATGTTACGCATCTGCAACATATCCAACCACAGCGAGCCGTGAACAAACGATTACTCCAATTCTTCGGCTCCATTATGCGTCAAGGTGACAACCTAGAGAAATAAATTATTCTGTGCACTTTAGGATGAAGAAGACCTGGAGAGTGCCGCTGCGTTGAATGGACGCCTTTATCTGGCTGGAGAGACTCGGGAGTCGGACCAAGTTTGACTTAACCCGAGGTCGGGCCATGAAGATGCATTATAAGCCGATTGAGGCCACTATATATCAATACCGAAACGAAGAAGGAAAAAGTAGAAGAAATAGTTCCAAGAATGAAAAGATTATTCACATTTCAAGCTCCCAGAATATACAATCAAATTGGAAATAAAATTAGAACTTCAACTGACATTAAGGCTTTTAAAAGGGATGTTTCAAACTGGTTGTTGAAATTAGGAAGAGCAGAGATACTGAGAGTAAACTGTTTTATATAATGAAATAATTCTTATTAATACATTTTGTGTGTTTTGATCTTGCATATTTCCATTTACCTTATATGTGCTTACATTCTTTTACATATTGTATTGCACATTGGTATTTATTTTCACGTTTACTCGCCATGTATTATGTTACGTATTCTATTTGATTGTATTTTACTTTTAATGAGTTATTTAGTTTTGTGAAATGTAATTTGTTTACCAATTTGCCCTAAAACAGGCTTGCCTAGTTGGGCAATGCATTTTAAAATATGTGTAAAATACATGTAACAAGCTGTCTTTTTTTTGCAACTGTACAAATGTTATACATGTCTGCATAAATTTAAAAATAATAATTTCGATTTATTTCTCAAAATACATAGTTACCAGTTTCCAAAAGGAGAACATGTTCTCATTTTTCAATTGAAATATAATATCCTTTTTTGATTTCACACTCAACATAAATCTCACCCGCGGTATAGTGATATCAGTGGATAACATAAAAACTGTATGACCAATTTCATTCCTCCAATCCGAAAAAATTGAGTTTAAATTCTTCAAACACTATGAACTGTGATATATGAAGGGTATTTTTTTTTTAAATCTTTCCCCAATATCGATTACTTTTCGGAACCGGATATACTAGTATGTTAATTTAATTATTTAATATATATAATTTTTTTTTTTATCTGCTCAGAATGCAAATGTTATGAGGATAATGTTAATAAATATTTAATGAACCAAAGAGCGCATTATTTATTTACTTATTTTTAATATATCGGTAATATATCAACAGGTCGTTAATGACCTTGACAGATTATCCTAGTATTCTTCTAATTGTCTTAGTAAAAACATTTAAGGCAATTAGAAGAGTAACATGTGACTGAATACACTATGTTATGATAGAGAAATTAGAAACATAGTAAAATCAAAATAAAACGTAATGTTCGAGTTGATAATTAAGTTTATTTAATGTGAAGTCAGTGACGTCACCGATAATACAATTTTAAGGAGATGCACGAATTCTTATGGTTATGTGTTGAGAAACAAAAAACTTTTGTTAAAAATAGGCATCTCCGAAAAGTAGTGGTGTACTCAAAATCACGAGGCACGAATCAATCACTGACATCTTTGGAGTCACACTCACTATCAGTGATTGAATATCTGGAAATATCGTGATTCTTTTTTGGTAAAAATTCTATTGATTTTCTGAAGTCGCCGTTTAAATTGATTAACACTTGAATCAGCGCCATCTACTGGATTTTCCGTAATTTGATTAGTGCCATCTATTAGAATCTGTTATTGGTAATGTTTGGTAACTTAATTTTGTTGGTATTTTTTAACATTTTATAGGAATGTGTATGTGTGTGCAATAATTTTCTACTAATTATTCTAATTATTTATGCTAGAATAATATCAAAATTTAGTTTTATTTATTTAAATCATGTATTGTGATAACTGAAACTGTAATCACAGTCACAGTTTTCAATCACAGATATTATCGAATACCAATCACAATCACACTAGTCACTATCACTACCGAAAAGTATGCTTAAATTGGTACAATCAGCATAATTAAAAGTATATTTTAATGTCGACGTATTTTTGAATGGTTCATCATTTCAACTGATTTCCAATGAAAATATTAAACAGAATATACAAAATATTAATAAAGCATTATGTACACGTTTCAAAAACGGTAGATTTTGGTTCCGCATTCTTATTTGTGTGTCAATAAGATCCTACGATATATTTTAAAAATTCAATACACGTTATTCTGTGTTAAATAAAAAAATGCCAGAAGTCGGCATAGCACAGAGGTGTTAGAACGTTTTTTGTATACTCTGTATTTAACTCTCATTACCCTCTAAGGTGGCAGCTGGTGATGCTTACATTTCCACCTGTACATCAGCGGCGGTCGACGACTTCTTGTAGAAGGGATGCTGGATAATCAGCTTATACCTACTATCAAATATAACATATAATCGAAAGATATTCAATGTTTTAATCGGCTGTCAAAAATACGTCACACCGACAAATTTCTCAAAACAATCCGCTCGCTTCGTAATATGTATGCTATTCTGTGCATTATATACATAAGCATTAAAATTATTGTTCGTACGTCGGATGCTGTTAACGAATGCGTATACAGTATTCCAAGATCTTGACAAGTGGGACTGAACGCGCATGCGCGAAAGTCGAACACTTTCAAACTTTGTGAATACGCAACAAATGATAGAATCCACTGTTGCTGGTACATGTGTGTTTACGCGATTCGCAGATGTTCGAAAGTTTAGAATGTATATGTATTTCGACACACTATGTGCGGGCGCTATGTCGTAGTGGGTATTACGACTGGTATCTAAAGAACAGGACGAATTTATTAATTAATTAATAACACAAGGGATGCGGAGCATCCATAGCGTATATGGAGCGACCGCGTCTGCTGTACATCGGTTCATACCGCATGATTACTGCGAACAGTATATAGTCATAACCACAGTCTGTTATATTATATATCGAAATGTTTATGCAATACTGACCGCCGCGTCGCTAGCCGCACCTTGAGATCAAACAAATCAAAACAATTTAATTCGGGTAGTCCAGTAAAATGTATAATATCTATGTATAAAATGGCATTTCCTATCGTCTCAAAGACACCACAAAGCGTCCATACAACGCAGTCGCATCCATACAGAGGTCGAGAATTGCGCTTTCGTCGACGGGCGTGAAGTGACCTGGCTTCCGAGAAGTGACGTGACGCCAGGGGGGGGCACTCCACCTTTGGCGCGCTGAGACGAGTGGTTCGAAACCCAACGTCAAAAGTGCTTCTCGTGAATTTACAAAACGTACATCCGACAGAGTGTCCTTGAACTACAATCGGAAGACTCGCCTGCATTTTTTGTCCACAAAAAACACTCGAGTTTTTATAAATTACCTAATATTCTAATCTAACGGTCCGTACATATTATACGACCTAATTATCACATCTGACGATAAGTTGTTACTAAATCGTTAACGTAACAATTGCATAAGTAATTTCTCGGTCGTGAATGTCTTCCTATATTTACCTGTACTTGACATAAAAGTACCGAATAGTTATCGTACCTTAACCAGCACTGATGAGTCATCGGTCATTTTCAATGATCCATCACTACAAACTCGAAGAGACATGGCCGATGTCATTTTCCTGCACAAAATAGCCAACTCTAAAGTAGATTGTCTTGATTTACTCAGACGCGTATCCATTCGAGTGCCACAAAGGTCAACCAGAACTAATCTTACATTTAACCTTCCACATTGCAACACCAATACCAAACAGAACTGATTTTTTTTACCGAGCACCCCTTTATTTCAATTCACACCTAAATTTTTTCACATTTTCAATACTCCAGTTACCTCAATTAAATCTAAATTCAATACATAAACACTAATAGCCTTCATTTTATTTTTATCACACAGATTTTATTCTCTACCCCATTTTTCTTTTCCTTTCCCCTCACCGGAATAAATATATAATATGTAATTTTTAATTTTAGTATTTTACATTTTAGTATACATGTCGAATAATCAATAAATAATGTTTTAAACAAAGTATTTTGTCTAATTATTTATACAATATTTTGTCTTTCATTTATCAGTAGTGATTTTTAACAAACCATGATTAAATTCAATTAATCTCATTTTGTACATTTTTATAACCATTTCTAAGAATTCGTCACGAAGAATCAGTGTTGTGTCGCAGGCGAAGGAGATTTTATAGAGAATCCATTAGCTAATATAAATAATACAAATTTAAGTAAAGAAAAATAAATCAATTCAATTAATAAAATAGCATTCAGTCCATTATTTTCATCACAAATTCCAGGAATTATTGAAGGCTCATTTCATTTAACTAAATGATTGTTTATTTTACAAAATCAATATTTTTCGCTTTGATAAATATCGGAATATCATTGTGTACCTAAGTGTATAAAAACTTTCAATACAGGTTTCTACAGCGCCGTGAAAGACTGTCGCAGGACTGTCCAAATTGCGAATCTGCGAGTATAAATAAACAAAGCCTATCTTTATTTTATTCAGAAAACATACAGTTAATTAGTAAATAGGGAAACCACTGTGAAAGCTAAACAATAATCAAACCAAATACACGTTTTCTCTGAAGATACAAAATACTTTAAACAGTGAGCAGAATTTAAAATTTAAGAAGGATTTATAAAAATTCAGAATAATGTGAGAAAAAAGTTGAGAATAAAAATTTTAATATAGAAAAAAGAGCTATAAAAAAAAAAGTAAGGAAATATTCGAAGGGAAAGGAAAATGAAAATGGGATGGGCAATAAGATCTGAGTGATAAAAAATAAAAATAAAGTACTATAAAGTTTATGTATTGAATTTAGATTTGATTGGGATAACTGTAGTATTGAAAATGTCCAGTTCGTTTAGGTGTGAATTGAAATAAACGGATGCTCGGTAGAAAAATGAGTGTTGTCTGGCATTGGTGTTGCAATGTGGAAGATTAAATGTAAGATTAGTTCCGGTTGACCCGGCTGGCACTTCTTGACTTGCGAGGCATATTCGATGATACATCGTTGTCTTATTAACTTTTTCAAATAGTTGGGTTCCTATCTTTCGTGATGATCTCTAGACGACAATTAAAATAAAATTAATGACTGGCAACTATATGTATACCTGCATGTATACATGTGTGTATAAAGTACATAGCTATAAATCAAACATACTTAAAAGCGAAACATAAAAAAGATAAAAATTTATTACCTACCTATAAATATTGTGTGTGATTGATACTGATGTCGATATTATTGTAGACATTAAAATTAATATTGTTTTATATTTGTCTATAATTTACGTCACGTTGCAGATGGAAGGTTATTATTTGTTAAGCTTTGTAATTCTACATAAATAAGTGTTTTTCCATTAACAATACTCATTTGCCCGCCACTAATCAACACGTGATATAAGCATATTTCCAGGATATATATTATACTATATTAGCCTCGCTCGTGGCTCGGCCACCGTAGCATCCGTTCTCTGCATTATCTGTGATGTACTCTGGCGTCGGGACGCGATTCGTGATTCGTTACATCAGCGGCGTAAGAAGAATGTAAAAGTGTAAAATCCGAATACGGCCGAGTCATTATCAGAAACGTTTTCGAAAAATAATTACAAGACAATAATGCAATGGTAATAATTCATGTCGAATTGCCTCATGTATCGAGTTTTCGAGACATTCAAATGTATGTAATAACCGTAGAGAAAACGGCCCCGCAAACAATCGATAACTTTCAAAATATACCGATAGCATGATTTCACTTAAACAGCGGAGACGCTGGACAGTTTTGGTTTGGCAAACAATGTCTATTGCATAACCGCCGCGACCCGGACAGCTTGTAAACGTAATAATACATTTGTCTATAAAATATGCGAGGGATCCGCTGGGCAGCGCCAGTACCGCGCGCGCGTGCACAAACGAGTACGGCGGCCGGCCGAGGGCGCGTTCAAGTTCAATCATTTTCCGTACATTTCCCCGCTACGGAGGAAATTGGCGCTCCTGACGACCTCGGCCGGTGTAGAGTGCAGAATGCGGGGTGCCGCCTGTCGCCTTCCTCGCCGGGACTCGGAGTCGCGGCCAATGTTGACAGATGACCGAGCCGAGTGGCAGTCGAATTCAGCTCGCCCCGGCTCCGGAGGCGTCATCATAAGGAAACTACGAGAATGGCAAATACACGTTTAGGATGAAAAATGAATTTCGCGACAATACCAGTTTCTTGGAAAGATTATTTTCTCTATATTGCTAAGTAAACGGAAAATACGGAGTATCGCTTGTGAAACGAAGCGAACTGACGACATTCAGCAAATTTGTTTACTGAAGTGAATTACGCGAGTCTCCTCTAGTCGTGTCTCTGACGCAAATACACTTAGCTATACGGGGAAAAGTGAGCTTCTATTATAATACAATAATAGTAAAGATTGCATTCGAAAGATTAAAAATATAACAATATCAATTCATATTAATAGTATCGAAACTAACAAATACGTCATTTTTAGTTGTTCCAGTATTTCGCATTTGTAATTATTTTAATTCGTTGAAAAATAACGTGCATTATCTTTACAAATGTCAATCCTGATTTGATACCAACAATAAATTATAAAATTAATAATATATTAACAAATTTCAGCTATTGTCTTATATATTTTCATATTTTCATATTCAAATATTGTATCATTTCCTTCTTTCTTTTTATTATTTATAATTTTATATTTATAGTTGCTGATTGCTGAACCGACTATATAAAATATGATTATTGATTAATCATGTAAAATGTTCGCCTCAGCACGGGCGAAGCACAGTGAGGCAGATATTAAAATACTACATGTACCTACATATAACAAGGTAAATAAATAAACAATATTTTGAAACACATTTTAAGTGGTAATATTTTTTATATATATTAAATGTTGTTAGGTTCTATTACATTTTGATCTTTATTTTTTTTATTTATTCTTAATCTAGTGCATACATACGTATATTATATATATATATATAAACCCGAATAAATAAGATATAAAACTTGACTGTGGGAGATTTATATCTCCCTCGAAAAAGTACGGTTATACCGTAATTTTTTTATGTAACGCCTTGACAATGGCACGTGTTACAATCAACATCTACAATGTATCTCTTATTAATCTATAGCTTTGCTTCAGGCCCTAAATCATCTGATAAAAAATAGTCTGGCCACTCGAAATTCGATGACCTTTAATTGTTTGTATTCAATATATAATTTAAAATCAATAAAATATTTCAATTATTATGATACGGTTGAATTATGTCCATAACGGTGCAGAATTTGCACACATTCCTTGAGCATTTTCGACTCGTAACTCCACCCTTATAATATTTAGACTAAGTCTGTTACACTATGTATATATATTTTAATCAATATCACCCATTTAACTTATCTTGCACATACATAGATTAATTTAGAATTTATATAATTTTTCCTCCTTTTTTATATGATGTTAGTTGAAAATCTTCACCGCACTGAGCCATCTTCCCGAATAGCAGTCTCACTGAACGTATCTCTGCCTCTTGTATGATGCTCGCGCTTCGCGCCGATTTTTCTTATAAATTCTGCCGATGTTTGTTTAGTAATGATTTAAAAAATAAACACCCTAACGTTGAAATATATTTTTTTTATTTAAAAGTCATCACATTAACGTCTTTCAGTATTGTATATACTCATCCGAGTACGTGTATTTTTGTCGTATTGGACAAGCTGGTCAGCTAATTATTGTATATTCTCTATATCCAGCCCGACACATTGACCCGTAGAGCGTAGTATGACCTGACGAAGATGTCCACTCGTGCTGTCAATTATTTGCTCTGCGTCCGTCACGGCTTCTGTCGATATTATTCAATATTCATTTGATAAAAAAAAAAAAACAAATTATAGATGTCTCGACGTTTCCGTTTGGCTTCAATGAGTGAAGAATTCATACCTTAAATGTTTATGTTTCAAATGCTTTGAGATTCGCAGATTTTTTAATTTCGTTTCTACATATACGTGCGTGACGCGGCCGGCGAGTAAATCACATCGCAGTAGTGATGTTAAATCGTTATTGTGACTCTGATCGGTAACTGATTCGAGCGATAACTGTTACACTAGAAATTAAATCTCCAACAATTAAACAATCATAGCTACCAATCACAGTCACATAATGGTTTATCATCATTACTAAAGCTAAATAATACATAAAATAAACTGGTTAGATATGATTGTGAAATTTGTGTTCGATTATAAAGATGATATTATTCGTAAATCGGCAATAAATCACTGGTACACTAGAAATCACATCTTCAATAGTTAAATCTCGATTAATAAGCATTTTTACAATCGAATATCAATCACAGTCACAGTGGCGATTTAGCTCATCACTACCGGTAGCCATAGAGATCACAGTACGCAATAGCCAACCAATAAACTGCACCAGGACAATACTGAAGTATGTATAGCACAAACATTGCAAAATTAGTTACTGTTTATTAATATTATATGAATGATAATATTAGGAGAACACATTCTTATTGTGAAGTTGTAATTATTCAGAACAGACGGTCTGTGATATTTTAAATATGAATTAAATATATTAATTAGAAAGATATACATATAAAATCAATTTTATCGAAAAATATTGTTGTCGCGCCACCGGTATTCGAACCTGGATCTTTTTCCTAACCTAACAACAATATTTTTCGATAAAATTGATTTTATATGTATATATCTTTCTAATTAATATATTTAATTCATATTTAGAATGATAATATTTTTAAAATACGAAACGTCGCCTACGCAGCGAGATGGCTGCGTGAAAGGGTTGCTAAAGAAAGGGCTCGAGTCAGGGATAGGAAAAGGGGGAAGCGGGGGAGCAGAAGAAAGAATCTTGAAAAACGCTCGAGAATCGGCGATCGATCAACCGTCGAATGTCTCCTGCACGAGCCGGCCGCTGGGCCGCTGCGGCGAGAGAACGGATAATATAAAATCTTTACATCTTAAGATGTCCGCTGCCGACTAGAGAGGTCACTCTCACTCCCGCACATACGGACATTGGGTTCATAGTTCGAACACTATTGACTCTCGCGTAATTAATGGCGCGCGTGAATCATAACTCACTTTTTGCACGCAGAGTAATATGACACTATTGAAATCTAGACGAGAGATCAAAGTCTCATCTCACTATAATAATTATTACATTAGTCTACCAAACTCGGTTCCGGGGCACAGTGGTGATATACACAGTACATACTCCATCAGCGTGTTTTCTGATGACAGTTTTATTTACTTAGTGCCTCAGTCTTACTCTGTATTTAGCACTAGCGTGAACATCAGCAGTCCGAGCGCACTATCCATTGCTGTGTTACTTGCTCATATTAACAATACGCCTTTCTATCATACTTAGAAAACAAAAGCGACGTTATCTATCCAAAAATTCCATTTTTATTAAGGAGAACACATTCTTATTGTGAAGTTGTAATTATTCAGAACGGACCGGTCTGTGATATTTTTAAATACTAATTGAATGTATTAATTATAAAGATACACATACAAAAACAATTTATCGAAAAATATTGTTGCTGTTGCGCTACCGGGATTCGAACCTGCATCTCTTTTAGAATCCGGGGAAGGTGCATTACCAACTATGCTACAGCGACAGTATTTTTGACGACAAATTTTCGAACCCATATGTTACACTTTTTTAAATTAATACGTATATGTTGTTAATAAGGGTATCTATGATGTGTTGATTATAAAGATCCAAAATGAACAAAATTCTTCATTTTACTCTGATTAAGAGTAGTTACAATTATGGGGGTGGTTGGATATCGCGAATTATACTATAAGTGACGTCAGTTTAAAATTAAAAATAGGTAGGGTATAATAATAATAATAAATCAAAGTAAACAGGATAAATCTGTGAGCATAATCTATAATATTGATATCGAGAGAAATGCAGAAATATGGCTTTCTCTCCAATCTCAAAGTTCTGTGTGTCTTGTGATGTGCGCCCATCTTCACCTAATACACCACTTGATGCGATAAATCTATTAGGAAACTCATTCCGCTATTTTCACCAAAACTAAATATTCCGCTATTTTCACCAAAACTAAATATTGCGATATTTTAATGCATGGAGCGGTCGCGGCTTCAAAAATAAAACGCTGTTATTATAAAGGAAATTAATTTTTATTTCAGTAATTTCTGTTTTTGATTAAGCTAGATTTGATTTTTTATAGAACTGGATACACGAGTATTAAATAAAACCACAATAAATTGATATATATAATGAATGTATATTATATTTGTAGGACATCTCGGCGGAGTCATCGGAGTGAAATAAACAATAAAATTTAGCAGTCTTCTTGCTCTTTTTGTTTATATTAAATAATAATATAATAAAATGAATCCTGTTCGGCGTTGCCGCTACTCAAATAGACAGGTTTCTTTAAGGATTACACCGACACAAATTAATTCGATTACAAATATATATGTAATAAAATGGATTAAATCAAAATAAATACGTTATTTGCAAACACATATTCGAGGATGATTTGAAAAATTCGTAACCTTGAAAAAATAAGCAACAGCCGGATTCAATTTATTATTGATATCGATAATTTGAACATTTTCAAATATGAATTAAATATATTAATTAGAAAGATCAATTTTATCGAAAAATATTGTTGTTGCGCCGCCGGGATTCGAACCTGGATCTCTTTCCTAACCGGGGAATGTGCATTATCCAACTATGCTACAGCGACAATATTTTTAGCGACAATTTACGAACCTACATGTTGCCTTTTTGATATTAATAAATTTAATCGTTCCATTATTTGAAAGAGTCATCTACCTTATTTTTACAGAATCTCAAATACCTTTGAGTAAACTGATAGCATTTTGATTAGATTTTTTTAATAAAAATGAAAAATTTTATTGCTTTTGGCAACATCTGAAATCTTCACTTTTAACATCCGTTTAAATTTAGTGTGTTTTGACATTTTTTTGAAAATTGATAAAATTCAGCTGCACTCCGTGATTAAATATGTTTTTATCGAAGATTTTACACCGAAACAAGTATCTGAAGGGTTGTCGGAAACATCGCCGGAGTCAAAAGGCGGGCAGCGGGGTTTAAACGAGGACGAGGCTTCATGTTGAAGACGACCCTCGAGAAAGGCCACCGACTCCAGTCATTTTAAAAATCAGAAGAGAGAAGAAATCAAGAAGAGCAGTTTCAATAGTCGCGCTGTACGCCACCAGATTCCGATTGAAGAGCCACCGTTAAGACTTCCATTACTTCACTATTTTGAAGACGGAACGCAAAACGGTTAAAACTTTCGAAGAGATTGTATTAAAAAAAATAATAATGATTTAACCGTAGTGTTTTTTTTTTAGTTGATCTTCGTACAAATCGACGCGACTAATTCTGTAGCGGACCACCTAATGGATGATTTTATATAAGTACGTAAGTAAATAAGTACAATATAATTTTCCACCTCTCTGCATAAGTATATGTAGTATTTATATAAATAAATATATATTTAAAAAAAAAATTATCACGGAATACCACAGCGAAGTACACACTCGTCGCCATCTAAAGATCTTGACATTGTTCTTCTACAGAATGTGATGTATTTGTTCTTGGCTATAACTTGATGATATCAAAAGCAAAATCGCCACAATAGTGAATACAACTATAGAAAATAGAGGGTGGCACTTTTACAACTGATAACTGCTTTGAAAACATCCATTTTAAATCTCCGCTTTGGGTTACAATCGGTTATCACTTACAAAAAAGTTTATCACAATTTCGTCAATTACATATAGTGGCGGTTTGGCTTCTGAACCCGTTTTCACCTTGACTGCACGCCATTGTACGAGCATATTGGCGTGCTTGTGGCCTGGGGATCTAGCGGTCGGGGGTTCGAGTCTCGTTCCAGGGGGGGCATCGAGTTAGTCCTATGTTCATAGCACGAGCGTTTAGCTTAGTTTGGAAATAGTAAGAATATTGATGTGATACGTTCCAATTCTTCTCTCCTTCGCAATTGTTTAGGATTTGCAGGCTTACCTACATACCGATCGCATAGTAGTAGCAGCAGCATAATAAAGGGTGTTTATTTTTAGAGGTATAGAACTTAAAAATGAAATAAATCACATAAAAATCTATTGTCTCTGGTTTATCGGCATAGACTAGTGACTTATAAATTGATTGTGGCGCGCGCCGTGTGGCATGTTGCGCCGTTTTGTTGAAACCACAGCTCTTCCACATTAATTCATTCAATTAGGGAACAAAAAAGTCAGTAATCATGGATTTATAGCGCTCTCCATAGACTGTAACTTCTTCGGTGCGCACTGTACGACGTCTCTGCGGGATGCGTATTATCAATTAGAGTATGCGCGGTGCGAAAACGATCCATGGTTATTCGAATTACTTGCTCGGATGGACTAGTATGTCGATCGTAAAATAGACGTAGCCGCACGGTAAGTTTCGCGAACTGAACCACGATTTTCGAAATAAAATTGCACAATTTGCAAGCGTCGTTCTGACGTAAGTATATTCATTGTGAAATGGAGCGAAACCAAACTGAGCACAAATCAGCTATCAGGTGTCAAAGGAAAAAGTGAAAAAAAAACATCCTTTAGTAGGTGCGGAATCCCCGAGTCCTCGCTGCCGGCCTTTACACGCCAAGTGCAGTTTCCTGGCAATGATTGTAATTTTCCACTACATTTAAATCACCGCGGATTAAATGCAATTAATTATCAAATCTTAACGGTGAGACGTTTTCCTTGGAAAAATTCCTTATCTGTTGCACACAACCAGGGTTCATTCAGCCAACGCAGCCTTACTGCTGGCTGACCTCCTCGAAGGGCAGCCGCAACAACTTCTGCCGCCGTGTAGCCCAACACCTCTTACAATATCAGACACGGTGTGTTTATCGATACAGTTAAATATTTTTTTTTTTGTAAATTATGTAAAAAATCACGTAAATAATTTTTTTATTAATTAAACATAAAATAAATAAACTTTGTACTGCACACCAATGTTCCCTCTAATTTTGGTTTATGCTATTTTAAAGATCGGTGCCATTGATGGACGCTGGGGGAGAAAATAAGAAAAAAATTTACCACTCCAGCATAAGTTAGTGTATTGACGTAATTACGTTAAAGATCTCCCTGGTTGATCACATTACTAACCAAAGTAAAACGACGGAGGCTGCCACTGTCCTCATACTGAACCTTATGAAGAGAACAGCCGCGCGCGGACGGAGGGAATGTCAGTTCGAAAAACCACCGCTCGCCAATTTACGTTGGTCGGACTATAATGAAAATGTATCAAGATAACTAATTACATCTATCAAGGAAAGCTATATACTTCGGACACATTCTCCGCGATGAAAAATATTACCCATTATTCATTACGCGAGGCAAGTCAGAAGGCAGCAGAGACGTAGGTAGAAAGAAATTATCTCGGGCGCGTTACCTCAGAAAGTGGTTCAATACCCAAAATGGTGGTGATCTTATATACGAGTACATCAAAATACTGCAATATGGTCGCCAACCTTCGATAGAGGGCGGCACATGAAGAAGAAGACTTGTTAAAAATTGTGCACGCGTTATATTTTTTTGTTTGCGCTGTGATGTTGACTTACGTGCGCGCGCGCACACTAGCACACCTCAGAGGGAACATCCTTTGAAGATGATGATGATGAAAAGTTTTGGGGAGTCCAGTTCCTCTCGAAACTTTAATACTGATAAAGTAAATAAATTGTGTTTTTTAACAAATCAACCAATTATTAATTAACCTCGGTGTGAAAACAAACCGGGATGAGAAAGGACCCAGTACCGTTTTATGAGCAAACGCTCCTATATCGGTCCTTCTCATTCGTCGCCAGATTGACATTTTTTTTTTAATGCTACAAGTCAACCGTGCCGCGCCGCTACGCTACATGGGTGACAGGGTAAATATACCCCTCACTGGGATGACCGGAAAATTGACATTACTGACGTAATTGAGCCAATATCATCAGATCGATCATGTTGTAAATGATGAATGGTGTTCGCCTGTTATTATTATCTACTCATTGTTTAGCAGTGGACTTATTACAGTTAGAGCACTTCATTTATGAGCATTATCGTATATATAAATATTATTGTCTATTGTTTAGCTTTATCGATTAAACGTAATGGTTGTACAGAGTGAAGCGCTGTCAAGGTGTCATCATTTTTAATTAAAAAGCAACAGTACTAAACTAACTGTCCGGTGATAATAATAATATATACGTTGATCATAATAAGTATAGATTAACTATATATATAAAATAATTTCTAAAACTTTTAATATTAATAATTTCGCCAAGCGACCTACACAGCCCGAGGATTCGACCCTTGTCCCGGAGGCCGTCTAGTTATGCACACTCAGGTTTTTTTTTATGCGGTAGACACGTTCCACAGGAAAACGCATAAAAAAAGACTAGACACACGTATAAAAATAAAGGATACGTTCAATAATTTTCTAAAATCGCTAATTCGTTTGTTTTGACGTTATGAAAATTTATAAGTAAATAATAATGTTAACAATAATTTTATTAACATAAAATGATATAATATCTATTTTAAATATGTACTACAAAAACCCGCACGAAAATTTTTAGGTTATGTTTTGTCGCTGACAGCTGTGGGAACCGTAGACAATTTAGCAGTAAACTAACAGACGGTTATAGGATGAACGCCGGTAAGATTTACTACCGGACCGGCGTTTATTGTTGGTAAACTAACCGAAATTTGATCTAACGGCCCTTAAACTAAATATACTAAATTTCTGAAAACAATGGAGGGGAGAAGCGCGTCCAGACATGCCCAACTTCACTTGGTTTCGGCTGAATTGTACTGGCGCACACTGTGTTTGCATATACAGACAAAATTCTCCGAATTTTTGACCCTTCCAACATGTCAAATTGATCTAAAATAGTTATTTAAAAAAAAAAATGCTTCTTGAAATATAAACCGCATAACTTCAAAACCGTATAAAAATAGTACGCATAAAAATAGACCCGAGTGTACTTACACTTTCAGCAGAAAAATATGCATTTTAAAGACTCTTTAAATCTTTTATGTAAATAAATTTATAAGAATCAAATATTTGTTTTTCGCTTTGAATGACATTTACAGGTTTTATTATGATATGTCTATAAAGAACACACGATAATACAAAATAAGTAAACACTACAACCATTTTTCAAATGTTATTTTTTTGTATCCGGATCCATTACTAATACGTGTCTCTAACGTTTTCTGTTTTGTATGTAAATTTAAAAGGAAACTGATACATTACATCGGCGTGAAGTGTGAATTTTCATAGAAATACAATCTTGTTCTGAAGGTACACTTTTCAAATAGAAAAACAAACGACGTCATTTCTACTGTCATTAGCAGCAAAAAATTAAAAAATATTAACACGTAACGGTGATGAATCGTTATTTTCAAATTTCTGAATTTATGTAATTTTATAAAAATTATTTCATCGTTTCTTCTTCTTCTTCTTTTAAATAGGCAATCCACCATTTGGGAGTGATTTGTGCCATTAATCAAGCTAAAACTTTATTTTACAGAAAAAAGTACAATAATATTATAGAATAGGAAATATTGTATTCCAAATCAATACTATTGTCGTTCAAAAAATTTGCTATTATACATATTAAATATGGCGAGTTAAGGGAAAGAAGATGACACAAATTAACCGTGAGTTAAAAATTACCATTGACCAGATTACTGTTAAAAAAAAACCTGTGATCCGCAATGGACAGGCATAAAAAATACATGTCAAGGGTTTCCTCCTCGGCACCACACTCATACATTGAGGAATCTATTAAGTTCAATCTGAATAAATGTGAGGCTACCTGGCAATGCCCAATTCTCATTCTAGAGATATTTGATATTGTTATTTTGAAGATGTTCCTTTTGGAGAAGCAGGAGGTGTGGGGAATAGATCTTTGAATTATTTTAAGCAGATTACCCTTATGATTATTTGGATCCATCCATTGTGCAGTTCAACTAAAATTCATGCGTTTTTTTACCATATTAAGCCACACTCTTGGCCATTTTATCAGCACATTCATATTTATTAATTAGAACACATTCTTATTGTGAAGTTGTAATTATTCAGAACAGACGGTGTGATATTTTTAATACTAATTAAATGCATTAATTAGAAAGATATACATACATATAAAATCAATTTTATCTAAAAATTTGTGTACGCTGTCTTTGTCGCGTCGGCAGGTCCGTTATTATTGACAGTTTAACCGAAAATATCAATGTTGCTATTTGTAGTTCACGTAGTGGCGTGATATTATCATTTCGTGGGATACCTTGTCTCAAGACACGGGTCCCCCAAAATGTCCAGACGGCTCCTTGCACCATAAATCCGCCCCTGAAGATTCAGGGATTATCTCGAGTCGAAAATCTCACCCTTGTGAGCGGGGGGGGGTATTAATGTTTGGTAAAACACAATCTTCTTATTTCTCGTTTTGCTCACTGCGTTCTGCTGCGCGATCGGAATATTTTGATAATTACTATGTTACGGTGATTTCTTCGTAATCTCGCACCGTGTCAGGTGTGTACCGACACGCGTCACGCCGCAGAGTTAATGAGCAAAGAAAATTACAAATGAACGACTTCGTTTTTCGTTTATATATAATATACATTATTAATCTCACTATCGCGTTGTGCAATATCGCTGATATTAATTTAAACGTGCATTAAGCGAGCTGGCCATAGTTGTGCCGGTATAAAACTCGATCCCCATCATACGAGCGGGCGCGTGCAGGTTGACAGTACTGACGTAATCAACATTGGGACCGAGAAAGTTAGGTTGAAAAATACGCAGAAATTCCAATCTAACGCGATTAATCGTTACGGCGCTTCACTCAATACTTTCATATAATAACTAGCATTTTACCCGTCTTGAAATGGCCAGACGGCGAAAGCCCTGTTGATGACCATACAATTGGTTCAGAAACATCGGTAACAAAGCAGAATGGCACAGAAAACTCTGTACAGAGGATTCTGTATCGGCCGTAAAATCAATTTTCCAATGTTAAAAATCATTGTTAACTCCTTGGCCGGTCCACGTCGCAAGTTTACGACAGAGAAAGAGATGGCACGAGAACTGTGACAGTCAGCAGCGTCTATTTTGCATGGCAAATAACCATCAAATAACGCATGATATCACCGACACCGCGGATCGGATCTTTAAGTAGTGATATCGTACGGCGCCCCATAGAAATCTGTTTCAACTCAAAAACACAACGAATTACATCTGAAATCGAGTGTAAAAATTGACACTTTTCCTCCATACAAAATTGACAGCTGGCGCTCACTTTTGCATTGCCAGATCGCAATATCATTAAATTTGAAAATTTAATACACATACACTCATGTCGACATCAAAGTTCTAATATTTTAACAGTTATCGAATTTTCGAAAACTTTTTTGATTTTATTTTTACTTTACATATTATATACTTATTTCGTTGGTGGAGACTGCCGACTGCTTTTTAGACATTCCCGATATGCTCGCTACTACCGCAGAGTCCGATGACGAGAAGGACGCAATAAGTTTGAAAAGTACCTGGAACGTTCCTAGTTGAGTAAATTGTCAGCTAGATTTTGACGTACGTTCGCGATATTTTTAGTTAGTAATTAAAATGAATATACGAGCGTTTTACTATAAATACGCCATCATTTTATTTGTATGCTATAATGTGTAATATGTACGTAGTTGTGATGTGAAGTGTTAATATATTTTTGTTCTAAGCATCACATTAAACACAATAATATTAATAAAATCTGATGTCGCCCTTCCAAAAAAAACAAATATAAAATATCAACTTTTATTTTTTCCTTTTTTTCAATTTTTTTTCATCTCAAAACCGTCCGAAATCGCGACCCATGTATGCTTATGGTGAAATAGTACCCACGGTTTTTTTTTTTTTCGAATTTAAAATTTTAAAATTCGAAAAACTTAGCCTGATTTTGAATTTTAAGAATTTTAGCGCCAATATGGTAGTATGATGCAGTTTCACCTACGATTTTTTTTGGGCGGCTAACAGGTTAAATACGTAATGTTCCGTGGTTTCGTGACTCCGACGCCGCCTGGCGGCAAATTCGTAATTTCGCTAAATAAAGTGGTTTGATTTTCTTTAAACTGGCCGGCTGGGAATTTGATACAGCAAAAACCCAGATACTATTCTGATCTCTGAATCTGGCATCTTGGCCCGCTCGGCTATGACCGGAAATGCGTCAATATTATCGCATTTACAATAAATATATTCAGTACAACATCATACGCGAAGTAGGACGCTCGCATTTGTAGCGGTACATACGCGCCCTTACATTTGGTACGTACAAATATATTTTCATATAACTTTGTTACACATCTTGTTATATATTTGGATTATATTGTGTATTTTATAAATTTAAAAAACATTTCATAACATTCCACAAAAAATAATTAGACATTATAAAAAGAGATGTGCGTTATAAATCTATCTATCTAACATTTAATTCAGAATTACGATTAATTAAGTAGGCTGAAACATTAACATAACATATATAAAAATAAATTTTAACACTGACATAAAATAGATAAGTAGGTATATATTTAAAAAAAAAAAAGCTCTGCATAGGAGGTAGGTCTCCAACCGAATCACATATAGTTAAAGTAAATACAAAATGTATTAAATTTACAAAGAATAAGAGAGAACACGACATTAACAAATGAAGTAAAGGATTAACAACGACTGAATATTAATGTTTCGTCTCGGCTACCAGATGCTTACAGCGGCAGAGGGCCGGGGCCGAAAAATGTGCGATCCTGCTTGAGCGGTTCTCCTTCGCGAATGACAAGGAGTAAGGCATAATAACTTGACAAAAAGCAGTGGCGTGCTGTAGGTATAGTTTTAGGTTATGCTGTTGTTACCAATGATATTATACAATCATATATAATATATGTGCTTTCGTTTAACCAACGTCTATATACGACCCTATCATGTATTTATTTATGATTTTAGAGTACTGTTAATAGTGTTTTTAAAGTTTAAGTTTTAACGTAAAATAATACTTTCTTACCCATATAAAAAATGTATGGACGTTTTTACAAAAACACTTTCTATGACTGAACATGATTCATTTATTCTTTGAAAATACTTCACGTAATAACTTAAGGAAATAGTTATGCCAATTGCTTTTTTGTTTAATTGGCGAATTAGTAAAAGAGGAAGTAGACACTTCAATGATTTGCACGCAGTTGTGACCTTTTCTAATGTTATTATGTTAATAAACAGCATAGGTAACGACTCCATACAAAACGGATCAACCGAAAGGAATTTTCAATTCAGTAAATAGCCATTTATATGACTTGTATTTTGTATCCGTTTCTCTAGATATAAATCATAAATAATAATAAACCTATATTATATACAAACACAAAATATGATTGTGTAATAGAGAAAAAATCAATGGCGGGTGCGGAGCAAAACAAAGCGCCATTTTTTTCCGATGCAAAGTACCAACAGAACGATAAAAATACAGTCATGTCAGACGTACTACAGTACTCCGTTAAAAAGAAAACAGAATCAAAATACATTAAGTACTTTCTTAGAAAATAATTTTCAAAGATCGTGTCCATTCAAATGCAAGAAATATATATATTATCCTAACCTAACCAGACGAACTACTGAACTCAAATGAGTGTATGATCAAATGAATCATTAATATTTGAACGCGAACAAAAAGTAACAATGTAAACTGAGTCGGTAAACAGTGGCGGGGAGATAACTGTAAAGCAGCAGACAGATAAAAGAAAATGTTCCAACAAGGTAACTTATTTGAAAATCAACAGACAAAATATTAAAACAATGTAGAGTAATTAAGATTCATTAAACCATAGACAAATGTCTGGCGGACTTGTAGATTATCCAGTAGCGGTGACAGTCCGAGGGTAGGTAAGTACCAGTGGCGTGCAGTAGGCACAGACTTAGGTTACGCTGTTGCCGACGATGCTAACTATGTATACAATACGTATACTAGGTATCAAAAAAAAAAAAGTTAGAAATTACTTTATAATTTACAAAACAATTCTGACAATTTAAATTTAGACTATAGCTCGTCATATCTAGCTAATAAATTCACACATTCGATGAAATTACCGCGGTCCGCGGGTTCATCAGATTCGTTATGCCCTCGAAAGGGTACCTAATTCCCGAATTGCGAGAAAATAAGTTATATCAAATGGACGTTGAAAAATATTACGGTTTTTATCTACTTTTTCATTATGACGAAAAATTATATTTCTACTTTCTTTAGATAAGGATAGATAATATTGATACGCTGCTGGTCGGGTCCAAAATTATGCAACGCAATAATTGCTCGTAAAATTTTTTTAACTGAAGAAAAATTGTTGCAAGTCATCGTATCCAGATTTCCAAATACTACTCTTATTTGAAAATAATAAACACATCAATTCCATCAAGTTTTATAAATAGGTACTACGGCAAGAATGTGTAATGTATTTTGAAGACGGTTTATTTATAACTAAATCTGAAATTGGACGACCAATTTGAATTACACGTTTCATTGTGCTATGATACAATCGAAAAAATGGTTTATAATGTCGTCGGAACTGGCAGTCATAATTAAAAACTAATTCATAAAAACAGAAACTTACACTATTAATTGAAATATACATATATGTCTGTACGTACTGATATATTAATTCAATGTAATAATCAACATGAATAATACACTCTCTCACACTTTGCAGATGATTGACAATTTGACAAGATGAAGAGCAAATTGGCCGTTGGAATAGGTACACCGTGGAAAAGAGTTTAGTTAGCGAAGCAAATATGTAAAAGTTTAATGACACGGAGTTTTTCCTTTCGAATTAAGCACAATTGCCCAATAGGTTATAAGTGAGAAAATATGCAGTTTAGTAGGTTTCTCATACGGATTGAACAAACAAGTTAGACGCGACCGACGCGTACATGCCCATGAAGTTGTACACAAATAATTTGCAATTTATCACAATAACACAATAACAAGACCATCTAGCCACGGGTTACGCTAATGTATGATTTATTTCATATGATAAGATTGTTTAATTTATTTTTATTTCCCAGAATCTTAATTAATGCACAGCTTGTATGCAGTGTAAGTACAATAGGTGGTTTCAGTCAGGATATATAAAGTTTATAGCTGTCGGCATTGTAAACTTAGTAACCAATATTTAATCATTTAAATCGATACATGACATGTATGTTGTTGTTGTTGTAAGCAGTTTTTATAGTAGCGTTCTATATGAAATGTATAATTTTAAATATATTGTTTTTGCTCTACCGGGATTCGAACCTGGATCTCTATTTCCAATCCGGTGAAGTACACTACCAATCGTGTTATAGGGCCAGTATGACAAATTTTCGAACATATATGTTACACTTTTTCAAATGAATACATCTGTCGTTCCATTATTTGAAAGCCATCTACATTGTTTTTACGAAATCACAAATACCTTTCGAGTAAACCGACTGAAGACGCCAGAATTATCAAGTCATTTTTATTAAATATTGGACACATTGATACATAAATTGATTTTATATGTATATATTTATAATTATATACCGTCTGTTCTGAATAATTACAACTTCACAATAGGAATGTGTTCTCATTAATAAAATGTATAATTGATATCACAGTATAATTAAAGTCACGGTAATTTTTAGTGAATCGTGCCCTTGATGCGTAGTCAAGTCCCAGCGCTGGCGCGGGTCACCTCAACCATCACCCCGGCGTGTCATTTCAAATTTTTGTAATTTGTTAAGTTAATTTTGAAATAAACAGTTTTTTTTATCATTTTGAATAATACAATTATTTCAAACTATATAAACGAAAACGCCATGCCGTCGACGCGCTTGATGTTAGCGTCTCGCCTACAATAAAAAAAACATCATCCTGTACGTCGTGTTCGTCTTATTTTTAACAAGACATATTTTGAATCTTACAACTGTAATCATCTACGTATCTTCATCGGCGGTCCCCCGTTACGAGGATGATGTCTTCCAAGATTTATCGATTGTGAGTTCGAGTGTGGCTGATGAGCAGGGAGATTCTGAGAGAGGGATCTTATATATATATATATATATATATACTATAGTCCGACCAACGTAAATTGGCTAACGGCGGAGGCCGTCACTGTGATTGGTGATGAATTTCTATCTTGGAAGTGGATAATTTAATTTAATTTGTTTCTTACATTCGTACATATTATACATTATAAACAATTCTTAAAGTATATAAAAAAGGTGAACGATCTTCATAATGCAAGTGATGTTTACTGTCTCCTTAATCAGACCGAAGTCTGTACTGAAGGAGACAGGTCCATCCGTTGTCTGTCATACAAATATGAAATTATTTTTTATTTTATTTTTATCTAAATCAAAAATATCCACGATTGAAACACTATGCAAAAGGAAAAATGAATATAAAGATATGGCGTGCTGTTCGTGTGATCATTTCCATGAATCTATGTTCAGTTTCCTTTCTGCCAACACCCGAAAACCAGCTCCCGAGATGGTGTTTGAGATTGTCCATCGAGAATTGTTTCATACTGCTCGGCAAAATGTTATAGGCTTTGGGGGCCAGAAACGCACTTGTTTTCATTTTAGGCTTCACTGTGATCCTATTCTGTTTTACTCTCGTAACATAACCATGAGATGGACATTGAGGAAGTTCTCTGTTTGTACTCATACTGAACCTTTTATGAAGAGGGGACGGAGGCGCGCGGACGGAGGGAATGTCAGTTCGAAATGTCACCGTTCGCCAATTTACGTTGGTCGGAAACGCAGTTAGTTGTCTACAAAACTACAGGATTAGATAAATCTATTCGTTTTTGAACGAAAAATATTGTTGAGATTTTTT
Organism: Eubasilissa splendida; assembly: GCA_031772225.1. NCBI lineage: Eukaryota > Metazoa > Arthropoda > Insecta > Trichoptera > Phryganeidae > Eubasilissa > Eubasilissa splendida. The sequence continues at coordinate 23,633,012 of CM062845.1, read as the reverse complement.
TGGTTTCTCATATCGGTCGCCGAGTTAAAACCTTTTCAATTATTTCAGATCCATCTGTATATCTCAATCTCTCTTATGTAGCCAATTGGGGTAGGTCAATACCATACTGACGCCATTGGCCTTGTAAAATGTTTTAAAAAAATCGCGCAGGTGTTGCGTATTGAGTCGTTTTACCATTACGTCGCGACGGCGAACAATTCAAATCAAAGCAGTCTAACTACGCATGGCAAATAATTTATTACATTCTAGAGAAATGATCTATTTATTGAATTAACCCATTATATGCTCTCTCACAGTTACATTCAGTACTTTCACATGTTCTATTAACCTCTTGTGTGCGAAATTTTCAAATGCTATTTTTTTTTTTTATCAGTATATTTTATTAAATAATTTTATTTGATTTGTACGAATTTCAATAATTTGATATAAATTACATCAATGATTGCCCGACGGTTTTACAAAAAAAAAAAAAAAATGATCAAACATTAATGTCAAATTTTCCATAATTTAATGAAGAACACTCCCCATAGTTTTGAACAAATACAATATCTGCGTATCACCCTGTACATAGTATATTGAGTATATCAATCAATCAGCAAATGTTGACAGGTGATATTATAATCCGCCAATTCAGCGGACATTAAACTGATTAAGAATTGCACAAAGGTCAAATATTAGACCGAAAGTCAAGTTATACACGATTCATAATTGATATCTCGCCGTACCAAGTGAACGAACCTGGATTTATAATATTCATGAATACGGCCTGTGGGGCCTGACCCCCCCCCCCCCCCCCACCCACAGCTCACCACAATGGAGCGTGTTTTAATTAGTTTTTAATTTTTCTCATATTCTTTACAAAGTTTAATTATAAATTTAAGAAAAAAAAAAAATAATAATAATAAGACGAACGCCACTGTATCGTTTGTGTAAAAAAAATAATATTTTCTTTGTTAAACCATTATTTGTGACTGATAGTAATAATAATTAGTAACTGATTATTGATAATTTTTCAAGCTAGAAAGTCGAAACGACGTGTTTGCGCGGTCCAGTGGTTACGATACTCGCTTAATGATCTAGTAGTGGTCGGGGGTTCGAGCCTCGTTCCAGGAAGCAATCAAATTAGTCCTATTTTCCTAGCACGAGCATTTAGCTTAGTTTGAAAATATTTTTTTAAAAAATCATCAAGGTTTAAATAACGGTTTACCATCACTAACATATGCGTCTTACTTAGTAGAGTGACTCACCAACGTGTACAGATGTAATCAAATAAAGCGATCATACGAACAGCGTACCTTATTCCACTACCGAACCTTTTAGTAACGTATCTCGTTAACGTGAATAGTTCTGACGCCACCTATGTGACACATCAATGTATAATGCGCCCGGACTACAGCTGACTAGTGTCCGACCGAAGGTCAGTTTTTGGCGGAAACCGAAGCCGATTGTTCGGCTCTTGCAATTCAATCCAATGAGGTTATATAACAAAGAGTCGAATCACATGTGGTGATTTGAAGCTTCAATGGTGATATCACGAAATTCGTACATACACATCGATTAGTCATCTGCCATTCGCTGGTGACGCTTGGCTATCATTATTAGAACAAAGTGCGCTTTTTAAATGGCCTAATTATTCAAAATGCCGACTTGTGCTGTCAAACTGTGTTCATTAAACTCTAATAAAATATCAAAAACATTAAGTGTTATTGGATATCATCGGTGAGAAGTATTTTTTTAAGTTTTAATTTTGCTCATACATTAATACCGGCACCTATCACAGAAACGCGTTAAGTCCAAATTTTGAAATTAATTAATCATCGTGTTTAGGTATAATGAAAATAAAGCAATTATTTGGATAAAAATGACTAATATACTTGCTTTTATTCAAGTTAGTTAGACCAACAAATGGAATTTGAATATATGTGTGAAAAAATTATAATATTATCGAAATATATTAAACACGAAACGAAATATTAAACGCCACGACAGTTTACCACAATATATAAAAAAAATATTAATGCATCACAAATTACGAGATATAAGAAATATACAGATTTTGAATTGTTCTTTAGCAATAATAAAAATTAATAGCGCAACTGAAAATTATAGACCGAAATTTATAGAAAATGAATCAAATGAGGCGGATAGTGAAAATCTAGTTACAAAATTGACGAAAATTTCCAAGCAAATAATTTCATATATTGTTACATGCGTTGGCTAAGAAGTTATATTGCACGCCCTGTATAGACAGCCTCTTTGCCAACGAGAAATCGATTCGCTTTAGTTTTATCATACAGAAAGATAGGAGAGGGTTATTATATCCATAATTTAAATAAATAATTTAAATTTCTTTAGACAGTTTAAACGTTCATTGTAAAGAAACGCATCCTCTAGATAATCACCAACTGCAATTGTCGAGAGCTGTGCTGGATAGGTATTTGTCTATTCGAGTAAGGTGTATCTTACAAAATTAACAAATATGAAACCTACTAAAAGGCGATATTACGATAAATTGGTAATTTTTAATGATAACTAGTAAATGAAATGGAAAATCACATTTATTAATTTATTGTAATTATCTCATACTCTAAATATTACTTTTTAATACAAGAATCGTATTTCTGGTGTGCACGTACACTGTTAATGTAAAAAAATATTATTGTGAATTAGCTATTTCGGCGTTAAACCATTTAAGGGTGTACTTTTATTTTTCCAGTTTGAAATTCGAGAAATTCTTCGTGGATTCACATAGTATTTGTTTTACAGAAACATTAGCCGTACATTGTTTCCGTAACTACCCACTACCCAGCGAATCTAATCCTGTTTGATTTAGTAACGAATCCCCACAAACTTGGTCGTATTAATTAAACACGTCAATTCAGTAAATAAAAATATATAACGAATCTTTGACGATTTTAAACATCTCAAAGAATGACAACGCAATATTTTGAAACAAGCAAAACACAATATAAATATCGACCTTAATAAATAAATATTATTGACTTATAGTGTTATTGCAAGTAACGCTCTAGACGTTCGGGTATTTTCGAGAACTGCCGATCATTGCCGAACAACCGAATGGCCTTCTCACATACGATAAGATCTGACTTCAAAATTTCAGAATCTCAGAACAACGGGTTCAACTCAGTTCAACTCTCAGTTCAACTCTCTGGATAAATCTCTTCGGTTCAATCGTACTTAGAAATGTTAGAACACCAACTAGAAAACATACACAGCAATGCAAATTCCACACTGTTACATATTTTTCTGCCTTATGATGTTGATAATAATTGTAAATACATTCCATTAAATTGCAGTTTTCCAGTTAAATTCAGTTCATCATTGAACTGAATTTTATTTCATTTGTTCGTGCGTTTTCACCACTTTTCGGCGGCTAGATATAAAGCTTCGGCTTCGGCCAAACCTTCGGCAGATTTTATTCGAATCCGAAGGTGGCCGAAGTCGAAGCCGAAGGGGGCCGAAGTCGAAGCCGAAGCTTCGGTTGGGCTTTACTGATAACGTCGCTAGCGCGAAACCCGGAGTACGGATGCTGATCTCAATACGTGCACAATCCAAAGGTACAATACGTGGTGATGGTGAAAAATCACAAGTACATACCTAACAAGTATACGGCGGATTTATGGCGCGGGGCCTATCTCACTTGACATTTTGGGGCCCTTGCTTCAAAACAGCAATACAGTTATAGAGACGAAGACACGCTGAAGGCGAATCGGAGCAGATGTGACATAGACCCTGAACACTGGCAAACCGCGGCCTATGATCGAGTGCAATGGGGTCATAAAATCCGCCAACGGAAGAGGGTTGACGCAATTGGCGAGAAAAGGAGAAAGATGCATCCCTCGGAACCGCCCTGGATGAAAGGGTGTGCAGATCAAGGATAGGGTTCCTCATAATCGATAAACAGACATCATCCTCGTAACGAAGGACCTTTAAGTATACAGACGATGTTTTGGATTAAACTATCAAGACAGAAACCGAGCATACACGAAATCCTGACAGTAGTTGAGCATAATCAGATCTTTTTTTGAAGTTAGAACAGTGTTTATACTTTTTTTTTTCGCTTTCTCTTCTGTTGCTCCTGTTGCTCTTAGTTTCTCAGTGATTCGTGGTCTTCTGGAAGGCGGAGCTCTATAAATCCTCCACTGCAAGTGTGATGAAGATCCTTAACATAATTTTCAAAATATCCACTTTCTAAATTCCTTATATTCTTATAATATTTAATTTTTTGGATTTATTTATTTATTTCATAGCTAAAAAAGAATAGTAACAACCTTAGAGATTATTTCGATATTCGGTTTGAATTTGACACCTCGTGGCTTGTTATTTTATTTTACTAATAACTTAACATATTTGTAAACTATTTGATTCCTCGGCAGTGTAGTGGTTAGTATTCCCACCTGTCACGTGGAAGACCAGCGTTCGGTTCCCTGTTAGGGAGAATATTATTTTACTTATTAAATGAAAATATGAATACTTATTTGAACCAGAAAAACATGTTTTGTGCAGGGGTGGTAAGATACACTTGTCTGAGATATGACACGCGTTTTTATTCTTTTTTTGCTCTTCGATAGTGGCGGCTTATCTTTATTCCGCTTCGAACTTATAATATATATTGTAAATGTGATGAAATTTTTTATTCTATTCAAATACAACCATCATTATTGTGATGTCCTTGGGATTGTACGGTTGTGTGTGTGTGTGAGTGTGTGTGAATGCCGCACCGCCGGCGTGCGTGTGTGCGAGGCTATAAAGGGCGGCGCGCGGCAGGGCACAGTCTCTTTCTCTGCCTGTTCATCGGCTTAATCGTTTGACCTATACTAGTGATATACCTTGTACTAAATTGTATCGTATTGTAATAAAAGTATAATTGACACAAAGTCTATTTCTTGGACCTTCACATTACGAGGTGTACACTGAAAACGTACTAAGAAGACAAGTACGTAACAATTATAATTCAAATAATCACCTTGGTAGTACAAAGACAAACGATCCTGTGATAGCAGCCGCTCAAATGGAAACCATTCCTATATTAGGTTTTTCGGCTTCGCAAAACATCAAGACCTCATTGGCAATTGTTCTAACGACACCACGTACTGTTTTATCGTAATTAAAATATCAAAGCTGAATCTAACGGCGAGGGGAACAGCCGCGCGCGGGCGGAGGGATTGTTAATAACGAAAAGTCACCATTGGCCAATTTACGTTGGTCGGACTATACATTACCAGCATCTTCATTGGTCAAAAATGTCGACATTATCGGGTCTTACCTGGGCACGCAGACGGAGTGGTAGAGTCCGTAGTTGCGCAGCACGTGCACAAACTCGGGCAGCGTCCGGCACGCGCCCATGATGCTGAAGGCCGCCAAGCAGGTGTTCCACACCACCAAGGTCCCGCGCAGCTCGAACCTGGAACGATATCACACTCTGATGAACTGTCACCCACAAGTCTTCATCCGGGACGAATTTTTCCACTTTACAGTGAAATCTCGGTTCACGAAAATAAGTCGTTCCGTAAAAACCGAGTTGTTCGTAAATCAAAACAATTATTCTCATTAGTTTCAATGTAAAATGTATTAATTTGTTTATTTTGCTTAATTCTACTTCTTGGTTGAAATCTTATAAAAGCAATAAAAATTCACGGCTAAAACGAAAAGAATAAACGTAAAACTAAACTTATCTTACAAAATATGTAGTAAAGTGTTTATGATAACCGTGTAGTGTATTTTATAAGATAAAGATATTTGTCAATACTACTGGATGCGTTGGATGTTCAACGGTTATTATTTCAAGATTAAATTGTAATCGCTCGTAAACCATCAGGGTGAGGTAAGTGGGAGGGGTATTGTTCGACGCGCGTGATTTGCGGATTTGCCACGAGTAAGTGATATAGAAAATTAATATTCTTTACGTGAAACCTTAGCGATAACGATGCTGGAACGTTTTGGAACAACACGAACGCTTGGAAACATATTGTTTACTGACGAAGCACATTTTCATATCGATGGCTATGTTAATTAACAGAACACGAGATACTAGTGCCCTAAAACCATCCGAAACATCCGAAAACCCGAGGGAACGACATCAAAAACGTTTGCATTGTCCAAAAACGACAGTGTGGTGTGCAATTTCTGCCCGAGGGATAATTCACGTCAGCGAGACACAGTCACTGCTGACGTGTAGTGCCGAATGATCGACGAGTTTTTGGTACCTCAACTGCAGCTGTTTCCCGGGTTCAACAACAGAGCACAATTTCAGCAAGACACTCCACACACACCTAGAGTTTCAATGGAGAAGCTGAGGGGAATTTTTCCCGATAGATTAATCAGCAAGTACGGAGACCTTACACCGTGCGACTTTTTTTTGTGGGGATACCTTAAGTCGAGAGTTTACAGCGACAAATCTCGAATAACATTGTAGTTTTTTATTAAATTTAATATTAAACTTGAAAATTTTCCACTGCACACCCTTCACTATACGATGGTGACACAATTTAAATTTAAGACATACCTACACATTAATTTGTCATATCTTGATTGGAATTGAATTCGAGAGACGATCGACTTAAAATAAATATAAAAAATACATTCTATAATACTGTTAATAAATATAAAATTATACTTATTGCATATTTGAGACTGGCCCGAATTAACACAAATGATTTCGTATAAAATAATACCAACTCCAGCGAGACTTGCTGGTTACCCATAGAGATGACTATACCGTAAAGTCGCCAACAACACGAATGGCCGTCTCGACACAGAATTTCTCTAGCGAGACGGGCACAGTCCAAACTGATTTGTACATAGTATTATATAGTCACTAATAATAAATAAATATAATTGACAACAATTTTAAATATATTAATTATAAAGATATACATATAAAATCAATTTTATCGAAAAATATTGTTGTTGCGCCACCGGGATTCGAACCTGGATCTCTTTCCTAACCGGGGAAGGTGCTTTATCCAACTAAGTTACAGCGGCATTATCTTTAGCGACAATTTTCGACCCTATATGTTACCTTTTTGATATTAATACATTTAATCGTTCCATCATTTGACAGAGCCATCTACCTTATTTTTACAGAATCTCAAATACCTTTGAGTAAACTGATAGCAGACGCCAGAATTATCAATTCATTTTTATTAAATTTTGGACACATTGATACAACTTTATTATTTTAGGAGAACACATTCTTATTGTGAAACATCACAGACCGTCTGTTCTGAATAATTACAACTTCACAATAAGAATGTGTTCTCCTAAAATAAATAATACATAAACATGTTGAATTCAATTGAAATGGCACTGTCGCGGCGGTAAAAAAATAAAATTATACTAACTACTACTATTATCACTTTTTGGACCGCAAATGTGTGGATATTTTTCTATTTAACTTTGCTACACCGCTGATTCTCAAACATGTTGATAATTTCTAATCTCGGTTCCTTTCGATTCGTGTGTTTTATCGGTTTTTATTTTCATTTTTATCACAAAATACGAGTATTCAGTTTTACATCAGCTGCAAGTTATCGATTTCCACTGCCCAGCACTGCACTTTTGTATATTATTTATTAATTATACTTGTGGGAGACATGACGCGGTCGAATGTTTTCATAACATTGAATACAAAACATTTTGCCATGTCATAAATATTTTCCATGATTTGTTCACACTTAGCTACACGATCACGCCGAGAGTTGACTCTACACGTACATACACATATGCATCAGAAACGTCCCGTGCATCACCGGGCAAGGAGATTTCAAAAGAGATGGATATACAGTGAATCATATACAGTAAACAATTCAATGATGACGAAGCCATAATCCATAATTAAAAATTGGTGTGCGGCGCGCACTACCCTCGTTTATTATCAGATGTCGGCCTAGTCATTAGAAATTTGAGTCGTAAAATCATAAACAATTTGTGATGACAATGTGGCGGCCGATACGTTATTTTGTTCTTCTTCCTTTTCACTGTATTAAAATACATTGGAATTTAGTTTAAAATTTCTATGAATTACGAATTAGCAGTGGCGTGCGATAGGTATAGACTTAGGTTATGCTGTTACCGTGATATTATATAATATGCTACATTGTACGTAGATTCGTGAACTTTCGTTTAACCGACGTCTTTTGACAAAATGAAGCCATCATAATAAAAATGCATTATCCTCGAATGCAAAGAACAATCATGAAAAGTGAATGAAATGAAGTTATTTGCGAATTAGTAAATGGGGAAGTAGATGCTTCGATCAGCTCTAAGCCAAATTGTAAACCATCAAATGTCATTCTGTTAGAAAACAGCATAAGTAAGAACTGCGCACAACATGGATCAGCTGATCCATTTCTGACTCTGCCCAGTGGTGTCTCCAATTCGGTAGGTAGCAATTGTATAGCTTGAATAGAACGATAGATTAAAACAGTGGCTAGCAATTGCATTAGCTATAAATGAATAATAACCCAGTAGAGGACTACAGCGCTCCGGTGGCGTCGCGCGGTAGCATCCGGAACTACGCAACGAATGATTCTATCGATACACGGTGGGCGCCAGCGTAAACATATAATATTATAACATATGGATTATTTAATTTATTATAAATTAAATATATTAATTATAATGATATACATATAAAATCAATTTTATCGAAAAATATTGTTGCGCCACCGGGATTCGAACCTGGATCTCTTTCCTAACCGGGGAAGGTGCTTTATCCAACTAAGCTACAGCGACATTATTTTTAGCGACAATTTTCGACCCTATATGTTACCTTTTTGATATTAATACATTTAATCGTTCCATCATTTGATCAAATGATCATCAAATGAATAATAACAACTTACAACAATAAGAATGTGTTCTCCTAAAAAAAAAAAAAAATTAATTTATATTAGTTTCTCAGAATTTTTAGTAATGCACAGCCTATCTGCTTGTATGCAGCGCACGCTCCTGCGAACTAGATATATATATATATGTCCGATACACCTAAGATGTATGCGAATCGTAGGTACTGTTCGGGGTTTTAAACACTAATTTAAATATAAATTTCGTCGAACAATGAAAAAGGGAAAGCTTGCGTGACGCAAATAGTGCGGGAACGAAGATGTTATGATATGCGAAGAAAGGTTAAGGATTTAATGAAATTTTTAACGGTGAACCCGCGCCACATTTAACCGGAAAGATAATAAACATATGACCCGCTCCAAGTCAACGTCAAATGTAAATATTTAGAGTACGGCCGATCATCCGACATGACCGACATGTCGCCGATGCGCCAGTTCAGGGCCACAGTCCTGTTTTCACAGCTCAGTTTAAGATAAATAAGTATACAATAAAATGAGATATCTATTATTTGTTTAATAACTATATACCTTTGTAGGTGAAAATTCAGTAATTGTGTGTTCTTGGACACATTCAAACATTGCTAATAATATACTGGTCAAAATACGAAAATATATAAAAATTGAAAGATATTGATTTTTCTGGTATATTCTAGTATAAACATTTTACATATAAGAGAATATTGCTATAGATAATTTCAAAAAATAATTATATTCTCATTTTGACATATATGCTGTTAATTAATATCAAATTTAATCCATAGATGGCGATAGTGTAGTGGTATTCCAAGCGATTCCACATATTAACATATATATATAACTTTCAAAAATATTGAGCGGAATGGTGAACGTTACATTGTGTAAAGTGATCATACTTCCATATTTTTCCATTAATAAAAAATAGCTTCGTCTCCATGAGAGATATCTATTATTTGTTTAATAATATATCTGATTGAAAAATGTCGATGATGTCAGTTGCATTGCGACTTCTACCGGCCCTGCTTATCTGATGGGGCTCGGGCCGCTCGGGGCGGGCTACCCCACCAAGGAGATTGTCGATTTGAGATAATTTTTCTAAACATATTAGATTATTTAGAGCGTTACTTTCACATGGCATTTACACCCTCGCTCGGCGCTGCCAACGGCCAACTGGCGAACGATGGACGATATGACCAGAAGTCGGCGAGCGGTGTGAGTAATAAACTCATTTATTTAGGAGAACACATTCTTATTGTGAAGTTGTAATTATTCAGAACAGACGGTCTGTGATATTTTAAATATATTAATTATAAAGATATACATATAAAATCAATTTTGTCGAAAAATATTGTTGTTGCGTCACCGGGATTCGAACCTGGATCTCTTTCCTAACCGGGGAAGGTGCTTTATCCAACTAAGCTACAGCGACATTATTTTTAGCGACAATTTTCGACCCTATATATCACAGACCTATGTTCTGAATAATTACAACTTCACAATAAGAATGTGTTCTCCTAAATAATAAAGTTGTAGCAATGTGTCCAAAATTTAATAAAAATGAATTGATAATTCTGGTGTCTGCTATTAGTTTACTCAAAGGTATTTGAGATTCTGTAAAAATAAGGTAGATGGCTCTGTCAAATGATGGAACGATTAAATGTATTAATATCAAAAAGGTAACATATAGGGTCGAAAATTGTCGCTAAAAATAATGTCGCTGTAGCTTAGTTGGATAAAGCACCTTCCCCGGTTAGGAAAGAGATCCAGGTTCGAATCCCGGTGGCGCAACAACAATATTTTTCGACAAAATTGATTTTATATGTATATCTTTATAATTAATATATTTAATTCATATTTAAAACTCATTTAATTATTTACAATCGCTTCCGATAAACGCCAGCCCCCATCGGATGGAAATGGCCAAAGCTGTCAATTACAAAAACAATAAATGCATCGACGTGACGGAGACTTTTATTCGTTCATCGCGTTTGTGTGTGTTTTGCACGGTGCTGTGACGTTTTACGGGAGAGCAATTAAATTGTAATCGCTCGGTCCGCAAACTTCTCCGGCAGTAGAGGTTCAAGGACGCGCGTACACCGGAGACTGTGGACAGGAAATTTGGAGACAAATCCAAGTGTCACTGTGGACCAAACACGACATGAAAAGACGGAGATATCAAACAGGCAAGCAACATAGTGTTGATTCACATCATTGTTCTTCCAGTTTTCATGTAATACAGTGGAGATGAAAATAGACTTGTAGAAAAGGATGTTCAACAGCACGATGCACGAATTAGTGATGATAAAATATGCCACTCTTGACTCAGTGCTGTGATTGGTATTCGATAATATCAGTGATTGAAAACTGTGATCACAGTTACATTGCTAATGCATGAAATAAATAACTTGCGTAAAAAACATTCTAACATTAATAATTAATATATGATTTAATATCATCACAAAGAGAATGTGAGTTTATTTTTCGGGTCAAATGCGTAAAACGTTTCGGCAGAATCTATTACGTCATTCCTTCGTGAATATTTTCGTCTCATATGCACATGCGCCGAATCACGGTTCACAACCATATATATATATATTTTTTTTTTTTTAAATGAATCACGAATCACATTATTCCCAGATATTCAATCACTGACTCAAAAATATCAGTGATTGACTCGCGGTTCGTGATTTTGAGCTCATCACTAGCACGAATGCGTCCATCATTTTTTGCAAGATGAAGACACTCACATATACAGGGTCCCGATTTGAAAGATTATTAAAATAGACATTATAACAAAATTATACATAAATTGAATATGATGAATATGAATAGTGTTAAGATGTTAATAACTGAATGTAATAAAATAAAATGTAATATTGACGAATCAAAACGAGAGTAAACAACTCTCAAAACGATTGGTGATAGGATGTAAATAAAAAAATATTCTGAAAGAACAGGGTTTGTCATTTATTTTCACATAGCAATAGGAGACAGGATTTCAAATTCACGGTATCGATACTAGCGACATAATCGCCGCCGGCTGCCGTTACAGGTCTGGCCCGATCCGTCACCGACGATCTCTCTTCTGTTTCACCGCTCCGCAACGGCGGTCTTTGTTCCATCATACTGTCACAATAAACATCAACACGCCAATCATCTCTCTTTCATTTAACCACCGACCTAACCCCCAAATGCCTTTTATTATATTTTTAAAATTATGTCGTTCATATGCCGAACTTCACTATCTACACAAGTCGTCAACCTCTCTCTTAAATTCCGCATCACTTTTCTTGTCATCTCCAGCAATTTGTTGATGTATAATAGCACCTTTCATATCATCGAGTGTTCTCGGATTTTGTTTAACCTTTACCATACCATGATATAAAATACTCGAACGCAGTCATGCTGTCAACTCGTGTTACTGTAAATAATAGTTAGAAAAATGTTTTTATTAGCTTAAATGGCTTTAATGGCACGAATTAATTCTAAATATTGAGCATTCAATTTTGAAAAAATGATTAATAAAATAATTTAGAGCGTTCATTACGTCGTATACAATGTGTCCTTCCTTCTTATCTCCCTTCATTTAATTAATGAGAAAGAGACAATTATATTTGTATATTTGTATATTTTTTTACTGTGAAAATAGTGTGTGATCTCTGTCTTTCATATCACAAATTGTATATTTACCAACGTATTAATTTTACAATGGAATGAATGGAAAAAAATATTGTTTTTATACGATTCCCTTTTCATAATTGGTTTTTCACTATTCATTCCTAAGCGCTAATATTTTCTTTAGGATTATCTAAAATATGAATTTTATGCTGCATGTATTTACCGAAATATTACAGGTTTAATTATGATGGTAGACCTGTGTTACTGCATGGTCTGGGAAGGGTTAAAGACTTCAGCCTTTAGATGTCGCCAGAGAAAAAAAAATGACATGCTGCATGATCGGGTGAACGTGCATGTCATGGGACGTCACCTCGTTGTGAAATAAGACGTTCGGGAAACATCTCTCTTTGGAAATTAATTGATTGTTTTGCCGTGTGAGCAGTGGCTCCATCTGTGGTACGGCACGTATGTAAAATAAATAGCAAACCCTGTTCTTTCAGAATATATTTAAATTTTGTTATAATATCAATTTTATTAACCTTCCAAAACGGGGAGTTATTTCAGCCGGACCTGTGCAACACGTGAAGCATTCAATTTCCCCATTTCACCAAGACAATAAACCGCCTTGAACTTGCGCAAATGGCGGTGAATGTATTTTAATTATCTTCATACTGTTTTATCAATTCCAGAAACTCTGACCGTAGCAGCAAGCGATCGGCCTCGTCCATACTGGTTGTATAATATATAACATCCAAAATTTCTTCGCATTGGTAGAAGAAGCGTTACGCTTTTCAGTTTTAGGCATTATTGTCCGCATCTTTCGATTGTCTGAGATCCGATTCCCGATTTATTTTGCTGTCCCCTGTTAAATATTTCTCGCTCTGTGCACACATATGCGCGTGACTGGAGGAATTATCTGCCGGATGCGACGCGGCGTATATCGTTGTTAGTGTTTTATTGTGAAATAAAAACATATTAGATTCTTCAAATGTTTAAACAATTTTATAACAATCATAAAATACCGCAATTATAAAACAGTCCTATGGCCAATTTTCACACACGCGTTTGAATGCTGGGCACACGGCAAGAATGATGAAAAATCATCGTTGGTCTTCTAATGCGAGATTCTAAGGACGATATTTGAAGCCAATAGTGACAACGGGCCACAACATTGTCCAAGTCGTTACGGTTGAAGCGGGCTGGTCATATTCGAAGCACGGATTTAGCACGATCAGCGAAGAAAGCACCTTATTCACGCGCTTCCGAGTTGCTGATATACCCCTGCCACTTTCTGAGATTACGCAGCCACGATAACATATTTCTACTTACACCCCTGCTGCCTAATATCTTCCCCTGCTTGTGCTGTAAAAAAATATATTTCTCATTGGAGGTTCGAAGTTTGCAGCGTTCCTTCAATTATTAGTTTTCTTGATTCATTCACCCCTACATTGGAAGTGCGGTCAACCCAGGCATAAGCAATAAGTAAATATACCGGAGCTAACCTATATCAGTTAAACTGACTAATTATTAATGACTAATAAACAGTTAATAATTGTCCCATATAATAAAGGAAAAGAAAAAAGTTAATTATGAAAGAAAACCACAAGATTTTAGTAACAGACTCTTTTAATTTAAAAAATATTCCAAAAAAGCTTCGAAGATTTTGTAAAATATTTATTGCGTGAGAAAGTAAGCGAGAGTAAACAACTCTCAAAACAATTCCGGGATAGGGTGGGACCTTTTGGGGTTTCCTTCATAATCGGTAGATATAAAAACTGGACGAACGACCTCAGAGGACAAATCGGATTGGCGACAGTTACTTGAGGGGGGCGAGGCCCACGCCGAGATACTGCGACATTGATGAACATGATGACATGATGGATATACCTAAATCATCCGCCCCATCCATCATATTTGATTTTTTTTCCAAATATACAAGTGTAACAGACCTAGTCCACAATATTTTATGGGTGGATGGGATACCTGACTAAATTATATGTCGAAAATGTTTAAGGAATACGTGCCCAATCTCAATCATGTCAGATAGACTCGTAATTTAGTCAGGTGTCCACCAATAAAATATTGTGGACTTGTGACTGTTACACCCAATATATTGATTGTAATTAGGATCGGTCAGATACACATGGTATATAATAGTCCAAAATAAACTGTATTATAAAATCTGAAAACAATTTCATCTGCTTTTATTTGATTCAAATGAAAAAAAAATTTCACCCGTTCTACAATAGTTACAATTATATCATATTTACTTTTATTTTGCTAAAATTCATTTTACTATTCGTATTATCGTATTATCTCAACCGGGCGCAACTCTGGTTGCGATGTGGACGGGCGGCACATTAGGTAATTCTTCCCTCGTGCAGGGATGCGATTGCCATCATAAGTTCACTGTTGGACCTGTGCCAGGATGAGACCTTTCGTCGCTTTCTATTTATCACGTTATGGATGTTAACGACCAGAAGGAGTTTTAGATTATTTTTTTTGCCATAAACTTTCCCATCGTCGCGCCCATAGCAAAGATCCATAAAAGCCATACCTGTCCACCCATTAACGTCTCTTTTTTCATACAGTTACAGTATGCAGAGCTTGACCGGTTAATAACCGTATTGTTTCTGCACTTTATACGAGACCAGCTCCTCTCCCAACTGATGCGAGTTCTCTCTCTTCCGAACAACCTACGGAACCATGAAAAGACTATTAAACAATCTGTGTGTTCGACAGCATCGAGCACACTAGTATACGAATACTAGACTTTTGTTACTGGAATCAGTATGTATTTATTAGGAAATAGTTTCATTAATCGACTTCATATACTGTTCCGAATTCGTAAACACCGATTCGATTCAGTCGCGACCACTGTTATTGACACATTCCGCATCCAAATTACCATCCATACATTTTCTCATGTTCGTCTTTTCAGTGTGAAATGTGACCTTGACGCCGGCAGACGTCAACTTGACCGATATTTATTCGATCTCTGCATCGCGATAGCATTCGCGGTGTGGACCTTTCAGCTCCAGTGCACCAGGCACTGTATTTTGATCACGTATTGTTTGTTGTGGGTGAACTTGTGACATCGCCGTCTTCGATTCGGAAGCGGAGATCGACTCATCCGCATGCCATTTTGTGTGATCTCGGCGGCGACTGCAGGGATTACGGAGGCGTCATATACAAGGTAAGGTGAGCAGTCCTTCCGAATCCAGGTTCCCTAAATCGCTGATCCTTCGACTAGAACCCTTATCCCCTCACCGACCTCATCCTGATATTCCATTCCGCGGGACGTGCGACCCGGAGATTGCACCATTCATATACCATAAAAAAACTTGTGATAAATAAAAATCATATACAATAAAAAATTGTAACTGTCCATTGATATTCGCTGTCATGTATTTCCGCAAAAGATTTCATCAGCTAGTGGGATTTAGGAAGGCTTGTCAACCTCTTGATTGGCCTCGTATACCGCTGGATAACAGTGTTTGTCCAACGATTGTCCGATGTGCAAATTGTCTTTTTTTCGGCGTATTCTATTACATATATCTACTCTTGTTATTCTCATCTGTGTGTATGATGCTCAACACGCAACTTTCCACGCCTGTTTAAATTTTTGTACTTCTCTTTTATTGAGATTCCACGGTCCGCAGCAGTGCGTGACCATTAGTTGAACGCCCTACTTTTTATACCTATAATGAAATAAGTTTTAATGTTGATGCTTAAAACGGTTCAAAATTTATTTTCTGATAATTTTTTGGGACCTATATATATATATACCCAATATGTTTCCTATAAATACCGCTCCTGCCGCGTGGCTTTGTTATTCTCATCGCAATAATGCGGCACTTGGACTAACTTATTCAAAACACAAATTGTCATTCATTGATTCGTCGCAACTATGTCACAAATGGCAACATTAACCAATGCCGATCGCACATTGGGCTGCACACGTTTGTGCGACGTAAAAATATAGAGAATATTCTAGATTCGATGCGCCGCACGGACGGAATATCTCATTTGCAAATTAGAAACTCAATACTTGTGTTGCAGTTTAAATGTATGAAAATGGCTCCTTCTCGCGAGCTCGGGGCGGTCCAGTTCGACACGTCCATCATCAGCAGCTCTATCCGAATTTCACGCTAGCTATGCGTATCGTTAACGTGAGCAGTTATCCGGCCGCGTTATCCGTCTGTTGTTGTATCGCGTAAGTGACATTTGAATTCTTCAAGTTAACGATGTACGAAATCCGGAATAATAAAGTTCTGTTATAATATTTTTGATGATAATATTCGTCGTGAAAACCATTCAATCAAATTCACCCTGTCCAGGTCGCAAGAGGTCGCGAGAGAGAGCCAGCAGAATGCTCCGTTAGGTCTCTCTAGCCCCCAGCGAGAGACCCACACCCTACTGAATTCCGGAAATTTCCGAGATTGCATTCATTTCTTAATGGATCATCGTCGGGGGATTCGCTCAGGGTAATAAAATATTGAAATAATTCATCTTTTAAAAGGAACACTCGTCCAACGATACGTTGTCCACCGCCGTGTCTCTGCGATTGGAATTTAGGTGATCTCTCATTCTGCGGGCTCCCGCTGCGCAGAGCTGAGCAGAACTGCGCAGAGCTGCGCGTTGTCGTAGGTCATGCTGTATATATATATATATATTTTAACGATAGATTCGCAATCTTTAATTCTAACCAGTCCAAATAAATATGCTGCTCAATTCAGCTTTATGACACTTTGTACAGAAGAAATCGATAGAAATATAAGCAAAAACGCACTAAACAAATCAGTCACAAACTTCGGATCTTTCCGTGATTGCTAACGATAAATGGATTGCCTTTAGAATTGAATGATCTAGAACAATTTAGCGGGGAATTTACTAAAAACAACTATTGAACTGGTATATAAGTAATATTCTTCAACATTAAAAAAAAACACATTATATTCGCCACGCTACAGAAAATTATAATTATTCTTTTCAGTTTTTAGGCCCTAGATTTCTGAATGTGAATTATCTTATTTAGTTAACAGTCGTCTATTCTACATCTAACGCTTCTGCTATATATAGCATATACTAAAGAATGGTCGGTAAAAGCAGAATCTGAGTCTAAGTCTATTGCACGCCAACGGCATTTACCGATATATTTTTACATGAATGTAAACATCACGGTTCAAGAAATTAATATCGTTCTTTTTTCATGTCTGGAATTAAGAAATATTTAAAATTACAAGTAACAATACATATCTGTGTAGTCCGATAATCAGCATAATTAACTTAATTAAATACGCATACGTATGTTTAAATCATAAGGGTTACTCTCACGCAATCCATGTCAAAACAAAATTCATACATTCAAATCACAAGGGCTTCCTACCCCATTCGCGCAATCTGTGTCAGCTAAATAATAAATATTAAAAAGGTTTAACCGCAGATAAAGTGAAAAGTACTGTCTTCTCATTACCCTAATTACAGACAGGTTTTACGATTGCTCATTTGTCTTATTTTTGTTCTAACACCAGATTTTTCGATCGCGTCACACGGATTTGTAACGAAGATTTTATCATTTTGGATAATCAAAAATACACTATAAAACATTGTAAAAATTACGTTGTGAAATATTTCAAATCCATTTATTTATTTCATAAATCGTGAAACCGACATAAAATGTAATTTTCTTGGGAGTAGCAAGCATTTTTACTTGAATATCCTACGGCGTTTGTCACGTTTTACTTTCAGACTTCAACATGTAATACATAGAATCTTTTGTTTTGGGGGTAAAAATATATGGGTGAGTTTCCACGTGTTCACGTCTCATTTCAACACATTGAAATTTTCATAATTTTATCTAGTTTGTTTTTTTACGATATTTTTGTTAGCTTTTATTTGTTGTTCGTGTCTTTTTATCGCTCTGTATCGAAATTATTTTTACAGTCGGATAAAATAAATAAACATATTATATTATATAACTATTGTGGCCAACATATTCATTATGGACAAATTAAAAAAGGAAACTGAAATGTAGATTACATTGATTTCACTTCAATACACTTCAATTATCATTTCAAAAAATACATGTGAAAAATTACAACTCTTGTAATGTTATTAAAACAGTGTTAAATTGCAATCAAGATAGAACTCTGTCTCACCCGAACATTAAATATGTCACCTGAGAGAAAAATCACACGATTAGAGATATTAATTTTGTTTTTAATATGTAGACGTCTTTATTCTGCCACAATGTCTACAGTGTTGAATAGCTCAAAGAGAAAACTTTTTACGGCATTTTTTGGGCCACGTTCTAACTCATTAATTAATTTGTCTTATTCGTGAACTTTTTTCACTACCGCTGTAATCAAACACGCTTTGCTTTTAACTGCATTTAATTTTGCTTTAAAATGACTAAAGTTATCGTTTCAAGAATGCTAGGAAATTCCGAAATAAATTAACAGTCGGCAAATACACGGCAATCAATTAAGAAAAAATATCAGGCTAACCTCGGTTAGGACTCCGAGAATTTTCATTTACAAAGTCTGTCAAATGGAGACAAATTGGGAAAGATGTTGGATAGTTTTGAGAGGAAAGTTCTGCGAAGAATTTATGGACCTGTGCGGGATGGGGAAGTTTGAAGAATAAGATAGAGAGACAGAACCCAAAACCGAGAACCAGTGCATGTGTAGGCGAAAGATTCAGGAGGCCAAGGCTCGACACGGGCTGCAGGCAGGGGCGTGCAGTGCATGTAAGCAAAAAACCTGTGCATTACTAAAAATTAAGGGAAACAAATATAAATTAAATAATTGGATTAACAGAAACGAAAACATTATTTTACAATTAGCACCATCTGTGTACCAGTAGAGACTTTAATGTCATGGTTCTAAAAATTAACGCGACAACTCACCGCTCTAGTCATGGCGCTCTTGTGCATTCACCGCATCGAGTTATTCACTTTACTATGTTCTATCTTTAAGCTAGTGAATTACTCAAGTCAATTAGTAGGCTATTTACTGAATTGAAAATTCCTTTCGGTTGTTCCGTTTTGTATGGAGTCGTTACTTATGCTCTTTTTTAACAGAATAACATTAGAAAGGCTTACAACTGCGTGCAAATCATTGAAGTGTCTACTTCCTCTTTTACTAATTCGCGAATTTTACTATCTTACTGTTTTTAACGCGTTGATTTCATGGCCGTTCTTTGCGTTCGAGGTGCATTTGATGCATGAATATGTTTTTGATTTGGGAAAAACAAAAAGCATTTGGCAGAACTATTTCCTACGTTAACCTTTAATAAAAATAATTATTTCGTTTAGCTATTACTTGAAGGATTTTCAAACAATAAAAGAATCATGTTCAATCATAAAAAGTGTACTTAAAAACGTCCATACATTTTTATATTGATTTTTATATGGGTAAGAACGTATTCTTTTACGTTAAAACTTAAACTTTAAAAACACTATTAACAGTACTCTAAAATTACAAATAAATATATGGTAAGGTCGTATAAACGACGGATTTATTTTGTCTAAAGACGTTGGTTAAACGAACGTTCATAATCCTATGTATACATATTGTAGTACATATATTATATATGATGATAACAGCATAACCTAAATCTATACCTACTGCACGCCACTGGCTGCAGGGTCATTGAAGAAGATGGTTAACCTTTCGTGTCATTGCAAAAACTTGTCAATAAATAATTATTATTCATTGCCATACTATAAAATTATGTCTTAAGCACGTCTTTAGCGCCTTCCTATAGCGGGTTTAAAATACTAAAAAATAAACACGATACACATTTATACACGAAGATTATTATTATTATTACTATTATTAATAAATATTAAGTAATGAATACTGGCTTTCATTCATCATGAAGTACTATTGCGGTGACCTCCGAAGTCACTGGTCGGCAGGCACTAGGCACAAGATATAGACGTGGGAGGCGGGCCGGATCGCAGATGACAGACGACAAGTAGAGATGACGCCCGAGCCGCGAGTACGGTGACCAGTATATGTAAACCTTGCGATTGTTCATAGATAAAAAATCATACGAAGAGCATTTAGATCCCGAAATCTTAACATTTCGTATGACTTGACAAAACGTAAACATTTTTAATATTTTAAAAAATTCGCCCTACATACGGGCCTGGAAAAAATATGAAACGGTTAAACTCTTATTAAACAGTAATTATGGTATTAGATTCTCTCTATATTTTTGATTTATGACAATTGTATCCGTATGTCTGGAACATACACAATTGTATCCGTATGTCTGGAACAGACACAATTGTATCCGTATGTCTGGAACAGCATCAAGCGATTGTGATCCTTCGTTTCGGTTCCAGAGTATAAGCGAGAATCCAGTTTCGCGCTCGCGAATGCCAACAATACTTTAATTGTTCAATTTGTTTATTTTTTTAGCGGGAACCCTTAATTTTATCCCACGCACTGCATGTATTTTATTATCATTTATGTTCATATCCGACTTACAGTTAAGTTAAATTTATTAATGAGAACACATTCTTATTGTGAAGTTGTAATTATTATTTATTAAAAATATAAATTAGAAAGATATACATATAATATCAATTTCATCGAAAAATATTGATAAAGAAGATGGCTTTATTTGTCGTCAATGCACTGTGTTAGTGTAGCATAATCGGTTAATGTAATCTTCCCGGATAGGAAGAGATCCAGGTTCGAATCCCGGTAGCAACAACCATATTTTTCGATAAAATTGATTTTATTTGTATATCTTTCAAATTAATACATTTAATTTGTATTTAAAAGAGTTATATTTACTAGCAATATTTGAATACGTCCAAGAACACACAATTACTGGATACTTACCTACAAAGGCACTGTTATTAAACAAATATTAGATATCTCATAGAGACACGGCTATTTTTTAATTATATACAATGGAAAATATATGGAATTATGGGGTAATTACAGGGCTTAAGATCTGTCTTGAGCTGGCTTAAAAGTTTTTGAAAGTTGTATATATGTGGAGATTGAGGGGTGAGAATTGGTGAATGTTATATATATAAAGTGATCACTTAAGCCAGCTAAAGACAGGTCGTAAGCCCTGTAATTACCACATACTTCCATATATTTTCCATTAAATATAATTTTTAAAAATAGAGTGACCTGGAGATATTTTAACTAAACCCAAAGCCCGGAAAGGCGGGGTTGAAACCTCGACAGTTGGTCACCCTAGTCGCGAGTAGGCGATCAGATAACTACCGCTGATTTGCGCCATTATGGAGTCTGTGGGTATTTTCCGTCCGTCTGCATCCAGTCACCGGAGAAGTTCGTCTGGCCAGGAACAATAATTGTGAGGAATTATTAATAACGGTACCGGCGCTTATATCGTCCATTTGTCGTCTATATTGGGTAGGGGGGGGGGGGTAATGGGATGCGAGCTCGGGAATCCCGAGATGACCTGGCGACCGGCGACTGGCGACATTCGGTGTGCGCATGTCAGCGCTGCGAAGGTTACGTAAAACACAACATCAATCGGCGGTCTGTCGGCGGCGAAATTTATCCGTTTTGTTTCGGATATTTAGTCCCAATCGCCCCGCCACGCTGCACGCTAATCTAGATATTTCCCGTATCGGAGATTAGCGTCCGGCCGAGTGCGGTAAATGTGATACGTGAATGTACACTTTGGCCGAGATGTGCCGCATTCACGGCATGTTTTCCCGATTGGAAGCTAGATAGCAAGCGAGAAGCTGGGGGAACGCGGATCGGTGTTCTCGCATCACACACATATCTACAATCAAATATGAGAAGAACGATCGGCTGACATTGAAACATAAGCGGTCGCGATGGACCACCGATGTCATAATAGATGTACCTATCATATATTTGTCCCGCGAATGCTGCAGCGCGCCTCGCTAACAGACATGACATCAGAATGTGTTATTATTCCGAGTAAACAACCCATACAACAGTCGGTTTATTTATTACATTAAAAATATCGTAATCATAAAAATCACAAAAATGCCAAAATGCAACAATGTATTAATTATAAAGATATACATATAAAATCAATTGTATCGAAAAATATTGTTGTCGCGCTACCGGCATTCGAACCTGGATAATGATAATATACAAGTTGTATCAATGTGTTCAAAATTTAATCAAAATGAATTGTTAATTCTGGCGTCTGCTATCGGTTTACTCGAAGGTATTTGAGATTTCATCAAAACAATGTAGATGGTTTTCAAATAATGGAACGATAGATGTATTAATTAGAAAAGTGTAACAAATAGGTTCGAAAATTTATCGTCAAAAGTACTGTCGCTGTAGCATAGTTGCACCTTCTCCGGTTTGGAAAGAGATCCAGGTTCGTATCCCGGTAGCGAAACAACAATATTTTTCGATAAAATTGACTTTATATGTATATATTTTTAAGTAATACATTTAATTATTATTGTACCTGCTTCGTTCCATTAGGAGGGAATATTCCACTCCAATTTATCTTTTCGCTTTTTTTACGATAATGTGGCCTTTTATTATTAACGTACATCAGAAGTCATTCATCATATTAGATCATTATTTTTAAACCATAACTTAGAACCATTACACTAATATAAAATTAAAAAAACTGAATATTATTTAACCTCTATTAAGACAATTAATTTGCAGTGTGTCAGAAAAGTGCCAAATTGTGGAAAATTCTTACAATGGAATATAGTAATGAGTACTTTATTGAAAAACAACATTTCGAAACCGAAAATATGTAAATAATATATATTACCTAATATATTGATAGACCTAGGCTGTGAAAATATTTTTCTAGTAAGCCCTTTACTGTGCCAGACATTGCGTGCAAACGAAGACTGATAAATATATATAAGACTAACTACTGGACCGTAGAACACAAATTAAAAGAATTTTAAATTTAATAATACCTTTAAATATTCAAATCGATGGACAACGACTCATTCTTTACACGGCACAAAAAACCACTAAAAAAACTTACGGATTGTAATTGTTTTATTTTAAGCATAGATCATAGATCAATATCCGTATTATATTTATGCATAAATAAAACTTTTTTTGAACGGTTATAATATCGTTTCGTGTTTTTGTTTCATCATTTATTATGTAAAAAATATTTGTTTACATTTAGGCTATTATCTTATTTTTATAATCAGTCATACAAAAGTGTAACGAAAAACGAAATTTATTATCTGTTATCATGTCGTAACCAACACGCTCGTTATTTTTCGATATTCCTGTATTTCACATGTGTCTGATACACGTTTGAAGTGGCAGTACTTTTTTTTTTAAATATTGCAATCTATTAATTTGCTTTATTCTTATTATTATAATAAGTCACGCAAACAGACATGCACTATGCAAATTTAATAACAATTAATCCGTTACAATGTCGACACGTAACGCAACCAACACACTCAACATTTTTCGATATTCCAGTATTTCGCATGTTTTAAGTGGCAGTACGTTTTTTTTTTAAATTGCAATCTATTAATTTGCTTTATTCTTATTATTATAATAAGTCACGCAAACAGACATGCACTATGCAAATTTAATAACAATTAATCCGTTACAATGTCGACACGTAACGCAACCAACACACTCAACATTTTTCGATATTCCAGTATTTCGCATGTTTTAAGTGGCAGTACGTTTTTTTTTTAAATTGCAATCTATTAATTTGCTTTATTCTTATTATTATAATAAGTCACGCAAACAGACATGCACTATGCAAATTTAATAATAATTAATCCGTTACAATGTCGACACGTAAAGTGCCGCAACGACCACACTCGACATTTTTCGATATTCCCGTATTTCGCATGTTTTAAGTGGCAGTACGTTATTTTTAAACATTGAAATCTATTAATTTGCTTTATTCTTATTATTATAATAAGTCACGCAAACAGACATGCACTATGCAAATTTAATAACAATTAATCCGTTACAATGTCGACACGTAACGCAACCAGCACACTCGACATTTTTCGATATTCCTGTATTTCGCATGTTTTAAGTGGCAGTACTTTTTATTTTAAACATTACAACCTATTAATTTGCTTTATTCTTATTATTATAATAAGTCACGCAAACAGACATGCACTATGCAAATTTAATAACAATTAATCCGTTACAATGTCGACACGTAACGCAACCAACACACTCGACATTTTTCGATATTCCAGTATTTCGCGTGTATCTGATACATGTTTTAAATGGCAATATTTTTTTTTAAATATTGTATATATTTAGACGTGTCATGTAGACATTATCCATAATGCACGAGGGGCGAAGCGCGGGAAACGGGAGCGATGCCGCTGCCTATAACGAGGCGAAAGGGTGCATTTCATACGGGGCGGATGGATGCATTTCAAGCGCGGCCTACTATTGAGCGGAACTTTGATTTTTATATTTTTCTTTTATGAAAATGGAACAACAAAACCCAAGCGAACAGAGCTAACTAGAACACACTCGATTTGTGATTTAGCCCGAGCAACAAAATCTCTCGGCACAGTGCCGCCAACCACAAAATAATTCCGAAAAAATAATGAAAATTTGTATTTGCAGAATAACGACGTTATAAATTCAGATAATTTATTATCATTATTTGTCTAATTTCAACATTAATTTAAATTGTACAATATTTTGCATGACAACGTACAATTTTTTTAATATTACATATATACAATAATTTATATCATTTCAGTGTCTAACCTGCTATGTACATACGCAACTGCAACCTTCATCTGTGAAATTGATAAAACATTATGTTATTATAAAAAACTGTTTTCACTGTGGCAGCATCACTGAGATGTGCACGTGTTGAGGCACTACAATTTACATACACAGGGTGTACAACATTTTAAGCCGTTTATAAACTACATAAATGATAGTAGTATAAATTGAATAAAATAAAAAATATAGAAGCAATATTTGAATACGTCCGAGTGTGTTCTTGGACATATTCAAATATTTTGCTAATATAATATACTGGTCAAAATAAGAAAATATATTAAAAAATCGAAAAATATTGATTTTCTGGCGTATTCTAGTTTAAAATGTTAAAAAAATATTTTACAGATAAATAACATTGCTTTAAAATAATTTCAAAAAAATCAGATTCTCTTAGTGATGACATATATGCTGTTTAAATAATCAAATTTGGTCCATAGATGGCGACGGTTTAGTGGTACTCGAAGCGAGTCCACATACTAGCATATGTACAACTTTCAAAAAGTTAATAAATTTTGAGATTGAGGGGTGAGAATTGGTGAACGTTATATTTATATAAAGTCATCACTTAAGCCAGCCGAATACAGGTTAATTACCCCATACTTCCATATATTTTCCATTAAATATAATTTTAAAAAATAGCTTTGTCTCTATGAGATATCTGATATTTGTTTGAAAAATATAGAGCTTATCTTTAGAAGACAACAGATTTTTATATAAAAACATTATTGCAATCTATCTGAAGATTGAAGACGATATCAGTTATACAGACGAAATCTTTTACTAAATAAATATATATATATATATATAATTCATAAGTGGTTCGTTTCATCGTTGAATTACAGTATTCCTCATTTTAATTTTAACAACTAAACGTGTGTGTAGCACCGCCCTCTCATCATCGGGCGATAACATAAAATGCACCTCTCGAAACTAGCAGTGACAATAATCCAGCGCGTGTGCAGCACAAAGTTTAGTTGTGTAAATTAAAATAATAATATGTTACATCGCAAAGTAAATGCAATTAAAACAATTATCTTTAATATATATATACACTTATTTACAAATTCGTGCGTTTCCTCGACTTTTTTCTGACAAGCAACACAAATGATTCACTCTCTCTCTCTCTGATCTCACGCCGAACTTGTAGGTGCATTACGAATTAAAATGATATGTGCTAATGCAAAAATAACGTACAAATCGCCGACAACCAATCGTTGCAAATTAGATTCTCGTCATGTTCTAAAGATTAATTATATTGTAGATTATCATATTACGAAACTGCTTTTTAAAACTATAATTTTTATATAATTATCCAGAAAGTCTCGGTTGTCAGAAAAAAATCGAGAAAATGCACGCATTTGTAAATAAGTAGTTATATTAAAGATATTGTTTTAATTTCTCTACAAGTTTCCTTTTTGATTTTTCTGTTTTTTATTATTTAATTTATTTCGAACCTGGATCTCTTTCCAAACCGGGGAAGGTGCTACAGCGACGATATTTTTAGCGACAAATTTTCGAACCAATATGTTACCTTTTTGATATTAATACATTTAATCGTTCCATTATTTTAAAAGAGCCATCTACCTTATTTTTATGGAATCTCAAATACCTTTGAGTAATCTGATAGCGGACGCCAGAATTATCAATTAATCTTTATGAAATTTAATTTAAAATATCACAGACCTATGTTCTGAATAATTAATTACAACTTCACGATGAGAATGTGTTCTCTTAATAATTTATTTAAATTAGTCCTTATCTTACTTCCTACTTCAAGAATATTAAAAACAATAAATAGCTAATGGAACCTGTCGGCTACCTATCTCAGAGCAGGTACTATATATATGTACCTATTTACCGTTTCCGAGGTAAGTTTGTAGAATTCCATAATCACATGTGAAAATAAAACACTTGTTTTTTTTTATTCTACACGTTTAATTTATTTGAGACGCGTTTCGCCTTGCAGGGGCATTATCAATCTAACAATTTTAAGTCGACAATTTGTATTTATAACTAGAATGGGGGGGACAGCTACACAATTCATTTACATGAGATGAAAAGGGACAACATTGGAATTCTAAGGATTTCCACACCTGTTTTATTTTCACATATGTGATACATGTACCTAGTGAAGTAGAAAGCGGCTAAATAAAATGTAATATTTAATACTTAAAAAATGTTTATATTGATTCAAGCCTCAAAAGAAAGTCATTTCGCAAATAAACGTCGATATATCGGCACTGAAATCAATCACATTCCTTTTGTATCGCATATTGTGACCGAAATTATTAAATTATAAGAATCTTTTGTTTGCTACCTTAGATAGAACTAACCGTGTGACAGGATTGGTCGTCACCCGGACACCCTTGTATATTTCTAATATTAAAAAAAATCAATCTTCAATTTAGAAAAAAAAGCTCGTTATCCTCTCTCCTCAAAACTTGACAATACGCAGATAGATTTTTCTGTTATTGAGAGACATCAAATAAACCTTTTTTTTTGTAACATCTGCGTTATTTTGGAAAAAGGTTACATTTTATACGCGGGACCGGGCTAATTTGAGGGAAACGTACAGCGAGCGTGGGATTATTGAAGAATAAAATGAGTATCGAATAGATTTCCATTTGAAGAGATTATGATTTAACAGGATATTGAATTGTTAAGATTTCAAATTTTTGTACAAGAATATAATCTCTTCGGATATAACGGTCGTCGAAATTATTACCGGAAATCGGAACGAATCTCAAAAATAGTAATGTTGTGCTGGCGTGCGACATTTATTTTAGTCAATGTACATTTTTCATCAAAATAATATTTGATGATACTCCGCACTCCATTTCCTCGACGGCGTACATGATGAATGCGTATTATCGTCGCAGGTTACCTTGGCTATCGCATTCTCTTCGATAGATTGCATTATTTATTACATTATTAATAAAATTACCCCATTGCGGATACAGTGATGAAATATTTAATGACATGACATGACATGTAAAGACGATAATCTGTCGTGGCACACGACGGTCCGAGTGAAGGTTGTCTGATGATGCAGGTAATCTCTCGAGATGATTAGGTGATACGGGTGTAGATTAATGACATTCAAAGACGATAATATCTCGAGACGATTAGGTGATATGGGTGTAGATTAATGACATTCAAAGACGATAATATCTCGAGATGATTAGGTGATATGGGTGTAGATTAATGACATTCAAAGACGATAATATCTCGATGATTAGGTGATATAGGTGTAGATTAATGACATTCAAAGACGATAATATCTCGATGATTAGGTGATATGGGTGTAGATTAATGACATTTAAAGACGATAATATCTCGAGATGATTAGGTGATATGGGTGTAGATTAATGACATTTAAAGACGATAATATCTCGAGATGATTAGGTGATATGGGTGTAGATTAATGACATTTAAAGACGATAATCTTTCGAGGCACACGCTGGACGAATAAAGGTACCCAGGTGAAAATTGTCCGAAAATTAAGTGACGAGAACGTAGATGATTAATCTACACCCTTATGAATGCTCTCGCAGCATGCGCTGAACGCAGCAGGGGATCCGGGTGAAGATTGTGTGATTAGGTGCTTCGTGTGTACATATAAAAATATACATTGATAGTCCAATTCACATGGCTATCACTGATCATCTAGCTATCTTCGATATCGGGTTTTAAAAAAAAAAACGAAATATTAGAAGGCTACACAGTTCAATTTTTTAAAAACTGCAGTTGAGTTTGTGCTTGTGTTCTTCTTTGCACGTCTTGGTGTGTTTGTCACATGATGCAGCATTCATGAGTAGTTCGCGGCTCACATAAACGAGGACTGTCTTTCAAATTAAATGTTCCACCCAAATCAATTATCTAACCCAAATGCATTGTCCCGCCGAAATTATTGTCAAGCTCCGATCAAAATCCAATTTCCCACCCGCGACTATTCGCGCCTGACTCCTTTCACCGACCCAATTCCACTCTTTTAAATCTAAACCTTAGATGCTTTTAAGGTCTGTCTACATTTAAGAAAAAATCACCATTGTCGTTTCTGAGATCATATTTTTATTTCATAATTGATATACCAGTGGTTCTAATCAAATCAGTATTAAATAATACAACTATGTAATTCAAATAAAGTGTGAGAGACGCTTCCTATAACAATTAGTGTTTACATTCTATATTAAGTACAATAATAACATTAATTAAAAGTTTATGTTTAACAAGGTTCAAGTATAACTTCAGTGTTTAAAAATGTAATGTTTACCAAGAGTAAATACAGTTAGGACCGGATGTGTGATAAGTTGTAACTCTTTACTATAGTAAAAAAAATTACATATTTTATTTAGGAAGATATATATGTAGTATAATATAATAATAAAACACCAGAAATATGTGTCATGTGACGCGGTACCTGATTTCATAATTATAACAAAATATGTAATTATTAAGGAGAACACATTGTTATGTTTGAAGTTGTAATTATTTGAAACATAGGTCAACATTTTAAACACTAATTAAATATATTAAATATAAAGATATACATATAAAATCAATTTCATCGAAAAATATTGTTGTTGCGCTACCTGGATCTCTTTTCCAATCCGGGGAAGGTGCGTTACCAACTATGCTACAGCGACAATATATAATATATAAATTGTATCAATGTGTCGTAAAATTGAATAAAAATTCATTGTTAACTCTGCCGTCTGCTATCGGTTTACTCGAAGGTATTTGAGATTCCGTAAAAACAAAGTAGATAGCTTTCAAATAATGGAACGATTGATGTATTAATTTGAAAAAGTGTAACATATGGGTTCGAAAATGTGTCGACAAAAATAATGTCGCTGTAGCATAGTTGGTAATGCACCATCCCCGGATTGGAAAAGATAAAAAATTGATTTTATACGTATATGTTTATATTTAATTAGTATTTAAAATATGTAATTGTTTGTAAACTTAGTAATTCGTTTCGTTAATAAAAAATAAAATTTAATATTGAAATACTTACTAGGTTAGTTGCATAGTTTACTAGTTTTTAATATTTTCGTAAAATATAAGTAAAGTTGCTACGAGAGCTGGGGAAAACTTTATGGTCATTATCGATATTTTATCCCGATATTTGACAACCGAGGCGGGAGATGTAACGACGCAAGCCAGAAACCGAGTAAAGTGCATGTTTTAATAGATGTTTGCACGGGACATCAGGCGAGACAGCGTGTTTGCATAGAATTCGCTAATGTTTGACGAGACAATTCACTAAAATCAACAGTAAGATGGGTGAAAATGTTTTTCACGTGAATTTATGGAATCGACGTCAATTACAACGTTTTAATTAATATTTGCACTGATCGTATAAATATTAGAAATAATACTTTATTAAAAGCTTTTTTTTTTAAATTAGTGACTTGTTAGAGATTACGCTGTGGCCGCGCCGCCCGGACCGCTCCGTCCAGCGGGCTTTCACTTTCCGACCTGACCCAAAAATACAAACACTGTGACTTTAACATTGAATATATAGTTATACAATCATTTGTGCACTCAATATTTCGTCTAAAATATAATATACATATCGTTCAAAGCACGTAATGACCAATGTTAAGTTAATACTATATTTTCGTTGTCTATAATACAAAAGTACTCATTTAAACACACCGTACTATGAATTTTGAAACGTTATAAATAAATATATTGGGACTGGATTAACGGGAATTGGAACGTAACCTACTTGCGTGAAAAAACGTCACAATTAACATGAAATCTCGATTTGGATTGGATATCTAAATTTAGGAGACGCTAGTAATATTTGTTTACTAAATTGACTTACTGAATATTCAAAAGGGTACGACATTTCAATAAAATAAAGTAAAGCAGTCACTGAACTGTCAGATCCGTTTATTATCACCGGTTAATTTTGATCGCATCTGAGAACTAAACCGTACATATTTGACTGAATGCTGAAATAAACTCATTTATAAACATCGGTAATATGCAGTGTGAACTGTCAGATACGCATGCTATCACAATCACCTTCCGTCTTCCACCGACGATAAGGACCCTCGGCATCATAGCGCGAAGGGTGAGCGTTCCCGGGGGTACCTCGCATCCTGGCGGAAACCGATGAATTCGGGATTTAATCCGGAGAAGTGACATGGAACGCGCCGAGGACACCTCGCGCCTGACCAGACGATAAGCATACGAGGACGGCTCCTCACCCACATCGCCGTCTCTCGCCAATGCTTTCTAATTCTCGACAATTTCATTTGGTGACCCACATTTTTTCCTGACCATACTGAACGATTACACAAACCGAAACAACAGCGGGTCGCCTCCGCGGAGACGAGCGGCAGTCGACGGAAGATTTGCGGAAGTTTGACACACCCTCCTGTCACATTAAGCGGTGCACTCACCTCGGTCTGCTCTGCATGTAGTACTGGCCGACGAATATAAACAGCATGTAAACACCGACATAGTAAAATGCCACTGTCCAATTTTCTGTCATCCATTTCCTTGTTTCCTGGTGTATGAATTCATTTTCAAAATCGAAAATATACGAATAGTTTGGAGTGGTAACTGTGTCCATGTAATTCATTTTTGAAGTCTGGGTCTGCGACAGATGATCACATAAACATAATAAACAGGAATGCTCGATATCACAATGACTGCCGAATCGTTTTCACCAATTTCACTTATTTACAAGTTCGAATCGAATTCGCGCCGGTTAGATAATTTAACCTAAAAATGTCGACGAACGTACATAAAATCTATCTAACCTAGTTTCCGAGCAAATTTTGAAAGAAACATAACATCAATTTGAAAATAATACAACAATCAAGATTTAAAAGATACTATTGCAGCATAATTTAAGGCGAAAGTGACCGTATTTTTTCATTTGCTACGATTCTATTGAAGGCAGTCGTGCGCGGACCGAGCCTCGCGACCAGACGAAGTATTAAAAACGAATGAATGAGAAACTCGGCTCGGTGTGCGCATGCATCTGTCAACGATTGATGACGTCACGCAAGGCCCGACTACAGCGGTGAGTGGCCAATACTAAATAATATGGAGAAATCGGGGCTAGTTGATGCAACATTGAAACGTCAGACTGGGGAATATTGTAGTAAAAATATCGTAGTTTTAATGAGGTTTAAATGCTATTAGCTACTATTAATGCTCATTAAAAATTACACGTGTGTATATATATACATATATATTAAAAATGAAGACTGTAATTTTATCAATTTGCGATGCATTATTCAAGTATATATATTGACCTCACCTACGTAAAGTATTAAAAGTAACACATAGGTCATTTTTAGTTCTAGTATTTTCAATATATTTTATATATATTTTAAGTGGCATTCGCTTCAAAAAATCAGATTCTCATAGTGATGACATATATGCTGTTTAAAAAAAGGGTTACATGAATGATCAAATTTGGTCCATAGATGGCGATATAATAGTTGTACTCGAAGCGATTCCACACATTAACATATATCTAACTTAGATAGATAGAGGGGTGAGAATTGGTGAACGTTATATATAAAATAATCACTTAAGCCAGCCGAAGACAGGTCGTAAGCCCTGTAATTACTCCATACTTTCATATATTTTCCATTAAATATAATAAAAAAATAGTTTTGTCTCTATGAGATATTTGTTTCAATGATAAAAATCAACATTTCTCGCCTCATTACCGGTCGTTCAAGGGTTTTATTCTCGCTCCTGACAAATTAGTAATATTTTGATAGCATGGAGCGCTTAAGCCTATATGATATATCCTTAACCCGACTATTACGGCTGCAAACACTGATATCTTCTTGTGTGCGGGAATACAGGTAGTCAAGAACTTCATGTACAACAATGCAGTTTATTACAGATCTCACAATTATTAATACAATATAAGATATGTGTTCTGTTCTACAATTCTGATGAGAGGGAGCGCGCGTCCAAGCGCGACGCTCTTTTATGCCATTCTTGCCAACTTACGCGCGTTTTACAATCGCTATATCACGATACATTACACCATATAACACAAATTGAAATGTCGTTTTTTTTCTTAACTTATTTCGTAAGATATATGCTTACTCGATTTATTTTAAACGCAAACACAAATATAACATTTATACTGCTGTAAACAGGTATGGGCTCGCACGAGCCCCTTGTTAAATTTGATTTGCATCAGTGAGTCCCTTATTAAATTAAGAACAAATTTATATCCTCAGATCAAACTATGTAGTTCACTTCGTCTGTTGGTATTTTATAAGTACCATGGAACGTAAGATTTGCCGTTTTGAAATTCCTTGTTAAATACCTACTTAATTTATTGCGGGTAAATATAATGAAAGAACCCTAACCGATTGCTTAGAGCAGCGTTTCTTAAACTGAGGACCCCCAGGGCTCCTAATTCTCAGGTACTCGCAAAAAAAAAGTATGAATTCAAATCACTTTTAATTATTACAAACACCCATTAAAAACACAGGAACTTATAAATTTAAAATATCACAAGGTTCAAATATACCACATCTTTTAATTGAATACTATTGCTATTATATACTATTATATCGGATTTCGCTGATTACTTGCTACTAGTTCCTGTGGGCGGCTATGCCGCTACGCTCCAGTGGTAGCCGCTGCGCAGCCAGGGTTTCCGTATGCGTATATTCCTTATCATATTGTTTTAACAATGCCGTGTATTTTGTCTTTATTTCCAGTAAGAAAAAACAAAATATTAATAAAATGATACATATGTACACTTAGAACTATCTTAAATTAATATGATTCCAAAATTTATTCACAACAGTTTTTGACAAATATCAGACATTAGTAACATCTATTGCACAATGCGGAAACATTAGAAAAACTTGACAATATTTCTTCAATCGACGGCATTAAGTAGGTCTTAAAAAACACGTTATGCATGAAGCTATGGCCAAACGCTTCATCATAATTAGCAGAAATTATCTGGTAAAATTTTAGAAATAAAAATAACCAGTTTTCGGTCATTTTCAAATTGTTCAAGTAACCAGTTAATCGGTTTCGATTTAAACCTGCTTGGAAACCCTAAATTAATTATTACAATAACAAGACAGTTTAGTACGCCACTGCTTTTTGGAAAACAGTTTGAATATTCAGATGGATATTTATAATTTTATTAATGCTACCGGTATCTATACTCGTCTACCGTGAAGAAGATGTGTGGGAGGTTTGCAAATTCAATGATTTACGTAGGTACTACCATGTTTTTAGATCTAGTATCGACGATTTTTTTTTTTGCAACAAAATCTGTTTAGCTGTAATTTCTGAGTGGACGAAGGTGGACATGGTTAATAGCGCCTTCAATTAATTACAAATATCACTCACAAGTCACATCAGCACCGTAACATTCGGTAAATTAATTAATATCTGGATAAGACTAACTAATATTACCAACAGTATTTTCTCTCATTTGTGCGCAGGGGTGGATTGGCGACCTAATATCGGCCCGGGAAATTTTTGAGACAATCGGTTCAATCACATTTTTAAAATATATTAATATTTAATATTAATATGTACTGCCATCTAGCAGATTTCTAAAGAAAATTGATGACACTAATATGGGATGCAATGGATACCAAGTTCAATATTATAATAGAAGATTTTGGAAAATTAAAAAAATACAGTTTATTTCTTATAACGATTTGATTGAAAAAATACTATTATTATTTTTAAAAGACTTAGAAAATGTAAATATATGTTTTTACTTATTGTAGTATTGGTAGATACTTCAATTCATTTTCAATTCGGCAACACACATATTGTAAGAAAGCCAACAATTGTATCTTCATCTCCCACTAATAAAACCATTTCGAAAAAAATAGGTAAAAATCTGTACTATGAAATACATTTATAGTTGTCTGCAACGCCTAGTTACATCAATTGGCGATAACTAATTGCTTTCATATAGTTTTTTTTATTATTATTTTCTTTTCTCTTAAGATGGTCTTGCGTTTTCCATAATTATTAGTGCTTCTGTTCTGAATAAAAGGGACCTAACTTAATGTACACTGGGTGCCCCAAAAACAACAAATACCTAATTTAAACGTATTCATTTTCTATCGAATGGTTTCGTCATCTTTTAATAAATAACTTGTTATTTAGTTATATAACTAGTTCTTGAACTAGATACAAATTTTGTGCATCCTAACCGCTCTGAGCATCCCATAGCTAGCTATGGCCCATGGCCCTAGGGACCGATTCACGCTCCTAAGGGACCTGGGCTAATACACATTGGGTTCTCCTTCGGGATTCTCTGTCGAAATACCCAATAAATATTGATAAATAAATACCCGGGAATTCAGTGTATATTTGCTGTCTGGAGTCCCGGAACTATTTAAAAAAATTACCTGAGACTCGAGATTCTAACATTTTTTGATTTTATTAATTTCATCAAGTTTAGTTAATCTCATTTGACTATTGCCATACAGCAGGTAGTGACCCAGCGGCGAGCGGTGTACGTGTAAGTATATAAATAAAAATAATGGAATGTTTCCATAGTTTATATGGTTGGCCATAAAAATTTGCATTAAGGAGAAATCAGTCCAAAGATATTTATTTACCACTAAAAATAGATATCTGAAGTAAATGGTTTTGTCGGTTTGTTCAAACAGGGGATTATGTTTCATTGTAAAATTTGATTTTAAGAATAAATTAATGTCATATTTTGAAACAAAATTTTTATGGCATGAAATTGGGACTTCAGTTGACTTTAGCTAAATACGTACTTTGTTGTCTTCCGGTGTGTTTCTTAATTAATTATAATTTTATAATGTTTTTTTTACGACTTTTTCAAATTGGTTTTGTTTTGTAATTTTTATAGATGTAAATTTAATTTAATTTTAAAAAACTATTACCTCATTATGAATCAATTAGTATTATTTTTCATCAAACAGTTTGTATTTGTTTTAATAAATAAATATTGACGTATGTTTTTTTACACAGATAATAAATACTATATATTTAATAGCTACTGTACATCATACATAAGAATATTTATAAAAATATTTTTTTATTTTTAAACAAATAAAATTCATGGTCTCGAATCCCGGGAATTCCCGAGAACCGAAAAAAGTCGAGAATACAGAATGCCTACTTCTTAAAACATCTTATTAAAAACGTTATTAAAAAAAATATTGTTTAAACAATACTTCGTGTCGTTTGTTTACAAAATCAATTATTATTTCGTTCATGACTCATTTAAATATTTAATTCATTACAATGCGGAAAATGAACTTTAACCTTGGCAATTGTTTACAGGTATACTGGGAGGTTTTATGGATTATACTAATTTATTTTTCGGAGTCCGAGGCACCTACTAATTTGGAGGTCTTAGGGCTAGAGGACATAGGCCATTTGATCCCAGCGTACGTATTCTTCAACCGACGTATAAATTATTGTTTTTGAAAGACTTTCAGAAACAGTTTGGTGGAAAATGTAAATAAACTTTTTAACTTTTTATATATAATGCATATGTTCAATAATACTGAGAATTGACTGTTAATTTTGGTACATTCAGCACTGGTTCATTGAAGTATGTAGTTGTTTAAAAATGTAATAATTTACCATTATTTTGAAACACCTCTCAAGGCCCTCAAAACAAGAACTAATTATAATATGCATGGTTGGAAACAATAACTAAAAACTATTTTAAAATATACGGGGGGAGAGATAGATTTTGTTTACATGTTTTATATAAATATTTATAAATTATGTACAATTAAAGCGAACATTCTAACGTACCTATTCCATTAAAAATTCATAATGTAAGAGATGTTCACTGTCTTATTAACTAGACCATAACTTAAGTCAGTACTAAAGGAGACCGGTTCATCCGTTATATCTATCAATACAAATATACAACCATTATTTTCAATCTAATCCAAAAATTAATACTTATAAATGATTTCAATTAAATTGTGCACTAAAGTAGCAACAATTATTTCATTATACTTTTAAAATCAGCAATGTTATCTTTGTGGTTAAGATTCATATTTTTATTTATTATCTTTGTTTTATTAACCACTAAAATGGATTTTATACATAAATAACTTTTCGAATCAAATATCTAAACACCTACCACGAAACATTAGACCGGCATTTTATACAAATAATAGTATAGGAAATTTACTCATAAATTCTAAAGACAAAGATGATAAATTTAACAATTCTGGTGTCTATAAACTTAGTTGCAAGGATTGTGCTGCATTTTATATTGGTAAAACGGGTAGAAATTTTAATATAAGAGTAAGGGAGCATTTGAGATGTTTGAACAATAGTGGGTTTTCAGAATTTTCTAATCATTTGATAGAAAATGGTCATGATTTTGATAAAAAATTGGGATTGTCAATTTTGCATATAAACGGTGTTGGTCACAAATTAAATAATTTGGAATCGTTGGAGATAAATAAAGCGTGTAAAACTAATCAAAAAATTATAAACAACCAACTAAATTTAACTACGAGTCCCATTCTAAAATTTTTTCCTAAAAATTATTCGAGTAAATTTGTATTAAGTAATGATTTGAGTTAGGTACTAAAGATAAATAGATTTTTTAAAAATAGATTCTGTCAAAGAAACAATATATGTTTTATTTAGTTATGACATCCTGAAGAAGAAAATGGTATTTTTCGAAACCGGTAGATGTATTTAAACTCATTTTAGTGGTTAATAAAACAAAGATAATAAATAAAAACATAATTATTTCATTAGATTTATTATTCTTAGATTATAAAACTATTTGAAAAGTAAATGTCGGCTGCCTCTAAACAGTGCACAAATCCGGTATAGCGAGACTGGCAATGTAAAAAATAATTATATTTTTGATTTCGTAATCAAAATCATTAATTACGCTTGTATTATATTTGCGTAACTGCCAGATATATTTTTCTCCGGGACCAATATTAGCGGAATTACATTTTTTTAACAGCCGCCATTTTGTTTAGAAACAAAATGGCGGATTAGGCTGGTAACGAGATATTTACAAGGTCAATTTTTCAGACAAGTTTGATCGAAATCTGATATGATTTAAGAGAATTATCGTGTGTACAAAATATACACGCATTGTATACTTATAGATACATTTTTCAACGGAAAGCGGTTCGTGAAAGTGCGTTCTTAGCTGAAATCACGTCTTGAGATTTACCGCAATAAGTAATAAATGAGAGAAATAAACTTTAAATAACAAAATATTTTCAAAACTGTATAGTGTCCATTGTCTTTGTTGTTATTATTACAGACGGTTTATTAACTATTTGGAGTTTACCATAAAATGTGTTTGACCGCAAAACACACTGAAACCTAAAAACCTCTGCCGTTATGTCGGTCACGCGTGTCAGCAGTAAGGTTTTTAGTTGGTAATCTATAATAATATATGTCACCTACACTCGCTTCTCGGAAAAACGCAGAATCAATGACAAATCACAAATCGATGACACAACATGGGCCAGAATAAATGTGCTTAATTAAAAATATGGCTATTAAAGAAATGCTCATCGCATGCATATACAATATGACTGTATCGCACAGAATTGCGAGGTCGCAGCAGAGGCGTCATACAATTGATACGATAAGACACGTGTCAATAATTTAAAGGTGTAATCATCGGCGTGGCGCCAAAAAATCCGTACGATAGATTTCAGGAAAACAAAGACGTTTTAGAAGTGTGCGTACTTACAAATATGACTATATGTATTGTTATGAATCTGAATAAAAATAGAGTATTCTGCAGGCGAAAGCCATTCTCGATTTTGCCGCCCTAGTGTGCCTATATTGAGCATCATCGCCGGTTGAGAGAAGCTGAGATCGGCTAACTACCCTTCTCTACATTCTGTTTCCTGTACGGAACAAGTACTATCCACCACAGCCTGCAGATACTACAGTGGGTATGAAATCTGAATCGACAATAACATATAAGGTATATAAAAATGAAAAGTTACAGTATATGTATTATCTGAACAAATTATAATCGAAATATATGAAATAATAAAATACAATAATACATAAGAACATAGTTACATACAGAAACATGAAAATAATTATAAACAAATATTCAGCACCAACGTATAAATGATGTATTTTTTAGAGGTTTGTTTTTCGAATTGGCAACACTTTTTCAGCGATGGCCAATTTTACAGCTGAATTGTGCTCAGTTTGGTTTGTCATTTCACCACGAATAGACTTATGCCAGAACAACGCTTGCAAATTGTCAAATTTGTGGTTCAGTTCGCGAAATTTACCGTGCGCTACGTCCATTGTCGACATAATCGTTTGACCATGGATCGTCTTCCCATCACGCATACTCTAATTGATAATACGCATCCGCAGAGACGCCGTACAGTGCGCGCCGAAGATGCTGTTATTTCTTCAAAAATGATGCCGACCAGAACGTTACAGTTAATGCGGAGCGCTATAGATCCATAATTACTGACTTTTTCGTTACCCAATTGAATGGCATTAATATGGAAGAGCTCTGGTTTCAAAAATACGGCGCAACATACCATACAACCCGAGCCACAGCCAATTTATTAAAAGAAAATTCGATGAGCGCATAATTACGCGTAATGAATCTTTGAATTGGCCTCCAAGATCGTGTTATTTAACACCTTTGGATTATATTCTGTAGAGATGTGTGAAGTCGCTAGTCTACGCCGATAAACCAGAGACAATAGATGACTTATTGCCGATATACGTCCCCAGCTGCTCGAAAAAATGGTCGATAATTGGACTTCCAGATTGCGCTTTGTTTGAGCCAACCGCGGCGCGGCGCCCATATGCGCGAAATCATATTTAAACACTGTTAAAATGCAAAATAACCCAAAACAATATTTTGTTCAAGGCTACAAAAGCACTTAGCCAAAGTAAGGGACGGACGATCATAAAAACTAGGTATTGTTAGATGCAGGTGGACCACTGACGCAGCATGGGTACAGCGGCGGTAATCCAGAAAATATAACTAGAATCACGTCCGAAAAATGCACCTTGAGGTATGCATCGCCATAGGCGACCAGTCCCTTGATATTCTCCGCCGTGGGAAGTGGCTCCGGCCGAGTCCCGTGATATTCTCTGCCTGAGTCCTCTGATATTCTCCGCCGAGAAGTGGCTCCGTCTAAGGCGATATTTCATTTTCAATTCGAAAATAAAATCAAAATAGTCTCTAAAAATATCAAGTAAGCGCTTGCTATAGCTATAGATTGTAATTCCGTGGAAAGTTAAACTGTGCGCCTCGAGTTTAAGCTTAGACTGTGATGTTCTCCGCGTTTAATTATAAATTTTCTTGCATAAAAATATTCTTTTATTTCATAACCATTTAACCATTTGACTTGTTAATATTTGAATCGAACCAATTGGGCTAGATGCCTCCCCCCTGAATTTGAAGCCGAGGCAGAAAGAAGATATTCCCTAACAACACTAATGGCATAAAATTATATTTCCAATAAAGCCAATACCACGGCCATTGCCACGATTTTTATATGTTTTATTTCATTTTAAAGTTCTATAACCCTAAAAAAAACAATCCTTAGATACAAACAAAAAGTATTTTGCAGAATTGGAAAATATGTCCAACACATTTACTGAGTTAATGTCATTGTACAATCTACACATTCGTGAAATCGGATTAAAGAACGCAATACTACTGTGGTAGGCATCTAGTCTGAATGTTTCATTCTTCCGTAATGATATGGTACTGCGTGAAGCTTTACATTGTATGGCAGACAGTTTCACTGAGGCTGTGCGACAAAATCAGTGACAAAAACAAATAATATAAAACCCAGCGCATTAAAAATACTTTTGCAATATCGTGACCTTGCAACAACACGGTATCATCTATAATAAGAAAGCAATGTTATATTTTAGTAGCACTTGTAATCAGTGGCGTAACTATGCCGTATCAATACTTTCCCAACAGTAATATAATAACATGGACCGATAGTTTTTAAAATCCATTACAGGAAGATATAGTACAAAAACAAAAACTTTATTATTATTATTATTTATTTAAGTAAATATATATACATTATTATATACAGTAGTTTTTATAACGCCAGCATCACTTTTTACCCTTTTTTGCATGTAGATTATAAAAATGGACGATTTAAATCAGTAAAAAAATAATTATTCAACCTTTTTTTAATACAGTAAAACTTTACAAGTCGTGGACGGTATCGATGTGTAACAACAGTCATACGCTTCTAAAATGTCTGGGTAGCATCCAGTGCCGGCCCTAGAATTTGTGGCGCCCTCGGGCAAAAATTTTCTGGGCGCCTCCATCCTCGATTTAAATAAAAAACGGTGTATGTGTTGAACCATTCTTTCAGAGTCTCAGATTCCGCAGTTACAACGTCCTCCTGCGGCCAGACCCTCTTTTTCGTGATTCGATCTTGCACTGATGAAAAGGTGGAGAGTGCTGTCAAGTTTCGCTTCAAATGTGCAAAATATTCCAATCTCCGAATCTTCATTGATTTCTTAACTCATTTCCCAGTTATTATTGAGATTACAGCCAAGGTAAGTTATTCGGTTAGTCTTTTTTAACGGCACCCCATAAGCTGTAATTATTGTGATATTGTAAAATTAGCTGCCATTTTACAGGGCAACACTTCAGCGGAAACATTTGCGACGATATTTGAAGAAATACAAGATGGTTCTTCTGGATCTTTGTGACGTTCGTCATGCTTTTCTTGTATTATGCATTTTATAATGTTCATAATTTTTTTATTTTGTTCAAATTGCCGAGCTCGCCACCCCCTCGGGCCGGTCCTGTTAGCATCGCCGTAAATCAAAAATCGCCATAAAGCGAAGAAATTAAATATTTTGTTTTTTGTGCGCATAAATGCCCAAAACACACATATTTTTTTTTATCATAAAGGGGACAAGAGACAAATTTTGTCGTTTTTATATCACGGATTAAACTGCATTGTAAATATTCTAAAATTGTATGTATTATTAATACAAAGCGTTACTTCCATTTTGCATTGAGGCTCAATATTTTTAGTTTCATCACTGCTTGTAATATTTTTTAGAACATTCAAAAAAATCTCTTCATTTTTTTTTTAATACAAATAAAATGGTGGCGTACCACTTCAGGAATCAGTTTGCATTTAAATCAATTTGTTTAAAAATATTAGTTGCGCGTGTTACCTTCGGATTAATGTTATTTTTAAACATCACCTTTATCCTCATATAATTATTTTATTCATTATTATCATTTAATGACCACTTAACAATTAATTACCTGCATCTTACTAATTATATTTGTAAGCACGGTCTTAATTAACTAATTCACCATCACGCCGTTTCCTTGTTGAGATTGGCAGAGTTGGATTACATTATTTCAACCTGGCTTAGCATTATTGCCTACGTTTTCATACATTTTCTTAATATATTACATGAATTGGAAGGGTATATACGAAATCCTCTGAAAGAGAATTAAAATTGAAAAATATATTTTACTAACAATTTTCTATTGTGAATATTAGACACTACAGTGTCGCCATATTCTAGACTCTGCGCTTGTAAGTGGCCAAAATAAATTAACACTGCAAAGTTATAAATAAAGATTAGAAAATTAATATACATATTTTTAAGAATCAGAACATTTTTATCGTTAAAAAATGTGTACTTAATATACTGTGCATTTATTCAATCCATATTACAATATGCCATCATTAGTTGGGGATCAGCTTATAATACTAGCCCGATTCCAATAAAAAATGTACAAAATGTAAAAAATAATATTTTAAAAAACCAAAAGATTATTTGACAAAATTACCTTTTGAAGAATTCCAAGTACCAACATTTTGTGATCATTTAAAAGAAATTCTATTGTTCAAAATTAAAAATATATCATTTTATTACTGAATATCGTACTAGGTTTAAATTTGTATTTTCATGCTCAAAAATTAACACATCACTTTACACAGCTGGAAAAAAAAAATTAACAACTTACCCAAAAACATCAAGAACATTAATGATAATAATAAATATATACTCCCCTATATTAATATACACTCCCCTTTATGCTTTCTAGAGAAGTGTGGCATGAAATTCATTTTTATTGTATTGTATTATTGTACTAAAATCAAAAATATCAGATTAATAAATACAATAAGCGATCTCTTCTTAAATTTGTTCAGTACAATAGGGATTGCACATTATGACAAAATAAAGAAAAACGGAATTCGAAATAATCAATATTACTTTTTGGTCATCACTCTTATTAAAAAAACAATTCAATATTATTAATTGTATAAAAAAATATATTATTTTTTCAACTAAAAATAAACTGTTTTTTCTGGAGGATTAATTTTAATGGAAGCCTTCAATATGTCAATATAACCAATTTGCCTATAACACATTCATATGCATTGTGGTCATTTGCTAATGATATGAGTTTAAGAAGTCCCGTGTTTATACGTTATATTATCCGGATTTCCCTTGGTGCCCATTAGTCCAAAAATCGGTTTTACTGTGTATGTCAAATAACGCTAATAAATTAAAACTGTTTCAATTTATCTTGTTGAAAAATATCGATAATTTAACAGAAAACAGCACCACCATATTCGACAAAACAAATCTTAATACTGATCCGCCAGTTTTCGGACATCTCTTTGATGTAGTCGCTACCTTTTGTCTTTTGTTTGTCGGGTCGGCGTCTTTTGTCTGTTTAAGTGCCGGCCGAGTGCATCGGTTCCTTACATGAAGGCGTTATCTCTTTACAGCGCATTCTAGAAACAATCCCTTTGAAACGTAGCCGTTAGTCTGTGATCGTAACAATATATTATTTGTGTATATTTACAATTTGGAATTTGCTATAAATTAAAAAAAAATCAAAATTGTGTTCATG
Organism: Eubasilissa splendida; assembly: GCA_031772225.1. Lineage (NCBI taxonomy): Eukaryota > Metazoa > Arthropoda > Insecta > Trichoptera > Phryganeidae > Eubasilissa > Eubasilissa splendida. The sequence continues at coordinate 23,588,913 of CM062845.1, read as the reverse complement.
AGAACGAATTTTGTAATTCTCAAAATTTCGTATGCAACCCCTGACTTATAATTTGTTCTAAATATACTTTTTTCTTTCTTTTTGTACTATTGAGATTATGATAAATTAAACTAGACCTCCAACCAGCGCTGAGATTAAACTATTTTCCGCCACAGACTAAATTGTTTTTGTATTTGAAGTGATCTAAAAATATTCCATACCAGTTTGGCCAACATAAAAATTACAATTATAAAATATCGCACCAAAATAAAAAGGGAATGAAATTAAATACACTAGAAATTTTGGATATTAAAAATATTAAATATCATTAATTTAATGCGATCTTCAATACAAATAATTTTGAAGTGCATTCCCCGTTATTATATCCGCTAAATTAATTCATTTCTTGATTTCATCATATTTTTGTTTCATTTTGCCGCACAATTTATTTTTATTTACATAGATAATTACATGACTGATCTAGCGCACGCATACATAAATGAAATATTTAAATTATCTATTCATAATGTTTTTTTTCTTAATTATGTAGTTTATAATAATGGGTTCTTTTCCTTGATATTGTGTAATTTTATAATCTGTTTTGATAATTGCTAATATAGTGAAGTAGTTAGTGACAAAATTATCGTTCGATCTCTGTTAGAGCTGGTCTGAATCTGGTCGATGAAGGAGGATACTTCTGATCCACAGAATTAAAAGAGATGTTTCTCCTGTCGACGTTTATTGCTTCTAATTAAAAAGAATATATATTATTAAACACATACATACGTTATAATCGAATTCCAATCATAATGATGATTCAGATGTGGCAAATTACCAATAGCAATTCAGACAGATAAATCTGAAAACGAAATATCTAAGTATGCAAAGTTTATTGTATACTTGTATTTGTATTTTTTGATAATGTTTGGTAACAAATGTATATTTTGCATTGTCGCCACATTCAAGCTTATGGTATTATGATTGTAAAACATTATTTAAATGCTTTTAAGTTATTCGAATATAAGAAATAAGAGATAGTGTCAATAGAAAGCTTAATATTATAAATAACCAAATCATCTTTGCAAACAGTCACCGTATAAATTTGTTTTCATATTAGTTCTTACTTATTCACCATTTTATAGTTTTGTTTTTATCTATGCTTGTATTTTTTAATTTCAGTATACATTGTTTCCCGAAGAAGATACCATATCATGTCGAAACATGCAGAATAATTAATAAATAGCGGTTTAAACGAAGTGTTTTGTATAATTATTAATGTAAAATGTCATTGTATTTTTAATTATATGCGAGTTTCTGCGAAAATAGAATTGTATAATTATTGATTAGACAATATAGAAGCGAAGTCCGGCAGACAAAGAATATCACACACAATCAATCAGTTTTTTCAATTAACCAACAAATGATTAATTATTAGGAGAACACATCCTAATAATAAAGTTGTATCGATGTGTCCAAAATTTAATAAAAATGAATTGTTAATTCTGGCGTCTGCTATCAGATTACTCAAAGGTATTTGAGATTCTGTAAAAATAAGTTAGATGGAACGATTAAATGGATTAATATCAAAAAGGTTCGAAAATTGTCGCTAAAAATATTGTCTCTATAGCATAGTTGGATAATGCACCTTCCCCAGTTAGGAAAGAGATCCAGGTTCGAATCCCGGTGGCGCAACAACAATATTTTTCGATAAAAATGATTTTATATGTATATCTTTCTAATTAATATATTTAATTCATATTTAAAATGATAAATTATACATGAGAGAGATTTAAAGGTTTAGCTAATCTTTAATCCTTAAATTTGAGTAAAAAAATATTAAATCATTCATTGATTTAAACTATTTGTATTCCGACATCATTTTTTTGCCTTTTTTTAACGAATCCATGCATTTATAATAGTTACGTATATTAAATAAATAGTGTGCTATCCTTATAGCCTATTTCCACATGCGTGATATGATTATGTCCTGTGCATTTGTTCATCAGATCAACGCTAACCATAATATATTTAATTAGTATTTAAAATATCACAGACCGTCTGTTCTGAATAATTACAACTTCGCAATAAGAATGTGTTCTCCTTAATGAACAGATATTTTTCTTATTATATCTTTCAACCGTAGTGTCTTCAATATATCATATAGTGAACCTCACTGTTGTTTCAAGCAGTGGCTGAAACATGTCAATACCTTAATTGATTGTAATTTACTCCTTATAGATACTTTACGGAGAGCACTTTTTGGCAAATATTTCATTTAACTGCATACTTTATCTGGTAACTTGCAGTTAAGCAGTCCTTTCTGCATCTGAATTGCATTTAGTTTACATACGTTTATGGTAGATTTTGCAAGAAAACACATGCGTAGCTTTAGTTGTCATTTCTAAATTCTACCGCTAGATGGTTCTAGTTAACTAATTAATATGAGAACTTTAAATTATTTGCTCGTGGATCTTAATATATCAAATAAACATTTTATTTTGATTTTTTTCGCAGCGATTATACTTATGCACAGCTTTTTTGATTATATATAATGCACGCTCCTGCTAAATATGCAACCAATGGAATGCAATTTTCAAACATATCGAAGTAAATAATGCGATGAATTTTTCTAGAAACATTTCGCTATAGCCTAACGGTCACTTCCGGGTCATATGAGATTGAACCAGGAAGTTAGGTATTGATCCTCTTTTCAATACAAGTCCCATTTGGACGGGTTTTCAGACAAGTCCCATTTGAGTGGCTTTTCAGACAAGTCCCATTTGGGCGGCTTTTCAGACAAGTCCCATTTGGGCGGCTTTTCAGACAGACATAGTTTCATGAAATGTTTGACATTTGTTCGCCTATTGGTGGTCTTTGAATAGGTGTATATTGCGGTGTTGATTCTTCATGTACAGGTATGCTGGGCTTTAGTATCTTTACCAATATTAGAGATGGTAGGTGGATCAGAATTTTATTCGTCCTCGATGTCTTGTCGATTCTTCTGGACCGTCAAATCTGGCTCTAATAGCATTAACATCTGAATCATGGCCTAAATCCTCGAAACCATATTCAGATTCATATCTATCCTCCATGCAACGATTTACATGGCCTTCCATTCTGAAGTGTTGTATGCATCAAAAATGCTTACTGCGTCGATAGCTTAATCTGCAAAATAGCTAACTACATTTTTCTAAAATACTCAGGGGCAGAAAAAACTATTTAATTTTGTAATTAAACGGATTACGAAAATTTCAAAACACGCTTTGGTAGATTGTTTATGCAGATATAGGGTGGCTGAGAAATATTATTGATATTTTGATTTATCTCGTACTTAGAGGGAATATTTGGAGTTTGCAACAAAAGTTTGGTGCAACAATTTCTGGTGCCATCAACACTTGTGTCAGGTAAACATTTAAGGTTTTTGCAAGAAACAATCTAAGGTTTTTCAGCACCTAGTACTTACTTATTATTTTAAAACATGAAATTTCACGTGTTTTAAAATTGATGGGAATTTTTGGCTTTTAATGTACCATAAAACATTAAAAGAGGAAAATAATGGCTTTAAAAACGGTTTTTTGACCATGAGTGGAATTAGCTGCTTTGCAGATTAAGGTATCGATATATTATTATTGTAAAGATCCTGGTTCGAATCTCAATAGCAACCAATTTTTTTTTCGATAAAATTGATTTTTTCTGTATATCTTTCTAATTAATATATTCAATTTTTAAATTATTTTTTTAAACCATTTAAAATTATTTCTCACATAAATATTCATAAACATGCCTTGATAGAAGCTATTGATTTTTTTTACATAACTAAAGCACACTAAATCACAGTTATTAAGTATTTTATTAAAAAGGACACAAAATTTACAAATATAATATTTTGATATTTGTCGCAATAAAAAGGTGATTAAGTTTCTGCTAATTTTTGACAGTTTAATAAAGTCAGCCATTTTGTATTCTATTATACTTTATTTTGATTTCATTCAGGTTCGTATCCTGGTAGTATCAAAAATATTATTCAGATATATTGAATTTTTCTACACATCTTTCTTTTATTAGTCACTTTGCATTCTATCTGAAACGATAATAATAATACAGTTCTTTCACAGCATGCTAATAACGTTTTAAAGATCTCCTTTGAAATATTATGCATACTGTACTTTATAAAAATTATTTGATGAAATGATATGATGTGCCGTAATGTTTCTGCTAAAAAAATAAAGTTAAAAATTTAAAAAATATTACGAATAATGTACGTATTCTCACGCATCAACAGACGCCCTACACGGCCAAAATACAAACATCCACTGAGCATGTGATCTTCTCGTCGGTTGGCGATCGCACTACATGCCGGTGTGTAACGGTGGTTATAAACAATTAAAATGTATTATTTATTTTTTATACGTAAACCGGATGAAAATAATTTAAACAAAATATTTATAGAAGTGAAATAAATGTATTATAAAAATTACATCCTTTTTATACGAAACGCAATCAACAATATTATAAGCAGAAGCAAATGTAATTAACATAATTTTTATATAAAAAAAAAGTATAACAATAGACAACTTATACTCGAATTAGATATAATATTGATTGTGTTCTGTGAATTCCGGTCAGTAAATTGTTTGTTATTGTCAGAAAATAATTTAAATATAAATAACAATTGCCCCATGGCCGACCTGCTTCTAAACTGTGTCGGAACCCGACCAGGTAGTGTCATAAAACTTACAGGTAAGCGCAACGCCCCTCAAATAGTTATATTACTGGCATTGTCTAGGGACCGCCAGACGAAAATAAGTCCAAACAAATACATGGACGCATACCGCAAATCCTTTGTCTGCCTGTTCAAAATTTTGACAGTATATGTTTCGGCGTAAGCGCATGAGATTCAATCCCATAAAAGCGACTGTCAGTTTTTGAGCGTTTTTTCATATTTTTATCAATAACTCATTTGAATCTCGTCCGATAACATTGATTTATATCTTTATTTATATAGAAGGAAAATAGCATTAAAGCATAATTCTTATTTATACAAACACCCGGGTCAGATCTGACCCATCACCGCAGAGGATGTGTTAATTGAAATATTTCTACGTGTATCCCTTAAAAATTCAGACGAACATACCAAAATACCGACAAGATTATTATCTTTGATGATTACTCCATCTGTCAATACGGAAATTTGGAAACCAGGATATGTTCGTCGCATTTTAGACTCATATTTTCACCATAATGCTTTAGGGACTCACCATCTTCACTACGTTCCAACATTTCAAGTGGAACATAACTAGAATGTTTTTCTTTTGAAAAGTTATCCCAAGATCCTTTTAGTGTTGTGCTATTCACGGAATCCCAGGCGTCCACTATCATATAAGAACAGTCTTTAAAATTTCAGTAACGGTATCTGTATGAATAGATTTTCCGACAATTCTGAAATCAGGCGGATTCTAAAATACGGATGGATTATTCCACGATTCTGAAATCGGATAGATTTTGAAATATTTCCCGACGATAGTTTTCTGACACAGAAATAGTCCAGATAACTGGCATTCTACTGTACTTGCCTTCTGATGTGAAAACTCGAAAATATGGCGACAGCATAGTTGGTAATAAATAATTGAAATGTTCCAATCCAACTTCCAAAAATTTGATAGCATGGATAAGTAGGTGAACGTTACATTGTGTTAAGTGATCACTTAAGCCAGCCGATGACAGGTCGTAAGCCTTGCGATGCCCAAGACATCCATACTTCCCATGTAAAAATAATGGCTTCGTCTCTATGAGACATCTGTATCTTGATGACAATCCCTCGGGGCAGTGATGGCGAACCTTTTGGGCTCGGCGTGTCGAAATTTCAGAAAATCTAATTTAACTTTGATGACGTGTCACGTATTTCATTTGATGTCAATTAATTAATTGCCCATTTCAATTATTTGTTTTTTTCACATACATATGTAATATGTACGTAGTAATAAATTCGAACGATGTTGTCGGGTAGACGTCTTACTGTCATGCGTCATACACGCTTCGCGACAAAATAACGAAACACGACGTTTTACGACCATGTACATCATACACGGGTGCAGTGATACGATAGAAAATCAGCTGGCCAATGTCCACTTGGAAATATATATTTTTTAAATGCGACATTAGATATATAAATATACTTTATTTTTTTAATATTTTTAATTGTCTGTTCTTTCTTTTATGATATACAAAATAAGTTTATAAAAATCAACGCGTGGATCATTTAAAAAGTCTGCGTGGGTCAGTGTCTGACCCGAGGGTCATAGGTTCGCCATTACTGCCTCAGGGGACAAATCCCAGTAATTGGTTCCTACAAAGATTTGGACATACTCAAAATATTGAAAAAAAATAAAACCTCAGCCTCTGACCTTGAACAGGCTCTCAACTACCGCTCTGCCTCGTTACTCCTACCTCAGTTAGTAATGTTGATTTGGTAGAATAAATAATCTCATAACGTCCGTTCTGCTACGTTTGGTTAGTTTCAAATTGTTGGAAAGGCGATCCTATTTAGGGTCGAGTTTTACTGTTTATTTAAATTTTAATAATAAATCTAAATTGCCGTTATAAGTTCATATGTAGACAGACATTGTAATATAAATAATTATTGTTATGGGTCAGAGTTCAATGAGAATAAAACTGGTTGACTTTCAAAACCCGTCAGTCAACACATGCATAATAAATAACATTAAACTTTACACCGGGAAACGAATTACCTTAAGCCTCGAGCAGCTCCATTTTTCTACCGCATAGCAGTCACCTGTTCTAATTCTATTCAGTGAGCTCATTAACAAGTAAAAAAAAAGCAATTTAAACAAATTTAGCATTAAAAAATTATTATAATTATCACCATTGCTCTTGCGCTTAACATCTAACACAGCGCAATGCTAGAGTTAAAATTAATCGCGCAGAAATTGAACAAAATATATCTACTGAAGAGCACACATGCTTATTAAAAAAGACCACGCGTGACTACTGTAAACATTACTGATATCGTGGGGACATGAACTAATCTTGCGCGCTGCTGCCAAAATTGAAATTCCGATACAATTTTGATTTTTTTTGTATTCATTTAAATAATTGGACACGGACGTTCGTATCTTCGAAAGTTCGCAAATTGAATGTTCGCATGTAGAGGACCTACTGTATGTATTGTGAAGTAAACACTTTCTTGAGCACATACACATACTTACATTAGAATCATTTTCTATAACACAGAATATGAGTCAAATCAATAGTATGGTGCCTGTATACTGTATATGATCACTCGTCTCGGGGATTTGGTGGTAAATGTCTACTCTGCGTACAAAATACAATGGACGACGAATGGCAGCTCGCTCCTCATCATTTATGTACTGTCCTTTACGCACCTTTCTAAATAAGTCTCATCCATGTACACGGACCAGCGTTTTAGCCTTCTTATACCGATTATTTTGTGTTTTTTTTTACATACTTTTTTATTTTTTTTGTGAACATACTTTATCGGATTAACTAAACTTTGTATTGTATAATGTGAAGCGGCAGCAGCATTCTCTCTCTCTCTCTCTCTCTCTCTCTCTCTCTCTCTCTCTCTCTCTCTCTCTCTCTCTCAGATGCATAGACGAACGATCCATTCGATCTATTTTTGGGTGTTTTGTATGAAATTAATTCGGGACCGGAAGAAATAAACGATGCATGCGGGAAAACGATTATTTGAGGGACGATCGATCGAGATTTCTCTGCATATTGGAAAAACCTGCAGTAAAATATTAATGACTCTTGAAGATTTCTAAATGGCAGATTTAAAGTGTTTAATAATTACACAACATATTTATCGTTTTCCGATAAACATATACGATAGAAGGTGATAATTAATAATACATTTTATGGTCATTACAATTTTCCGATTAGTGCGAGGATATTTGTTGCTCCGTCGGCATGGGTACCCCGTACAGAATGTGTAATAATGCATTGCCCACATGCTGCAGGAAATAGCCGATACTGAAGAGCTTTCCGGCAAACTCGCTCATCAGCGGAAGTTTGGGCCGTACCTCCTGCGCACCACCATCGTCCTCAGCCCCGCGGGTCGCTTCCGCTGTCCTGAGGGTGGCATTCATGAAGGTGTACATATAACAGGCGGGAGAGGAGCCCACGGTGTGGATCCTGTGGAATGTTCCAGTGCTTACGAGTACCGTGTCCCCCTCGGTCAGATGAACGGCTTTGCTCTTCCCCGGTACGTGATTCGAAGATCTTTTCTGCCTGTTGATGTGCTCGTAGAATACCTGACCCTCCAACACTGTGAGGGATACATTTGACAGGTCTGGGGCGATGTAGTTTTCCAGATACAGCCCTGAAAATAAAAAAATATATATATATATGTATATATATTTACATTATAATTTTATTTTTTGCCATACTGCACGGCAGTATTACGGCAAGGTTGCCCTTTATATAGTTATTATTGAGGTTTTATAAACTTTTTTTTTTTTAATGAAATATAACAAGGGAAAAAGAATTAGATATAAAGATATTAATGAACTTAAAGCATGCACTATCCAGCACACATTGGTATATTAATATAATATCCAGTAATTTCCATTTAGCGTGGTGGGACACGCTTATAAATCATATTATAGTAAAGTTAAAAGAATACTAATTAAATGTATTAATTATAAAGATATACATATAAACTCAATTTTATCAAAAAATATTGTTGTTGCGCTACCGGGATTCGAACCTGGATCGCTTTTCTAATGCGGGAAAGGTGCATTACCAACTATGCTACAGCGGCAGTATTTTTGACGACAAATTTTCGAACCCATATATTACACTTTTTCAAATTAATACATGTGTCGTTCCATTATTTGAAAGCCATCTACATTGTTAATTACAACTTCGCAATAAGAATGTGTTCTCCTTAATAATATGTAAGTTGAATCAATGAAATAAATTGTTAATTCTGGCGTCTGCCATCGGTTTACTTCTCCTTAATAAAGTTAAAACAAATTAGACGAATTATTTAGAAATATATAAAGATATAAGTTATGGAGTGTGTACATGGGTGAGACTTGATTTGTTTAAGAGACTTTTCCATAATGGTCGGTGGTGGATTAAATTATCGTTTTGCGCTGAATACAAAATAAAATGCACAAGGAATGAATCGCTTCGCGTTCTGAACTGTTCTTTACGCGCTTTCGAGACGAGTCTTATCCATGTATATGCGTCATAATGGCCCGTATCTACGAAATGAGATACAGTCAAATAAATCTCAGTATCACGTACGCCTTGTGAGATTTTGATCTGGAGACGGTGATCAGATTGTGATTGGTAGAAAGAGACAAAAATGTGTAGGCGACATTCAATTTTACAGCGACACGTCAACTAGAATCATACAGACCTACAAGTATTTATTCTGAAAAGTTGCACAAACAGAAGGCATTAAATTACAAGTATTTTTTTCATTTTAACAGCTACTGGAGAGATTAAAATTCACACATTTGACGAACAACGGTCAATTGACTGATATTTGACATTAGTCGTACTATAAGCGAAGTGCGGCGTGTGGCGGCAATCTCTGAGACTCGAAAGCCGAGCATAATCCCCGAGATTAATCTCATCCGTGGAAACGGGTCGTAAAATTTATTAGAAAATTAATATTTTACCAGGAAAATCTGCTACGAAAAGGACATCGGAATAGTTATTCCACGAAAACACGTGTTGTTGTATGTCCGCCGTGGTTCTCCTCCAGTCGTTCAGCTCTGTGAGGAGGGGCAGCAACCACCCCACCTTCTTGAAAGGAGACCATTTGACTGTCAGCAGGTCCACATTCGGGTTGAACATCCTCTGCTGAAACCTTCCGTTAAGCGAGCACCACACATCGATGTATATTGATATATTAGTAGACGTGATGTCTTCTGTCATTTCGTCGTTTTCTTCTTCGAAATAGCTGGTTCCGCAGCCGGCCTCCTGGTACTTGGCGTTATTACATTTCTCCGCGAAAGGTTTGTACTCATCAGAGCGATGGTTTCTGTCTACGCTGTCGATCAAATTCCTCCGCAAGCAGCGGGCGTACTGGTGCATCATGTCTCCGTGCTTGGACCAGCGCTGGTTGGGCGCCCAGGCCTCGGGGTCCAGGTATATTTCAAACTTTGATTCATTGTCGACTATCTTCACGAGAATCAAGATCGTGTCCCATGTGTGAACCATCATGTCCCAGGAGTAGCCGTACAGGCCGTTAGTCCAGTTATTGAATCCCTGAGTAATAACAAAAGTAACAATTACTATTATACAAATTGCGGGACTGGAATTCAATAAATATCAAATTATACTAAAAGCACTACACTGGAATTGAAAGTGAGAATCTATTATTATATTACCCTAGAAATGTGACTAGTAGTGGTAAACACTTTTATTATCAATAAGTCCAACTAGAAATCAGATGATAGATCAGGCTATGCTATCACGATCTTTTAAATTTGGTGTTGTTAAACTTGAATTACTTTCATTCTGTATATTTAGCCAAGACACAAACCGTTTTAATTATGTTACCGATTAATCCTGGGGACGGGACACTGAACTTACCCAAATGGCAGTTAAGGCTTACCTTTCAATAATAATTCATATTTTCGCGTTTTTTTACGAAAATATACAGGATGGCCCGAAAAAAGTGAAAACATCTCGTAACACATGAGTTATTTCAAAACATAATATAATTAATTATATTTTTTGTGCACAATATTTGGCTAATCAGAAATCATCAAAACACCCCCCATATTGCATCATCTACTGGGTTTAAATCTAGGCTGCATGCTCGGCTCAATGAAATTAACATTCTCACGACGAAGAAAGTTGATTGTATTTCTGGCTGTGTGAGATGGAGCTCCGTCCTGCTGTAATGTCTAGCTATACTCCAGGCATTGTTTTGAAACTCTTCGATCATTTTCCTAGCACACCAACGTTTTTCAATTCGCAAATTTTTGATCAGAATACGGTCTCGTGCAGTGATTTTTGTCATTCTGGGCAATAATTTTAAAAGAAACAAATATAAACAATGGGAAAATTAATAATCAAAGATGGCGACCGGAAATTGTCGAAATAAAACGTAATATAGGTAAATAATAGGGAAGTAAGGAAATTAGTAAATTATTTAAGATATTGTTAATATAGTTAAACCAATTTTGATGTTATTATATCACATTTTACGAAATGTTCTCACTTTTTTTGGGCCACCCTGTATTATTTAAATTAATGGTTAACTCTGTTAATTTTTAACATTTTGTTAATTTGTTTCAGTGCAGATTTGTCTACGCAACCTTGACGTCAAGATTATAAGAACATATATTTCGTGTATGTGAGAATTTTCTACATTAAGCAAATTTTGTGGCACGCGGAAAATGAATTTAATGGCCGCGGTCTTTCATATAACGTTTGTATATTCTCAATTAGGACAAATAAACATCCAGTTTATTAGGTTTACATTAGTGTATCTATCTACTTTACCTTTGTTATAAAATGAGAGTAAGGTAGGAATGCTTGCAATCCCATATGAGTTATTAGTAAGCCGACGACAAATCGTTTTTTCCACGATCTCTTTCTTTTATTTCTTCCCCTTTTCTCCGCAGCATCATCAAACTCTCCTTTTCCATCATCAGACACATCTTCATCGCTGAGCTGACTGAGTTCACTATTAGAGGTGTTCATATCTTCGTTTGATCGCGATCTTTCTGCATCACTGCTAATTTCATTGCACGATTTTTCCAAGTGATCATTTTTCTCTTCTTGTTGTGTTTGTCCATCTTCTTTTTCTGGTCTGGTCTCGTCTGTGCGGCTGCACATCTTTATCCTCAATATTGACACGAGCTCTGTGCAAAATTTTGTGTAATGTACAAACACTTCTTTTCCCACTCGGAGTGTTGATCGGGGCCAGTCTGGTGAACAGAATAAAGGCATTGTAGCCAGGCAAACCCACGGAAACATGCCTGAAAGTTTAAACATGCATTACAATTGATTTTAAAGTTCAGTTTAAGTAAAGCGAGTTATATAAATAGAATATAAAGATTGAAGTGATATAACCAGTATTCCCTCTGATTTTGGATCTCTATGTGCGCATTAAAAACCTTTTAGGACCAATGCTATTATTTGTGCGCTGGGGGAGAAAATTTAAAAAAAAATTACCGTACCAATATATTGTAAGGCCTGAGTTGACATATTAGATGTATTAAGTAAATAAATATACGTATCATTCGTATACATTACTGATGATAAACCGTTACGCGACTGAGATTTAACCTTTTAAATACCACGAGCGTGTTAACACGTCAAAATTTCTATATCACGCCAAGTTATAAGCGTGCACTTTTGGACATTGCAAACTTGCATGGATTAGTCATATTTTTAAATCATTTTACCATCTGCGAACGACAGGTCCCAGCTTATGACAGATAAGTCAAGACCCTTAAAGCCTAGTCTTTTCCTATGCGGTGTCTTCCATTTCAAATATAGTTGGCGGTTAAAAGGTTAGAGATGATTGGTAAGCAAGATTTGACTGTTGGAGGTTTATTTGTGCTAGGTTGTCAATTATCGTTACAATCGAACACAATCACAGTCACAATTGTCGTTACAATCGAACACAATCACAGTCACAATTATCGTTACAATCGAACACAATCACAGTCACAATTATCGTTACAATCGAACAAATATATCACATCGAGCACGAGTGAAATTGGCGAATTCTACAGCCAATAAGAGTCAAGTAGAAATCTTCACATCAACCAATTAGGAGCCTCAATAATGTTGTCATAACCGTATTTTGTTCAACCGATTACCTACATACAGATAATCAGGCCTATTCTCAAAATTGCAATATTGAAATGAAAGTGATTGTTACACCAACCCTCAAAAATAGACAGATAGTTTTGACAGATTATGGTACGTTTATCTCCCTCACTCCCTCACTCTCTCTCCCTCTCTCTCATTCAAAAATAGACAGATAATTTTGACAGATTATGGTACGTTTATCTCCCTCACTCCCTCACTCTCTCCCTCACTCCCTCACTCTCTCTCCCTCTCTCTCATTCAAATATAACACTATTTTTGAGGGTTGGTGTAACAATCACCTTCATTTCAATATTGCAATTTTGAGAATAGGCATGATTGACACATTTATGTGACAAGCGACAGGTGTCAGGTGTCAGAACACAATTGACTGATTGAAATATAATGAGTAAATAGCTTCATTAAATGATACATTATCTCGCGGATGCTATGCTGCCCTGGGGTCGTATCTGGGATTCTACTCTACTGTCAAACCCCTGAGCATAGACGGTAAAGGCTGCAAAATAACGGAGAGCTTGGATCGAGTTTTCCATTATTCCAAGAGTGCGCGCGGGCGGTACTGTGCAATACCACCAACCCTTAAACAATCCCACTCGCAGGCCTCTCCCTCTGATTCGATTGTTAATGGGGGGAGGGATAAGAGCTGAACCCTCTTGTCTCCGACAGACGAGGTACCAACAATGGCGTCAGTTTTTTGGGGGACCTTATTCAGGAAACATGATGAAATTGTTTTTTTTTTTTTAATATCTGATAATTTTAACTTTGTATATAATTGCATAAAGTAGGAGCAAAAATGGGTAAAGTTTTTTCATATAATACTTTTTTTTTTTTAATAATATTTTGTCAATTCTTAAAGCAACCACTTTGTGGTTTGATATATTATATTAAATTAAATAACAATAACTTTGTATGAAACCGCGAAATTTATTATACGTCAACCGGTTTCGTTTATCTCAAGCTTCATCGGGACGTATTTAAAACTGATCAGAAATACAAAAAGGGTAATATAAGGTAATAAAATAATAATATCACAAAGTAATATTCATTATCTTAGATTAACGCTTGTAATTAAGTTTATTATAATAAAAATTAACAACATATCGCAACAACACATGTATTAATTTTCTATTTATTGCCGTTTTACAGCCGTCAGCAAGTGCGGAGTCTGCGCTAGCACACGGATCAGCTGTTTCACATGGACCAGATGGATCAAATCAATTGATCAATCAAGTTGATTTCATTAGAAGAAAGTACCCACTGGGAGCTACGATCATTATTGAAATTTAGGTATACATTTGTCATGATCGATCACAAATTACAAGTCAGAGCGTGAGGAGGAAACGAAGAGATAAGAGGAAGAACGGTTTTCCTGGTAACGTCGTAACAAATCTCGTAATTCAAAGATTCATCGGAAGCAATCGCGCCGTGAAGCCATTTCCTACCGCCGCATCCCGTCTGGCAAATAGGGACCATGCATCCGGCCGTATCTGATATTTTTCTTTCATTTTCTTTAATACTTTTTTTCATACCTAGATTCTAGAATGACGTCGACATTTTTTATATTATTATGACAGCTTCGATTTCTTCGTTTGTTGAAAGAGATCGATGTAAATAAACTATCCGTTTTGTGATCTGTTTGTTTCATAATTACGTAGTATTTTGCTATGTTTAAATGACAACGGTGCTTAATATATACGGAATATAAAATGTTTTTTTTGTAAACAAGACCGCGTCGTTTTCTCTTCAGATCAGCGTAAAACTGTCTAATTTACAAAATTTGTAACTTATTTTGAGAATACGTACAATATTAATGTACATACGTGTTTTATTAGCAAAAATAATAATAAGGACAATCTTTTATAAAACTGAAAATACATTATTTAAAAACTAATATACATGTTTTTGAAATCAAATGATAGTTGAAGCCTTTAATTTTGCGTGTAAATGCAATATATGATATTATTTTAAATCGTTTTTTCACCAAAATAAATATTGACAAAATGTCCAGCAAATTTTACGATTTAAACTCTATTTTTAACACACTTGTCGCCGTAATGGCTTCAACATAATAAGAAACTATTTTCTATGTTTGCAACAATTTTCCATAATAATGCACATTGAAAATGAATTTAATGGTCGCGGTCTTTCTGATAATGCTCGTATTGTTTTAATTATGACAAACATATTTCAGTTTTATATACATTAGTGTAATGATGCAAAATTATGTTATACCGAATAATAAAAACCCACATTTTCGTAAAAACTGTGAAAATATGAATTAGTATTGAATGACCCCCCCTTTTAATATATATTTTACACATTTTTTGTTATTGTCCTTTTCAAAATTAAATTCGACAATTTTTAGTATTCTTCATTCTTACATATCTTCATATGTTTAATACAATGTTATTACAACTTTTCTTTTTATTTATAAATAAAATGTTATTCCTACATTAAATATTGTAATTAATTTTAGAGGTACAGTGAAACCTCTATCTATCGTTTTTGAAGAGACCTATTGAAGTAAACTATGAATGCGGGAAAACAATGAATTCGGGAATATAGAAAAAAAAAAGTTCATACTTAAATGTTTAATACATATTCTAAAAAAGATACATATTTCACATGTAAATGAATGTGTTTAAATAAAAATATAGTTAGAAAGCTGCACAGAAACAATTTTTGTATAATGTCAAGCGGCAATCAGCGGCATCATTCTCTCTCTTTCGAATAATCCGCTCATTGGATCGATATATTTTTGGGTATTTTGTATGAAATTAATTCGAGACTGGAAGAAATAAACGATACATGCGGGAAAACGATTATTCGAGGAACGATCGATGGAGATTTCACTGTAGTTATATATATGTATATAAATAAATAAGTGAATAAATGTATTTTTTCTAAAGTGCATGCAGTAAGTAGTTGAATACCGATACTGAAGAGTCTGGAGTTCATCAGATGGAACAATGCACAGAAGAGCATCGCCACGGGTCTAGTGTATTCACGCATCATCCAAAAGCAGACCGTCAAGTCAAAGACGAACCCAAACCAGTGGACGATGAGATAATCGATGCTCTCCATGCTCAGGAATATCCTGAAAACATAATCTAACTAGTATAATAGTATTGTTAAAAATATGAAAATATTGTTTTGATAAAGATCAACCCTTACTTGAACGGGTCGAACACCCAGTGCTTGCTGAGGCTGGCCATGGCGTAACCAGAAAGCCATTCGATGTCAGACTTCTTCAATCCGGCGATGAAGTACAAAATGAATAATTGATATTTGATTATGAAGTAATTCCAGTACGGCACTGGTCTTCCGTTCTTCGATCTGTCGTAGTAAGCATCGAGCGAACTGAAACCAGAGATGGATAAAATAAAATAATAATACAAAATCTTATTTCAATTCGGGCGGTTCACACAATTTATTGAAAATGTGTCATCTAGAAGGTTAATAATATATTAACCAACCAATTTCATCGGAAGTTGTCCCTATGGTATCAGGACAAATACCCCCTGGACATATATCCCCCGGACAATAACCCTCCGTCAAAACCCTCCTGGACATTAACCACCCGTACAAATAACCCCTCGGACAATAACCCCCCGTCAAAACCCCCCTGGAAATTAACTCCCCGTACAAATAACCTCCCGACAATTAACCCCCCGTGCAAATAACCCCCTGACAATTAACCCCCTGACAATTAACCCCCCGTGCAAATAACACCCTGACAATTAACCCTCGCCACATACAAAGTATTTTTAGCTAGTGTCCCAGAACCGCCCCTATTCCGTAGGTATTAAGATGTTTCCTAATGTATTCATAATGAAAAATTAACGTTTAACGATTAGATTTCAAGAATTTTATCATTCCACTTATATGCATCCCTTTATCTCTTTTTATCTCACATATCAAATAAATAGATCGACAAAATACTGTGTCTCCGGTCGGTTATCATAAAATATATAAATTGTTTTTGATTCTACTTTGACATTTTTTGGAATGGGAATGTTTTTGCGATGTTAATCGAATTATTTTTAATACGTGGACACGTGGACTCGATACTGGGCTTATCAAATTAGATACAAGTTTAATTTAATACGTATTATTACTGTGTTTCTTCGTTTTAGAGTAACATCTCGGGTCAACGAACGAGTCATTTACATTTAGGTCCCGAGTTCCAGCGTAAAAGGGTTGATGTTTATATTAACCAGGTAGTTCAATGAACTCGTAAAAACGGTTTAGACTAGCCTAAAAAGTTTTCCCATAAAGCAAACAGTATATATGTTAACAGAGATAAAGGTATTTCGTGTATATGTTACAGACAAAGTGTAAACTTCGAAAATGTATACATTAACTATGCACAAACTATTAGTTTTAGTTACAGTATACACAAAAGAATTTACGAACATTCTAACTAGTTGTTGTATGCATTTACTGTTCGATGTATGAGTAAGTATTCACAATGTTTACCTAACGTACGGTACACTGAAGTTGCCATATTTAAAAAAATGCAATGCGTGTATTTATTTTTGGGAAAAATCTCACATATTATTTTCAGTGAATATAATTTATTTTTTTAATAAAAATATGCCTAAGAATGGAATAATGTTATCGTTTTTTACGTAACCTCAAAGTTTCAACTTAAATCACATTTCTTTTCTGTTAATCAACTATAAGGTATGTAAAAATACAATGTGCTTACAATTACGATTAAAATATATATAATTAATTAATTGTATAATTATCATTCAATTTGTTAATGTGCGGTAGGTTAATTGTAAACACGCTCGTCTTACAGAACTTGTTTGTTCACGATGTCACCAACTCGCGTCAGCGAGTACATACACTCACTAGTTAAATCGTGCATTATCTAGTGAAAGTATACATGAAATGCAGCAATGTAAGTTGTAACTAAAACTCGAGGTATTCGCACTCTCTTACGTGAAATCCTCTATAGCTATACACCTACTGCGCAATATTTTAGGGATGGTACATATAGGGTGAATATTATGATCCTGGCCGATTTTGTTTGGCTGCAGACATTTGTCAGTTCGCGTTTGGTAGTCGTAGAGGACGTATGGAGGATATAACGCCTCAACGACGTGTTGATGTCATTAAAACAATCACAAACCGGACTTTTGGAAAAAGGTCACCATGAGCCACAGCCGTTATTGGGGCACTGAAAATCCTCAATTGATACACCGACGACCTTTACATTTCATGCGGGCCATCGGATTCATCGGGCCCCATTTCTTTCAGGATGCAAGAGGTAATGCTGTAAAAACTTATCGATGGCCGAATTGGGCCGATTAGGCCTGCAACATGCCTGATGAGCGATGACAGCCCGAGCTACGCTTGAAATTTTGATGAATGAAACATCATCGGCCTAGAACATAATATCCACCCTGTATTAAAAATATGAATCGAAAACGTTCAAACTGTATGTGTCTAATTTCAAATATGTCAGAGATAATTGAAATATTTTATTAATTCCAAATTATATATTGAATACAAAAGATCATCGAACTTCGAGCGGCCAGATTATTTTTAATTACACGGTTTACGGCCCGAAGTAATGATATAAAAATAATGGGTCAATTTCGCAAAATATTTATTTCTAAGTACATGTATAAAATCTCACACGATGAGATTAGTACACACTCCTTGAACATTTTCGACTCGTAATTCAGTCAGGCGGATGTGGTATAACAATCAGTACAGATAATTATTGGCCTGCGTCCCGGCGAGCAGCGCGCCGAGCAGGCCGAACAGGTAGCTGTGGTTGTTCCAGTAGCTCTTGTCCAGCAGCAGGATGTACCAGTACGGGAAGACGAACATCGCCGCGCTGGCCCTGTACTTGTAACCGAGGGCTATGCCCAGAGCGCCTGAAATGCATTAAATCAAAATCAATTACATCAGAGTGCGATCTAAATAAATGATATATGTGATAAATCTTAGATTACCACCGGATTCCCCTGGGGTTCTATCCTCTGATTATTTTCTAATTACTTGGGTCCCATCGTACAGTAAATATAAATTATACATTTCAGAGATTGACTAGTTATTCTGTACACTGTCAACTCTATCACTGTCACTTTGTACATGTATATGTGTGTGTGTGTGTCATGAAAGTGAGTAGATGAGTAATGGGGGACGAATCTTATAAGACGCCGTCTGTGGGAAGAACGGATCTCTTCCATCACAACTTCACCTGAATGACTAGTCTATCTCTGAAGTGTATAATTTATAATTACTGTAATACTTGTTGTGATAAACTTAATATTGTTACCCGGACATACTGAGTTTTATATTACAGGGCATTGGGACCCGAGTAATTAGACAGTAAGCAGAGGAATCTGGTGATAATTCAAAAGTTATCACACTTGTTATTATCTTGTACAAGAAGTCACCGACCGCAAGTCACTTTTATGGCAGGAGGTAAGTAAACAGCTGTAGTACGCGGTAACAACATATACTAGACACAGATACTAAACACACTTTTGGGCACTACTTCTGTCTAACAGAAGTATTAACTAAGAAATTTTATGCTCACTGAGAAATGAGAAAATAGTATAATTTAAGATCATTAGGTCCAACGAGAGTATAGAATAAAACTTTGATATGGTTGTCATAGATACACGAATAGAGGAAGATTGGAAGTTGAGCATTACCCAGCCACATAATGGCGTAGACAATCGCCATGTGTGGAAGGGAGAGGGAGGGCAGCGGCAACAGCGGGAAGTGGCAGGTGCGGGGATCCCCCCACCGCAGGTCCATCTCTGCCCCGCCCCTCTCCTCCGCTCCGTCGACCAACATGAGTAAGCCTGCGGAAATCACAACTTAATATACCTACACATGTTACGGTTAAAGTGATTAATAATAATCGATAATTATTAACTATAGCCAAATAACGAGGTTAAAGTGATAAATAATATTGTTATTTTAATAATTCACGTCTTCACAGGGTGGTCGAGTTAAATAATAAATCATTGCTTATTTGTATTTATTACCAGTACCCACACTAGTTAATTATACACGGCACATAGTGATGAGCTCAAAATCACGAACCGTGAGCCAATCACTGATATCTTTGAGTCACACTCACTATCAGTGATTGATATGACTGATATACTGGAAATATCGTGATTCGTCATTCATTTTTTTTTATTATTTATATTTGGTTGTGAACCGTGATTCGACGCATACATATATGAAGGAATGACGTTATAATTCGTGATAAGTGCCATCTAGTAGATTCTGCCAAAACATTTTACGCATTTGACCCGAAATGCTGAAAATTTGACCCGAAAAATGAGTTAAAGGTTTTCATTATCTTTGTGATGATATTAAATTAGATATATGTTAATTATATATGCTAGAACACGTTTTTTTACGCAAATAAAGTTTGACTAATACAAGTAAATTCGCTCAAAATTATGTTTTTTTTATTTGTTCATTTATTTCGTGTATTGTGATATCGTGCGGCGCACGCGCATCAGTAATGAAACTGCGATCACGGTCACAGTTTTCAATCACTGATATTATCGAATACCAATCACAATCACACCTGTGAGTCAAGAGTAGCATTTTTTCTCATCACTAACGGCACAGCAACAATCAACGTGACTCACAATAATTAGGTAGATACATAATGGAACGATTAAATGTATTAACATCAAAAAGGTAATATATATGTTCGAAAATTTGTCACTAAAAATATTGTCGCCGTAGCATAGTTGGATAATGCACCTTCCCCGGTTAGGAAAGAGATCCATGTTCGAATCCCGGTGGCGCAACAACAATATTTTTGAATAAAATTGATTTTATATGTATATCTTTCTAATTAATATATTTAATAATTAATTATTTGCAGAAGTAATGCCCGATTTTTATTACAATGATCAGATCCCAGCGCGTTATTTGATTTACCTCGACACAACTAAATAAGAGTTAACAGATGCTTACAACAAATATCGTAGTGAAATAATAATTAAACCAGGAACCTTCTGTCGCACCATTATTGGTTACATTTATTAGTATTTATTAATCGTCAGAATATTTTTATGCGCTCATCACCAACTCAAAAACATACTAAAAACCCATAATAATGTTATAGACAAAACTAGCGGTACTCAATGGTGTGCTGGTACCGACACCGAGCTGGCAGAAGAGGGACGAAATTAAACTGAATACAGTGGAAATGAGATCGCTTAGGCGTGTACAGGGTGGCCCGAAAAAAGTGAGAACATCTCGTTACACATGAGTTATTTCAAAACATAATATAATTATATTTTTTTGTTCACAATATTTAGCTAATCAGAAATCATCAAAACACCCCCATATTGCATCATCTACTGGGTTTAAATCTGGGCTGTTGGGTGGCCACATGCTTGGCTCGATGAAATTAACATTCTCACGACGAAGAAAGTTGACTGTATTTCTGGCTGTGTGAGATGGAGCTCCATCCTGCTGTAATGTCCAGTTATGCTATAATGTCTAGCCATAATCCAGGCTCTGTTTTGAAACTCTTTGGTCTTTTTCCTAGCACTCCAACGTTTTTCAATTCGCAAATTTTTGATCAGAATACGGTCTTCTGCGGTGATTTTTGTCATTCTGGGCAACAATTTGAAAAAACCAAATATAAACAATGGGAAAATTAATAATCAAAGATGGCGACCGAAAATTGTCGAAATAAAACGTAATATAGGTAAATAGGTAAGTAAGTAAATTAGTAAACTATTTAAGCTATTGTTGATATAGTTGAACTAATTTTGATGTAATTATATCACATTTTACGAAATGTTCTCACTTTTTTTGGGCCACCCTGTATGTGGCAGATCCATTTATGACTGAATAAAGAATGAAGAAATAAGGAAAGAATGAAAAGCAGAACTTAGTATAAGATGAATGAATATAGTATATCTTAGGAGAGATCGGTGAGGAAGATATATGACGCATGCGTTGGTGGCACCAGATATAGAGGACGTCCGCGGAAGACTTGGCACGAACAGATAAACCAGATACTGGAAGATGGTCCTATTAGAAGCCTCAATAATCGACGAGCTCGTGTGAGAAGATGTATGAATGTGGATGAGGTGAGCACTGTGTGTCAGGACAGAAGAGTCTGGCGCTCTATCCTAAACGGCGCGATTGTAAGTTAATTAGTTTATCCTTCAATAAAATGTTTCGATATTATCTAACGCGTTATTTTAACGCAGTTTCGTGATTCATTTGCGTGCGTACATATTCTATGTTAAAACTTTACTAAATAATTATCAAACTGTTATAAATGCAACCAGTAACAATAATCTTAAAGATTTCAAATAATACACAGCAGACTATTGAGAAATTAATAAAATAAGATGTAGGTAATAAAATATTATCTCTCTATTGAAATGAACATTTTAATAATGGTAAATAAATATATATTTGATTTTATTTAATACTTACATTTGCATAATGAATAGAATTAAAAAAGGCTCACTTGGGTTGTTTGGTTACGTTAAACTAATGAATTAGGAGAGAAAGATATATGACGCGAGTGTTGATGATACCAGAAATAGAGGACATCCGCAAAATACTTGACACGATCAGATAAATCAGATACTGGAAAATGGTACATACTATAAACAAATACAGTCGAACTCGGTTATAGTGAGGAAATACTTATTATTTTGATTCAGCCCTGTTTCTATACAACTCTTCACTATTATAGTGAGCTCGCTTCTCTGATAGAACGCACAAAAATATTCTTAACAAGTTAACAAAATACACTACACGGTCTAAAAATCCTAATTCTTGAGAAGTCATAAAATCGAAAGCAGCGTCTACCGATGACGTTCCTTACTGTTTACAATTCCTTTCAGGTTTGTGAATTTTTATTCAGTATTTTGTTAAGAAATAATGTGATTGAATGTAGTAATTTACTTTTAAATGTTTTTGTTGATACAATTATAGATTTTTGATTTTTCACTTGCATTTGATTTGCTTTTAATTTGATTGGATATTACATATTTATTGTAATAACGAGCTACGGTTGTAATGAGCAAATTGAGCTGTTCCCTTCGCACTCGTTACAACCTAGTTCGACTGTAGTTTAATAAATATTATAATAGGTGAGATCCAAGTTTCTTACCGAAAAGCATTCGGGAAACCCCCAGGCTCGAAGGATCAGTGGGCCTATACAAATGCTCCACAATATGATCAAACGTTATATGTTTCCAACGGTATCCAGACAGCCTGAAGAAAAAATCGTCAACCCCCTTCAGGGCTGTCGACACCCGAGCGAATCGAACCGCCATCCTCGAAGTAATGTCACGTGTACTTCAGTTTTCCAAGCCGGGAAGTCTCGACTAATCTATCCTGCGGCAACTCGGAAACTGAATGGAAAGCCGGGGTGCATCAGTCTAAGATGGCGACCATCCCCCATCCCCCATGCCCCCGCCGCGCGGTCGCCCCCGAGGCGCGAGGGTGGGTCAGGTATTCAGTTGCTTGTCGATTATTATGTAAAACATTAAATTTCATGGAGATTAATAAATTAAATTTCCTCACATTTTTCAATCGAAAAAACAGTGTATTAAAGGCATTTTATAAATACTTTAAGTATTTAATATTTATTATTGCGAAGAACACATTCTTATTGTGAAGTTTTAATTATTCAGAACAGACGGTCTGTGATATTTTAAATATGAATTAAATGTATTAATTAGAAAGATATACATATAAAATCAATTTTATCGAAAAACAAAGTAGATGGCTTTAAAATAATGGAACGATAGATGTATTAATTTGAAAAAAGTGTAACGTATGGGTTCGAAAATTTGTCGTCAAAAGTACTGTCGCTGTAGCATAGTTGGATAATGCACCTTCCCCGGTTTGGAAAGATATCCAGGTTCGAATCCCGGTAGCGCAACAACAATATTTTTCGATAACATTGATTTAATAAATTTAATTAGTATTTAGTATTTAATTTTAATATGTATAAATGGCTTATGCCTAAGATACTCGCAATCTAAATAACACTAACAACAATTTGAATTAAAAGACGTAAATCGTGGCCCCAGTGTGTCCAGAACTTTGATAGTGTCATGTTTGGCGATCTTAAAAGCGAATATACCTATTTTATTACGTATAATTGTCCTGCGCCTACGATATTCGCAATCTACATAACATTGGCGTTAATGATTTGTCTTCCACAGGCGCGTTGCTAATAATTGGAATAAAATCTCTAAGATAATCTCGTGTGTCCTTCCGTGGACGCGGACCTTTAGAGGGAATATTGTACAGTAATGCATTTATTGATTACCTAAACATTATGACGTTAACGTTTATGTGCACTTCCACTGTGAGAGGTATGGATACTCGCAAAAATATCGATTTCAAATGGATCGTAGGACGCGGACTTTTCGGCTTCCTGTCTAACGTGGACCCCAATGCACTACATTGGCTGCATCGGCAAAGTTACGCCACTGCTCGTAATCATTGATTTTTGCGCGTACAATAAACGGTACAAGATGAAATAAATAAAAAATATTCGCATGTCTTTTTTTAATTTCCGATTAGTTTGAGATTAATTTTGTTATTTATTTTATTTTGTAAAATAAGAACAATAAATTGAAGTCTCCAGATGTCACGCAATGCTCCATTAGTGTAACTTTAATAAGTTAATATTTGAGATTATTATCTATGCCTTTATTTTATCTTTCAATAAAAAATACTCGTATATATTTAAATTGTGGATTCACTCTGAAACTTAAAAATAATCTCTTTTTTCCAGACATTAAACGATGATCGTTTCTGGCGTTTACGGGCGGACGTGTCCATTCAATATTGTTGAGCCACTTTGCTTAGCCGCATCTGACAACGTTCATTACTTCAAGTTCATAAGGTAACAGCAAATATGAATAGGCAATGAGGGAAAATATGATTCATGATTCTAACTCGGGACCTCTAAGTTTGGACCGCGGTGGGCGCATAAAAAATCTTAAGGGGTAATGCTATTATTTGTGTACTGGGAGAGAAAATAAGATGAATATTGCCATACCAGCGTGGGTTGACCACATTATTAACGATGTATTAAAACACATAAATAAGTCAAGAGAACTAATAACCACTATCAATGAAAGCTGACTACTTCGGACACATTCAATAATAATTTTAAAAATGTGGGTTTTTATTATTCATTTATATCAGAAGTTACATTAGATTTGAGTTTTTTTTTTAAATTATTACTTATATAGAACTTGTATACTAATTTAAAACTAATAAACTGAATGTTATTTGCCATAATTAAGGCAATACAAGTATTATAAGAAAGACCGCGACCATTAAATTTATTTTCCGTGTGCCACAAAAATTGCCTTAAAATGAAAAATTCCTGCATATACGACATATATTTTCTTATAATCTTGAAGGCAAGATTACGGAGACAAATCTGCATTTTTTGCATAAATAATATGTTAAAAATTAACAGAATTATAAACCGTTAAATTTACATAACATATTATCAATCTTCGACGTTTTTAAAATACTTTGTTTTAGTGAAAGCAAACGATTTTCAAGAATATATTGTATTTACTCACATCCTTTGAGACTTCAGCTACTATTTAAAATTATGTTTTATATCAAAAACACAATAATTTTTTACTAAATAATATTTATACCGATCCTATTAATGTGTTATTTTTTGCTTTATTCCACCGTGGAGGTCATAGCGGACGTGGAATCTGTCACTTCCTTAATTTTTGGTTAATTAAATACCCCGATAAGATACATTTTCACTCATATTTTAGCTATAATATGAATAAATATTTAACTCATTCACAACATAAGTTGCCAATTTCGTATATTAGATGGTTTTTTTTTACTGATTTTAAGGGAAAACAACGTTATTTTGTATGCAAGTCGCAATTGAATATTCCGTATATATGTAACACCGTTGTCTTTTAAACATAGCAAAATACTACGTAATTATGAAACAAACAGCTCATAAAACGGCAATGTGGTGTTTTAAATCGATAATATAACCACAGAATGTATCTGACGTAATAATTTTGAATGTGGAACATTGTGTTAAGCGTCAATCTAAATATATGGGAGGTACTTTGATTTCAAAATATATTCATATAATATTTTTAAGATTTGCAAAAAAATGCGGATAAGACAGTAGATTCGAGTTATTTTTGACACTTGCCTTGAATGCGAGCAATTTTATTGTCATCTCTTTCTATCATAACTCTTCTTTTCTGGCAAGATTTTCGTAACAAATAACGTCATTTAGTATTTAGGTGACACGTATTGAAAGTATATCCTAGTTTTACAAAAATTTAAAAAAAATTATCAATTTGAAAATTACTATACAAGTGAAGTAATTTGTTTATCCTGTCTAATCATATATACGAATATATGATTGGACATTTTATTTTAACGGATTAAGGAGGCGAAAAGTGAGTTTGCACACGGGCGGCCAAGTCCTAGCACTGGATAGTGGCGATGTTAGATAATTTCTTCGAATTTAATTAGTTATTCTTGTGAATGTTTGAGTTAAACGGCGATCTATTGTAATTATGAACTCAGGCAGAAGATTACATTGATTTAATTTAAATTTAAAGTCAATCGTATTAACAGAAAGTAATTAAATACTAGTTTGCTATTGTTAGCTACTGCGAGAAAAGTCTCATTCATGACATCTCATGCACATGCATGAGAACTTTCTGTCGCGTCTCAGAGATTAGGCGATAAAAATCGGTGTGCATCAAGAATGTAGGACACCTGGTGGCAAAACGGACATGACAATGGGTGGGATATATGAAGGGACGAAAAGATGAACTAAAAATATGACTGGCAGACCAAAGACCCACTGGACCGATGACATACGGGCAGCAGTGGGCAGACAGTGGACCCGCAATACTATCAATAATTCAATTCAATTCAACAATTGCTCGGTAAGAGGAAGTCATATTTCCAGTACCAGACGCAGATGCTGAAGTTGATGATGACGATGTTGGTCTTTCTGCTCTGTGTATGACAGCCCGCTCCGCGCTCAACTTTACACTATTCTTTACGCAAGTCTTAAGCCGATTTTCGATACAAGCGACAAACAGCACAATGGTGCTCCATGGTCAAATGATAGCTATTAAGCGGCCGCTATGTTTCTCTGGAATTGTTCCAACAGTAACAGCAGTTAATATTGTGAAAAAAATATATGTATATAATAATAACGATATTCTGCCTTTAAAATTACATCAAGTGTCAAACCATAGATGAGAACATTAAATGCAGGATACCAAAGTGCTCCTAATGCCATGTACGTGATAATTAATATCATGTAGGGTAGGCAGAAAAGATGAAAGTCACTCTTCTGTCCTGAGTCACTACTCTTGCCTCGTTCACTTTCATACATTTTCTTATGCTCACTTGTCTATTAGGCCGTCCTCTAATATCTGGTCTAACCGACCACGTCAGGTCGTTCATGTCGTCTTCAAAGCTCGCCTCATGTTTTACTTTACCATCCTCTATCTCATTCATTCGTTCCACATTGTTCCATAAACCATCCCAACCACAACTCTTTCTCAATTCTAACCAAAACCAACAAACACCGACAACCTTTTCTTAATTCTATCAGATTTATATTTACTCCTAACTTTTAACATTCTTTATTATCTTTTGCTAATTCCAGGATTTCATACATTAGTGTCGGCACCAAAACTCCTTTATGCACTGCAAATCTTGCTTCGGAAGACATATTTCTATTGATAATGCAATTGTCACATGTACGTATTGAAATAGCGGCCCTGTTTGACACCTTTTGTAATATCAAGCCATAATATGAACAACCCATTAATACTTACAAGCGCACTACTCCCCTCACACAATACCTTCCGTAACTTTACTTTTATGACTGCCTTTGTTAATGACTGATCAATGCAATTTATTTTTCCCTTTTGTCTCTACAACAGCGTTATGATGTTATAATATAACTTATAAACTTGTATTATATTGTTTTCAATACAAACAAAAATAAAGATATGACTTAAGATCAATGAATGTCAACAATTTTAAAAGGTTTATATAGAAACACAAATCATTGTAGTGTTCTTTAGAATAATTATTTTGTATGTTAAGAGCCTGGCATAATAGTCTTTTTCTCTGTCTACATAATGAAACTTTAAACATAAATAAAATATTGTATTTTATTATACAATACAACGCAAATTATTACCTATATCACACATGAGTGTAAATAAAGTAGCGTTATGTACAATGCAAACAGAGAATAGTCATTATATATTATGTTTCATTAAAACAATGTATGTGAAAAAAATTCTTGCATATATTATACAAACATCCAAAGGGGACAGATTGAATTTTGAAATTCGTCAAGCAATCTCACATTTGGATTTTTCATTACTGATCTTAACTGTAAATCTAGCAAGGTCTAAAATAATAGTACAGATATTTTTTGTATAACTTGTTTAAATTATGCAACAGATGAATACAGAGTACACAACTGGAACGATGCTGGAAGATCATTTGAAAGTTGTCAGTAAGCAAACAAATTACTTAGATTGTTCTTCTTCAGATGTGTCATCCTTTATTACATTTTGGTAATGCCTCCCTCCTACATTTCATAACATTGATGATAATGATCATCAAACTCATCTAATTATGTGAACTTTTTTCCATATTGCAATATTTATTATGTTTATTAATGGTAAATTTATTGTCTCTATATATTATGTTTAGTGATGGTAAAATCGTTATTTAAACCATTATTTTTACTGTTATTGTGACTGTGATTGTGTTCGATTGTAACGATGATTGATAACTGATTAATGTAATTCTTCGAGTGATTACTAATATACTAGTAAGTAAGCCTCCGATAGTTAAATCTTAATTACCAATCATCGTTAAATTTCAGTTACCAATCATCAACACAATCACAGTCACGTGACGGTTTACCATCACTAATTATGTTGTTTAAAAACAATAACTCTTATGAATAAAAGCCATATCTTTTTTGTAGGAAATTTCCGAAGCTACAAATTTTATTATAAATATTTTTTTCTGTAAAGGTGACCGTTAACGAGATATTCACAAAAAAACATTTTTGGTGACCTTTGACCCCACGTAAAAATTTTAGCAGCACTTGTATCGATGCGGACTTTTGATATTTTGTTTAGAACCACAATATCGAGGTCCATAACAAAATCCAGCTTTCTAATAATTTGTTGGAAGTTGGACCTTTTTTTTATCTAATTTCACTGGACTATACATATAATGATCAAAAGTTTTGCATCTCGACAGTATAATAACGGGTTTAACTCAAAGGTATATGAGATTCTTCGTAATATAAAGTGGATTGCTTTTAAAAATGGAATAATAGATATATCAATTTGAAATATTACAGAATACAAGTTCAAAATTTGTTGATTATGTATTCAATTGTTATTGCAAAATTGAAGAATGCGCTTCCCCGGATAGGAAGAGGTCCAGGTTCGAATTCCGATAGCAACTAAATATTTTTTCTGTATATCTTTCAAATTGATTTAATTTGTAATTTTGATATAGATAACGAAATTCAGCTTTATTACACCCATTTTCGTAATTTTTGAGAGTTAATTATAAAAAAAACAGTAGACTTCAAAAGTTTAAACAAAACTTGATAGTTTTTTCAAAGTAGGATTATCAAATGCGTGCGCCTCGACATTGAATATTAAGGTCCCTCTGCAACGGATGTGTTTGAATATATCATCCAAAATTGAATGAATAAGATTTTGTTTTTATGTTTTTATATATTTGAAATAATACATATAATTAAAATGTATTTTCAGAAAAGGTGTTTGTTATTTATTTCTATTTAGATAGCAGAAAACTTTTTTTGTGTACATTTTCATACATCCCTCATCATTTATTTCTAAATCCATTTATAGAAACTTCACTGGCCTTGTATACACATGTATCGTGTCATTTGTTTTTTTTTTTTACTTTGTTCTAATGGCTTACGGAGTACCGTACCGGGCTCATTGAGCCCCTTGCTCCTTCATCATGAAGTTGCCATATTGGGCCGATTTAAAATGGGGGTGGTGATAACACCAATTATTAATTTATTTATTTATACAAAAAGCGTAGATTTAGCTGCTAGCTGAGGCAGGAGATAATAAAATTGACTTTGGGCGTTTTATACGCGACAGTAACCTAATGTCATAATTATTCATTTATTTTCTCAATAAAAAAAAAACGCATTCGTAAAACCTTGCCCGCATTAGTCCATTATATCGAGGTTTTACTGTACTTCAATATACTCACAAACCATATGCACCCTGCAACGAGATCAGTGACATTTGGCAAAAGAGTCACCCAGGATGGACACACCACTGAAGGTAGATGAAAATGGCAAAATTAAAACAAATGTTTAATTGCATCATTTATTGTTACTAATATAGACACTATGTCATACACATAACACAATAAATATTTTTTCGTTTGATCTACTACTATAAACTATTAAAAATTTAACACATCATTCAATGTTTATTGTCAACAATAATTGTCTTTGGACATATACATTGCCACACAATAAATACTGCTATCAATTTCTATAGCACCCAAAATACATATGGAAAAATGATATGATGTTTACGTAAAAAATAGTCTATAGGGATTGTCCATTTACTGCATAAAGATGCATAAAAGCAGCCATTTTAGTTCAATATCTGTTGCAATATGCACATTTTATATTTGTTAAGTTGTCATCCCCTATTAATACAAATACTTAATTAATTTATTAGTATACAAAACACATTGTGTGCTTTAACTTAGGAATGGTTGTGCTATGAGTGTTCTCCTTGCACCTTACGAGATCCTGGACTAACATAATTTTATGAACCGGTTTATTTTCCCTCTCAAATGCAGACACGTACCCATCGATGAGTAGTTCCAAGCGGGACGGCCTTACCATATATAAATGTTTTAAAAAATATTTTTAGATCGAGGATAACACTGCGCTTGCCCGGATTCAATAACCCGGATCCTCTTTTTATATACTGAATATAATCAATAATATTTAGTCTCAAAGGTTAGCAAGAATAATATTTTCTATACAAGTTTTATTCAAAAATATATATTTATTGTTTCAGCTGCATGAACACGTGATTATAGTGTGGTCAACACACATCAGTATTTATTATGTGATAATGTTTATAAAATCACCTTAAATTTTTAACACACTAAAATTCATGCACAACACTATGATCTAATCTAATACATATTTCTATACACTCACACTGCTCACCTTCATATTTATAAAATATTGGTACTGAATTGTCAACAGTTTACCGTTAACAATTCAATTTCAATATTTTATTTAGTCATTCATTCCTTTAACATTTGTTAGAATTATAGCAGTGGCAAATCCTAAGCAAAAGAATAGGTCATCCATACAAAACATGGCCCGGTTTAGTAAAATCTTCACTTGAATATTTTATTTCACACTCTTGGTAAGAAATAAAGCTATAATGGGGAGTTCTGATCAGAATATGATCTTCTAAATTCACCACTCAATGCTTCGTTAGTCTATGGACCTACCCTTGAGCCATCGTCAGCTCTGTATATTCGCTGTAGTTCTTTAATGAAATGACCACACTGCTATCTAAAGATTCAGTTTATATAAAGTAAACTGAA
Source organism: Eubasilissa splendida (assembly GCA_031772225.1). NCBI lineage: Eukaryota > Metazoa > Arthropoda > Insecta > Trichoptera > Phryganeidae > Eubasilissa > Eubasilissa splendida. The sequence goes on along the minus strand of CM062845.1, from coordinate 23,557,395 downwards.
TAGGTCCAGAACTTCCGGAACCAAATGTTTAATATTCATTCAAATCCATAAAAAAAAATTGTTCAACCAAAGAAAAGCTAGAACTGAAACCCCCCCCCCCCCCACCACCCCCGGCATAAGGGTCTAGATGCAAATCATTATTTTTAGATAACATAATGAAAATATAACATACAGGCGTGTCTCAAATAATGACAACTCGTTATAGCGGCCCTTTTACATTACCATAATGTTCTTCTATAACTACCCGTTATGTGGCCCCTGCATTATGTGAAATGTGTCATTATATAACCATAATTTCACTTTTATGGTGACAATTAAAATAAATAAAATAGTTTAATCATACATTTTTAAAATGTCACTCAAAAATAATGATTTACGTAGAACGACACACCCTTCAATTCATGACAATCATCATTCAGATCATTTATTACAATACTGTTTTAAATAAAAAGGAAATCTCAAATTACAATAATTAAAAAAAAAACAATAAATTAATGATAATAATTAATTAGCAATGGTCAAAGTTGTACTTTGTACGACACATAAAAAGCTCCATTATCAATAATTTTATAAATAGACATTTATAATTTTTAAACATTTTAGCACATCTGAATTAGTGGACTTATTAATCGGCTTTTACAAATTAACATAAAATTCATCAGTTCTGCCAACACTCAAATTTTAAATGTTTTTCCAAATTTCAATATTGCAATTATTGGCGCATGTTAGAACAGCTAAAAAGACTGTCATCTAATTCACATATTTATGGTTTATCAGGAGAGAGAGAGACGTAACTAATGTTTGGCTGAATAACACTTTACAATGCGAAATAATCCTCCAAATGTCTGACAGTATGTACTCAACAATGGACACAATTGTTATAAAAACAGCCAAACAAAAAAACAATCTGTTTTCTAAATCGCTCAATAATATTCTTATTCATAGTTTCCATTACAAAGGATTATGGTAGATGTGAGTTCTCTCTCCTTAAATTTTTCATTCCATTTAATAAAAATGATTTTTTTCTGTACAGAAAAAGTCATTTTGTGAAAAAATACATCATGGCAACCATTTTAAGAAAAAATGTTTGACAATTTTAGCCGAATAAGTATCCACATCTCTTACATATAATGAACATTTTACTTAATATGTGAACAATAAACACACAGGCAGCAGATTAGTTCATTGAGTTTTTAAAGATACTTTTCCAAGAAAATTTACAACAAATTCCCAGAGTACAAGTAGAAATAATTTTGAATATAGAATCACTGCCTTTTATTCGTAAAAAAAAACCAATTAATAATAATTTAAGCTTACATTCTTACATTTAACTGTGCGTTAAATAATATTATTCTGTCAGTAATTAAGTTTTCTCAAATCTGGATTTACCATTGGGCTAACGGGGTTATGGCCCAGGGTTCGAAAAACTTATTTCTTACCTGCAACTCAATTGCCGCGGAGGTTTTTTCTACATTAACGTGAATTTAAAATAATGCACGCAACACCACTGGCCAAAATCAAGTAAGATTACGATGTTAATAGAGTCTAAAATGTTAAAATAATTAGATTTCGATGAAATAATAATAACAAAAAAAGCAAGAATTGTATTACATAGGTATTTAAAACTTTAATAATTCGTCTTTTTGGTACCCTCGATATGTATTAGCCTAAAGGTAAATTCAGCTCCAAGTATATTATAATGATGAAACCTACCTCCAATGAACTAAACAACATACTGTATATAAATGTAGAATTTTAACATGTAACAATTAAATATAATTTTCGTAAAGCCACAACAGTTTATAAACATCTAGAACTTTTGACTAAAAGCTGACCTAACATAATTTAAAAGACTAAGCAAAAATGGCATTCGAGATAGTGGCTCTTATATCAATTAAATTTTTTCTTACATCAATTAAATTTTTCTTAAATCAATTAACAGTAATTTAATACAACATATTCTTCACTCAGAAGACATATCACAAAATTAAAGCAACATTTAATATTTCAATAAATATTGTGAGTTGTCGTGTTCTTGCGTGTTTAGAGAAGATATGACCGCACATTCATTTTATCGTAATCTAAGGGAGTGTATATAAATTAAAGTATGCCATTGAGTTGGAAATTTGGCAATAAAGGTCAGTACGCATCAATTGGTCAGTCGTCGGCTCTTTGTGCTAAATACTAATTAATTAGCATTAATTTTGACAACAATGTTTCATTCGTGTACATACGCCTTAAAGCGTAACTGCATTGTTGCGGCTTGTACTGATGATGGATTATCAAATCCAGAATGCAAAACTAACAGACTATGTAATGAAACCTCAAACACAAATAATGTAACTGCATATTATGTTTTAAATGATATGTGATTGATGACTACAAAAATGGTGTATTTTCATACAATTGTTTAGGAATGTCAACATTTACTTTCACACTGGACAAAAAATATAAATTACATATTCAAATAATGTTTTAAACTTCTTTGCTGCATTAACTTCCATGGAATGATATCATTTGATGTGATTATTAAATGTTTTCTATTTGTTTTTGCTTACCTTGCAACACTGTCTCACATAAAAATCAAAATACGTAAGGAATTTTTTAAAAATAATATCTACCACGTAGAGCATTTAAAATACATTTAAATATGATTTCAACTCTGTAAATATTTAAAATGTTTATTGATTGGACCGACATTTTTACTCAACGCACTTTAAATTCGTTTTAATAAAATACTATATGTATTCTGATGAAATAAAAGTGACAATGTGAGTAGCATTGATGCACTCGTAGAAATAATACTTGGCCGTATAGCTGCGAGTACAGTTATCAGAGTCTTATTAATTACTTGGAATAATAACTCTATGAAAATCTTTTTTTTTTAAATAAGGGATTCAGAACTTAGCGTTAACATCACTCATAGGCTGAGCGGTCAGTTACAATGTAATTTAATACACAGTATAAATAAATAAATTTCAAGATAAATTATTTTTATCTAATACATTTCATTGCTCCACTTCGTTTACACAGAAATTATTCAAAATTCCCGGCAAAAATTGCACGTGAAAATAAAAAGACAGATTTGTCTATAACCTGAGATTAATGCAAATTAATACTCAACATTAATACTCTAGACTTTTTGTTTTTATTGTTACAGAGAAGACTAGTTTACATAAATATTTCCGTAACACATGTATTATTCTAGAAACCGAGCGGATAACCTGGGATGAGCATTTGTAGTCCAGCAATGTTACAAGAGTTATGGAGAAGTCTGGTTTATATAAATATCTCCGTAACACACATACATATTATTCTAGAAACCGAGCAGATAACCATTTATGTGATGAGCATTTATAGTCCAGCAACGACTCCTCCAGGAACAGGGAGGTTGGAATTCTCTCCAGTAAGGAAGCTGTCGACTGCCCGGGCTGCCTGTCGACCCTCACTTATCGCCCATACCACTAGGGATTGACCTCTTCGGCAATCTATAAAATCATTAATATTATTCAATAACAGGCGATGAATAAATTTGTCCTCATGTGAATCAAGATCTAAGTGACAATTAAAAACTACAGCGATAAAAACAGTTAGAATATAATTTTCTAACACTTACCTCCAGCGGCAAAGATGTTGTTAATTTCGGTTGTATAGATGTTGGATTTCACTGTTTCAATGTTGCTTCTACTATCCAACGGCAAATCTAAAATGGTATAAATATTATATTACTAGCAAAAGTACAGAAAACTATCTTAAACATAAAAATTTTACTAGATTTAATCTTTAAAACTAAAGGAGAAGACTCGAGATATTTCAATAAATACTAAAAGTATGAGATCGAGTAATAGTAAACGTAAAAAAAAAGTTCAATCAAAACATCCCCCAACATATAATTTTCAAAAGAATGTATGTATATAATTTACCCAGTTCAGTAGCGATGTATCTTTCAGGGCCGAGGAATCCCATAGCAAGGAGTACCAGATCCGCCTTAAATACCTTGGCTGTCCCTTCCAATTCTTTCATTTCCCAACGTCCTCCAGCTCCTCGGATCCACTCCACCTGTACTGCACTCACTCCGCATACGTTCCCAGCACCTGAAGAAACAAATAATTATTTTTAATATTTATTTTCTTAAAATTAAAACTGGTTTGTTGAAAACTTTTTAAATAAAATTCTGAACGAGCTGATGACAAGTCTTTATTCTTAAAAATAGATGGACAATATATATATACCTGATTTTGGATTAGCCAGATTTTACCACTAGAACCATAAACTTAAGAATACTAAAAGGATAATATGTTACGCATGTATGTACACATTTAGCTTCCTTTATTAAAATTTATTTTTAAGGATCTAACTATAAGGAACTAACTACCAGCTGCACAGCCCAATGCAGGCTAGATTGTTGATTCACAATTTTTTCATTAGAAAATCTTTTTACTATGCAACTGCTGGCAGCTGACTTTTAGACCAGTTGGTCGTTGCCACTACATTTTGAGGCTTGCACCTACTTAAGATATTTGTTGAAAGTTTTGTACACAATTATGCTATTTCAAACTGCCTAGATTTTCAGTCAAAATGTTACAAGTTGTAATATTAATTATTTTTTAATTTAATTTCTCAAAGTTATAAAAATTATTTTAATTCTTGAATAATTTTCCGACATGTGATTTCCAGTTTTTTAAGTATAAATTAATATTAATTAATATTTCATACATAATACAATATTTTTTAAATGCCTGTATAAAAAATTAGTACCTATCTATATCTTTATTAGCAAAGGACAAAATTTCATTTCATAATGGACGCTTCACGAAATGCACGTTCACCAACATTCAAAATGAACGCTTCATTCGAAGAATGTTAGTACCACTGGTTGGCTCATTCTCGATGCAGGTCGCAATCGCTTCGCACTTCATATAGTACAATGATGTGTGTTTAAGTTGTTATTTGAACCGTTATTGAACTATACTTCAATGAAATATCTGAAGTGCGAAGCGAAGAGCGAAGTATGCAGTGTAATACTTCATAAAGTATACTATATGAAGTCGGCGGCAAACTCTTTTGTCTCAATACATACACAGTTCGCAGTTAATTGTGTGCGTTGCTGAGTGAGAGTTTATTTAGTTATTTGCTAGTGTGTGTGAATATGGTGTGAAGTATTGAACTATTGAAGCGTCAGCACGATTTAAAACATGCAAACTACAAAACTAGTTCATTGACGTACTTCATACAGTGTGGACCCATCGCTAATCTTTATGTTGCCAAAATAAAATGATTAAAATATTACAATATGAGAAATAATAGAATGGATGTTTTATTATTTATTTATAATATAATAATTTATATATTTTTAAAAACACATTATTATTGTGAATTTTCAGTTTTTTCAGAATATAATTTCTGTAATATTTAATACAAATCAAATACCGGTAGCAACTAAAGTATTTTTACGATAAATTGTTTTTTTTTTATATCTATATAGTTGATACATTTAATATGTATTATAATAATATTATTATTTCTCATGTAATATTTCGACAGAGACTTTGGAAGCGATGAGAAAAAAGTTTCTTATTATGACATGTGATAACATCACAAATCATAACGTAACCTCAAAAATTGAAAACAAGATTGCATTGTGTCAAATGTGTTTTATTTAAAAAAAAAATTTTTTTTAAAAAAACAACAGATAAAAACTCTAATGAAGTATGTATTTAGTATTTAAATCTTGAAAAAAATGAACTGTTTCGTTATTGTAGGTGTAATGTTTGTCTACAAATAATACAGGGTTTTAAATTTCATATTCCAGAATGTACTATAATGTAATATACTTAAAAACTGAATGGTAAATGTCGAGAAAAATTGAAGAATCGAATTGGCAGGAATTGCATTGAATTCCAATAAATAATATACGAAAACACAATTACACAAAAAAGTAGAGCCAGTAGAAAAACACAAACGCCAAAAACAAATCTATTGGATACTAATATGTAGTTGCTAAATTAACATTACATATCTGATTAACTCGAATCGTAATTTTATAATGATATGTATACGAGTATTGCATTTGACTTAAACAAAATTACCATCATCTATGAATTCTTTGGTGAGTGTGGAGTATTTTCTGGGATCATTTCCAAATTTAACGTTAACTTCTTCATGGCCGTATTCCACACTGAAAGAATAAGAAAATTATTAAATAGTGTCTGTATAAACTTTAAATACTATGTACTTAGATATATATATTCATGGGCAAGGATGATAGAGTGGAAGAATTATTCAAAAGAAAATATAAGATATTATGTAGAAATGTTAATATTACAACGCTCGATATTAATCTTACCGGAAAACTCGAGGCCATTGAGGCCAAGGATTGTCCTGACCTCTCTTCGGCTTGGGCTCTGGTAAAATCTCAAAAGTTGTTATAGATTTGGCACCCTGACGGAGCGACGTAGCGATGCAATCGCACCTAATAAATATAAATTTATAATTATAAACATGCTCAATATACTTTTTAATTCAGCACGTACTATGAGTGAAATGCCAATAATCGTGTCTCCAAGAATACTCACCCAGTGTCACCGCCTCCGATAACTAAAACATGCTTATCCTTCGCACTGAGCGTGGGATTGGTACTGGGACGACCTTTTTGTCTCTTCTGCCAATCTTCCAAAAATTCCATGGCAAAGTATATTCCGTTTAGTTGCCTGCCTTTTAGAGGTAAATCACGAGGCCATGTAGCCCCGAGACACAGCACAATGGCGGAGTATCTAAAAAATAATATTTCAATGAGTAAAGCTTCATACTAAATTAAAATACATAGTTGAATTTATTTTCAAATTAACTGATCCAAAAAAATAAATTTATCTTTCTTTGTCAAAATTAAATAATCACGTTTTTAGATGAAATATTTCAAATTATTTTATTACTCACTCATCAGCCAATTCTTTAGCAGAAATATCTTTTCCAACATTGATATTGGTTTTGAATATGATCCCTTCTTGTTTCATCAGTTCTACACGTCGAGCCACTACTTGCTTGGATAGTTTCATAGAAGGTATTCCATACTGCAATAGTCCACCAATGCTGTCGTTGCGCTCAAATACCGTCACTAAATACCCAGCCTGCAAGAAACATTTAACAGCTGATTGTTGTGGGAGGAACAGAATGTTTAATTTCGAACACGCCGGTACAATATGTAGTTACATAATTGTTTTGTTTAATTGTTTAGAATTCAATTTTTGAAATCAACTAACACCATGTAAAATGTCTCTAAAACGATATGTCATTATATAGTACATTTAAATGCTGAAAATATCTGTTAGCCAGAGCAAAAAAACATATATATTTTATATAACATATTTTCAATCAATTAATTTAATACATTAACAAAATTCATAAATCAGAATACATCGTTAAACATAGAAGCATAATCAGAATAATTCTCGGAGATTCCGGAGGTACGTACACTGGACCCATGATGGTTATTTTTCTGGTAATATTTGTTATTTTCTATATTTATTTATTGTAGCATAAATATTACAAATGAAAAAATAAAGGTAATTGATTTACTAGACGTAGTCTGTTCTAAAGCAATTATCTGTACAGTTTTTGAAAGTTGTAAATGTTAAGTGAGTTATGAAAAGTTATGTGAAAAAAGTGTAATCAGAAGTTATAAAAAGATATTGAAAAAAAGTTATAAAAATATTATTGTTGGTAATATACAATAGTCGGTGACAAGAATGCGTGGATAGTTAGGTTAGCACAAATGACATATTAGTTTCATTTTGTTTTCTACCCACATCGAGCAACCACTTTGTTATTTTTGGTTTGAAGTCGTTAATCACTTTAGACCCTTTAAGATCTAGAAAAAGTTATGTGAAAAAAGTATAATCAGAAGTTATAAAAAGATATTGAAAAAAAGTTATAAAAATATTATTGTCGGTAATATACAATAGTCGATGACAAGAATGTGTGGGTAGTTAGTATTTACACGCTTTTATACTTCGATTGGTAGGCCTGATATAAAATTTTTAATATGTGTGTTCTTTTTGTGTTGTTTGTTGTGAGAAAGTTTTCGGTGGCTGGCCAACAGAGTTAAGGACCACCCGACTACAAGGAGAGCGTTTACCAACCCAGATTCACAAAGGTTGGTGTATTTTGGGTTTGCATAGATTGAATTACTGTATTCAACATAGAAAACCCAGCACTAGCTATTAAAGTATTTACGGCTATAGTTAGGTTAGTACAAATGACAAATTAGTTTTATTTTGCTTTCTACCCACATCAAGCAACCATTTAATACTTATCGTATAATACTATACTAGTAATTAGTTTACTATTTTAGTAAGCTAAACTTGTGAGGATTTTCAAAACTGACAATTTACATTATTGTACAATCGCATAAATTTTCGTAATTGAATTTTAATTATTAAAATTTTTCTTTTATGATAATTTGTGTTTTATCCTATCTGTCTCTAAATCGAAAATCAAATCACCAGATGAAATTACATGTTTTCTAAATAACGAGTTTTTGCATAATTTGAAATTTGCTTTTGTCTGTCTTTGAATTTCATATTAATGATACTCTCGTGTGATATATTTTCACTTGAACTATTTTTGTAAATTCTTCAATATCGACATAATGTACAAGGGCTGTATGATAAGTAGCCATATTTAACTACTGATGGTACCACTGACGCAAAATCTGTATACCATTATTTAACGCCATCTTTCGAAAGACGCCTTAATAGCTGTTAAAAGTGCGCAAGTTTGTGTTTGTTTGCAACCATGGAAAAAGAGCAATATTCAATTCCCTTTTTTGGATGGAAGTGTAAGATAATCAAAGTGAAATTGCATATCGTTTATAAAGACCATGCACCTTCGATGACTACCATCAATGAATGAATTCAAGCGTGGCCGAACATCCGTTTTTGATGAAGAGCACGCAAGCCGTCCAATTGAGGTGATTACAGACGATATGATCAGCAAAATCGATGATATTGTATTCGCAGACCGCCGGGTGAAGATCAGAGACTGCTGACACTGTAAACATCTCAATTGAACGCACACACAAAAAACTAGGCCTGAGAAAGCTATCGGTGAGATGTGTGCTGCGTTTGCTCACAGTGCTACAAAAATGTAATCGCATGACAACTTCGGAGCATTGTTTTGACATGTTTAAGTGCAATCCAAAAGAATTTTGTGACTGTTGACGAATCATGGATCCATCACTATACGCCAAAAATTTGGCGAAGAAAAAAATGATTTTTTACCACCAACGCACCAGTTCACTCGTCCGCAATCGCCACAGCAAAACTGGTCGAATAACACTACAAAATGCTGTCTCATCCACCCTATTCTCCAAATATGACTCCATGTGATTTATTTTTGTTTCCAAACATGAAAAATGGCATGGCAGAAAGCGGTTCACATCAGAAGGTGCAAAATAGACCGCCGAAACAGAGGTCTATTTTGCTGAGTTCGACAAATTATATTTTTTGTATGACTTAAAAAAGTTGTAATATTGCTGGAATAAGTGTATCGAGTTGAAAGGAGACTATGTTGAGAAATAAATAATAAATAAAATATTAAAATGCGTTTCCTTCCCTAACACGGGTACTTATCATACAACCATCGTAAGTTGAGAATTTTACTAATCTAATTAATATATGTGTATATGATATATGTAAATAATATTAACATTCTTATATGTGTGCTCTTAATTTAAACTGACCTTATTAAGTTGGTGAGCACAAGCCAATCCTGCTGGGCCGGAACCAACAATCCCAACTGTTTTTCCATTGCGATTTGTAGGAATCTAAAATAATTAAATTAATACATACTAATAAAGAACATGTATATAATTATGTGAATTTATGGTAGTCATAATTCTTAAAGGAAAAGAAAAAAAACTGTAAATTCAGACGTTGATCTTGACTGCACAAAAAAAATGTCTGTTGGACGCTTTCACCACCATTCTCCACGGGTCGATTTCACTCACGTCGGGGTCACCATTTTGTGGAGGATGGTGACGGTGGAAATGAATCGGGCAATTTGTGTTGAGTTGTTTATTGAGTCAGGGACAACAGTACATAGAGTGAAGCAGGCAGGGAACAGAAGTGCGTCGGGGCCGAGTGACGAGATATAACATTTCTGACAGCATTTCTTTAGTATTTTAACTCCTTGGCTGACCACATCGCAAGTTTCCGACAGAGAAAGAGATAACACGAGAACTGTCAGAATTTAAGTTGGCTATCGTGAGTATAGCGGACACCCACGTGACAGTTCGCGGCATCTATTTCTCATGGAAAATAACCATCAAATAACGCATGATATCACCGGCACCGCGGATCAGATTTTTAACCAAATTATTATTTACAGTGGTGATATCGTACGGCACCCCATAGAAATCTGTTTCAACTCAAGAACACAACGAATTATGTCTAATTTATTATGATACAATATTATTATTATGTGCTTATTTCAGTTCTTCTGTTTTAAAAGATCAGTGTCGCATTTAATGCGCTAAATGAATTTTGAGCCGATTTTAAATATTCGCAACGAGGTCGTTAAAAATATTCATTCTTCACCGTTCTGGAGAACTTTTCACAACGAAGACTTACTGCACAACAAATCATGTCATTATGAATCAACAGGAGTAAATGCATTTATATTTACCTCAGGGACGATCCATCCATTCTCAAAAGCATTATCAATGATGGCACATTCTATATTCTTGATAGTCACAGGAGGTTCTGAAATACCGAGAACACAAGCTCCTTCGCAAGGGGCAGGGCAAACTCGGCCAGTGAATTCTGAAAAGAATTGGAAAACAAAATTATTCTAAATTTAATATATAAATAAGACAGTTTTTTTAGGACACATCACAGATAACCATCGATCACCAGGTCTACTAAGAATACATACTATTTTCACCATTGATAGGTCCATTTTACAAGAAATAAATATTGTTCAATGTCTATCTCACTCACAAATGCACATTATTTATTTATTTATTATTATTATACATGCCCTGCCCTATTCAGGCATTAACATAATTTGTAAAATAACAGAAAATATCATCAGAAGTGCAATACACAAAGAAAAAAATTAACATAGTGTCAGCATGTTTTTACATAATCAAAATTATAAATAAATATAAAATGTGAAGTAGCAATTTATCCATCAACATTGAATTGAGACACAAAAAATGGTAAATAGTCTAGTCCTATAAAGAGTTAAATTTACAGCAAAAATGTTGACTACCTCCTATTCATTCCCCAAAGAATGCAATCTGGGGACTGCGGAGTTAGCTAGCATGAGTTCTGACATTACCACTGTAATAGAACAATGAATTGTGTCTCGATGACCTCAATGGTGCGTGAAAGTCAATCAGACCAACAATCTGGGGCAGTCTATCATACCATTGATGATCCTGTATAGAAATATAAGGTCGGTCATCGTACGTCTCACTGATAATTTTAACAATTTCCAACGAGATAATCATAATTGATATTCTCAGAGCATATATTTAATTTAAAATTAATGAATCTTAGAAATTTCCTCTGGATTCTTTCAACCGCCGTAGAGTGATCAATGAAGTGTGGCGACTATATGATCAAATTATATTCTACCTGAGGTCTAACTAGAGAAGTGTAGGTCTGAAAAGTTTTTTGCAATCCGCAAAACAAATCCCAACATTTTGATACCTTTATTAGTTATCGAATCAATGTGGGGAATGAATGATAATTTACTGTCAAATATTACACCCAGATCATTGATCGCTCTAACTGATACCAAGTCAACATCGCGGATAGACTACGAAAATTTCACAGGATAATTTTTTTTTTTAAACTAATAGATTGGCACTTGGGAGATATTCAAGAGAGGAATTCAAATTACTTTGTATTATCATGCAATCAGATACACTATTCACCGATAAGTCGTCAGCAAAAATTAGAATTTGTACATCATCAAAAACATCGGCAACATCATCAAAAACATCGGCAACATCATTAAAAACAATATAGGTCCAAGATGGGAACCCTGTGGAACACCACTCAAAGCAATGAATTCATCAGATAATGAAGAGCTAATCTTTACTAAAAGTCTTCTGTTGAAAAGATAGCTACCAAACCACTGCAATAAACTATCAAGATATAATGTGATACCTTGTCAAATGCTTTAGAGAAATAAGTATAAAAAAATTGAATCTACCTGGTTTTCCTTTCCTAGCTCTTTGGTTATGTAATTTTTCTGAGAGAAATCTATGTTGAAACGGTGAGATTAATGGTTTAATCAGAGACATCATCTTATTCAATAAAACACCATGAAATACTTTGAACATATCACGAGACGTACGGATACAATGGAGAGACTGATGGATGGATGAGAGAGTCAAAGGAACCCGTAGATAGAACGAAGATCGCAGACTAGATAGACAGATACGGTGAAATCTACAATTATTCACTTCAGGAAGCCATTAGTGGATCAGAGCAGATGGCGCTGAATAGTTTTAGCTGTGATATAATCATTATCATAGTGACAACAACTACTATGCCGAGAGCATAACAATGAAGAAAAAGATTAATCTTATGCACACTTGTCAAAAGACTCCTGGTATTTCTCTCATATGTATTTTTATGATGCTGTTGATATTTAAAAATTAATTACAACATTACAAATCGAAATATGTTGTTCAAGTAGATATTCATTTTTCTCAAAGTATTTACCTGGGAAATTGTTGGTTTGAAGCAATTGTTTGAGCGCCTCTTTCCAATTACCCTGGAAGATGAGATCGTTCCACTTGGGAATTATATTTCCCAGTGGACAGCCATGTATAGATTGACAGAAAGGTACTCCGCAATCCATACAGCGGGCCGCCTGGACCTTCAACCCGCGCCTCACATGAGGTTTGTCATACACTTCATCCCAATCCTTCAACCGCTTCTCGGCCGCACGGTACACCACTGTCTCGCGCGGATACTTCATAAAACCACTAAAAAATAATAAAAAGACTGATTAAAGCGCCAAATATTTCATTATATAATTACATCAGTGAAGTGTCATGCAGAAGGCTTTAATTTAAATGAAAGATACAAGTAGTTTCAGAGCAGTTCTAGTCTCAAAAATAGTCACTGAAGAAATAAAAGTGATTTTAAAATTATCCGTTACTCTAATTTTATAATACATTGTTGAATGATTTAATATGATGAATATATGTACAAGTATAATAACATTAACTGAAGAATAAATACTACAAGTATTTACCGAGTTTTGTCAAGAAGTTTCTCCAGACGTTTCTTCTCGACAGTCAAATCCTTAACAGATTCCTCAATATCTTGAATAGGGGCCGATGGGATCGGAGTAGGTACACCATTATTTAGCACGACTGGAACTGGTTGCAAAGCCATTTGTTTCAGGGCACGCTGGTACTCAGTGGGAAACACTTTGAGGAATTGTTTGGCCGGTGCGGGCCAAGTAGCAAGAAGGTCCGAGGCAATGATTGATCTGAAAAATGATTGATTGTTGAAAATAATAACAATGATAATTAAGTTTTATGAATATTAAAATAAATACTGCACAAATGTTTCAAGTTACCCAGTGTACTGAACAAATTCTTCAAGTAGTCGCTTGACGTAGTCCAAATCCTCTTGAATGTCCAGAGGATAGAGTTGAACCATTTCAGGGTTGCACTTGGAAGTAAATGAGCCATCCACATCCAAAACGTAAGCAATTCCACCTAAAGATACATAAATATTAAAATAGATATGTTTATGTACACATAAATGATGTGCATAAGTATATAATCTATCTCAGAACAGCCAAAGCTTGATTCCAGGTGGGCTGGATTGGTGGCCTATTCGCGCCCGTAGACATGGCCGGATAAGGGCTCACCCATCAACCATCAGAGCCCGAACCAGAGCGACCGATGAGCAGCAGCGAATAACCATTAGCACCAGAGACGGTCACTGCTTAAGCAACAAACTTCCACTTCTCCGCAGGCTGTCCAAACACCAGCATCTCCAGTGAGCCACTCCAGAGTTCAACCGTGCATTTAAAATTGTGTTAATTCATCACCTCAATAAACGAAACCTTGTAAGTGCTCTTTTATTTATATACCCGTTCTAGTTACAACAGACACCCTACACTGCGATATACAACCAACACGTATAAGACAAGAAGAAGTTAGGAGCTTCTGTTTCACAGCATCTTAACCTTCGGACTCAATCTCGAGTCAATCATAGTTTGAATAATTTCAACACACACACCTCAACTCCTACAGTGGTAACAGTTCTTCTGTACTGTTGAAATAAAATTGTTTATAATAATTAAATTGATCTTTGAAAGTTTCCATTTATAATGTACCAAATATTAGGTTCTCTAAGGATGGTAAGATTGAGAAAAATATCAACCCTGAATTTTAAACATACTTGAGTATGTGCATTACTTTTTATGCGTGTAAACTACAAACTTGCGGGGCATCAGAAGCAATTAGGACGCAGTCGGTTGAATATCCATTACAGCGGTGTATGTGGAGTATAGATAGACTATTATGTGTCAAGTTTAGGAGGCTGGCCAGTCAGGTATCGGACAAACCACAGAAGAAAACCAAAGAGCCAACAGCGGACTGCCGATCAAATCAACCAGGTGGGTAGTTTTACTCAACATAATTTGGAATAACATACTTGGTAAACATAACAAATAGAAAATCAGGACCTAGCTATCGAAGGAAAATTTACAGAAAGAGAGGGTAACTGCGGGAAATAAAGTGAACGCAATTATCACCATTAGGAATTTACTATCTAAAATAAGAATAGAGGAATGCTTAGGCGTTTGTGCGGAAATTCCATATATGATGTGAGTGAAGAATAAGTCAATTAAGAGCAAAGGACAGACCTGCTTGTAACATATTCAACAAAATTAAGAAAGGGTCACTGAGATGGTTTGGGCATATGAATCATATGAGTGAAGAGAGGAGAATAAATTGAACGACTCAATAGTGGTATGCCAGGACAGAAGTGTCCCTGTGGAGGAGCAGCATGATGGTAATATGATTAGTTTTGTCTTAATTTAAAAAAAAAATTGTAGTACATTATACCATAAATAGCTCATCAGAACAAATATCCTTAAATTTAAACAATTTTTAGATAAACAACTGTTCAAAATATTGGGTCATATTACATAAATTTCAATATTAAGTTTCTTCTAAATATTAGTTAAGCAGCAACTAAACATACATATTACCATCGCACAATATTGACGAAAGACTTACCACTCATGCCAGCAGCAAAGTTTCTTCCAGTAAGTCCGAGGATCAGGACAACCCCCCCGGTCATGTACTCGCAGCCGTGATCACCGACTCCCTCTACAACAGCCACGCAGCCCGAGTTACGCACACAGAAACGCTCGGAAGCTATTCCTCTGGAAAATTAATAGCAATAATTGTGTTAGTAAGTTAGAATAACAGTATGTAATAATAAAATACATATATGTATAATGGATAAACTTATATTATAACAAAACAAACTAGAAATATTATTTAAAAGGATGAAATAAATGAAAGAAATATACAAAGAACAAATCTATTTATATAATCTAGTTGCCAACAAGGCAATGTACTGCTGACAGAATGCTTTAACCAACTGCACTACATTAATAAATATCAATATGTACAATCAAATTTGAACATTATATGTTACTTTTTAGTGAGATATCTCTGAATATTTACAATTTTACCTGAAATAAGCTTTTCCAGAGGTGGCTCCATACAGACACACATTTCCAACAATAACATTCAAGTGGGATTCGAAAGGAGACGTCTTTGGTGGGTAAATAATGATGGTACCTCCGGAGAGTCCTTTTCCTAAAAACATATCAAATAAAATGTATATTTCTCGATCAAGAACAAAAGTGGTTACATCCAATATGTATTCGTTTGTGTTAAATATTTTAAAACATTATTTTTTCTTACCAACATAATCGTTAGCATCTCCTTCTAGAGTGACGGTGACGCCCTTAACAAGGAATGCGCAGAAGCTCTGACCGGCAGAACCATGGAGAGAAATGTTAATCTTTGTGCCGTCTGGCAAACCTGGCTCACCATATTTCCTATGAAAATTACATTTATATGTTATATATTCATAAGCAAATATGCAATTGTATTGTTTTAAAATGCGTGAAGACAAACAAATGAAAAGTATGTACTTTCAAAAATGAAAAAAGTCCACCCGGACAAATGAATGTCAAAAATATAAAATATTCATTAAACTAGTGTTTATGACATATCTTAAACTGGTATAGTTATCAGGAAGAAAGAAATAATTTGATATAATTCTGTTATTATTAAAAATAAGAACTATCTAAATTGTTATTGCCAATAATGCATTAATAGAGCGATATCTCTTTTCAGATTTTAGAGATTTTGCAATTGTCGTTTTCAGTTGGGATGAAGTTCAGAGAAGTATAGATATGTCTGAGTGTTTATTATACTTATTATTAAATGGTATTGTGTCAAAATATATGAATAGATGCAATTAAATTATTATGTACTTACAAAGCAAGGTGGTAGGAGAGAGTGGAAGCAAAAGCTCTGGCTTCATTGTGTATTAACATTTTGATATCGACCAATGATTGTGTTCCATCGAGAATTCCTTGACATTGCTCAATCAGATAATTATCGAGTCTTTTTTCTAGTTGGAAATCCTAGAAAATATTGTTTAATAAAAATATCAGTTCGAAATTATCAAAATATTTTACAATCAATTTCATAACTTCATTTATTCTAAAACTCCAGCAATTGCTCATCTCAACATAAATTAGTCTAGTGTAGTGATGGTAAAATCGTTATTTAAACCGTTATTTTGACTGTGATTGTGTTTGATTGTAACAATGATTGAAAACTGATTAACGTAATTCTTCGAGCAATGACTGGAAAGTAAGCCTCCGACAGTTAAATCTTAGTTACCAATCATCGTTAAATCTCAGTTACCAATCATTGACACAGTCACGTAACGGTTTACCATCACTAGTGAGACTGGTGTAGCACAGAGTCAAATTTATAAATATTCTTGCATAAATAAATGCATAAAATAACTTTGTAGTTTAAGATAATTCTAAACCACTTGCATCATAAATCAATATGAGTATTTTACTTGCACAATACTGAAGTTGGTTACGATGTCTAAGAGATAATGAAGTCTTAAAGAATAAACCAGAAGACAAAGTTTTTAATTTTATAATTATAAGAAAATACAATTATCGGTACCTGCGTTTCAGATCCACCAACAATATTGACTCCAGGTCTCATATGAAGTGCATTCTTTAGAATTAAGCTTAAATTAAGCATTCTAGCTTTTGGATTAGAGTTGTTTTCTCTAACTCTGAGAAGGTCGGTGCGACCAATCAGGTCCTGGAATCTTCTCACCCCCATTCCAGCCATGTAGGAGCGAACCTTTGTGAAAGTAGAAAAATCAATAAAAGGTATGGGCAACAAAGACAATTGTTGATATCATAAACATGATATATTTATAGACTAATACGTCACATCAGAATTTAATTAAAAATAATTTTGTACCTCTTCTGCTAACATAAAGAGGAAGTTGATCACATGTTCTGGTTTTCCTGCAAATTTCTTTCTAAGGACGGGATCCTGGGTAGCGATACCAACAGGGCACGTATTCAGATGGCATTTCCGCATCATGGTACAGCCTGCAAGAAAGAAACATTTTAATCAGTGCTTGAAATGATACAAAATTAATTAAGAAAACGGAACAATGCCTTCAATTCACATGCGATCATTGTTTGATGATATGGAAAGATATATCGATAATTTATAACAAATGGTGCTGTACTTTGCTTTGATCTTTAGAATCCGAGAACTGGCATTAATTATATTAACATCGTGAGATTGCGTATTATAAATTTTGGATTGATATATCGCACACCTAGGTCAAAACTAAGACAACTCAAAAAGTCATTTTTCAGAAGACAAAAAATAAATACATTTTTCTCCTTTTTTTTGTTACTAAAGTTATGAAACTAAATAAATGTATCCTAAAATGAGAATTATTCGAGAACTGGGGCTAAGTTAGTTGCGTATATGACAGAGTATCCGAATACAATAATAACTCAAAATTCTTGTTTTTTTTAATTGTCTTAGTTTTGATCTAGGTGTGCGTTATATATAATTAAGGTAATAATATTTAGATACCCATAGCAATGAGCGGTGCGGTACTGAAGCCAAATTCATCGGACCCCAGCAATGCGGCAACTACCACATCAAAGCCAGTCCTCAGTTGTCCATCTGCTTGCAGTACCACCCTAAAATATGAGGTATCACATTATGTTTCATTACAAACTGTATTACTATAATATGACAACTCGACTTATTCAATTAAAACAGTTCAAATAGATTACCTTGACCGTAAGTTATTGAGAACCAACACCTGATGGGTCTCGGCCACACCCAGCTCCCATGGAAGGCCAGCACTTTTGATGCCTGTCCAGGAACTGGCACCGGTGCCTCCATCGTGTCCAGAAATCACAATGTGTTCAGCTTTACCCTATTAAAAGACACAACTTATAAAATTAATGTCTAACTGGCACATACATTTTTTGTTTTGGAGAGAGGGCCAATGAAGCTGGTCCCTGATAAAACCATAAATAATGTTTTCTAGAGACATAGAATTGGTGAGTGATTGGAGGGTTAAGCAAGGCAGTGGGAACATTTCCACTCACTTGTTATTACTATGACCCGAGTCCGCGGTGATCTCTCAATGAGACTGATCTCTGAGAGATGCTAAAGGTATGTGATTCTCTTACCACAAAAAAATACATAATATACTCTAAATATGTTTTATTTATTATATGATTCACTTTATTTATACATATAATGTATTTAAATTCAGACAACTGATAAAATGCGAATGTGGTTTATTGGTTGCCAAGATTGTTTTATTACAGTTCTATTCATTTCTCACCTTGGCAACACCAGAAGCCACTACTCCAACTCCTACTTCAGAAACAAGTTTCACACTGATGCGAGCATTGGGATTGGCACACTTGAGGTCATAGATTAATTCAGCCAAATCCTCGATGGAGTAAATATCATGGTGAGGTGGAGGAGAAATAAGTCCCACTCCCGCCACGGAACAACGGACAGCTGCTATAGCTGGTGTCACTTTGTAACCTAAAATAAAGTTGAAATTTAAGCTACAAATCATTATAATATAATTATTAGAACACATTCTCATTGTGAAATTGTAATCATTCAGAACATAGGTCTTTTATGTTTTAAATACTAATTAAATGTATTAATTAGAAAGATATACATACGAGTATAAAATCAATTTTATCAAAAAATATTGTTGCTGCGCCATCGGGATTCGAACCTGGATCTCTTTCCAAACCGGGGAAGGGGCATTATCCAACTATGTTACAGTGACATTATTTTTGATGACAAATTTTTGAACCTATATTTTACACTTTTTCAAATGAATACATCTATCGTTCCATTATAATGTCCCTGTAGCATAGTTGGATAATGCACCTTCCCCGGTTTGGAAAGAGATCCAGGTTCGAATCCCAGTGGCGCAACAACAATATTTTTCAATAAAATTGATTTTATTTGTATATCTTTCTAATTAATACATTTAATTAGTATTTATAATATAATTTATTAAGAATCCATCATTCTGATATATTGCACAATAAACCCACATTATAACAAGTAATTTGAACCCAGGCTAGAAATATCAGTTTAATTTTGATTTTTTACAGATGAGAATATCTTTTTATGGTATGTACGAGTACATAGTACGTATTTCATAATTATTATTTTGTAAATTTTGTAAACTCTGTTTTATTCCACTACACTTTTCATTGTGTTAAATGATATATAACGTTTTCGGGAACATCTTCCCATTATAAATATTATAGATCAACATATAGGCAGAATAAAACAAGAGTTTTGACTCAATTTACAAAATAATCATGAAATTCCACAAAGTTTCACCAAAAATCTTTGAACAGTTATTAAAATTATTATAAATTTATTAACTTTTCTCATTCAAGTGATTCTAGAATTTATTGTTGTTACGTCGCAGTTCTTCAAAACAGTTCTGTGCTATTTTAATGAGGTCCCTTTTCACATTTTAAGCTTGTATGCATAATAAATAAATAATTTAGAATGCACAAATACCTGGGAGTTCTCCACCCTCTCCGGGTTTGGCCCCTTGAGCCATTTTTATTTGTAAGTCGTCCGCATGCGCTAGGTAAGAAGCGGTCACGCCAAATCTACCTGAAGCCACTTGTTTGATGGCAGACCTTTTATTGAATTCAGGATCCTTTAATTAATAAATAAAATAAAAATTAATTCAGTTTTCAGTGTAAAGTCAACACCTGCACATGTAAAAAATATAAAAAATCATATCCACGGCTTCAACATCAAGAACTGAAATGTAATGCAACCAATGCACCATTTTCATAATTTGAATTACCTGATTCAAATACCGGTCAGCATCCTCACCGCCTTCTCCAGTATTAGACTTCCCCCCGATTCGATTCATGGCTATAGCTAGGGTGGTGTGAGTCTCCAAAGAAACTGAACCAAATGACATGGCCCCTGGAAATAACAAATTTGTAGATAATTAATGAATGTATAATTTAAGTTATAGTATTTATTTTATTAATGATAAATAAAAAACAGAAGTTAAGGTTGTGTACAAGGGTGAGATTTTGATATCTCGTCACAGAGATTTGTCAGTAAGGTCAATATGTGCCAGTTGTGTCATTCTATTCTATATTTGAAATACATGCGGATATTAATTTTGAATGTTTTTCCGCTCAACGCAGTACTGTCCTTTACACGCTTCCGAGTCTCTGATAAATTTCATTTGTGGACTTGTGCCATTGAATCCTAGAGATTATCTCATAAAAAAAGAATAAAAATTATGGCTAAGACGCAAAATAGGCTGGGGAAATTTATCTACAACATGTATTAATATAATTACACAAAATTAAGTAGTATTTCTCTATGACTAATATATTGGATTTGACATTTTCCCACAATTGGTGCAATTCATATATTAATAACTCATCTAGCATGAGATAAATATCTATAGAAGTAAAATATTTTATATTTGTGTAGGGGACAGCGGTTTAAATTTACCGCCCGTTTCCAGCTGGCATCGATGCTAGCGATAGTGCTGCCAGCTGCTGCCACAGTCTGGCAGAATCGCCCGCCGACTACTTATTCTGTTTTCTCAGCCATCAACCGCCGCCGACTCGCTTCTCTACATTTAATATCGTACGCTTAACTTATGTCCTTGTCTACCTCTGTCACAATAATCGTCCACACCAACCGCTCATTTCATTTAGCCACCTAACCAACCCCTAAATTTGTATACGTATAAGATTAAAATAATATTTATATTATGTATTACATACTAGTGTTAAAATAATTTACATCTATGCGGTGGTGAAAATAAGAAATTAACACCTAAACTGCCCAAAAAATTATAAAAATTTATCTATGTTTTAGAGAAGAATCCAATATACCTAGACCTTAGGAAATTGTATGAGTTTTCTAATGCAGTATTAATGTTATTTTGGACTGCGTGATCAAAGTCCAGAAAAATAGTGATTTAATGTCTTTGAGAACTGAACCTTAGCTTAATCTTCTCAAGCTCCTGCGTCCTGTTGACCTTAATAATAAAAATAATGAAATTATTATACGGAAGGAGAAAGATAAATTTACCTGTTGCAAATCTCTTGACAATCTCAGAAGCCGGTTCTACTTCATCAATGGGTATAGCTTGATCCAAAGTAGCTAGTTCCAGTTGTCCACGAAGCGTACAATCACGGATAGATTCCATTGAACTTTCCCTGAATATATATTTTTTGTTTACTTAATATATATATACACAACAATATGTTTTATTTCATTTAAGTTCATTTCCATAAGAGAAGTCAATTTTTTTGATTTTTAAATTTGTTAAATATTTAAAAGATGATGTAGTATGTATGTATATCTAGATATTGATATTACCTGTATTTATCATAGGCGCTCTTGCTATTAAGAGTGACCGCCTCTTGCAAGTTAGCGATTGAAGTGGGATCATTGACATGCTTTTCTCCACCTGCTCGCCAATGGTAGCTTCCTGGTGTTCTATTCACAAATGTATATTTGTATATTACAACAATGCATTCTTAAGAAAAATAAAAGTAAATATATTCAGTAATTATTCCAACAACAAAATTTATTTGCACACCTTAGAATAATCAAATCGGCTCTATCCCTGTAAGCGAGGCTGTGACGTTCCAAAATTTCCTTTGCTAGAATTTCTAAATTCACCCCACCTGAAAATATACAATATGAAATTTGTAGTAAAAGTGTATTCAACAAATGTACCTACAATATAATAAATACAAGTGAATTTAAAATACAAGTCTACTTTTATATACATACATACAAATGTACTTTTAAACATATACACAGGTGGCCCAAAAAAAGTGAGAACATTTCGTAAATTGTGATATAATTACATTAAAATTAGTTTAACAACAATAGCTTAAATAGTTTACTAATTTACTTAGTTACCTGTTTACCTATATTACGTTTTATTTCGACATTTTCCGGTTGCCATCTTTGATTATTAATTTTCCCATTGCTCATATTTGGTTTTTTAAAATTGTTGCCCAGAATGACAAAAATCACTGCAGAAGACCGTATTCTGATTAAAAATTTGCAAATTGAAAAATGTCGGGGTGCTAGGAAAATGATCAAAGAGTTTCAAAACAAAGTCTGGAGTATAACTAGACATTACAGCAGGACGGAGATCCATCTCACACAGCCAGAAATACAATCATCTTTCTTCGTCGTGAAAATGTTAGTTTCATCGAGCCAGGCTTGTGGCCACCGAATTATTCAATATGGGGTGTTTTGATGATTTCTGATTAGCTAAATTTTGTGCAAAAAAAATTTCATTAACAATTATAATTAATTGTATTATGTTTTGAAATATTCTCACTTTTTTTGGCTAACCTGTATATACCCATATTGTTGTTAACCTGTTAACATTCCAGACACTTCCCAACTTATTGCGTAATTAAATTAAGTGATAAAGACATGAACCTCAAAATAATCATCCTCCGCCATTTTGTAAAAGAAAATTGTAAAAGTAAAAAAAAAAAGTTTACAAAAATTCGATAACCATAAAATGAAAAAATATTAGCACTTTAACAAGGATATGAGAGTGTGTAGTTAGATTTTCGAATGTACCTAACTGAAATTCCGGTCATTTGGGTATAAAATACTTTATCTATGGTATAAAAGAAATCTGGCAACACAAAAGTGAGTGTCATTTGCAAATTTTGTATGAAGGAAAAATAACGATTTTTACACTTGATTTCTGACGTAATTCATGGTGTAGTTAAGTTGAAAAATATTTCTAAAGTTTACCGTATGATATCACTACTGGAAAGAATAAATTGATTTAAAATCCAATACACGCCGCCCATAATATCACTTATTATTTACTGTCATATATACTGTCGGCGATAGCCGATGTGGGCACTCTGTCACAAGTACCCGACGCTGGCCTAAATCGGGTTAATTCCTTTTCCTATAAATTACTATTTTTTTTCTGTGAATTTTGACGCTTAAGAAATATGCAAATATCTATTTACATAGTACGGTAAGTGGGTACTAGCATAATTTAATTTTCCATATATTGATCAAAGATGTTCTACATTCAAAATTATTGTGACAGATTCAAAAGCAAAAGCTTAAAATAGAATTATGTATTTAACACCTGCAGACTCGCAGAGGGTTAAAATATTGTTACATAATATGTAAGATTATTCTAAACGTACTTTTTAATATGTATGTATATGTGTGAGTAAAATACGTTAAAACATTTACTTTTATAAATTCACTCAATTCACAATAAAAATAATAATCAATCGTTACCTATTCGAGATTGTGTTCCTTTGAAGCAACGCTCGATTACATCATCATTAAGTCCAACAGCTTCAAATATCTGAGCCCCTTTATAAGACTGAAGGGTGCTTATTCCCATTTTGGCCATTACCTAAAAATCATACAAGAGAATTAATTAAGAATTTTTGAAAGATGTATACATATATGTTACTATATGGAAACACTTCTATGGACTATGGACTAAATTTGACATCTATGAAAAATTTGATAGATATAGAGATCGATTAATGGGCGAGAATGGTGAACGTTATATTTGTATAAAGTGATCACTTAATAGTGATGAGCTCAAAATCACGAACCGTGAGTCAATCACTGATATCTTTAAGTCACACTCACTATCAGTGATTGAATATCTGGGAATATTGTGATTCGCGATTAATTATATTTATATTTGGTTGTGAACCGTGATTCGGCGCACGTGCATATGAAACGAAAATGTTTATATAGAATATGAAAATATGAAGTTTGAATAATATAAGTAAATATTCTCAAAATTATGTTTTTTTACTTTATTAATTTATTTTGTGTATTATGATATCGTGCGGCGCACGCGCATTAGTAATGAAACTGTGATCACAGTCACAGTTTTAAATCACTGATATTATCTAATATCAATCACAATCACGTCAGTGAGTCAAAAGTAGCATTTTTTCTCATCACTTTCACTTAAGCCAGCCAAAGACATGTCGTAAGCCCTGTAATTACCCGTACTTTCATATCTTTCCATTAAATATAATTTTTAAAAATAGCTTTGTCTCTAGGAGATATCTATTATTTGTCTAAATAATAATCTGTTGTAATCTTCAAAAAGTTCTGAAATGCCTACCAAGCAGTACACTAATGTTGATAATGTTGAATGATTTTTGTTCTGCAATTGACGTTTATGAATGCGCGCCGATGAGAACATTTTGAGACTATAACATTTTAAATCATAGTGCAATTCGCAGATCGCAAACCACTGACAAAATGCAAATAAAAAGTATGCAAAGTACTCGGTAGATGATCACACACCTCCTTGGTGTTCCGATCTTGTTGTGTGGAACCGCATATGTGATCATCCACTATCATAAAGATACAATAAGACTCGTATCTCGTATTCCTGTGAGCGGAACATGCAATAACCGATTATGCTATACCAACACAGTGCATTGATGACAAATTTTCAAATTTATATATTATACTTTTCGAATTGATACATCTATTGTTCCATTATTTGAAAGCCATCTTCTTTCCCGGTAGCAACAACAATATTTTTCGATAAAATTGATTTTATATGTATATCTTTCTAATTAATACATTTAAATTGTATTTGAATATATTTTTTATCACAATAATTATTATAAGCTATTATTTTAGAGTCTTTATGGGTTATCTGTTTTGCAGGATATATATTTTTTATGGATGTACAAAACAATAATATTTCAAACACATTAATTTACCTTAGAAATGCCAGTTTCCATTGCTTTAGTGTAAGCTTTGTAAATGTCATCATCGGATAATGACTGATCCAGAACACCATCCGCACGCAGCGAGTGGGCTAACTCAAACACAAGGTACGGGCAAATGGCATCAGCTCCGTAACCTTGTAAAGATAGAGAGGACTCCAATTACTTGTCATTTAGTTATCAATATTCATATTTGTATTTCACGTTAAGATATTTCCTTTAAAATCATAATCAAATATGTATCCAAACTTACCAAGAAGTACACACATATGATGAACTTCTCTAGCTTCAGCTGTTTCCAGAATCAGACCAACTTTCATACGTTGTCTAGTTTCAATAAGGTGGTGGTGTACAGCTCCTAATAACAAAATAAGCAAAAATTATTAATACTTTATCTATATATTGTGCATAAAAAAACAGGTCAATCGCAGTATAACAATTAAAACCAGGCTGACATATTAGAAGAATATAATGCATTAATTCAATATTTACCCAATGCAAGAAGAGAGCTAACGGGTACTCTGTCGGGGCCGGCCCTGCGATCTGACAACACGATAAGTTGATAACCGGCACGACTAGCTTCCTCAGCCTGCGTGCAGAGCAGGGCCAGGGCTGTTTCCAATCCACTCTCTCCTTCCGTGTAGTTATATGAGCCATCCAGCACCCGGCACTGTATTCAACACTAAATTTAAATTGGCTGATCCACAACTTATCTGCTAAGGCCAATATATAGTATAGTAAGCAAATTTGTACCTACTCTTGTTTGATTATGTATTCATCATTTATGCCTTCAGTACCTGCTTGCATATCGATCTTTATGCAATAATCTTTATGAACAATAAGATAAAATGTGTACAGGGCCAATAAACATATAAACATATCTAAATAACAAAGCAAATATCTTGAATTTTGCTAGCACATGACTGAAATATTTGTAGGTATATCAGATTGGTTTTATCAGAAGCAGCAAGTGAAAGTTGACAGCATCAAAATGGTTATGCTTTGTGTGGAGAAAAAGAATGGAAATACATACCTTCCATCCCCTGTGCTTGGTGTGTTTGATGACTTGCAGATCTGGGATGGACAGTATGGGCTGGGGCAGGAAGAGTCGGTGCACAAACTGGGCGGAAGGTTGGAGCAAGTTTCCCACAGGGCCGATGGGACACAGCAATGACATTACTACCTTTTCTCTGAAGCAATACAAGAGCCAATTAATATGTTGAATTGATATGTATATAATTGTACAAAATAAAAAACATGTATGTACTATTTGGCATAGTTATTATGCTCATTCGACTTAAATATAATAGATATCGACATGACAAACATAAATTCTGTTCGCTTATTGTTTATAAACCAATTAAAACACTTGTTTACTAATTTAACAACAAATGAGACCACCCCTGCAATAACACTGTACATTGGATTTGGGCGGATCTGACTTATGCATGCCACAACGTTGTATTATTAAACAACCATATAAAATACATAATTATACATAATATAAGTCCGATGTGTGATGTGAAGTGCTAATATATATTTTTTTGTTTACAGTTATCGAATTTTTGAAAACTTATTTGTATTTTATTTTACAAACATTTTTTTACAAAATGGCGGAGTGGGACTTTTACGCTAATGGAGATATTGCAGACTTCTTAGAAATTTCTGATATGCTTGTTACTATCGCAGAGTCCGATGATGAGAACGACATTGTGGATGATTATTTTGAGGTTCACATCTATGATGAAGAAGACTGTTGATGAAAACCGGCCATCAACAAGTGCAGAAATTAGGTCAGTATTTGAATGGAAGACAGATAATTGTTTTGTTCCAAATATAGATAAAATCTGAAGTCGTCCTTTCAAATAACAAATACAAAATAAATAATAATTTCCTATCCTGAACGTTAAGGCCTGGTAACACTATTATAAACTTTTATTTATTCATTTTTTTCATCGTACGAAATCACGGTCAATAGATGCTTATAATGAAATAGAAGCTCCATGTTTGTTGTTTTTTTTTATTATACCAATGTTTTCATGTTTTTTTTTTAAAAATAAAATTTGGAGAAAGCTAGTCTATGAATTTTTAATTTTACAAATTTTGCTGTTTCACCTAGGGCTTTTTCTTAACAGGTTAAACTAATTTTGATGTAATTATATCACTTTTTACAAAATGTTCTCACTTTTTTTGGGCCACCCTGGATGTACCGTTTAACATAACTTGCTTTTCGCTGTAACACTGTATACCATCCATGGCCGATGCTCCATCTAGCAACATTTGTAAAAACTGATATACAGTGCTGTTGCAGAGGGATCTCAAATATGTAAACAAATTTCATAATGTGGAAATATGCCATTAAGATATACCTGAAAGGATCGATTGGTGGATTAGTAACTTGAGCGAAGAGTTGTTTGAAGTAATCGTAAGGAAGAGGTTGGAACAATGAGAGACAGGCCAGAGGAATGTCATTTCCCATGCTTCCTAATGCTTCTTTCCTAAAAAATAAAGGTTAAGATATATTATACAACTCAAGTAGATATTAAGTAAAGGTACATTCATAACAAAGTTGCTCCAAATATATTTTTTAATTTAATTGAGTCAATTTTTTTATCATTGGATTGTACACCTCGCTTATTTTTAGTTAAAATTATAAAGAAATTAGACACCATTTACTAACTTAGTTTGAATCATTGGTAAAATGAGCATGTTTATGGTTTCAATGGTATAACCGTAGAGTGGCAATCGTTTATCAGCCATTCCGCTGCACACTGTGCCGTAACCATTTAGTCCATTGACGCACGTGGCTCCATTTGTTTTCGCTTCATGTTCTTTGCGCAGGTCGTCCATAACAATCTGAAAATATCAATACAATCATTTGTACTGAAGGACTTTGAGGAAAAATAATGTTATATAAACATATGTTGAATTTATTTATACTAATTGTATCGAAAAAATAGAGCTCACAAAAATTGTAAACACATAGATTGATTACAAAATATTTAAAAAGTTTACTAATCCTTAATTTATTATTTTCAAAATTTATTGTAATTGAATTAATACGCAAATTAGCAAGAAATAAAAAATTTAAGCTACATTCCTAATACATAAATATATTCTTTGAATCAGAAATCATACTGGGCACATAAAATGCATCATTTTTTTAAACAATGAGTTATTTGTGTTCACTTTTTAGTGATTAGTGAAGCACCTTTGTCTCCAGCACAAAAAATGATCTTACGAAAGCGTGTAAAATGTGCACAAACAACAACAAAAAAAGTGATGAGCAGAATTGTTCTGCAAATTAACAAAAAAAAATTGTTGGTTAAACCGTGACTAGAAAATATTCTCAGATAAAACTATGTTTAGTGTAGTGATGATCGTATTTCAATTATAATATGTATTTATAGTTTTTCACAAAACTTTAAAACGTCCATGGTTTTATCAGTTTCTGATCATTTTTAAAAACACTTCAGAATCAATTTTATTTCATTTTTTTGATATTGTATGCGTGTTTGTAGTGTTTGTTATTATCAAGCAAAATGCTTCTCATTATTCATGTTGAATACCAGGGAAAGACGTTTTCATAATAATTTCTGATTCCTTTCACCGACTGTAGGTGGCAGTGCATGTGTTAATTTCTTACCATTTTTAAACATCTTTATCGTTGTCAGATTAGATATTCCCATTAAAGCTCTACATTAAAAAAGTTCACAATATTATGGACAGAATGAGCGTTCAACCAAAAAAATTATACTCATGTAAGTCCCTGTTTATTCTAATGACTTAAAATACATTCTACATAATGCGTGCACCGTAAAATTACTAGAAATACTGATAATAAAATTCTAACATTGTTAGATATGCAAGGTAAACCAAAACACTTAAGAAAGCTATGTAAACATATCATTGACACTCAAATTAAATATGTAGTAAAAAATATATAACCTTTAAGGATACAAAAAGACAATTTCACATCAAAAAAATGTAATCAATTTTATTAAACACTAATTAATCAATAGTTGGTTACGTTACGTATCAGTAAAAATAATAAAGCATCATACTTGGCAAATAAGCAAGATGCCAAACTGAAAATACACCAGGGTGTTTACGGCATAAAATTAATTTTAAATAAAGATAAAAAGAAGTCGTATTAATACTTCATTTTAAAAAGAGTCTAGACAGTTTGATATCAGCTGAAAAGGTCGAGACCTGTGAGATCTCACCGAGCATCTTACCGATGTGACTATCAAGCTATTGAATTTCAGTTTTATAACAATTAAGAAATCATTTTATACAACTTTAACAGAGCGCCAACGATATTATTAAACGTGATAAAAATATTATAGCTTTTAAATCATCATCTTCAATCTATCGACTTACCATCTGCAACGATATTCAGGAATGGATATTTGAAAAGAAAAATATTCATAAACATTACAAATTAGATTACCTGATATATTGAAATGTTATTTATATTACTTGTTATAATAATTATTAAATCATATGGTAGAACACTGTATAATATGAAAAGCATAGAAGAGAATTAAATTTTTAATTAAATTATTATAAGAATTTTTGTTGAGTAAATGATTTTACGCATCCCAAAATTTGTGTGGATCGTCTCACCTGCTCTTTAAGCCATTGTGAATGAGGGCGACTGGAAGAAATGTGGAGCTTCAATTCAACATCATGTATCATTTTCTTCTCCTCTGTATCAACGAGTAACATACGGCCAGGCTTCAATCGACTCTGTGGACAAAATTACACACTACTCTTAACGATTATTCTGAAAGTAAGTGTAATCTTATTATCAAACTCTATGTATTTTTCTTTCAACTCATTTGAAATTTTTAGCTAACATGATTCATTTGTAATTTATTTTAATTAATTATCTTTTTAAATAAAGAATATAACATACCTTTAAGATGACGTTAGCAGGATCAACATCGTATACACCAACTTCTGAAGCCATCACCAGAATATTATCAGTAGTTATATAAAATCGGGACGGTCTTAAACCATTACGATCTAATATGGCACCTGTAAAATAAAATAAAATAAAAAATATGTGATTGTATCTTATTATTCTCCACTCTCTATACATTACACAAATCTATTTAAAGAAAATCTGAGCTTTTTAATTCTTAATTAACAGATATTTTTAGCCTTCCTCAAAATAAATTCCAGAGATAATAATAGTAATAATGGATAATTTGTATCGCACCATTTTCGTAAAAACTTTCACCTCAAGGGCGCTTTACACATAAACTGTTTATAGTTATCTTTGTTTTTAAAATTAAAAATTGTTATTTTCACTTATGGAAATGATTTTTTTAAAAGGTGTTTTTTTAATTTGTTCTTAAATAAAGTCTGATGCACTGTTTCTTATGACGGGGGTCAAAGAGTTCCACGCTTTTGGGCCTGTCACCGCAAATGTCCGTTCACTAAATTTAGACTCTGGCAACGGTTGGTCGGTTCTACCATTTGAATTGTCTAGGATAAAAAGCTCTTGCTCTTGATACAGCGGCGCCATGTTATGTGTCGCCTTGTACATCAACCAGCACAATTTAAATTCAACTCTTTCAGGGAATCGGAGGCAATGTAGCTGATGTAAAGGGGATGTTATATGAGAGAATTTGGAAACTCCATGTATTATCCGTGTTGCCGCATTTAGAATGGATTGTAATTTATCCCGCTAAACCATTGGCAGGCCGGTGTAGATGCTGTTACAATAGTCCACACGTGACACCACAAATGCATTTATAAATAGACGGGCTGCCTCAAGAGGAAGATGTCTCCGAATACTTTTAATGTCTCAAACTTTTATCATTTATGGCAAATATATTATGAAAATATTACAGTAAAATCCCGTTTATTTGAAGTGGAGGGGACCGAAAATCAAGAAAAAAGTTTGAATAACTACTTATGATAATGAAAATAACTTTTATTTAAATTAGATTTTTTTTTTACATAGTAACTTTTTTCATTACAATTCGAAGTAATTATATATGCCTACATCCACACATTTTAAAATAATAAACAAGTTGTCAAAATGCAGCGTAAACAAATCACGACATTATTTTAAAAAACCCAATTATAATGGGCTATCTTTTCACACCATTTTTAATAACGACATAATTGTCGAACTTGTCAACATTGCCATTTTTCCCTTGTATTCAAGTTAGCAACAAAAGTTTCCAGCGCTTTTAAAACATTGTTTTGTGGTGGTCGCGGTGGTATTTCGCACTCGCCTGTTACATCTTGTTCTTAATCTTCTTCACTCTCCGCTTCCTTACTCCTTTTCCCTCCGTGACATATCTCGCCATCTGTCATCAAGTTTAATATTGTCGACAACGTCATTAATGGGATAGCGTATTCTTCTGTTAATTTTGTTTTGGATAATATTTTTTATCAATCTCTTTTAGGTATTAATTCAATTTTTAAGCAACTGTTGGCGTTTTATACGTGTTTTACATTGGTGCTATTTTCGAGAATATAAAATTATAAGTCAAAATCATAAAAATGTTTTAATTAAAATTTAATGAAATACAGAAAAGTCTGAGGAACGAAAACCACACATTCGCAAATTTCAAAATGTGTAACACGTAAATATTAGAGAAATACAAATAACTGTCTTTACATATAAAACAATGCCAATAAAATAATTCTTCAAAATGACGACACTAAGCTTAAAATAGAAAGATAAATGTACGTATTAAAATGAATACAAATGAAATTATTTATAAAACACGGAAAAGTCTCAAAATTCAACCGTTTTTATACAACAAAATACACAAATGCTACGTAAATAAAATTAATGATGGTAATAATATGGAACAGAAGATTGGCAAGCACTGACATTGGCAGCCCAGCAACTGGGAGAATTACGTTACATATAAGGGTGCAAAGATATTATTTGCTATCTCTTTCTAATGTAAAGAAAACGAACGAGAGAAAAAAATATGCGAGCTAAGTTAATGCATCACGGTAAAGAAGATAAAGATGTAAAAATCGAGGTAGGGTCCAAAAATAACTTTGAATAACGTTATTGGACTAATAAGTACAATTTAGTATGAAAACTTTCCAAAGGGACCACATTCTGCTCAAAAACTACGACTTGCGATGAATTTCGAATAAACGTTCTTCGAATAAATGGGATTTTACTGTATTTGTATTACTTTAATTACTTTTTAAATTTTGCATCATTCTGATAATTAAAAAGAAATATTTAATCAAAAAGTCATATGAAAATCTCAACAAACAAATTTTGATATTTTTAACAACTCAGGCAAAAAAAATTTGTAATCGCCACCGGGTCATCATCGGCCCCGATAATAACAACCGAGTGTAGCCCACATCATTGATTATAACCAAAAATGAAACTTGGTAGAATAGTCCAGAAGAAGTTTCATTATTATCTGATAGACATTAAAAACTATGCATATTCAAGAATGAGATAGAACTGGCAATACATATTGAGGTCTTTATAAATGTCCATTCATTTTAAATCAGGTAAATATTTTAATTATTAAGGAGAACACATTCTTACTGTGAAGTTGTAATTATTCAGAACATAGGTCCATCAGAATATTTCTCAATAAAATTGATTTTATATGTACATCTTTCTAATTAATACATTTAATTTATGCCCAATTTAAAAAAATATTTTAATAACTAATAGTTTAATCATTATAGAATACTATTATAATGTTTACCAATATAACGCCCGTCAGTAAAAGAAATAAGAGCGGGTCCGTCCCAGGGCTCCATGGCACAGGAGGCCCAGTTGTAAAAGTCTTTTTTGGCTGCAGGCATAGTGATGTCATTCTGCCAAGCTTCGGGGACCATGGTCATGACAGCCTCAGGCAACGGCCTCCCGCCAGCGCGAACCAGAAATTCCAGAACACAGTCAGCCGAACCGGAATCAGACAGATTTGGCTCAACCACGGGGTACAACTTCTTCAAATCTGAAAAGGCACAGGTCGTCTCGAGATTATATTATATAATTTTATTTTTATTAAGGAGAACACAATACTTTTGATGACAAATTTTCGAATCTATATGTAACACTTTTCAAATTAATACATCTATCATTACATTATTTTAAAGTTATTTACTTTGTTTTTACAGAATAATTACAACATCACAATAAGAATGTGTGCTCCTTAATAATATATAAGTTGTATCAATGTGTCTAAAATTTATTAAAAATTAATTGTTAATTCTGGCATCTTTGAGATTCCGTAAAAACAAAGTAGATAGCTTTCAAATAATGGAACGATAGATGTATTAATTTGATAAGTGTAACATATAGATTCGAAAATTTGTCACCAAAAGTACTGTCGCTGTAGCATAGTTGATTAATGCACCTTCCCTGATTTGGAAATAGATCCAGGTTCGAATCCCGGTAGCGCAACAACAATATTTTTCGATAAAATTGATTTTATATGTATATCTTTCCAATTAATACATTTAATTAACTCAGTAGTCTCCCGGGACGAGGCTAAGATCGCCGACTGCTCGATCACTATGAGAGGTCTTACCACTAAATCAAACAACCACGTCGTATACATATATGTACTTTAGTAATACAGATATTGATATGTTACCATCTCCAAAAAGTTCGCTCTTCATAACTCCTTCTCGAGCTTTCATCAAGTTTACATTGCCGCGAAGAGTGTTGATTTCACCATTGTGAGCAAGTACCCTGAAATTACGATGGAATTGTACAAAAAAAAAAAGTATTAGTGAAAGTTTAAAAGTAGAAGGATACCATATGAATGGAAAATGAAATGAATAGAAAACAAACAAGTTACCTCAAAGGGTGTGCTCTCTCCCAACTGGGGAATGTATTGGTAGAAAATCGCGTGTGTACTAGAGCCAGATAAGTATCATATGCAGGATGACTCAAATCCTTGAAATAAACCTGCAAACATTAACAATCCGTTTGTCACTTTTATGGCTAATTAGTTTAATAATAATTTGGCTATGACATAATTAAGGGCCAGTTGTGTGATCAGTAGTAACGGGTTGTTTGATCGTTAGTAATAAAATACTTACTTCTCGAAAGTATATTCCGTAATAAACTCATTTTACTCTGCGATATCCGATAGTAAAAACGAGAATTGATAGTTAAATATGGCGGACTTTTCAGAGCTTTGAAAGTTGCAGTACATGACAATTAATCATTCATTAACCCGCTATTTTAGTGATTAGAGTTCGTCCAATGATGATCTCGTTGTATAATATACATTATTACACATAATACGTAAAAATTTCATCACCAAAGTGACATATCGAACGCCTAGGTGAAAAAATCCATAGATAATGCATAAAATAAAGCATATTTCATGATTATTTGTCCCACCTATGGACATCTCCATCTATGCTTTGACAATAGAGTAAATTTTACGTTCGAACAACCCTCAAACGATTTTAACCACGGACGTTAGTAAAAAGTTACTAAAGTAAAAAGTTACCATAGTACAAAGTTACTAATGATCACACAACCAGCCGTAAGAGGCTTTCACAAATCTATTATCTAGAATATAAATAAAATAAAACATTTGATACTGTGGCAACCTCTCGCCGACATTACTAAATGCATCTGTAAATACAGAGGCTGACCGCAACTAGGATAAAGCGTGCACATCAGGCGGCCCGCAAGGGCTACATCACTTTTTGCACCAACCTCGCACTGTCTCCGATCTTATTGTACGAATATAATGCATATATTAATTAGATTCAATTGTAATTTGTGTAATAAACTCAGTGCAACTGTGAGTAGCATTTCTTAACTATCCCTGCTGCCTGCTTACACCTCGCACAGTACAATTCACATAATATAGTTCACGACGCCCACACAGAATGGTAACCAATATGGAGGCGAAATACCGTTCTCCTCTCATCCTTCTGACGGCAACATACAAATACTAACTATAACAGTAGTGTCACACACCATCTTGTGGCGAAAGGCACCATAGGCCATCTGGCGATCCTAACACCAAGTCGACCGAGTACCGACACCCGCTAGGGGAACATCCCGCTAGGCTGCCGGGCGCGGGTAACTAAAGATTCATTCTGGTTCCGTGGCTGGTGTCTTCAATAAGTTCTATTTTAGTGTAACTTATCTCTGTACTTAGATAGTTATTATCTACCTTTAAATAATAATGTTCCGTTCTAAACGAGAATAAATCAGCAACACAAACCTGTATTGTAATCTTTATTTAACACATCCTGTCAATCCTTCACTACAAATACTGCCAAAATAACATTTCACTCAGTACTTCCAAAATGTCTAAGTTCTGTGACACTCATGGTGAACGAGTTATGTTAATTAGGATGTACCGCATAGCTACATATCACCGAGAAAGAGAAAACATAATTTTCTTACCCAGAGTTGATCAGATGTTAGAAGACCTTTATAGACAATCGTCTTTAGAGAGAGACTGCAAATATAAAATCTGGCACCAGGAATAGTAATTTCATGTGTAGCTCTCTTACGTAACACAAAAATCTGAAACATTAAAAATCAGTTAAGTAACACTTCGAAGTTAAGCGATAGATGGGACCGACGAAAAGCGCATATGTCAAATTTGCATAAGTCGAGATACAACTTTGAATATAAATACATAGGTATACATTTTGTTTAATTGGGACCAAGGACTAACGAAAACACTAGCTTAGAAGAAAAATTGTAGTTCCTTATATATATTACTACAAAATATATAAAAATAAATAAGTAATGTAAAACTAAGTTCTTTCGATGTATATAGCTTTATAAAATCCAACAAACTCGTCTTGGGAACACATTTATCTTCTTATTTCTTATTTTTTTCACGCAGAATTTCTTCGTAGCAATCTAATTTTTTTTTTATTCCTTGCTTTTCAATTGAGCTGAGACCTTCTGTCAAGCTTGCAATTGGCGTGTGCTTTTCTGGTGGTCTGAAGTGTCAAATTTTTTGCTCATGCATGTATGTGAGCTCAGCTCCTGACTATGTGAATCCAACATCTCGTTGACATCATCACCATCGACATCCAAATCTAATTGTTTGGCAAGATTGACAACACCACCAAGAACCGCTTAACTCTGAGTTAATGTAAGTCGAGGTATTACTGTGCAAGGAATCTTCCACTAAAGTATTAAAATAAACGCAAAGTTTGTTCAGATAACATAATCATTGACAAACAAAAAATTGAGGTTCCCAAAAATGTTAAATGAATTAACCAGTAGAAAAATTCTCACCATATTAAAGTAATATTTATAATAATTAGCTGGAAATTTTATGTGTAAGCGGCTACACATTTTCTGTTAATTTGAATTGTTTTAAGAACTCGCCTTAAAGTCTGAATACTTTTCCTTACCTGTCTAGTTAGTTCTTCTTGTGTCTCGAAGTTACCGGTGATAAACACCTGACGCATGAATGGCTCCGAGTTTTGAGCCACTTGACCTGAAAATATAACCAATATTGTTACATTTCAATAAATTTAATAAAATAATCTATACAGTAGAAGCCGGTTATAACGTGCATTTGGATATATACTGCAGGTCTTTTTTTGACATTTTTGTTTTAAGGTGCCCAGCGTAAAAAACACATACAAGCACGGCAAGGTAAATTAAAATAGATCTTAAAAGAAAAATAATGTAACTTTTACTACATTAATTTATTATCGTGAGAACTGTCACTTTATAAATATATGTGTGTGTGTGTCATGTAAGTGAGTAGATGAGTAGTGGGGGATGAACCTTATAAGAGGCTGTCTCTGCGAGAACAGCTCTCTTCCATCACAACTTCTTCTGAATAACTAGTCTATCTATGAAGTGTATAATTTATATTTACTATATAACATGTTTTAATAAACTTAATATTGTAGAGTTTTAAGTAATTACAAGGAATTGGGACCCAAGTAATTAGACAGAAATTAGAGGATAGAACCCCAAGGGAATCTGGTGGTAATTCAAGATTAATCAATATTATCGTGGACGGTTGCTCGTAAAATATAGTCTATGATATCAGAGATTATTCCTAATTTAAGTGTTTAATATGATATGTTCATTAAATTTAAATATTTATTTTGAAAGATTTGTTATAATTATGTGAACAGAATTGATTTTTATTTATGTTTTATAGAAATGTGTAAAAATAATAAAGAAAATTTAAACTACTAATCATAATTTTGAACAATTCGTTTATACCGCAGTTATCATATAACGCGGGTCAGATACGCCCCCCGCGAACACTTGTTATAACCGACTTCCACTGTATTTATAAATATGATTAAACAGTAGAAAATTGTGATAATGGATAATATGATTTAGAAAGTTGGGACTATAAAATATTTTCGCTTGGCATTCATCATTAAGAAATTCTTGTACACTTGCCATTTGAAACGGCATAATTATTATTATTATTATCAGGGCAAATGCAAATGCACTAAATAGCATTCTAAAAAATACTTTACACTCATATGATAAATGATCAATTATAGTTCCATGCTATCTTGTTATAACAGGTATGATTAAATTAAAATAGTTTCGAGGGCTATATTTAAGATGATAAATAGAAAAATCGGCCATGACATTTTAAATGCAAAATAGAAGTGTTTAGAAGACATTTAAAATTTGACAAGAAAATTACGTTAGAAAAATTGGCAAAATCGGCACTGGGAGCCATATAAGGTGCTCCCATAAGCTTTTAGATATTAATATAATTTGGAGCGCTGAGTATCGATCTCGCTACCTCTCACACACTAAGCAAGCGCTCTGACATCTTGCCATTCCACCTTTTTTTGTGATTTATATTTTATTATTTTTACATACTTAATTATTAAAGACCTTAAGATATTTATAAATATATATTTTTACTTCTCATTCGTAACTGTCGGCAGTGCAGCGGTTAGTATCTCTTATTAAACAAAAAAAATAGACATCTCATAGAGAATAATGGTCAAAATATGATAATATATCAAATTGAAAAATATTGATTTTTCAGGCGTATTCTAGTATAATGTGTTAAAAACAATTTTACAGATATAGAATACTGCTTTAAATAATTTCAAAAAAATAATTACATTCTCATTGTGACATATATGCTGTTTCAGGGAAATGAATTATCAAATTTAGTCCATAGATGGCGATAGTGTAGTGGTACTCAAAGTGTTTCCACATATTAAGATATATACAACTTTAAAATTTTTGATAGATATCCAGATTGATTAATGGGTGAGAATGGTGAACGTTATATTTGTATAAAGTGATCACTTAAGCCAGCCGAAGACAGGTTGTAAGCCCTGTAATTATTCTTACTTCCATTAAATATAATAAAAAATAACTTCGTCTCTATGAGATATCTTGAATACTAATTTAATGTATTAATTATAAAAATATACAAAAAATATTGTTTTTGTGCTACCGGGATAGCAAAAACAACATTTTTTGACAAAATTGATTTTATGTATATATTTATAATTAATACATTAAATTAGTATTTAAAACATCACAGAATCTGAATCTGAATAATTACAACTTCACAATAAGAATGTGTTCTCCTTAATACGAGATATCTATTATTTGTTTAATACAATGCCTTTGTAGATGAAAATCCAGTAATTGTGTGTTCTTGGACAATTTCAAATATTGTTATTATCTGTTTGTCATGCAGGAGACAGGTGTTCAGTTTTCCACCAGGAAGGTTTATACTTTTATTTTATTTATGAATACTTTTTTAACCATATGGTTATGATACATGTGTCAGGACATAAAAAATAAAGTTTTTCTATAAATTGGATTACTCACCTATGGTTGAATTATTGGTAGGAACCGTTCTCCAGCACAGAACTGATAACTTGAGACTTTCAGCCAAAATGTGAAACTTCTCTTCCATCTTTTGGTGGTGTGATTTGTCCAGGTAAAATATACCGGTGGCATATTGTCCAAATGGCGGCAGGTCTATGTGCTGAGTCTTCCTATAATAAATAAAATAAAAATAATATTAATTAACATGCAAATTTACTCTAAATATGTTATCATTATCAAATGATTATCTCAATAATAAATATTTATTTTTACATGAATGAAGACGTTTGTGTTACAAAAAGCATTTCAAGAGCATAATATATACAAAAATAACAATATTTTATTCCTGGCAACCTGCAGCGTAGTGTATATTTATTTTTGAAATTATATAATTGAAAATATTATAATTCATAAAAGATATTTGAAAATAGTAAAAAGTATGTAAGAAAGATATATGACGAGCGTTGAGAGGACCAGAATAGAGGATATACACGGAAGACTTGGCTTGACTGGTGACCAGGTAAACTAAACAATGGAAGATGGTTTCGTTAGAAGCCTCAACAATCAATCGGTGAGCTTGTATGAATATGGATAAGGCGAGAGTTATGTGTCATTTGTTTTTTCTAAATTACAAAACTGCGGGAAACAAAATGAATGGTCCTCTGAATGCAATAATGATAATGGAGTTCTGGTGCCAACACTAATGCATGGAATTGAAGCCAGGAATTGGCAAAAAAAGGAACAAAATTAGACTGAATGCGGTGGAAATGCGGTTGCTTAAGCGCATTTGTGAAAAATCTATGTACGATAGAGTGAGGATTGAATAAATTAATAGCGAATGTAGAACTGCTTATAGCATAGAATTAAAAGAAAAGGTCGGTGATACGGTTTGGTCATGTGGAACGTATGAGCGAGGAGAGGATGGTGGTGGAAAGAAGGTGTACGAAGCGAGGGTTGAAGGCATCAGAGACAGAGGGCGCCCGCGGAAGAATTGGGGTGATTGGATAAACTAAGTGATGGAGAACGGCCCTTTTAGAAGCTTCAGCAACCGTAGATGTGAATATTGAATGATACAAGGATTGGTGTACCAGGATATAAGAGTATAACGTTATATCCTCTCTGCCTGCTCCTGCCAAATCCTAATTCTATACTGTCTATTTAAGCGAGTTTCCAGAGCAAAGTATTATCCTTGTACATGTAAACGCACCCTAAGGACCGGTTGTATGATCAGTAGTAACATTTAAAAAAAAGTTACTAAAGTAAAAAAATTTGCGAAAACGGGTTGTCTGATCATTAGTAAAAAAATATATACTCCTCAAAAGTACATCCTGTAGTAAACTCATTTTACTCTTGGATATCCGATAGTAAAAATGAGAATCGATAGTTAAATATGGCGGACTCTTCGCAGCTGTTCCGAAAGTCATCTGATACATTGATACATTGAAAATTGCAGTATACAAATGATGTGTTTTGTGATGAGAGTTAACCACCAAAGTGACAGATTTCGAATGCAGAGGCGGAAAAATCCACAGATAATACATAAAATAAATCATATTTCATGATTATTTGACATCTCATCTATGCTTTGACAATAATAAATTTGACATTTGAACAACCCGCAAACGATTTTAACCACGGGCGTTAGTAAAAAGTTACTAGTGTTCACACAACCAGCCCTAAGAGGAAGTGCATACCTTTACCTTTGTAACAATGCACGGTCAGATGACATGTAGATAATGCAACAAACTGCACATCCACATATTCTCATCACGAGTACATTACAGCAGATATAAAAATAAATAAATAGGTATTACTGGTCGAGTGCACTTTTACTCTTTTTAATTTACTGAGTGTGTTGTCTGTTAGATACACGTGCGTATAGTTATAGAAACTAAAAATGCAGCACGTGTATAAAAAAAAACAAGGTAATTAATAGATAATTATGTATATCTATCACTTCAATATTATAATTAGTCTTAAGGGCCTACTTCAGGTTAACACAATGAGGGGACACTTCAGGTTGACACATTGTGCGAGCACTTGAGGTTTTAAGATTATATAATCATTACAATATCATACTTAAATAAATGTCTGCAGGTGCAAAGTAATTAATCAATAAACTTATCATGTAACTCATTTTTTATTTTTCATAACACACAACTTAATTTTATAAATCACATTAATTGACATGACGCGACGCCGGCATCGATATCTTATTAAATTAATAACCGGGAGAGTAAAAACAAAACGTTTTATAATTTAATTTTGAATTTTTTTTTTTCATTCCACTACATTAAATGCATCAGATAATTAAACCAGCGTATCATATAATAGAAAATAATACAATTTTACAGGTGCCATGTGCATTTGACAGCTTTACATCTAAAGTTTATAGTTTATAATGCAGTATAACATAAAATTTGAAATTAATTTTGACAATATTGATATCTGTTGAATTAAATATTAACATATTTTACCTAGTTGAGTTTACTCATAAAATTATTTTAAGTTTTATAATAAAAATATCTTTTTCATAATGTTTCATGCTTTTTGATGTATCTGTTTCGTGGTGCCCCAGATAGTGTATCAATGTACCCGTGGGGTAACTTGATACAAATTTTGAATTTTACATTTTATGTTATCACAAGTTTTATCTACAATATATTTTTATTAACCGTGTCAAATTTTATAAATAACAATTTAATCTACACACAAATTGCACTAGTTACGCCCTGTATACGTTCCTTAAAATTAAAAAAAAAATGGTACCCCACCCTCCCCATCACATTAGATTTTATCATGTTTAACTGTGCCGGTAGGTACTTTTTGTATAATTTAATTCAGTAATATATGTATTTTATTTGGGGTTCTTCAAACAATAAGGAATTTTTCTTGGTTGGTGACCGTGCGTCGTAGCCTAGTTGCTTTTGCGCTGAGCCGCATTGCACAGTCGCCTGTTTAGCATTAAAAATTGCCAACCCGGGGGTCCCCTCTCATATTCGCTATTTAGAATGTAGTGCTGTCTTTATTCATAAAATATATACATATATATATATATATATATAAGAATAATTTAATAAATAGATAAATCATAAACGATTAAATACAATATAGAAACATAATTTATGTCATATCCGGTCAGATGTAGATCTTGTTGGAATTACATGAAAGATTATACCTATTCTACACAGTAGAGTTACATGATAAATATTATAGATACAATAAGCAAAATACTATAAACAAAATACAGCCACCGAGGGACGTGATTAAATGCAAAACCATAAGGGAAGGAAGACACGACACATTAACGACCGAGTCTCGTCAAGCACGGTGCAAGTCAATCATTATAACTAGTGGCGTGCAGTAGGTATAATATATACTTAGGTTAATATATAATACTATATAATATACTACATATATGCTACATTGTACATAGGATAATGAATTTTCGTTTAACAGATGTCATTAAGCAAA
This sequence comes from Eubasilissa splendida, assembly GCA_031772225.1. Taxonomy (NCBI): domain Eukaryota; kingdom Metazoa; phylum Arthropoda; class Insecta; order Trichoptera; family Phryganeidae; genus Eubasilissa; species Eubasilissa splendida. The sequence goes on along the minus strand of CM062845.1, from coordinate 23,514,671 downwards.
ATTAATCCATCATAATAAAAATGCATTATACTTGAACGTAGAGAACAATCATAAAAACAACATGTTTAGTAAGGTAGTAAAATTAGCAAATTAGTAAATGAGGAAGTAGATGCTCCTATCAGCTCTAAGCTAAGTTCTAAACCTTTCATCGAGACACAATTCATTGTTTTATTACAGTGGTAATGTCAGAACTCATGCACTAGCTAACTCTGCAGTCCCCAGAATGCATTATTCTCTGGGGAATGAATATGGGGAGGTAGTCAACATTTTTGCTATTAATTTAATTCTTTATAGGACTAGACTATTTACCATTTTTGTCTCAATTCAATGGTGACGGAAAAATTGCTACTTCACATTATATATTTATTTATAATTTTTATTATGTAAAAACATGCTGACACTATGTAATTTTTTTTCTTTATGTATTGCACTTCTGTTGTAATTTTCTGTTATTTTACAAATTATGTCAATGCCTGAATAGGGCGTGTAAAATAATAAATAAATAAATAAAGTGTCATTCTGTTAGGAAACAGTATAAGGACTCTGTACATGTATCAGCTGATTTATTTCTGATTCTCACTCTTCAGTCTGTATCTGAATGTACCCGGTAATTTGTATTTTTCGCATTCACGCCCATTCGCGCATTCAGATTGTACATACTTTACAAAGGGTCAAAATGTATTTACATGTTGTGAACAACAACAAGGGAAAATAAATAAAATCAGAGAGAAATTTTACATTTAAAATTAATAAATAAATTCCACGAGATTCAGAGAGCGCAGATACAGTTTATTTTGTTTGTTAAGTTTATTTTGTTTATATTGTTTTTAAGTTCGTTGCGTTGTTTGTAAAGTGTATTTTGTTTGTTAAGTTTATTATGTTAGTTTATTTAGTTTGTTAAATTTACTTAGTTTGTTAATATTATTTTGTTTGTAAACTTTTTGTTTGTTAAGTTTTTATGTTTATTTAGTTTGTTAAGTTTTTGCTCGTCAAGTTTTTTTAGTTTGTCGAGTTTATTTTGTGTTTACTAAGTTTATTTAGTTTATTAAGTTTTTTATGTTTGTTAATTTTTTATTTGTTAAATTTATTTAAAGTTTTTGTTTGTTAAGTTTTTTATGTTTAGTTTTTTTATGTTATTAAAATTTGTTAAGATTTTGTTTTTTTATTTTTTGTTATGTTTTTAAGTTCTAATGAACATAATTGTTTGTTAAGTTTATTTAGTTTGTTAAGTTTTTTATGTTTGTTAATTTTTGTTTGTTAAATTTATTTTAGGTTTTTTATGTTTAGTTTTTTTATGTTATAAAAATTTGTTAAGATTTTGTTTTTTTATTTTTTGTTATGTTTTTAAGTTCTAATGAACATAATTGTTTGTTAAGTTTATTTAGTTTGTTTTTAGTGTCAGTGTTAGTTTTAGTAACTTATTTAGTTTTTATGTTTGTTAAGTTTATGTAATTTGTCAAGTTTATTTAGTTTACTTTTAGGTTACAACGAACACTAGCGAACCAAACGGAACAAGAGTAATCAATCATCCGTTAATAATGTGGGTCAGTAAATAGTGGCGGGAGATAACAACAGATAACAGGAAAGTTTCGAGAATTTTATAAACTATTCACTATTTTCGTGGAGTATTCGAAATTTGTATCAAATTTGGTGAATTCGTGTAGTAGTTTCTAACATAAATACCACGCGAAACTTTGTCTAGATAATAAGTAGATCTTACCTAAACTTAATTATCCCCCGTCTACTCATTTAGTTATTGACAATCGGGGATAATGTCTGTGCTTTTTTTTTCTGTTTTATTTTTGTAGCGTGAAGTAAAATTTCCTGAAATATGACTGCTCGATTGCTTTCTGTCGGTTAACAATAATAAAGTGAATTCAACCTCCGCCCCTGACATCTGGGAATTATTGATTTCTCCACTAATCTCGTTCGAACGTTTTTGCCTCGCCCTTGTTATATGATAACCTTTAATAACATTTAATATCTCTTCTTTAGTATTATTTTTTCTTTGGGAAAAGTTCTCGAATTCGCGTATGTCAAATAGCGCGACAATTTTCTGCGTTAGTCTACCGTCTGTGTATAATGTCAGCCATTGGAATAATTTATATTTATATGTGGATGATTTTTTACGATATAATCATTTTTATTATTAAGAAAACATTCATATTGGTCAAATAATGGAACGATAGATGTATTAATTTGAAAAAGTGTAACATATAGGTTCGAAAATTTATCGTCGTAAATACTGTCGCTATATTTATAATATTTTTCGATAAAATTGATTTTATATGTTATATCTTTATAATTAATACATTTAATTAGTATTTACAATATTTTTTCTCTGTTTTAGGTAAAGTAGGTTTTGTGAATCATCGTAAAGAAATTAGGATAAACCTTCGTACGCTTTTTCCCTTCAATTTTAATTTTATTAAAGATTTTTGACAGTGTTAAGATAATAGAAATTTAACGTGTGATACTATTTATTAAAATCCCCAGTAATGTTTAGGTACGTAATATAGCAGAAGATAAAAAATAAATAAAAAAAGGTGGGAGAAAGGGCGGGGAGATTGCAACTATCGTTATGGTAAAGGGGAAGCAAGATCAAAAAGGTAACATATAGGTTCAAAAATTGTCGCTAAAAATATTGTCGCTGTAGCATAGTTGGAATGCACCTTCCCCGGTTAGGAAAGAGATCCAGGTTCGAATCCCGGTGGCGCAACAACAATATTTTTCGATAGAATTGATTTTCTACGTATATCTTTCTAATTAATATATTTAATTCATATTTAAGATATCATCTTAGATTACATGGCAGTCATCTAGGGAGCTCACGTTGGCAAAGATCTTCATATCATCCGCGTAAAGAAGAAAGTTGGCAAATTGAAAGCACGTGTGTATATCGTTAATATATATTATAGATAGTAATGGACCTTGCAAACTCCCTTGAGGAACTCCGGAGGAGATGCGCGCCCAATCTGGTTTAAAACCGCCGGCGACCACCGCTCGGTTTCTGTTACTGATGCAGGAGATAAGCCATCTTAATAGGTCTCCATGGATTCCTATTTTGATCAACTTTTATATTTAATACACTGCAAGTCGACAAATTAATAAGCGCTGTCTGTAAATTGTGATGCGGATGAAATCAGAAGAAAACCTGTAGCTTGAGGGTTGCACAATTTTAGTTTTAATGTAAACGTAGTTCCCTGCAAATAATTTATACTCTCGTTTCCGGATGAAGCGAACGAAGATAAAGTGTATTTATAAAGTTGGTACCCCTGCATTGTGCCGATTGGCATCGATTCTTTCTCAGTATTCTATAATTTGTGATGATATTAAATTATTAGATATGTATGGTAGAATATCTTTGTTTACGCAAATAAAGTTGAAATAATATTCGCTCAAAATTATGTTTTTTTTATGTGTTCATTTATTTCGTGTATTGTGATATCGTGCGGCGCACGCGCATCAGTAATGAAACTGTGATCACAGTCACGGTTTTCAATCACCGATGTTATCAAACATCAATCACAATCACGCCGGTGAGTCGAGAGTGGCATTTTTTCTCATCGCTAGTTGTCAGCTCCGCCGTGTTTACCCTTTGCTGTAACTGAGCGCGTATCGTGTGGGTTGTGCCGCGGGAGATTGGGCTACTACAGATTTGTTGACGCCCGAGCAGAATACAAGCCGAGTCGAGAGACACGGTCGCCGCGTAATACAACGATGGATCGATAGAGCGCGGAAAATTCCATCGACCTTTGGCATTTTCCACAGCTTCCGCTTATCGGCTGAGAAAGCGCTTTCGCGCAGTCACCCGAGCTGACCTAGCCGCCGCATTTTTAAATTTCTGTACTCTAAGACGCGCAACGAACCCCGGAAAATTTCCTGCATTAATATTTAAACAATCTTAGTTGTAGGGCAAAAGAAAAGTCTAATACTAATTGAATGTATTAATTATAAATATAAAATCAATTTTGTCGAAAAATATTGTTTTTGCGCTACCGGGATACGAACCTGGATCACTATTTCCAATCCGGCGGATTGTGTTATAGCGCCAGTATTTTTCATGACAAATTTTCGAACCTAACACTTTTTCAAATTAATACATCTGTCGTTCCATTATTTGAAAGCCGTCTACATTGTTTTTACGGAATCACAAATACATTTGAGTGAACCGACTGCAGACGTCAGAATTATCAATTCATATGTTCTATGTCCTGAATAATTACAACTTCACAATGAGAATATGTTCTCCTTAATAAGAAAAATCTAATGTTTAAAAGGTTTCATTTTAATCACTCGTTCGATACGATTTTTGATAATATGTATCTTAACGCAATTTTCATCTTCAATCAATCAATTGCAACATCTTTTTTATGCACTATTGTTTGATACATTGCTCCTCGGGTCGTGGTCCGAAAGCATCCCTCATCTATCATCAGATTCTTAATTTTCTTTCATCGTTTTCTTTTAAACCACGAATGGAAAACGTATTAACAAGTTTCTATTGTCACACAGATTTATTTTTGATATAAACATTTTTGAATTCAGTAAAATACTATAATTATTACATTTATTAATATTTTAATTATACACACGTAAGTATTATATATTACAGTAAACTCATTTACAATGTGCTTTCATAATAAATATTCATTATAAAGTATATATTAAATTTACCCAGTGATGGGAGAGCATTATCTTAATGTAAAATAAAAATGTTTTTAAAATAGATACAAGATTCATTATGTGGTAAATAGATTAATTTAAACAAATTAATTATTTTGTTATAAAATACATTTCTTTTAACACTAATCATTTGTTTATTGTATTAGAAGACTATAGGTACATACTTTAAAACAGTGGCGTGAAGTAAGTATAGATTTAGATTATGCTGTTACCAATGATATTACACAATCATGTATAATATATGTACTTTCGTTTAACCAAAGTCTTTATACTACCCTACCATGTATTTATTTATAATTTTAGAGTTCTAATAATAATGTTTTTAAAGTTTAAGTTTTAACGTAAAATAATACCTTCTTACCCATATAAAAAATGTATGAACGTTTTAAATAACACTTTCTATGACTGAACATGATTCATTTATTGTTTGAAAATCCTTCAAGTAATAACTAAAGGAAATAATTATTTTTATTAAAGGTAAAATTCTGCCAAATGCTTTTTGTTTTTCCCAAATCCAAAACCAATCTATGCACCAAATTTAAAGAACATGAAATCAACACGTTAAAAACAGTAAGATAGTAAAAGAGGAAGTAGACACAGCAATGATTTCCACGCAGTTGAAAGCCTTTTTAATGTTATTCTGTTAAAAAAAACAGTATAGGTAAGGACTCCATACAAAACTGATCAACCGAAAGAAATTTTCAATTCAGTAAATAGTCATTTATATGACTTGAGTAATTCACTAGCTTAAAGATAGAAAACAGAGTAATGTGAATAGCTCGATGCGACGAATACCAAAGAGCGCCATGAGCTCAGCGGTGAGTTGTCGTGGTAGTTTTTAAAACTGAGCAATTAAAGTCACTACTGGTATACAGATGGCGCTTATTGTAAAATAATGTTTTCGTTTTTGTTAATTCAATTATTTAATTTATATTTGTTAACCCAGAATTTTTAGTAATTAATGCACAGCTGTTTTGCTCGTATGCACTGCACGCCCCTGGTTTAAAGAAGTTGGATTTAATTCACAGTATCATTAAGGTACACTGCACAGGGTAATCGATAATTAGATAGATGCTTTAACCTTGCGACTGGCAACCTAATTGGCAATCCAATGTCTAGTCTGGCAATCTTATTAGACATTTGTAAAACTATAGAATAAATTAACAAAGTAATGTCGGGTATTCTAAAGCGAACGTAATTGGTTCTAAAAACACATCCGTCATATTATAACAGTATAAATATTAAAAATTAAAAAGGATAATTTAAAAGTACGTTTTCACTGCTAAAGGCGTAAATAAGCAGAAAACAGAACTAAACTAATAACATTACAAATTATAATAAAAGCGGGAAGTCCCCGACACGTCATTCGCAAATGCGCGGTACGCCGCCAACAGTACTTTCCCCGCACAATTCGTTGTAACATTCTGATTATATTCTACATTTTTCGTTGTAACGTCCTTTGTTGTAACATTCCCGACTGTATTTGTAATAAGCGTATAATTTTGTAATTTTAAATAAGTCAACATGTGACATCAAAATAGGCTAGTCTTCAGTCACGCACCATTGAAGGTCATCGAGACACAATTCATTGTTCTATTACAGTGGTAATGTCAGAACATATGCATTAGCTAATTCCGCAGTGCCCAGACTGCATTCTTTGGGGAATGAATATGCGGAGGTAGTCGACATTTTTTCTGTAAATTTAACTCTTTATAGGACTACATTATTACAATTTTTTGTGTCTCAATGGTGACGGATAATTTTTTTATTTATTTTAATTTTGATAATGAAAAACGTGCCGTATTTTTTTTTCTTGGTGTATTGCACTTCTGATGAAATTTTCTATTATTTTACAAACAATTAATTTTCAAAATCTCGTAGATTTTTGCCCCCCCAATTTAATTAATAATTATTGGTCAAGTGGTTCTCTCGCTTAGTGGCCAGCAAATTAGTCCCTATTTTCATAGCACAAACAATTAGGTTAGTTTGAAAATATTAAGAATGTTAATTCGCCACGTATTTCATGAAAGCATTTCTATTTTTTTTAAATGCATCATAAAACATTAGTATTTAATTTGTTTTTTTCTGAACGTACTTTCAATGATAAATGGACTTGACTATATTCCAGTCAAGAGTTAAAATTGTGCGATGGCAAATCGTCAAAAAAATGCCACCAAAATTGCTTAGCGCGCCAAATATAGCGCCGTTGGTTTTCTGTTAGTGTTTAGAACCTTCCCAAAATAAAAAATAAGACCCCAAGGGCCTGGACACGGTCAATATTATTTATACAGGTCAATGTCGCACTTGTACACAAATGACCTTACGTTCAGATTTACAAATATCAATATTTACAACGCATAACATTATTAATTGACATGCGGTTGGTTACTTTGTGGTGCAACATGATTTTTTAATATTTTTTCCAATAAGCTAATCATTGTACTGCACACACGTTGGGTCATTTCGTCACTATTAGTTTCGAAGCGTGCAGTTCCTCTCATTATCAGGTGATGACTAAACTTAATACAGTTTCGTCTCAACCTATCGGGTAGAGGGGCGGGGTGCAAAAAAGGGAAGTATCAGCCATTGATGGGAATATGGACGTTAGGGGTGAAATATTGGGGGAACGTTATTTATTAGTGTTTTCTCCTCTTCTATTCTATTCATTATTAATCTTCTATAAGATACCGAGTGGAGAAATTTTATTACATATATTATAATTATATTCTACTTTAAGGGTGTATCTTATTGAGGTGTACTCGTATTATTTTTTCCCAAACATTACAATTTCCTCAATTGTGAGAACCGTCACTTTTGTATGTATGTGTGTGTGTGTGTGTCAGATGAGTGGTGGGGTCATGGGTAATAAGAGGCCGTCACTGGGGGAACGCGCCTCTTTTCCATCGTTCCTTCGTAATAGTAATTATCAATCAGGCCTATTCTCAAAATTGCAATATTTAAATGAAGGTGATTGTTACACCAACCCTCAAAAATAGACAGATAGTTTTGACAGATTATGGTACGTTTATCTCCCTCACTCCCTCACTCTCTCTTCCTCTCTCTCATTCAAATATAACACTATTTTTGAGGGTTGGTGTAACAATCACCTTCATTTCAATATTGCAATTTTGAGAATAGGCCTGAATATCCTAGTTACATACTTGTAATTTACTGTAAACGAATATTGTTACACATATCTACCGAGTTTCACTCCAAAGCAACTCGAAAGTACAAAGTGAGGAAATAACCCAAGGGAATCTGAAACGTTACCACATCAATATTAACAATTCTTTCGAAAATTAGTCATGTCAACTTTAAAATGAAAATAATTTTATTCACTGATTCGTTTTCAATTATTATTATCTTATTTGAAGAAAATTAAATTGCAAAATCATCGACAACGAGAGATCTCAAGTCTGACGTCATTCTTCTAAATATTATAAAACCTGTCTATCAAACTGCGATAACAAGTAACATAACATAACAACATTATTATATTCAGTGTAAAGTTCAGCTATCGATTGATACACGCATTTTTTTTATGAAACATTAGTCGTAATATAAGTATTGTTTATAAAAAAATTAATTACTATTTATTTCAGTATTACTCCAACAGACCGACATTTGGAAGGAAATATAATAATGTAAAAAACAAATTGTATATATGAGAAATATTGTTATGTAAGAAATGTAAAACAGATCAAAATATATGTCATTAGCAAAGAAATATCAGTAAGGCAAGAAAAAAATCCTTTACAACTTACAAAACAGTTTGCAAACCGCTCTGCCGTAAATCGTTTAAAATGTCTGGAACATACTAGAAGGGCGATTTCCGAATAAGCGTGATCTTACGTCACCAGGTAAATCAATTCTGAGCACTATTTGTGTCAATCCTGTCCTATTCAACAAAGCGCAATTAGGTTTGAAAGTCAAATAAGTCAATAATAATAATGGATAATTTGTATAGGGCCATTTTCGTAAAAACTTTCACCTCGAGGACGCTCTACACACAAACTGTTTATAGTTCTACAATTATCTGTGTTTTAAAAATCAAAAATTGTTATTTTCACTTATAATAACTTTTTGAAAAGGTGCGTTTTCAGATTCTTCTTAAATAAAGTCTCTGGTGCACTGTTTCTTATGACGGCAAAGAGTTAATGCCCATTCACTAAATTTCTACATCCCTTCCTGCGTCTGAAGTAGACTGATCTGAGATTGTGACGTCTACCATTCAAATTGTCTGGGAAACAAAGCTCTTGAAGATGCAGAGGCGCCATGGTATGTGTCGCCTTGTACATCAACCAGCACAATTTAAATTCAACTCTTTCAAAGAATCGAAACCAATGTAGCCGATGTAAAAGGGATGTTATATGAGAGAATTTGTAAACTCCATATATTATCCGTGCTGCCGCATTTAGAATGGAATTCAGCTGAAATAAGGTCAGTTAAAAGTTTTCTATTTTCGTAAGAGTCATGGATCAGGATTGTGGGCCCCCACCCTTTCCATAACCCGTGAATACTAATATATCCTAAATTAAAATAAAATTACTAAACGACAAAATTTACAGTTAGAGGGGCAAGTGGGGGAAAGAGACTGAATGACCAATAGTCCGGCAGACTTTAACCCATCCAAGTGTCCAGAAGCTAATATTCTGTTAGCTCTCCCCGAGTTACCGGCATTCCCGGTATCTCCCAGTGGGGGACCCACTCGAAATGTCTGAGATTCCTTTCACTACGTAACAGGTCATCGTTCCAGGGGGAGTGATGACCTATCCCTTCCAGATCCTCTTTAGTGCTTGCGTCCCTTGAGAGTACACATTCCCAGAGGATGTGCTCCGGAATCTGTCTCACACTATTATAGACGTACCACGGGTCACGTAAGTCGAGCAATTTGCTCGGGAGTTGCCCTTGACCCGAGACTACTCACATCTCGCAGTAATCATGGATGCTGTTAAATAAACTATTTACTAGCCGAAAAAAAAAAAAAAGATTTTTTAAAACAAATCATCATTACTGAAATATTTAGAAAGAGAAAACGTCATATAGGTTAGGTTAAGTTGAGAAAAAATTATATTCTATAACTATGTTGAGAAGAATTTTTTTTAACGAACACCAACAGCTCCCGGCAATGTTTTTTTCACACGTTAGTGCAATATTTCTAGTTTCTAGAATGAGTTTCATAGAATGCCCACGAGTGCATTTGATGGTAAAAAATAAAATCAGATACAACGCGAGTTCTTCCAAAAATTGACTTTCAAAAGGTTGTTGTTAAATCTATCTAACGTCTCAGAAGAAATTACAATAGAATTGGATATATCTCAATATTCCTCAAAATTTAATAAGATACAGCACACGCTATTGCTGAATTAGTCAACATTCACTTCGGCTAGTAAATTGAGACGGTAGTTTAAATCATAGTCAATACAAACAACAAATTTACAATCTGAAAAGTAATGACAAGTTATTATGTTACCTTACCTAGTGTTAAAATGAGATAATGTTTATCTTTATAATATATTTATATTATTATATATGTACCTACAATATGTACATTGATATTTATTCAAAAATGTAATAAATATATTAATTAGAAAGATATACATATAAAATCAATTTTATCGAAAAATATTGTTGTTGCATCACCGGGATTCGAACCAGGATCTCTTTCCTAACCAAGGAAGGTGCATTATCCAACTATGCATTTGAGATTCTGTAAAAATAAGGTAGACGGCTCTTTCAAATAATGGAACGATTAAATGTATTAATATATGTTCGAAAATTGTCGCTAAAAATATTGTCGCTGTAGCATAGTTGGATAATGCACCTTCCCCGCTTAGGAAAGAGATCCAGATTCGAATCCCGGCGGCGCAACAACAGTATATTTTTCGATAGAATTGATTTTATATGTATATCTTTCTAATTAATATATTTAATTCATATTTAAAAATGTAATATTCTCAGTACACTCCTGAGAATCTATCAATCACTAACTAAACTGGGTCATGTTCAATGCGTACAACAGCGTAAATAGCCACTTACATAAGTCATGGACCGCAACATCCAGCAAATAAAATCTACCTGCCCTTTCTATCATCCGAGGTCGAGGCGTATCACCTTCCGGGCCGTGCGCAAGCTGAGAGAGATCTTCAATCTCCTGATACGCTGTTACGGAAAACTTTTGCTATCCGCAATTATCATACATTTAAAATAGAGTAGTACATTTTGATTTAACTTTACAAAAAATGGAACAGGGTCAAACACGATGAAGAGAGGGCAGTCCGTGATCTATTTTTTCTTAGGATAATTTTTCAAAATCGACCAAGATCTAATAATATGTAGTAGAGACGAAATAAGCGTCGAGACGATTCGACCTTTCGACCTATTTGGAAAATACCCATCGTAGCCCGAAAAGTCTATAAAAATGTGAAAGCTCGCCAATAATGTGTAAATCCACAACAAACTAACCGACAAAAATGAGGGTCGGAGAACCAGGTCGTATAGTCTAATGAAAACACATTACATCTGTTCAGATTGGGTAATGCGAGGTTCGCACAGCGATTAAGCGGAGAACGAACGATTGCTGTAGGCCGTTAAGCATTCTCAGGGAAAATAATACAAGGATGTTTCTTATATAAAATTGTATTTATATTTAACTGTATTTAAATCTCTGTGTTGTTTTTACGTCAACCGTTTTCTATACTAACGTATCTTCGTCAGGACTGGCGTACAACTTGTTTTTTTTAAATTATGTCTAACCACAAAGTTAATGCACAAGTTATGAGTAAAATTGATTTTAATACTCGTACACGAACGAACGTACATATTCTTAAATGTTAATAATAATAGTAATTACTAATCGTAGATTGCAAAACAAACTAAATAATGTACCTACTCTCAAAAATAATAACTGGACTAACAAAGAATTATTCGACCTCCAGAGACTACAAGACACTTAAATAATATTATACATATGTGGTGGTGTTGTTTATGTCACCAATCCACTAGTGTAAATCATACCGATCAGTGTTGTATTCACCGTAGGATGATCAAAACAATTTTCTTCAAACCAAAAAGCCAAGTTATAAACGCACTCTGTTGTAAAACAAGTTATAAATTCCCTCTGCTCTAAAACAAGTTATAAATCCTCTCTGCTCTAAACCAAGTTATAAACGGCATCTGTTGTAAACCTTATAAATGCACTCTGCTCTAAACCAAGTTATAAATGCCCTCTGTTGTAAACCAAGTCATAAATGCCATCTGCTTTAAACCAAAGTATAAATGCCCTCTGCTCTAAACCAAATTATAAACACCCTCTGTTGTAAACCAAGTTATAAATGCCCTCTACTCTAAACCAAGTTATAAATTCCCTCTACTCTAAACCAAGTTATAAATGCCCTCTGTTCTATACCAAGTTATAAATGTCCTCTGTTGTAAACCAAGTTATAAATGCCCTCTGTTCTATACCAAGTTATAAATGCCCTCTGTTGTAAACCAAGTTATAAATGTCCACTGGTCTAAACCAAGTTATACTCGTAAATGCCCTCTGTTCTATACCAAGTTATAAATGCCCTCTGTTGTAAACCAAGTTATAAATGTCCACTGGTCTAAACCAAGTTATAAATGCCCTCTGTTGTAAATCAAGTTATAAATGCCATCTGCTCTAAATCAAGTTATAAACGGCCTTTGTAGTAAACCTTAATAAAATAACAAATAGTTTCGGAAATTTGTCGTTAACTTATACGGTTGACGTGGTGTAACGGTAGCGCATTTCCCCGAATAGGAAAAGAACCTGGTTCGAATCCCGGTGGTAATCAAGTAATTTTTTCCATAAAATTAATTCTATCTGTACATCTTTCCGATTGATACATTTAATTTGTATTAAAATAAAAAAAGAACTATGTTCTGAAGAACTGCAACATCAAACCAAGTTATAAACATTACTCTAGTCCAAGCGTCGTAATGTAGAATACATACCATCTGCCCACACGTATGACGGTAGACTTTTTAATTCAGCCATTGTAATATTTTCCCAAATAAGATTTTTTTTTTAATACGCATTACCCCAAATTAATACACTTTCAATCAAGCCAATGTTCCCGCCTGGCTTCCGTAATGTAATTTTCTTTTATCGATACATCATTCTTCAAAATACAACATAGCGATTGGTGTTTTCATAGCGTCATAATCGAGATAAAAATATATTATTGTTTTTTTATGTGCAATTTTTATAGACTATAAATAATATTATTAATGTAGATTGCACCTAAATAGCGGAAATAAAACAATATTGGAAAGGAAAAACGGAAAACGTAAGTATTGTAGAAACAGATATTAAATCATATTTAACAATAAATATTGCACACATTTCAGAAATCGGCAATGAAGGTCTCCTATTGGGCGATGAATAATATAAAAAAATGTCGTATTATAGACCTCGAACGTTTCAAAAACTTTTCGACTGTGTAATATCTTTACATTTTATTGAAGGTCAACTAACAGAATTCGATCATAGTACATACATAATAGAATTTTCGTAGATGCGCTTCTACATACAGGATGGACCAAAAAAAGATGATAACATTTCGTAAAATGTGATATAATTACATCAAAATTAGTTTTACTAATTTACTTACATACCTGTGTACCTATATTACGTTTTATTTCGACAATTTCCGGTCGCCATCTTTGATTATTAATTTTCGCATTGTTTATATTTGGTTTTTTCAAATTGTCGCCCAGAATGACAAAAATCACTGCGGAAGACCGTATTCTGATCAAAAATTTGCGAATTGAAAAACGTCGGGGTGCTAGGAAAATGATCAGAATTTCAAAACAAAGCCTGGAGTATAGCTAGACATTGCAGCAAGACGGAGCCAGAAATACAATCAACTTTCTTCGTTGTGAGAATGTTAATTTCATCGAGCCAGGCATGTGGTCGGTAAACCCGGTAGATTATGCAATATGGGGTCCTTTGATGATTTCCGATTAGCTAAAAATTGTGCAAAATAAATACATTAAGAATTATAATTAATTATATTATGTTTTGAAATAACTCATGTGTTACGAGATGGTCGAAATATGAATATATTTTTTTTAAATACTGCCTTTTCAGACATATTCTAGTATACATGTTAATAATTCGAATGAATTTCATATATACACATAAAGGATATAGCCCCATACTTCAGAAAAAAAAGTCTCAGTTTTAGCGACATCTATACTGTTACATGAGAATGTATATCAGATTTTCAGAGGTAAGGCGAGCAGTCTTTCAGATTCCCGATTCATCAAGATCCATTGGTCCTTCGACTGGATTCCCTCCCATCATAGACTCTTATCCGTTAATCCCTTCCTTCCCTTACCATCCCCCGTTCGGCGATTCCGATTTACGACCTGAATCGTCGTAATCCAATCCGCGGGACGCGCGACTCGAAGGTCGCGTAATTCGTTCCCTAGATTCCATATCGACGCGGGATCTACGTTCTCTTTTCAAGTGGGATGTCATGAAATTTACAGACGAATCTAGAAGGAATAACATTCCCAAGAAAAGTTCTGTTTGGTTATGTATATTTGATATTACGAACGTAATATTGAGTATTAATTAAAAGATACAAATTAACAACGCCCTGTAATCAATTATTCAACATGAAATGTCGAAAATATCTACATTTTTTATATATGCAAGTTTTTTTAACATAAAAACTAATTTAATATTATTAAGGAGAACACATTCTTATTGTGAACTTGTAATTATTCAGAACAGGCGGTCTGTGATGTTTTTAATAGCAATTAAATGTATTAATTAGAAAGATATACATATAAAATGAATTTTATTGAAAAATATTGTTGTTGCTACCGGGATTCGAACCTGTTCACCTTCCAATCCGGGGAAGATGCATTAACCAACTATACTACAGCAGACAGTACTTTTGACGATAAATTTTACACTTTTTTCAAATTAACACATCTATCGTTCCATTATTTGAAAGCCATCTACATACTTTGTCTTTACGGAATCTCAAATAACGTGCTTAATTTGAAAAGTGTAACATTCAGGTTCGAAAATTTGACGTCAATTCACTGTGATGCTATAGTATAATCGGTTAATGCACGTTCCCCTTATTGGAAGAGATCCAGGTTCGAATTCCGGTAGCAACGACAATATTTTTCAATAAAATTGATTTTATATGAAAAATCTTTCTAATTAATACATTTAATTTGTATTATTACTTATTTAATATTTTGATTTAAAATTGTCTGTGCCACTGTCGAAAACGACGAATCTATCGGCTTAATTCATCGTATAAAAATACGAAAGTTAAAAATAAAACTGAAGAAAATAAATAAAATAAACGTTCAATGGACAGCCCTGGCAGCAAGAATCGTTAATGCCTATTTTAGGTCTAGGTCAAGCGCAGAACAACACAATAAGATAATTGTATGCCGAAGGGAAATATGGAAATAACTCACCGCCTACGTACTGCGACAGGCCTAATCAGCAATGGTCTATATAATTTATTTTGAAAGAAAATTATCTACCAATGAAATTGAAACGAAATAAATGAACAGCGTGACCTCGCCGAGAAGTGTTCGGTGCTCGACTCGTTGCCCGAGATGTTAAATCAAAATCAATCAAATATGTTATTTAAACCAATGAAAACCAATTGGAAAGAGCCGCCCTGGCACGAGCAGCGGTGACAGAACGCGAAACGCAGCTGTCAACGCAAATTTGAGGCGCGGAACAGAAAGCGGTGACGTTTCAAGGTTTGCGCGCGCGTTAAAAATACTTTTGATGAATAGTTCGTTTGTACTGACGAGTTTCTCGACATGTCGAGATTGCCCGCAGTCCGAAAACATGCTCTTTTAAAACTCGTACCATCCGCACCGATTGGGTATTCGCTCTAGAGAAAAGCGTGTACAACAGTGGCGTAACTACAAAAATTGGGCCCCAATGCAAAAAGGGAATAAGGCATTGGGCATCAATGTAAAATGGAAATTTACGAATTATATATATACACAAGACATATGAATTTTAAGTACTACAGTGTTTCAGATATTACAGATTTTTCTGAATAAATATCATTACAATCTGACTGAGGATGGGGGAAATATCAGTATATGTGCAGGCATTTCTTAATATATATAATCCTTTCTAATTAGGATAGCCGCAAATCGAAAGGAACATTATTTAAATTAATTATAATAATTAACTAAATAACTTGTCCGCTGGAGGCATCCTCCTCAATGATTGCCGATTTCAACTTCTCTCAACCGGCGATGATGATGATGATTATGAGGTTGAAAGAAATGAAACACAACAGATGTTCAATATCGGTACACTACGGGGACGCGACACGATCGAGAATGGCTTCCCGCCTACAGAATACCCTGTTTTTATTTCAGTTACATACATTCGTATAATATTTTCCCACCATATTTGCAAGTATGTACCTACATAGCGACAGGCCGCCGCTGTGACGTTTTTTTTATCAACCCTTGTTTCCGAAATCTGTCTCACGGGTTCTTCGACGCCACGCCGATGATTATACGACACGTGTCTTATCATATTAATTACTTGGCGCCTCTGCTGCGACCTCGCAATTCTGTGCGATAAAAACTAGATTTAATAACCACCTAAACTTATAAGTAGTTTTTGAAATAGAATATGAGAAAACATCGATAGCTAGACAGGCCAGAGTAAAGAATCCTAGAAAAACTTTTATATCCATCAAAACTATTTATAAACAAAAGGGTCGTTAATCGCTCCACGAACGTTATGGAAAACGTATTACGCAGTGGTATCCACAGGTGAGCTACCCACGCTTTCTACAATCGTGTGGATTCAGGGTTGAAACAAATCATTTTTAATTAAGTATTTAGGAGAAAAACTAAACAAAATTCAGGCACATAATTATTTGAATAAAAAATATATACATATGGATACAATTGAATACAATTACAATGTATTAGTATGTATAACATTTTAATGTTTAAAATAAGCTATTTTACATTATTCACTATTCAAGAAAATAGTGCAAAAATAAACAGAATAATTTATTTTTATATTAATTGCATATATAGGAGAGGGGTTTGGAACATTATTTGCGAGGAGAGGCACATTTTACACACATATATCAACGAAACATAAATCCGATAGATTATGACACATTTATGCAACAGTAAAAGTATTTACTCTTCGAAAATTAAAACTTTGTGTAAACAAGACGTATTTTTTACATCAATACATATTATATTTTCAGCGTTTAAATTTTCATTCAAATCGAGTCACATATAAAAAAAAAATCGCGGAGCTCTTTGATCGTGTGAGTGGTACTAAAATGATCACGTGGGTGCCACCAAAATGAAAATTTTGGGACAACGAATTTGCGTTAGTTCATGTCTATTTATTTGGTGGTCTGTGATTTTTAAATATTTCTTAGATATTAACCAATCTCCGAGATGCATTCTTCCGCATGAAGAACTTGGATCTACAGACGATTTCTAAAAATAAGCTAGACTGATATGGTGATGACTTAAAACGATATAAATCCGAAAATTGCAATATTTTGGCCTCATCACGAGATTTCAAAAAAAAAAATCAGATCCTGCATCTCGTCATTAAAGTCAAAAATTGCGAGCAGAAGAGGCTCTGGAAGACGACATCGTGGCTGAAAAATCAAAGGTGATGGTTCGGGAAGTCTACAGTCCAACTATGTATTCCAAATAAAATAATAATCACCAAGAAGAAGAAGAAGAAGAAGAAGAAGAAGAAGAGACAAAACTCCTGTATATTCCTATAATTATAGCGTGTTGTGGAGGGACTTCACCAAGGGAACAATCTTAATTATAATTATAGGGTTATTGAATTTCACGTGACGTGAAAAGGCAATAAATTCATCGAGGCAATGAAGCCGCGCGATGTGTGATATTCAATATCAATATCTACATGGCCACCGTGTGACACTCGTGATAACGTGATCTAAGTGCCGTGTGATTTGAGTGCTGTGTGACACCCAAGAAACCCACTTTGTTTCCAAGTGCTGTGTGACGTTCAAGACGATGTGATTGCGTCGATGAGTGAAGGTTAAATTAAAGCTTTTTGACCGAAAATGGGATGCTCACGACAATTTGCATGAGACAACAGAAAATTGATAAAATTATATTACGCCAAAAATATGGTAATATTCGCACACCTCGCATAACTATCTGTTGCCGAGCGGGTTGAGACGTATACTACAAATCAGATTCCCTCTGGCGGCTATCAATTTTTTAAAATCTTTTTAACGCTTTATTTACATGGGCTACCGATAAAAGTCTAGAGGCGAAATCCCGAATATACCATGTCGTACTTAGCCATTGGCTATGAAAGATAATGCACGTGTGTCGCGTCATCGCCGGAATTGTAAATTACGTATTTTTCATTTTAAGAATATATCTGATATATAGTTACGTACAGCATATTTCTATGTACTGCCTGCACGCGCCGGCCGTCCCTACACCGTCAATTTCGTCAGAAAAGTGTGCATTGCCAATTTTTATTCGGCTTCTTGCGAAACGATAGAGGACGTCCGCGAAAGACTTGGCACGACCAGGTAAACTGGAAGATGGTCCTGTTAGAAGCCTCAATAATTGACGAGCTTGTATGAATGTGGATGAGGGGAGAATTGCTCTCTCTCTCTCTCTCTCTTCTCTGCCAACCCCCGCAAGGAAACGGCGTAATGGTAAGTTAAAATCTAAATAATACGCAGCCATTAGTGACCGCTGCGCGGTCAGGCGTCTCAGTAAAATCTATATTTCAATGATAGAACTTTCTCCAAACAAACCAAACGTAAATAAAATGTCGATGTAATCCCATCTTTGTAAGTTAGCTGTCAAAACGAACAAAAAATGACATAAGAATCGTGGATAGACAATCTCTATGGTAAGATTTCTCCCTTAGGTACCATAGACAGATGTCAATATACGATTTCGTTAAAATATTAACCTAGAGATATTAAAAAAAAACACGTTCGTTTTTCACTAAACAGCCATAATGACACTGACAATACCGAAGCCGGCATCCAGAAAGTCACAGACGCAGATGGAGAAACGTAATAATATTATTAATGATAATAATTGCGATAGGAATATTAGGAGATATATATTTAATTTCGATTAATTTCACAGAAACTCAATTGTAGTTATTTTAGGGTAGATTTAACTTATTTTAGTTAATTAATTATTAATCATTCTAAAATTTTCCGCAATCTCTGTCGAGTCGATACACGTCTCCGAGCAATTCAATCGTACTAATCTACAGATAATGAAAGTAATGACAATATTATGGCCCATTAAAAAAAAAACAATATTTCAACAAAGAATCCGATACACCCACGCTCCTAGAAAAGACACAATAATGATATAACAGAAAGTGCCGCAATTTATGGACCAGAAGTTGAGGGAACGGCAGACTGAATATTGTGCCGAGATGACTGGTCGTCCGTCTCTCAGTCACCATTTTTTATTAAGTCATAGACAATTGACAGATGACCAATAGCATAGAAAATAGTAAGACTTTCGTGGCGCGAAATGTGTTGAAAATTTATAAGTTGAATTATGATAATTTAGCGTTAAAACTAGTTATACATATGTCTAAAAATCTAAAAATATGCTTAAGTAATTAAATATACTATTTTGATGAACATGATCCGATAGATGACGTAATTATTTTTAAAAAAAACACATGATTTAAATTAATTTAGCGTTTTTACGCTTGTTCAAATATTCATAATTAAAATCGGTACAAGATTTATTAAACAAGAAGTTAAAAAAAACGTATTTTAACTATATATATAGTAGACCTATCTAGAGAGTACCTACCCAGGTACTAGTGCAGTAAAAATTTTAACTGCATTAAAAATAGCGCATTAACATTTTTATATGGTTTCATTTTTTTGTGTAAATTTGTGCAGAATATAATGCGTTGATTTAAATTTTAATATAATTATCATTTTTTACATTCTTCAAATTTTAATATTGATAAATAATTTTATTAAAAATAGAGTTACCCTTGGTGAACTTTACAACAAGCAAGTACATTTTCACATTTCTTTAATATTTATCGGTAGTGCATGCATTGTTAGAATTGGGAAGACCAGGGACATTTTGAGTTTATTTATTTAACTAAATTTATAATCTTTAATCGAACCAGAAAAACATATTCTATGCAGGGGCGTGCAGTGCATACAAGCAAAAAAGCTGTGCATTACTAAAAATTCTGGTAAAATTAATTGCTTCTAAATATTACCGCGACAACTCACTGCTGTACCCATGGCGTTCTTTTGTATTAGCCGCATCGAGCTATTCACATTACTCTGTTCTGTCTTTAAGCTAGTGAATTACTGAAGTCATATAAATGCCTATTTACTGAATTGAAAATTCCTTTCGGTTGATTCGTTTTGTATGGCGTCCTTTCTTGTACTGTTTTTAACGTGTTGATTTCATGACTGTTCTGTAAATTTGGTGCATGGATTGGTTTTTGATTGGGGAAAAACAAATAGCAATTGGCAGAACAAATTACCTTTAATAAAAATAATTATTTCGTTTAGTTATTACGTGATCTACGTTATCTAACGAGAACGCCGTGATGGTAAGTATTACGTGAAGGATTTTCGAATAATAAATTAATCATGTTCAGTCATAGAAAGTGTTCTTCAAAACTTCAAAAAAAAAGAAGGTATTATTTGACGTTAAAACTTAAACATTAAAAACACTATTAATGGTACTCTAAACTTATAAATAAATACATGGTAGGGTCGTATAAACGACGGATTTAGTTTGTCTAAAGACTTTGGTTAAACGAAAGTACATATATATGATTGTATAATATCATTGGTAACAGCATAACCTAAATCTATACCTACCGCACGCCACTGGCGGTATGGTACACGTGTCTGAGGTACTAATTTTATTGTATGATTATTTTTGAATGAAATCACTGTATCGTGGCATGAACCCACCTCTCGGTAGAAGGAACAGTTGGCTCTGAATAAGCAGTCCAGCCCGTTATCAGGTTCGCCATTAAAATGATATTTAACACAGGCAGTCGTTGACGGCCAAGAGTCAGACGGAGTTCTCGTTCCAGGAAACATCGATACGTATCGGCACCAGAACTAATCCAGAGAAACGACGCAACTTTGCCGAAATTGTCAGTGAGCGAGTGAGGAATAGCTCGTTTCACTGTTTTATTAGGTATGCATAAGATTGTATAAGATCGACTGATATACAACAAGTATAGTATGCACAATGGTGATGAACGCATGGCGCGTGGGTTAATTTCGTTGACACGTGACTAGTGATGAGCTAAAAATCACGAACCATACGTCAATAATCACACTCACTATCAGTGATTGAATGTCTGGGAATATCGTGATTCGGCGCCTGCGCATTTGAGACGAAAATATTCATAAAAGAATGACGTTATAATTCGTGATCAGCGCCATCTAGTAGATTCTGCCAAAACATTTTACGCCTTTGATCCAAAACACTGAGAATTTGACCCGGAAAATAAACTCTCATTTTTTTAAGCGTTTTCATTATTTTTGTGATGATATTAAATTAGATATATATATTCATTATTTATGCTAAAATATGTTACATTATTTATTTCGTGTATTGTGATATCATGCGGCGCGTGCGCATTAATAATGAAACTGTGATCACAGCCACAGTTTTAAATCACTGATATTATCGAATACCAATCACAATCACACCAGTGAGTTAAGAGCAGCAATTTTTCTCATCACTGCGATTTAGAAAAAAACATTTTAACTATTTTTTTATACCATCTATTCATCCATAAAAAGAAAAATCAATTAATATAGTGAAACTTGTATTTTGTTAGAAACGACAAACTATAAACAAAAATTTATTATTAGAAATGTTAACAATTATTTTTTTATTGATTGCATAACTTAATTTTAAATTTATATAAACAAATATATAACGCAGTTAGTAGATACATTTTTTTATATGGCACGCGGAACCTTTAGAAACTAGAACTTTTAATTTTTGGGGGCGTGAGCTTAAAAAAATTATCACCTGGCCTAGCACAAGATAAAATCGTGAGGAATTGTTTTAAAACGTGTGCCGGCCGTGCGCGAACGTTTTATGACATTTTACGTAATACACCTCTGAATAAATGCATTTATTTAATAGTTTTAAATTTCAGTGTAATCTATGTGCACAATTAATTTGCGGTAGCTAACTTAAAAATCACTAATCAGGCAATTTAGTGATGAGGGCAATGATGCGAATACTCATATCATCCAATTTTGTAATGTACAGGGGCGGCATAAGTAGTTAACCGAAAACGCATGATCTAGTGGTCTATTAAAAAAATCATGAAAGATGGGATCCTTGTGTTGAAATTAAATGCCGCACTGAGCAAACTCGTGCAACCTTTATCCGTATGTTCTGAAGTCGTGATATCGACCTTAGATTACGAATGAGAATGGTCAAATGCTATGTGTTCAAGATTTTATTTAATGAGCATCGACTTGAAGCATTTAAGATGTGGATCTACAGAAGGATGCTTTAAATAAATGGAGTTATGGTTTGGATGAATAAAAAAACAATAAAAATCCGAAAACTTCAATATCTCGGACATGTAATGAGACGTCCGGAGAAGTATAAAATCTTGCACCTCATAATGCAGGGAAAGATTGCTGGCCAGTCTACTGTAGAGCAGTAAATAATGTTACGATAGCTAACGTCTGTTAAGATAAAACACAAGAAGAAGAAAAAAATGAACAAAGTTCTACAGAAAGTTTTCGATCTGGATCATCCTCGTTTAAGCCTCGTAACAATGTAGATGAAGGCAACATTCTCCTTAAACTTCTATCAGAAATACCTGACTTCTTGGACGACTGAACAAATATCTCTGCAACAATTTGCATATATCTTCTATAGTTACTAATTGTGGGCGACCACAGCGTAGTAACTGAACTGTTATTTATTGTTTCTACCTTGTCTACATGCTGAATACACGGGAATTGTCGAACGAAAGCGTCTTCTGCATCTGCATAATCTCGAACATGTTGCCATCACACCTTCAAAACTATCTCACACTGTTCAGTGGAGAGTTTTATGTTCATTTTGTGTCACCTGGAATACAACTAACAGTGAAACTGCAACAAATTCGATAATGATACAACAGCGGTTAACTGACTCACGCCACACACGGTAATTTCATTGAAGGATTTATAAAGTCGCGCATGTCGCAATTGCGAGGGGACCCGCATTCCAGAGGGCCCCCGAATCACAGAATGGAGTAGCAAAACCAGGAACAGAGAAGACTGCCGTCGATATTCATGACTTCGTATATTGCTCGGTCTTTAGTTCTTGAGCTCTGGTTAACCTAAAACATTGTATTTATATGTGTTTATAATCACAGTTCAAGTTATTATGATTAACTATAATTGGGGCCCCTAAAATGTCTAGTGAAACAGGCCCCTGTATCATAAATCCGCCCCTGGATACATTGAAGGTGCATGTAAAGATTCCGCGTATCAAAAATATTATTCCGTTTCAGCATAATTAGAATATAATCAATATTCCCCCTCGTAAGCCTAGCAGATTCTATCGTAGGAGACTGTATGTGATGTGTTTCGTAGAACACAGCAACAAAAGTGTATAAATAGTTTTGCACAAAAACTGTCTGGAAACTATTACAGAAACGAGAGCAGTTGGCAGTCGGCACGTGTCATTACGAATTGCAAATCGATAAATTAAATTGTTTTTCTGAATTCGGAGAGATCGGTCGGCAGGCGGCTGCATGTCTGCATCCTTGGCCTCCTATCGAGCGAGTTGACCCGGAGTAAACCTAACTTCGCATGCGACCTTCCAAATATACCACTCTGCGGGCATTATTGTACGGCAATAGTCAAATTGAGGCAGTAAGAGCAAAAGTAAACTAACACTGGGAACCTCTGTTTTAACCTTTACCATACCATGACATAAAATACCCGAATGCAGCCGTGCTGTCAACTCGTGTCACCGTAAGTAAAGTAAGTTTTTATTAGCTTAAATGGCTTTAATGATACGAATTTACTTTAAATATTGAGCACTCAATTTTGAAAAAATGATTAATAACATAATTTGGAGCATTCATTATGTCGTATACAATGTGTCCTTCCTTCTTATCTCTCTTCATTTAATTAGTGAGAAAGATATAATTATATTTGTATGTTTGTTGTTATTTTCACTGTGAAAATAGTGTGTGATCTCTGTCTTTCATATTACAAATTGTATTTTTACTAACGTATTAGTTTTACAAATGATTGAATGGAAAAAATAATTGTTTTTGTACGATTTCCTTTTCATAATTGGTTTTTCTCTAGTCATTCCTAAGCGCTAATATTTTCTTTAGAATTATCTAAAATTTGAATTTTATGTTGCATATATTTACCGAAATATCACAGGTTTAATTATGATGGTAGACCTGTGTTACTGCATGGTTTGGGAAGGGTTAAATACAATAAAACAAATGCAAAAAGTGTTCGTTACACAATGCTAGCTAGTGATCATTTTTAAAAACAGGGTTGGTCCAATATTGCAATTAAAATATTTGTGGATTCATCCATTACCGCTGTCACGGCCTCAATTAATGTTGGGTAATATGAAATGGTACAGAAATTAAATAAAAAGTTGATTGACCGTTTCAAAAAAAATAATTGTGCAATTATCATAACAAATGATCATTATTTTAATTTTATTGTTTTTGCGTGGCGACCATATTTTTTTAACAGCAATGTAAAGGGTTTGGGGAAATTGAAATATCTCAGTTCATATTTATCCTATCAACATGGGGTTAAAAGTAATTTGTTCGTAAATAAATGGGCTACAAGACAAGCAAAGGTAAAAATTCATCCAATCTTAATTTAAAATACTCCATGTATTGATTGACACAAGAGGGCGATAAAAGATCAATTCCAGTCAGCAACGCAGATATCTATTTTCCAAACAGTCAGCGGCGGTCACTTCGCAAACCAATTGACAATTTATTTTTCCGCGACCAATTGTTCAACCGCCGTCCCGTAATTGAGTCCACCGCATCGCAAGGATTGACGCGTCACAACTGCGGCTGTTCAAATCTCGAGACGTAATCTGGGGGTCACCTTCGGTGGTGCAGTTGCGTAACCTTCAGTTCAAAAGTACCGAGTTTATATGGTATGAGAAGCATGTGGCGTGGGGCGGTCCGCGCTCTCGGAACTGTCTCCGAAAGTTCTAGAAACTCCCGCAACGCCCAGACGGCGTCTAACCACGAATTATTGAATTATCTTCATCACATCACAAAGTTTGCAGTTCACCTGTTCGCCTGCATCTTTATTACATGCACCATATTGTTTCTGGATTGCAACTTCACAATGTCGAAAATGTGTTCGATTACTATAGCGAAATGGTGAACGCGCTTCCCCGGATAGGCGCATGTCCAGGTTTGAATGTCGGTAGCAACTAAATATTCCTTCCCTAGATTTTTTTTATACATCTATCTAGTTGATAATTTAATTTGTATTATTAAAATACCACATAACTATGTTCTGAAAATGCAACTTCACAACAAAAATGTGTTCTCCTTAAAAATATATCTTTCTAGTTGATTTATATTGACGCTAATATATCTGCAAATGAGGATATTACTACCATAAAAAAGTGGACGGATGATAACCTACTATCAATTAATACTGATAAAACTCAAATTAATATTAAAATTCACACCAATGCCTGCACTCAAGAAGACTCTTGCGACAAATGTTCATCAATTGAAGAAAAATACTGTATCAAGTACCTAGGAATCATAATAGATAACAAACTCAAATGGAAAGAACATATTACTAATTTTACAAACAAAATATGGAAAACTGCCTACATATTTTAAGACTTAGAAACATCTTAACACTTACAAATCTGAAAATGATATATTACGTGTTTGTACAGTCACATTTGCAATACGTTATTATTGGATGGGGAGGAGCATATAAAACTTCAATATCACAATTAGAAATCACTAAAAAAATAATAATAAAAATTATTCTAAAAAAAAGGATTTTCACAGATTTCAAAGTACCAAAAATAATAGACATATACAAAAAAAAAAAATAATAATCCAAATTTTCAAAATTACAAATCAATTAAATATTAGAAGCGAATTCCGATCTACAAGATTTAGAGACTAAATTGATATTATTCCTAAACTAAAATAAATCGAAATCCAAAATCACTATATTTATCAAGGCATCAAATTTTTTAACATTCTCCTTATCACAATTATAAAAATTACAGACAACTATAAATTTGTATCTGAAGTAATAAAAATATGTACTCAGACTAACTGAAACATAAATTCTTGTATATACTCCTTCTCTACACACACGAGTCTTATTCTCATAGAGAAGAAATAAATGTTAAAAGAAATGATATATATATATATATCCTACTGATTATTTTTTAAATGTATTATATTTTCTAATATAATATACAGAACGATATACATATAAAAATCAATTTTATCGAAAAATATTATTGTTGTTTGCTACCGGGATTCGAACCTGGATCTCTTTCCAATCCGGGGGAGGTGCATTAACCGACTATGTTACAGTACAGTACTTTTGACGATAAATTTTCGAACCTATATGTAACACTTTTCAAATTAATACATACATCTATCGTTCCATGATTTGAAAGCCATCTACTTTATTTTTACGAAATCTCAAATACCTTAATTAGCCAAAATTAACAATTCATTTTTATTAAATTTTGGACACATTGACACAACTTATATATTATTAAGGAGAACGCATTCTTATTGTGAAGTTGTAATTATTCAGAACATTCGAAGGTTCCAATCCCGGTAGCAACTGCAATATTTTTCGATAAATTGATTTTATATGTATATCTATCTTTCTAATTAATGTGCTTCAGTAAAATATTGAAAAATGTATAAGTATGAAGAACAAAAATAGTACCGTTTGTTTGATCAATACAATTTGTTTAATCAATTTTTTATGAAATACATCACGTCACATCAATATTCTTATTATTTTCAAACTTAGCTAAACACACATGCGCTACGAAAATAGGGCTAACTTAGTGGTCCCCAGGGACGAGTCTCGAATCCCGGCAACTCGCGTCTTACCGCTAGATTAGACCAAACGCGTCACTAATACGACAGCTTGTTTGATCAATACAGATTGTAACAAATGATTTATATTTTTAAAGACAAACGTAAGTTTTGATATTAATAGAAAACCAAAAAACTTTGCGAAAAATATAATTAGATACATCGCCGATATTATTGAGATAGACGGACATGAACGAAGGTCAAATGTTGGAATCGAGAATATCGAGAAAGATAAAAAATAAATCGATGGAAATAACAATAGTTTACCTTAGTTCGTCAGAGTAGAGGTGGTGCGGTATGGCTGTGAGGACCCCCGCGCCGTCGCCGGTGTCGTTGTCGCACGCGCAGGCGCCGCGGTGCTCCATGCGCCTGGCCAGGGTCTCCGCATCGCGCACGATCTGCTCAACACAAGGCGTAACACGAGTCAGCATCGTCCCACCTTATCTCCTCAGGGCGAGAAGCTAACTAACTTTGAATACTATTTATTTTTATTTTATTTATTTCTTAGTTATTCAAAAACATTATCATAGTATCATATCATATTTACATATTTGTACACATTTAAATACATTGCCCGATTAGGCAAGCCTGTTTTAGGGCAAATTGATAAACTAATATATATATAAAATATAAAAAAGTGAATAAAAAAGAAGTAAAACATAAAATATATATAAATAATAATAGTAATATCAATAATGTAAGCAGATATAAGGTGGATGGAAATATACAAGATCAAAACGCACTAAAGTAGTTATTCAAATTATGTCATTATATAAAAGAGTTGACTCTCTGTATCTGCTCTTCCTAATTGCAACAACCAATTTGAAATATCCCTTTTAAATAAGTTAAATTATTTTAACTTTTTTGCTTTAACGAATTTCAGATAACCCTATTAAATTACTAACTAATAGACAATTAGATTTCTTGCGTTGTGTGGCTCATTTGACTTGGTATTTTTTATTTGATGTTTTATATTTAAATTAAATTTCTTCTATAATATTTAACCGTTATAAGGATAAGAACTTCTATCAATATATTTTTTTACTTTATTAAGAATGAATGTTACTTTTTTGTAATTACATATAAGAAAATGCGCAATACCAATGTAAATTACTAATTTTATTGTAAAATATTAATACTTTTTTATTTTCATGAGTGATTTCTTTCTTATGTAATTTTATAACGTGTAATTTTATCACGTGTAATTTCATCACGTGTAATTTCATCACGTGTAATTTCATCACGTGTAATTTTATAACGTGTAATATTATCACGTGTAATTTCATCACGTGTAATATTATCACGTGTAATTTTATAACGTGTAATTTCATCACGTGTAATATTATCACGTGTAATTTTATAACGTGTAATTTTATAACGTGTAATTTCATCACGTGTAATTTCATCACGTGTAATATTATCACGTGTAATGTTTCCCCGTGTACTTTCATCCCAACACACTATACGATACGTCCTCAATATAACTAATATACAATATACAAAAGAAATTCTTCGTGTAGATTAAGTGTATGATTTAATTTTAATCTTGATAGACCAGTCATTGAATATTGTGACAGAGGTTCATCAATTTACTGTAGTCATTTTCAATTGTGAAATAAGTCCAGTGGTCAAGGTGTTGGCTTCTCATACTGGGGGTTCCAAGTTCGAT
The DNA here is from genome assembly GCA_031772225.1 of Eubasilissa splendida. Lineage (NCBI taxonomy): Eukaryota > Metazoa > Arthropoda > Insecta > Trichoptera > Phryganeidae > Eubasilissa > Eubasilissa splendida. The sequence goes on along the minus strand of CM062845.1, from coordinate 23,486,157 downwards.
TCTCTGTCAGGTCACAATATATGCATGTGATTTTCTCAAGCTTGGGTGTTTTTGCGATGTGTTTCGCTACATTAATTGGGTGTCGTTAACCTTTACCATACCATGCTAAAAATACCCTACGCGGCCATGCTGTCGACTCGTGTCACCGCAAGAAATATGAGTTTTGTAAGCACTTTAAATGGGAAATAAAATGCTTTTACAAGTTTAAATTACTTTCAAATAGTTAATGTCATATTTGCTATAAATATAATAATTTAATACGTTCATTTTATTCTCAAACGTTATTCTTATAACGCATTCGTTAAAAGACTCATATAACATGATCTTCATTTTTATCTTCCTTCATTTAAATTAACGTGTGATCTTTTTTACGTTGTAAAAGTGGTATTTTTAACGCAGATGCATGCAAAATAAAACGTAAAATTTAAAAAATATTATTTTTATTATGATTCGCTTTACATAATTGGTTTTCCACTAGTCATTTCTAAGCGCAAATGATTTTTTTAGGACTAGGTAAAATGTATGTTTTACATTGTGCATATTTATAGAAATACGATTTAATTGGATCGGTAGACCTATGTTACTGCGTGGTTAGGGAAGGGTTAACAAAATACCACAACTTTAATAAACAAAATAATATTATTACAATCAGGTTATCTATACTTCTGTTATGAATAATTCAGTTAATGATAAATTATTATTTATCTAGTGTTATTTTAAGGCTCGCTAGCGGCCCACAGTATGGCCATAGCCTTGAAATATCACATTTCTGCACATAAAATTGGGTGTTCAATAATTATTTAAAAAACAAATGGTAAAGTAGAGTATTCTCGAATGTTATACGTGTAACAGACACGCATAAAATGCACTACAAAATTTAGCAAATAATGACATGTCGTTTCAAGTAGAGTTGCTAATATTATTAACGCGCTCTGCTTTCGCTCGCTCGCAAGGTCCAACTCTTAAATACATAGAAATACATGTCGCATCAATTATTATTATTATTTATTTATTTATTTGTGCTACACTTCTAAAAAGCATATACTTGTGCAGAGAAGAGAAGTATATATTAATAATTATCGTTTACAATAACTGACTTATAATAAAATAAAATATCATAAATTAATAGCAATATAAGTTTCGGTGTACATGTTTATAAAGTGATTTTTCATTAATCCTTCTGATGTTTTCGGGTAAGCTGTAATTTTTTTTTTCCTAGTTGCGTATAGTGGTGTGTTAATTTTTGAACATGAAAATACAAATTTAAACCTGGTACGATTTTCAATAATAAAATTATATTTTTCTTTTTCTTTTAATATTTGAAGAATAGAATTTATTTTAAATAGACCACAAAATGTTGATACTTTGAATTCTACAAAATGTTGATACTTTGAATTCTTCAAAAAGTAATTTTGTCGGATAATCTTTTGGTTTTATTAATGTTACTTTGTTATGATAAGTTTTTGTACATTTTTTCTGGAATCGGGCTAGTATGTAATATGGATAGCAGTACAAATTTTGTATCGCTAAAAATGTTCCGATTCTTAAAAATATGTACAGAGTGGCCCAAAAAAAGTGAGAACATTTCGTAAAATGTGATATAATTACATCAAAATTAGTTTAACTATATCAACAATACCTTAAATAGTTTACTAATTTACTTATATTACATTTTATTTCGACAATTTCCGGTCGCCATCTTTGATTATTAATATTTGTTTTTTTTCAAATTGTTGCCCAGAATGACAAAAATCACTGAAGACCGTATTCTGATTTAAAATTTTCGAATTGAAAAACGTCGGGGTGCTAGGAAAATGATCAAAGACTTTCAAAACAAAGCCTGGAGTACAACTAGACATTACAGAAGGACGGAGCTCCATTTCACACAGCCAGAAATACAATAAACTTTCTTCGTCGTGAGAATGTTAATTTCATCGAGCCAGGCATGTGGCCACCGAACAGCCCAGATTTAAACCCAGTAGATTATGTAATATGAGGTGTTTTGATGATTTCTGATTAGCTAAATATTATGCAAAAAAAATTACATTAATAATTATATTATGTTTTGACATAACTCATGTGTTACGAGATGTTCTCACTTTTTTTGGGCAAGCCTGTATATTAATTTTCTAGCATTTAAGATTTTTATCGATGATTACTCTAAGATGTTTGATTTTATTCTCACTATTTTCAAACCAAGCTAAACGCTTGCGCTATGAAAATAGGACTAACTCGGTGGTCTTCTGGAACGAGGCTCGGCCACTAGATCACTAGGTGACTATCTGAACTAGCAGACCAGCAAGCTACTCTGGTCTACTATTGCAAATAATCAACAGTCAGCAGTCAGCAGTCAGCAGTCCCCGCTCACCTCTGATCATATTGTGCTAATTCGCAACTGTGCCGATCTGTGACCGACCAAATAGGAACGTTCGCCCGGAGCCAGAGCGAGGGTCAAACGGTCGTGTTAATAATGAATATACGGAACGCTTTCATAGTAGAGATTTTTTTAACCTTTACCATACCATGATATAAAATACCCGAGCGCAGCCATGCTGTCAACTCGTGTTACCGTAAATAACAGTTAGAAAAAATGTTTTTATTAGCTTAAATGGCACGAATTTAATGATTAATATCATAATTTAGAGCATTCAATAAATTCTATGCAATGTATCCTTCCTTCTTATCTCTCTTCGTTTAATTTGTAAGAAAGAGACAATTGTATTTGTATGTTTGTTGTTCTTTTCACTGTGAAAATAGTGTGTGATCTCTGTCTTTCATATCACAAATGGTATTTTTACCAACGTATTAATTTTACAACGGATTGAATGGCAAAAATAATTGTCTTGTACGATTCCCTTTTCATAATTGGTTTATCCCTAGTCATTCCTAAGCGCTAATATTTTCTTTACGATTATCTAAAATATTAATTTTATGTTGCATGTATTAACCGAAATATTAGAGGTTTAATATGATGGTAGACCTGTGTTGCTGCATGGTTTGGGAAGGGTTAAAGAAAACATGTTTCCATATCTCATATTTATTATACAGTTTAATGAAACCTCATTTCCATTGAAAGCGGAATCGCATGCAGAAAGTTGATAAAACATTTCAACTGTCAAAATAATTCGATTCGCTACCGATGAATGTACCTAAAATAAATTTGTTTATGTGCCCATAACCAAAAAGAGACTTATATAAGTAGCGTTTAGGTGATTTTTTTTCTTTTTCAATTTTAACAAAATATTATAGTATAAATCGTAAATATCATTGTATGCAACGGGTCCTATAAGTATAGTAATCCTAATGTGATAGTTTTGTATTAATTATATAATTCAATAATCATTTCATATCGCAATTCTTTCATATTTAATTATGAAATTTTGATCATCTAAGCATTATATTATATTCCTGAGGTTTGTGAAAAAACCATCGACAACATTTTGACCGATAAACTTGGTTATCGCAAGGTGTGCGCGCGGTGGGTCCCACACATGCTTTCAGAAACCCACAAAGACAATCGTGTCAAGTGTGCCGAGGGGTTTCTTCGAGAATGCGCCGAGAATACCGAAGAATTCTTGGACTCCATTATTACGGAAGATGAAACGTGGTGTCACTACGTCACTCCAGAAACAAAAGAACAGTCCAAACAATGGCGCCATCCTGAATCGCCTAGGCCGAAAAAGTTTAAGCAGACGCTTTCCGCAGGGAAAGTGATGGCTACGGTGTTTTGGGACCGAAAAGGCGTCTTGCTGACCGAGTTTATGCCTAAAGGGACCACCATCAATTCGGACAGGTACTGCGAGACATTGACAAAACTCAAAAGAGCCATCCAAAATCGCCGGAGAGGAAGGCTGACCAAGGGCGTTAGGCTGCACCACGACAACGCTCGCCCGCATGTCTCTCGACAGTTTTGATCATCTAATTAATTTATTTTGATCATTGAAAAACTTAAGCATAATTTAAGGTAATATTTTTATTATTATTCTATTCACAACTGATATTTATAATAATTTTAACTGTTAGTGGCGCGTATCAAATCATTCTAGAATGATCTTTCCCAGAATAATCGGAAATATTGCCGGAGGAATGCATACCTTGTGACTCCGCTTTCCATCGATGGCGACAACGAAGCCGACACCGCAGGCTTCATGCTCGTTCTGGGGGTCGTACAGGCCTTGCTTGGTAGGCGCTTCCCACTCCATACCTGAACAACAAATGGTATATTCATTAATTCAAATAAAACTATATGATTATATATAACAATTTTATAAATTTACAAGATTACATTTTAAGCGATTTCTATCAAATCCGATAAAATCAGTTATTTTATATGTGGATTATTCTAGCAAATATTATTTATAGCCATTACAAAAAGGATCTTGTACCGACACTGATGTATGGAAGTGAGGCAGAAGAGGAACGAGAGTAGACTGAATGCAGTGGAAATGAGATCCCTTAAGCGTGTATATGTGGCAGATCCATTTATGGCAGAGTAAAGAATGAAGAAATAAGGAAAGAATGTAAAGCTGATCTCAGTATAGTGAGTAAAATGAAAAAAAGATCGGTTTGGTCATATGGGACGAATAAATAAGGAGAGAATGGTACAAAAAATATATGACGCAAGTGTTGATGGCGCCAGAAATAGAGGACGGCCGCGGAAGACCTGGCACGACCAGGCAAAAACAGATGCTGAAAGATTGTCCCGTCACAATAATCGGCGAGCTTCTATGAGAAGATGTATGAATGTGGATGAGGCGAGAATTGTGTGTCAGGACAGAAGAGTGTTGCGCTCCATCCTCTCTGCCTACGTCCGCGGTAAAACGGCGTAATGGTAAGTAAGTCTACAATTTCACAAATTGTATTTTAAAACCTTCCTACCGGCAAGTGTCTGTCGTTCCAGCCAACATTACACAACATCCACAAGTTTAGACATATGTATATCGAACGTGTTTTTTTTAACTAACATATAATATAAACATATATTTATTTATTTCATATCATATGTTGTAAGTACATTTGGTATTTTAATATCTGCCTCACTGGGTTTCGCCCGTGCTGAGGCAAATATTTTACATTTTTAAAGAAAATCATATTATATATAATTAGTTTATCAACTATAAATTTAGAATAAGAAAGAAGGAGATAAAAAATAGTGTAATAAAATATGATGCAACACACGCACACACGCATGCATAGGCTGCGCACTCACTGGTGTTGGGTCTGAAGTTTTGACTCTGTATGTGTTCATATTAAAGGGGTGACCATGCTATGAACATACCGAGTGAACAGAATTTTATTTTGCGCCTTTGAACTGTATGCGTTGCTCAATATTTTTTTATGTATTTAAGGAGAGAATTATACAATTCGGATGCTATAAAAACGTTCTTTTTTTTCTAAATTGTTCTCCTCTGAGATTCTGTCATTTTTGGCATTTCCACGGAAACCCCAGATGTCCTTATTGATGAATATGTAGTTAAGAATATTTTTAGCGTATATAACATTTATATCACAATACTACAAATACTTAATACCTGTCATCACATAATACACTATGTTCTCAACTGAAACAACGGCCAACATTGGCAGCGAAGCGGTCACTGATATCTAATAATATTCTTAATTTTCCTTGTTCATTCATGAGACGTAGCGCGTGTCTCTTTCAAGGCACCCGAGTAGAAAGTAGATTCATAGGTTTAATGTATAGGGTCGGATGCTGTTTAAACCACCCATCGAAACAATGTATTTATTCGTGGCCATTTTCTCTGAAGGTGCCAAACGTCTAAAGCTAAAGGCATCCAGAGACCAAGAGATCACATTTATGCAGATGTGTGCCGGGGCAAACGCGCAATATATTACTCTCATTTGAAATTACACACAGAATTTTCTCAAACACAATTCATAACGATATTTTACATGTCTCACAGAGACGAAGCTATTATTTATTTTATGAAAGTCTTGGCCATTACAGTGCTTACGATCTGTCATCGGCTGGTTTAAGTGATCACTTTACAACAATGTAACGTTCATCAATTTTACCCGACTACCACACCTATTAAATTTTTGGAAGTTGTATATATGCTTTCAATTATTTATTACACCAACTACGCTGTCGCCATCTTATGGTTTGAAAATTTGATATTCATTTTCATGTAACAGTATAAATTTATCCGAATTATTAATATTCCTTTTTCCGATTTTTTTTAAACATCTTAAAACCGGTATATTTCACAATATTTTGAGTATGTCAAAATCTTTGTAGGAACCAATCACGGGGATTCATCCCCCCCTGTAATACCCAAGACTTCCATAATTACCTTCCCACGTAAAATAAATAATAGCTTCGTCTCTGTGAGACATCTACAATACTTAGGTCGAGTCATAAATAACTTCCGTTTTTTTATCAGTTTTTTTTTGCTTTAATAAAATAAAAATGATATTAATCTATTACGTATCATGCATGACCTTCTATTATCTTATTGGAAGTTTATTAATTCTTTTCTCATTAAATTTGGTGTGTTTGGACTGGAAGAAATTTTCGACAGCCTGAACTTGATCTTCAGTACTGAAGAAACAGAAAATGTGTTAGTCTGTAGGGGCAAGATCCGGGTAGTAAGGTGGATGTGGCAAAATAGACAGTAAAAGTCTCCCATGCCATAATGTGGTCTCGCATTATCGCATAAAAGAATGACGTATTTGCGATTGACGAGTGCAGAGCGATTTTCGTCGAGTTTCTCTTGAATTTGTATATCTGCATTAATCGTTAAATTTGAATTCAACAACTCATGATGGATTATAATATAATATTAAATTTAAAAAAAACTACAACGTTATTCTCATATTTTATTTATACAAAATGGATTTTAACGATGCGGATTTTACAATATCGTCTAAATGGCGTCCATTTCTCCAAGACATTCTTGTATTCGGGACTCTTAAATTTGCAAACATGTGAGAGCTAAGCGTCGGTTCAATGGCAGCAACTTCACGACGGATATTTTTTTGACTTTTGACTAAAGATTTGGACATACTCAAAACAATTCATAACATTGACATGAAAATGAAAGTGACCAGTGCGGATCAGCATAAAAGACGAAAAGTCGCTCCGTTTTTCCCCGATACCCAGAATTTCAATTCCCAGAATTTACGGAAACAAAAAAGTGAAGCCGGTTTTGTATTATAGCTTGAAAGGGCTCAAAATTAAACCAGAATAACTGGTACCCCAAATTTTTTCGAGCAGCGTAACGAGCTTTCGTTTTTGGTTTCCATCGTGGGCCGTACCTACCCACTGCACGAGACAGATTTATATTTTTAATTATTAAGGGGAACACATTCTTATTGTGAAGTTGTAATTATTCAGAACATAGATCTGTGACGTTTCAAATACTAATTTAATGTATTAATTATAAATACATACATATAAAATCATTTTTGTCTAAAAATATTCGAACCTGGATCTCTATTTCCAATCCGGGGAAGTACACAACCAATTGTGTTATAACGCCAGTATTTTTCAAGACAAATTTTCGAACCTGTATGTTGCACTTTTTCAAATTAATACATCTGTTGTTCCATTATTTTTGAGATCCAGGTAGCGTAAAAACAATATTTTTCGACAAAATTGATTTTATATGTATATATTTATAATTAATACATTATATTAGTATTTTAGATTTATATTTATTATATTTTACCGATACTTATTATCTCGACCGTGTTATGATACGAGTCTAATTATAACACAAGGCAGCGAGTGAACACGTCCACACCAGCTCCGAGTGCAACCACTTAACACTTATTAGAAATCGTTAACTAATAGAAAAAATAATATAATATAAAGATATATGTACATTGGCGAGATCAGTTGTAAACAACACTTTCAAATATTCTTTATTATACATACGAGTAATCCATTTTTACAAATTTGATAAATGTATTATAAAAAGATAAACATTGTATTGAGAAAAAAAAATGTTTTTGAAGGTTATAATCGGCAATTATTTTCCGTCAAGTTCTCGTTTATGCGACTGTCGACTATTTCATCAAATTCCACTACGTCCGATGTTATTTACGTTGAACTCAACGTCTAAGTAAATCTGCAAGGATTATTCATAAATTCTTTCCCAGCCATCAATGGTGTTTATACTATCTTCTACGCAATTCTCTCGCTGATTCCAGCTTGAACAAAACGTGCAAATTACGTGGGTATTAGAACGAAAAATGCGTATATTTGACAAGCAAACGATCAACACACTGTTGGCTGGCTCTGTGGCAATAAATTTCCGACGTAAATTTCGGGAAATAAAACGTAAAATAGGGTTTTTAATGTACTAAAATGACACGCAAATGGGGGGAAACCGTGAATTCCGGGCATGTAAAATCGGGGTTCCACTGTAGTTGGTGATTAATATTGGTAAATAGAAAAAAATCTATATTCTTTTATTTAATATTAATATTAATTAACAATTTTTATATGCCTAATATGTATAGTCAGTTTATTATTTACTTTATTTGACGCGACAACCGCACACTTTTACTTGATAGAATTGACAGCAGATTTTGTTTGTTTTGTGTTGTTACGCGTCACTGAAATGAGAAAATTACATATGTGGGATATTGGGAAATTATAAAATTCAACTCATTTCTAAGTATTTACAGAAAATATTAATTATAATCGGTGATATATATATAGTAATTAAAGATACAAAATTGTATTTATTTATTGAAATACACGTTGAAATGCAATTGATAAGGTAATGTAGTTTTAGACTCTAAACATTTATTGTGTTTGTGTAAGACTGGTACGAGTCAGAACATGGCATCTAAGCATTATATATAAGTAATATTAATGCTATACATAAGTTTACGAATTGTTTATTACATAAATAAATAGAATATTATCGACTTATTTATGTTCCGTGCTTAGTATAATAGTTTTATAAATATGAATTAACAATATTAATTAGAAAGATATACATATAAAATCAATTTTATCGAAAAATATTATTGTTGCGCCACCGGAATTCGAACCTGGATCCCTTTCCTAACCGGGGAAGGTGCATTATCCAATTTTTAGCGACAATTTTCGAACCTATATGTTACCTTTTTGATATTAATACATTTAATCGTTCCATTATTTGAAAGAGCCATCTACCTTATTTTTACAGAATCTCAAAAACCTTTGAGTAATCTGATAGCAGACGCCAGAATTATCAATTCATTTTTATTAAATTTTGGACACATTGATCCAACTTTATTATTAGAAAAACACATTTTTATTGTGAAGTTGCAATTATTCAAAACATAGGTCTGTGATAATAAAATAAGGTAGATGGCTCTTTCAAATAATGGAACGATTAAATGTATTAATATCGAATCGGTAAGGTATTGGTTCGAAAATTGTCGCTGTAGTATAGTTGGATAATGCACCTTCCCCGGTTAGGAAAGAGATCCAGGTTCGAATCCCGGTGGCGCAACAACAATATTATTCGATAAAATTGATTTTATATGTATATCTTTCTAATTAATATTGTTAATTCATATTTAAAATATCACAGACGGTCCGTTCTGAATAATTACAACTTCACAATAAGAATGTGTTCTCCTAATAATAGTTTTATGTTTATTTCCGATTGAAATTGTATCAGGAACTGCTATTTGTCATATTTATGGTATCATCATTGGTAATGTGGTCAATCCAGCCCATCTGTTCTTATTTTATAATAATAATAATAATAGCGTTGGTCCTTTAAAGTGAATCTAGTTTATCATCGTGTTATGGATGGAGACAAACATAAGAGATCAAACATGAGATTGAGAATTTGTTCAAACATCGTCGATTATCAAATATGATTAAACAAAAGCGAACAGTTTGCTCTGCGGACGCGCCGTTGGAGGAACCTGGCCGGGCTGATAACCGTAACGCCCCGCAGCCTTCACCGAGTAACCAGTCTAATATCATGATAGCAAACAATGCTGATTACAAATTATCCCTTATCTATATATCACTTATTACATCTCGTAACAGATAACGTTTTCGCCGTGTAAATATTCTACACGTAATTATGATATCGTTATTGATTATTGCACGGAAAACGGTATACAGCTCACGCCTCGCAGACCTGGCTACCTAAAACTAACACTATACAGCCACATAGGGTCGAAACGCACCGACCAATAGCAGATGCCAATACATCGTGACGGGCGAGTCCTAGAAACTAGCGAGGGGCAAAACTTATTTTCGTAATGAACGCTTCACGAAATGCACCTTCACCGACTTGATGTTATTGAACTATACTTCAGTGAAGTGTCTAAAGTGCGAAGCGAAGAACGAAGCGTGTAGTGTTATACTTCGCGAAGTACACACTTCAATGAACTACATGAATTCTTTTGTTCTCTATACATACACAGTTCGCAGTTAATTGTGCGCGTTGCTGAATAAGAGCTTCGTTGCAGGCAACTAAGTTATTTGCTAGTGTGCGTGAATATTTAAAACGTGCGAACTGCGAAGCGCGAGTATAAAGAACTAGTTCATTGAAGTACTTCATGCAGTGTGAACCCATCGCTGCCGCAGACCGTTCTTTCGACAACACCTCAAGCGAGCCACTCCGGTCTTCAACTTTACACTCGTTGTACGTGCAGTTGTATATTAGGATTAAATATTAGGAACTTGATTTACTATACGTCTCCATTCCGAATTACTGGTTCTCGCATACACACCACGTCTCAAGAGATTCGCCGTCTCACGCATTACTCCTCGCTCGCCACGTACGTTAATGATTTAAAATCTCCCCAACAGATAAAACTGAATAAATCTCTGTACTTTAATGCCATGTATTAATTAAAAAATTTAATGATTTATGGTTACTTATCAGAATAGATCATTTTACGGATCTATAGTGGTTGTAAGTGATAATTGTATACACAAGATTTTGTTTCTTTCTACCAATCTCAAGTTGATCTCTTGAGTTTATCTCATCGTGTTTCCTCTCGTAGACTATCCGGCCAAAGGACCAAGTATAATCGTTTATTTGGTCTATCCATCTTACAAGAGTGCCCTGTCCCTGTAAGCAAGAGCTTCTAGAGGCTTTCATTGCCTCTTCTGGCAACCGAATATATAAAATGTAATAAATTCCTTCTGCATTGGACTCAATGAAGAGTACATCGAAACAAATGGAAATGTCAGGAATATAAAAAAGGAAAATCCTGAATCTTATGTGCCGAAAAAATTAAAAGTGGTGCTTGAGACATACGTTGCGCATACTCTTACAAACAGACAGACAGACTTTAGAACATAAATACTCATACGCACATTCGTATACACTGTGACATACACCCACACGTGTGAGACATTAAAGAGAGTTAGGTCCTTCAGTCTCATCATGTATAAAACCTTCTGATCCGAATCGCACAACCTACAAACGTCTGTCACTCCATCACACATATCAACCACAATTCGTGATATTGCAATAACCCCTGCACACCAGTGTAAGATTTATTTACAAGCATAAATAAGTTTGTAATTCATTGACATATTTTGATTAATAACGTTTATTAGGAGTAATATTTATTAGGAGAACACATTCCTATTATGAAGTTGTAATTATTCAAAACATAGGTCTGTGATATTTAAAATACTAATTAAATGTATTAATTAGAAATATATACATGTAAAATCAATTTCATCGAAAAATATTGTTGTTGCGCCACCGGGATTCGAACCTGAATCTCTTTCCAAACCGGGGAAGGTGCATTATCCAACTATGCTACAGCGACATCATTTTTGATGACAAATTTTCGAACATATATCTTTCTAATTAATACATTTAATTAGTATTTAAAATATCACAGACCGTCTGTTCTGAATAATTACAACTTCATAATAAGAATATGTTCTCCTTAATAATATGTCATTATCATTGTTTTCATGGCTTACAGGGTACCGGGTCCGACGAACCCCTTGCCCTACCATCGGCAGTATGCCTTTGAGGCCTGATGAATTTTATTATTAGAATTATAACAAAAGTAAAATAACAGGCTGCATTAATAATCAGGTTGCAGGAAAGGAGGACGGATTTTGGGCGTTCACATCGCGACGGAGCGTTCAAGTCGTGCTTTGCTAGCGAATTGACGATCGGATTTGGGTGCTTCTCGAGTACATCGTAAAAACGTTTGGAGATTCGTGTGATGAACTCTTTTACGGTGAGAATGGCCGACTCTCGATGTAGTTGTGTAAGCCTTATCCATTTAGGGGCGTCCAGCGCTAACCGGATGCACTTACTCCGGAAGGTTTGAAGTTTTTTAATGTTTGTGGGAGCCGCGTGACCCCAGAAGGGGGCTGCGTATAGGAGTATAGGCCGTAGGACGGCCTTGTATAGTGAGGAGCTTGTTATCTATGGCTAGTTTGCTATTCCTGCCGAATAGTGAATACATAGCGCAGAGTGCACGTGAGGCAGCGCTTAATTGGTTGCTCCACGTGAGTTTGGAATCCAGCGTAACACCGAGATATTTTATTTCGCTGGTCCAGGGGATGTTTTTATTTTTAAAACGTTTGAAATTTTTCTTTTTTGTGAATAGTGTCGCGGCACTTTTTGAAGGATTAATTTCCTCCCTTAATAATATATAAATTGTATAAATGTGTCCAAAATGCGTCTGCTATCGGTTTACTCAAAGGTATTTGAGATTCCGTTAAAAACAAATTAGACGGCTCTTTCAACTAATGTAACGATAAATGTATTAATTTGAAATAGGTGTAACATATAGGTTCGAAAATTTGCCGTCAAAAATAATGTCGCCGTAGCATAGTTGGATAACGCAGCTTCCCCGGTTTGGAAAGAGATCCATGTCATTATTTTTACACGTATATCTTTCTAATTATACATGTAATTAGTGTTTAAAATAAAATAATTGAATTTGAAGATTAAAATCGGCCGTTATTTGAAACAACCAAACAATAGAACAACAAAAATATTGACATTACACATTATGTTAATGTTGCTCACTGTATATGTCATGAAATGAAGCGCGCGCGCCACGGTATCGCTGGTATTCGTGTGGGCGCCACCGCTTCTCAAATAATAGAACCCGAGTTTAGAATTTTTGGCACAGCCGTGACAGTAGACACCTTTCAATAGACACATTCACCGGCGATAGACGTAGAACGTTACCAGTAAATGAATGGGCGAGTTGGGATGATCCAAGCCGATATATCAGCAGAGCCGTGGTGCGGGCGGCGACGAACGGTGACCAACAGCAATGGGACTACCCTGCATGACAGCGATGGCGAACCTTTTGGGCTCGGCGTGTTAATCAATTGCTTATTTCAACATCATGTCCCCCGCCTGATATCACAATACAAGAAATAAAAAAAAACATAATTTTGAACGTATTTATTTACATAATTCAAAATTCATTTACGTAAAAAACACATATTCTAGTATATCTGATTTAATATCATCGCAAAAATAATGAAAACCCTTAAAAAAAATATGAGTTTATTTCTCAGCCTTTCGCGGGTCGAATGCGTAAAACGTTTTGGAAGAATCTACTAGATGGCACTTATCGCGATTTATAACGTCATTCCTTCGTGAATATTTTCGTTTCATATGCACATGCGCCGAATTACGGTTCAATAAAAAAAAATTAATCACAATATTCCCAGATATGCAATCACTGATAGTGAGTGTGACTCAAAAATATCAGTGATTGACACACGGTTCGTGTTTTTGAGCTCATCACTAATATGTAATATGTACGTAGTGATAAATTCTAACGTTGTTATCGGGTGGACGTCTGCTGGCAGGACACGTGTTCATTGATAACTCTGATATTAGTGAACGCTGGCGTGTCGCCAAAAACGCTGTAGCGTGTCACCTTTAACACGCGTGTCATAGGTTCGTCATCGTGCTGTACGAAGTACCTCAATGAACTAGTTCTTTATAATCGCGCTTCATATTTCGCACGTTTTAAATCGTGTTGACGCTTCAATAGTTCAATACTTCACACCATATTCACGCACACTAGCAAATACCTTAGTTGCCTCACTCAGCAACGTACACAATTAACTACGTGTATAGAGACGAAAGAGTTTGCCGCTCACTTCATGCAGTTCATTGAAGTATACTTCGCGAAGTATCACGCTACATACTTCGCTCTCCAGACACTTCATTGAAATATAGTTCAATAACGGTTTAAATAACGACTTAACCACACTTCATTGTACTATATGGAGTGCGAAGCGATTGCGACCTGCACCGGGAGTGGGCCAACCAGCGGTACCAACATGCTTCAAGTTATTACGAAATTAAGTTTTGTTCTTCGCTAGTGAGCAAGACCCGCCGCCATGTTTTCGGCCTCGTACCGCAAATGTGATAACTTCAGGTTTTTTTTTCTACCTACGTAGTAGCTTCACCCCTTAATTCCAAGTGCCAGTTCGTGAGAAAAAGAAAGAAAAATTTAATTCAGAACACCGCACGGCGCTAGTGATATCAGTAATAATTTTGCGAAACATGTGCATAGCTTTGTTACGTTGGGGTGTTCTCTATACGTAGGCTCTGTTTGGACTACTATCTCTAGGACAGCCTGTATACAGACGTTAAAAAAAATTACACAAATTACTCACTTGTAGATCGTTGCTTTCGGATAACAGAATTGCCGAATATTAGAATCAAAACAATCATGACTAGTGTGATCACAATAATCGGCGTCTACCGTGTATATTTACGATGCGACAGAGACATCTATAAAATTGTACAGATTTGTCCGCAGCTGTCCGAACTGCGCGATGTTATATGTTATTTATGAAATGCCAATGTCAATGACCGGAGCATGATGTGAAATTTGCAGCGGCCTCAAGATTCGCAGACAGATCGTCAAATAATTATTCCGTCGGATCGAAGGTGAAATGATACCGCGTCCGTACCGGCCGCCCCAAACCGGTTAATGTCCTTATCGCCGGCCTAATTAAAATATTAGATATAATTAATTACTTTCTTTTAAAAAAAATAATTCTTCCACCCGGCTGGGGAACAACGGGTAAAACCAGACGACGCTATCTTCAGCGCAAATAGATGGAAGTACTTACACGAATAATAAAGTTAATATGAGAATGTATCGTCGATATTATACAGAGTGTATAATATCGACCTGACTAAATTACAAGTCAAAAATGTTCAAGGAATATGTGCAAATTCTACACTGTTACGGAAAATATTATTGTTTGAAATTTTTACAAAATCGTGTTAAGCTTGATGTCTACACGTACTTCGAAATAAATCTTTGCGAAATTGTTCAATTGTGACTTTTAATTTTTTGTATTCAATATATAATTTGGAATAATAGACTGTGATGTATAAGAAAGCTGATACAGGTATTTAGTATATTTGTAGATATTCAACGAAGAAGAATTATGTAGGAAAAAAACTGAAAACAATGCAGGGGCGGTATGATACATGTCTAACGCGTTTTTTTTGTTGATTTATTTATTTCAAAACTAATAAACATTTTTTCTTTTAATAATCGTATATATATTATTAGTAATAAATGCAACGCATATGTTTGTAAATTTATATTACATAAAAAAATATCTGAAAATGAATGTACTTAAAAAAATAATTTTTAATTGATGAATTCAGTTAAATAATTTTTCAAAAATAAGAACACACTGTACATTAGGATTTATGTTCCAATATAAGCATACAACACCACTGTAAAATAGACTAAAGTCTAATACCACTTATTTTTGATTAAATCGTTTTTAGAAATTCCAATAATTTTATCAAAAAACGGCATTTTGGAGGTTATACAAATAACTCTTTACGGTTAAATAAACCATTTATTAAATATATTAATTAGAAAAATACATATAAAATCAATTTAATCGAAAAATACTGTTGTTGCGCCACCGGGATTCGAACCTGGATCAATTTCCTAACCGGGGAAGGTGCATTATCCAACTATACTACAGTGGCAATATTTTTAGCGACAAATTTTCGTACCTATATGTTACCTTTTTGATATTAATACATTTAATCGTTCCATTATTTGAAACATCACAGACCTGCGTTCTGAATAATTACAACATCACCAATATGTTCTCCTAATAAACCATTTATTAATTGTTAATTAATTTATTTATTAATCGTGACATATAATGGTACAAACATATCTTCTTTATGCGCTTGTCGCCTATTGAAAATTGGTGACCAAGTTGGGTGGTATACTGAACAGATTTATGTACAAGATTACCGTGATTTTGAATATGGGTCACATTCTATTATTACGTGGCCAAGAGAATACCCTTGCCACCGACGTCTTTGCTACCTTCTATCTTCCTCTACATACTAAGTTGTAAGAGTAATTGCGAAAACGTGTTCGAAGTATTTCCAACGTTTGATTATTGTTATTAATTGTCTTTACTTATTAGTGCGTCTTCAATGGTAATGTTGTCAATCTAGAAGATCATAAAGGCACTGTTACTAAATAAATAGCTTCGTCTCTATGAGACATCTGATATTTATTTTGTAATTACAATTTTGGCCCGATTCAATAAAAGAGGAAGTTGACACTTCGATGATTTGCACGCAGTTGTAAACCTTTCTAATGTTATTCTGTTAAAAAAAAAAAAAAACAACAACATAGGATCAACCGAAAAGAATTTTCAATTTCAGTAAATAGCCAATTGTATGACTTGAGTAGTTCACTAGCTTATAGACAAAACAGGGTAATGTGAATAGCTCGATGCGGCGAATACACAAGAGCGTCACGGATACGACGGCGAGTTGTCGCGGTAGTTTTTAGAACTAAGCGATTAAAATCTCTACTGGCACACAGATGGCGCTAATTGTAAAATAATGTTTTTGTTTATGTTAATCCAATTATTAACTGCACGCCCCTGGCGAAAACGTGTATGACGTCACGGAATAAATCCCCACGAACCTGTGTGACATCTAATTAATAGAATATTTCGATAGTGATGCGGCCGCCCCGCTTACTGCCCAAACCAACACACCCAAATGTCATCATTATGTGCGTAAAACACATGTGTTTTGTGAAGATGTTTGCGAATTGCACGCCGCGGTCACGTGGCACTCTGATAAAACCGAATGATCGCGATTAAATACAATATTACATTTCGAGCCAAAGTTGAACTCAGACAGATCGGGTTATCGCCGTCCCGATTAAATTTGATATTTGCAGTTGACGGCACGCCGTTTCTTTGGAATAGAATGCGGGACACCCGGAAATTACGGCGAATGCGCTATTATTATTCGGGTACCACGACAAAACCTCCGCGGACTTTTGGCCCGACCACAACACGTCCACGACAAAAGATCCGGTCGACCAAAACTCCAACCGACCATTGATCCACGCGACATTACATCCAACGACGTTTAAAAAGCTATCAACTTTATAATTGCAACGAACCCCTGCAATTAGAAAACACACGCAGTTCTGCGACATTTAAAACAAATGAGACGACTCATGTTACAAAATTGTAACTTCACAATAATAAAAAATATATATTTGTATTCAAATTAATAGTGTTTATAGCACCGTTTTAAAATATATATAGAGATTCAATTTTGTTGTTCCAAAGTCACGATACGTATTCTAATAAGTATACCCTATATACAACAAATCTTCGCTAGTGTCTTAGAAATACGGGGTTGAAATAATGGGGATTGTGTACAGGTTCTAACCATTAGCGAAAATATACGACAAGATTTTGTTTGTAGAAAATGTAGAAAATCCTAGAATCCTTTCCGTTCGGGAAAGGAGCCAAGAAGGGGGAACCATTTCTGACATGCATATAGGTTTTGACCATTAGCGAAGAATATAAGACTTCCAAGATATATATTCAAGGATTTGTACACATTATTATCAAAATAAAAAATTTCTTCAATTTACGTCAAACGTAAAGCAAAGGAAAAGCGGCTCGACAAGCTTCATTTTGAAAAATATTTTTAATGATTTAATTAAAACACTTTTTAACTCTTTTCCACTATTTATTATTTTTTGACAATTGCCGATTTCAGCCAGTCAGACTGGTACAACGTTAGATTCAAATTGTCACCAACCTTTAAAAAGTATACAGGACCATTAAACACTCATTACTACATAAACATTATATAGACTCACTGTAGAACACTCCCGTATTGGATTGTATAAATATCCTAGCTTAAGAGAAAAATGTACCAGTCTGAAACTGGCCGTGATTGGCTGAAACCGGTAATGGTCAAAAAATGATACTTATCATCACGCCGTTTCTCGGCGGGAATAGGCAGAGAGGATAGAACGCCACACTCTTCTGTCCTGGCACACAATTCTCGCCCCATCCACATTCACACATCTTCTCATACAAGCTTGTAACAGGACCATCATCTAGTATCTGGTTTACATGGTCGTGCCAAGTCTTCCGCGGACGTCCTTTACTTCTGCTGCCATCAACACTTGCGTCATATATCATATTCTCCTCATTCATCCGTTCCATATCACCAAACCACCTAAGTGATCCTTTCTTAATTTTACATCAGCTATATATTCTTTCCTTATTTCTTCATTCTTTAATCTGTCATAAATAGATTTGTCTACGTCTATATACGCCTAAATTGTCTCATTTCCACTGCATTAAGTTTACCTTCGTTCCTCTTCTGCCAGCTCCAGGCCTCACTTCTATACATCAGTGTCAGTACCAGAACTCCATTATGTACCGCTAGTCTCGCCTCGGTTGACAAGTTCACATTAGCTATAATTCCATTCAAAGCGCCGTTCACTTTATTCCCTGCAGTCACCCTTCTATCGATATCATTCTCAGTCTTTCCGTTTCTATCAAACATACTTCCCAAATACACAAACTCATCGACTTGTTCCAAACATTCATTACTGTCTTGCATTCCTTGTTCTCGAATACCATCACTTTCGACTTGTTAACATACATCGTGAGGTAGCTTTCCTTGCATACATTGTACATTCTACTCACTAGACTCTGTAGTTCTTTAGGAGAACACATTCTTATTGTGAAGTTGTAATTATTCAGAACATAGGTCTGTGATATTTCAAATATGAATTAAATATATTAATTATAGAGATATACATATAAAATCAATTTTATCGAAAAATATTGTTGTTGCGCCACCGGGATTCGAACCTGGATCTCTTTCCTAACCGGGGAAGGTGCTTTATCCAACTAAGCTACAGCGACATTATTTTTAGCAACAATTTTCGACCCTTTATGTTACCTTTTTGATATTAATACATTTAATCGTTCCATCATTTGACAGAGCCATCTACCTTCTTTTCGATATCATTCTCAGCCTTATCCAGTTTCTATTCATTAAAATTTTGGACACATTGATACAACTTTATTATTTAGGAAAACACATTCTTATTGTGAAGTTGTAATTATTAGGTTCGAATCCCGGTGGCCCACAACAATATTTTTCGATAAAATTGATTTTATATGTATATCTTTATAATTAATATATTTAATTCATATTTCTGTAGTTCTTGTTCATTATTCGCAATTAGTACTACATCATCGGCGTACAATAAACAGCATACAATCAAATCGCCCATTTTCGCTCCTACATTCATATGTTCCAATTCTTAACACAATTATCAATATACAAGTTGAATAACCATGGAGACATTACACAACCCTGCTTGACACCCTGGTGTGAATGATCCAGTGATCCTTACACATGCAAAACTTCCTCCATATAGGGATGCGATTGTATATATAAGTTTGCTATTCGCCCTGTAATCAGAGAGTACCTTCCATAACATTTCTCTTATAACTCTATCATACGCCTTTTGCAGATCTACAAAGGCACAAAAAAGTTTTTGGTTTTTCGCTAAAAACTTTTCTGTCATCACTCGTAGAGAAAAGATCTGATCCATGCATCCTCTTCCACCCACAAAGGCCCCTTGCACGTCCCATTATTTTTCTTTCGTCACTGTTCTTACTCTTTCTATTAAAATTATTCCATATAGTTTGCCCACCGAGCTTAGTAGATTAATTGCCCTATTTTTACCGCATTCCATACGCGACCCTTTACCTTTGTGGAGAGGCATAATAACTGGTCTTCTCCAATCTAACGAAGTGTGGCTCTCCTCTAAACACTGATTGAAGAGCTCGTGAAGCCACGAGACAACTAATGGGCCACCAGCCTTGATGTACTCTGCAGCAACGTTATCATACCCCACAGCCTTACCATTCTTCACAAGCTTTATTGCACACTTTATTTCTTCCATACTTATTCCATCCATATCGTTCTAGTCATTCACATACTTACCCCAGGTAGCCTCTCGAGGGTTTCCTCATTTGTATTCTCTTCACTCTCATACGTTTCCTGGAAATATTGCATCTATCTATCTTTTATTTCGACCTCGTTAATTAACATTTCTCCATTCACTGACCTAATAGCTTTCATACTACACATCGGGATTTTTTGACCGGTCATTTTTACCCCTTCCTCTCTTTTCAGCTGCTCTTTCGTTTCTTTCACACCAGCTTTGACTTATTTCTTACATAAATAGTGGGAAAAAGTTCGTTTGATGCAAATTGAAATTAACAAAAACTAATTTTCAGCCAATGTTTTAATTAAACAGACATCGTTCAACTAGTAACATAATGGAAAAACTTCGCAGATTGCTTTTGATGGCCGTTTGACACTTGGCACCCAATGTTGGACGCCGTTCGTTTAATGTATCAATTTTTCAAATTAAAAAATATTATTTATTATCAAAAAAGAATAGTCTACTACAATACAACTTAACTAATTAACACAATTAAATACACATTCAGGCATATTCTTTAAATAATTTAAATAATAATGTAATTACCATTTTGACGACACACGGGCTTCCCGGTCGATTTACAACAATCCCCAAACAAACCCGCTTTTAAACAATCCAATAGAAGGACCGAACGACGTGTGTCTCGGTTAAAAGTATGACGTCGTACGTTGGCACGTTACTTGCGTTTGTAGCGCAATACAGTTAAGGATACTGATGTGTTTTAATTCATCGTACATTTTTGATATTATGTACATATAAAACTGTTTAATGCCGTACTCCTCTCGTGTTTAGATATTTTCAAAATTAAAAATGGTTGTATAAATGCCTGTTTGCGTATTCTACCCAAATATCTGAATGGTCTGCAAGTCACCGAGGACTCACGTAGGAAGCTACCTACTGCGGTCAAAAAATAAGCCGTGGGTCAGAAAAACAATACTGGTTTTAAACTGGATTTTGGATTCAAAAGAAACCCAACGCTTACAAATAATGTTGCCTTTAAACCCAAGTCTTCGCGTACTTTTTATATATCTAATAAGATATTTTTTTAAATGGAATTTCCCGCCATTTTGTTTTGTGTGACAAACAATCAGGCCTATTCTCAAAATTGCAATATTGAAATGAAGGTGATTGTTACACCAACTCTCAAAAATAGACAGATAGTTTTGACAGATTATGGTACGTTTATCTCCCTCACTCCCTCACTCTCTCTCTCCTTCTCTCTCATTCAAATATAACACTATTTTTGAGGGTTGGTGTAACAATCACCTTCATTTCAATATTGCAATTTTGAGAATAGGCCTGAATTACATATATACAAAGTATTAATTAGAAAAAATATACATATAAAATCAAATTTATCGAAAAATATTGTTGTTGCTACCGGGATTCGAACCTGGATCTCTTCCAATCCGGGGAACGTGCATTAACCGATTATGTCGTAGCACGACAGTGAATTGACGACAAATTTTTGAATCTATATGTTTCACTTTTCAAATTAAGCACGTTCCCCGGATTGGAAGAGGTCCAGGTTCGAATCTTATATATTATTAAGAAGAACACATTCTTATTCTGAAGTTGTAATCATTCAGAAAATAGGTATGTGATATTTTATATACTAATTGAATGTATTAATTATAAAGATATACATATAAAGTTGTATCAATGTGTCCACAATTTAATAAAAAAATAATTGTTAATTCTGGCGTTTGCTATCGGTTTACTCAAAGGTATTTGAGATTCCGTAAAAACAATGTAGATGGATTTCAAATAATGGAACGACAGATGTATTAATTTGAAAAAGTGTAACATATGGGTTCGAAAATATGTCGTCAAAAATACTGTCGCTGTAGAATACATGTAATTAGTATTTAAAATATCACACAGCTATGTTCTGAATAATTACAACTTCACAATAAGAATGTGTTCTCCTTAATACATACTATTGTGTCGCTGTTTTCCTGTATCTTATAGTTTTTTTTTTGTTATTTTGGTCATTATGTTACAATGGTCATCCAGAGGCTCAACTGGGGCCCCACAGTCCGTCAGATTATCACCTTTTTCGGTCGCACGTACGTTCAACGACGATAACCAAAGAAATTGACAAATTGGTTGAAATATGGGATGAAGTCCTAAACAATATTAAAGAGAATACATCATTTATTGAAATGTTGTAATTTTTGTTTAAAAAATTGATTTTATAATAAATAATTAAACAAAACCGCAAAGGCTTGTTAGACAACCCAATACTTTCGCGCAAATTCACTCCTCATTGAAAACTAAAGATATTTTTGTTTTTCTTTAGGTCCGCCTCGATGACGTTAATATCCTCCTTGAGGCCTACCAGTAATCAGTAAATCCGAGTCCAAATTAAAGACAATAATGAAGGGTACAGCCAGTCACAAAAAAATTCAAACCGAGATAAAAGCACAAATGTATGACTAATAAAACAACCACAATATTTTATGGGTAGATACCTGACTAAATTACGAGTCGAAAACATTCAAAGAATATGTGCAAATTCTGCACCGTTACGGAAAAAATATTGTTTGTATTTTTGACAAAATCATGTTGAGCCTTTAAGTATGCGTACTTCGAAATTTATCCATTATTAAATCATCTAACAAAAAATAGTCTTATCGCTCGAAATTCGATAACCTTTAATTATTTGTATTCATTAAATAATTTGGAATCAAAAAATATTTCAATTTATCGAAATAATCGCATAATTGCGATTTTTTTTAAATGCTTATATCTCGGACATGGTTGAGATTAGGCACATATTCCATGAACATTTTCGACATGTAATTTAGTCAGGTATCCACCCATAAAATATTGCGAACTAGGTGTGTTACACCGTGTATAACAACCGACCTTTAAAATGATAGATAATGTATAGATATCAAATTTTGGATGACTTTTAAGAAGATTTAATAATAGATTTAAATGATTTTGGTGTTTTTATATCAAGTATTTTTAGATTTTAAAATGGGATTTTTGCCATTTTCAGAAAATTTTCAGCAGACTAATATTATGAATTTTTGTGTGAAAGCGGCCTCACTGTTTATGCCCGCGTCCGATACAAACAATATTTAAAACTGTAGACTGCATATGTGTTCAGTTATGTCCGCATTGGTATTAATAAAATTTTAACTCATTCTCCATGCATAAATATAAATAAACACTCCTCCACGACAACTGTTTCAAAACACAAAAAAAGCTATAAATATCTTTAGTTTCCCAAGAGGCGCGCATTATTCGCATGTATTAAAAAAAACAGAAAGACTCTCGAGAAAATCTGATAATTATTTATGTACTCAAAATACAACCCTCCCGAAAGAAGGTATTGAGAAAGTGATAAGGCTACTTTTTTTTTTATTAAATTAAAAAAAACTAAACGAAGATTCCCCGACAACATTTCCAGACGGAGTGCCTACGGTAATTATATTTAGATCAGGCACGTCACCACCGTCTGAGCGAGATAAAATCTTTCAGATAAAACTACTTCTAATTATTATTCATTTATACGAAGAGATAACATATCATTTTACATGTAAACAAAATTACGAATTAAATACGTGATAAATATTTACTTACTATTATTTGATTTCTTCGGCAGTTTGGTTTATTTTTTACAAAAATGTCGTTACAGCAGGGCCGTCCAACTGGCGGCCCGCGAATTATTCTAAATGTTCACATAAATATACAGTATTCCAACAAACTCTGTATTAGCGCTATCGAAGCGATAGTATCATTTACTTACTTAATTCATACTTAATTCATTTCTTGTGGCGAAAAGGTTTAAGAAAATGTGTGAAGGAATTTTTAATTAATTCAAAATAATGCATTATTAAGGAGAACACATTCTTATTGTGAAGTTGCAATTTTTCAGAACATAGGTGTGTATAATATTTTTAATACAAATTAAATGTATCAATTATCAATTTAGCGAAAAAATATTTTTGTTACCACGGAATTCAAACCTGGATCATTTCCTATCTGTGAAATTACTCTTGTATCATATAATATTCACACTATTATGAAAAATATATACGTGTACATAGACATTTATAACTGAATTAAATATATTAATTAGAAAGATATACATATAAAATCAATTTTATCGAAAAATATTGTTGTTGCGCCACCGGGATTCGAACCTGGATCTCTTTCCTAACCGGGGAAGGTGCATGATCCAACTATGCTACAGCGACAATATTTTTAGCGACAATTTTACCATTTTGATATTAATACATTTAATCGTTCCATTATTTGAAAGAGCCATCTACCTTATTTTTACAGAATCTCAAATACCTTTGAGTAAACTGATAGCAGACGCCAGAATTATCAATTCATTTTTATTAAATTTTGGTCACATTGATACAACTTTATTATTAGGAGAACACATTCTTATTGTGAAGTTGTAATTATTCAGAACATAGGTCTGTGATATTTTAAATATGAATTAAATATAATAAATTTGTCGCTGTAGCATAGTTGGATAATGCACCTTCCCCGGTTAGGAAAGAGATCCAGGTTCGAATCCCAGTGGCGCAACAACAATATTTTTCGATAAAATTGATTTTATATGTATATCTTTCTAATAAATATATTTAATTAATATTTAAAATATCACAGACCGTCTGTTCTGAATAATTACAACTTCACAATAAGAATGTGTTCTCCTAATACTTAAATACTGGTCCGGTCCCTAACTCGCATACGTATTTTCGTAATATATGTGAGAAACGATTTTATAATTCCATTTCTTACTCTAGATTACTATTAAACCTTGGAAAGGTATTAACACTCGCAAAAATATCTAACGTGCGCCGCTTATCATTGCGTGCAAATCATTGAAGTGTCCACTTCCTCTTTTAATAATTCGCGAATTTTACTATCTTACTGTTTTTAACCCGTTGATTTCATGATTGTTCTTTAAATTTGATGCATGGATTGGTTTTTCATTTGGGAAAAACAAATAGCAATTGGCAGAACTATTTCGTACGTTTTAATAAAAATAATTACGTGAAGGATTTTCAAACAATAAATGAAGCATGTTCAGTCCTAGAAAGCGTTCTTAAAAACGTCCATAGATTTTTTTATATGGGTAAGAAGGTATTATTTTACGTTAAAGCTGAAACTTTAAAAACACTATTAATAGTAATCTAAAATTACAAAGAAATTCACGGTAGGGTCGTGTAAATGACGGATTTATTTTGTCTAAAGAAATTGGTTAAACGAAAGTACATATATTGTATTACATATATTATCATTGGTAACAGCATAACCTAAATCTATACCTACTGCACGCCACTGCTCGTGAATATACAAGTTCAATAGGAAAAAGAGTGGCGTAACTACGCCAATGCGGTGCATTGGGGCCCACGGTAGACAGGGGACCAAAAAGTGCACGTACAATAAATACATTTGGTATCGAAACTATACCCAGCGCTAATATGAACTGATAATTTTTAAAATCCGCCACAAGATCATTTCTCGCGTACTACGAAAACATCATCTATCTATGTACGAGTATACAGTACTTCTATACTCCTCTAATACGTCGGGTTAAGGACCAGACCTCGCCGCAAAACGAACCCCTTTCTCAATTGCGAGTAAAACCTAAAAACACATTTTTGTTTATCTTTTCATGAAAGTGTGAATATTATAAAATGTTGTTCTTGCTATTGTGTTTAATGAATAAACTATGAGTAGTATTAATATTCTTATTTTTTTCCCATTCTAAATTGGTGCACTATTTTTTTAGTTACGCCACTGAGAAGATATTGTACCTGCGCTGCGTGCAGGGCTACATAGC
The DNA here is from genome assembly GCA_031772225.1 of Eubasilissa splendida. Taxonomy (NCBI): domain Eukaryota; kingdom Metazoa; phylum Arthropoda; class Insecta; order Trichoptera; family Phryganeidae; genus Eubasilissa; species Eubasilissa splendida. Next base: position 23,460,044 of record CM062845.1, on the reverse strand, counting down.
AACCGAGTCGTCAGACCTTGCATCATATTTTACGATATTTTATTAAGATAACGACTGAAAGTAATAAAAAAATATAAATCTCTCGTTTGTTCTAGATTTTTTACGGTTATATTAAATAAATCCACATTTTATTTGACATATACCATTAGCCGCGAAGCGGCCACAAACTAGCCAATTTCAGCTTTCATCTAATGAAATGTGTTTGCAAAATAAAACTGGATAGGTTTAGACAAACTTGATCTTCCTAATTATCGCATCACTTGATAGCAATGGACGTCCCAATATCTGTCAGAACACCGGTTACCGAGAAACAAACGCTGCTGGTCCAGTTTTCCAAATCATTCCATGAGAAATCGCCATTAATGTTCCCCGCCCCTGTGGCTTAGGTACACAAATTATATATTTTTTTATTTTTACATTTTTACTCGCTTAAATCTATCGGCTTCGTGTCCACTCATCCCAAGAACACGCCTATATCATCCGCAGTAGGTCAAAAATGACAATTCATTCGAAGGTTTGTGATTTTGCCCCACTTTCTGGCTCGCACCCTTCGCCCTTCGCCCTCCCCCCGAACAATTATTATGCAACCCGACCCACAGCCTGTTTACATTTTGAGCAACATAACCTACCGCAAAGAATGAAACTTACGTAACAAAGCATTATTATAACTAAATATTAGTACATCAATTAATTCAACACCTTCCGCAATTACTTAATCGATTTTCCGATGTGCCATCACAGTATAATTAGCGTAACTGATGCGTAATAATTAAAATGTGATGACAGTAGGTACGACGCAGGCGTCATTAGTTATTATTCAATTAGCTATGTAGGCATTTTTAGAAGCAATCTCCTGCTGTGTTATACATTATATGTGCATTATGCGCTTCAAATAAGTAAATTGATAAGCGACATAATTTAATGTTTAATCTATGTAGTTTATAAAGGTTTTCCATGTATTTTATATTTCAATCCAGGGAAATCAATATATTACATTGCACGAATGATTTCGCGATGAAAAATGTTAAAAAATGGATCCTCAATACCCGAAGCCTTGTGAATTGCTTCGGTTAATAACAAATAACATGTTAATACTAGATTTATATATACACGTATGCATAAAATGTTGTTTTCAACTATTAACTTGACAAACTGCGAAGAATGTCATCTTGACGACCTGGTTCATATTCAGATGTATAAATCTATAATACAATACGCGGTTTGCGATTTGCATATCTAGTTATCGCGGTCCGCTTCGTGTGTTATATATATCCATAATAAATCCACGTGTAGATTATAAATATAGAGGCCGGCCACGGCGCGGCGGGCGATAGGAATACGTCAGGCCATCCGATGCACGGCGTTCCGCGGCCTTGCAGTCTCGATGTATAACACGATTCACCTACATTCCTCCTAATCGAGTGTCATCCTAACCTTCAGACAGTCGACAACTTCATCACTGATAACGCTTTTAACACACAACACATAACAAATTCATCCAGAACGTCGCTCGGCAAAACGGCGAACGAAACGTCAAACGTTTCGCGCCACGAGTCTCGCGTCAGCCACGGATGAAATCGAATACAAAAACATGCACGATGTCGCATACTCAAATTCCACCCCGAATATTAAATAAATAAATATTTATATTTACCTCTGGTTTAGTCGAAACTCGCCAGTCAGATGTTTTGATGACAACCAAAACTGAACGGATATTTCTAACACTGCTAGTTTTCACTCTTGGCAAATAAAATACAGTCTCAATAAACAGATTACAATGTCTCGGGGATGTCGATGTTTATTCATTAATACGTAACATTCGCATGGCAAACGCACGGCGTGGGTCCCACGGCGAGACGGGCGGCTCGGAGCGGAGCGCGGGCATGAGTACCAGGGCAGCAGAGAGCGGCAGAGCGGCAGAGCAGAGCGGCAGTGACGCGCGAGACGGCCGGCCAATGTGCGAACCGACCGCTATCGATTTAGAGCCAACACTGGAGACGGCGAATTCTGAAGCGCGCATGCTCCCCGCCGCCGAACGTGAAACTGTGGGCCTTGCACTATCGGTCTGTTTACTCATCACGACAAGTTTGCACGTGTATTCTCGAGGTACATTTACAACATTCGATACGCAAACTATTCCAAATCTTTCTTCGTGTCATGTCACGTGTCGGCGTATTGTGTAGCGATGGGTCCACACTGTACGAAGTACTTTTCTTTTTTTTTCCACGCGGCTAGACCGCCAAATCTACTGCTACAAGTGCATCAGCGCTGATCGCTTTGACACTTTTACTAACTAACTTATTGTAATAAACATCATATGTGTTTTATATTAATACATGAATTGGAAGGGTAAAAAATTATGATAAAAAACCCTCTAAACAATTTACTGGAAGTTAAATATTTCAAATTAATTAGGCGCGACACTTTATGTACAGTGCAGCCTTATTCTAGCATAATACTTATATTTAAACTAAAATAAATAACTACTAAACTTAAAAATATATTGTTTTATTGTTTTTACAAGTCATTTATTGGAGAGTTCAGTCGACGCTGTCCGCTTCTGTGTGCATCTCAGTCCGGAGGATCGAGCGCGTTGCTTCGCTTCTGGAAATAGTGCCTGGGCAATCTGTGTTTGTATCTGAAAGGCATTAGGCTGATGTTGTGCTCGTACGAGCCGAGACCCCGGATGAGAGGATTATGTACGAAGTACTTCATTGAACTAGTTCTTTATACTCGCGCTTCGCAGTTCGCGCGTTTTTAATCGTACTGACGCTTCAATAGTTACACACTTCACACACGCATTGGCGAATAACTCAGTTATTAGGAGGACATATTTTAATTGTGAAGTTGTAATTATTCACAACACAGGTCTGTGATATTTTAAATACTAATTAAATGTATTAATTAGAAAGGTATTCATATAAAATCTCTTTCCAAACCGGGGAAGGTGGCTTTCAAATAATGTAACGATAGATGTATTAATTTGTAAAAGTGAATGCACCTTCCTCGGTTTGGAAAGAGATCCAGGTTCGAATCCCGGTGGCGCAACAACAATATTTTTCGATAAAATTGATTTTATGCGTATATCTTTCTAATTAATACATTTAATTAGTGTTTACTAACATAGTTGCCTGCAACGAAGCTCTCACTCAGCAACTCATACAATAATATGTATGTATAGTGACGAAAGAGTTTGAAGCTCACTTCATTACCAATATACTTCGAATGAAGCGTTCAGAATTTTTAAAACATTATTTTTGTTTAAATTTGATGATTTTAAAAAAACTTAGGAAAATTTGTTTTTACTAGCTGTGAATGGTTGCTAAAAAGACGGTTGATCGTATTTTAATATGTTGTCAGGAATAGTCGAATCAAAAATATATTATTTGCACTGCAACAAAAGCACGCCAATATAACATAAAAATATAAGAATAAAATAACTAAAACATTAAAATTAACATAATAATTTTGATGTAAATTATTATAAATCCGATGAAAGGCAACTAACAATTTCGGAATTGTGTTTTTTTAAATAGTAATTACGTCCAACTACACAGCTAACGCAGTCACATAAAAAATATATAATTTAATTTGCGTCAAATGGGTGGAAGAGAAAGTTAAAATTTTCATAGTATAATAACTTGATTTGTAAAAATTTTGAACATTTTAATGTGACTTCTTTTCGTGTTTACGACTTTAATAATAATAATAATAATAATAAAAACATTGGATAGTTTTTATAGCGCCATTTTCATAAAAAAAATTCAGCTCGAGAGCGCTTTTTACATGATTGTTTACTCCTACACTATCCTTGTACATAAAATTGTTATTTGCACGGACATGACATTTTGAAAATGTGCGATTTTAATAATAATGAGAAAAAAATACCACTCTCGACTCACTGGTGTGATTGTAACAGATATTCAATAATATCAGTGATTGAAAACTGTGACTGATCACAGTTTCATTACTAATACGTGTGCGCCGCACGATATCACAATACGCAAAATAAATTTAAAAAAAACATAATTTTGATTATATTATTCAAACTTCATTTGCGTAAAAAACATATTCTAGCATATAAAATGAATATATATCTAATTTAATATCATCACAAAGAGAATGAAAACACTTAAAAATGTGAGTTTATCTTTCGGCCCAAATGCGTAAAACGTTTTGGCAGTATATTTCCGAATCACGGTTCACAACCAAATATAAATAACATAAGAAAATTAATTACGATATTTTCAGATATTCAATCACAGTTGGTGATTTTCAGTTCATCACTAATTTTTTATATTTTTAAATAAAGTCTCTGATGATCGAGGGCAGAGTACTTTAAAATAAATACCCACCTTATTTATTTGTCTGGGATTTCATAAGTATAATTATTTATCGATGTCGGTGTACCCCAAGTTTGGAGATCTGCGGTCCGCATCTGTGTCATTATTTTCTTTATTTCTTTGGGCTTCAACTTTTTTATCCTTCCCCGACTCCCGAACTTGGCTCGACACGCTCGAGTTCCGCACGTTCCGCGAACCATGTTCCAAATCAAATAGTACTCTGATTTAAGTAACGGCCATATAAAATGATTTTTCATTTTATTACATCCTTTGGCGTTCTTGGTAACTTTTAAAAAGCATGCCCAACGTAAGTGTTTGTACATTATCCGAACTGACTGATATGATTAGCATAACCTCGCACTTATTCAGTGATATGTATTACGTCGAGAACCTTCCGAGAAGCGATGAGATTTGATCGCTTGAATAATTTAGCCGCGTCGGAGACTAGACATGACTGAAGAGTAAGGCCCGTGGCGTGGTGTCTGCACCGTGTACAGGACTTAATGTACATGTACAGGACTTAATTCAAAACTATATATCGGTACTAAAATTAAATATTTATAAGACTTAATTCAAAAATATTATAGATTACAATCTATTCTAAACGCGGCATCGCGGATCATATATGGAGTTTCTAAATTCTCTCACATAACATCTCTGTTTTAACTACGTTGGTTTCGTTTCCCTGAAAGAGTTGAATTTAAATTGTCCCAGAGAACTTGAATGGTAGACGTCAAACTGTCAGGAAGGGTTGTAGAACCCACCAGAGGAGCCAAGTCTAAATCATAAGAAACAGTGTTAAAAAAACACACAGTATCATAAAATCATATCTATTAGTTCAAATAACAATTTTTAATTTAAAATACAAAGATAGTGTAAAACTAAACGGTTTATGTGTAAAGCGCCCTTGAGGTGAAGTTTATACGAAAATGGCAATATAAAAATTATCCAATGTCATTTTTAATTTATCATGCAAAAAATGTCTGACTGAACGATATTATTTAATCAGTCACATATCTCAGACGCGTGTGTCATACCACCCCTGCATATAATATTTATCCTACAATTTTTCTTTCGTTACAATCTTCTTATATATTACACCCCCCACCAGCAAACCTCCCATAAAATGTAACGAAAATTTTTGACGTGCTATTTTTAACGCAGTTTTGCAACTTATTATCCGGGATCTTTTAGAGAAAACATTAGGTATATGTATGTGTAAGAACATATTGTGTATATTAGAACATGTCGTGTGTGAGGGCTCAGATGAGTGAATATAGTGAAGGATATTATTGTACATTTGAAAGAGGCAGGTATATTGTTGTCCTTTGAATTTTTTGTTCTTGGATTCTTTAAATTCTCGGAAATCCTTTAAATATTTTGCCCTTGGATACTTGAAACTCTCGGAAATCCTTTGTTTTTTTTTTTGCGTGTTCGAGAGTAGCCGTTACAGAATTTTGTGACTCAAAATATTTACTATTTTGTGACTTGAAAATTAAACGAAGAAATTACTAATTTACTTACATTAAATTTCAAATAACTCATTTATTGTATACTAATTAAATGTATTAATTATAAAGCTGTACATATAAAATCAATTTTATCGAAAAATATTGTTGTTGCTACCAGGATTCGAACTTGGATCTCTTCCAATCCGGGGAACGTGCATTAACCGATTATGTTATAGCACGACAAATTTTTGAATCTATGTTTCACTTTTCAAATTAAGCACGTTCCCCGGATTGGAAGAGGTCCAGGTTCGAATCTTATATATTATTAAGGAGAACACATTCTTATACTGAAGTTGTAATTATTCAGAAAATAGGTCTGTGATATTTTATATACTAATTGAATGTATTAATTATAAAGATATACATATAAAGTTGTATCAATGTGTCCACAATTTAAAAAAAAAATGTTAATTCGCTTTACTCAAAGGTATTTGAGATTCCGTAAAAACAATGTAGATGGATTTCAAATAATGGAACGATAAATGTATTCATTTATATAGGTTCGAAAATTTGTCGTCAAAAATACTGTAGTAGCATAGTTAGTAATGCACCTTCCCCGGATTGGAAAAGACATCCAGGTTCGGATCCCGGTAGCGCAACAACGATATTTTTCGATAAAATTGATTTTATATGTATATCTTTCTAATTGATACATTTAATTAGTATTTAAAATATTGCATATCTATGTTCTGAATAATTACAACTTCACAATAAGAATGCGTTCTCCTTATTAATAACTTATTTATCGTAAAAAAACAAAAAACCTTATTTATCCTTATCCGTATTACATTGTACAACTGTTTGGAAACTATGTAAGTTACAAGTTACAAACGAGGCATGGAATAATTGATCAGAATTAAGACGTGATTGCGGTTTTGCTAAGTAGCTCGCGGTGTACAGATACCGTCGCGGATAAAGTAATACCGGGTGGTTTTTTAAAAAAACATTAATATGTACATTATTTAATTTCTAATTTTAAATTGCTTGTATCAGTAACGGTAACAAAAACCGGTTAGGGATGTAGGGGCCGCGTATTATATTTCATTTCTTTTGTGATGCTATGTGAGAGAAAGGCGAAAAGGTTTAAGAAGATATGGAAGGAATTTTTAATTAATTATTAAGGAGAACACATTCTTATTGTGTAGTTGCCATTTTTCAGATCATATGTCTGTGATATATTTTAAAATACAAATTAAATGTATTAACCAATTAGAAACATACATATAAAATCAATTTAATCGAAAAATATTGTTGTCGCTACCGGGATACTAACCTGGATCTCTTCCTATCCGGGGAAATTGCATTATCTGATTATGCTACGGCAATCTAGTGCTTTGACGACAAATTTTCGAATCTATATGTTCCACTTTTCAAATTGATACATCTATCGTTCCATTATCAGAAAGCCATCTTCTTTATTTTTACAGAATCCCAAATACATTTTTATTCAATTTTTGACAAATTGATATACAACTTATATATTATTAAGGAGAACACATTCTTATTGTGAAGTTGTAATTATTTATTCTGTAATTTTTTTTTAAATACAAACAAATATATTTCTTTTGTATTTAAAAAGAATGCAGTTATCGTTTCGATGCGAGAAAACATCCCTTCTCCGAAGGCATTGTATTATTTCCAAGAACCATAAATATGTCACCCAGTTGTAATACCTCCGTTTTAATCTATTATGACTCTGGTCAAGGGATGTGCTTTTTTATATTGTATTTTGCACCAGGGGCGGGTAACTTTAAAAAAAATATATGATAGAACCAAATAACTAGTCTGGCCAGTGATTAAAGTTCGCACGAACCGGTTGTATGACACCTCGGTGAACTGCTAATCGCCCGTTCCAAGATAACATTGGATAATTTATATAGCGCTACTTTCGTAAAAAAATATCACCTCGAAGGCGCTTTATATCAGTCGTTTAGTCGTACACTAGAATTTAAAGTAAAAATGGTTAGTTGAACATATGGATATGCATCATCGCTATGATGAAGTAGATTTCGATTCCTGAGCCGATATTACATCATAATAACCTTATCTAATGTAAGCCTGACAGGACACTTGTATCTTGAATTTAATTAATTACACGAACGTATAAACCGTGTTCGCTCCTGTATGTTATTAATGTTTTGTTGATATGGACAAGTCAGACATGTTCGGGTAACATAAAAAACCGACTAGTAAAAGCCTCGGTATTTTGTCCGTATGAGTTGAAATCTGGGCCACATCCCCATTCTTCAAGAACCCTACAATAGTTGTTGAGTATTTTGGGCACATCGCTCAAGAGACGGAAAGAGGATATTAGGATATTGGGAATGTATTTGGACCAATCTCGACATCTCCGACAAGATCAAGTCCGAGAAATAACCGGAGCGAAGAATGGAGGCAAGCAGCTCCCGCTGTAGCAGCAGATCAAAAGACTACGATGCTCTGACAGTTGATAAACTTTTGTAAGATGCTTACGTATGTAGTATTCTATAATCTAGCTCAATGCAAATTGTACATAAACCGTATCGAAAACTTGCAGGTCAAATTTCTTATCATGAACCATAGACCGACCCCCGTACGTAATATCACGACATCACAGATATGACTCTCAGGTCAGCCTCTAGGTCTGCAGGAAGGGTTGTAGAACCGATCAGCCGTTACCAGAAGTCTAAATTTAGTGAACGGGCATTCGCAGTGGCAGGCCCAAAAGCGTGGAACTCTTTGCCCTCCGTTATTAGAAACAGTGCGTGCATCAGAGACTTTATTTAACGCACTTTTTCAAAAAATCATTTCCATAAGTGAAAATAACGATTTTTTAATTTAAAAAAACAGATAATTGTAGAACTATAAACAGTTTATGTGTAAAGCGCCCTGAGGTGAAAGTTTTTACGAAAATGGCGCTATACAAATTATCCATTATTATTATTATTATAACATATCTTTGTAAAAATCTAAACAACTTAATATCTAGCCTCACCGAATATGACAGTAAAAGTTGATCTCCGGTGGTCTCCATGTTAAACAAGTCCTAATTCTGTAATAAACTGTAGCATCGTCGCTCAGGGATTTAAATGTTCGCTAAACTTAGTTGACGCTTCTTTTAATACTAATTTTAATTCATATAAAACTTCAATGTCACAATTAGAAATCACTCAAAAAATGATAATAAAAATTATTTAAAAAAAAAAAAAGACTATCCAAGTATGCAACTTTTCACAGATTTTAAAGTACCAAAAATAGTAGACATATACAAAAAAAAATCAATAATAGAAGTTTTTAAAATTAAAAATCAATAAAATTTTAGAAGCGAATTCCGATCTACAAGATAAAACTAAAATATACCGCAACTCAAAATCAATATATTTATCAAGGTATCAAATTGTTTAACAATCTCCCCATCACAATTAGAAAAATTACGGACTATCATAAATTTGTAACTGAAGTTAAAAAAATATGTACACAGACTAAATGAAACATAAATTAACTCGAATATACTCCTTCTCTATACACGAGTCTTACTCTCAGGAAGAAACAAATGTTAAAATATATATATATATCCACTGATTATTGAAATTGTATTATATTTTTAATATTAATAAAAAAAGAAAAAAAAAATTAATGAAGCAGATTATCAATAGATTGTTTAATGACCCTTAAAGATAGTCATATAAATATAAAATAAAGTATAATGTGAAGGCAGAACGGATAATATTAGCTAAATGATATAAGAAAATAAACTAACACGAAGGTGAAGCCATAAAACATGTAATAGCATCATATATTAAAACACTAATAATAATTTTGTATTTTTTCCCAATAGGCTACAAATAATCGGATATTTTCGAAAATATCAACAGCATTTGGAACCACCAAATCAATTTAAATATTCGAAGACAGTGTGACTAGTAGTGCTATAAGGGTTAACCGTGTTTTTGTCCAAACCTCAATGTTGTCCTCATAGACTCTTAAAAATAAAATTGTTAGCCACCAATTTATTAACTAGACTTTTTTGATTTTCATACGAACGGGAATGATGAAATACTAGTGTTTACGCGCCTCGTTACATCGATCGGCACCACCGGGTTTCCTGTGTGAGTATTGCCGCCTTTTTTCGGAAGCTGAGAAGACGGTAACTGAGGCGTCACTCTTATTACATCCCGTGCTTCGACCAGTCCAGCGGTCCAAATAAACCACCAGTGCGCGCTTCGGTCGGTCGAAATTTAAAGAAGACGACCCAGCTAAAAGAACAACCACATCGGACCAGAAAGACAGCAAAATTAAAAAGAGGTTAGTGCAGTTCGTATATCATATGTGTGCTTATTGTTAATCGGAAACCTGCGAACCAGCTATCGAAGGAGTTTACATAAACAACTAGGGTAAATTGAAAAGATTCCAGAATGGGTTTTTTTCCAAATATTTGCACGTAGTGTACGAATTGACTGCAAACATCAAATCGATCTGTCAAACTGTCTGGTTTTGACAAGCATTTAAGTCTGCTTGTGTTCAATCAATGATATAAACGAACTTCCATCGATCAAAAAACTGCAACAGAAGTCAAATCCATGTTGGATGCTGTTCTTGGCGATTAAACACATTATTTTCCATCTTGAGTTCTCGGGTTTTAGAATGAAAGCGTGGCCGCTGGCCGCACACGCACAACTGATAAATTACGTTCAGGGCGTCTACAAATGGCTGCCGCCGCGAAAAATGGAACACCAGAAATAGTAAAGAGAAAAATTGAATTGACATTTGGAAAAAGGCATTTCAGCTACCTCACAACATTCAATTAATGACAAAATAATAATATTCTTTGCGTGGAGTGTCCGTAATTGATTAGGTATTTGAGATTGAACGCGATATTTCTGAAAACATTTAATATTATGACACATCCGATATTCAATATAAAGCGGACAACATTACACGTTTAGACTCATAACATCTATTATTATTATTTCTAATATAAACCATTGTTTCATTTTCTGTAGCTATTTATGATCTTGAGATAAGATTGTATTTTATAACTAACTAATGTACATGTGAGAACATTCAGAACAGGTGAAGAGTAAATAAATAAATCTACATTATATCATACGTACGAGTATACTACTTATTTACAAGATCTATTCATACAATTAGATAGTTGCTTACTTGATCTAATGCTCTGATTTTTATTGTCATTGTTTACAGTTTATAAGTAGTCTAAATAAATGTGTGGGAGGATAGGAACTTAATAATAGGTAATCCTATTATAAATTTCACTTTATACCTACAGCTGAAATCTAAACGCGCACTTACGATTTTCAATAGCCGCTATTGAAAAATCGCAATCGCAAAAACTAAAGAGTGTCCAGCGGAAAATTTTCAAGTTTAATATTAAATAAAAATAAAAACTATAATGTTATTCTCATATTTTATTTATACAAAATGGAGTTTAACGATGCGGATTTTACGTTTTATAAACAATATCGTCTAAATCCCGCCCAGTTCTCTCAAGACACTTTTGCAATCGCGAGAGTAAAGCGTTGGTTTAATGGCATCAACTTCACGGCGGATATTTTTTTGTAGGGCCTGAATTGTTCGAGGATTGTTGCTGTAAATTCTCGACTTAAGGTATCCCTACAAAAAAAAAGTCGCACGGTGCAAGGTCCGGTGACCGAGGTGCCCAGAGTATGGCTCAGTACTTGCTGATTAATGTTGAACCCGGAAAACAGCTGCAGTTGCGATACCAAAAACTCGTCGATCATTCGGCAATACACGTCAGCAGTGACTGTCTCTCGCTGGTTAAAAAAATAAAGGCTAATTATCTTTCGGGCAGAAATTACACACCACACTGTCGTTTTTGGACAATGCAAATATTTTTAATGGCGTTTCCTCGGGTTGTCCGAACACCAGTATCTCATGTTCTGTTTATTAACATAGTCATCGATATGAAAATGTGCTTCGTCAGTAAACAATATATTTCCAAGCGTTCGTGCTATTCCAAAACGTTCCAGCATCGTTATCGCTAAGGTTTCACGTAAAGAATAGTCATTTTCTTTGAGAAACTGCACGATTTGCAGTTTGTGTGGGTGAAACTGTAGTTTATTTTTCAAAATAACGTGCACTGTTGATTTTTTTATTCCAGTACAGGTTGCAATCTTCCTTATCGATTTACGCGAATTGCGCATAATTTTGCATTGACCCTTCTTGTCTGAACTTTTGAACCCATCACCAGATAAGTTGTGTGCTCGGCCCATCACCAACTCGTCGAATATGAAAGTGAGTACAAAAAGCGCGACGCGCACGAAGCAATGAATCGCCGCACTTTAAATATTGCTCAACCGCGAACGCGCGGTGCGCTCCCGGCCAGTGACTCATTGCGTATTTTCAAATCCATCAGGTTTGTTTAAATATAATACAATACATCCACGTTCACACGTTCCAAAATGGCCTCACTGTTATGCAGACGATACGCCGAATGAGACAGAAGTATTAAAAGGAAAAAATGCTAGATGTGTCGAGAAAATAGGTTGAATGGATAGCGCAAAACAGACTTACATTGAATCCATCCAAAACAGAAGCACTATGGACAGCAACACTTAATCCAGGAATCAATATCTGCGAATGTTAAATCTGTAGTTAAGTTGTTGTGCATGCACTGAGAACAGATGAATAGTATTCGGAGACTTCTTCCCCCTGAGGAAAACCGTCTACTCATAAATGCATTTGTGGTGTCATTGGACTATTGTAACAGTATTTATGCTGGCCTGACAATGTTTCACGTGGATAGATTACAATCCATTCTAAATGCGGCAGCACGGTAAATATACGAAGTTTCTAAATTCTCCGCTTTCCTGAAACAGTTGTAATTAAATTGTGCTGGTTGATGTTAAAAGCGATACTTAACATAGCTCATCTGTATCTTCGAGAGCTTTGCATCCCAGACAATTTGAATAGTAAACGTCAAACTCTCAGGTCAACCTCTACTTCAGCCGCAGGAAGGGTTGTAGAACCGACCAGCCGTTGCCAAAAGTCTAAATTTTGCGGTCGCAGGCCCAAAAGCGTGAAACTCTTTGCCCTCCGTCACAAGATACGGTGCATCGAAGATTTTATTTAAAAATAGACAAAAAATATACTTTTTCAAAAAATCATTTCCATAAGTTCAAATATTTAAAAAAAATATACAAAGATGGTGTAGGACAATAAACAATTTATGTGTAAAGCGCCCTTGAGGTGAATTTTTTTACAAAAATGGCGCTGTTAATATTATCAATGTTAGAAGACAATCAAATTAGTTCAATTTTCATACTTAGTTTGAAAATATTAACTCAAAGAGAAAAATCTCTTGTTAAGAGAACGATAATTATCGGGATCGGAAAGAGATCGTTGACATTATGTACATATATAATTTAAAATAAAAATACAATTTATGTAATCAGTTCAGTTCAGTGCCGATAAATCAGCGTTTATTGGTAATAAACATTTTAATAGCTTGCAACAACTTTTTTTTTCATACATAACAAAATATATCAGCAAAATACATATTCATAACGAATTAATTAATTAATATGAATTAAATATATTAATTAGAAAAATATACAATCAATTTTATCGAAAAATATTGTTGTTGCGCCACCGGGATTCGAACCTGGATCTCTTTCCTAAGCGGGGAAGGTGCATTATTAATATATTTAATTAATATTTAAAATATCACACCTATGTTCTGAATAATTACAACTTCACAATAAGAATGTGTTCTAAATAATAAAGTTGTATCAATGTGTCCAAAATTTAATAAAAATGAATTGATAATTCTGGCGTCTGCTATCAGATTACTCAAAAGTATTTGAGATTCTGTAAAAATAAGGCTCTTTCAAATAATGGAACGATTAAATGTATTAATATCAAAAAGGTGACATATAGGTTCGAAAATTTGTCGCTAAAAATATTGTCGCTGTAGCATAGTTGGATAATGCACCTTCCCCGGTTAGGAAAGAGATCCAGGTTCGAATCCCGGTGGCGCAACAACAATATTTTTCGATAAAATTGATTTTATAGGATAGCTTTCTATTAATATAATTAAAATATCCAGACCGTCTGTATTTGAATAATTACAATTCACAATGAGAATGGGTTCTCTATAATTGTTTAATTTTTGCATGCTGTGGTCCTCACCTGCAACGCTTAGTATCTATAAATATACCTGGTTTTGAGGCAGGTAGAAATTATTTTTTTTCCTTAGCTTAGTACAGATTAGGGCCTATACTAAATCAAATTACATTTTTATAATACCATTTTTCTATCTGTTAGGTTAGTTTTAGGTTGTGTATTGTGATGATAAAAATTGATTTAAACAAGAAAATAAGATTAATAGAACGATCAAAAATAGGTAAAAATATTTCAAATATTTAAAAAAAGAAAGGAATTATACTGTATAATTATAAAACTATTGTTACAACAAGGATTTGGATTCTACGTCAGTACACCTCTGTAATGCAACAATAATAAAACCTGTCATTTATCTATTGTTAATTTATGATTCAATAAATTGTAATTATTAACAATAATTTTCCAAAAAAACTGTAATTTTTCACCAGTATACACATTTTAATGGCGGTTTTCATGTTGCAATTAAATATTACCCGACACTTTCTTGATTCCTATTAGTATATAGACTTGGATTTGTTTCTGAGTCAGATGACTCGTGATTCGGTATAGCGTACCAGAAATTTCAAGTCGTGATGAGTTTCCACAAGATATGGCAAATCAGGGAAGCAGTAAATGATTTTCATCAATGTTAGAATAAGGCGGCACTGTACATAAGTGTCGCGTCTAATTAATTTGAAATACTAAATTCCAGTAAATTGTGTAGAGGGTTTATTCAGTAATTTTTAACTTTTTTTTTTTTTTCCAATTCTTAGAAATCTACGATACTCTGAGTAATCTCATGCGGCTAGATCGCCAAATCTACTACTACAAGTGCATCAGCGCTAATCGCTTTTGACACTTTTTCTAAAAACTAACTTATTGTAATAAAACATGTATGTGTTTATATTAATACATGAATTGGAAGGGTAAAAAATTCTGATAAAAAAACCTCCTAAAAATTTATCGGAAGTTAAATATTTCAAATTAATTTGGCGCGCACTTTATGTACAGTGCGTTTATTTAGCGTAATACTTATATTTAAACTAAATAAATAATACTAATTAAAAATATATTGTTTCTATTGTTTTTACAAGTCCATTTTATTGGAAAGTTTCAGTCCGTCGCTGTCCGCTTTGTGTGCATCTCAGTCCGGAGGTTTCGAGCGCGTTGCTTCGCTGCAAGTGAAATAGTGCCTGCGGCAAGTGTGTTTGTATCTGATAAGGATTAAGCTATGTTGTGCTGTACGAGCCGAGGCCCCGATGAGAAGGTTTCTGAGAAGGATGGGTGCAGATTTGTGGATGTTTGCTGATTATTGATCGAAACATTGCACATGGGTTCACCATTTGTGCTGGTGGTGTAATCTGGTTAAATTTTTTTTGGGTGAGGTGTTGTGGATGATTTTAAGCGGCTTTGTTTTGTATCACCTTGGTGAGCTGCGGGTATTTTGTTTTGTGTATGCTGCTGATGGCAGGCGCTGGTAGGTGATAGTAGGCAGAACCTCATACTGTGGTATATTATTGTCTTGTGAGTATAGAATTTTTTATTCCCTTCAATTCATGTATTAATATAAAACACTTATGATTTTTTTTACAATAAGGGTAGTTAGTAAAAGTGTCAAAGCGATTAGCGCTGATGCTTGTAGTAGTAGATTTGGCGGTCTAGCCGCATGTAGAGTACTCAGAGTATCGTAGACTCTAAGGAATTGGAAAAAAAAAATGATTTTCAATAAAAAAATAATAAATTTGAATGAAAAGCGTAAAGTACAAAAATCAACGTACTTCTTCATTTTTAAAAATTTCTTTGGTGGTTTACAAAGGCGCCACTAGTGGGTCGGTCGTCAATAAAAGGGATTAAATGACAGATGATGACTTTTAATTTTTTATCATACAGAACAGGTCGTTTTTCCAATCCAAAAGTTAACACTGTTCTATTATATCATCATTGACGATATTAATAATGCATCAGCACTAACAGGTCAGACATTATTCATTAGAAAACAAATGTTTTAATGTTTCCTCACCGAGGCAACTGGCTGAAATGCAACTGAACAGCACCAACTGCGTGCAGGTTCATTGTTAAGTGCCAACTGCACCACCTGCCTTCCAAGAAGTTGATCACGTATTGTTATCTAAAGAATTAATCTCGAGCTAATGTTGACCACTGGTATACAATGCCTATTCTTTAAGACCACACAACCGATCTGCATCGTACTGTTCTATCTTTTGTAAACGGACTTGTATTGAAGCTTCACTGGACATCTTGCTACTTTAATCTATTGCGTGCGAATGCCTAGGTTCCAGTTAGCACCTGGCCCGGTGTGCACCGATAAAAAACCACAGTGAGTGATATTTTCAGATCAGATTGTGTTAGACGTCACGAGGGAGAACTGAAAGCCTATTCGTTTCAATACATCTCCGAGAATTGGTTAATTGTACACTTAAACTCAATAAATATTATTACTTCAAGCCGCCAAGTCTTCATATTCAAAATATTATTTGATAGTACATAACGTCATTATGTGATTCATTTTAATTTGTCACAGATGATATTTCAATCGCCGCGATTACTTCATACTGCGTTCGTACTTAGAACTGTGATTTCTATTTGTCGACCAATAGAAAACTGCCAAGTGCGCGCCCAGCCTAATTCCGGGTTTCGCGCTAGCGGCGCACATATGCGGGTATGTA
This sequence comes from Eubasilissa splendida, assembly GCA_031772225.1. Taxonomy (NCBI): domain Eukaryota; kingdom Metazoa; phylum Arthropoda; class Insecta; order Trichoptera; family Phryganeidae; genus Eubasilissa; species Eubasilissa splendida. Next base: position 23,443,379 of record CM062845.1, on the reverse strand, counting down.
CGTACCTGGAATATTTCTTCGCCCTGAGAAGCCAAGCGGGCGAGCAGTTCTTTTTTATTCTATGTTTATGATTGTCGAAGCCAGGAAACGGCAAAAAATGGGACTGGGCTGGTCAGGAATGCTCGCTCGGGGCGGGACAGTGAGATAGCAAATATGGGACGTGACAATGGCGTAACTAAAAAAAAAATTGGGCCCGATGCAAAGTGTAAAAAAAACATTGGGCCCCATGTAAGACACAAGTTAATCCGTCAAATAATAATAGCAAAATTGGTATCTTGTCTCCTATAATAATCACACTTTAAATATTAATTAAATATATTAATTATAAAGATATACATATAAAATCAATTTTATCGAAAAATATTGTTGTTGCGCTACCGGGATACGAACCTGGATCTCTTCCCTAACCGGGAGAGGTGCTTTATCCAACTAAGCTACAGCGGCATTATCTTTAGCGACAATTTTTCGACCCTATATGTTACCTTTTTGAAATCAATACATTTAATCGTTCCATCATTTGACAGAGCCATCTACCTTATTTTTACAGAATCTCAAAATACCTTTAAGTAAATCTGATAGTAGACGCCAGAATTATCAATTCATTTTTATTAAATTTTACTATTAAAACAACAATATTTTTCGATAAAATTGATTTTATATGTATATCTTTATAATTAATATATTTAATTCATATTTAAAATATCACAGACCTATGTTCTGAATAATTACAACTTCACAATAAGAATGTGTTCTTCTAAAAAAAATAAAAAAATCACACTTTCATGAAAAAAATTATATGCATTCGAAAGTGAAAAAATCTTCGACAGCTTTACGGCAATTTTCGCTTTGCGGTGATTGTCTGGTTTCTAACGCGAGCATTAGCGGTACTACTGTTTACATCGTATTTTTGTTATGCACGTAAATAATGATTTATTAAGTTTTATTATTAGTTTTCTTGCTGTGTTGTCTTTATTAGTTCATATGAGGAAAAGTACCAATACCATATTACCGGGTGCAGATCTCTTGGGCCCTATCTAAAGCGTAAAGCGCCACCGGCACGTGATGTCTAGCGATTAGCGTCACAGATAAGAAACGAATTAAGTAGAAAAGTTGTACGCCTATTTACACAGAATAATTTATTCGAATGCGAAAATTGCAATGGGTAAAGTCACGCAAAATTATTATTATTATTTATAAAGATGTAGACAGTCATCGAGACAAAGGATGGTTTTTTAAATTTATATTTATGAACTGCACAGGTTTAGCTTTTACGTACTTTATTTTTATACGCGCCAATTGAATTTTAAATTCCAAGGTAGCCAAAGGTAGTTCAGATAAATACTAAAAAGGCGCTTCATCTTCTCTACCTCTGATGTAAACAGCGTGATGTCAAGTTAGTTCAGAATCATACCGTTTTTTTTTCTCCGGCTCACGTCGGTTCACTGTTGCAAAATTAATTGATCTTATTTTATAAATTCGATTGATACATATATCTTGTATTTACGGGACTGTTACCGTATTTCACTCTTCCCTCCCATATTTAATTCCTTTCCTTTTTTATCCCATATAACGAAATTAAACGACTCGAAAAATGTAGTTTATCTCATCTCACAATCTTAACATCTAAAAACACTGTCCCGTATCCATGTTCGACACCATAACAAACGATTGAAGGTAATAATATTGTAAATAATAAAAATGATACAATGGTTTAAATTCATGGTTCTTCGTTCTTGTGGTTTTCCGTTGCTCGATCGTGGCCACAGATGTCGCACAGGCTTTAGCCAGCTTAAAAATTTACGAAATACGTAACATTAAACATACTCTCAGCTGACTCAGCTTGCACCTTGCAGGTCTCAGTTGTTGTTTGTCAATGGTTCTCTGTCGGAGTGTATGTGTTCCTCCGTTAAATTAGTGGTGTTTCTGCGAGATATATTTTTTCTAAATTGTTTTACACTGGTTCATCTTTAATCAGTATCCAGTTCCGAAATTATTCATTGTTTTTCTATAATTTTGGTCTGTTTCCCTGTTGTTGAGGAAAACAAGTAGGTTAAACGTCAAAACTTTCACCTAACAAACTTTCCCCTGACATTCTTGCGATAATCTAGCGCTAATTTAATAGTTTTTTGATTTCGTAATACGTTTGCTTTTCAAAATGAGTTTCAGTCGCTTAAACAGGACACTTCTGCAGAAGAATTATTTAACAAATGTTTTCTTAAATAATGGGGATATCGCTTCGCAAGTGCTCCGACCGACACTGCTGCATGACAGAAGTCGTAGGAATTTCTCGTCGTCTTCTACGAAATATGCTAGCTGTACTCAGCCAAAGCCAGATTGGAATCGCGCAGTTAGCGAAGCTGAGAAAATTGTCGGTTATCCTACATCCTTCTTGAGCTTGCGGTGGCTGTTGAGTGACGAGATAGCGAATGTCGCCCTTCACCTCAGGAAACTCGTTGGAAGCGACCACCCTCTCTTGAAGACTGCCAAGTAAGTTCATAAGTTAAGGTTCTATTTGTGACAAGTTTAGAACAATCCCCATTATATTTTATAATTACAAGGACATGTTACAATAGTATCTCACATTACATCCATGACCTTGTGAGTACCAACAATAATTAGCAGTGGCGTGACTATAAAAATTCGGCCCTAATGCAAAATGGAGAAAAAGGCCTTTCTGTATATGTATTGTGTATAGAATAAAAGAATATTAAGTACCAGCTACACAGTTTTATACATTAATTTGCTATAAGATTCATATATCTAAATTGCTAATAAGAACAAAATTAATCCCTTGCCTCTTATAATATTCACTGTGTGTTTTTAGGCATTTGTATGGACTCGCAACTGAAAAAAATCCTAGCATAGCTTTTCGGCGATGGTTACCCCACACAATAGAGAAAACGTCATACTATTATAACACAGCCTTTTTAACAGGAAAACTATATTACAAAATTAGGAATGTAACTGTAAAAATAATATAAACGCAACATGAATTTGCTAATCTTTTACAAAAAAAAAATATATATTTCCCTAGTGAAAGTACAAACAATCCCTTTCTGACAAAAATCAGAATGAGTCAAGCGGAAAGTCTCATACATGTTAACCTTTACCATACCGTGATAATTTGGAGCATTCATCAAGTCCTATACAACCTTCCTTTTTATCTCTTTTCATTTAATCAGTGAAAAGGCACGCAATTAAATTTGCATGCTTGTTATTCACTGTGAAATTGATGTGTGATCTCACTCTGTCTTACCGCAAGTGATATCTTTGCCAACATATTAATTTTACAATAGATAAAATAGAAAAATAATTATTTTTGTTACGCTTTACATAATTGATTTTTCACTATTCATTTCTAAGCGTAGATGCTTTCCTTAGGATGAACTAATTTATGAATATTTTGTTGTGTGTATTTACCGATATATTAGGGTGGTACACCTGTGTTATTGCACGGTTTGGGAAAGGTTAAAATGCCATTTGCAAACGTGTGCGTTTGAACACTGAACTTTATAAATGTGAGAAATCCTCGACATGTCATTCGCTAGTGTGTGTTACATTGGACATTTATATTTTCCCGCGTTGCACACTGTAACATCCTGATTTTAAACTGGTCGTTGCAACATTTTTCATTGTACATATAAATTAACCTTGAGAATGGGAAATGTCAGTTGGCTTGTATAATAGTAAATGTACATTAAGATTTTTAAGCATCTGTTTGTTTTTCTAATAACTATGGTTTTTTTTTTTACTGGTGTACACTATATTTAGTACTAGACCTTTAGTACTGAAGGTGTAGGTTTCACAACGGTCTGGGTCTATCAATCATGTCTACGCAATTTACAAAGTTTGCTGAAATCTATCTATAGTGTATAATGTAAAGAATATTTATGCAAATATATGCACCAACTGTCGAATCAGAAGATACTGTTCGGCGATGTACTAAATCGAAAAATGCTCCTGATAACGGGAGACTGAAATGTCACATGCCTCCGCCATGGTCAACCCAAGAAACCATGGCAGACGTCATCTTCGTAACGAGGGACTTCCGAAGAAGGAGCATCAAAAGTAAACACTAAATCTCAGTGTGCGTGAATCTAAATTCCGGTATTCACAATTAGCGCAGTAGTATTAGATTTCATCTTTATACATACTGTTAGTGTTGGAACATTTGGATATTGTGTGTACTGAGATGTATTTCGTATTTGTGTGTGTTCTTCCAATTTAAAAATTGCTAATGTACCCACCTCTCCCCTATGCGATTTTGAAAAGAGTTGATGAAAACAGGTTTTTTAAATAGAAATTAAGATCTTTTGACGTAATGTAATGAATAAATTAATAATTCTATACCTACTTACAAACATTTGTGAAATTGAGGAAAATGTGTGTTCATGTGGTTATCTTATGCAGATGAGACTGATCTTTCATTTTAGAGATTTGGTGATAAAGGTCATCAGTTAATGATTCTGATTGCGTACAAATTATAATAAACAGTAATTGACAGCGCGCTCTGTACTATTCTTTATGCGAGTTTCGGTACGAGTCTCGAGAAAAGTCTCACATGTGTGAAACGTGTAATCTTAAGGTGTAGTGTTTTTAATAGTTTCGATTTTCATGAAATTTCCGACAAACTACTTCAATTCACATATAATCAATTGATTAAAGGCTTGCAAGTAGATGAGTTTGAGTGAATAATTTATATTTATTAAAGAGAACACATTATTTTTGTGAAGTTGTAATTATTCAGAACATAGGTCTGTGATATTTTCAATACTAATTAAATGTATTAATTAGAAAGATATATGTACATATAATATCAATTTTATCAAAAAATATTGTTGTTGCGCAACTATGCTACAGCGACAATACTTTTGATAACAAATTTTTGAACCTATATGTTACAGTTTTCAAATTAATAATGGCTTTCAAATAATGGAATGATAGATGTATTAATTTGAAAAGTGTAACATATATAATAGGTTCGAAAATTTGTCATCAAAAGTACTGTCGCTGTAGCTTAGTTGGATAATGCACCTTCCCCGGTTTGAAAAGAGATCCAGGTTCGAATCCCGGTAGTGCAACAACAATATTTTTCAATAAAATTGATTTTATATGTATATCTTTCTAATTAATACATTTAATTATTATTTAATTTATTTGGATTTGTAGGTCCATTTTGCTTATAAGTACCCAGCAAAACTGCAGATGAGACCTCCTGGATGGGTATACGCAGTATTTCAAAAATTTTCAGTGAAGATCTGCAGTCTGGGTTTCTAAAAATTATTGTGGCAAACAGTTGAATGCCAGAAGATCCCCGTTGATTGTTAAGAAAGGATGAAATTAAAAATATATTTGTTAGTATGTATTTGGCCGTTGTAATCTTTACAAACATTTTAATTTTCTCTGAATGAATTATCATGATACAGGCGGGCCCCTGCAAAGCCCAATACCCTTGTGCATATATGGTATGAATACAAGTATGAGCGCTAAGGATGTAGTCTTCTGTTAAGTCTGTTGCAAGGGGTCTGGGAAAAGTAAGTCCCTAAGGATATAACACAACATTTAAAAAAATTATAACAGCCATGATCTCTCCTGACACTCAAAATTTTTAATAGGATTAAAGGCTTCTCAAAAAGAAGGATCCGCGGTCATGTAGCCTAATGGGTGCCAAATATGTACAAAGTTTTAATTTTTCAAAGAATAGTTCTCTTCCTCAGGATGAGTTGTATACCCATGTTCAAAATTGACATTGGCAGAGGGTTAGCATGAAGGAAGGGGAGGAGGGGGGGGGAAACCAAAATTGGAGTAAGAGGAATTAATTAGAGAATTACATGGTTGTTAGAAGGGGAAGGATGGTTAATTGGGAAAATATTTAATATTTAATTACAAATTTTATCTCTCAATTTTTCTAATCTCTAATATTTCTAAATTGTTAATCTGCGAGATCTTATAACTTGTATGTAATATTTTTAAAAATGTATTTGTGAAATTTGGGGGAGGTTAATTATAAAAGTATATGTTTTATTTGTCCGACATGCTGTTTAAAACGTGACAACTCTTTTGTGACTGCGCGCCCCGCACGCCGCCCGCCGAGCGCTCTTGGTCATGTTCTAATAAATGATTTGAAAATTCCGAGTCATTATTGCTATTTAAAGCTCTGAGATGTTCTTTAACCCTTATTTTAAAGTTTATAGTAGTATTTCCAATATAAAAATAATTACAATTGTTACATTTAAGTTTATAAATCCCTGATTTCTTGGTACAAAGTTTGAATTAATTTTTTTAAATTTCAAAACTTTGCGGAGTCTTATGCCAGTTCTAGGTTCTTGGCGGCTGTCGTGCGCAACGCGACCTCGTCCTTAGAGATGCCACAGCATTGGATGCAGGCCAGAAATTAATTTTTGATTTATAATTACACTGTATTATCACTGTACTTTTGAAAATAATGTCAATCATGGACAAGTGCTAATAATCCAAAATCAATATTTTAAAACATTTATTTAATATTTGATTTCAGGAACTTGCTTTCCAATAGTAAGAATAATATGCAGGCGTGGGGGCTTATTGTCCTACTGGTATCCAAAGCGGCTGGACACAGTCCTGAAATACCGGATATGGAACAAGACAAGTGTGCTGGAGTTCTTCACAGGTACATGTTTATGCGTAGGAAAAATAATAAATATTTGCTAATGTTTAAATATACATGAGACACGAGGTGTACAAATTCTCTATGTAAACAATCTGAGCATGGGATATGAATATAAAGACAACAATTGCGTAGGGTCAACACGCACATCACGTGACTCCATTGGAGCCACGTGATGTCATACCACAGTGTCAGCACTACGCTGTTAGAGCGATGCAACTTCAAAAATAATAATGAAATAGAAATTTCAAAGTGACTTATTAATGATGATGTGTAAAACGAGGCATGTCTATATAGTGGAATCGCAATTTTACATGCCCGAAATTCACGTTTTCCCTCCATTTGTGTATTATTTCTGAAGTCCCGTGTCATTTTAATATATTTAAAATCCTGTTTTACGTTCGTCTTTCCTGCGATTTACGTCTAAAATTGATTCAAATTTTGACAATAATTAAATACGCCCAACGTAACAACATTGAACAGAGTGGAAATTGATGAAATAGTGGACAGTCATATAAACGAAAACTTGACAGAAGAAGAACCTTCCGACGAAGAAATGTCTGTTCATATCATCAACCCAGTTCCTACAAAGGACGATGTCATGAGGCATATTGAAGGCCTCAAAGCATATTTTATTAGTATTAGTAATTTACCACCAGAAACCTTTAATTTAATTAACGATATTGAAAGAAATATTCAAAAACAACATCGACAACAAAAAACATTGTTTCATTTTTAAGTAAAAAATAAGTTTATTTTTCTGTTTTTTTTTAATACCCCCAGTTTACATTTTCCCTCTGTTAACATTTTTTTTTCTTGGCCCCTTCAAAAACTTAATTCGGGGCTCCACTGTATATGTAGTTATGTAGACTGCAAGAATTTGCATACCAGCTCCTGAAATGCTTAAATAAATAAATTTGTGCATTTACATGAACCCTTATATTTTCCTGACAGTACACATGATTACATTTCAGTCAGCGTACTCTTGCTGAAGTGACAGAAATGATCAGAACAAGTCATTTAGTCCACAAGAGCCTGGTGAACTTGCAGCCTGTCCAGGAAGGAGGAACCGTTCCGGCGGACTTTGGTGACATGACCTTCGGTAACAAGATAGCTCTCCTGAGCGGAGACTACCTCCTGGGTAATTCTTGCTCTGAACTCGCTCTACTAAGGTAAACACACGGGACAAATACATTTATATCTTAAAATGTATAAAATATGAATTAAATATATTAATTAGAAAGATATACATATAAAATCAATTTTATTGAAAAATATTGTTGTTGCGCCACCGGGATTCGAACCTGGATCTCTTTCCAAACCGAGGAAGGTGCATTCACTTTTACAAATTAATACATATATCGTTACATTATTTGAAAGCCACCTTTCCCGGTTTGGAACCTCATTATTAAAATAATACTATTCCCGTGCTATCTGAAAATTTAAAGTAGCTGAGTAATTAAACTTAAAACCGATTAATAAAATACCTAAAAAATTAAATCGCAAATAACTGATTATTAATAAATAAATAATGAATATGAAATAAATATATTAATTAGAAAGATATACATATAAAATCAATTCTATCAAAAATATTGTTGTTGCGCCACCGGGATTCGAACCTGGATCTTTTTCCTAACCGGGGAAGGTGCATTATCCAACTATGCTACAGCGACAATATTTTTAGCAACAATTTTCGAACCTATATGTTACCTTTTTGATATTAATACATTTAATCGTTCCATTATTTGAAAGAGCCATCTACCTTATTTTTACAGAATCTCAAATACCTTTGAGTAAACTGATAGCAGATGCCAGAATTATAAATTCATATTTAAAATATCACAGACCTATGTTCTGAATAATTACAACTTCACAATAAGAATGTGTTCTCCTAATAAAATGTATAACGTTATCATAACACATTCACTTTGTTTGCAGGAGTCAAGAACTGAACGTTTTGATATCATCGGCAGTTCGTGATCTGGTAGAAGCTGAATTTTTGGGAGACAGTGACACACAAAATAATCCTTTACCTTCGAGGCCTTCAACGGATGGGGGAACTCCACCCGTCAAAGGTATGATTTTTACATTAAAATAAAATTTGATTCGCGACTATCGCAACTAACGCAAACTAGAACCATCGAGTGGAAGAATTTAAAGATGACAAGTAAAGCTATGCATGTGCTTTGCATAATTTTTCACAAAATCAGCTCCAAATGTACACTAACTAAAAGTAATACTTAGCATATCTTATGTTTTGAAAACATGTCTTCGCTTAAATAGACATGTTGCAAAACAACACAAGTCTCTATTTGAAGCGAATATTTTAGATGTGGTACTATTTTATATCATAAAATATCTTCATTTAATAGCTTGAAGAATTTCTCAAGAATAATAGTAATATTATTAATATTTTTCAAGAACGTAAATTAACTCACACAGATATACTTTTTACAAACATATGGTTTCGAAAGGGTTTAGTATTTCTTTCAGATGAATCCAACCTTTAAAAACAATACAGTCCATTGTACTTTTACAGCACCAGCATTAACACTATTATATAAATCCATGCTTAGCGCATGTCATGTTTAATTTACTACATCACTCTGTGACATTAAAACTTTAATTCATCAGTGTGGAATTGCCGCATCGAGCCCTTGAATGTAGCGGGATTAATGGGACACGCTGCCCCTGAGTGGACGGCCCGCCACGAACTAACTGCCGGGACTCTGCTGGGCAAGAGCTGTCAGGGGGCACTCATTCTCGCTAAACAGCCTAAAGACATGCAAAGACTGGTAATACTTTATTTATCAGATATTTTATACGGGATAGATGACATTATTTGTACATTCACACCATGGTTTGACATTACAAAGGATGTCAAGCAGGGTTGAGTAATGTCTCCATGGCTGTTCAACTTGTATATGGATAAATGTGTGAAAGAACTGAAATTTATGAATGTAGGAGCAAAAATGAGCATTTGATTGTATGCTGTTTATTGTACGCCGATGATGCAGTACTAATGGCGAATAATGAACAGGAACTACACAGTCTAGTTAGTAGAATGTACAATGTATGCAAGGAAAGCTACCTCATGATGAATGTTAACAGGTCGAAAGTGATGGTATTCGAGAACAAGGAAAGCAAGATAGTAATGAATGTTTGTAACAAGTAGATGAGTTTGTGTATTTGGGAAGTATGTTTGATAGAAACGGAAAGGCTGAGAATGATATCGAAAGAAGGGTGACTGCAGGAAATAAAGTGAACGGCGCTTTGAATGGAATTATAGCTAATGGGAACTTGTCAACTAAGGCAAGACTAGCGGTTCACAATGGAGTGCTGGTACCGACACTGATGTATAGAAGTGAGGCCTGGAGCTGGCAGAAGAGGAACAAAAGTAGATTGAATGCAGTGGAAATGAGATCACTTATGATCGCGTATATGAATGAGGAGAGAATGGTAAGAAAGGTATATGACGCAAATGTTGATGGCACCAGAGATAGAGAACGTCCGCGGAAGACTTGGCATGACCAGGTAAACCAGATAATGGAGAATGGTTCTGTTAGAAGCCTCAACAATCGGCGAGCTTGTATGAGAAGATGTATGAATGTGGATGAGGCGAGAATTGTGTATCAGAACAGAAGAATGTGGCGCTCTATCCTCTCTGCCTACCCCCGCGGAGAAACGGCATGATAGTAAGTAAGTTCATAATTAGCCACTCACCATTACGACAGAACTGTTGTACAATAGAAAGTCGAAGATGTGCGTCAGCTCTTAACATTGTCCACCCTGCTCTGGTCGTTGATTGAAGGTGTGGAGTTTTACAAACATTGCAAGTAAACAGTATTACAAAATGTTTGTTTTTTTTTCGAATTATTAATTATGTAAATTTACTTATTAATTGATTCAGTTGAATAGTTCTAGCCAACGGAACATGATGTCACCACATATTTACAATTGCCATCATTTTTTTGATAAAAAAAACTATCAAGTTTTACTTATCTTCAGCGGTATAGTGCTAAATAAAAAAGTACATATGTATATTTTATACAATTTTAAAAATATTTCCTAAATGTAAAAAAAATAATCTGTAATAATGTTTTTTTTTTAGCATTTTTATTGTCGTCATTAACAGCGTTAGCATCATTTTTGCAGTAACATTTGAAATTTTTTAAATTTTCAATTAACAATTTTATAATATACAGTAAACACATGTACATTATTTAATAAATAAAATAATTAAAAATATAATACAGGTTAAATATACATATTATTGTTTTTCAGGCTTACCTGTTTGGTTCTCACTTGGCACTTGCGTGGCAGGCCTGCCTAGACCTAGAGCCCTTCGCAGGTCCTTGTACCGAGCCCTTCTCGTTAGTAGGAGCCCCTGTCATGTTTACGCTCGCCCATCGGCCACATCTGTATAGCTACATTGAAGCGGGCCGAGATAACGTCAACGATGTGGACTATGAAAGTGTATGTAATTTAAGTTATATAATTATTAATAAATAATAAATTTGTGTAATTTTATAGAAATTTTTAAACAAATTTAAGGAGAGAGCATTTATAAGTATCTTCCACGCAAGGTATCCACCCGCTTACCTTGCATTACTAATTAAATGATCACATTTTGAGCGAAAAGTTGATAGTGAAAAGAGTGAAAATAAGTAATATTAACAGTACATTTTAGTATTTACATTGGAAAGTACACAAAAATGTAGAAAAATATCATGGGGTAGGTTCTTGATACGTAATTGTTTTCTTTTCTTACTTAATATATAATTACATATATGTTGATGCCACTGCATTTCTATAACTTACAGTAATGAAATATTATGTCATTTATATTTTTATTTAAATTACTGTGTCAGTGAAACCGTATAGATTTTAAATCCGTATTGTACAGCACATAACCATTAAATCTGTATTGTACAGCACATAACCATTAAATCCGTATTGTAGAGCACATGACCATATGATGATAATCTTCAAATTATTTTTATATCAAGGTCGATGGTTTTTTTAAACATCGGTTCACCATTGCCAAAATATTTGCGTAAACATAAGAGGCTACTGATTATAAAAGAAATGAATAAATAATTAATTTTTAATAATAAGAATAAGATCGTTTCTAATTCATTATATTGTGACTTATAGCTTCATGCTGAGGTGCTCGCGGGCCCGGGGGTGGAGCAAGCCAGACTTCTGCAGCGTGAGCACAGCGCCGCTGCCACCCAGGTTCTGGAGAACTTTCCCAACTGTGACGCCCGCACCGCACTTCAAAACATCATTATGGCAATGCAGAACCTCTGAACGGGGTTTCCACTTCAAATTAATTTTCAGAACCTTCTGTGCAGAGTTTTATATGTCGTTGCGACATGATATCTGGCCTTATATGACCTAACACTTGCAGTCTATCGCAGCATCCTGTGGCGTAGTGATGGATCCCGCATTATGCCATATAATAGCCGGATACCGTATACAGTATCAAAACTTTGCACATGGAAGATTTATTATATATTCTTTAAACATTTTTCAAAATTCATTCCTTACAATTTTAGTTAATAGTCACAATTGTTTGTGATAATTTTCATTTTGCTTTTCAAGTCTTAATAAAGAAAACAGTGATTTTTTTAATTTCCTTATCAATTTTGATAAATTCTGAAAAGAAAATGAGTAATTTTATGTATTCAAAAATATTAAAAGCTAAATCTTCTACTATACAATATTTTTAAAAATAAATTTTACTATTAAAACATAATTCAACTGCATAATTTTTCACATAGATACACTTCCCACTTATTAAATGAGTGTGTATTTAATTAAAGTAATGAAAATATCAAAAAAGAGTATGTATTTTTTTAGCAATCACATTTTTTATTTATTAAATATCCATAGCCATAGGAATGAAAAGCCGTAAAGAGAAACAGAATATTTAAATTAATCTTGCTTTTCTATATCTATAACAATAAATTATTTCAAGTAATCTCTTGGATTACTGGTGTTCTTGAATCCTCTTGAATTTTCCTATTTCAATATAGATTCTCTTTAGTACAGTAAAACCCTGTTAATTTGTAATTCAAGAAACTGACATTTTTTTTAATTATGCAAACTATAAATATACATTCCTAAAAAAAAAAACACGTAATTAGTCAAAACATTGCAAAGTTTTCTCCAGTGATGAAAGAAACAAAGTATTTTAATTAGCAACAAACAATTGCCAACTTACAAAGTGAGACCAGGTTTCACTATATTAATGTGACAATACAGTATCAAATCAACAGACTGATTATCTCTAAAGTAATAAGTACCTGATTAAAAAATAAATTTGTTTTAGAAGCAAAATACCGTTAAATTGATGGAATTAACTTCTCACATTCTCAAAATTATGCTATTTTACATTGAAGTGATGTTATTATATTTACATATTCATTTGTCATTTCTTCTCCAATTGATCAAATAAATGTTTATTAATATTAATTATAATAAAAAATATTCTTGAAAACACATCATGCGAACCAAAAATTGCATATTGGGACTGCTTGGGATTTCTAATATATATTTTAAAAAGTTCATTATATGGTGGGGCATGAATCTTGCTATAAAAACAAATCCATTTTTTTCACAATTCCGTAGAGTCTACGATACTCTACATGCGCTATAATGCTTAATTTGCTACCATGAGTGCATCCAGCGCTACTTGTTTTGACACTTTTAATAACTTCCTTATTATTACTAATATAAAAAAGTGTTTTATATTGATGCATGAACTGGAAGGATTAAAAAGTCTATAAAAACCCTCTAAACTGCAATTCAATGTAATTTAAAAAAAAATAATTCAGTTTAAATGTCCCCCACTCTCGTTGATATCAATTTCTAATGCCAATTGTCTGGTTGAAATCGTTAGATCATTTTGAATGGTGGCAGCTACTGTGGTGATGTTACTCGTTGTCAATTGTAATTGACATTTCCAATCTCGTTAAACTGCTCCACATTCTATATTTGGTCTACCTGCTCGGAATATCCCATTTTCCTTCTTTTCTCAAATTAGGGACATTGATTCAAAATACAGTTAAACTACCGCTCTCGTCTATATACCTTTTCTGTATTAAATATTTAATCTACTATAATTATTTTGGACAAAAAATTACAAAGAATAATAAAAAATTAAAAAGGTTTTTAAGTTTATTTTTGTGGCAAGATTCAGGCCCCACCCTATATTTACAATTATGTGTGATAAATAACAATTTTTAGATTGTCATTAAGTTGCCTGTATCTATTTTCAAAAATGATTTTGATTAAATACTATGTACTTAATATGTGTATATTTTTATTGAAAAGAAGTACAGAAAATTACAGTACTTATATTGTCGTGGTAAATGCAATAGGCTGTATATCAAAAATACCAAACTTTTCAGGAGAGACAAACAACTACTCCATCTCACCGATTCTTTCGCAAATTTATTCTCTTAATTGAAATTGTTCTCTGTTAACGGTTTTATCACCATTTTGACGTATGTTGCGTATTACGTCTCACTAGGTTGATAATTTTTTGTCTCACCTGAAAAGTTTGTTATTTTTGATACCTATTCCCAGCCTATTCCATTTACGACAGCGATATATTTATTTCAAGAACAGTTTATTTAGCTTTAAAAAAAAAGTGTTTGGAAAAATATATTTAGGATTGTGTAAAGATCTTTCCGTCCACTAGTTTAAGATTGTTTTATGTAATAATTAATGTTGATATTGACTTGAGGATAGTCACAATTTTCAAATATTATTCTTCATTTTGTCAGAATTAGTGGCTCTAATTACATACACTGACATTTTTATTTTATTTTTAATGTTACCTTAATTTTAAAGTTTTTCTAAATCTTTTATACTGTTACTGTGTATCCATTCCATATATGTAATTTTACTTGTTTACAATTTTTTTATATAATGAAAAATAAAAGCTTTATTTTTTACTATTTTTAATTATTATTTTACTGTTTTTATTCAATTTTTATGCATTGATGTACCTTTAGATCAGATTGGCTCTGATTTTAATTGAGTGGTGTCGGATGCCTGAGAATGGTTAAGTTTTGTTCATGGATAATCTTTTGGGGTAGGTAATTAAAATTAAATGCATCAATTAGATGTCCAAAAAATTTAACAAAATGAAATGGAAAAATTACTAGCGTCTCCTAGCGAATATTTCTCAAAGGTATTCACAATAAAAAGCTGATAGATTTTAAATAAATGGAACGTAAGATGTATCAATTTGAAATAGCTGCAACATGCAAGTTCAAAAATTTGTCAACCATTTACGAGACTAACGTAGTGTAATTGGTTATCGTACTTCCCCGGATAGGAAGAGATCCTGGTTCAAATCCCGGTGGCAGCTAAAATATTTTTTCGATAAATTGAGTTTATCTGTATGTATATCTTTCTGATTGGTGCATTTAATTTGTATTAAAACATCACCTACGTTCTGAAAAATTACAACTTCACAAATAATAATGTGTTCTCTTTAAAATAATGAAAATTTAGTTTCTAATTTTGAAGGGCTATGATAGATTTCATTATAATAAAATAAAACTTATTCTATTTTCGTTTATTAATATTTCTTTAGTACAATTTACTTTTCGTGTTCATGATCGTTTTAATAATATTAAATTTATATTGCACAGGATTGAGAGGTCGCCGAAGTGACGCCAATTAATTTATGTGATAATAGGACACGAGGAAGTCATTAAAAAATATAATCATCGGCGCGGCGCCAGAAAAACGTGTGATAGATTTCGGCAAACAATGACTGTCATTTTATGATAAAATATGCCTGCTCGCTGAAATGGTGGAAAATATCAAAATGAATTGATTGTATTGTTTGTATCTGAAATAAAACAAAGTACATTGTGAGAGGGAATGCATTCTCGATTTTGTTGCCGCAGTATCCCTAGAAGGAACATATTTCTGTGTTTCATTTCTTCTGACATCATCATCATTGCCAGTTGAGAGAAGTGGAGACCAGCTAACCAACCTTGTTTTCTTGTGGTTGTACACAACAGATTTGATTGTCATCCAAAACTTCACAAATGACATAGATACCGGTTTGATGCGAACTTCATATGTTGAAATAAATTGCGACATTAGTTTATTGTTTTAATTAAAAATAATGCAACTGCTTTGGTAAATTTGTTAAAAGAGTTTATTTTCTATTCATATCTAATTTGTGGATCCTTATCTGGTTTCTGATTTATTGGCTGGAAACCAGCATTGTCAATTTAAATCAATAGTGTGATATTTTTTTAGAAATGCTCTATACATTATCAATAAAAACATACTTTCAATATTTATATGTGATTTATCAGCTAATTTACCTGTCTACCACGCATCTTGCAAGGCCACTGGTCTTAATATCGCTAGTCCAACACATTTGTAGTGTACTTCTTCCGTTGGTTGGCCTTGCCGTGTATCCAGCATAGCCCCACATCAATTTCACAACAGTTTGTACGATGTTGACAATCTTGGATTTTATTCTTATTCACTCATTGGTTTTTTTCTCTCAAGGAAATACTTTTGACAGTTTGCAAAGCTTGAATATTATTATTAATTCTACATACATTCCGGTAATCCTACAGGGTGAATATTATGTTTTAGGCCGATTTTGTTTGGCCGCCATTTTAGTTTGGCAGACATTTGTCAGTTTGCATTTGGTAGTCGTATTTAACGTCTCGACAGCGTGTTGAAGTCATTAAAACATTTAATCTAAATAATAATGGTAATGCTGTAACCATTAATGGTGATCGCTATCGTCACATGTTGGAAAACTTCTTGGTTGCCAAAATGGGTTTATTGGGCATGCAACACATGTGCTTCCAACAGGACGGTGCTACCTCACACAGCCCGAGCTACGCTTGAAATTTTGTGAGAAATTATTCCCGGCCGCATAATGTCAAAAAGTGGTGATATCGAGTGGCTTCCTCGATCACCCGATTTAACGGCTCCCGATTGTTCTCTGAGGGGGTACTTGAAAGGAAAGGTATAAGCCAATAACAATTCCGATGCTACATAACTATTTGAAATGAAATTGCTGAAATAACACGCAAAGTGTGCGAGAATGAAAAATATGGTTAAAAGAGCACGCATTTGTGCCGCTGCCAGAGGTGGCCACTTGGTCGATATCATATTTCATACATAATTGTAATAAAACAAATAATCGATAAATAAAAACCAAATTAAAAAAATGTGTTTTATTTCCTAGTTATTCAAAAACAACATTGGCCTAGAACATAATATTCACCTGTATGTATTCAGCATCATCCATAAAACAAAATATTCACAACTATAAGTATTACAAAACAAAGCGATTAAAATCATACACAATGCCCTTTCAAGAACAGATTTATTAAAATGACATCACCTGAACAAGGTGGAGACTATTGTACAATGCTTTCATAAATCATCAGCAAACTTCTACAAATATTGCAATCTTTCATTCCGTTTCATATTATTCTTTTTTTAGTTCTAAGTCGCGATGGTCAGATAACATCAGACAAGTTGCTGGGCAAAAAACACCTTAGACTCGGAACTTTTCACAAAGACTACACAAATAAATAAATAATTTGTATCATATATTAAGGGTCCGGCGATTAGTATGCTTACCATTTTCATCAGTTGTGTTTGTATGTGACATTTGAAGGGCGGTATCGCAGCAATGCGTACATTGTTAAGTGAAAAAAAAGACCATGCTTTGATTGATGGACTTTTTCGTTAGTCACCTCATATCTAAAACTTAAAGGACTATTACTACAATGTATGCCTGTATTATATTATTACTTTGGTATGGTATATTTGTTATATTATTTTCATAACTTTTACAACCAAGTAAAATAATTTTACCGTTTAATTTGTTGCTTTATTTGCTTCTTTGCTATTCATTCGCTTTGTATTTTACTACTGTAATGTGGTCATGTTATTGGTATTACTTTACTTAAAATGACCAGATGGTTTGTATTACTTTACTTAAAATGACCAGGATGTGTCCAAAATAGAAAAAAAACTAATTAATGTTCAATTTTGCTTTTCTTTTATAAAAGCAAATTCGTCTGTAAATGTAGAAAGCTAATTCTTTGACATGGCTATCTGAAATTAGTTTTTTTTATTATTACGGATTCATTATATATTCTAATAATCCAAATAATTTAAAAATGAATGCATACTTTTTAAATTTTTCTCTAAAAATATTAAATTATATAATAAGAATAAAATAATTTTAGGTTATGTGTTTTGTTGTTACTTTCCATGCGGGATAAACAACTCAAATCTGGAACAGTCCAGCATAACCTGAGACTTCTGGTCACTATAGCTTTACTGCTTGCTTTAATCATAATATACTAGTCTGCCCGCAGCAGCTACCGCACGGCAGCAAACGTACCATGCAGAGACGCAGTACTCTGTTGTCAATCTTCTCCAGATTAAAAAAAAAAACGCTAATGCACTTTGATAAAAACATAAAAAGTGTTTTGATAGAAAATAAGAAGAAGAGTGAAAGATAAAAATCTATATGCGTTACACGTTTATTTATCACCAAAGGTTTTAAATTTAAACATTGAACTCTTAATGACTGAGAAAAGCTACAAAAACAAATGTGATGGGAGACAAACCATTTTCCTGTAAAGAATGATCGGAATTATTTGTAAATAAATGTATTGTGTCATTCTGGACACATTTGTAATTCCCGTATTGAAGCTGAATACTATTTAAACAAACTCACAGTCCACCCGCTACACCATGTAGTAAAACCTAACCAAACCCAACCTAACCTAGCCTAAACTAACATAACCTAACCTAACCAAACCTATCGCATTTTGTTTATTGCCAAAATTTCACAAATCAGAAATCCACATAAACTCTCTGAGAAAATTTACTGCATGCCCGCTATTTCTATTTTATCTTGTGCAATAAAATGTATTTTCAAAAGACGTGAATTATCTATGATTATAGTAATATAAATTAAACGTCAACCCCGACAGAAAAGTGTCCAAGGTGACAGGAATAATTGTGCCAATAAATAAACAGTACTGGTTGCGTTAATAATATTTTATTATTGATTAAGTTGTCACAGTTTTTAATTTATTTATATTCTTTTCAATTCTTGTAGTGTTTATTATACACATACATTCTTCATTTTGTTTCTCTATTGATTTTTTCTAACCTATATACTGTGTTATTTATAATAACTTTATTTTTTCATTTCATTTATATATTTCTTTAATTTGTTGAATCTGCCTATTGTTTTGTTTGTGTACGGCCCTTGAGTTCATTTCTGTAGTATTTTTGCCAATAATTGTTCATTTTGTAGTACTGTTTGGTGAGTAATATATTTATGAGTGACGTATTATCACTATTATCGCTTGTACTGTAAAATGACGTCAGTTTCTACTCTTCTTTCATCCACATTGTTCTTCTAAATGTTTATTTGAATGTACAGTATTTGTGTGAAAAGTTGCACTATTGCACAATCTATAGCACTTAAGATATTTTTTTATTTACTAAGATTGGGTGTATAAACCTTGCCAAATACTAAACAAACATTTCCATAAAACAGTTTTGTAGTACAAGTTGCGCTCCTAATCTCGCACTCAGTGGATTAAACTAACGTGTGCATAATGAAACGAGACATTAATTTTTATAATAATATATTTTCTGAATATTTAAAGCAAAATATCAGATAAGACTGTTACATACTACGATCGTATTTTAAGTAAATTACAAATATATTGACATAACTAATATAATATTGATACACATTAAAAATGTATTAATCTAAAAAATCATACAATATTTGTCATCATCGTATAGCATTTACACGGGGTTTTAAATTATGTTATTCTTGCATAATTTACTAATTTACAAATTTACACATATAAAATAAAATACCAATATTTTAAATAAAACTAAATACTCGTCATCAAAAGCAAAATCTGAGAAAAAATTTAAATATTAGTAAATCAATGTAAAATTGTTGTTAAGGTCACACTTGAAAATTTTGTAATAAATATGTATTTTTATTTGATTATATAAAATAGTGTAATTGTTTTAGTGTATAAGCGTCGGGGGACAGGGGGATTTATTTAATCATCTTTCTTTTTTATAATTATTACTTTTAATATAACTAATTAAAGTTTTGAATATAAGGCAACTATAAATATGAATAAATTGACAGTCACATTTTGAGAGAGGCACACAGGATTATACATACACAATAAGAACTTAAGGGCAAATGTAATCATTATGTATTTGAAGGCGGTGAAAAATACTACGAAAGTAAATCAACCTTCTCCGAGTATATTTCGAGGCTCGACAAAAATGGACGCATCTACTCATTTATAAATTCCGTGTAACGTTTCACTTGTACGTATTCTTGCCAACTGCGGTACATTTAGCGCGGGGGTTTTAAATGCGATTTGTTTTCTTTTTAAAATTTATTTGAAAGCGCTGACAAACAATAATGACCAAAGGGAAGCATTCTAATGATTTTCCCAAACACACATCGATGACTATTCTAATATGTAATTGTCAAATTAAAATGTAATTAATTCTCACGAGGACAAATAATGTTACCTCAAGTCGAGGACATCTACGTGTTATTTAAAATAACGCGTGCCTGAAAATTTTACTACAATATTTGTGTGAAAGATTGAAATCTAATTAATTAGTTTATAAAAATACTTATTCATCTATTTAAACAACAATTTTGTGATAGTTTGATCAAATCTTAATTTTTTATTATTGCATTTACGATATGTTTAATATTGAAACGTGGCTCTAGCCATAAAGAAATATACTCATAATATTGAATGAAATGCAAACAAGGCGTACTTGTAAAATTTGGCAATACACGAAGCTAACAAAACCATACAACATAAGCGCAGTACTCCAATACACAACACCGATATATCAATATTATTGCAAAAACTGAAATTGTTTAATATTATGTATTACCAAAAATATATTTTACAAATAAATTGTAGGTTTATTGATTGGTTAGTAAAACAAAGGCATTGTAATTGTTTTAAAACATTGGCACTGGCGTACCAAATGGCAAAAATAAGAAAACAAAATTTGTTGCTTTTTACCATTTTTCAGGTATGTAATATATAAATAAAATATTGTGTCAAGTTTACCTGTCAATTATAAAAATCTTTAACTAATCAAGGACTAAACATTTAGAGTCACAAGATGGTACTATGACTAGTGTCAAGTGAGATGACACGGGTGCGTTAAATTGTGCTCACGAGCACTCGGGGCGAATGGCGTGCAGAGCTCTGATGAAGACACCGTTTGGTGTTGCATGTTTACATGAGCTTCTGCTTGGCGCACTCGGGACAGATGATGTCCTCGGCATCGGTGATGAAGCCTCGTCCTACCAGAGACGTCTTGCACAGAGCGCAGATAAAGCACTCATTATGCCAATGACGATCTTCAAATGAGATGAAACGTGTGCCACCAATTCCTGAAAAATAATTTCTCCTTATTAATATCTAAATTATTAAAAATTTTATGCATCTATAAAATCAATCATATCGCGTTCTTTGTGCAAAACAATTTTTGTTTATTTATTCTAATAGACCACCGAATATATAGACATGAACTATTTCAAATTCCTTGTCCCAATATTTTCATTTTGATGTCACCCACATGATCACTTTGTTACCACTCACACAACCAAATAGCTCAGCGATTTTTTTTTTAAATATGACTCGATTGGAATAAAAATTTAAGCGATGACAATATAATATGCATTAATGTAAAAAATATATCTGGATTTATTGATTTTTGATTGATAGACATAAAGATTTAATTTTCCTTAAATGATGTGCATACCGCAACTATTGTTCCAAACCCTTCTCCTATATGTATACTTTATTTCATGTCTATTCATTTAATGATCTGTAGTTTTAAACAATTTTTTCCGGTTTTGATATGTTTTTTTTGTATCTCACCTGTAACACCAATTACGAGCATATTAACAGTTTATTGTAAAATTTTGTCTAAACTTGACTATTGTGCGCAAGTGTTGATAATTTGGTACCAATAAAATTACTTCATTTTTCTGGAAACGTACAGTTTTTGAGTTTGAAATAAAAATTGTCAAAAATTGTTATGTTCCCACCAAGAATGTATGTAGAATGCCTCTCATCGCGCAACTAATGTTCCAAACCACTTCATATCGCATCTATTCATTTACTAGTCTGTAATTTATTCACTTGATTAATCTTAAACTCATTTAATCAGTAGTATTTAATGATTAATGAGATTTGTGACCTCTGTAGAAATTATTTAGCAGATTTTTTTTGAAGTAAAATAAAAATCAAAATGTGTAGTTTACTAATGTATTGTAAACATTACAATGGTAAAACATATTTTGTTTTACAGTTTTGGGAATTATGGGAAATTCTATCAAACCATTCATTCATCTTGCGGATGTGTCCACAATGCTAGACTTGGCGCAATGAAGGCTTGACAGCGTGGTCAACTAATCTATGCTGAATTGTAGATAAACTTTCTTGGAAAGCAGAGAAAAGTTTATTAACCTAATAAATAATGTTGAAAATAAGTTAAGAACTGTTACAATTACGCTAAGGTAGATATATAACAAGTAATTGTGTTCAATGTCCATATTTCATTATTTACGAAAGAGTTTTCAAACCACTTTTTTTTATTCTTTTAATAATAATTTTTACAATGACTTTAAGATTACTCACTTTTAAAAAAAGTACTGACAGTGTCGAGTGTCTGACATTTCTTGTTGACTTGATCACCCCTTATTGACATCTCTTGACGATTCTAATCTAACAATACTGATCTATTCCAAGTTTGGGTAGGTATGATGATTATAATCAAATATTTTTTATCCATTTTTTATTGTTTTTAATAGTTCATAACGTTTCATCAGATAGGTTCTGAATGTCAGTGAATGCAAGTATGGCAGATTGCATATTGATAGAATTAAACATTTAACTATTCAACTAGTGTCAGAAGTGATAATGAATGTGAAACACAATCGATGGTGTAATGTGGGTTCCCCTCAGTATAAATAATTCCAATACGACTGCACAATTAACGTATAAAGAGTATAGAAGTGAAGCAAACCTGTAATTGGCTTGGTGCATGACGTGCACCTCTTGGCGAAAAGTTCACCAAAGCACTCGGCGCAGTAAGGCTTGTCATCCCTGGAGGTGAAGCGCTGCCCAGCCAGTGACGTAGAGCAATGGGTGCAAGTGAAGCACTCGCGATGCCACGGCTCGTTCTTGTAGGTCACTCCGCCCTGGGTAATGATCTATAACACACCAATCACTGGTTACTGAACATATTCTACATCTGTTATTATTCAAATGATTCTATTAAGCTAGGAGTTGAAGGGGAGAATAGGGTGAACATTATGTTCCAGGCCGATTTTATTTAGCCAATATTTTGGTTTGGCAGATATTTGTCAGTTTGCGTTTGGTAGTCGTAGAGAGTAGTTAATTACAATTTATTATGGAGCATCTAACGCGTCAACAACGTATTGAAATCATTAAAATATTAAAACAAACACAAACCTGATTTTTGGAAACAAATCATCATGAGCGATGAAGCTCATTTCGAGTTTTCTTAATAAACAATTGATCCACCAACGACCTTTACACCCACGAAAAGTTACTGTATGGTGCGCCATGTGAGCCAGCGAGACATTGGGCCCTATTTTGTCAGGATGCAAGAGGTAGTTGGGTCAATTGGGCTTGCAACACATGTGGTTTTGACAGGATGGTGCCATCTCACACACAGCCCGAGCTACGATTGAATTTTGAATGAATAAAACAACATCAGCCTGGAACATAATATTCACTCTGTAGCTACTCATCGCAAGAGAAAAAGTTGAGTAAAAATTAAGTCTGGACATTGGATAGGTTAAGTTTGCTTTATGTATAATTTTCTTATCTCCTTTTATTGTCATTTATCCTTTCAGAGGGTGAAAAGTTTTTGATACTATTAGGTAAAGCAGAGCAACAAGTGTTTGCTCAACCTTCGCTCAACTTGAAAGAAATTGCCTACATATATATAATAGGAAGTTTGTTTATCAATGGTGAAGGACTCTTACGGAGAGTGAGAGTGTGGGAACTGGAGAAGAATGGCCAGTGATAGAAGTTGGTGGAGAGCGGTGTGGAGGTGGCCAAATCTCACTCTAGGATGTAATGTTGTGGAAGAAGAAGAACTATTCTTACCTTGTTACACTTAATGCAACGAGTAGCGAACTTTTCCTCGTAGCAGCCAGCGCAGTAGATCTCCTGCTCGCGAGGGATGAAGCTCTTGGTGCCGATGGCAGTCTTGCACACCACGCAGCAGAAGCACTTCTCGTGCCACTGGCGGGTCTTGTACTCCATCTTCTTAGTTCCTGCGACATGACAAATACAGTGTTAGCGATTTTAAAGATTGTATTTTATGATTAAATCCTGTTTTTATATATTCATATTCGTGTGAAGCGATACTACCTCTCTACATTTCGTTTCATTACAATTTATTTTTAATCTTTAATTATATTAGTGTTTTAAACTAAGCATTTATATATTTGATATAATACTCAAATGTAGTGAGATGAAGGATTACATTTATTCTGATCGTTGTTTCTACGATAGAAAAAACTAATTAAGGCAGTGGTTCCCAACAATGCTCATGGCACACTAGTATACTTGTGGCACACCAGTGTGACATTATCAGTTACGTTATGGAACATGTATGTCGATATGCTTTTTTATTTTTTTCGATAATATTTTATACTATCGAAAATCCTTTATTGCAAATAATTGCATCTGATTATTTTTTCAGGTGAGATACGCAACATATATAAGAGATTGAATAAGTGATTTTCAATGTGCCGCGAAAATTTGAAATAGTGTACAGTGACGTCAGAAATGTTGGGAACCATTGATTTAAGACATTTTAATTAATTTGTTCATAATCTACAATTTACGACGATGCATTTAGACACTACGCAGTCATTCTGTAAACGTAATTACAATATATATTTTTCACTATTTATTTAAAAAATTGTGTTTAATATAAAATTGCCGTAAACAATAAATTAATGGTTCTAACTTTAAAACAATAAAATAATGTAGAATACATTAAAAATAAAATATCAATCAACTCCGCACGGGTCAAACGCACGATGGACCATTTATGTGAAATAAATAATAATGATAAAGTTTATCTTTATAATATAACGTATAATATGAAAATATTATCCGAAATGGCCTGTACGAAATGTCTGAAAATAATTGCTTTGTTTTGATTTACTGTCAAAATAATTCATATAGGTATACAAACATTTTTAAAAATAATGAACTTCAACTACTCGCGCAAGTATGTAATTATATTTTTCTATGCCCTGCATTATTAAATAAAACACAAATTAAAAAATACAGATGCGATTTCTTAATTAGCATTTATGAACGTGCGCGGAATACAAATTAATTTTGACTAAAATCAGACCGATAAATATTATTATTTTTCCTGTGCATTTTTTTCATTTTTTAAACGTGAATGTAATAAGCGAAGATGCGTGTATCCGGCGGTAATGTTCCTGGGAAAGATGGTAAATATTTAGTATTTACCGAAGTCGAAGTCGTGTCGTGTTGCCGAGCACAATTGTAATCACTGTATACAGGCGATAGACGATAGAACGCTCGGAATCCTGGTTCTTACATCCATATCACCTATACGGAACTTTTGAGAAATTTTTAACATTTTCGGTGCTTTCTTGTAAAATAGAATATCTACGGCGGCACATTATTGTGAATCACATTTAATTTTCGCACAGACGCGAAACGTATAATTTATTTTAGCAACATTTATATATGTCCAAGAATACAATAACTGGATTTTTACCTACAAAGACACTGTTATTCAATAAATATCAGATATCTCATAGAAACGAAGCTATTTTTATTATATTTAATGGAAAATACATAGAAATACGGGGTAATTACTTCACTTCATATAAATATAACGTTCACCATTCTCACCCCATCAATCTCCACATCTATCAATTTTTTTAAAGTTGTACATGTGTTAATATGTGGACTCGCTTCGAATACCACTACATCATCGCCATCTATGGACCAAATTTGATAATTATTTTTTCCTCGAAACAGCATATATGTCAACTCAATGAGAATCTTCGTCTCTACGAGATATCTGATATTTATTTGTATAATTTATTAATTAATTAAAAGTTTAAAAAGTAAAATAATGATAAGTTTATACAGAGTGTAACAGACTTAGTTCACAATATTTTATGGGTGAACATCTGACTAAATTACGAGTCGAAAATGTTAATGAAATATGCGTCTAATCTCAACCATGTCAGAGATTTAAGCATTTCAAAAAAAAAAACGTAATTATGCGATTATTTCGATTAATTGAATTTTTTTGAGTCAAAATTATGTATTGAATACAAAAAATTAAAAGTTATCGATCTTCAAGCGGTTAGACTATTTTATGTTATATGATTTAGGACCTGAAGCAAATATATAGGTTAATAATGGATTCATTTCGTAAATATTTATTTCGAAGCATGTAAATTTAAAGCTAAACATGATTTTGCAAAAATTTAAAACAATTATATTTTCCGTAACAGTGCAGATTTTGCACATATTCCTTGAGCATTTTCCACTCATGAAATATTGTGGACTAGGTCTGTTATATTCTGTATATTATATGCATTGTATTCTTAAATATAATCATTTTGTCAATGTAAATTTTCTTCTTATTTAAAATATTATTTTTGTAGTTTTATTATTGAATATAGGTAGGTAATATGATTTGTAGCAATTAACTTGGGAATTCACGCTCTAAAATAATTATTGTCACATTGTTATAACGCTTTCGGAATATTTCCGAGTCACGTTGTAACATAAAACAATAATATATTAATAACAATTTGCTGTGAATTCTGTCACGTGAAAGAAATCGCTTATCGCGTCAAAGTGAAGCAAACAAATAGAGTTATTAAAAATTTTGTAATAAAATTTATGAAGTAAATACAGTGTAAAAGATAATATATTTTCATGTAAAACACGAATCCATAAATAATTCTTCACCGGAAGAAATACCGCAGCGCGGCATAAGCCGAAAGTAATGAAACCTTCACTGCGGTAAACCGTAAAAGGTCAGATCCACGGAGCCAGGTCTTTCGGTCGGCACTGATGCTGCAAGCTTTTCCGGAGTAAGCCCCCCCCTTCTAACCTTATCACATTTAATATCAGTTAAAAGTTTGACACGGCATACTATACCCTGCGCTGTATTAATAATAACTAAGGTATTATCAAAGTTCACTAAACAAAGAAGTTTTAAATTTCAAAGTCAGTAATAGTTTTAATTAATTTATCACGCCCTACAAGGTCATGCACGTTTATATTTGTGACCGAATTCATTCTCTGTGCGCGCGCAGGGATGACATTGAAAGATAGCACTTCTATTATTTGTAATATGAAGATATAAAAAATATTCAATCGGTGTTTTCATAACAAATAATATCTACGAGTGGTAAATTGTATGTTTTTTTTGACGAGACAAATGCGTTGAGATAATATTTCAGACACAGATGTAAGTACAATCTCTCTGAGTAAATAGATAAATGTATATTATATTTACACCTTTAACGATCTATCCTAGAAAAATATGTATTATTAAGGAGAACACATTCTTATTGTGAAGTTGTAATTATTCAGAACGTAGGTCTGTGATATTTTAAATACTAATTAAATGTATTAATTAGAAAGATATACATATAAAATCAATTTTATCAAAAAATAATGTTGTTGCGCTATCGGGATTCGAACC
Organism: Eubasilissa splendida; assembly: GCA_031772225.1. NCBI lineage: Eukaryota > Metazoa > Arthropoda > Insecta > Trichoptera > Phryganeidae > Eubasilissa > Eubasilissa splendida. The sequence goes on along the minus strand of CM062845.1, from coordinate 23,415,859 downwards.
TGGATCTCTTTCCAAACCGAGGAAGGTGCATTATCCAACTATGCTACAGCGACAGTACTTTTGACGACAAATATTCGAACCTATATGTTGCACTTTTTCAAATTCCATACGTTAATTAATATATTCCGGTAGCGCAACAACAATATTTTTCTATAAAATTGATTTTGTATGTATATCTTTCTAATTAATACATTTAATTAGTATTTAAAATGATGTATAATTATTAGCATTAATACATACATCATTACATTATATAATTGGTATCGAAAAAACCGCCCGAAAGGATTATTATTTTGCTTAGTGGATACGTTGACCTACATTTTTATTTATTTTAATACCGATTTTAACTATTTTTTGTTTTGAAACACAAATAAACTAGATAACTATTGGAAGGGAAAATATTAAGTTTAATTATTAATCAACATTATTTCGTTAAGCGTGACTGAAATATCTTTTTTTTTTTAAAAGGGATCAGGTCGTATTGCTTGGCCGGCCGGAGGTTTTCTTAGTTCCGCCACTGCACACGAGTATTAATTAATCGGTAAAAAAAGCCTGTAGAAATTTGAATGTTGCCTTCGCGGCGCTCGGCGGCGGTAGACCACCACACCAGATGTAATTCGTCCTACATTATTATTTTGTACATAATATTTTGTAAAAATACATTTTTTACCTGTCGTAACTGATATTATTGACCTTCATCTAGTACACTGGGTTTAAACACCCAATACGCAACATTTTAGGGATAGATGATACCTAATCTCAATCGTGTCATTTCAATACATTAGATTTTTTTATTGATTCCATATTATATATTGCATACAAAAAATAAAAGGTCACCGAACTTCGAGCGGCCAGACTATTTTTTGTCGCACGATTTCGGGCCTGAAGCTAACTAATATTGGAATAATAATTTCGAAGTACGTACGAAGTACTTAATGTTTTGGTAAAAGTCTCATACAATAATATTTTGCGTAACGGGTACAGAATTTGGACATACTCTTTGAACATGTTACACCTATATATATATATATATATTTTTATTTTTTTATTTTCTTTTTTTATTAATATTAAAAATTTAATACAATTTCAATAACCAGTGGATATATATACATATTTTAACATTTGTTTCTTCTCGTACTCGTGTATATATATATCAATTTTACATATATATACTCGTGTATATATATGTAAAATTGATATCGCCCTCATCCTCGGTATGGTTGAAGTGATTTTTTTTAACAGAATCGTAATCTTCTCAAGAGAATCATTAAAAATACAGGTGTATTTTTTACTATCTTAAAATCACCATTTATTGCTATTTTTGCAACTATAATTAATATAAATTATACACTTTTGTATTTTAAAAAATAGCATCTACTTATAAAATGTTTACCTCGGAACAGGCAATGCCCAGTGAGGTTACTATTACGACTACAGTCGTAAATAGTGATGTATTATTTTAATGTATAACGACCACGATGTAGTAATCCGCATGGCTTAGCAACAGCAATCGGCGACAGTCGAATGCTTTCTGATATATAGTTATTTAATATTATTCGTATCCATTTCATGTACAGCGCGAACCGTGCGGGCGTGCAATACCTAAGAACCGCAAGTGGGGAAACGAGTCGTCGCGACCGGCCCTCGGTGCTCGGCGACTACTGCCTGCGAGAGGAGGCCGAGGCTGCTCGCGACACGTAGGTACACCTGTTTTTGCCATAAAAATGATGACACGCAGATCGACTTAACAGTATATCAACATTCATCTATTTATACACCAGCGGGTGAAATGGAGTGATGATAAAATCGTTATTTTAACTGTTATTGTTGCTGTGATTGTGTTCGTTTGTATCGATGATTGAACAGTGGTTGATGCAGTAGAAAGCAAGCCTCCGACAGTTAAATCTTAATTACCAATCATGGACACAATCACAGTCAAGTAACGGTTTACCGCAACTAGTGAAATGGGATTACGGCATACTTATTTGTGCAGTCCTGGATTGAAATCAAGATAAGTTTAATTATATCATTAACGTATTATATCCGTTACACTGAAGAAATTATGAATCATGTGCAGTGGATGCATGCCAGTTAGGGGTGGATGCACAATTATTATTTTGAAAGTACTACCCTAAAAGAAGAAGCACTACTAGGTAAATATGAATTTGTGTATATTATAAAAGTCAAAAGACATTTATGTTTATTTATAAGATAATGAAATCGATACTTACGCAGGTATAAATTTGTCAATATTTTCGAATAGATAAAATTAAGATAGATAGATAATACAACTGGCGTGTAAGCTCTTAAGTAAGGTGACAAATTTTAAGTACACTGTTTACGCGAACGCTATCTGTCTTGAAAGCGGGGAATTTTTGTGATCATAAAAGAGAATTTATAATTATTAGAATGTACGATCTGAAAGCATATTATTTAGGAGGATCGCGAATGCGATGTTCAATAATAATCCGTTGATTGTGAATCATTTTTACACCGTGTCTCTATTTGCCCACTGCGAAAGCGCTGTACAAGGCGTGGGCCTGAAATCACGAAACGTGTACCTACGTACAACGGCGCGGAGTACTTACCGGAATAGTTTTTCGCTTTCGAAAATACCGCCTTCTAATAGCGGTGCACGTTGGCAGTGCCGAGCGCTTTAACAGGTGACATCAGAATGTAATATGATATAATAACACGATTTCAAAAATTAATAAGCTGACATCGGTACGATTTGAGGATTCGGACCACTACTCAGTGCGGAATCGTCTAACGGGGGTACAGAGTGGTAGCTAGAAGGGTTTAATGGGGGGGGAGGCATGTGTCCCAAAATTAAACCTATACATTCATTTTTCAGCCTGAGTGTGTGTGTCGGGCCAAGGTCCTTAAGTTTTTGAATAGTACTTTTAAATATTTAATTTTGAATTGGCGACGCCATGTAATGAAAATCGTATATAAAATAAAATGTTATTTCTCGCGGTACCTACATTTATAAGAATTTTTGATGAGTATAAAAAAACGGCAATAATGGAATGGAGCTTCTACTTCAAATGGCATGGACGCGTCGTTCAAATACCAGAGGGACGGTTACCGCGACGTACCTTAAACAGGATAAATATCAACAAAAGTATTTAAGAAAACAGATTGGGCCTTGATTGGCCATCCGGCACTGAAACAGCGCGAGACAAGGGAATACGGAAGCGCCTTGTCGAGCCTGGGTCCTCGACCTCAGGATGAGGAGATTAAAATGATGATGAAGTTATAATAATAAATGGCATTTTATACTAATAATAATATAGGAAATTTACTCATAAATTACAAAGACAAAGATGATAAATTTAATATTTCCAGTGTCTAAAAAACTTAGCTATAAAGATTGTACCGCTTTCTATATCGGTAAAACAAGTCGAAATTTTAACACACAAGAGTCGATGAGTATTTGAGATGTGTGAATAATAATGGTTTTTCAGAATTTTCCAATCATTTGTTAGAAATTAATCACACATTTGATAAATGATTGGTATTGTCTATTTTACATATAAAAAATGTTGGTCTTGAATTGAATAATTTAGAATCATTAGAAATAAATAAAGCACGTAAAACCAAACAAAATATTATAAACAACAAAAATTTTTCCTAAAAATTATTCTAATAATTTTGAATCATAATTATTGTATTTAAAAATAGATTCTGTTAAAAAAAACTATATAACATATGTTTTTGATCAGTTGACGATATCCTGAAGAATAAAATAATATTTTTCGAAATCGGTAGATACATTTAATTCATTAAGTGGTTAATAAAACAAAGTTAACAATCTAAAAAATGGATTCTAGCCACAAAGTTGATTTTGCAAATCTTATTAATACAATGAACTTAAATATATTAATTAGAAAGATATACATATAAAATCAATTTTATCGAAAAATATTGTTGTTGCGCCACCGGGATTCGAACCTGGATCTCTTTACTAACCGGGGAAGGTGCATTATCCAACTATGCTACAGCGACAATATTTTTAGCGACAATTTTCGAACCTATATGTTACCTTTTTGATATTAATACATTTAATCGTTCCATTAATTCATATTTAAAATATCGCAGACCGTATGTTCTGAATAATTACAACTTCACAATAAGAATGTGTTCTCCTAACAATGAACTTAATTTATGCAAAGAGTTTGATCATTTTCATCCGAAATATAATATAGCTGGCCAGCGCAATGATCTTGGGCGTTTCTGCGAAGAAACTTAAATCAATTAGTAATATAGATTCGATTTACTAGTACAAGGTCAAAAGTATTATATTTATGAAGAAGTTTATTGGAATTGTAGTAGTTTTTTTATTTATCCAAGGTATCGTACGGCGCGCGAGAAACGCTCAAGGTAGGTGCGATTGAGTACTACGCGTGTACAGAGTACGTATCGCTATTACCTGAATCCCGTTTGCCGTCAAATATAATACGGGCACTTTCAATGCGACGGCGTGTGTGTCGGTGCGATGGCTACGGTGTAGGTACAGTGCAAACGTTCACATTTTCAATTTTTTTTTTTTTTTTTCAACTAAAACAAGTATTTTGTCAGAATAGCTAAAATCTAAAATCCCTGCATCGCGATTTTCGCCTTTTCGATTCGAGATATTTTTTACAAACAGGTGGCCCAAAAAAAGTGAGAACATCTAGTAACACATGAGTTATTTCAAAATATAATATAATTAATTGTAATTCTTAATGTAATTTTTTTGCATAATATTTAGCTGATCAGAAATCATCAAAACACACCATATTGCATAATCTACTGGGTTTAAATCTGGGCTGTTCGGTGGCCACATGCTTGGCTCTATGAAATTAACATTCTCACGACGAAGAAAGTTGATTGTACTTCTTGCTGTGTGAGATGGAGCTCCGTCCTGCTGTAATGTCCAGTTATGCTGTAATATCTAGCTATATTCCAGGCTTTGTTTTGAAACTCTTAGATCATTTTCCTAGCGCCCCAGTGTTTTTCAATTCGTAAATTTTTGATCGGAATACGGTCTATCTGCAGTGATTTTTGTCATTCTGGGCGACAATTTGAAAAAACCAAATATAAACAACGGGAAAAATAATAATCAAAGATGGCGACCGGAAATTGTCGAAATAAAACGTAATATAGGTAAATAGGTAAGTAAGTAAATTAGTAAACTATTTAAGCTATTGTTGATATAGTTAAACTAATTTTGATGTGATTATATCACATTTTACGAAATGTTCTCACTTTTTTTGGGCCACCCTGTGTGTATACATATTATTATGCAATAGTTTAATATTTATTGAACTTTTTGAAAAAAAAAATGTATTATGTAACTTCAAATAATGTCAGTTTTATTTTAAGTATTAAAAATTATATCTGAGTTTTCTGCGACAAAAGGCAACTGTCTTTAAAATAATTAAAAAATGTCAGGTTTTGAGGCTGTTAATTTGAACGTCATATTGAAGTACTTTATATACCAATTAAATACATTAATTAGAAAGATATACATATAAAATCAATTTTATCGAAAAATGTTGTTGCTGAGCCACCGGGATTCGAACCTGGATCTCTTTCCAAACCGGGGAAGGTGCATTATCTCACTATGCTACAGCGACATCATTTTTGGTGACAAATTTTTCAAAACACAAAACACTTTTTCAAATTAATACATCTATCGTTCCATTATTTGAAAGCCTACTACTTTGTTTTTACATTTAACAATTAATTTTTATTAAATTTTTGGACACATTGATACAACTTATATATTATTAAGAAGAACACATTCTTATTGTGAACTTGTAATTATTCAAAACAGACGGTCTGCGATATTTTAAATACTAATTAAATGTATTAATTATAAAGATATACATATAAAATTAACACCTTACATTTAATTAGTATTTAACCTTTACCATACCATGATATAAAATACCCAAACGCAGCCATGCTGTCAACTCGTGTTACCGTAAATAACTGTTAGAAAAAATGCTTTTATTAGCTTAAATGGCACAAATTTACATCAAATATTAAGCATACAATTTTGAAAAAATGATTAATAACATAATTAAATCGTAAATAATGTGTCCTTCCTTCTTATCTATCTTCATTTAATTAGTGAGAAATAGACAATTATATTTGTATGTTTGTTGTTCATTTCACTGTAAAAATAGTGTGTGATCTCTGTCTGGATTGAATGGAAAAAATAATTGTTTTTGTACGATTCCCTTTTCATAATTGGTTTTTCACTAGTCATTCCTAAGCGCTAATATTTTCTTTAGGATTATCTAAAATATGAATTTTATGTTGCATGTATTTGCATAAATATTACAGGTTTAATTATGATGGTAACCCTGTGTTACTGCATGGTTTGGGAAGGGTTAAAATACCACAGACCCATGTTCTGAATAATTACAACTTTACAATAAGAATGTGTTCTCCTAATAATGGAGTACATTATACATAGGGGTTCACAGTGTTTGTTGAGGTCATACTATCATTGTGAACGTTTAAAGTGAACTTTCAAAGTCAACCGTCTTTTTGCTAAACGAAGTTAATTATTCACGCGAGTGCATTTTAGTCACCTGTAAGAATGACTCGTTTTGAAGTCGGATAACCAAATAAAGGATGCTAAAGATATTCCAGATATGGCGAGTCCATGCGAGTGTGGTGAATACATTACCGGATGACCTTAATCGCGGCGTACCCAGAAATGAACCCAAGTAGCTACTTATAGGTCAGCATTTTTGACCTAGGCCCACGTGGCTTTACTTGACGCGCAACTTGCACTTCGTCCAATCGTCCGCGGCTACTTTCGAATGGATTTTCTTTGAACCTTCAAACTCGCGAAATCAAAATGATGACTTTCAATTTTCAATAAAATATAACGGCTTTGAAACACACGCAACATATTCACGTATTTGACTTATAAAGCATTGCTTCCATATTTAGTGGTGATTTCGCGCCGCAGAACTTGGCGGTTTTCGCTTAACCAAATTTAGGTCATCGGCTGTCCTTTCAAATAATATGTATACACACACACACACACACACAGATGCACCGGCTGTCAGGGGAGTATTCTCAACCTTTCGACATTTAAATCAATATTTTAAAATTATTTCGATAAATAGATAAACATTTACAACAAACTCAAAATGGTTAATTATAAAATGTAGCTGTCATACATAATTTTACTCGGAAACACTCGGAAACACTCGGGACCACTTTTTCAACGGATTTAATAGTAAAATAAAGTTTTCACCCCCGCCCCCGCCCCAACAAGTACGGGAACAATAACCTGCCACAGTTTTGGTGGGATCCCCCACGAGGCAGTCCCTCTGCAGGGCGCACCGGAAGCTCTTGTTCTGCCTGTCGGCGGTCGCGTTGGGCAGGAACATGGAGAGAATGGCGACATCCTCGTTGTTTTCCCGCGCTTTCTTGATGCGATCCTCGCCGACCGTCTTGGTCTTCAGGTGCAACATCGACTTCATATCGTTGCTCAAGACGTCCGCGGACATCTTGGTGTTTTTCTGCGGTCGATGAATTTCGAAGCTAGCGCGAAACGATGTAGAACGTATTTATTCACTCGCGCGACAAGGTTTGGCCGTCAACAACAGTGCGATCGCGATGGTCACATTTAAATTATCAATCAATTTCCGTATTTTCATTAAGGCACCACTGGTGGAGCAGAGTCAGGTCGAGCGCGAGCTGCAGGCGGGGGGCGCCGGGCAGGCTGCGGCGGGCTATCGAGAACACGGTTGGAAAAATATCGAAAGGGATCGAACAGTGCGACTCGTCCACCCGGCGGACAGCGGAGTACTGGAGCTGGAGGGCAGACTGGAGGTGGACTGGAGACGGAGACGAGACTCGCTGGAGGCCGGGCCGGCGCTGCGGCGGTCGCGGCCGTGGGATGACAGATGACACGTTCCCTCCGCTGCTATCGGCCTCTTACCTCCGCTGGTATTATTGAGACATTATTTTTAAGCGTGATCGAATCTGCATTGCGTTCTTCACGCTGATAACGGGCTCGACTCGCGATTGGCTGCGACCGGTCGTATATTTACAACATGGACATTTTATCTCAAATATCCGACACGCATCAAACGGGCGCACGTTTTCCACGATTTGACGTGATTATTAAAACGTGAACAAAGAAGTCTAATTTTATCGAGTTGCTATTAAAAAATGTTATCCGTATAAAGGCGCAATATACAAATAAAACCCGTGTCTTATGCCATTTTATTAAAAAAACTGGTGGAGGGGGGGGCTACCCTTTCTCGGGATCGTTTTAGAAGCTAGGGCTTCCTTGTTGGTCCCACTTATCAAAGCTAATAAAAATATGCGACTTTAATTCAATTACATTTTTACAATTACAAAACGAAAAAGGAGAAGAAATTCAATGTGGTTATTAACAATTAAGATTTAAAATTTACACCCTCTAGCGTCATAATCATATAACATAAATCCATAGAACATAGTTTTACACACAGATGGAAAATTAAGGTGCAGTAGTTCAAGGCAGACACTCGGGGATCCATTCATTAAAAACACTTCCAAAAGAGGGACAGCGGACGAGACACAAAATGGATTGAGTCACACATACACGGACAGACTAACGAAGTTATAAAATACGAGGCATACGAGTCCCACATAAGGAGCTCCAACGAGTCACCCATACCCGAATAAATTCTTATGTAAAACAAATTAGGTCCGCATTCCTAGGCGGGCGGCATCCAAGTCCAACCATACGTTCACGCGCATCTCTAAGCATCTCACAAGTCCACGAAATATGCCCAAGCGTTTGTTCCACTCTCCCACATGCAGACCTAGGACGTACATAGACTTATCCGCCGCGATGCGCCAAAAACAGGTTTGCACGGCTGCATTAATAATTATTGTGTTCACCGGAGGTAATGCGAGAGTAGTGGTATTTCCCTTTCAAGCGTGTGAAGGATCGGTCTGTTCATCTAATGCTGCATTCGCCTTTGAATACGCCTTTGTGTGGCGACAGAGAAAACATCTAATGTAGGGCTGGTCGAATGCGGAAGGGACGTATCCGAGATTTTGAAATTCATAGTCGAAATAACCGCCATGTCGCCGATTGCAATAAATAATGATCGATTAGCTGAATAATTGTTGTGTAAACTACTCTGAACAACAAATGTTGCTACGCATAAAAAGATCGAAATGAGATGTAGAGATGATCACTTAAAACACATCTTTAAGTAAATTCTCAAACAGAATTTGAAATGTGTTGTTGTGGGCTGTGTTCAGACTCGACGAAACGAGTCTCAGTAGCGTGTATATACGTGGAGATTTTCATTTGGAAGTGAACTGAGATTTGTTGGAGATTCGATAGCCAGCCTCGATAAGTGGCAACAAATTTTATCTAAATCCACAACTGTTACTTGAACTGAAAACTTATACATTTAAATTATAAACTTTTAATCTGTTTTAACTGCTGCCGAGGAGATTCTAATTAACCGTTAATTGACTAACTTTTGACGTTTGACGTGCATCAGGTGGGGGCGCTCGAATCTCTGAGACTCGGCGTGTACACGGCGGACTGCGAAAGTCGAGAATTGTCTCAGAAAAATCTCACGGGAGCATAATCTTTGTCTCGGAGATTATCTCGATACGAAAATCTCACAAAAATCGTATCCGTGGACACGGGCCATTAAACACCGTCGTTTTAACACTTTAACGCAACTATTGTATATAATGTATCCCATATGATTACATGTTACAACAAGGTAAATTGTCTCTAATATTAATAGAATCGACGTTATCATTATAGAGTTTCATCATAATGGATGTATATAAATGAAACAATGTTATTACTCTACTCGAGTTTATTAGCACTACACGAAAATTTAGAAATAAAAAGGAATTTGAACTCGAGTATTAATCTCTTAAACAACATTACATTTTCTAACTCATCTCCTCTCCTTTCAATATTCCCGTTACAACCACTCCCAACTTAATTACTTGTATGTCTACCACCTAAGCTTTGTCTCCTATATTTATGTGTAGTCAGTTTAATACTACGCCTGTCGATGAGAGTTACCGTTTCTCTCGAAACTCGACCGGTGCTGATAAACTCAAGTAGAGTTATAACATTGTTTCATTTATATCCATCCGAGTCTCTAAACATTTTGTTTCAATAGCTTCCTGCTCGGTGCAACGCGAACAGGACACAGGTTAGATAGTGCAGATTGCTTACGATTCGGTAGAGTTCTGATATTTCATACTTTCTCTCGTATTGAAGCGAGATAAAAAAATAATACACGGTTGAATGACCTGTATGTCGACATTTTGATACAAAACGTCGAGTTTTATCTCCAGCTCCGGAGGAGATAGAATTATCAACATGACACTATGAAAACTTGAGACGGCGACAATGCGCGATTGTTCCTTCGCGTGATCTTGTGACTTAAGTGCAGTTCAATGTAAAATACATTTCAATGCATTATGTTTTGCTTCGAAAATACTAATAATTTATTTTTTGACACGCTTTCTGCAAAGGTTTAGTAATTTTGAATCATTTACAATATAATACGATTTTTTTCTTCCGTTTTATTTTAAGGCACCTCAAATCAAACAACTTTAATGAGCTGACGCTGAACATAAATAAAATATACACACAATACAAAACATAAGTTGAGTAATTGAACTTTTTTAAGATATTAACTATTTTTAGGAATGATGAATATCTCAAAATTCAACACACAGCTATTAAAATACCTACGCCCGCGTGTGCGTGCGGAGGACGACTCATTTCCCATTCTGGTGGCTGGCCAAGAGTGCGCCGATCAACAAAAATGTGGTTTGAAGAGAAATAACTCATTGCATCAATGTCCACTACTCAGCGTTAATCATCTAAATAATTGTGTTCAACGGTCGAAGGACTTCTTCTCTCGCAAAGATCTCGACGGATGGAAAAATATAACGTGTAATATAAAAAATTCCAGCGATGCGGATGAACTTTATTTGATTTCGTGCATTTATATTTTTTCTATTGTGTATCTCCAATCGGCGGATGCTAGTTTTTTTGTAAGGTGGAGTAAAAAATATATTACAAAAAGATACGTTTACAGCATGATCTCTGTCCCATATAAAACATGACATCACCGGTTTTTTTCAATCAACATGTAGTTCCCACAGATTTACGGCAGAAGTGACCGCAGTCAGTATCTATAGAGACTCTTAAGTCATCGTCCAGTTTTGTTAAATCTGATTTGTTTAATGTTATAAAAAAATAACAATTAAGTACTGTAATTTACTCAGAATTCCGATGCTGGCAAACTGTCCGCGTCGTCAGAAGTCCAAGTACAAAGAATATCGCTGGTGCTAAATTAAATTATGAATTTTATTAAGAAATTGAAGATTGACCGTGTCATGAAAAAAATACTTGATTTTTCATTTTTCTTCAAATTGTATAACGTTTCGTAAGCGGCGAAGTTAAACAATTATGTCAGTGTTTGAACAGAGTAAGAACTGGCTGCTGTCCCGTTTCAACAATACTAACAGAAAAGCAGTCGGCTGTCGCCGATTGCTAGGCCCTTCGGGCGACTATTGTGGCTATTATGTGACTAATGTTTCCATAGAATCTATATCTCAATGCGGAAATCCCTTATTACATTGCTTTAACAATGCACCGTTGTCTTTATTTTCAGTAATAAAAAACAAAACCTAGGCGATCTTCAATTGATGTGAACTTAAAGAAATTAAATAATATATGCACAGGTAAAAAAAATATCTTAAAATCTCAAGGGAATACGATATTTTGTGTAAAAACGTTTCGAACTGCAAATATTAGACAATGCGAAAACATTGCAAACGAATACATTTTTATTTTTCGTCAATCTGTACTGCCATCCATCGGATTTTTTAAAGAAAATATACACTAACAATGGCTACAGATGCAATATATATATTCCTTAGATAGAGAGATATATAGTGATGGAAGTAAGAAAGGAAGAGAGACTCACCAGCGCGGAAGACTTCACCGCAGCCATCGCAGCGAGAAGCGAACTGCGCGTCGTAGCAGTTGCCGCAGTAGATCTTGTCCACCTTGGAGCCGAACTGCTTGTCCACCAGGGACACCCTGCACTTGGCGCACAGGAAGCACGCCTCGTGCCAGTGCTTGTCCTTGTACGACAGGTCCTGGAACAAGCGGATTCATCAATGCTTTTCACATTAAAACAGATGGATATAAATAAAACAATGTTAAAACTCTATCCGAGTTTATTTGCACTACTCATCTACAGGTGAAGTATTTTAAACTAACTACACATAAATACAGGAGACAAGACTTAGGTGATAAACGTACCAGTAATTAGATACTGATAGACGGAGGGGGAAGCGGCGGAGTTACTAGTGGAAGATGGAGGGGTGGTTGTAACGGGAATATTGAGAGATGAGATGAGTTAGAAAAATAGAATATTGTTCAACATATTAATACCCGAGTTTAAATTCCTTTTTATTTCTAAACTTTCAAAATTATTAATTTTATTACCTTTACGCGCGATATTTTATATTTTTATTTGTTATCTTTGTTTTATTAACTACTTAATTGGGTTTAAATACATCTAGCGGTTTCGAAAAATGCCATTTTCTTCTTCAGGATGTCATAATATAATAATTATTATCCATTTGTGAAACTCGAGTAGTGCATAAAAAACTCAAGTAGAGTTATAACATTGTTTTATTCATATCCATCCATTTTGATGATGAAACTCCACAGAAACTATCAATAATATACTAATCACATTTTTCATAAACCTCACAACAGATACCCAAGTATCATCACATTACGGCCATCATATTTAATATAATATATTAGTTGTTATTTCCACCGATCCACGCATTTTTTTTCGAGTGGGTTTTGAAAAATGCTCAGTCCTTTGTTGACACAAAACATGTCCAGTATCAATTATTTCGCTGACACGGAAAAATACTTTGTGTTATATTTATTTCAGTGACTTCTTCGTGCGCCATCATCTGTCGAAGGTTGACGACCAAGTTGCCGATTTATGTACGTGCAAGACGAATAAGATCACCGTCATTTCGGACATTGGGCCACTTTCTGATGTTACGCAGTCTGGATAACATATTACTCCGTACGCCTCGGCTGCCTGCCTTGTATCTTCAGTTGTGAGTGGTCAAATTTCTCAGTGTATGATAGTTGTCATTTGTTCTCTTCATTAGTAATGTGGTCAACCGTGGAGATTTTAAGCGTACGTCGATATAGTTGCATCTCAAATTTGCTATTCTTTTGTCCAGACCTGTGTAACTATTTGAATTATAATTTCTCGTATACTTTGCAATAATGCGATTACACGTTAAGCTTACAAACCATTTCAATACATTTGACTTTTTACTTGTGTTTTTTTAACGTACATATTTATACAAGTCGACTGATGAACAGAGTCAACATTAAGACATGGCGCTGTTGACACCGGAGCCTCCATTAATTACCTAATATTTGCACAAAATCCAATCCATGTGGCATCAATGTTGGCAATTATTTACGAGTTTCGTTTTGACGCCAATACGTATATATATATATATATAATACATACGGCGCGCAGCTGTACTGAGAATTGCACGGAATGCAGATCGTATATCAGTGCTTATATAACGATGTGAACCAGAATAAGAGACACGCGTGGGTATTAAAATAGGCGTCCTAAGTGCACTAGCGCGATGCGCTAAAATCAACTGCATGGCGCGTCCTAGAATGTTGAATAGAAAAAATTCTTCATTTCTATTCAAATTTCTGCTGAAATGTCGTATTATAGCCCGAGTCCACAGATGAGATTTTCGTCTCGAGACGATCTCTGAGCCAGGAATTAAGCTTTCGTGAGATTCTTTAGAGACAATTCTCGGCTTTTCTCTCAGGGCACCGAATCTTAGACCTTCGGATCAATACGCAAGTACACTCCCTCGCAGCCAGTATGCCCATCTTTAGTTGGTTTAAAATTAACGTATTGCAAATATCATATATTCATATATTGCATGTTTTAATGCCAAGTGGGTTTATGTAATATATCTAGAATGGTCGAAAGTACCGAACCAATCATCATATTTATTTATGTCAAGTCAAAATATGTTGCGACAAGCGTAAATAGCTCATGCCAAGTAGTGTTGGAGTATCCCGCCTCAGCCGCGGCTGCCCCCGCAGACGGTGTTAGAACAGCTCATTTTTGACAGCAGATTTATTGTTTCACTTAATTGTTATTAATAATAATGCAATAATAATACATACCTACACTGTTTCACAGTCTGTATAAAATAAGCACTTCTGATTACTGACTCCTGTATCTGTCAGGAATATCGCTGAATATTATTGTTTGATGTATCCTGTTATTACACCAGACCTATCTCTATAATTAATAGCGTAAGCGGAGAGTTTTTTCCTCGTTTGGTGGACATTGATAAGTGGCTAAGTGTATATTTAATAATAAAACAGTTTTAATACAATTTATGCACGATGGTGATTTATAACTTTAATTAAAATAAATATTTTTTTATTTCATTAAAATATATCAGCGGTTAGATACAGTAAGCGGATTCTCAGTAGAAATTGAGTTCGTTTGTGTGTTCAGGTCCAAATTTACCCTTGAAGGAGCCCCAGGTATCAATATATACCCCAATTGATCCCAAAACTAAAATTCATCAGAAATTTATTTAAAAAAATGGACTTTTCTTGTTTTTTTTACACGCAAAGTCATTTAGTCATCAACATGTAATAGTTTTAAAATGTTAAACTCTATTGACGTTATAGCCCCGAGGTCCATTTTGGCATTTGGCCCTGCAGTAAATATGGGCCTGGTAGTGTTAATGAAATACGTGACTTTGTAAAAAATCTGGTGAGTGATGAGTCATGAGTCATAATACGAGATTGCACGAAGCTCTGCTGCACGGGGTAATGTACACATGTACGAGTACACCAGATGTTAAATTTACCTTGGAGTCGATTCCGATGATCTTGTTACATTCTTCACAGCCGTTGGCGAAGACGCTCTCGTAGCACTTGATGCAGTAAGGGTGGTCGTCCCTCAGCACGTAGCGCTGGCCCGTCAGCGACTCGTCGCACTGCCAGCAGCAGAAGTGCCCGGAGTGCCAGTCCTTGTTCATCGCCTTGGTGTATTCTCCGCTGAAAATCAACTGTAGCCACACTCCGTGAGTTTATATTCCGCAACAAATAACAATACCTGACAGCATCGGGTGCGGACTTTACCGCGGTAACCTTATCAAGGGGCTGTCATTAATATCCGAAATATTACACTTATTTCTAATTAACTTAAGTTAAGAACTTTAACTTAAGTTAAGAATTTTTAACTTAAGTTAAGAACTTTAACTTTTAACTTAAGTTAAAAATTCGATCGCTTTCGTAGAACTCCCAAGATTGAATTTACTCGATGCCCATTTTGAGTACCAACTTGGTACTTCATGATTTTTAAAAACGCGCAGTATTTCTTATTATTTATTGTAGGGACAACCGTTCTTACCATTAATTTGTCCCTGTACAAAAATTTACTCGTAAACCTTTGGTTTTTTTTAAAAATAATTTTACTTTAATCAAAAATGAGAAGAGTGTAATTGAAATTGAAAGGATATTATTACTAGTCGGAGCTATATTTTTGAGAATATCACGAACCGGAGTGGCGTTCCGGTTTATTACGGTCCACGTTGAGCAGCTTGGTGCCCAGTCTCAATTAATTTAATAAAACAATAGCCATAATGTGTGCCGAGGCAGACGTACCTTCGCGGAGGGACGCCTTGAAAGGAGTGTCCGATATTCGTGTATCTGCTTATGTTTGATGATGAAATGCAACTGCTTAAATGAGAAATTAAACGATTTATGAAATGGCGAGAGGTGATCAGTTCCCGATTGCCGTTTGTTTGAAAATTACGCATTACATATTCAAAACTATTGAGAAAAGTTCACAGTCCCAGCTGCACAAAATACAAAGTACAATTTTTCTTCATAATCGCCAACCATTTCTAACTATAATCCACCGAAAGGAGGAGTATAAGGTTGTCGAACCTACTTTGCATCTATCTGTGTTGCAAGGTTAGAAATAAAGTATTTACCTTCAGTTTAAAAAAACAATATTTTAAAAAAATTAACCCACTTGTATAATACGATTAAAGTAAGAATAAAATTTATCACTGCTTTACACACAATTCGGTTCAATAAAACGACTATTAAATATAGTAATAGGAAAAAAACGTAAGTACAAATAAGGAGTTTCCAAAATAAAAATACTACTTTAGAGTATGTATTATATGAACAGATTTTTGTCTATGAAGTGGCGCATCTCAACTATGTTACTAACTCGTTTCGACAGATACCTACTAGCCAGGGGCGCGCAGTGCATACATGCAGTGCACAGTGCATATAAATTAAGAAATTGGATTAACATAAGCGAAAACATTATTTTGCAATTAGCGCCATCTGTGTACCAGTAGAGACTTCAATTGCTTAGTTCTAAAAACTCACGAACTCTCACCGCTGTACTTATCGCGCTCTTTTTTATTCACAGCATCATGCTATTTACATTACTCAGTTCTATCTTTAAGCTAGTGAAATACTCAAGTCATATAAATGACTATTGACTGAATTGAGAATTCCTTTCGGTTGATCAGTTTTGTATGGAGTCATTACCTATGCTGTTTTTTTTAACAGAATAACATTAGAAAGGGTTACAACTGCGTGCAAATCATTGAAGTATCTGCTTTCTATTTTACTAATTTGCGAATTTTACTCTCTTACTGTTTTTAACCTGTTGATTTCATGATCGTTCTTTAAATTTGGTGCATGGATTGGTTTTTGATTTGAGAAAAACAAAAAACAATTGGCAGAACTATTTCCTACGTTAACCTTTAATAAAAATAATTATTTCCTTTAGTTATTACGTGAAGAATTTTCAAATAATAAATTAATCGTGTTCATTCATAGAAAGTGTTCTTAAAAACGTCTATACATTTTTTGTATGGATAAGAAAGTATTATTTCACGATAAAAATTAAACTTTAAAAACACTATTAATAGTACTCTAAAATTATAAATAAATACACGGTGGGATCGTATAAACGACGGATTTATTTGTCCAAAGACGTTGGTTAAACAAAAGTACATATATTATATATGATTGTATAATATCATTGGTAATAGCATAACCTACTGCACGTCACTGCTACTAGCGGAGCAGCTGATCGTATGATTTAGGCATTCATTAAATCGATATACTAACTTAATTTAGACCAGCAAAACTCTTAATGCCTGACTTACAATCGTACAGGTGTAAGAGCCGGTGTACGAAAGCACGCAAACACTTCCACACGCATGAACCAGTCTGCACGAATCAGTAAAGCATCTCGAGATTACAACATTTTTTTGTTCATACAAAGATAAACAGATATGTACGGATGTCTAACTTTCACAATCGAATCGGTAAAGACCAAAGAGGTTATATACAATCTCTTTCGTGAAGACGAAAACTGCTAATTCCCGAAACACAACTTTCGCTATCTATTATCCAACTAGATATTATTTAGTTTGGAGAAAGTTTTACGTGAGGCTCGTCACGACCAGGTGGGCCCCGGGCCCCAGGCCCCGGGCTACAAGCCCCTACTGCTGGCGAATTCAAGGTTCGGGCTAGGGCTATAAAAAGGACTCATTTAGGTCAAACATTTAAATATAAATTGCGGACGAAAAAAGAAATGGCCGTCCTAAAAATGATTGAATTGATACGAACCTATTTATGAAAACAATTAATTTTTGGGTGCAACATTTGATTGATGCATATTACTCAATCATTTCCTAATACTTTCAAAATGCGTTTAGACAATGCTTTATAAAGATGGAATTTCTAAGGGTAGGCAGAGAAAACACAAACATCTTCCATACGCACGTTGACTCTTAAGACTTCTGAGATGCCAGAACAAAACTGTTTCCGATTTTTCCTACTAGTTGCCCTGGCTGGTTAAGTCGAGTCCTTTATAGAGAGAGGCCACCCTTTTTGTGTCACATTCACTCGTCTTTTATGTTCAGTCAACCCCAGGGTATGAACTGGCTTACAGTCTTTTCTGTATGTATGAGTATAGGACAACCCGCAGAAATAGTATATTTTTTTATTTCGTTAACTTTGGTCGTAATGTTAATTTACATTTCGGTTTGTCATTTAGATTGCGGTCAGAGTGGTTTGCATCTTCATAAACCGGAGTGCAAAACGAAGCACTACTACCGCTTCGCAGAAGTATATGAGAGAAGGCCGGGCCACCAGATGTACCGGCCATGTGAGGTATGGCGGTCTACAAGTCCAGACCCTGACCCTAATAGGGTAGATGGTAGGCGCTAGGCGCTCATGCACTAGACGGGCAGCATCATCGCGAAACAATAACGTATTATTTAGTTTATCTTAAAGAAATATAATAAATAATTGAAATTGAATTGAATTTCTTATTCATCAATTATAATATAACAGTTCTAGCCTTTGAACTCGTGAACGAGAGCTTTGCATCTCATGACGTGTGAAAAATGTGTTCGCTATTTCGAGATATTTGGCAATAGTTGGGATCGCCACTGCAGCGCTTCTCTGTTTCTACGGCGATTGCTGCTGAAATAGGCGAACTTCACCGAGCCAGCTCGCCAGCTCACCGGCTCACCGGTTCACCAGCTCGCCGGCCCACGTTCGCACTCCGGAATTGAACGTAAAGAGCAGTATCAAATAAATACGATTACGTCAACATTACATTTATCTTGGCTATGGGATGTATTACGAAATTGCCACAAACGAGAATGTATGAAGCATTAGTTGTTATGTAATTTATTATGATTTATTCTATGTTTAGTGCATTGTTTTTGTAATGTTTTTTGTTACCGTATATTTCTCATATTGAAAGGGATTTTTTTAGAATTATTGCGATAAATACAAAACGAAATAAGCGCATATTAATATATTTTAAAATCTACATTTGTTATAAATAGGATTACAGATTCGATTTCAGAGTTCGGGTGTTAAATAATTAAGAATAAATCAAAGTATTGTCCAATTAATTAATCAAGAAGAAAACACAACCAAATGATGTATTTGAAGGTTTAGAATTCCACCAAACCTACTATGGAAGTAATTTTTTTTTCTTATTAAATAATTATAGACGAATTGTTCCATTAATTATTGCTACCTGTGTTTACGCTGTTTTCTATTTTAATGAAAAGAAATTGAAAACATTGAGAATTTGTTAATATATTTATATTATACTATTATTTAGTCTTAGGAGAACATATTCTTATTGTGTCTTCACAATAAGAATGTGTTCTCCTAATAATAAAGTTGTATCAATGTGTCCAAAATTTAATAAAAATGAATTGATAATTCTGGCGTCTGCTATCAGTTTACTCAAAGGTATTTGAGATTCTGTAAAAATAAGGTAGATGGCACTTTCAAATAATGGAACGATTAAATGTATTAATATCAAAAAGGTAACATATGGGTTCGAAAATTGTCGCTAAAAATATTGTCGCTGTAGCATAGTTGGATAATGCACCTTCCCCGGCTAGGAAAGAGATCCAGGTTCGAATCCCGGTGGCGCAACAACAATATTTTTTTAATAAAATTGATTTTATATGTATATCTTTCTAATTAATATATTTAATTCATATTTATTATTTATTCATTGTTAAACATATAACGTGTTAGATTTGTTAAAAAACATTGTCGAAAATATGAATGTATAATATATGTACCTTTCATTATAGCGGGTATGTGCTGTGGCCGGGGGTAAAGTATGATATATCGGCTAATTAGTAAAACTTGGCGGTTTCCAATTAGGCGCACAATTCTCGTATTTTTGTTTATATAATTTAAAAAAGATTTAAAATGATTTTCTAAGAGGTTTAAAATAAAATTGTTCTCCTCCCACGAGTATGTAGAACGCGAAATTAAAAATAAACCTGTTGATTCATAAAAAGGCATCATCTAGGAGTTTTGCGCACGCAACCAATAACAAAGCTTTCGAGAAGTAATTTTCTAGGTGCATAAGCAGGAGCCAGCCAAAACTGACCGCGCTTCGGTTTCATTTCCGTGGGACAGGCGCGAGGCGGGGCGACCCTGTTAACCGACAACTTGTAACATACCATTTTGTGTCAGACGAAGCAGGCGAATGTCAGGTGTCGAATAGAAAGCCGATGCCGGGCGAAATCCAAAGGTGAAATTTTCACGCGGAACCTTCGCGTTCTATGTTTAGCAAAGCTTCAAAAGTGGCATGCAAATCGCGTCAGTCCAAAAATAAACTTCTCGAAAGGACTTGCCGGTAACCGATATTCCCGTAGGAAGATCGATAAACAAATGTCCCGTCTCAGGAAGATAAAAGTATTAATACTGTGTTATTAATTAAATAGAAAGAAAGACAAGTTTAATGTCAGAACTGTTTTCGGTTTAATATGCGAATATTAAAATGATTGAAAATTTTAAAAATACGCATTTTAATTTGACAACTAATTAACGAAATTTTCGCGTGTGTAAGTAATGTACGGACGTGTAAATATGAATTGGTCAGGGACTTGGTGCGATCCGTTCTTTGGGTAATTCACCCTTCAGATATGGATGTAGGGGGCGGTTTATTTATTTTTAAAAGCCGTGACAGAAAGTGTGTAAGAATTAACGTAGGTCAGGGTTATTCGGCGCGGACTAGTAGGAGAGATTATTTTAGAATCCACGATTGGAAACTTCGAGTAGAACGCATCGCGTGCAAGCGTGCCGAGACGGTACTGGTCGGAGACTAGAGACTAGAGACTAGAGACTGGAGAATTAGCGCTCGAAGATGAGACACGACGAGCACTGCAATCACTGGCACAAATCACACGGGGATGATCACTTCACTGAGAAACAGCCCCCGGGCCATGCAGCACATACCCGTCGTTGCCGGTCGAGCTGTTGGTCTGCTCGATCTCCGTGACGGTCACCTCGCCGCCATCCTTGGACTCGCGCCTCTTGGTGGTCTTCTTGACCTTCCTGGTCTTGGTCGAGGTGAACTGGACTTGAACGTCGACGTCGGCCATGGTCTGCGTATCGCGGTCGGCAGGTATCAAATCGGATAGAACTCTGAGGAGCTCGTCTCGGCGCGATCTGATTCTGAATGAGCCTGCGGCGGGGCGGCCGAAGCGAGGAAGCGGCAGGAGCCGCTCCAGAATGCAGGGCAGCGTACACACGGCCCGCACCCCCCACTGCCGCCCGGGGGGCTATTTCGGATCCTGTCGAGCACTTTGGCGTCGGCGGCAAAAGCTCCGGTGCACGAGAGGCTGGAGATGCGGAAGCGGGGCGGGCACGGCGCGAGCTCTTCGTCCATTTCAATTATTATTATCGTGTCGGAGCAATATCTACCGGCGATTCTTTCTAATTTTAAAACCTCCGCTGCAACGCGATCAGAACAGCTCAGTACAGTTACGCGAGAGATCCCGACAATCAGCATTTCTTATTACAACAAATGTTTGATCTACGGAGTCCCAATATTCCGCCCGCACTGGCTTTTCGCGCAATTTGTAGAACAATAAAAGTTACAAATGTGTATTTGATTATTTTATTGAAGCGCCTCGACGTGTGAAATGGATTATCGTCGTGTAAGTAATATTATATAAATGATTTGGCATCCCAATTTGTAAAATTTAATATTGTCGAGCCAATGGAAAACATCGTGTGTTCTGGCTTTTGGCAACGTCTCAGCGGAGATGAAATGTTGATTAATCCCCTTCATCTCTCTGTGGCTCTTTAACGTTCCGATCTCGTCAATAGAAACGTAACGAACCAAATATTTATGCGCGTAAGTAAATGCTGTCGGGAAAGAGCGTCAAGAGAGGAAACCTGAATGTCCGTTACATTCCTTTGATTGAGCCAGTATATCCTGAAATTCATTGCACGCTTGCACTTCGTCAAGTCTCTGATTCTTCTTCTTCTTCGCCGATCCCTCGCTACGAGGATAACGTCTGCCATTTGTTCTACATTACGTGTTCTTCTTGTATGGCTGAAGAGCTCTATTCTCAATCCGCATTGCATGCTGTGCAGGCACATTTGCTGGGCGGCGGGACTCGTCTAAAAGGTCGCCCAAATGGAGAGACTTTGTACGCAGAGTATTCTGATCAAATTGATGCATTCCGACCTTTACGCGCCGCAAGAGACGAATCTCCCTCCTTTTTCGGGTAAGTGCGGGAACTCTCTTCCGTTGGTTAGTTCGTTAGGTCCACGGAAGGGGAAACGATTAAACTATCTCAAAAATTTAGTTGCGATACATCTCAATACCATGTACACGTGTTGAGAATTTGATCTGGAGATAAACTCAAAGGTCAGCTTGAGATCGGTAGAAAGAGACAAAAACACAAACCGACGAGGTTTAACACTTGTACACAAACGACACCTAAAACCGCCGTAGATCCCTACAACTATTATTCGATTCAGAAATGTTTAACATTAACATTGGTATAAATATGTTAAATTATAAACGTTTAATATTCAAAATTGCCCAACTGATGAACGCCGATGACATGTGGCGTTTGACGTACGACAAATGTGAAATACGAGCGAGACGGTGAATCTCAGTGACATGGGGGGACCCACCCTTTCCCGGAAGTTTGAACTTTTTTAGCGGTTCCGCTCGGCATGTTAAAATTTCAACGCGACAAGAATTTATGAAGATCACCCTCAAATAACCTGCGTGAATCACGAGATTTTTTAATTTACTACCTTTATATTGTTACAGAAGAGAGAAAGAGATTACAAAGAATAATCTAATAAATACATAAATCATAAATGATCAAATACAATATAGAAACATAACTTATGTAATGTGCGGTCTAATGTAGATCTTATTGGAATTACATGAAAGATTATACCTATTCTACACAGTAGAGTTACACGATATATATTATAGATACAATAAGCAAAATACTATAAACAAAATACAGTGTGTGATAGACTACAGTTATCCTTCCATATGCAGTAGCTCACACAGCCACCGAAGGACGTGATTAAATGCAAAACCCCGAGGGAAGGAAGACGCGACACATTAAAGACCGAGTCTCGTCAAGCACGGTGCAAGTCAATCGTTATTACCAGTGGCGTGCAGTAGGTATAGACTTAGGTTATGCTGTTACCAAGATATTATATAACATACTGCCTATATGCTACATTGTACATAGTCTAATGAATTTTCGTTTAACCGACGTCATTAAGCAAAATTAATCAATCATGAAAACAACACGATCAGTAAGGTAAATTAATTTAGAATAAGTAGAAGTTCAAAACCTTTCAAATGTCATTCTGTTGGGAAACAGCATTTGTATGGCTTGAATATAGCGATAGATTAAAACAGTGGCTAGCAATTGTAGTAGAAATAAATGAATAATAACCCAGTAGAGGACTGTAGCGCTCCGGTGGCGTCGCGCGGTAGCATCCAGAACTGCGCAACTAATGATTCTACCGATACGCGGTGCGCGCTAGCGTAGTTATAACATATGGATTATTTAGTTTAGATTTTTTCCCCAGAATTTTTAGGAATGCTTAGAATTTTTGCTTGTATGCAGTGCGCGCCCCTGGTTATTACATCCAATAGTAAGCAAAAGTCTTTAGAAAAGTACCCACTAGGAGCCACATAATGACTAGATAGCAAGCTATTTTGGATAAAGTGCGTGAGAGAAGTCTCCATAGAATCTCACGGGAGCAATATCAGAAATTCTCTTGAAAATCTCATCCATGGACACGGGCCATTAAACAATTCTGAAATTTGATTTCGGTGACTGAATCTTTAAAATTTGTATGCAGACTTTTCACAGGTTTGAACAACAACACCAGCTTGGCCAGATCGGCCAAGTTCGCTCCTATTTCGCAAGTCCAACGACTTTGAAATGTGAATTCAGTTCCCGAGATCGACACATCGATCGATCAGTATGGTGTATGGAAGAATTGTTATGTATGGATTTGATTCAATTACACGTTCTAGTTACGCCAATTAATAGTTATAACTAATAAATTTACGGATCAAATTTTCGTTGTACCAGTGTTTTGGCTATCGAATAATATTAAAAATCAAATAAATTAAAATCTCAATCGATCGTTCCTCGAATAATCGTTTTTCCGCATGTATCGTTTATTTCTTCCAGTCCTGAATTAATTTCATACAAAACACCCAAAAATAGATCGCATGGATCGTTTCTCTTTGGATCATTTTACCGCATTAATCGGTATAAAGTAAAATTAATATTTTTTTGTTTCTGTGCAGCTGTCTCATTTTATTTTTCTTTAAACTTACATGTGAAATATGTATTTTTTTTTAGAATATATAAAACATTTAAGTGTGAAAAATATAACATTTTTATATTTCCCGCATTCATAGTTTAATTTAATAGATCCCTTCAAAAACGATAGATAGAGGTTTCACTGTACATTGAATAGGAACGATAATTTGAAATGTATAACTCTATATCTCATGTAAATATTACGAAACTGATATTTTAAACTAGTCATGTATCAATTTCTTTTGAAATATACGAATTAGGTATTAGAAATGCGTGACGATTTTGTTCTGAATGTACATTTTTCGAATAGGAAACAAATAAGTCTATTGTCATTATTCATTAGTTATTTGAATTTGTGCTGCATTACATTTTTTCACTTCTTTTAATAATAATTATTATTACACTTTTTCACAAAATTGTACATACAGTCTTATGTACTTTTTGTGTAGCACCCACATTAGGACGGGTTTTGACGACTATTATATATATAGGACTATCTATCATGGTCTTTAATGTCATGATGGTAATGTGTACATTAAAATATATATACATATATATTGTAATTTTTATAAATAATCCTGTCAAGATTTCACTATCTTTAGAAGTCAAGCAAAATCAAGTAATATACTCGCACACATCTAGTTATTTTTAGAGAAATATTTAGATTAGAAAATTAGATTTACTATTTAATAACAATCACAATGATTCATTTTAATGATTAACAAACCAGATTCTTAAAAAAAAATAGAGTTTTTATAATTTTTCAAAATTGATAAATAGTGACAATTCATTAAAAACAGTCTACAACCGGAGACAATAAATATTGTAAGTTTACTTATTAAGATTTCGACACGCTTTGTGTAATTGAAAAAGCTTTCAAATAAAAAAATCAGACACAAACAGGTTAGGTATAGTTTATTTATTCAACGGTAAATATTTTTCTGATTCGATTAGATCTGATAGGAAATGAATAGAAAGCGGCTCAAGCTCTTGTTCTTATGGAGATAATAATCTCAGCACTGATGATGGACAGCCGGTCCGCCTATAATATCGGCTGATTGATTCCTAGCTCCGTGTGCAGGGTGCAGCGTCGTCCTTCTCGGGGAGGCTCGGATGACTCGACATTTTTTTGTGAAAGCTACCGGATCCTACAGACTACAGGGTCCTACAAGCTACAGGGTACAATCCACATTTACTTATTTTCATAGCGCACGCGTTTATCCATGTTTTAAAATTGTAAGAATACTTTTAAAAGTTAAAGTGAAGTTATCGAAAAATATGAAGAGTTGCGGGGGAGGTAGTTGAGTTACGGGGGAAGACTATTTTTAGAGTTTAAGGAGGTTAAAAATATATCGAGAGTCTAGAAGCTTCATAAACATTTATCGAGCGTTTTTGAAGTTAAAGTTTTGTGGCCAGGTACATCAGCCAGTATATAATAAAATAATAAATATTATTAAGGAGAACACATTCTTATTGTGTTGTTAAGTTGTAATTATTCAGAACAGACGGTCTGTGATATATTAAATACTAATTAAATGTATTAATTAGAAAGATATATTAAATATGAATTAAATATATTAATTATAAAGATATACATATAAAATCAATTTAATCGAAAAATATTGTTGTTGCGCCACCGGGATTCGAACCTGGATCTCTTCCCTAACCGGGGGAGATGCTTTATCCAACTAAGCTACAGCGACATTATTTTTAGCGACAATTTTTCGACCCTATATGTTACCTTTTTGATATTAATACATTTAATCGTTCCATCATTTGACAGAGCCATCTACCTTATTTTTACAGAATCTCAAATACCTTTGAGTAA
The DNA here is from genome assembly GCA_031772225.1 of Eubasilissa splendida. NCBI lineage: Eukaryota > Metazoa > Arthropoda > Insecta > Trichoptera > Phryganeidae > Eubasilissa > Eubasilissa splendida. Next base: position 23,389,731 of record CM062845.1, on the reverse strand, counting down.
ATCTGATAGCAGACGCCAGAATTATCAATTCATTTTTTTTTTTATTATATTTTGGACACATTGATACAACTTTATTATTTTTTCGATTAAATTGATTTTATATGTATATCATTTTAATTAATACATTTAATTAGTATTTAGTAATAATAGTGTGTTGAATCTTTAAAAACATACTGTTTATGTGTTTTAAGTTATTGTGTTGTGTTTATGTAACCGAGAATGTTAAACTGCGTTGTTTTCGTCTGATCTCTACCCATTTGTATAATTTGAATAACTTTTATATTAGTGAACGAATGCTAATTAGTGTTAAGTATATTGCATAGTTTTAATGCTAAAAATATACAGAAACAAGAACAAGATTAATTCTTGACGTCAGTGGCGTGCAGTAGGTATAGATTTAGGTTATGCTGTTACCGATGTTATTATACAATCATATATAATATATGTACTTTCGTTTAACCAACGTCTTTAGACAAAATAAATCCGTCGTTTATACGTAATTTTAGAGAACTATTAATAGTGTTTTTAATGTTTAAGTTTTAACGTAAAATAATACCTTCTTACCATATAAAAAATATATGGAGGCATTTAAGAACACTTTATATGAATGAACATGATTCATTTATTGTTTGAAAATCTTTCACGTAATTACTCAAGGAAATAATTATATTTATTAAAGGTTAACGAAGGAAATAGTTCTGCCCATTACCATTCTAAATTTATGCACCAAATTTAAAGAACAATCATGAAATCAACACGTTAAAAGCAGTAAGATAGTAAAATTCGCGAATAAGTAAAAGCGGAAGTAGACACTTCAATGATTTGCACGCATTTGTAACCCTTTCTAATGTTATTCTGTTAAAAAAACAATATTTGGTAAAGGAATTTTCGATTCAGTAATCAGCCATTTATATGATTTGAGTAATTCACTAACTTAAAGACAGAGCTGAGTAATGTAAATAGCACAATGTGGCGAATAAAAAAATAGAGTACAGGGGTGAGTTGCAATTAAAGTCTCTATTGGTACACAGATGGCACTAATTGCAAAATAATGTTTTTGTTAATGTTAATCTGATTTTTAAATTTATATTTGTTTCCCAGAATTTTTAGTTATGCACAGATTTTTTGCTTGTATGCACTGCTCGCCCCTGCTTGACGTATATTTGAATATGTTTGTCCATTACATATATCTCGCACATAAAGCAATCTTGTTTCATTAATGGTTTTAAGGATAAGATAACGAGTATAATCTATATATTGTACGTACCTACTCCGGATCAGTATTTGAAGTTGTGTCCTCGCGAACGAACGAACTAAAAATGTATTTGTATCAAATCAAACATTGGGATTTGTCCATCGAAGAAATGTATTTTTTTTTTGCTTACCTTTCTTACGAGTGAGCAGGTTTTGAAATGGGCGACACGACGTCATCAAAAAAGACGGCAGCTAATTTAGATTTAGGTCAGCTGTTATTTTAATGCAGCACACCGAGAGGAAGGAAATAGTTCGAAACCTTCGAATATCGCTTGTGAAATAGAATATTCTAGAATATTTCTGGACGGTTCCCTGACAATGTTGCGAAATAAAGACCTCTCACGAGAGTAGGACTGTCGCCAATCTCTAACAAATATGTCGTACATCAAAATAATGATGAATTAAATAGCGAGATGATAGTAGGTACTATAGTAGGTAGAATTTATTTAATAGTAGAAGTAGTAGCGGTTCATACTTCAAATAGTGAGTGCTCCCCCGTGCATACTGTAGACTCCGATGACCGGTGAATTTAAATCTAGTGCCGATTGAATTGAATCAGCCGCTTTTTAATATATAATAATCTATTATGATTAATTGTGTTTCTCAAAACAGAGTAAGTTCTTTTTATAGTTGTGAAACAGCTTTTGCTTTCAATATTCACTGAAATTTACCCATTATTTTGAACAAATTTGACTTAAAACAGATGGACCAGCCTTTGAAAAAATGCAGGTAAAATAGAACCGTTGTTTACATAACTCTAACATTTTTTATTTGAATTTAAAATCTTTTAACAATTTAACCTAAATTCATGCTTTTTTTTATGACTCTGCAATACAAGAGGAGAAATCATTTTTCACTTTTTCAAAACCCATTTATTTGCTAACAGAAGTATTAATTAAATTTTAAGAAACTGTTTATGTACTTGAATTATTAGTTACCAATTAATGAACACACATTTCGCGATCAAAATTCAATATATCAATATGATATCATTTGACATTTTGGTTTAAATGAATTAAAAATGACTAAATAATTGATCTAAAGTGACACTCGGGAATTGTGTGAATCTCTGTACGCGCTGTCGCTCAATTTTTCAGATTTTTATTGAATATCTCGCTGTTCGTAAAAGTAAAATACAAATCTTCTACAATGTTCATATAATCTCCTAGCGCGATGCCCACGATGTCTTGTATATGTTGTATGCGTGCATTCTTGTAGGACCATTTGTTTCATCAAAATTGTTTTACATTGGTAATTATGCTTTGGTATTGTGTATAATTCGATCGTTGAAAGTATTAGTAAGTACAAATTTGGATATCGATGTGGTTATCTATTTATGGTTGACTTAATTTCAAAACTGTGTTAATATAATAATGAACGTTCGCCCACACCCGTCATGCCAACACAGTATAATGTTAATAATAAATAATGGAACGATTAAATATATTAATATCAAAAAGGTAACATATAGATTCGAAAATTGTCGCTAAATATATTGTCGCTGTAGCATAGTTGGATAATGCACCTTCCCCGGTTAGGAAAGAGATCCAGGTTCGAATCCCGGTGGCGCAACAACAATATTTTTCGATAAAATTGATTTTATATGTATATCTTTCTAATTAATATATTTAATTCATATTTAAAATATCACAGAATTACAACTTAATTACAACTTCACAATAAGAATGTGTTTTCCTAATAATAAAGTTGTATCAATGTGTCCAAAATTTAATAAAAATGAATTGATAATTCTGGCGTCTGCTATCAGATTACTCAAAGGCATTTGAGATTCTGTAAAAATAAGGTAGATGGCTCTTTCAAAATAATGGAACGATTAAATGTATTAATATCAAAAAGGTAACATATAGGTTCGAAAATTGTCGCTAAAAATATTGTCGCTGTAGCATAGTTGGATAATGCACCTTCCCCGGTTAGAAAAGAGATCCAGGTTCGAATCCCGGTGGCGCAACAACAATATTTTTCGATAAAATTGATTTTATATGTATATCTTTCTAATTAATATATTTAATTCATATTTACAATATAATATTTTTTTCAACATTAAAAATACAATACATTACGCTTAACATGAAAGAACACTTCACAAAAGTGAGTCGCTAAAAATAGACAGAGAAGATATATGTATATAATATCGTATATCAAGTTAAATATTAGTGTTTCACACACTTGAGAGTCATTATTGCAAGGACTGAGGGCCGGTTGTGTGTTCAGTAGTAACATTTTACTATGGTAAAAAAGTTACTAAAGCAAAAGGTTCTTTGATCGTTAGTAAAAAATATTTATTTCTCGAAAGTACATCCGCAGTAAACTCATTTTACTCTGCGATATCCGATAGTGAAAACGAGAATCGACAGTTAAATATGGCGGAATTTTCACAGCTGTTTCAAAAGTCATCCGACACATTGATACTATGGCACAAGTCACTCTTGAAGGGTGGATTGCCTATTTGAAAGAAGAAGAAGAAGACAATTGATCATTAAACATCCCGCTATTTTAGTGATGAGAGTTTGTCCGATGATGATCTCGTTGTGTAATATATATTATTACACATAATATGAAAAAATGTGACAGATATCGAACACTTAGGTGAAAAAATGCATAAAATAAAGTATATTTCATGATCATTTGTCACACCTATAGACATCTCCATCTATGCTTTGACAATAGCAAATTTGACGTTCGAACTCGCAAACGATTTGAACCACGGGCGTTAGTAAAAAGCTACTGAGTTAATCGTATAATTAAAGCGATTTGTAAAGTTTGACGTGGCTAGATGGAAACTGTAATATGTATTTGTTATTGTTTTCAGGGTGTCGGGCAAAGATCTGTCAAACGTGCCTTGCTAATAATTAATTCAGTGTGCACATAGCAAGCGCGATACACCTAGAAGAAATAACGTATTAATACAATTTGAAAGGTTCGAAACTATTAGTAACGATTTTTCAATTACCCTATTGTATAAATTATTTTCACGGGCGCGGTTTAAAAAGGATAATAATGTTGATACAATATGGTATCATGTACCCTTCATTATCATGTTTCTCATTCAATCATAAAAAATAAATTACCATAAGAAAATAATTCTTTTTAATTTAAATAAAGGTATATTCATGTTTTGTGTGAAAAATATAAGCATATTCAAGTTTTGTATGATATCACAATTTTAAAAATCAAACATATTTCATTGTTCTATTGCAGTGGTAATGTCAAAACACATGCATTAGCTAACTCCGCAGTTTCCAGAATGCATTTGTTGGGGAATTAATATGCCGAGGTAGTCGACATTTTTGTTGTAAATTTAACTCTTTATAGAACTATATTATTCTTATATTATATATACTATATTATTATTATAATTTTTCTATTACTTTACAAATTATGTTAATGCCTGAATAGGGCCGGGCGTACATAATAATAAATAAATAAATCAATGTTCTAAATTTAAACATTTTATGACAGCTTCAATTTATTATTTTGTTCAATATTATCGAATTAAAAAGCCACGCTGCCGTTTTGGTGATATGTCTGTTTCACAATTACATACTATTTATAAAACAGACAGCTAGTGTAAAGACAACAGCGTTATATATAAAAGAAATATTTAATTGCGACTTACATAAAAATAACGCACATAAAATGTTCAAGAAAATGTTGTTTTCCCTTAAAATGAATAAAAAAACATCTAATTTATGAAATTCGCTACTAATGTTGTGAATAAGTAAAATATGCGAGAAAACATCTATTTTTGGCATTCTTTAACGAAAATAATGACAGTGTGTATTCGACATCCGTCATGGCCGGATAGACTAACGTATTGAAGTTTAATGGACAATTAAAATTATCGTATTTTATAAGACTGAAAATATATTATTTAAAAACTAATTATTGTGTTTTTGATATAAAAATTAGTTTTATGTAGTAGTTGAAGCCTCAACGCATATGAGTATATAAAATATATTATTTAAAAACATATATTTTCACTAAAACTAAGTATTTTAAAAACGTCGAAAATTGGTAATACTCGTATGTCCTGCAAATTAAATGGTTTATAACATTATTAATTTTTAACATTTTGCTAATTTTGTTCAATGCAGATTTGTCTCCGTAATCTTGGTTTCAATATTATAAGAAAATATATTTAGTTTATGCAAAAATTTTCCATAATAAGATAATGTTGTGGCACGCGGAAAATGCATCTAATGGTCGCAGTCTTTCTTATAATACTTGTATTGTTTTAATTATAATAAATAACATTAAGTTTATTAGTTTGAAATGGGTGTAAAGGTTTTATCTAAGTAATAGTTTAAAAAGAGTTAAATCTAGTGTATAACTTGGATATACACTAGATTTGAAAGAATAATAAAAACAAAAAAAAAAAGAATTATTATTGAAAGAAGCGCCTTAAGCAACCGATTAAACTGTCAGCCGATCAAAAGTCTGCAGTCTGCGGGGCTCTAAATGTATATAAGAATATTAAGTACATAATATGCGAATTTTTATATTATACATTGTGAACACAATTTATCTCCTATAATATTAATATTTTCATGAAAACAAAAACAAAAGACACTCACAAGAGAACAAAAACCCTTTCTTCATTTTAAAGCGTTGGTTTCCCAACCCCAACCCAACACATTAGCGGAGAACTCGTGTATATATATATATATATTTTATTTTTATATTAGTAAATATAATACATTTTAGAATTATCAGTAGGATATATAAATATTTAATTTTACATTTATTTCTTCCCTATGAGAATAGGACTCGTGTATAATACATCAAAAATGTTTTCAAGTGTTTTCGTAATACATTTAAAAAATTTTAAATTCCATTTTTGCTGAAGAATTTTGTTACTAAATATATAGACATGAACTAATGTAAATTCTTTGTTTCAATATTTTAAATCTGGTGTCAGACACGTCATCATTTTGGTACCACTTACGCAATCAAATAGTACCGCGACTTTTTTTAAATATATGACTCGATTGGAACGCTGACAATATAATGTGCATTAATGTAAAAAATACGTCTTGTTTACACAAAGATTTAATTTTTGAAGAGTGAATACTTTTACCGTTGCATAAATGTGTCATAAACTATCGAATTTATATTTCGACCAAGAATGTGTGTAGAACGCCCCTCGTCCGGCAACAAATGTTTCAAACCCCTCTTCCTTAGATATATACACTTTATTTCATGTCTATTTATTTACTGGTCTGTGGTTGAAGTGTAATTTATAAATGATTAGTCCATATTAGAATAGTATCGATATCAAACTGGAATAGTATCGATATCAAACGTATTGTAGGACGTGGATCTTTTGGGCCTTTGTCTAACGTGGGCCCCAATGCACCGCACTGCGTATTTCATGAAATAGGTGTACATTAATAGCTACAAATAGTAATATATTTTTTTCGAGATTAGTTACGTTATCTGTAAATTCAAAAGTGCTAGGAAATAAAATTAATTTGTATATCATAATAATTAGGTGCTATTTAATATTAATTTCACGATTGATTTAACTGTTTTAATATGTTTGTATGTACTGTGCGAGGAAAAATAATCTTGACAGACTTTTTTTATTGTACAAATAAAATAATAATTCGTTTGATTTCTGACTTTAAACTGTACAAATTTGTTTTTAGTGCTGTAGTTTAAATACAGCGTCTTAAAAAAAAAACAACGAATTTATTGGTAATAATCAAATAAAACCTAATGGATATGAAAAAAAATACATATAATAAGCGAACAGTAAAATTCTGGCAGCCGATTCTATTCTACTGAAATCTAAATGTGTCAACACATTATATTGTAGTTAATAAGCTGGGTGTCACGTGTCACGTGTCACGGGACATGGATCTTATGAGCCGCGGCAGTTTAACTCTGTATCATCATTTCTTTTATGATTTATTTCAACATAATTATGTCACAACCATTATTTTAATATAAATTAAGTCAAAAATAATATAACGTACGCGAATACTTAAATATTTTTTAGTGACCGCCGAACAAATATATATATATACTTGATAGAAGATGGTCGTTGGTGAGATACATAATAAATATTATATAACATGATATTAATACCATTAAATTGATTTACAGCAATTTGACATCTATCTACATATATAAAGAAGAATGTCTGTTGGTCTGTTTGTCTTTTATACAAATCTACAGTTTTTTTCCGAGTTTGATAAAATTTTGCATTCTTAACCTTCAAAACAAGAGGATGGTCACTGTCTACATGAGATTTGGAAAAGCCACTTCCATCCCCCTTTCCCACCCCTTGAAGCAGAATTTTTAATACTTTTTTATGAAATTTTGTACACTTGACGTAAAAAACAAGAGATAAATTACTGTCTACATCTGATTTCGAAAAAAAAAATACCCCCATCCCTCATGCGGAAAATAAAGTGATTGGTACTCTGAACGCAATTATCGCTAATATAAATATGTTACATGAAGCAAGACTAGCGGCGCATAATACAGTTCCGGTGTCAACTCTACTGTATGGAAATGAAGCCTGGAATTGGCAAAAAAGGAAAGAAACGTGTAGAAAATCTTGAGCAATGAACAAATTGGGAGCGAATAAAGAGCTGCTTATAGCAGAGTCGATATAATAAAGAAATGAACGCTGAGATGGTTTGGCCATGTGGAACGTAAGAGCGAGAGCGAATGGTAAGGAAGCTATACGAGTTAATGTTGAAGACATCAGGAAAAAAACGATGCCCGCGAAAGACCTGGCATGGCCAGATAAACCTAATATTGCAGGGGTTGTTACTGCAAAAGTGGCGTGCCAGGACAGAATGGTGTGGCGTTCTATCCTCTCTGCCTACCCCACATGGCGTGATGATAAGTAAGTAACATGAAACATATATATATTGACAGTCGATTCTATCACATTAAACTGAGTAAATCATTTAGCTATTGTATTTACGTTAATTAAATTAAAAAATTATAATAATTACAGTTTTCCCCATTTTATATTTAATTATAATTTTTAGTATTATTTTATTAAGGGATGTTGACAGTATAAAATTTATATAACAAACATAATAAATATTTAACATGTGATACTATTTATGAAAATCTACAGAAATGTTTAGATACATAAGTATGTTTAGGTGCACAAGATAAATAAAAAGAAAAAAGGTGGAAGAAAGGGCGGGGAGGTTGCAACTATTGTTGCGGTAAAGAGAGAGCAACATGTGTTTATAAGTAGAATGATTGGCCAAAATTGAGATTGTGGTGGTGCATAAGAAGAACCCTTTAAGTGTAGTAAGGCTAATGTTGAAAAAGTCAATTTCTGTAAATTTCTCATCATGGTAATTGCATGACCGGTGAATGAATGAATTTTGTATGTAAGATGTTCTACTTCTAGGAATGTGGAAGAGTGCGGATTGCCGGGTCGATCTAGATGGTATGTGGAGAGATATTAATTCTAATTGGCTGGGACAGTCAATACGTCCTTGCAGTAGTTTGAAGATAAATATTTGGTTAGCACGTGTTCTTCGATGTTCTAGAGTTTTCATATTGTGGAAGTTTGCTGCATATAAATAGGAGTTGGATAATAGATTAGATCTAACATTAAGATATCGAATAAACCTATTTTGTATCCGTTCTAATCTCGCAATATATGTAATCTGCCGTGGGTTCCAGATTTGAGATGCGTACTCTAAGTGACTACGAACGAATGCGTAATACAGTATTTTGAAGCAATGTGGATTTTGGAAGTGTTTACAGGTTCGAAGTATGAATTCTAGCGTTCTAGAGGTCATGGAGGTAATTTAGTCAATGTAATTCTTAAAAAGAAGTTTGCCATCGAGGATTATTCCCAGATCTTTAACATCGATTTTATTACATTGAAGGGCTATTTCTAGTTAAATGATAAATTTAGAATTCTTTCAACAGTGTCGCCAATTTTAAATAAGAAAATACATTAAGTACATTTATGAAAAAAATTAAACGGAATATTGCTATTTTTTTATTATAATTTCAAGTTCCGTGAGATTTTTTCAATCTGCCTTCGAAACAAAGCAAAACAAGTCAATTAAAATATCTTTGGTCTTTGATTCCATGAAATTGGCCCTCGGCGGAACAGATTGCGCGTGAACGCCTCGCGTGCGTGACCAGCTAAATTGGACCGCTGATGAGGACCAAGTGTCTACTGTTCAAAGCTCCGATCCAAATACGATCAAAAAGTAATTTCTTCTTTAGCATAGAAAAATTGAAATACTAATTATTATTATACACTGACTTTGTAACATAATGGAATGTCACTTTTTGGATATTGGGATGCTGAAAACGAAATACTCAAACTTTCCAGCGCAGAGTAACATTTATTCATTAGCTTATATTTTTTTGTTGTTAAAATCAGAAGCCCTGAGTTAATATAATAACTCCTCGGGAATCGCCAGCGTGCCCGGCGCGTTCACGTTCAAATTCATCTGAAGAGTTACAGTTAGATTAAACTATTTGATTCAAAAAACTAAATTTGAGCATTTTAAACAATGGAACCTTCTAGAAAAGAGAGTATTGTATTACAGAAGAAAGGAATGAGAAATTTAAAATTTATTTTCAACACACGGTGATTTAGTTTTTTGCAACAGAATTAAATGACTATTAAAATAAGATACGACGAGCATCAGTGGAAGATGTGCCGAATATTCACAGATCTTCAGGGAGGATATACAAATTTTTGCTGCCTGCTATGTGATTAGGACAGTCGAGCAAAGAACAGCAGAAATTGTTTTTTTTTTTTTTTTCTATCCAAAATGGTGAGTGATTTCTGCAGATTCAGATCTCTTATAAAGTTCACATAAAATCTCCCAAAATGAACGAATGTGCCAATAAGCAATTGTAAAAAAAACTCTGATAATTGAAATAATCGGGTGAGGTTGATATCCCGATACTTTAAATTGACTGAGAAAACATGAAATGAATGTGAAATTAAATATTACAAAACATTTGTAAGGCTCGCTGGGAAATTATTACTTTGTAAAGAATTAGAATACTTTGAATTGAATGTGAAGAATTTAATCACATTAATATAAACACATCCTAGTAAATTTGTATATGATGTGGAATACAGTAGGAATATGTTATTTATGAGCATATGAGCTGGCAGGAATTTCTAGATTAATCTTGTTACAAGATTTTCCAAGTATTTTAGATTTTGTGATTCATTTTCTGATGGAATGTGAGATCGTACGGTATATTTATAATTTTAACAAGGTGATAAAAAAGAACCGAACATATTTTCAATAAAAAATTGTTTATACATATTTTTATATTGTTTAGTTAACGTAGCGGGGAAGACGATAAATGATTTCGAACTGTATTAATTTAAATTGAAACATTTTTTTCAGTGTGTCAATTTCAAACGAATGTTTCAAATCGAGTACAAATAATGTATCAAATACTAAATATTTAAGTAAACACTTTTAAACCTAGTGAGACAGGTATTCATATATAAATGGTATGTTATTAAGGATACAAAAATACATATAAATTTGCGACATGATAAGTCTTACAAATATATAGGGAAAATTTTAAATCGCTTTTAAAGAATGTTTAAATCGTATGGGTATCATTCATTTATTAGAATTTTCAGTGCCTACCAGAAGAATTGCAGACTAACGAAAAGAACCTACAATGGAGACTAATTATAGAAAGTTGATAAACGAAAATGCCACGTTAGTCGTGTTTGATATAATGGTAAAACATCGCGGTCCATTTGTCGGTTGCTTTCAAAATGTGATTATGTCGCCTTTTTTCGATATTCCAAAGCTTTATAAGTTTAATGCGAAAATTTACCTCTATTCTATTACAGACTAGATTTTTATAGATTGAATAACCGACTTTGTGAAAATCTATCAAAAAAAAATTAGAGATTTTTTATCAAAATATTTTTTTTTAGTTATGACACTGTAAAAATACTATGTATTGTATGATATCATTATGTATAATGATAAGTAAATCATGTATAATTCTACGCTCTTCAACTAAATCAAACTAAATACATACGAGAACATTTCCATACACACTGTCCATCCTGGAAGTAGTTGATGCAACACATCACTAACGTCAGCGGTTGACTCCTCGCCAAAGCGTAAAACTCGACACAAAGAAAAAAAAATCTAATTTTGTAAGAGGACAATTGAAAAACCAACAGACAAAAATAAAAAGGACAATTTATACCGAAAATATAGACATGAACTAACGCAAATGCCTTGTTTCAATATTTTCAATTTTGTGTCATTCGCGTGATCACTGTGGTACCACTTACGCAATCAAATAGCTCAGCGACTTTTTTTAAATATATGACTCGATCGAAACGAAAATTTAAACGCTGACAAATTAATATGTAATAATGTAAAAAATACGTCTTGTTTACGCAAAGATTTAATATACGAAGAGTAAATATTTTTACTGTTGCATAAATGTGTCATAAACTATCGGATTTATGTTGCCATAAATAATGTGTGTACAATGCCACTCGTCACGCAACCAATGTTCAAAACCCTTCTCTTGTGTGTATACTTTATTTCATGTCTATTCATTTACTAGTCTGTACAATTTTTTCCTGTTTTGACATTTTTTTTTATCTCACCTGTAACACCAATAGCGAGCATAATGTCGATAATTTGCTACTTAATTTATTTGGAAACGTATAGTTATTGAGTTTGAAATAGAAATTGTCAAAAAAAAAATAGTGATGTGTGACATATTTTGATTGTTGAATTTCCTCCAACACCAGGTGTCGAGGATATGAGCAGTCAGCGCGTAGATAACTTATTTAAATGTGGCTCGTTTCACAGAATCTGACACATTTCGTGGACCACCTCGCGTGGTCGCGCGTCGGCGTGTTTACCTTCGAAATAATTGCACTTTTGACTGTCCGACCACGTTGGTCATTGGTAGACTCGCTCTATTGATTTTGGCTTAAAGGTAGACAATACCAATTGTTTGAATATTTTCATTTAGCTATACAACGAGGACGTCAAACAAATTAATAAATCACCTGAAAAATGTTAAATAATTAGTACTGAAATAATGTCCCTTTCAGAATACTATCAAGAATTCAGGCCTATTCTCAAAATTGCAATATTGAAATGAAGGTGATTGTTACACCAACCCTCAAAAATAGTGTTATATTTGAATGAGAGAGAGGGAGAGAGAGTGAGGGAGTGAGGGAGATAAACGTACCATAATCTGTCAAAACTATCGTACCTCTGAGCCGCGGTGGCGCGCATTGCACAGAATTCTTTGCGAATGATTCTAACAAAATGAATAAACATGTCTCCAAATACCTCCGAAAGATTTATGACACTTAACAAAACATAAACGAATTGTTTTTAAGAATTTTAAGCAGACCGAGCATCTTGACCAGAATAATTGGCATTTGTCACATATCACACCGTATGGCATCCATATTTTGTTTGAAAATATTTTATGGGTTCGGTACCTAACACAATGTATTGTTTATTTTAAATTTCAGTAGTGCGGGATAACGTTATTAGTTACTATATATACCACGTGGATAGTAAAAAATAATTATAATGTCATTAATATCAGTGATTATGATATTTAAAATATGAATATACGTATTAATTATAAAGATATACTTATAAAATCAATTTTATCGAAAAATATTGCTATTGCGCTACCGGGATTCGAACCTGGATCTCCTTTTCCAATCCATGAAAGGTGCATTACCAACTATGCTACAGCGCCAGTATTTTTGACGACAAAATGTCGAACCTATATGTTACACACTATTGCAAATTAACACAACTTCACAATAAGAATGTGTTCTCCTTAATAATAAATGATATTACTTGCTTCATAAACATAATTTGGTTACAAACTGTGCTATATATATTTGACAGTGCTCATTATGTCGTAGTGTAAAAACATTAAGACACGGCCTTAGGCGGACTGGGCCTAATCGGGCGCCGCGCGCGGCATAAAAAAAGAAAAAGTGAAAGAGACGTTGGCGTACATTTTAAATTAAAAATTTAATCGTAAAACATTTAAACCGGGGGACACTCTGTGCGCGATGGATTCTTTTTGGGGTCATATGCAGCGATGCAGCCAAGGGCGAAAGTTTTTTTTTCCAGTGTGTGAAGTAAGCTTTATTACACAGTCTTCCTCTTTTTTATCTAGAAATCCAGAATCTGCATAACATTGGGATTAGTGATTTGTCTCTCACAGACGTATTGCTTTATAATTTGATTTAAAAGAGCTACCCCGGGGAATCAGTATAATCTGTAGGATATTATCTGTGAATTTAAGCAATTTTTATGTTTTGAAAAATTCTGGAGGTTGTCAAAAGTATACCGTGTCTTACAAGTCTTCTTTATCACACCAGTTTCCTCTTCTTTATCTAGAAATCTTCCCAATTTTATGAATAATTAATTTTTTTATGAGTATAAATGGCCTGCACCTAGACATTCGCAATCTACATAACACTAGTGTTAGTGTTTTGTCTTCCACAGGCGCATTGCGTATAAATTGATTTAAAAGAGCTAAATCGCGGAACCAGTATGATTTTAAACAATATTTATGTTTTGAAAAGTTCTGGAGGTTTACAAAACTGTACTGCGTCTTTCAATTGTTCTTTAACACACGGTCTTCTTCTTGGCTAGGTGGCCTGGGCTTCCATAGAATCTATATTTCATTGTTATATTGCTTTATTATATTGCTTTAGATGAAATATAGATTCCACAGAAGCCCTGGCCGCGTGGCAGCTACTATCGATCACGAAGCCGCCATAAAAGCTATTCTGCTAGTGCATTCTGATTGCCCTCTATGGAATTGTACAAACGTTGTTTTTGCGTATCAACTTTGAATTATATATATCTAATTAATTATTCTTCGTCATTTCTTTTAACATTAAAGACATTCTGGAAAAAACTGAGATCATGTTTACAATAAATAATTATTGAACAAACGTAAACATTACAAACATATATTTTATAGATGACAATGTATATACTTGCCAGTCGGAAAAAGTCATACGAAATTGCTAATATATGTTTATTCTTACTCGTAATGAAGACAATGAACTGTTATTGAATATATTAAAGAGAAAACATTTAAGTAATTTTATTCTAGATTCGCTACTTTGGTATTTTTTGTTAAAGGCAATGGACACTAACGGTGATGAAGCGCAATCGTATAATTAGATTCTTCCCAGGAGAGTGTGTCGTACATGGTGTGTAATTAATTAATAAAATCGATATGGCCCTGCCATAGAGATATCATTTGTAAGAAAAACAGTAGATTACGTTTTTAAACGGCAATGATAAGAGAACACGCGCTGTGGGAAGTTACGGTTTCCCCTCGTCAAAATGCCCCAATCGGGCTTCAGATACGCTAGGGCCGGCCCTGATGGTGGCTTCCAACATTCTTGAACTACCCCAATAACTTCATCATCGCGCTGTAACTGGAACAGCCTCGCCGAGGTTCGGCCAATTAGACATCTCGTTAAGTGGATAAAGAAGTCTCGAAACATTAAAGCCGTCAACGTCTTTGGCGACGGACTCCGACTAAAAATATTTATGAAAAAATATTAAATTATTATTGTGTTATGTATGTGTGTGTGTGTTATATGTCGGGCGGTGCCGGCGGTGCGGTCGCGCGACAGGCGAACCGTTTTAAACGTTATATTATTTATGGCGATCAAATGAGCATTATTCTGTATCTATTTTGGAAACAGAAATTAGTCCCCCCCGCCCTCCGCTCCGCCCGCCCCCGCGCCGCGGCGCGCTCGCTCCCGCTCTCCGCTTCTGGAACGGCGGAAATATCCTAATATATTTTCGGATATTGTTTGCTAAATCGGAAATATCTGGAGATATTCGAGATGTTTGGAATACCTGTGATAAGATTGAATATCTATAATTTTCGAATGTCTATTTAAGACGATTTTATTGATATCTTCGTGGTGTTAGCATTTTTTTTTTTTTTGATTAATAAAAAAGAATATTTAAATCATATTTTTAATTTTGCCATTACTATTACTAAATCTATAAATTACTATTATTGCTTCGTTTATTTTTTGGTTCCGCGGCTGCCTATTTTTTTTAATTAAAAACGTCGATGGAAATAATATTCTGCATTGTATTTTACAATTAAAATAATTATAAATACTAATTAAATGTATTAATTATAAAGATAAACATATAAAATCAATTTTATCGAAAAATATTGTTATTGCGCTACCGGGATTCGAACCTGGATCTCTTTTCCAACCGGGGAAGGTGCATTACAGCGACAGTATTTTTGACGACAAATTTTTGAACCTGTATGTTACACTTTTTTCCATTATTTTTACGGAATTTAAAATAGATCCAGGTTCGAATTTCGGTAGCTCAACAACAATATATTTCGATAAAATTGATTTTATATGGATATCTTTATAATGAATACATTGAATTAGTATTTAAAATGTTCTGAATAATTACAACGTCACAATAAGAATAAAATAATGATGTTTCCATTTTGATTCCTTGTATCATATTACCAGGTGGAAATATCGAAAGTTACCGCTATTTCCAAAATGAAATAACAAAATAAAATTGAAATAATCACACGACATTGTTGTGTACGCTTTACAAGGTGTCAAAACTCTGTATACAATGACAAAGTTATTTAGTGAAAATAGTTACTGTAGGTAGATAGAGTTAAAAAAATATTTAGTTATCAATTATGCAACCTGAATATATATTTTACCATCCACACGAATTATCCATTCGTGAATCACACGCTCCAGGCGCCCGAAATATCAGAGATCATTTGCATTCTTTCCTTGTGTCTTCGCTTTGTTTTCGAACCATAATCAGGCCTATTCTCAAAATTGCAATATTGAAATGAAGGTGATTGTTACACCAACCCTCAAAAATAGTGTTATATTTGAATGAGAGAGAGGGAGAGAGAGTGAGGGAGATAAACGTACCATAATCTGTCAAAACTATCTGTCTATTTTTGAGGGTTGGTGTAACAATCACCTTCATTTCAATATTGCAATTTTGAGAATAGGCCTGAATATATCTCGATATGTTCAACTCTTTCCCTCACAGATCATATATATCTCGATACAAACATTAATTATTCAGATGTGTGCAATGTTCAGCATCAATTGATATTTTTCAAAACTCGTCATCTTAAATCTGACCACAATCAGTCATCATTTGTGATGGTAACATCGTTATTTTAAACGTGATTGTGTTTTGATGATTGGTAATTGATTATCATAATTCTTCGAGCAATGACTGGTACACTAAAAAGTGAACCTCCGACAGTTAAATCTCAGTTACAATCGGTGGCACAATTACAGTCACGGACCGGTTTACCATCGCTAGTCATCATTGTTAATGGATGACTGAAAATCAAGATTTCAAATAGAGTAGGTACGAATTATTTATTATATTCACGGACGTTCAAATATGAACCAAAAGTGAAAAAATAAACTAAAAAAAATGTATTTTTATTTTTTGTCTTTGTTTTATTATCCACTAAAATGAGTTTAAATACATCTAAAATGGTATTTTTCGAAACCGGTAGATGTATTTAAACTCATTTTAGTGGTTAATAAAACAAAGATAAAAAATAAAAATATGAATCTTAACCACAAAGATAACATTGCTGATTTTAAAAGTATATTAAAAAAATGTGTTCTGTTGCAGCCGTATTTGGTTGGGAGCTTTGGTTATCTGTGTAGAGTAGAGTACCATAGATATTTTGAAAATAATAATGTTTATCGGTCATCGCCCAATCAGAGATAAATCAGAGCTGATCCAATAATGGGACCCGCGCAATGTTAACGAGAAATCAAACAAATGTTTGACGTACAGAAAAAACGCGGTAAACGGCTTCAGCCGCTAAATATAGAATGACGCAACACCTTGGTTTGGCGGAGCCGAGGCGGTGGTGCCGCGTGCAAGCGGCCGACCAGAGGCGTCACGGACGGATCCGACACCTCCTGGCTGTACCGTCCGCGCCCACTCTCCACACTCCACACTCCACCGTCCTGCCAGCTCCGTGCTCCGTGCTCCGTTGCTCGGGACGGGATGATCACCAAATTTCGTCGATATAGAAAATAATATGTACGAGGAACGCGAGCCGTCCGCAGCGACAGCGGACGGTGGCGTCATAGGCCCGCTCCGAGGCCTCCTGGCAACCGAGGCCCGGTGTCCGCTACACCCGGGATATTCGCGATAAGTCGTGTCTTTAATACCCGCCATTTTAATTGAGTAGACAAGTTTATCATCATCTTCTTTTAAATAGGCAATCCGCCCTTCAAGAGTGATTTGTGCCAATATTTGTACAATAATATTATAGAATAGGAAATATTATGTTACACGTCAATACCATTGCCGTTGAAAGAATTAGCCATTATATAGATTAAATGTGGCGAGTTAAGGGAAAGAAGATCACACCAGTTAACCGGGTTAAATTACTGTAAAAAAAACCTGGACAGGCAAAAAAGATATGGTCAAGGATTTCCTCTTGGCAATGGCAGCGGCTCTCAATCGGGCAGAGACAAAATTTCTACTCCCTTTACGTTTTGTACTTGTAAAAATGTAATTGAATTAAAGTCGCGTATTTTTATTAGCTTCGATGAGTGGGCCCAGGAAAGGGTGGGTCCAGCTGTCACTTTTAAAAGAGATAGTATGAAAAGACAGATAAGTAGGTATCATATTAGGCATGTTTAATGCGGGCTGTTAAAATAAGCAGCTGATATGCGAATTATTGGGAATATAAATCATCGGAGGGAAATAATATATTAGTTTCTTGAGCTATAAAGGAATAAAAGCAAACTGAACTTAATAAAATATATTTGATTATTTTTTTGCCGTTCTGGTAAAACTTAAATTTTGCACTGAGTGGAACCAAAAAAAAATTAATTTTATAAAATAATAAAGTTTAATTTTTAGTTTAAAAAAACGAATGGACTCAAATAGTGATGAGCTAAACGTTATTGTGATTGTGCGTTTGGTATTTATTTTATAACGATTATCGGTGACTGATATTTAACTGTTAGAGGTTTAGTGTCTTGTATACCAGTGATTGCTCGCCGAATTACGAATAATTAGTTACAAATCATCGTAAAAATCATGGTTAAAATAACGACTTAGCTCATCACTAGATTTAATAATATCCTTTTCGGAACCCAATAATATCATATACTAGCCGGAATGCTAATTAACTGCTTCCGTTATGAAAAGATTCCGATAAAGTAACACTGTGTTAACACGGCTTGTAGTCAAAATAAAATATACACTGGCACCACAGAATACATTTACATTTTTAACCCCACGTCATGCAAATTTAAGTTAATACAACACAATGAAAATAGAACTTCTACATATTTGAGTTATTGTTAAAGGACTTATGTGAGAACGACAACATTTAGGAATATCTTATAACGCATGCAATGAGCGTAAGTTTAAAAAGGCATGAGATACCTATTGATGTAACCAAGTACCGAGTGACACTGTTCAGAAAATCTGTAAGTTCGAGATCACCTCACTCCTGTAGGCGTTTTATAATTTATTACGTCACATCAGTCTAAGAGATATGAAAAGATGCATTGGTTGTAATGCATTTAATATATTAGGTCACTGTTATGAGAGTGCTCGGCCCAACTTGGAGTGGAATAGACGTCTGTCTGGCCCCGTTTCAAAAATGTCATAATTAATAAAACTCGGTGCACAGCTGCTGGCTGCATCGAATGCGCGACATGTTTTATTTGTGGATACGGACAATTGCTGGCTAAGTATGACAAATACTGAAAATATTAAATTATTGTGAACACTAAACATATTACAAAATTATAGAGAATGAAAAGGTAGTAACGAGTGAGACGATGAACTTATTGGTAATATCTGTAGATAATAAATTAAAACGCGAAATGTAAGCATGTTAGGAAAAATGTAGCGTAGATATGGAGAGAATGAATGGAGACTGCATGTTAGAATACTTCTATTACCTTTAAATATGTATGGAGATTATTGAATTCGATAGATTTTTAGAAATTTGATTGTGAAAAATGTAATAAAAAAACTTTTTGAGTAAATAATTAATAGTAGTATAAATGGAAAGACTTCCGAATGCTAGTGCTAATTTCTCGTGGTAGACAAACATTGTCATAAGTACCGACCACTCCAGATCGGTTTTAAACGTTTTTAATCCTTGACTGTAGTCACACTTAGTATATAGACTATATTAATATGTATGGTCTAAAGGTGTTTGATTTTTATTTTCGTGTTATTGACGTGTTTGTTATGTTTTATTTGTGTAAAAGTACATATGCATGATACTAAAAATACATGACAAAATACCGAGTCAAGAGTCTCGAATGCAAAAAATGAAGAAATGTAGAAAAAATGATTTTCTGAACGACCGATTAGTTTGTATATTGTCATTATCTCTGTTACGTTTGAAACAACATGTGAGTGAGTAAATATCGTAGATTTGTAGTATAGAATGAATGATCTTATTGTGAAAGCGCCACCGTTAGTGTCCGTCGACTTACGGGGCCGGAGGAGTTAGAAGGTCTCGGCCGTTCCGCCTACAGCTGTTCCATCGCGTCAGCCTTGGCCGCACGCACACTGCCAGCTGCCAGCTGCCAGCTCTACTCGAGAGAGTAGCGAAGAGACTCCCTCGGCCCGATCGTCCCTCGGCTCGGTGAACGTTCGGGGAATCGCGCACAGGATGACCTACTTCCGGGCGCGGGTGACGTGTCCTGCGCTCCGTTAAAGTCGACTACCGCAAGCAAGTTAAAGCAGACACTGGTGACTGCCGCTGGCTGGAGGCTGGAGGCTGCTGTCGACGGGTCTCGCGGCTGATTGCAACGGTCAAGATAGTGGGGACCGGCAGGAGAGAGAAGAGAAAAGGGACGACGAACGATGCTTCGTTCGAAGGGCGAGGCTGTGACTCGCGTCTCGAAGAAGCGGTCTTATAATTAATACACAGCTCAACTAAAACAGCGAGACTTTTTGCTTTAAATAAGTACATTATTTCATTAACCTTTACCATACCATGATAAAATATACCCGAACGTAGCCATGCTGTCAACTCGTGTTACCGTAATTAACAGTTATAAAAATTGTTTTTATTAGCTTAAATGGCACGAATTTACTCTAAATATTGAGCATTTATTTTTGAAAAAATGATTAATAACATAATTTAGACCATTCATTAAGTCCCATACAATGTGTCCTCACTTCTTATCTCACTTCATTTAATCAGTAAGAAAGAGAAAATTATATTTGTTGTTCTTTTCTCTGTGAAAATAGTGTGTCATCTCTGCCTTTCATATCAAAAATTGTATTTTTATCAACGTATTAATTTTATAACGGATTGAATGGAAAAATAATTGTTTTTGTACGAGTCCCTTTTCATAATTAGTTTTTCACTAGTCATTCCTGAGCGCTATTATTTTCTTTAGGATTATCTAAAATATGAATTTTATTTTGCATGTATTAACCGAAATATTACAAGTTTAATTATGGTTTGGGAAGGGTTAAGACTATGTTTCTCCTAGGTAATATTTTAACTACAAAAATTATTAACAGATGTCATTAAAAGTCGTACGCACACCAATCATATACTGGCTGCATTTTATACGTATTTTCTATAATAAAATTATGACTATCAATGACAACTTGTAAAATATAGAGATTCGTATTCTGTAAGTATAATATGATTTAATATATTTTAAAATTTATTTGGGAATGCACGCAGTCCACAATTCATAAAAACTTATTAATATGTTTAACAAAATAACATTTGAGTTAATTCAATTACAACACGATCTTTGCCAAATAAACAAAATTTGAAAACTGCAAAAAAACAAAAAAATTGTTTCGAAAGACTTTACGCATGTCTGCTGATAGTGACTAACCGATGTCAGCTGACTAATGTTAGGTATTTTATATTTTAATTTAATGTTAATTAATGAATAATTTTTATATTACAACAAAAAATATGATCAATTTAATGGAATGTAAAAACAATTTTTACTTCGTATAATATGGAAAATATTAAGATTATTACAGATCAGCAAAAACTTTTTTAATCCTATATAGTTTGTCATTTGTTAGTAATTAAATATTGGCTATATGACGACAATATTATATATAAAAATTAACAATAATAAAAAATTAAAACAGTAAAGATATTTGAAAAAAATTACGAGGAAATGTCAATAGCACAATAACAAATTCGTAACATTAGTAAAATGGTCAGAATGAAAATACTTTACAAAGTGAATAAGAGATATTTTTTATTGCGCAGGGAGCGTTGGCCACGATGATGACGTACGCGCCGCTCGCGATACGCGCCATCGTCTCGGGCCCCCTGCGCTCTCTCAAAGGTCGATGTCAGTGCATCGATGCATTCAAATTAGCGCGAGTAAACACGCTCCCGCATGCACACACAGAAACACACACCGACGCGCATACTTCGTGATAATAAATTTACCTATTTAAGAAATACCGCATAATTTTGTAATCTCAATGTGAAGAGATACACTATATGTAAACGAATATAAATTATTATTAAAATACATCACGTAAGTGTGTATATTGCATATATGAATAATATCCTAAAATTCTTCTGTTAGTGAGGTGTTAATTTCGTCTGAAATATACGAATTAGGCGAATATTTTTGTAATACAAATTAAATGTATTAATTTGAAATACATACATAGAAAATCAATTTTTTTGAAAAATATTGTTGTTGCTACCGGGATTCGAACCTGGATCTCTTCCAATCCGGGGAACGTGCATTAACACGGAGAAAATTTTCGAACCTATATGTTACACTTTTCAAATTAATATGTCTATCGTTCCATTATTTGAAAGCCATCTTCTTTATTTTTACGGAATCTCAAATACCTTTGAGTAATCTGATAAGAGACGCCAGAGTAAACAATTAATTTTTATTAAATTTTGGACACATTGATACAACTTATATATTATTAAGGAGAACACATTCTTATTGTGAAGTTGTCTTAATAGGATATTTTTGTTTCTGAATATACAATTTGTACCTAATTTCAAAACGGTAATATTTCTGACAATTGAATATTGCACAGGTAGGTGTTTTATTTAATAATTACCTGCCTACACGAGTTTAAACCTCGTTTTTTTAGAAACGTGCTTCAAACGTTGTTCAATGTTAAAACGTTAAAATATTTTTAAAATACGTATTTTCAACAACAACAAAAATGCTGCTTAAATACACACTGTGTCCTTACTAACGAAAAGGTCTAAGGTCGAAACGTCGTTATTGTGGAAGCATTGCGGTGTATCCACGAATACATTTATTATATTTACAAATAAAATTTGTGTAAACAATTTGATTGTTGCGTTTATAAATTACAAAATCGTTCTAAGTAAATAGCGCTCATGTCAGGACGGATTTAGTAATAACTCCAGTGAACGAAGATACATTTGTCGAACAGCGTCAAATGTAAAAAATCAAAAAACAGATCATTGAATAAATTAAAAACATATTTTTGCAATACCCGACGGGATCAGATGAAATAAATTCAGGCATAAGACTGAAGAACGGACATACGTATGTAATGAGACGCTAGTGTGTTGGGTATGGTGAAGCGAAAGGTGCCCAGGATAGGTATGTGGGGTATGGTAAAGCGAAAGGTGCCCAGGATAGGTGTGCGGAGTACGGTGAAGCGAAATGTATCCAGGATGGGTATGTGGGGTATGGTGAGGCGAAAGGTGTCCAGATGTGTGACATTCTATCACCACTGTCCGCCCCTATGGAATATAACGCGATGATAACTGGCGGTGATATACCCGCAGGTGAAGTCTCGATTAATTACGATATGTAAGGCGGGCCCAACTGCTGACAATACCAGATCGCTAAATGGCTTGAACGAATATATGAACCTCGGCGACTGGATGCCAATCTGCTGTACTCGATGGGCGATTTAATACTGAAATGTTTGTAAATAATCACATTCAGTATCTAAATGTATGTAATTTATAGTTTTAAGGTATTCACAATAGAGAAACGGAATAAATTGTATGGAAAATGGAAAATATATTTGTATTTTGAATCGTTGTAATTTATTGCAGCTGCGCCCACATTTTTGAGTTATGCATTTCGTTAGTTTGCGCCCGCTCTTATCGCATAGCGGTAAAATTATACAATAATAATATTTTAATAAATAAGCTTAAAGAAACGTTGATTTCGAATGTGGAATATCGCTGATAGATTATGTATATCAGTTTAAACAGTTCAATATTAATATTTTCATTGATTTTCAAAAATAAATTAAGGTTATAAAAACTATTAATTTCCCATCATATTGACGGTTTATGTCTATCTTACGATACTCTTGAACGTTCATTTCAGTTATTATGTTAGAAAAATCGTTAAAATTTCTAGTTAATTAAAATAAACTAAATTATTGTTCGACATTAATTCATTTGTATGTGTCATATTATGTTTAGTGTAACATTGTATCAGAGTGTGCGGCATGTACACCCGATTTGTATAACGGATTAGGCTATCCAGGTTGCGTGTACTGATATTATATATTACACACCCTTCCCACTACTCTCCACACTCTCTACAGTCTACAGGTAGTACTGTCTGCGTGAATAGTGCCATCTCGTCTTTCTATTGAAACTTTTCATATTATGTCGGAACTGATATATTAAAATAATATTTAATATTTAACCTTTAAATATAATAGCAAACAAGGCCCCGTTTTTTTTTAATTACAAGTACATATTGCAATTATATTTTTAATCCAATTATTACTAATGTTTTATATATTTTAAAAAGTTCATCTGCAAATAAAATGCACCTTTTTCAATCATGACCAAACCACACCCCGTTAATATATATTAATATACATATGTGTATAAATTTATTTTAATCATTTTTTTTAGATATCTTTGCTATATTCGTTAACTATACTGATCCATCTTGTTTTAAAATGAGGACCGTTCAAAAACTTCAAAAGTTCCCATAAATTAGTTAACTTTTATTATTCATCTTTTTGTGCCTTATCCGATTAATATATACTTATATAAATTGTAATTATGTACATAATTATAATTATGTGTATCAGGTGCTAGCCTGCGGCGGCCAAATCGAGAGGGCGGGCGAAAAATATATAAAAATTGAAAAACAAAATCCCAAGTTGCAAAACGATAATAGTGTGTAATAAAAATAATCCAAGAAAGCAAATCCAATAAATAACATTATAGTTATTTCCTAATAAAGCAGTAATCTGTAGTCAACACTAGTGGGTATTTTTCAAAATGCCGACTTAAAAAAATGTCGTGTAAATACGTGCGTAGTAAGCGGGCGGCCGATTTAAGGGGCGGCCAATTTATGGGGATAATTTTACAAAAATTGAAAACATCTTCATGGCGGAAAAAAACAATCTTGTCTGCGGCGGCTGGAAGTCTAACGCCGGCGCTGTACGCACGAATACAATTCCGTAACTCATATTGTGTACTGAGAAAGAATTAAAACATAATTTACATACGGATCTATTCTATTAGTATTCAAAAAACCGACGAAAGTTCTACCATCTGTCAACATTGAAATGAAACATAGTGAACGCAGCCAATTTATGATTGATGCTGTATTCTGTGTTAGTTGTTTGTTTCGTTCACGGCGGTGTCGTGTCGTGTTTGTGTTTAGTAGCGTAAGAATAAAAGAGTAATTAATAAAAAAAAAAGCGTTAAGTGGGATCAGCCAAATAAAACTAAAATTTGTTGCCTCAAAACAAGTTGGTTTATTTTCATGTCAGAAATGAGCGCGGTGTCTTTTCATCAGCAAGGTACAAAATTAGACAGGCTTAACAATTATTCGCTCCTGGTTACAGAGTTCAGCCAAACACGTGCGATCCCGCGCCGTCAGTACGTGCACTACTTCTAATACGTCACCGCATCGTCATCGTCATCGGCGTCTTCAGTATCATTCTCCGCATCATCGGATTTTAATTTGGACAGGGCGAAGTCTTCCTCCTGCGCTCGCTCTTCCGTCGGCAATTCTTTGAAAGGACTCACTTGCGGCATGTCTCGCAGGCGGCGCCGCTCGATGGAGAGCGACCTGCTGTCCCTGCGCTCCTCCGCGCCCTCGGGGGACAGGCTGTGCTGGGGGCTCTTGCCCCGCGCGTCCTCCGCGCCGGACCGGGCGGACAGGCTGGGCGCGCTGGTGCAGTCGGGCCGGACTGATTTCTGATTCTCAAACTCTGACTCCTCCAGCGAGGTGAATATCCTCAACTCCTCCTCGCGGGAGGCCTTGGAGTCCCGCGACGAGTTAGAGGAAGAAGAGTGGCGCTTCTTGAAACTGCGACGGCGTCCCGTTCCGTCATCTCTCTGTAGGGGTCGAAATTTCACGCCGTCTAAAGACCTTAAAATCAAATTGAATCTACTTAGGACACGTAGACAAACATTTTGAATATTAACCTTAATAATTATCTATCTATTCACTCATTTCCTACGTTATCATAATTAGGATTAAAATAAATTGACATTAAAAACGATAATATTAATTGGAACACTTATATCACGCGGTACACCGGTCTCGTGTAAGGAATTACGGGAAGTATCATTTAAAATGAACATCTTGTTCACGGGGAAACTCGTCACACTCGAGAAGCTCGGCCCTCGATATACATTCTAAAGGCGAAGGTTCTCACCTGAGGAACTCATTCGAATACGCAGACTGATCGTCCGCTTCGGTCTCTTTTCGTTCGTAAGAATTGAAGTGGATTTCGGGCAGAGCGGCCGTGTCCGTGGGCGTGAGCGGCCGGTAGTGCCACTGCAGCTTCTCCGCGGGCTCCGGCGGCGCCGCCTCCTCGGGGTCGTCGTCCCAGAAGTTGGGAGAAGCTTGGCGCGCGCGGGTGTCGCTTTCCACCTGCAGAGAGTCGCGAGCCTCCCTCTCGGGCGACTCGCTGTTCCCCCGATTATCGGTGTCCACGTCTTGACCGAAGCTCGAAATCTTCGTGGAGAACAATATCGAGGCGGAGTTGTGTTTCGCTCCGAAGTATTTGATGGCGGCGGCCATGGAGCCATTCTGTCGGCTGCCCGTGACGTGCAAGTACCCCTGGCCGCCGTCTTCCCAGTCCCCGGACCTCGAAGTGGAGCGCGACACGGCCTCGGCGAACATGCGGTCGTACCTTCTGGTCAGGGCGTCGACCGCCGGTTGGCGTTCTAGAAGCATCCCTTTGACGAATCTGCGGAAGACTGTCACCGCTTCCAGCACCCCGACACACGTGATGAGCACGGACAAGAGAAGGCCCATGGCGGAACTATGCTTTTAAACGAATTGTTAATTTTAAAATCGTTCGTAACTCGCGGAGAGAAATTGTGAAAAAAAAAACACTTTTAATTTTAGCGAACAGTTTGATTATAAACAGACTCAGCGCGTTACGTAAACTCTTCTTGGCCGTGTGTGTGCCGCGCATGCGCGACAGTGAATTATTATTATTATTTGATGGGTTTGAGACTTCACATGCGCCAGACCGACCGCATCACACTAACCGAGATGACAATGTACAGATGTTCGGCGGTATCATTTATGAACTAGTAAAAAATAAGGCCAATAGTGAGGTGCCAAGAGCCGATACCGATTCTAGAATTAACTCTCAGCTGTCCGTGAAACTCCCTCCTCCGGGTCTCCTGCCGCCGCCTGCCCCTGCGGAGCGCGTTATCACCTTGTGCTTGTTTCACCTGCATTATTAATTCAGTCTCGACTATCACGCGAAAGCAGATATAAAGATCTTTTTTTTTTGTATATTTTCAATTTTTGTTACGTTTAAAATGTGTATAGTAGAAAAGTACCTACTATAATAAATTAACCTATGATTCCTTAGACCAAATTTTCTAAAATTAGAGAAATTTGGAGTCGGAATCTTTCTATTCTAATAAAAGACTATTTTTAAAGATCTCTATCTATAACGAGCCACTGTGGTCGCGGGCATGGACCCTGCCGCGATGTGCGCTCGCCGACCAACGATGCAAATATTGTATAATATTTTCTTGTCTTAGATCAAAACGGCTATATTTGCTCTGCATGTGCAAAGCCATGCGAAAGTGTGTCTTCTTCCAGGAAAACAGGAATGTAAATTTTATAATAAATTGTATTACTTACACGATAAATTAGGATGATTTTGATTAATTTGGAAAGATTTCTTCGCTAGGCTTACTGCAAGAAGAAATATTGATCTGAGATAAATAAAAAGGTTCCGATTTTGTGGATATTTTGCCACCTCTTCAATGTATTAGAAAATGATGTCCATACAATCATGAAGATTTTCAGTACTGTCGGTGTTAAAGAAAGTATTGAGATTACATTACTGGTCTTCTTATTCTTTTAAATACGCAATACACCCTTCAAGAGTGATTTGTGCCATTAATCAAGTCATTGACGTTCAAAAAATTGGCTAATATATAGATTAAATGTGGCGAGTTAAGAGACAAATGACACAAGTTAACCGGGAGTTGAAAATTACCATTGACGAGATTGTAAAACAAACCTGTGATCCGCAATGGACAGGAAAAAATATATGGTCAAGGGTTTCCTCCTCGGCACCACTCACATATTGGGGAATCTCTTAAGTTTAATCTGAACAAATGTGAGGCTACCTGGCAATGCCCAATTCTCATTCTAGAGATATTTGATATTGTTCTTTTGGAGAACCAGGGGGTGTGGGGAATAGATCTTTGACTTATTTTAAGCCGATTACCCTTATGATTATTTGGATCAATCCATTGTGCAGTCCAGATAGAATTCGTACGTTTTTTTACCGTATTAAGTCTATCATACATCGGGATATGGAATTGATCCGGAAAGAGTGGCCTCCTTGGCCAGTTTATCAGCACATTCATTTCCATGAATTCCCTTATGTGCAGGAATCCAAACGAATGACACCGGTTTATTGTTGCTGTACAAATTAAATAGACATCTTCTGATGGAACAGACTAGCCAAACTTTCATATTAGCAGAGAGGGATTCAAGAGCTGCTTGCGAGTCAGAGAATATAACAGCCTTATCAACGTTCTGGAGTACGCAGATGTCCAAGGCCTCTTTAATACATGACCGGTCCCCGGGGTTAGTTTCTCCACTGGCGCAGTATTTATTTTAATTAGTAATTATACAATATTACAATCACTAGATTTATAAAATAAATATATAATATTGTTGTGATAAAGAAAAAATTGAGACTCTAAGAACGGCAACAGTAAATAAATAATATAAATTACAGCAATTAAAATTGAGTGAGAAGAATTAGAAGATAAGAAAGTATGGTCACTTACCATAGCAATGTAAAGAGATACGATAACACAAAATCTAAACTCCACACAATCGATTATTTTCTTTGTATTTTTCTCGTGAAATCGATGGAAGAGATTTTAAAAATAAACGGAAAAACAATTACTTTGGCCGAAACGCGGTCAGTTGAATGCTGACGAAGCATCGTGCCAGGCGAGTTGGAGGGAATTAAGCTACTATTTATCGTCCATTAAGAGTTAAATCGTGTGCGCGGAAATCATTAAAACAGTTTGTAAATAATTATACGAGAAAGATCTCACAATATTTAGAAATCAAAACTTACGTTTGAATTTTGTATGTTATTAGAAAACAAATAAATGAATACATATGCATTGATATTGTTGTATAAATGAATGATGTGTGCCGTGAGGGCTTTTGATTGTGTCGAATGAGATGGTCTGCGGATGTTCCCGGCAAAGATGGGTGTACCAAAATAACTGATATCACTGATACAGGTGGTAACAAACCTAGTCTACAATATTTTATGTGTGGATACCTGGCTAAATTACGAGTAAAAAAGTTCAATTGCAAATTTTCCACTGTTACGGGAAATATTATTGTTTAAATTTTTTACAAAATTGTGTTAACTTTGAAGTCTACGTATTTCGAAATAAATATTTGCGAAATTGTTCCATTATTAATCTACATATTTGATTCAGGCCCTAAATCATCTAACAAAAATAGTTTAGCCGATCGAAAAATTCGATGTCCATTAATTTTTTGTATTCAATATATAATTTGGATTCAATCAAATATTTTGATTAATCTAAATAATAGCATAATTACGTTTTTTTAAAAATGTTTATATCTTTGACATGGTTAAGATTAGGCACACATTTCTTAAACATTTTCGACTCGTAATTTAGTCAGGTATCCACCCATAAAATATTGTGGACTAGGTCTGTTACACCCTGTATGTAGAAACTAAAGCATCTGTGAGAGTAGATGAATACCTCTAAAAATCATTCCAAGTGCACGAAGGAGTGCGTCAATTACTGATATATTTGGGTCACATTCACCATCGGTGATTGAATATCGTGATCCGTGATTATTTATTTATATTTGTATGTGAACCGTGATTCGGCGCCTGCGCATTTAAGGCTAAAATATTCACAAAGGAATGACAGCGCCAAAACGTTTTATTATTAAATTAGATATATATTCATTATTTATGTTAGGATATGCTTTTTTATTTATGTATTTATTTCGTGGGTTGTGATATCGTGCGGCGCGTACGCATTAGTAATGAAACTGATCACAGTCACAGTTTTCAATCACTGATATTATCGAATACCAATCACAGTCACAACAGTCACAGTCTTTGACACATATGGAGAATATGTTATGAGAAAAATACTAGACGAATGGGAAGGCGGTATTGTTATACAAGGTCGAAATATCTCCAGTATAATATTAGCAGATGAGATATGGCTAATGGGTGGGATGAAACGGCCGAGCTAGCTAAATAAAAACAGTCCGACAAACAATTCCTTAAGGAATTGCGAAGAGGTTGATTTTATAAACTGGAGTAGAAATCAGAAGACAAATTCAAGTGGCAAAATCAGCTATGATCAATCTGACGAAGATATGGAGAAACTGGAAATCATGGATACTGTAAAAGTAAAGGAACATGCTAGATGACTTCGAGATGTAGTGCTGGAGGTGAATGCTGTTGCTACATATCCCGTGGGCCACGTGGCGCACAAGTCTCTATCCTCTGACAATTAACGATTACTGAAAGATATTCGATAACATGCGAGAAAAGGATCCTCGAGTCTCACGTACTTTGGGAGTGTTGCCAGACAGAATGACTAAAGTTTCGAGATACTCGTAATCACAGAGACAGTTGAAAAAAAGCGAGCGAGAGGACGGTCTGCTACACGTGACATGATGGATAGATCAAATAAATGAGTTAGCAGAGCCATCTTTAAACGATGCAATCAATTGGCTCAAAACCGGGGGGCTCAAAAATGGAGACGTATTCCATGTCAATAAGGTAGAAAATAACTTTATCATAAAAATCAATATCGAAAACGGGTCTAATCTATTCATCTACCGTAGAAAACTGTTTTATTTTTACCAGCGCCATCTAACATTTGAAAGCAAAAGTTTAAATGACGTAAAAACTGCAGATTTATTTCATGATCCAAATAGGTTGCTTACTACTTTTAAGCCAGGCTTAAAAGAGCTAGTTTAGTGGTAAAAACAAATCTATAACTATGTATTTGTGCTTACAAAATATGTACAACACAATAAGTCGTGTAGTAATATCATACAATATTCAGAGAAATGAAAGAAATTTAAAAAATACTTTGATGCTAATGTTTGTTATATTATTATTAATATTTGTTAATTAGCAATCCGCACATGGAATGCCTATTCATCATCATCTATCGTCAAATTGACTCATCGACTTATTGTTTACTGGGCGAGCGTCTTACCACCACCAAACAAGCAAGTCAATATTTATTAAGTGCCGGAAATAAGAAATAGGAATACGCTAGTAGCGCGTAGATGGTAGACACGGTCATTGTTTCTGTATCGATTGAATTTGCTAGGTAATGACCGCTGTGCGGTCATGTCATCGGCGTTTCCGTAAAACGTATTTTAACATTTATAAAAATATTATTTAATATTGTCAACATAACAATAAACGCAAACAATTACGCGCCATATGCCGACAGATCACATTTTCTCACTTTCCAGGCGAGGAATATTTAAAATCATGAATAATTTAATTAATTTTAAAATATACAAAAAAGTGTTCTAATATATATAGTAGTATATTTATGTAAGCTATAAACAAATGCATTTTATGAAAAAATTAAAAATTAGTGATTTGTGTGGTAGCACAATTTATATTTGAAATCACGCCTACCGTATCTGGTTGTGAGTTCTGAATCCGGCGTCTTCGTCGACAAGTCGCATAGCATCTATATTATCGTATTTATAATAAATTATAATTCCGTTAGATTTGATAAGTAACAATGTTTTTTTTTGTAATCGTACGTATCTGAACTATTTGCTGAATTACTAAGTTTTGTTAAAATAATATATAAACGGTAACACATCATAAAAATAAACTATTAAACATTAGGCAATATAGTTTTTAGCGCAAAATATATTTGCAATATTTTAATATGTCCAAGAATACAAATTTAGTGGATTTTTTACTTATAAGGACACTGTTATTAAACAAATATCAGATATTTCATAGAGACAAAGCTATTTTCTTAATTATATTTAATTAATGAAAAATATATATGGAAATATGGGGTAATTACAGGCCTTACGGACTATCTTCGGCTGGTTTAAGTGATCATTTTATATATATAACGTAAAAAACATTTTACAGATAAAGAATATTGCTTTAAAATAATTTAAAAATAATCTGATTCTCAAAGTGATGACATATGTGCTGTTTAAAAATAATGAAAAATCAATTATCAAATTTGGTCCATAGATGGCGATGGTGTAGTGGTACTCGAAGCGAGTCCACATACAAACATATATACAACTTTAAAAAAATTGATAAATGTGGAGATTGAAGGGTGTGAGTTGGTGAACGTTATATATATATATTTACGGATTTCAAAGTACCAAAAATAATAGACATATACAAAAAAAAAACAATAATCCAAATTTTAAAAATTAATAATCAATTAAACTTTAGAAGCGAAATCCAGTCAACAACATTTAGAGACCAAATTGATATTCCAAAACTAAAATATACCGCAACCCAAAATCACTATATTTATCAAGGCATCAAATTTTTTAACAACCTCCCCATCAAGTAAAAAAAAAATATATACATAGACTAACTGAAGTTAAAATTAGCTCGTACATTCTCCTCTATATACGAGTCCTACTCTCATAGAGAAGAAATAAATGTTAAATGTAATATATATATATATCCTACTAATAATTCCAAAATGTATTATATTTTCTAATATTAAAAAAATATATGTAATCACTTAAACCAGCCGAAGACAGGTCGTAAGCTTTGTAATTACCCCATATTTACATATATATTTACCATTAAATATATTAAAAAATATATATATTTATACTGATTTACTAAATTCAAAGAAGTTATAATTTAAATATTGAATTTGTAAACTTGTAATTATGCAGGGCATATACTGTTCTTGAATTTTAATTATATTTGTAGTTTTAATATTCTAAAGATCATGCATGGTAAATTTGTTATTATTAGGAGAACACATTCTGATTGTGAAGTTGTAATTATTCAGAACAGACGGTCTGTGATATAAATATAAAGTTGTATCAATGTGTCCAAAATTTAATAAAAATGAATTGATAATTCTGGCGTCGGCTATCAGTTTACTCAAAGGTATTTGAGATTCAGTAAAAATAAGGTAGATGGCTCTTTCAAATAATGGAACGATTAAATGTATTAATATCAAAAAAGGTAACATATAGGTTCGAAAATTGTCGCTAAAAATATTGTCGCTGTAGCATAGTTGGATAATGCACCTTCCCCGGTTAGGAAAGAGATCCAGGTTCGAATCCCGGTGGCGCAACAACAATATTTTTAGATAAAATTGATTTTATATGTATATCTTTCTAATTAATATATTTAATTCATATTTAAAATTTGTTATTGTTAAACGTGTTTCCGCTAATGGAAGGTATTTTCTTTTGTTAATGATTAACGTTACGATTTAATTTTTATAACAATAACAATTATTTTTTATTCATTCCAACATAAAAGGCGTGTCGCGAATTTATGATGATTTACAAAAACAAAGTGAAAATTCCAGTTTTACCGGATGGCTGATAGCCATATTACGTGGAAACGTACCAGGATTTGGTAAATAAATATCAATCCTCGGAATCCGGTATCTGACAGAAAATATAACTTCTATATATATGATATTATACACATTTAGCTGGGATTGGGTTGGATAGATTCTATCTAATATTTCTGAATAACGAGTCTTGTTAAATTTAAAAAATAATAATTTGATTCTTATTTAAACGTTTTTGTGTGCAACTGAAGTAACACAAAATAGATGATTTTCTTGATGACAAATACCCATTTAATTTTACAAAACATAACATTAAAAATCATCTTATACTAATTGACAATTGAAAAATGATTCCGAATAAGCACTGATTTTTATTGCATTTTGCAATAAACCTTTTTTAAATTCTATAATATTACATTAGCAATATTTGAATATGTCCAAGAGCACACAATTACTGAATTTTTACCTACAAACGCACTGTTATTAAATAAATATCAAATATCTCATAAAGACAAAGCTATTTTTTAAATCATATTTAATGGAAAATATATGGAAGTATGGGGTAATTACAGGGCTTACGACCTGTCTTCATATACTAACATATATACAACTTTCAAAAATTTGATAATTGTGGAGGATTGAGGGATGAGAATTGGTATATATGTATATATATACAGGGTGGCCCAAAAAAAAAAAGAACATCTCGTAACACATGAGTTATTTCAAAAGAATATAATTAATTATAATTCTTAATGTAATTTTTTTTGCACAATATTTAGCTAATTAGAAATCATTAAAACACCCCATGTTGCATAATCTACTGGGTTTAAATCTGGGCTGTTCGGTGGCCACATGCCTGGCTCGATGAAATTAACATTCACACGACAAATAAAGTTGAGTGTATTTCTGGCTGTGTGAGATGGAGCTCCGTCCTGCTGTAATATCCAGTTATGCTGTAATGTCTAGCTATACTCTAAGCTTTGTTTTGAAACACTTTGATTATTTTCCTAGTACTTCGACGTTTTACAATTCGCAAATTTTTAATCAGGTCTTCTGGAGTAATTTTTGTCATTCTGGGCGACAATTTGAAAAAAACAAATATAAACAATGGGAAAATTAATAATCAAAAATGGCGACCGGAAATTGTCGAAATAAAACGTAATATAGGTAAATAGGTAAGTAAGTAAATTAGTAAACTATTTAAGCTATTGTTGATATAGTTAAACTAATTTTGATGTAATTATATCACATTTTACGAAATGTTCTCATCTTTTTGGGCCAACTGTATATATATAAAATCAATTATATCGAAAAATAATGTTGTTGCTACCGGGATTCGAATCTGGATTAATGGATATTCCCTGGACTGGAAGAGATCCAGGTTCGAATCCCGGTAGCAACAACAATATTTATGACGAAATTGAATTTATATGTATATTTTTCTAATTAATACATTTAATAATTAAAATATCATAGACCTATTTTAAGTGCGTATGTCATGAATGTGAGTAGATGAGTGGTGGGGGACGAACCTTATAAAATGCCGTCTCTGGGGGAACAGCTCTCTTCCATCACAGCTTCTTCTGAATAACTAATCTATCTCTGAATGTATAATTTATATTACTGTATAATATGTTGAAATAAACACATAATATTGTTATCTGGAAAGACTGAGTTTTATTTACAAGGTATTGGGACCCAAGTAATCTGGTGGTGATCTACGAATTATCCCACCTATGTTCTGAATAATTACAACTTCACAATAAGAATGTGTTCTCCTTAATAATACATCTTTAAGTCTATTTAAATTTCATGCTGTAGGGGTTTTAAATAAATATAAATCCACATTAGTGCTGGATAAGGGTAAGGGTAGGGCGCGGATCTTTTGAGGCTCTATCATGGAGCTCAATGCACCGTGTCGGCTGCATTGGCGTAGTTATTAGGGGTCGCAATACCGGTTTATTTACCAAAACCAGTATTTTAGATATTGAAGTTTTACAAATACCGGAATATTTCGATATTTAAAGAAGCTTTCGTCGAGATTTATCAATGAAATAAAAACATTCAGAATAAATTACATTTTAATTTTTAATAAGCTTTTAACAATAACACAAATGTCTATAACTTCAGACTTTAATCAAACCAGCACAGTCTAATGTTTTATCGCTTCATTTTGAGCGAAAATCGTTATAAAAGTAACCCGATGACGAGAAGACTCACTCAGTAGTAAGCAATTGTATGGCTTAAATAGAACGATGGATTAAAACAGTGGCTAGCAATTGTAGTAGCAATAAATGAAAAATAACCCAGTAGAAAACTACAGCGCTCCGGTGACTCCACACTGGTCGGAGGAATAGACCTTAAGCTATCATACGCAATTTCTAGATATTATCCTCTTAAACCGACACTTTCAAATAAAGCCATCTCTAATTTTACCAATGTGTCAATGTCTCTCGTCAGTTGGTCCGGAAATATTATCCTGAGCCGGAAGTTTTTTTTGTATTTCAATTCCTAATTAAAGATTAGTCATTACACAGATCTAGTCCGTCGGTCGCATCGACAGCTAGCGCAGTTGATACACGCGGTGTGAGGACAGATTACATAAATTATTTATATGTTTTGCTTTAAATACGACATGGAAACTAAGAAGAGCGATTAATATTTTTTGAAAATGAAATACCGAAATTTTCATAAATTCATTCCCGATATTTTGAAGCATCCGTTTAGGTCGCTATCCCGGTTTGAGACCCCTAGTAGTTAGTTATGCCACAGCCGAACATATGCTAGAAAACCTGTTTCGTATTATACAATAGATTGATGTGAAACATCACTGGTAGATATGCCGAAGCCACATAGGATAATATCTGCTAATTCGAAGGAGGAAGGATGGAGAACTCCGCGTTTTATACGTTGAGGGGTTGTGCATAATACCAAGAAATGAAAACTATGACTCCTTAGCGACAAGGAAAGGAGAAAAATAATATTTTTCCCTTTAGATTCTTTTAAATTTTTTAATTATTTTTTTCGAATCTCATAGACTTTATGTATACGAGTTGAATGAAATTTGTTTTATCCAAATCGGATAGCAAACATGGAAGTGATTGACGATAAAACTTTTGAACGTTCGGGTGAATGTGAGTCATAACATCATATTACAGTACCCCGAGTGCAGTTTGCATTTTAGTGGGAACAGATCCCGTAGACCGTATCGAATAAAATTAATGTTCAGTTGACGCAACCCGAATTGGATTCAAAAAGGAATAATTGCAGATGAATCTTGCCTACCTTGATCTCAATCCCGGGTTGGACGGCAATTTTCACCTCTAATTGACTCGCACTTTTGTAGTGAAGAACGGAGATATCACTGCTCTTCTAGATACTGGAGAACACCGTTTCTTTTTCGTGGTCCGGATTTACACGCACAGCGACACTTTCGATCCACAAAAAAAGCCTGTTGACAGGTCCGCGTCGAAATGCAATCTGGATCCACGTCGGCGAAATAATTAGTTGGCCAGAGCGGGGAAGGTATATTAAGGTTTATTGGAAAGACCCAATGCACATTGAGTACTCGACTTGCGTCATCACACTGCATAGAGTAATTGGTGAGAGAGATGATGTCACTTCCGTTAAAAGATTTCGTTTCATTTGTCGGTTTTAGATGATTTACTCAATCCAGTGCGTTCTTCGATGTTGCGCATAAAAAAATAGTGAGGTCATTACGTCAGACAGATCAAAGGAGAAGCGAAATGGAATCTATAATAGATAATCTGCAATACTCACTTCATCACACGCCGCACACCTCGGCTTTAGCATTTCTGCATAATGTCTCTCGCAGTATGGGCGGTCACCCAGAGCGCAGTAGGCCAGGTCCGCCAGCAGGTCTCCGCAAGTCGTGCACGTGAAACAGGAGGGGTGGAACATAACCTGCAATATTAACAATATACAGAATCAAATACGCAATAAAATCCTGGATAAAAAAAACTCAGATCGAGCGTGTGTTCATAAAGTGGTCACCCCTTCAATATGAACACATGCAGAGTCAAGGTAGTGAGTTTTACGAGAAATATATTACATGTGGCACGGCAGGATCGCAGGCCGAACATCAGTGACATAAGAGTGTCCCGATTGAGTTTGTGAACATTTGTCATCGATTGAACATTCTAACATATGAACTTGCATTACCTTAACACTTTACAAATGTTAATACTGATTTAACCCTTCCCAAACCATGCTGTAACACAGGTCTACCATCATAATTAAACCTGTAATATTTCGGTAAATATATGCAATATAAAATTCATATTATAGATAATCGTAAAGAAAATATTAGCGTTTAGGAATGACTAGTGACAAACCAATTATGAAAAGGGAATCGTACAAAAACAATTATTTTTTCCATTAAATCCGTTAATGTTAATTAACGCAACAATTTGTGATATGAAAGACAGAGGTCACACACACACTGTATTTTCACAGTATAAAGAACAACACACATACAAATGTAATTGTCTCTTTCTCACTAATTAAATGAAGAGAGATAAGAAGGAATGACACATTGTATAGGACTTAATGAATGCTCAAAATTATGTTATTAATCATTTTTTCAAAATTGAATGCTCAATATTTAGAGTAAATTTGTGGCATTAAAGCTATTTAAGCTAATAAAAACATTTTTTCTAACTGTTATTTACGGTAACACGAGTTGACAGCATGGCTGCGTTCGGATATTTTATGTCATGATATGGTAAAGATTAATACCAACTTTAAATTATAAAAGCTACTTACTTTACATTACTTTAAATTAAATTATATACAATTAAATTGGAAATAGAATAAGAACTTGAACTGACATTAAGGCTTTTAAAAGGAATATTTCAAATTGGTTGTTGAAATTAGGAAGAGCGGATACTGAGAGTAAACTGTTATATAATGAAATAATTCTTATAACTACATTCTGTGTGTTTTGATCTAACGTATTTTCCTTTACCTTATATGTGTTTACATTCTTTTACATATTGTATTGCACATTGTTTTCTCTCTTTTTTATATTTTCATATTCTATTTGATTGTTTTTTTGCCGTCAATGAGTTATTTGGTTTTGTGAAATGAAAATTGTTTACCAATTTGCCCTAAAACAGGCATTTCTAGTTAGGCAACGCATTTTAAAATTTATATAAAATATATAAACACTTTTTCAAATTAATAAAAGTGTAACTTACAGGTTCGAAAAATTTGTCATCAAAAATACTCGCGCTGTAGCATAGTTGGTAATGCACCTTCCCCGGATTGGAAAAGAGATCCAGGTTCGAATCCCGGTAGCGCAACAATATTTTTCGATGAAATTGATTTTATATGCATATCTTTATAATTAATACATTTAATTAGTATTTAAAATATCACAGACGTATGTTCTGAAAAATTACAACTTCACAATAAGAAAGTGTTCTTCTTAATAAATAAATAGTATTTTGAAACAATTTTAAAGTACATATATCAACAAATTTCATGTATTATCTTATTAAGAATCTAATGTCAGTCTACTGTAGAGTTTTTCCGAGCCACAGTAAAATTTAATTTTTTTCCTACTTTTTTATTACTATTTACAATTTTTTCCCTTTTTTTTTTCATTATTTTTAATCAACGCAGCTAACACAGGCCATTGGGGCTCGCGTCTTACAATACATTTGGTAATGATAATCTTGATAATCGCAGCAAAAAATTTAAATATAAAGTTAAAAAATCATTTTAAGAGTGTATTTAAAAAGCACATTAAAACATCATCAAACATATATTTTTTAAAATAGAAAAAAAAAACAAAATGATGTTTAACACAAATGACTAAAAATACATTAATGTGTAAGTGTGAATATTATACTATACGTATTACACAAATACTAGACAAGAGACCGATTTTGTTCTTACTAATTTATTTATATATCTTATATTTAATGTGCCAACTCAAACGACACAACATGAAATGTTCTTTGTAGACACACATAGAAATAATTATGCTATTAACTCGCCAATAACGCGGATGCATCGGCTTGGTAACAAGTTGAATTTCGTTGACATTTTTCGGTGCAGGAGCATACCTGATCTGAAGAAATATTTGAACGTAAATTATACTTAGTTTTCATTTTTTTTAATGTTATATTTAAAATGTTTAATAAAAATGTACTGTTATATTAAATTTTTTATTCTTATGTAAAAGCCCACAAGGGAGTTGATGAAAATAAAATAAAATAAATATAAATAACTACATATATACATCGAGCTCTTTCACTTTGCAAAGGCGCCCATTTTTAAAAAATTACGCCTAGATTAATTATGATTATAAAGTACGAAGAAGTTGGCCTCGCCGAGTTCTAACAAGTGCTTGTGCTGTAGAAGGGAGAGAACATGACCTAAAATACTAGGAATATTTTTCTTCTTTTTAGTTTTACTGTCAATGAGAGCAGTCGTGATGATGGAACTGCGACTATTGGCGGATGACGGCATAGGTGATCTGTCGCCGCCTATTTTGGTCCGTGGCATTTCTTATGTATTCTAGACGTGGACCTTGCACGAGTTTCGAGACAAGTTTTGTCCGTGTACAGTGTGCAGTATACATATACCCTAACTATTGCTGGTATCTGGCCGACTGAAAGAGAAATGTATTTTGACAAATGAACGACAAGGCTATTGAAACTAATATAATAATGAAACAAAATATAGATATGTCATAGAGACGAAGTTATTTTTATTATATTTAATGGAAATATATGGAAGTATCGGTAATTACCAGGGGCGTGCAGTGCGTACAAGCAAAAAAGCTGTGCATTACAAAAAAATCTGGGAAACAAATATGAATTAAATAATTGAATTAACATAAACTGAAACATTATTATACAATTAGCGCCATCTGTGTACCGGTAGAGACTTAAATTTCTTAGTTCTAAAAACTACCACAACTCACCGTTGTACCCATGGCGCTCTTTGGTAATCGCCGCATCGAGCTATTCACATTACTCTGTTCTGTCTTTAAGCTAGTGAATTACTCAAGTCATATAAATGGCTATTTACTGCGTACAAATCATTGAAGTGTTTACTTCCTCTTTTACTAATTTCATCATAGTTCACTCATAGAAAGTGTTCTTAAAAACGTTCATACATTTTTTATATGGGTAAGAAGGTATTATTTTACGTTAAAACTTAAACTTTAAAAACACTATTAATAGTACTCTAAAATTATAAATAAATACATGGTAGGATCATAAACGACGGATTTATTTTGTGCGTTGGTTAAACGAAAGTACATATATTGTATTACATACATTATATATGATTGTATGATATCATTGGTAACAGCATAACCTTAATCTATACCTACTGAATGCAACTGGTAATTACAGGGCTTACGACCTGTCTTCAGCTGGCTTAAGTGATCACTCAATACAAATATAACGTTCACCATTTTCACCCATCAATCAATCTCCATATCTATCAAATTTTTAAAAGTTGTATATATGTTACTATGTGGAACACTTCGAGTAAAACTACACACTCGCCATCTATGGACTGATAAGAATATAATTATTTTTATTAAAGTGATCATTTAAGCCAGCCGAAGACAAGTCGTAAGTCTTATAATTACCCATACTTCCATATCTTTCCGTTAAATATAATGAAAATACCTGCGTCTCTATGAAATATCTATAATTTGTTTAATAACAGCGTCTTTGTGGGTGAAAATCCAGTAATTATGTGTTCTTGGACATATTCATGGACATGGAATAATGTTTTGGATTTTACAAAAATATAAGCATTTTTGTTACGTGGGCATTACTGATATCATTACACGTAGATAGGGGGGAGCAATGTTCTCCAAGGTGCAGGCAAGATTCGTAATAATTAAACGTGCACGCCTTATCTCCAGTTTTAATTTTTATCTTGTTTTTTTTTTAAGTCTCATAGCCGAAGATAATAAACACGATGACTGCAGCACTGTCAGAGCGTCAGGCAGCGATGGCTGTTTGTTACAATGTTTGCAGCACTGTCAGAGTGTCAGGCAGCGATGGCTGTTTGTTACAATGTTTGCAGCACTGTCAGAGTGTCAGGCAGCGATGGCTGTTTGTTACAATGTTTGCAGCACTGTCAGAGTGTCAGGCAGCGATGGCTGCTTGTTACAATGTTTGCAGCACTGTCAGAGTGTCAGGCAGCGATGACTGTTTGTTAGAATGTTTGCAGTCGCGGTAGAAAAGTGAACATGCAAAGTGTAATTTATTAGTAATTGTGTTACCTGTCCCCGGCGCAACCGCCGCTGATTTAATATCTCTGGATATACATGAATAACAATATTTACGGCACTCTTAGAAGTTTTCTTTACATTTTTTACGACGATGTATTTTACAATGATGCACTACTTATATATAATGATTTAATATCACATGGAAGTACAATTAAACACCTTTCAATGATTGCACATTTAATAAAATATAATAATATATGGTTTTTTCAACTAGAATCACATAAAAAGTCAGAATACAATGCATAATTAAATTATTTGAAAATGCACTTGTCAATGCTGGCCAATCTTCAATTATATTTTGATATAATTTAAAATGACCAATACGAACAAATGTCATGTTTTATTTTATACTCGCATATCATTTTCAGAGATTTATTTAGATTTCAATTAATATTTGCCGATTATTGAGTAACTATGTGAAATGTTTGCCGAAGTCTAGTGAGGCAGGTATTAAAATACTTACATGTACGTATAACATACATTTTTAAAATAATTGATAAGATATATATAAATTTTTTTTTTACATTTTTTCTCTCTATGAGAGTAAGACTCGTGTATAATTTATGTGTCTGTTAGTACATATTTTATAGTATGCAATTTTTCTAATTGTGATGGGGAGATTGTTAAAGAATTTATATTAAGTAAATAAGTAATTATAATAAAAATGATATACAAACCTGATTCACATGATTATAAGAATTATTGTGTATCTAAAGGTATGAAAGTTGGAAATAATAGATACGTGAAAATATATTTTAAACACTGAAACAATTTTTATTCACTTTGTATAACATTAATTATTTCGTAAATGTTCCAAAATATAATGGCATCATAATTGTTTTATAACAATATCAATTTTTATTTGTTTTGTCTATTTATAGCGAGAATGATAAATGACTTGTCTGTATCACTTTTTCGTTTTCGTTTAAGTCAATGATGTGATTTTAGTTTTTTGCGAGATTCAATTCACCGGCTCGCTGCTCCGGAGCGCGACACGGCTCGGCGAACTCGCTCGCGGGGGGACCCACTACAGCAGATACACTCGATACGAAAATGAATTTGAAGAAATTACGTCCGATATCCAAAGAGAACAAATTATAACGCAGAGTCGCATTTTCGTTAATGGCGTTACACTGGAAGAGTCACCGCGAGTCACATCGAGTACCGGCGCACCGCAAACACCGCGACAAAAAGAAAATCGCCACATTTTTGTCCAAAATCGGCGCACTTTATTAATACACTATTTTATAAATAACCGGGGAGGCTTCGCACTTCGCACTCGCCCCTTCGCAGTCGGGGGGAGGAGGGTGAAGCTCGCGCCCGATAGCGAAATAATCGTTCATCTGTTCAAATGACCATACTAAATTAATTTTCAAAATTAAAATCACATTTCGCTTGATATTTTTTTTAACACCGTTAAAGTGTGAATATTTTAAAACT
The DNA here is from genome assembly GCA_031772225.1 of Eubasilissa splendida. Lineage (NCBI taxonomy): Eukaryota > Metazoa > Arthropoda > Insecta > Trichoptera > Phryganeidae > Eubasilissa > Eubasilissa splendida. The sequence goes on along the minus strand of CM062845.1, from coordinate 23,346,617 downwards.
TGTTTAGCGGACAGTTTATTTTAATTCGATACAAACGCGCACACGCCGCGAGATAGGTAGAAATAAATATAGACAGATGAATAACGCAAATATTAGTGCTTTATAATTTGTTCATATTTAAAAAAAAAAACGTAATTTAAATTGAAATAAAACCACTAATGTATTATATTTTTGTATCTAAAAATAAATTATACTTAGTTTTAATTTTTTTTATTGTTATATTTAAACTGTTCATTAAATATGTACTGTTATATTTAGATTTTTATTGTTACGTACAAACCCACAAGGGTGTTGATGGATATAACATAAAATGAAAATGTTTTATGACAGTTGAGTGAATGATTGAATCGGTGTAGGTATATACATATATAGGTATGTAAATGGTTTTCGCCGCAGCGCCGCGAGCGTCGAGACTTCTGATATCGATAATCTTAATGTTTTAATACTCTCCTTAGCTCAGAAAAGACATAGATTGAATTGAATCCGGTCAGAACGTTGTCGAGATAGCTCGCCGCGTGCGGGAGGCGCGGGAGGCGGCCCGGCCCGAGAGAGGGAGCGACCAAACATTCTGGTCATTCTGAGTCACCGTGCCGCGGACCCTTATCTGAAAGGCGTACAATGTTTACTTCGCGCCGAGATAACGCAGCCACTAAAAATCGGTGCCTTTCCATATAAACTACCGAAATAATGTTGCCGGAGCCAACGTCGGCGACGTGCGTTGAAGACCAATTGAATATCGGAGGCATTCATCTCGATCTCGGGCCGTTTTAGGTCCAACTGTCCGACACAAGTATCGCTTTTCTTCACCGCCAAATGTAATAATTCCCGCTAAAACTGCACCGAACAAACGCACGAGCCACCATTAAAAGTGACGCGATGTTTTATTAATACGAAATACGAACCCGTCATCCTTTGTTGTGAATCGTGACTCAGACCACTGCACGTTGCACCGCTGCTGTCTAGACACTAAACGGGGTTCATTTTTGACACTAGTTAAAACAGTGTTAAAATCACTTCTTTTGATGACACTAACTGAGGAGAATGTTCACAGAATCGCTGCACAAGAAATGCGAGTTTGTCAGAAGTGGAGAGTTCGGTTGGTGTTCTCGCTGTAGCGGGCGCACGGAGGTCCGGTCCGCTGGTGCTCGCATGCTACCCGGCCTGCGACCTTCACATTACTGACTGTCAGGCATATAACAATCTACGTGTTTATCTTGATAATGATGCAGGGGAGGACCAGCCCCGCGGATCCTCACTTCGTCACTGTGAAAGTGATCTAATATTTTTTTTAAGTCACGTATTTCCAAAACTTGACTGTATGTATTATAATAGTATGTATGCACATACGCAGGTATACAAGATGAGTCAATCCAGTGCGGTGCAAAGATATTTGATAATTGATTTATAATTACGCGATATCTTATGAATTATGAATTTTATACTTTTAAAATCAACAATGTTATCTTTGTGGTTAAGATTCATATTTTTATTTATTATCTTTGTTTTATTAACCACTAAAATGAGTTTAAATACATCTACCGGTTTCGAAAAATACCATTTTCTTCTGAAGAAAATGGTATTTTTCGAAACCGGTAGATGTATTTAAACTCATTTTAGTGGTTAATAAAACAAAGATAATAAATAAAAATATAAATAATTATGAATTTGACACGGTTGCTCTTTGTGTTTTCGACAGTACTATTTATCCGCAAAGGGAATAATTTTTAATTTTTATAACGATTGGTAGATAATAATTATTTCCGTTTATCGTTCTTCTAGATGGTTTGTGTTAGAGTGACTGTGTTTTTATGTAAACACTAAAATTTATACATGATAATTGGTGGGTACTCACCTACCTGCCTTCTGATATCATTTATTATTTCGTTATGATTGTAAATTGAGTTGAAACAGTGTTTCATTCCACTATATCGGGAACATCTTCCATTATCAATAATATAATTCAACTAGAGTTAAAAACATTTTCAAACAGTAATTAAGAGTGGTGGAGGTGGGGGTGGAGTTAAAATGGATAAGAGAGGGGATTTGGATGTTTATTATTTTCTTATTATTAAAATTCTCTAAGGTTTCCTTTGGCGCAACTATGTAGAACTCTCTTATCCATTCTAACTCCACCTCCACCTCTCTTAACTCCAAATACACCCTTAATTACTATCTAAAAAAATTTTTAACTTTTGTTGAATTATATTATTGATAATGGGAAGATGTTCCCGAAAAACGTTTTAACGTTTAATACAATAAAGCAGTGTTTCAACTCAATTTACAAAATAATCATGGAATTCCACCAAAAATCTTTGAACAGTTATAATTATTGAGCACCTGGGAAGTAGGCACCTACCTAGGCTGGATACGCAAAGCTCCGTTGATTTATTTCAAATAATGGAACGTCCAGAGAGCAATATTTTTTTGTATCCATTAAAGTGATACAGTATCAGACGATTATATTATAGAAATATGTTATTAAAAGTGTGACGGAGTTACAAACGGCGAAAATTATTTTAATAATCATGGTGTTCGAATTCTTTTTGGTATGTTAATTAAACAAAATATATTAATTAGTGGATAGTTTCATAATGACATTTGTCGTAGTATGATGATTTATTATGAAGCCGGATTTAAAATCATCTGAAATTTTAACATTCATTATCGATATTTATGTGATTCTACCACTGCTACTAGATAAACGATAACATATCAGATAATAATGTTATTTCAATAATACCGTTATAAATCACTTTCGATGTATATTATTTTAGAATATCCGTATACCTGTCCACGTACGTATATGTATCTTTGCATATGGACAGATGAAGGGTTTTTTAGGGCACAGCAAAGTTATTAGTGAGGGTATCTTTTACGGTGAATAATGAGGCGGTTTATTGAAAACACCTAAATGATTCTAGAATGAGTTTCATAGTGATTTTTTAGATTGTTCTCAGGCATTCTAGAAATTAAAATTTTCTATCCGTGTAATAAATCAAAAGATTATTGAAAATTAATAAATAATTAGTTAGAATCATCTTCCGCGTTTTGTGTTACCTCCGCGAATTGATCCACGACTTATGATCTAATCGAGCTAAATCAAATAAGTAGTATAATATAAAATAAGTTAAAATAAATATGTTAAGAAAGCTATTTGTGTAAACCTTCAGTCGACCTTCCTGGAATATTTCGCCCATCTAAATGATAGCGTTTATCGAGTGCCGCGCCTGCTTCACATCGTGGAAGTGCTTTTCTAACGTCACGTGACAATTACCTATAAAATGATGGACCTCTATCTACTATATTAAATAATATGATATTTAAATATTTTAAGCTGATTGCATTGTTTAATTGTATACAAGTAAATAAATATTACTTGAAGAATGTTATAGTAATTTAAATTTTTTAAATATAAATAAAAAAAGTCTATTTCTGTTAACAGAAATTAAAAAATTGTTAAACACCAAAGCTGATGTAGAAAGATAATTAATTAAAATTTGTGTTATATAGGTATAATACGTATTTCACATCCATCCTATTTTTGTTTTTAATACCCTAATTTAATAACACGATTGCATTATTGAATAGTCATGCCTTATCGAATAGGGTATGTATTGGGTTGTATTATATAATAAGTCTTTGAGTTTTAGTTTAATTATTTATTATAAAATCAAGTTTTAAAAACAGAAATTACAACATCCCATCTTTCAGCCAATTTGTCGATGACTTTTCTTTAAAAATCGGCTATCGAAATAGTTATCCAGTCTATTTTTGAGGTCATCGTCGTTGTTGAACGCAACGCGCATTTGATTGGAGAGCGACCGAGAAAGGTGGCAATCCGACGACCTGTAGGGTGGATGCGGCAGCATTTCCCAGTTGACCATTTTAACCTTAATTAAAAGTGAAAAGAAAAATATGTCGAAGATGTTCGTTTTTCTCAACTTGACACTATTATTTAAGCCCAAAAATTAAGAAAATGTATAAGATACAGGAAACTGATGTTTTAGAGTAGAAAAATGCTATTTTATGTCACAATAAAATAAAATAGCGGGAAAGTAGCATTTCAAAAAAATAAAAACCGCAAAGACTAAGGACCGGTTGTGTGATCAGTAGTAACTTTTTACTAACGCCCGTAGTAAAAATCCTTTGCGGGTTGTTGATACATCCAATTTACTACTGTCAAAGCATAGATGTCTATAGGCGCGACAAATAATCATAAAATATGCTTTATTTTATGTATTATCGATGGATTTTTTCCCCTATGCGTTCGAAATCTGTCACCTTGGTGGTGAAAATTTTTCATATTGTGTGCTAATGTATATTAAACAACGAGATCATCATCGGACACGAACTCTCAGCACTAAAATAGCGGCATATTAAATGATTAATTGTCATATATTGCATCTTTCTAAGTATCAATGACTTTTGGAACAGCTGTGAAAAGTTTCGATTCGAATTTTTATTATCGGAGAGTAAAATGAGTTTACTACGAGATTATTTATTACTAACGTTCAAACCCGTTTTTGCAAAAAAAAATACTTTAGTTACTTTTTTTACTATAGTTAAAAATTATTACTGATCACACAACATACATATTATGTATTTATTAATATTAATATTTAAATAAACGTATTATCTGAACGATTTTTTAATTTTTTGTAGATACACCGAATTGAGTCGGTTACTATCACTGGTATAATATATATCATTTTATTTAATAGTCAGAAATGTATTGACGATAAAGACTGAATATAAATATAAATAACTCGACGTTCGCCCCTGGCCGGCGGCCGCGATCGCGCCGGCCGGAGGAATATCGTCAACTTGACTGGAATTAATACAAAAGCGGTTGTGTCACATGAAAGAAATGAACAAAAATAGTCAACGACCTTTACCTTCCGCGGGGCGCGCCTAAAGTTGGCTACGGATGGCCGGGCTCTTCGCTGCCTCGGGCCCGGGCCCGGGTGCGTGAGTGCCCGCGTGACAAATTGTGCAATACATGTACAAAAGATAACGCAAATAGTTTTTATTATGTATACGTGTTCGTATACAAATAATTTTTTTAATAAAAGGACATCAATATATTAAAAACTCAACGTTATACCTGAATAAAATGGAGTATTTTACGATACACGTAACATTTTTCTGTCACACTTGTTTTTACGCTTTTCTCTGTATTTTTTTCCTCTATTACCATATCTAACACTTTGCCTGACAATCGCATCTTAGGATGAGTAAAATCCTAGTACTTAAAAATATCGTATCATTATTTCTGCCTTTTATATATATTTTTTGATTTTATTTAATTTTTAATTTTTTTTCCGCGTTTTTCGTTTATGTAGGTAATATCTTTCATTTTGAACAATTTCTCCTTTATTTTATAGTCTTTAATTTTAGAAATATTGTATAAATATATATCATACTTTTTCAAGAAGATATTGAAACAATATTAGAATTTCAAATTCTTTATTTATCTTGTTTAGGTTCTAAAGGAAAACATGTATTTAAAAAATAAATTATTATGTATTAATAATACGTAATCAAAGAGAATTAAATTCAAAATATAAGTAACATCAGTTAAATAAATGTTATGTCCTTAGATACATATTGCATAATATTAAACTTATTTATTGTTTGGTATATGATTTTTTTTTTGAGATTAGTAGAAATATATGAAAGAACCTACTTATTTAGTGTAATATTGATCAATGATGACATTTAAAAGTATTTTTATTGTTTTTGTTTTAAATGATTGATTTGAATATACTATGTTGCCGTTTACTGATGTGTTTAATTCATAATTACATACGTAGTGATATGCTCTTCTTTAAAGACAACGACGTCTAAATGCGGAAGATTAAATAATGATAATACAACAAACAAATTATCATGTTTTTTAAACAAAACAAATATTTAAAGAGTGATTGAAGGACTGTGGCGGAGAGTATGTAAATATGTATATATTTGGAAATGGGAAATTTTCATATATAACGGTTATTTACTCATTTGGCTTTTGATTTTTTTAAATTACTACTGGCTTTGAGATAATTAAAAAAATAACTGTTGAACTTAAACCATCCTCACCAACACTTCCTTAACTCCAAACACAACAGTAATTACTGTCTGAAAATGTTTTTTACTTTAGTTGAATTATATTATTGATAATGGGAAGATGTTCCCGAAAACGTTCTAACGTTTAATACAATAAAATATAGTGGAATAAAATAATGTTTCAACTCAATTTACAAAATAATTCAATCTCGTGCACTTAAAACGAATGTAGCGGTCACGGTCTAAGGTCAAATGTTTTATCTATGTTTGTGTTTTTAAAAATCTAACTTGTTTTATTTCTTCTGATAATTTTAAGCTATATTTTTGCAAAATTGCGAATTAGTAGGATTGAAAATGAGTTCTCAAGCGATGATTTATGTTTGAATTTATATATTTTTAAATTAATTAATACATTACTTCTATTAGGTATTACTAGGTAATATCAATTCATTCAATCACGCCGTTTCCCCGTGGGGGTAGGCAGAGAAGATAGATCACCACACTCCTCTATCCTGACACACAATTCTCGCCTCATCCACATTCATAGGTCTTCTCATACAAGCTCGCCGATTGCTGAGGCTTTGAACAGAACCATCCTCCAGAATCTTGTTTATTTGGTCGTGCCAAGTCTGGTATCTTATAAACTCACCAAAAATAAAATTTAGTAGACAAAAAAACAATTGCTTGACTTCAGTCAGTAACGTGTCTGTCGTGTGCAACATAGTAATATAATAAAAACGAAGAAGTTCATACAATCAGATTTTTTTGTAAAATGAGAAGATGTATGAATGTGGATGGGGGCGAGAATTGTGTGTCAGGGCAGAAGAATATGGCGCTCCATTCCATATGCCTACCCCCGCGGAAAAACGGCGTGATGGTAAGTAAGTAAGATCGTGAAAGCGACGTTTCCATACTCTTGCAAAATGGATACATGTGTCAGGGACAAACTTTATTACGTAATTACCTATAATTAGTAATATCGCATGAAAGTGCTCGGTGACTTGTAAAAAATTAATCGCATGCCGGCTGCTGTCGTTTTACTTAACCTATCTTAAAAACTAATAATACCTACTTTATTTTTCCTTCAGTATTATTTTTAATAGAAAATGTTACGCGTACATAATAGTCCAATTAATATTACGTACTAATAAAACTTGGCACGACCAGGTAAACCAGATAATGGAGGATGATTCTGTTTGAAGCCTCAACAATCGGCGAGCATGTATGAGAAGATGTATGAATTCGGATGAGGCGAGAATTGTGTGTCAGGACAGAGGAGTGTGGCGCTCTATTCTATCTGCCTACCCCCGCGGGGTAACGGCGTGATGGTAAGTTAGTTAGTTAATATAAAACTATTCCGGTCCATTAATCATTAGTTTCCTATATTTTAAAATTTGTAATGATGGTATGTTTTCATTGATTTTTCTACAGTAGAACCTTCTATATTTCATAGAATTCCGAAATCACTCTCCGGCTCCACTTCACACATCCAAACCCATTATCCTGCAATAATCTATACTCTCTATCATCCACGTCTCTTCTTTCATTTTAACTTTCTATTACATAAATACACTAACATCTGAATCCATTCTCTTTTCCAGACTTTCGCTCAGCTGCGTTTGTCTTCTCGCCTCCAATTCCTAATTTGTTCAACGCCCCCTCACTTAAATTAACTACCCCCGTTAAATCCATATAATTATATGTGTATATAATTATATAACAGGGTGGGGATCGTTGAATGCAGTCGAATACGACTCTGCATAATAAATGCATAGAAAATCAAATCGGATTTTCCCTGCACAATTGTTATTACATTACACGGTCCGCGCTGTTAAAGCCGAGCAGAAAATAACTGTACAAGCTAACTCGGTAAATTTTATTAATAATTTTTTTACCGAAGTAAAAATGTTAATATTTTTGTTTTTTGAAAACTTACCCTTAGTAAACTATATTTAAAAAATATTATACATGAAACACACACTAATATGAATCCACATTGAACCACGATTACTTACCACGAGATATTTGTAACAACAAACTACAATTTTAGTAAAACAATATTAATTTTAAATATGAATTAAATATATTAATTAGACAGATATACATATAAAATCAATTGTATAGAAAAATATTGTTGTTGCGCCACCGGGATTTGAATCTGGATCTCTTTCCGAAACCGGGGAAGGTGCATTATCCAACTATGCTACAGTGACGATATTTTTAGCGACAAATTTTCTAACCTATATGTTACCTTTTTGATATTAATATATTTAATCGTTCCATTATTTGAAAGAGCCATCTACCTTATTTTTAAGAAATCTCAAATAACTTTGAGTAATCTGTTAGCAGACGCCAGAGTTATCAATTCATTTTTATTAAATTTTGGACACATTGATACAACTTTATTATTAGAACACATTCTTATTGTGAAGTTGTAATTTGGAAAGAGATCCAGGTTCAAATCCCAGTGGCGCAACAACAATATTTTTCGATAGAATTGATTTTACATGTGTATCTTTCTAATTAATATATTTAACTCATATTTAAAATATCCAGACCGTCTGTTCTGAATAATTACAACTTCACAATAAGAATGTGTTCTCCTAATGATGCTAATTTTATCTGATTTATGATATATCCAATGTTATGATTATGTTTTTTATTATTGATTACTTTTATTACAGCCGCATATTTTTGATTAGGTGTGCCGTCAAACAAAGTGCTACAATTTTTTAAACTTTGGTATGCTTTAGCTAAAAAAGTTATTAATAAATTAACTACAATAACAGGTCTGCAGGGCCGTCTGCAGTTCGAATAATAATATTTTCAATTAAACTAAACCGATACAAATCACCTCCTACTGTAACAAATCAATCAATAAAATCATCTACTACAATTTTTAATATAATCTCTGATACATGAACCTGTGGAGAGATATCGCCTCCACAATCTGTACGCGCACTGAATATAGCTGGGTGCAAACAATAAGGTCTCATCAACCTCAAGGGTACATCTGGTACCGACCCAAAAATTGACGACAATACATCGCGGCATAGCCTCCCAGTTATCCGTTAACTTCTCCCATTCGGCTTCACGTCTCCACTGCTCATATCTTACCTGTTATTGTTAATCTAGTCCGCAGACTGCCAAATATATAGACATGAACTAACGCAAATTCCTGTTTCAATATTTGCATTTTGGTGTCACCCACGTGATCATTTTGGTACCACTTACGCAAACAAATAGCTCAGAGATTTTAAAAAAAATATATGACTAAATTAGGTCGAAAATTTAAACGCTGATAATATAATATGCGTTAATGTAAAAAATACGTTTAAAGTAACTAATGTACCAAACCCTTTTCCTATATGTACACTTTATTTCATGTCTATTCATTCACTGGTCCGTGATCTATTCGCAGTAAACGCCTATCAACTGTAAGTAATTTATTTTATTTGTCCAATGTATTCTAGCCACATCCACGCACACACTCTGCGATGTCATCCTCATACGATCTCAGTGGAAAGCTGGGAGAAATAGGGCCCTAACTTCACTCATACAACCTTCTAATCGACACACATAACAATATAACTCATCCCACAATAAATTCCCTAAACCGGTGACACACACCTATATGCCCTTTCTTGTATAATGCTTATTTGATCACGGTTAGACCTCCATAATTGCGATCCCTATAAACCTTATAAAAATACTTCTGATACCCTTTACAAGTATTAACGCATAAAATTTAAAAGTTAACAACATTTGGACTGATAATAATACTATATACATTGAAACTATCAACAACTATTAGGTAGATGTATCCGCCATTTTTTGAAAAATGTATATTGTAACATAACCAAAAACGTACACAAACTCAAAAAATATTATGTATAATTATCATTGGAAGGCATACATCAACATACATGCTTCCCGTTTGCTTGGAAGAAGAAGCGCTGATTTTTTGAAGCAAACCACGATTTAACATCAACTTCTCTAAATCGTCATAGACTTTGCTAACCTGCCAATTTTTCAGATAGCGGTTGATATGGTAGTCTGTAGGGCGGATAGGGAAGCAAATCCCATTTCTTGCTAGCGATGGATTCGATCACACGGCGTTCGACATGAGGGCGAGCGTTATCGTGGTGGAAAACGATTCGGTTTTTTTTGCGCGGTGTTTTCAGCTGAATGGCTGTATAAAGGCGATCGAGCTTAGCAAGGTACACGTCGCTGTTGATGTTGTACTGCCTTTGGCTATTTCTGTCCGGGATTCGCCACTCATGATGCTCAACAAAACGTCGCGAGAAAACGGCGTCAACTTGTGACGGTTCGCGCAAGCACGATGACACACCGCATACCGATTCACGGCGAGCTTGCTGTAGACACCGACAGAGGGACGCGGCGCTAGTGGGCCTGGACCCTGGCTTGGAGACGAGAGTACCGAGCCCAGAAAATCATTCTGTGTAACTTATTTTGAACTTGTAAATCGAACAGCTACCTGTACTTTATAGTGTGTTCCGACGGCGATGGTTCTCTTATTAATTAACATACCCGAGATGTTATTCTTCCTCACATATTCTTTAAGGCTAGGACGACCCGAGTCAGGCGAGTATCTTCACTGTATATTTCAACTATGTAATATAAATACTAGCCAAAAACCTAATAGATATTATATACAGCATTAAAAAAATATTGACAAACATCCAAAAACGAATTGAGGATTCGTATAATGACAGGTGTGACTTTAGCGATGTTAAAATGTGTAGGTGTTTTTCAAATTACTGCTCGGTAAATATATTTTGGTACCTGTACGCGCGTGATGCAACGGTTAAATGCAGATGTATTATTGGTACATATATGGTGAAACGGAAAAATGCTAATATATCTCGGTACATACATGGTAAAACGGTCGAATAAATTTATCTCACGCATGGTTATCGAGAAGCGTCTTAGATTCGCCCCTGTTTTGGAGCGATTAAATATTTTTGACAGCGATTGATTGAGTACTTGCGCGAAAGGAGGACATTAGTGTCTATCAAGTGTTGGCGAAGCAGAAACAGAAAACAGCTTTCTAACCAACCCAAATAAACATGTATTCAAGTGATGTTTAAATATGGATTTTGATTAAGAGTCTTACTAAAAAAAAACTGTAAAATAACTCAATCCTTAAAATACCTGTGGAAATTTTTTTAAATTTTTTTTTAATAGTGATTATAAATGTGACAATTAGCCTACACTTACTAGTGAGTGTCGCAAAATGATTAAGTGATTTGATCGGTTTGCTTTTTTTTGTCAACCCACATACAAGACGCGGCCTTACATCCGGACGAGATCAATAGCGTCTGTAAAATGCCGCGTGAGAGAAGAGGAAATGGATTAGACAGGTATACATAGGTGACTTTCACTCAAAGTGGAGAAAAAATTGGTTTATATACATGTAGAAAATGTGTTGCCACCTATAAGGGAAGTATGTACACGAGACCGAAGCTATTTGCAGGAAAATATTTTTGTTTATTTATTTATTTTGTTGCACAGAATGGAAGAAAGCACGTTTTATTGCAAACTGACATGTAAATTATTTTTTTGTATAATGATCTGAACATAAACGTGTCATATGTCTTTACGTCCATCATCATCATCATCATCTGTGATTCTACACGTACGCATCCACACGCGACGCATAGCAACGAATTTAAACAACATTTCAATGAATAATATTTAAAAAGCAAACTTTGAATAATCGAAAATTACAATAGGTAACAGATACTTGATTACATTTTAACTATTAAAATTCATAGACGGTTGAAAAAAGTGTACAATTTTTGAAAAAAAAAAAGATAATCATTATAGTAAATGAAGTAAATTTGTATAATATTATATTAATATTAATTTATTATTTAAAAATAAATTAAGGTTATAAAAATAATTAATTTCTGAGCTATTTCTAATATATAAATATTCTTAATGTCATAAATGAAATCAGAATCAGTTGTTTACTAAAACTACCTTTATAAATATAAGTATCAATTTAATATAAATAATTACAAAAATAAAAAAAACATAAATATTTAAAGACTACACATTTATTTAATTTTGGTTGCAAACACTGCTGTATTATCATTTATAACGGGCAACATTAATCCAATAATAATAATAATAATGTAAAAATAGAAACGTTTCTCCCTTTTACGCGCATGTGTCATAATATATCTGATAAAAATAATCAGTAAGTAGTTTTGTTAAAATATTGACTTGTTAAAAATAATATTAATCCATCAGATCTTCCGTATTAAATGAACACTAAAAAGACTTTTTAATAAAATATTAAAATGTGACAAAATGGTCGCTCGATGTGGGTAGAAAGTAAAACGAAAGTAATTTGTTATTTGTGCTATCCTAACTACCTACACATTTTGTCTCCAACTATATCTAAAATATGACTAAAATCTTTTTATAACTTTTTTACTTACATTACATTATAACGCTTGTACCTTAACAATTACAACTTTTAAAAACTGTACAGGTAATTGCTTTAGAGCAGGCCACGTCTAGTAAACCTTTATTTTAATGTGTATTATTTATGCTGCAGAAATAAATAAATAACCGACGTCTTAAGTCGTCAAGAAAAATAGTTTTAAGTTTTAACATTTTAAAACGATTGTTATGATATAATATAATAATTACTTATATAATATAAAATGTTTTTTTAAAGGTATAGAACATTGAACATGAAATAAAACATATAAAAATCGTGGTAATGCGATATATATCGGATAAAGCGCAATCTGGAAGTCCAGTTTTCGACCACTTTCAGAGCAGCTGGGGACGTATATCGGCGATAACGTGACCAATGTTGGCTTCCAAGTCGTCTATGATCTCTGGTTTATTTATTATTAAACTAATTTAAAAGGTGACTATTTGCAAAGAGAAATAAAAATAAAAATAAATAAATATGAATTAAATATATTAATTAGAAAGATATACATATAAAATCAATTATATCGAAAAATATTGTTGTTGCGCCACCGGGATTCGAACCTGGATCTCTTTCCTAACCGGGGAAGGTGCACTATCCAACTATGCTACAGCGACAATATTTTTAGCGACAATTTTATATTTAATTCATATTTAAAATATCACAACCGTCTGTTTTGAATAATTACAACTTCACAATAAGAATGTGTTCTCCTAATAAAAATAAATAAATAACCAAATCGTCACATTTTAAATTTGTTTTCATATTAGTTCCATTTTAGTTATCCACCACTTGTATTTTTAATTTTAGTATACATTGTTTCCTGAATAAGATAGCACAGGTATCGAAACATGTTGAATAATCAATAAATAGTGGTTTAAACAAAGTATGTTGTCTTATTATTTAAACATAAAATAAGTTAGGAAGCAAATGAACCGACGATAATTTACAATCTTGCCTAAAATTGAACAAGTAGTTTCTTGTCAGACATAGCAAGATCGCGGTTCTAAAGCAAGATCGCGGTTCTAAAGCAAGATCGCGGTTCTAAAGCAAGATCGCGGTTCTAACTAGTCAGCTTTGCAAAGCCCAAAAAGTATTTTATCAGTGTCTTAAGTTACTGAATAATAACTCCCATATTCTTCTAAGTAGCTTACGACTGTATTGTGAGGTTGAGTTTTAAATAAAAAAATCTTAATTTTATGTCGTTTTTTTCATTAAAATTTATAAATTTATGTTGCGGCTTTATCAAAATTTAAAGATTCTGTTTTCTTCATATTTGGCTCTTCTTCGTAGAAAGTCTGCCGACCTCTGGTCTAGACGACTCATTTAATGAATGTGCAGTTGAATACATCAATTAGCCGACAATAAGAGTCGCTGGCTCTCTGCAATCAACGCAATGATGAATGCTTTTTAATTTTTTTTAACTAATGTAATTGAACAAGCTTCTGTATTTTTGAATTCTGAAAAAAAAAGTTTATGGAATTTTGTTTCGCTCGTTTATGTAGGCACTTTATTTGTTTCGGATAATGTTGATCAGTTCTTAAGTTAACGATGGATTTAATGTAAGTATTTAAATAGTCGAAAATGTTCAAGGAATATATTCAAAATAGTGTATGAGATTTTCACAAAATCATTCATGGAAATAAATATTTGCGAAATAGACTAAATTTTATTTTATATCTTTGTTTCAAGCCCTAAATAACAATAGTACCAACCTACAAACAGTGTGTATATCCCAGTATCTATTATAGATTAAGCAGATTAATTGGCAGGAAAAAATCGTATTTTTAAATTTACACAGAATTGGTAGGCCCTTACCTTCTGGTATCGAATTAAATTATTATCAAACACATGGAAAGTAGTATCGAAAATTGTCGCTAAAAATATTGTCGCTGTAGCATAGTTGGATAATGCACCTTCCCCGGTTAGGAAAGAGATCCAGGTTCAAAACCCGGCGGCGCAACAACATTGTTTTTCGATAGAATTGATTTTATATGTATATTTTTCTAACTAATATGCACAACTTGCGTCATATTATATTGAAGCAAAATAATTGATAAACTCATTTTTTTCAATTTCCTGACTTAGACCACTTTCATAATAATGGACACATATATAGAGTTTGATGATGTAGTTAATGTAAAAAGTTCATTATATTATTAAAATACACGTTTTTATCAAACTCGTTTAACGAAAGTTTAACGATAAATCATACATAATTGTATGAAATACGTGTTTGAATATATTATTTGTACCATAACGGGAATACCATATAATCAGGCCTATTCTCAAAATTGCAATATTGAAATGAAGGTGATTGTTACACCAACCCTCAAAAATAGACAGTATGTAAATTAACGTCCGTGTTATATTTGAATGAGAGAGAGGGAGAGAGAGTGAGGGAGATAAACGTACCATAATCTGTCAAAACATAAAAATGGCAACAGGATTGGCCGTGATTCTTCACTACGACGCTGCGGATGAGGAAATCAATAGGTAATTTATGAACAAACCTTTTTTTGTGAACTTTGAATACTGTATTAGTACTTATTTTAACCAAAAACTTATATTTTTAGTCGAAACTCGAGAATGGAAAGACGTCGTTTGCGTGATTTGTGCAACCCGATGGAAATTCCAAATGGGCAATTTTTACAACTATACCGCCTTGATAAGGTACAACTATACCGCACAAATCACGCAAACGACGTCTTTCCATTCTCGAGTATCCCTCTCCCTCTCTCTCATTCAAATATAACACGGACGTTAATTTACATACTGTCTATTTTGAGAATAGGCCTGATTGTATGTAACTTTCATTTAGCTTCTTCTTTTTCTTAAAAGCATTCGCCATATTCGTATACATAACAATCCATATGGTAAGTACGTCTCCAAAAGAACAATATCAAATATCTCTAGAATGAGAATTGGGCATTACCAGGTAGCCTCACATTTATTCAGATTGAACTTAATAGATTCCCCGATGTGTGAGTGTGGTGCCGAGGAGGAAACCCTCGGCCATATCTTTTTTGCCTGTCCATGGCGGATCACAGGTTTTTTTTACAGTAATCTCGTCAATGGTAATTTTGAACTCCCGGTTAACTTGTGTCATCTTCTTTCCACCACATTTAATCTATATAATAGCTAATTTTTTCAACGACAATGGTATTGACTTGTAATATAATATTTCCTATTCTATAATTTTATTGTACTTTTTTCTATAAAATAAAGTTTTAACTTGATTATAAACACAAATCACTCTCGAAGGGTTGATTGCCTATTTAAAAGAAGAAGAAAAAGCAGAGTAAATCATTTCAACCTTCAATTTTTTTATTTCTTTGTGAGCTACATGCAAAATTTGTATGTTGATATAAATCTAGCATCGACATACACACACAGTCACGTAACGGTTTACCGTTACTACTTTCCATGTGTTTGATAATAATTTAATTCGATACCAGAAGTTAAGGACCTACCTATTCTGTGTAAATTAAAAAAATAAACTCTGGGAAACATTTATTGTTCGGAAAATATTATTTAAACATTAAAATTACGGAAAATCTGGAAAACTTTACACTATTTGTGAATCTTCGCAGTTGATATCTTTAATTTAAGGTGCGCGTCAAGGATAATATATTAGTTAGCTTACAAATCAACAGATGGCGCAGCTCGTATCTTTTTACACCATCTGAACTGGGCAGCCTATTTATACTACAACGGAAATATTTCGTCTTATGTGTACCTTCACTCTTTACCGTCAATCTCTCTCTCTCGAGTCTCAACTATTTCAAGGGTTAAACTGCAAATTAATTAATTGATTAATTATTCAAATATTTACATACTTTGCTGCATTGCCTTGTATTTTTATATTTTGCTCCTTAACCTTTACCATACCATGATATAAAATACCCTAACGCAGCCATGCTGTCAACTCGTGTTACCGTAAATAACAGTTAAAAAAAAAAAACGTTTTTATTAGCTTAAATGGCTTTAATGGCACGAATTTACCCTAAATATAGAGTATTCAATTTTGAAAAAATGATTAATAACATAATTTAGACCATTCATTAAGTCCTATACAATGTGTCCTTCTTTCTTATCTCTCTACATTTAATGAGTAAGAAAGATACAATTATATTTGTATGTTTATTGTTCTTTTCACTGTTAAAATAGTGTGTGATCTTTGTCTTTCATATCACAAATGGTATTTTTACCAACGTATTAATTTTACATCGGATTGAATGGAAAAAATAATTGTTTTTATACGATTCACTTTTCATACTTGGTTTTTCACTAGTCGTTCCTAAGCGATAATATTTTCTTTAAGATTATCTAAAATATGAATTTTATATTGCATATTAAAATATTACAGGTTAAATCGTGATGGTAGTCCTGTGTTACTGCATGGTTTGGGAAGGGTTAAATATATATAGAAATATTTTACGTTTTCTTTTAAATGAAATTTACATATTGTTGATGTTTGTGGATAGACATAATTTAAAATTGTATCTATATTTAACGTTCTTTAAACCACTGTGTTATTTTTACTTCAAACCGGTTTCGATCCTGACATATCTTTGTCAGGACCGGCGTACAGCTGAGCTATTCCATACAATGTAAACGACATCCATTCAGGGGTGTAGGCGGAGTCTTGGTAATAGTGGGAAAGTGATTGACAGGGATACATTGAAATAGGGAATATATAAAATAGCGGGATGTAACTTAGTTAAGGTACGTTAGTATTAGTGATGAGCTTAAAATCACGAACTGTGAGTCAATCACTGATATTTTTGAGTCACACTCACTATCAGTGATTGAATATCTGGTATATGAATGCGAGTCGTGATTTAGCGCATGCACATTAGAGACGAAAATATTTATGAAGGAATGGATTATAACTCGTGATCAGCGCCATCTAGTACATTCTGCCAAAACGTTTTACACATATTAGGTGAGAATTTTAACGAAAAATAAATTTACATTTTTTAAAGCGTTTTAATTCTCTTTGCGATGATATTAAATTAGATTTATATTAATTATTTATGCTAGAATACGTAATTTTTATTTTATTTTTTTATTTCGTGTATTGTGATATCGTACGGCGCATGCGCATTAATAATGAAACTGTGATCACAGTCACAGTTTTAAATCACTGATATTATCAAATAACAATCACAATCACAATCACACCAGTGAGTCAAAAGTAGCATTTTTTCTCATCACTAGTTAGTATCGAAACCGGTTGACGTAAAAATAACACAACGGTATAAACAAAGTTAAATTTACATACAATTTTATTTGTTTTATTTCAAATACCTTTGAGTAACAAAGTAATAAAAAAGATGTTTTTCAAATAATGGAACGATATATGTGTCAATTTGAAAAGTATAACGTGTATATTCGAAAATTTGTCGTCAATGCACTGTGTTGGTATAGCACAATCGGTTAATGCACATGCATAGTATTACCACACGGTTTATAGATCAAATAGCTATACGTATATCACTGGTCTATTGTCTCCTATAATGTTCAGTCTTTCTTGAATAAAATGTACGTCTTTATACAATTAAAATATGCAGTCGCTTTACAGCAATTTTTGCTTTGCAACGATGGATCCTAACCCGATATGTTAGCAGAGTACTGCAGTATACAGGGTGGCCCAAAAAAAGAGAACTTATCGTAAAATGTGATATAATTACATCAAAATTAGTTTAACTATGGCAACAATAGCTTAAATAGTTTACTAATTTACTTACTTACTTATATTACGTTTTATTTCGACAATTTCCGGTCGCCATCTTTGATTATTAATTTTTCCATTGTTCATATTTGTTTTTTTTTAAATTATTGCCCAGAATGAAAATAATCACTGCAGAAGACCGTATTCTGATCAAAAATATGAAATGAACAAAAATTGATCAAAGCTAGACATTATAACATAACTGGACATTACAGATGGACGGAGCTCCATCTCACACAGCCAGAAATACAATCAACTTTCTTCGTCGTGAGAATGTTAATTTCATCGAGCCAGGCATGTGGCCACCGAATAGCCCAGATTTATTTGTTTTGATGATTTCTGATCAGCTAAATATTGTGCAAAAAAAATTACAAGAATCAAGAATTATAATTAATTATATTATATTTTGAAATAACTCATGTGTTACGAGATGTTCACTTTTTTTGGGCCATCCTGTACATCGATATGTTTTCGTAATATACGTGAGAAATGAATTTTTAAATTTAATAATTCCATTTGATGCTGCGGTGGATTTAAAAATTATTAACTAAATAGATGGTTATTAATAAAAATTATTAACTAAATGGTTTTTGATGAAATCTTGTGGAATTCCATGATTATTTTGTAAATAGAGTTAAAACACTGCCTTATTCCACTATATTTTTATTGTGATAAATGTTAGAACGTTTTCGGGAACATCTTCCCATTATCAATATTATAATTCAACTAAAATTGGAGTTAACAGAGGTGGTGGTGGGGGTGGAGTTGAAATGGATAAGAGGGGATGTAATGGGTGGTATTTGAATATTTATTATGTTTTTATTGTTTTTTTTATTATTTAATATTTCTAAATTTAGCGCAACTATGTATAAGTTGTAAATGACTATTATCAAATGAATGGCCCTCTATTCCAAGTTTAGACTGAAGCTTTTTATAACTTTCTTATGTTCTTCCAATCTTTTTTTTTATTCTTATTCCGCTCTGTTCAACCACTACGTCACAATTCTTGCAACTCAACTTGTAGACTCCGCTTTTTCTTCTTGGGGTATTTTTGATTTATTATTCAAGATATATTTTTTAATATTGTTTTTTTTGTATAAAAGTTGAAGCATGCGCACCGGTCCCTGTCTACCGCGGGCCCCGACATATAGCATTGGCTACACTGGCGTAGTTACGCCACTATAGACAGAGCGCTAGTGCGTTGAATCCGTCACGTCCTGCACCTGGTCTCCCAATTTCTGGTGCTTAGAAGAATTGTATGACCCACTTGGCACCGCGACGCGAGCTTAAGCGTCTTACAGCTCTTACTTAAATATTGTTTGAAATGTTTCTCGAAATAAAATATCTCAGGTCGCAGCAGCAGGTGGCGGGCTAAGCGCGAGACTCCTCGCCACAACAATGAATAATAATCATACATTATCTATACATTACGACGTTTTTTTAATTTGAAAATAACTCACATCGTCTCCCAGTCTGGTGGCCACGACTCCCGAGTCCCCCGGCTGGATGGCCAGGCGGCAGGTGGGGCAGACCGCGGGCGAGCCCTGCCTCTCCTTTGGGTATCCTGAAACCAAATTACAAAACTACATTATATAAATTCATAATTAATCTAAGGCGGCTTCCATCAATGATGGCACAGGTTTAAGGGGGCATGACAGTGTGTGACATAATATGACACTTAGTGACATGGGGGAATTTCAGGAAAAATCTCACCTAAGCATATATGTGCAAGATAAGGCAGGTTTTAAAAAGGAAAATATTGATACTGAAATATTTGTATTGCAACATATATACAGGGTGTAACAGACCTAGACTACAATATTTTATGGGTGGATACCTGACTAAATAACAAACAGAAGTGTTCAAGGAATATGTGCCAAATCTCAAGCATGTTAAAGACATTTAAAGCAAATAAAACATGATTATACGATTATTTTGATCAATTAAAATATTTAATTGATTTTAAATTACACATTGAATACAAAAAATTAAAAGTCATCGAATTTCGTGCATCTGGACTATTTTTATTAGTTGATTTAAGGTCTGAAACAATGATACACATTAATATTGGAAAAATTTTGCAAATATTTATTTCGAAGTAGGTAGACATAGAGCTAAACATAATATTGTAAAAATTTCAAACAATAATATTTTCCATAACGGTGCAGAATTTGCACATATTCGACATTTCATACATGTATAATTTAAGGTTCCCAGCGAGCACTAGTTTATGGAACTAATGTCTGTTATTTTATATATAGTTTCGTTGAGAAAACGTAGGTCGACGTTCAGGCACTGTAGCACGTGCTGCCTTAAAAAAATATGGTAATTATGACAAAGTTTATTGGTTATCTTGCGTCTGTTAGTCCTGAAAATGATTTTCAGGAATGATGAGATTTTCCCGAAATGTTGAGACGCGCGGTAACCAAGAAACTTTCTGTCTGACATTATTACTCATCCCGCGAAAACCTCAAATATAACTAGATCAAGAATAAATAAATAAATAATGGCAAATCAATTCCTGAATTGTTAAATTCATTAGACACACCCTTCCGAACGATATCCAGTGTTTGACCACCCGATAAGACTATTAATTTAATACTATTTTTCTTACCTGTCATCACGTGTCTATCGATGTCATTTTTTTTTGTCAAACGCTTAAATGTGAAAGCAAAGCTCGGGTGAAATGCAATATGATAGAAACAAAAAAACACCACGACACAGGTCCAATCGTTTGAACTTCCAACAGCGTAATAACTCCATGACGTAGTTTATTTGTGAATTTTTATCAACAAACGTTTATAGTTAATTGACGCATGACCACTTCCAGTAGGACACGTTCCGCTGGCCGGGCCGGGGCGGTGACACCTCACTAGGGTCTCGGCGGAAACTGTGGCTTTCAAATCACCTACATGGTTTCATCATATCTGTATAACACGTACACTTGTATATTCGTTTAGATATAGATAATCTATTTCATTAAAGTATTAACTACTGCGTGTTACTGGATACATTCAAGTGCAGTGTGTCCCAAAAGTCTTTTTCATTTTGGTTCATTCGCTACATCAACGCAACGAGCATTAGACGGGTAATGGGTATGCCGATCATTAGCCGCGTCCTTGGGAATTCAGTCGCTATGGAGCTTGTCCTAAGCAGTTGTTCGTGAAATTTTCCTTAGACGTAGCTCCGACATGACACCGATGGACTTTTTCCTATGTTTCTATCTTAAATCAAAAATATACAGTGACAACCCTCCCTCTCTGGACCGATTAAATGAAAATATCCGAGAAGCGTGCCGCCGAGTACTTCTCAGAAATTTTGCCTCCCGTTTAGAAGAGTGCCAGCGAAATAAAGGATCTCATTTAGAAAACATAATTATTAAGAAATAAATTCCCAGGGACTGTACGTAAATACAAAATAAACATTTTCTTATTAAACCCATCCATTGTTTTATTACATCTTGTATTTATTGTACGTATAGAAAGATCTAGATTGAGATGGCTCGGACATATCCTGCGAATGTCAGAGGAACGATTACTAAGATGTATATTCTTGGCAACTATTAGGATAAATAGCACCAAAGTGACAGTAACAAAGTTGGTCTTGATTCCAAGGGAAGATGAAAGCGCTTTGTCGAGACTTTGGGTTCTCACCCCTGCTAAGATAAAGGGATGAAAATGGTGATGATGATTTATTACCGGGATATGGTGATGGTCAAACCGTTCAGTAATTTCGTTCGATTCTAACGATAATTGATAACTGATGATTCGTAATTCCTCGAGCAATCACTGCTACCAATCACGAATTACACAATCACAGTCACAATAACTGATTATGTCACAGTCACAATAACGGTTTAAACAACGATTTACCATCACTACTGGGATACAATTTGTCCAGTACACGACTATATTTTCAGTACCCGAACCAACTCTCGATGGCTGGGATACGGTCTCGGTGTAAATAAGTTAGAAAAAATATATATTATTGTTAATTTTATTTTTGAAAAAATAATATTCAGACAAAACTATACTTAATAAAGCTGTAAATTTCAACAATGCGTGATTGTGATGAAGAAATAATCGTATTACTGAATTTTGTTGAAATGGTTCGTTAGATCATTTTTTTCCACTACTCGAAAATGTTCAGTTTCAAAACTAGCATTTCTTGAACACCAAGTTAACGAATTTTCTGTATGGGGGATGCTGAGACGTTGCGCTGTGTTATTTTTGTTTTATAAGCGTTTTTTGTGTCCTCATAATCATCATTGCTATTAATCAATAAAATAAAAAAATTGTTATGGTTATTTTGGGTTTTTCGTTAACGCTAAGAAACTTTTGGCGAATATTAGCGACGTTGTAAAAGAAAGATATGAACCAGTGTCTAATAATAATATTATTTACATTTTACAAGGTAATTTATATGCGCTTGCAATTTTAAAAAGATTTATTTAATTTTCACTTTACGGTAGTGGTCTAGTCCTCAACCTGCAAGGGTATGCATTGCATACAAATAAAAAAGCTATGTATTACTAAAAGTTCTGGGAAATAAAAATAAATTAAATAATGTTTATATTATGAAAAGACACTATAAAATTCTAGCCGTTATTATTATCTTGTTTATGACGTAACCTACGACTTTTGTCTAGCTGTGGGTTATTTGCGAACCATTTGTAACAACTTCGTGTCCATTCTGCTCCGCGATTTGCTAGCACTTAGGTCTTTACTGAACCTAACTTGTTTTTTCAATCCACAGAATAATTGTACTGAACTAAACATCTTTTTACTGAATCTATGTCGGCATCATGCGGATTTACTGCATTTTTCAGCTTAAGGCTGCAGTTTTCGAAAGATATTAATCCTGCGTAGAATAACATTTCTACATATTTGTTTTACTAGACAGACTAAACGTTTTATTTTATTGGTGTATTCTAACCTATGATTTCATATTTCGGTGTTTGCGTAGATAAAATGTATAGTTTATTTATCAATTGTTAAGCGAGCTAATTTGCATTATTACCAATGTTAAATTTAATGTCAAAATACAATTATTTCTGTTATGAGTTTTGGCTATGCTAATTTGTAAAGCTAGTTAATTAAATAAATATTTTTGAACACTGATAATGAAACATTTTAAATCCGTTGTCGGAAGGAGAAATCGTAGAAAATATTTTAAGCGAAATCGAAAGCAGAGTACGGTACCGAGCAATAAAAGATCTTGTCTATTTTAAAGAAATAAATTTACAATAATTATAGACTATTTTGAAATTGATAGAATTAATTGTTCTCAAAATGTAAAAATAATCTAACATTTTTTTTGATACGTATAGTATATACCTATTGTATACTTAGAATCGTTGTTAACAGCATAACCTAAGTTTGTGTCTACTGCACGCCACTGCTAACACGACATATTACATCGACAATGTTTTCATGTATTTTTGCAGTACACGTGAGCAAATTTTAAATGTTATAATTCCATTCCTTGCCGTGGTTACTATTAACGCTGGGGAAGGTCTAATGATACTCGCAAAAATATCGATTTCTAAAAGATTTTGGGGCGCGAATTTTTTGGGCTCCTGTCTAACGTGGGCTCCAATGTTACGCCACTGGATATGTGCGTGTATATGTATATGAGAAATATGTCCTGTAGCATGAGCGAATGAGTGTCCCAATAACTTAATGTGGAGTAAGTATGTGTGGCTAACTAGAGCAAGTTGGAGACGAGAAAAACTACTTATAGTTGACAGAAGTATATTGAGTCCTGTTTACAGAAATATCAAGAAATTGGACCGAACAATAAATTTACGAGCAGGTAGTTAACGGAGCGTGTGGTCGGGAAGACGACAACAAGCAGAATAGTGTTCATGAGTCGGCTTCCCGAGCGGCTGCCGGCGTATGTTATTGTCGTCGGTACCGAGAGTGTTTTTGAGGCTATCCAGAGCTCTGTTCAACGCCCATGCATTGTGAAATGCATTCGGAGGTGTCACTTAGTAACAAGCGATGGACCAGGCTGTCATTTAGTCTTAACTCGATCAATGGACTTGAAAATTGGAAATTTTTATTGTTGTGGTGTTATAAATATATATGTACATGTTTTCAACACAGCCTATTCATCCATTGGGCAAACAGTGTTGAAGGGTTGAAGCCATTAACAGACATTGTCAATAAAATATTGTTGAATAAAATTGGATGGGAGTAGCAAATCAAAATTCAAAATGTAATTTGACAAGAAGATAAAAAACATAAAAAAACCGCCGAAAATATAGGTTAGACATACTGGAACTGAGTGAATTCATTCATACTACAAGATTAGGAAAAAAATGATGAGCGGCTGTAACGTGAGACTTGAAAGAAGATGATGCGATCCTTTTGAAAAGAACTTCACCCCCTAAACATTTTACGGGGATAAGGGAAGTATATAAAATATGTTGTCAGTTATCTTCAGAAATGTCTATCATGTCAGAGAAGGTTATCACTCTATCGGAAAATGTGATTCAGCTCGAGTATGGAATTTAAAACAGAGATAGACAAATGTATTTCATTATTTAGGAGAACACATTCTTATTGTGAAGTTGTAATTATTCAGAACAGACGGTCTGTGATATTTTTAAATATTAATTATAAAGATATACATATAAAATCAATTTTATCGAAAAATATTGTTGTTGAACCTGGATCTCTTTCCTAACCGGGGAAGGTGCTTTATCCAACTAAGCTACAGCGACATTATTTTTAGCGACAATTTTCGAACCTATATGTTACCTTTTTGATATTAATACATTTAATCGTTCCATTATTTTAAAAGAGCCATCTACCTTATTTTTACAGAATCTCAAATACCTTTGAGTAAACTGATAGCAGACGCTTCCCCGGTTAGGAAAGAGATCCAGGTTCGAATCCCGGTGGCGCAATAACAATATTTTTCGACAAAATTGATTTTATATGTATATCTTTATAATTAATATATTTAATTCATATTTAAATGTATTTCACGTTATCGTGAGATTTCTTAAGTTGATCTATCGAAGAATTTTCCCCATTTTCGAGACTATCTTTAATACTTAGTTTTTTTAAATTCTTTTAATTTTCTATATATTATTTTATATCCTACTAATTAAAATGATATTTCATAAAAAAAAATCAATTTTATCTTCTTTTCAAATTCGTAGCTTCAATATTTACAGTATTTTAATTTCCCGCGGAGAGAGAGCTTTAATTAATTTATATAATTCATTCAGTGTTCATTGTCTTTTATAAAATGATGTTGTTTGTACCATTAATTGTTAAAACATCATAATATATAGATAGGTGCTGCTGTAGGAGCAGAGACAAACCTACATACTGTTACATAAACATAACGTTTTTCTACCATTAAATAAAGACACGTTGATTCGATAACTAATAAAGGTCTCAAAAAGTTGGGATTTGTTTTGCGGACTGCAAAAAAACTTTTCAGACCTGCACAAGTCATATAGAGTCCTCTACACTTCTCTAGTCAGACCTTAGGTAGAATATAATCCAGAGAAAGTGTCTAAGGTATATTAATTTTAAATTAAATATACGCTCTGATTTATTATGATTATCTCCTTAGCCGTCTGAAATTGTTTAACTTATCAGTGAGACGTACGATGACCGACCTTATATTTCTATACAGGATCATCGATGGTATGATTGACTGCCCCCAGATTGTTGGTCTGCTTGACTTTCAATCGCCATTGAGGTCATCGAGACACAGTTCATTGTTTTATTACAGTGGTAATGTCAGAACTCAGAATGCATTCTTTGGGGAATGAATATGCGGAGGTAGTCGACATTTTTGCTGTTAATCTAATTCTTTATAGGACTACACTATTACAATTTTTTGTGTCTCAACTCAATGGTAACGGATAAATTGCTACTTCATATTTTATATTTATTTTTAATTTTGATTATGTAAAAACATGCTGACACCGTGAATTTTTTTTTCTTTGTGTATTGCACTTCTGTTGTAATTTTTTGTTATTTTACAAATTTTGTTAATGCCTGAATAAATAATAACAATACGCATACTAACAACATTAATAAGTCTTAAAATAAGTACATATTATTATATTATATAAGAACAAAGATTTTAAAACTAAATTTAAATAATTCTTCCCTTAAAAAACTGTTTTTGTTGAAAGTTTTTTTTGAATATTTTACAAAATTACTGCACTTAATTATCGGTTACATAATATAATTTTGATACTGTGATATCCTTTACGCCAGCTGCGCCAAGGTGATATCTTTCGGTGTTACTTTTTGTGATCCTTATTGTGTGCGGGATTGGGTAGCACAAGAATAACCCGACGCGGTAACAATAGTTTTTATTATATAAAGCTATAATGTTATAAGTCAAATACAAGAGATGCGTTTCGAGCAACGGCTCAGATGCGAGAGAGCGCGCCCGACAGTCGGGCGTTCTTTTATCCCTTTCGCATGCGTGTCATTCAGGCCTTATTGTGGCCATGCACTCCTCTACAGATACATCACAGATACCAATATAACCTAGATTGCAACCAGGGTTGGTATTGAATTAAAAATGTACGCATAACTGAAGGCTTTAATATGAAATAGTTTGTGTCATAATATACATTGGTGAGCGGCTCATATTCCTAGATAAAACAATACGTCAAAATATTCGAATTATAAACATATATTAAAAATAAAATATTCAAATATTGCATTGATATATTAATGATGAACAGTGCCGAAACTAAAAAAATTGGGCCCCAAAGCAAAATAGAAAAAATGATCTAAATATATGCTGTATATAATATGTTATAAGAGCGAATAGTTATTATATCCGGCCCAATATTTAATTCCAACTGCTGTCCAGATACACTAAATTTTTAGTGTAAAAACTCGAAAGTGCTTACATAGGATCGAGGACAATAGAATTTGTTTTTCCTACAATAAAAAATTAAATGCCCGGGTCTTTACAAAAGAGCACGCTTTCTCCTAATTTAGAAGAAATTATTAAAAATGGCTTATAGAAAATAACCTGTCTTGACTGATTAATTATTATGTTTTTGAGTTTATTAAATGTAACAAATGGATATAAATGTACCTGCAGACAAACGTCTATCAAGACGTTTTGTGGGTCCAGTGTTAATTAAAAAAAATAAAAAATATATATATATATATATATATATATATATATATATATACAGAATCACCGGTCGTTGATGAACCAACAGGAGGATTTAAAAAAGTCCGGAAAAGTATTGATATTCGATACCAAAAGTAATGTCGGGCGCGAACCTTTTGGGGACATTAGCGTAGTTACGCAAGTAGTCTGCAACCAATGGTTCACTTCAGAAAGCCGCCGGAAATGCAATAAATCGAAGCAGATGACGTTGAATAGTTTTGGCTGTGGTGTTACCATTGCCGTATGGACCGCGACTGCTCTGCCAAGAGCTGAACGAGGGAGGAACATAAATACTTATAACGAATTACAATTTATTTAATCTCGCTAATTTGATTCACGTATTGGAAATACACATCTGCTATTATTGCTGAAATATCCCACTGACTGATGGAGATAGAAGCGAATGAAAAAATACATATTAATATTGCCAACATCTTTCGAATCTCGTTTTAGGTCGCGAGTCGAAACCGCACGCGATCAATCGGCCCCGACTCCGCGTGTTGTCACCACCACGCGGGGCCGTCGAGGACTCGCGACAGCGGCAGCTGCGGATCCAAATAGGAAAACCAAAATAATTTTACCAATTTATACCATCACCGGATGGCAGATGAATGGCCCGTGTCCGCGATGATCTCTCAATGAGACATTGATCTGACGTCATTCTAATCCGCGCGAGAAACATATGGGGTGATGATCCATGAATCGCTGTCATGCTCGTGGGTTAGACTGACGCATTCAGCAAGAAGGTACCTTTACAGACTCTCATTGAAAGATCACCGTATACACGGACCATCCTTCGTTTTAACTTTGAATGCGTGCGCACGAATGAAACATTGCGCTTGAAACTCGCGTATGTGTTTTATACACAGAATAATATGACAGACCAACTGATGCATGCCGAGACGATGACAAATTGTTATATAAAAATTTGAACTAACATATTCCACTACTGAAAGTTTTGACGGACGGCTTTTAAGGGCGAGCTTTCATTTTTCCAGTTTGAAATTCGAGAAATTTTACACGAATTAGGTATGCTTTCAAGATGACGCTAATAGTTGAATTATTATAAAAATCTGATAAATCATTAATGACGTTATTTGTTTTCATATCCATCTTCTAAGTTCATTCAGTAAATAATTGATTTTCTTTGTTCAGTAACGGAGCAAATTTTTATGTAACGTTTCTTATTCAGAATTTTATATTAAACCTATTTACAAAGGTTTCACATTTCATTTAGAGCATTCTGTATGTTTCGTAATTTCTAAATATTCCATATAATTTCGCACTTGTCTTCCTTCCGTTTTTAAGATGATAAGTTAAAATTCTCATGGTCATATTGAATGTATAAAAAAAAGACGCCGTTACAAATTCTTCGATTTGTCATATCATTTGTCGAGCTGAAACGCAGACTGTTCAGATGAAAAAGAATAACAGGGGCTTTACCAATGTCAAGGGCGATCTCGTTCCTGGCGACGATGAAGTCCTCGTACGAAGGCCTCTGGTGCGGCTGAAGGTGGCGGCACTGCTCGGCCGCCAGATCCTGGCGGGGCACCTGCCGAGCCAGGCGCTCGAGCTCGACCTCGCTTCCGGTTCCGGTCCACTCCACCGACGTCTCTGCCTGAAAACATCCGGCATATCAATAATAGGCACGTTAAAATAAATGTGAAACACGTTGCATACCTCGAAGTAGAACGAGTCGATATTTCTCGATGCGTCGCTCTTCTGGGCGAATAGTGTTCCATAGTTAACCTTTACCATACCATGCTAAAAATACCCTACGCAGCCATGCTGTCAACTCGTGTTACTGTAAAAAATGGAGTATTTTAAGCACTTTAAATGGGGAAACAATGCTTTTACAAGCTTAAACAACTTTAAAATAGTTAATGTCATAGTTACTATAAATATAATAAGAAATTATAAATATAATAATTTAATACGTTCATTTTATTCTCAAACATCTTATAACACGTTCGTCAAAAGATCCATCTAACATGATCTCATTCATTTTCATCTCTCTTAATTTAAATTAATGTGTGATTTTTTTAACAAATTGTATTTTTAACGCATCAATTTTATAAAGCATTTAATTTCATCAAAATTTTTATAAATAGATTTTTTAGTAGTCATTTCTAAGCGCATACGATTTTGTTAGAATTAGGTAAAATGTAAGTATTACATCGTGCATATTTATAGAAATACGATTTAATTGGCTCGGTAGACCAATGTTACTGCGTGGCTAGGTAAGGGTTAATAATGTTACCGATGTTTCTACTGTTGTTTTTGGATTTAATCTCCGGAAAGAACAATACGCCTCGTTTTCTGACAAATAATTACTTCCGCATTAAAAACTATTGCAATCTACGTCTGAACTGAAACGTAAACAGTTTCTAGGCATTTTGGCACGACCGAGAGCCAAGTTCTTGCATCTTATTATACCTAGTCTTTCTGTTACACTAATTAACATTTCCTCGCGTATAAAGTGCGGTTCGCGTAAATTATTTATTTTTAATTTAAAGTTTTCTAATCTTCCACGTCCCGAAATGACGTCAGTATATGTAAAAATATATTTTATTTTATTGAGGTATTTTTGACAGTGTAAACATAATTATAACAAACGTAATAACTATTTAACATGTGATACTGATAATATTAGATACATAAGTATGTTTAGATGCAGAAAATTAATGAAAAGAAAAATAGAGGGAGAAGGGTGGGGAGGTTGCAACTATTGTTGCGGTAAAGGGAGAGCAACGTGTATTTTTATAGGTAGAATGAATGGCCAAAATTGAGAGTAGTAAGGTTATCAAGGTTAGTGTTAATAAAATCAATTTCTGTAAATTTCTCGTTATGATATTTGCATGACCGGTGAATTAATGAATTTTGTATGTAAGATGTTCTACTTCTGGGAATGTGGAAGAGTGCGGATTGCCGGGTCGATCTAGATGGTACATGGAGAGATATTAATTCTAATTGGCTGGGACAATCAATATGACCTTGCAGTAGTTTGAAGAGAAGTATTTGGTCAGCACGTGTTCTTCGATGTTCTAGGGTTTTCGTATTGTGTAAGTTTGCCGCATCTAAATAGGAGTTGAATGATAGATTAGATCTAATATTCAAATGTCGAAAAAACCTGTTTTGTATCCGTTCTAATCTTGCAATATATGTTATCTGCCATGGGTTCCAGAAGATTCGAGAAGCGTGACTACGAACGAATGCGCAATACAGTATTTTGAAGCAGTATGGATTTTGGAAGAGTTTGCAGTATAAATAATATGTTTGCAATATAAAAATATACATAGGTATAACATATTTGTGGGTGTTTTTTTTAATTACTCTTCTTCTTCTTCTTCTTCTTCTTCTTTCAAATAGGCAATCCACCCTTCAAGAGTGATTTGTGCCATTAAACAAGTTCAAACATTATTTCATAGACAGCAGTACAACAATATTATTGAATAGGGAATATTGCGTTACAAATTAATATCATTGACATTCAAGAAATTTGCTATTATATAGCTTAAATGTGGCGAGTTGAGGGAAAGAAGACGACACAAGTTAACCGGGAGTTGAAAATTACCATTGACAAGATTATTGTAAAAAAAACCTGTGATCCGCAATGGACAGGCAAAAAAGACATGGTCAAGGGTTTCCTCCTCGGCACCACACTCACACATTGGGGAGTCTATTATGTTCATTCTGAACAAATGTGAGGCCACCTGGCAATGCCCAATTCTCATTCTAGAGATATTTGCTACTGTTCTTTTTGAGACTTTCCTGTTGGAGAACCAAGGGGAGCGGGGAATATATCTTTGGATTATTTTAAGACGATTACCCTTGTGATTGTTTGGATCCATCCATTCTGCAGACCAGATAGAATACGTATGTTTTTTTACAATATTAAGTCTGTCATACATTGGGATATGGAATTGATGGGGAAGAACTCCGGAAAGAGTAGCCTTCTTGGCCAGTTTATCAGCACATTCATTTCCCTGAATTCCCTTATGATTTTAATTACTCTGTTTAATATTTTTCAGATGTAATAAAAACTTTGTTAATTACATGTGTCCTTAGATTATTTTCAACAATGCCAAGTACAGAACTGAACTGAACAAAATTAGTCAAAATAATGATGATTTGTATTCGAGAACGTTTCCGCGAAATGAACATAATGGCGCCTGCAAGTCGTTATCGAGTGGCTGGTAGCATTTATGTCGTAACGCCATTTATAAGCCTGCGGGTACTAAAAGACCCATTTAAATTTAGACAATGATGTTGTTCGGTATCAGCGTGTCGGGCAAGATCATTGCTGACCTCTTGCCGCCTGTAAAATACCCGACACGCGCTGCAATGAGCTTATTTTAGAGTATTGTTACAATAATTCCATTGGCCGACGCCATCATTGAAAGTCAATTCGCACAAGGTCTGGGTATTTGTGAGAATGCGCTCGACGTACAGATGAATACCATTTAATAAAGTTGTATCGATGTGTCCAAAATTTAATAAAAATTAATAAATAATTCTGACGTCTGCTATCAGTTTACTCAATGGTATTTGAGATTCTGTAAAAATAAGGTAGATGGCTCTTTCAAATAATGGAACGATTAAATGTATTAATATCAAAAAGGTAACATATAGGTTCGAAAATTGTCGCTAAAATTGTCGCTGTAGCATAGTTGGATAATGCACCTTCCCCGGTTAGGAAAGAGATCCAGGTTCGAATCCAGGTGGCGCAACAACAATATTTTTCGATAAAATTGATTTTTATGTATATATTTCTAATTAATATATTTAATTCATATTTAGAATACTATTTAAATTTCATTAGTAGTGATAATAGTAGTAATGAATTCACTGCTATTATCACAACTAGCTATTAAAATGATTATATTAAATGTCATCTAAATAATATAAATCATGTGAGGAATTTGCCCTGAAACAGGCTTGCCTAGTTGGGCAATGTATTTAAATGTGTACAAATATGTAAATATGATAATTATTGAATAACTAATATCTTGATCATGTTTTTATATAAATGTCGATAGCCACCCCCATAATTCTATATCATCTTTATTTGGGGGTGAATAACCCTATTGTTGTTCAATGTATATATATACATATATATAACTTGTACATTTTATTTGTATTCATATCGACAAATAGGATAATCGACATTCTTTCCATTTCGTGACAGCCACAACGCATTTCGTCAATCCATCCGGAGTATTTCAGCAACCTAGTTAATTATTGTCTACCTATCTTAAACGCGGCACTCACGTATACAGGGTGGCTCCAAAAAAAGTGAAAACATTTCGTAAAATGTGATATAATTACATCCAAATTAGTTTAACCATTTACCTATATTACGTTTTATTTCGACAATTTCCGGTCGCCATCTTTGAATATTAATTTTTCCCTTGTTTATATTTGGTTTTTTTAAATTGTTGCGCAGAATGACAGAAATCAATGCAGAATACCGTATTCTGATCAAAAGTTTGCAAATTTAAAAATGTCGGGGCGCTAGGAAAATGATCAAAGAGTTTCAAAACAATGCCTGGAGTATAGCTAGACATTACAGCAGGACGGAGCTCCATCTCACACGGCCAATAATACAATCAACTTTCTTCGTTGTGAGAATGTTAATTTCATCGAGCCAGATATGTGGCCACCGAACAGGCCAGATTTAAACCCAGTAGATTATGCAATATGAGGTGTTCTGACGATTTCTGATTAGCTAAATATTGTGCAAAAAAAATAACATTAAGAATTATAATTAATTATATTATGTTTGAAATAATTCATGTTCTCCTTTTTTGGGTCACCCTGTATACAGAAGCAAACACAAATACTAAATATGTATACAATAATTTAATTAATTAATTAGAAATAAATATACAAAAAAAAATATTTATCAAAAAAAATATTTGGTTCCTCCGGGATTTGAGAACTTGAACCTTAATTTCTAATAAAAATATAACAGAACCGTTTTATGAAATTGTAACTTTATAATAAAACTCTATTAATAATATAAAAAAACTAATAATATATATGTATTTACTCTTTCTGTAATATAATTTTAATAATTGTACTAACGTAATACATTTTATTTGATTTTACGTATAAAACGGTACAAGAATTCCAAATAAAATAAAATAAAGTTTTTATGATGTAATGTAATGTAATAAAGTAATGAGTAAATGACCATAATATATATTCATCAAAATGTATAATGTATTTGGACCAATGGATAAGACACATTCTTAGAAACAATGTATACCTCAGAAATATAATTGAGAGAAGACAGAAGATCCAGGCAAAAATACATTCATCGAGTAGTGTGCAAGGCGAATGCAGACAACATTCACTACAGCTAACGTTTGGAATGTCAACATAATACACCTACATACGTCAGGACAATGAGACGTAGCATGGTGAACTTTGTATTGACAAGAACAAAGTTCGTTAATATGAAAGAAGAAGAAGAAGAAGAAGAATTATATTTACTTTTGTAACTAGTCCCCATTCAACGTGCATTGTTAATTTAATATATCGACCCCTCGGAATAACAAGGTTCCATCTGACACTGTATTGAGATAATACGCTCAAAAGTGTTGATTGAATTTCAACATATATTAATGTGTATTTTGTTTTGAGTATGCAAATATTATCAGTTTTAAGGTCTTAACTTATTTTCAGTATTATCAATGACCACTGTGATATGAGGGAAATGAAAAATGAAAATAAACAATAATAATCCATAAATTGAAATAAATAACTGATGCAGTTGGAACTTTCAGCTCAGGCTATTTCTTTTAATATACGTTAAATAGAGTCGGTGTGTATGGAAGAAATAAAGAATAATGCACTCGGAACCCATTTCACGCAATAACTCAAATTAGCGCAAAATGTTAGTTGGAACCTTGTTATTCTAAGGGGTCGATATATTAATTTAGAAATCTATTACAGATCAATACCCGCATAGCTCAACAGTAAAAAATTGAAATAACTAACCTGAAAAGAAAACATACTTCAGTTTCGATCCACTTGTCTAACAAAAAAATTATCGATCCCAAAATTTTTCTGGCGTACAAATATCCATTATTTTAATAAAAATTAAACTTTTTCGCGCACCGAATTTACACTTGTTAGAACGGCAGTTGCGCTCGCGACCCGGCTGCACCGAGTAATCCGATGCCTTTCGACAGGAAGTCGTTCAAAACTTTAAGTTGCAAATGTAGAGTGTGCAAACGCAGGCTTCGCCGCTCGCCGAACGGCAAACACCGTAATGGCGGCAGGAAGGGAGCGGCCCGGCGCCCATTAGCTCAGCCCGCCGGCAAACATCCCACCCCGGCCGCTACCCTCCGGCGCGGTGTCGAGTCTACACCCCTCCCTCGAATACAACACAAATCTGGACGAAATAAGCCGTCACGTCGAAATGGCAAAGGCCGCGTATTAATGTATTTGTTCTGAAGACGGAGGACGCGGCCCGATAAACGACGGACGGCCGGAAATGACGACAAATGTCAGAACAGGTGAACGGAACCGTTTGCAGGTATGATTAATATTTGCGCGGAATCAAGTGAAATATTAGATAACTGATGTCGGTCTGTCGGGAATTATTCCGGTCACACCGCATGGGTTCGCGCAAACCGGTTGTTACAATTGGATACCTCTCGCCGAACCGTTTGATCGTGAATATATACGAGGGCTGTCTGAAAAGTTTCCGACCTAACAAAGAAACAAGACAGTTTTTCTTCAAATTTATTTTTATTTTTCTACATAGTCTCCTTGTAAGTCTATACACTTCTCCCAGCGATGCTCCCATCCCTTTAACCCGTCCAAATAGTACTTGGAGTCATCTACAGTAATTAATCGGCGCCAAAACTCTGATTCATTGCGCGTAAGCTGTGCCAACAGAGCGTTGGAAATGTTTATTCGAACACGTTTTTTGTCCGGAGTGAGCAAACGCGGCACCCAACGTGCGGCCAGCTTTCTCATGCCTAAATCTTGATTCAATATGTGACAAATACGCTCTTTGGACATGTTCATTGCCTCTGCTATCTCTCTAACCTTAATTCGACGGTCGTCCAACACCACTTGTGCGATATTGAAGTTTTTGGCCATCCCGAATGTTCATCGTCACCCAAGCTGGTACGGCCACGTTTAAATTCAGTTGCCCAAATTTTCACCGTGGTAAATGATGGTGCAGAATCCCCATCACAGGCTACAACTCGTTTTTAATTTGTGTAAGCGTATTGCCTTTCAAAAACAAATACTTAATGACAGCTCGATAGTCGATTTTTTCCATTTTCACAAAAACACTCACATCGACTCACTCAAACGATTGTCAAACAACAATTGCGCGTCCAAAATGGCTGAAATTTTGGTCAGTTCATGTTCCCCAACTTTTGTTGACGAGTGCTGCCATCTTCACGTTGAGGTCGGACATGTTTCAGACAGCCCTTGTATAATAATATCATCAAGTACAGAGAGTCCAGACGGGTTTCACAATATTGAACAATTGTGGTACGCCAAGCACCAAATTTATAACTTGAGCCATTTTTGTAAAGTCCCCCTTAAGACCATCGAACCTGGATAAATTATTTACTTAACGTGATCGGTGATAACAACTAAAATGGATTTAGTATAACCGGAAGGAAGTAAAAGAGGCATAAATATTAGTCTTATTGTTCTAGCGTTTGTTCGGTTATGTATATGCTGCAGCAGCTGGAAATAGTTGGGCTATAACTTTCCGAACCATCACATTATATTCTTCAGCCAGGAAGTCTTTCATCTCATCACAACTTTGCCTTGAATGATGAGATGCAGGATGTGACATAACACTATATTGGATTATTATTTTAAGGATTTATTTTGCCTTTCGCATCCTTGATATGATTTGTCATAAGTATTTATTCAACAAAGAGTGACGCCATATTACAGTGATCAAGTCGGTTGTAGGTTACGAACTTCTATATTGCGTACCTAACACAAACGGTTTCTAATACACTGACTCAACATGCACAATATTGCCATTAAAGAATCATCAATATGAATTAAATATATTAATTAGAAAGATATACATATAAAATCAATTTTATCGAAAAATATTGCTGTTGCGCCACCGGGATTCGAACCTGGATCTCTTTCCTAACCGGGGAAGGTGCATTATCCAACTATGCTATAGCGACAATATTTTTAGCGACAATTTTCGAACTTATACGTTACCTCTTTGATATTAATACATTTAATCGTTCCATTATTTGACAGAGCCATCTACCTTATTTTTACAGAATCTCAAATACCTTTGAGTAAACTGATAGCAGACGCCAGAATTATCAATTCATTTTTATTAAATTTTGGACACATTGATACAACTTTATTATTTAGAAGAACACATTCTTATTCATCAGAGTCATTTTAGAAAAACGTGTATATTATATTAATCTCCGTGAGCTCACGCTCAAATGTGACGTTAAATCTTTCAGTCGTTCACGTCGTGCCGCGCCCACGGGCGGTTCGTAAGATAATTTTGATTAGATAAACTATAATTAACAAACATTATTTGTAAATAAACTTCAGTAGCGGTAGGTATTGAATCAAATAAATCAAAATACCTATCGCTTGACTATTATCAATTTGGTTAATTAAGCTACGTATTCTTTTTAAATGAGAAATATTTGTTTTGCGTACGCCATCACGCGACGGATAAGTGACGGGTAATAATAGTTAAACCGTAATTGTAAATTTAATTAATTGTATTTGATTCTAAGATGATTGTTGGTCACAAATTAAATAATTTGGAATCGTTGGAGATAAATAAAGCGTGTAAAACTAATCAAAAAATTGTAAACAACCAACTAAATTTAACTACGAGTCCCATTCTAAAATTTTTACCTAAAAATTATTCGAGTAAATTTGTATTAAGTAACAATTTGAGTTAGGTACTAAATTTATTTTTAGGTACTAAATTTTTTTTTTTTTAAATAGATTCTGGTAAAGAAACAATAATATATGTTTTTAGTTAGTATTGACATCCTGAAGAAGAAAATGGTATATTTAAACTCAATTAAGTGGTTAATAAAACAAAGTTAACAAATAAAAATATGAATTTTAACCACAATGTTAATTTTGCTAATTTCAAAAGTATGCTTAGAAAGGGTATGCAGAAAGAGTATAACCTCACAATTTTTTATCCTGACATATCATTTTTGCTTTGTTTACTTTCATACGTCTTCCCATTCACGCTCATTGAATATTAAAGCACAATATCTTCACCATCCTCTCTTCGCTTATACATTCCATGTACCCGAACAATTTCAAAGGTCGTTTCATAATTCTATCGATTATATCATAAACAATTGCAGCATGCCAAATGTCCCTACTTACTGCCAGAAATTTTTCTTTTGAGACAGTTAATAACTTTACATAAATATCTAGGATTCCAAAACTGACGAAGAATTAAAATCTCGTACAGTGGCTTGCAAAAATGGCTGAAGCTGGATTCTAAAAAAGAAAAATGAAGCAACACTAGATGTATTATCTCAGGAGTATATTTGGATCTGTTTAAAAAAATAGAGTGTGGCGTAGACACATGTCTTACGATTTGTGGAAAGAGCCGAAAGTCACCAAATTTATATAATTATGCCGTATGAATGATGCGCAATACCTGAAATGCTGCTCAGAAATATACCTGAAAGATACGAAGAATACGTAGATCCAAAATGAGATGGTGGCACAATGTAAATAAAATCCTATCCAAATGGACGGATATAAATAAAACAATGTTACAACTCTACTTGAGTTTATTTGCACTACTCAAGTTTCGAGAGAAACGAGTGACTCTCATCGAAAGGTGAAGTAATAAATATGAAGTTTAATACTTCACCTGTCGAAGAGGGTTACTGTTAGTAGTATAAATAAACTCAAGTAGAGTTATATTATTGTTTTATTTATATCCATCCATTTTGATGATAAGACTCTACAAAGTTTACGCCGAATCTATCAATAATAAAGTCCTATCCGTGCAGATCAGAGCGGGAACCAATGGAAGTGTATTGTTATGACCGGGTCATTGAATCCTGGACATGTCTAACTCCTAACTTGTCCACCCGAACTGATTCTGGCAATGTTAGTAGGGATCTGATAAGCTGTTTTAGGTAATGGGAAAACTCACTCTTAACAAAGATTACATTACATAATACACACATGTTTTCCAAGCATTCGTTATCCATATTGTTTGAGATCTAGAAAAATGAATTTAATTGTCATATATCGTCAAACGAAATAGCTTCCGCTTACCCAAACAGGCTTCACGCTCTTATACCTCGTATCCACGGATGAGATTCGTCTTAAAGGACAGTACAGAGTTCAACGTGAAGCAATCTATGAATCATCAAGCGCGTGGAGTATAATGACGACAATCAGAGATTAATGTCTCATTCGTTGATATTCTACGTATTTTGTACTGACTACTAAATTTTGTTATTAAAGAGAACACATTCTCTATACATAGCTCTGTGATATTTTAAATACTAATTAAATGTATTAATTAGAAAGATATACATATAAAATCAATTTTATCGAAAAAACATTATTGGTGCGCTACCGGGATTCGAACCTGGATCTCTTTCCAAACCGAGGAAGGTGCATTATCCAACACACTTTTCAAATTAATACATTTATCGTTCCATTATTTGAAAGTCATATTGATTCGAAAATTTTTGTTGCTGTCGCTGTAGCTTAGTTGGATAATGCACCTTCCCCGGTTTGGAAAGAGATTCAGGTTCGAATAACAATATTTTTCGATAAAATTGATTTTATATGTATATATATCTTTCTAATTAATACATTTAATTAGTACTCAATTTAGTATATAATGATAATTGATATATCCATTCATATTGATATAATAATTTAATGGATCTGTTTAACTTGATTAGAATCCTGGCTGAACTCCAAGAATCATGTGTAAGTAATGCTGCTACTAACTCGGCTCATAGCAATTCAATACACCTAGTGCAAGTAAATTTGAGACAGGTACCTGTCTCTATAAATTTTCACCGGGACGTCCACCTGTCAAAGAGGGTTGGTCGGCGCCGCCGCGAGCTGAGCGCGGCCAAACCCTTTATTTAGCGGGAAAAGTTTCTGTTAGATTTATGTTCTAATTAGATTAGATTGCTAGATGGCATTACCTGCCGTTACTAGAGATACAAAGTAGTTTACTCAAAGATATTTAAACAATTTTTTTTAGAAAAGACACGATGTAGGCAGGTGCATTATGGCCCATGTCCACGGATGAGATTTCTCTCAGAGATTCGACTCGAGTTCGCATAACGAACAGTACAGAGTAAAGCGTGAAGTGAAGAATTATCCCCCAGATACGCACGTAGATAGTACGCATGTTTCTTAGAGAACAACGTCTCATTGAGAGATCCTGGGTCTTTAAAATACATAATTGCAAGCGGACTAAACGCCAGTAAAAATGAATTGGTTTCAAAAGTTTTGACCCTCCTAAAAAAGTATTACGTGTAATAATAATAATAATAATGTATTTATTTCAGCGTGATTGGGTTGTTGGTGCAAGACCCGATTCGCCAAAAAAATAATATAAACAAGTTACAAAATAATATGCACATGCGCCGAATCACGGTTCACAACCAAATATAAATAACATACAAAAACGAATCACGAAATCACGATATTCCCAGATATTCAATCACTGATAGTGAGTGTGACTCAAAGATATCAGTGATTGACTCATGGTTCGTGATTTTAAGCTCATCACTACTGAGTACCTACAGATGTTTCAGTGTCAAAGCGGGACACGTGAAGCGATGCTTGCATTTCAGCTACTTTCAATGTGGTGAACATTTGTGTGTGACGAGGTACGATGTACCTAAGCAACCAGCGCCGGCGTTACGCACAGGCGTAGCAGGCACCGCCTGCCTTTGGCGGCTAAATCAAGGGGGCGGCCTAAGGTTTATTAGTTATTCCCTAATAAAGCAGTAATTTGTAGTCTTTTGGTAAAAAGCCGCCCTTGGAAAAGTTTAAAAATACCGGACTAACTTAATACTGCCCCTAACGCGTGGGGCATGCGGGCGGCCATTTTAGGGGGCGGCCAATTTATGGGGATGGTTTTACAAAAATTGAAAATATCATCTTCACTTAAACAAAAAAACAATCTTGCCTATGGCGGCAAAAAGTCTAGCGCCGGCGCTGCAAGCAACCTAGAGATAATATCATCAGTCCTAGATATATCTCAAACTGTGATATTACAGGTAGTTAGATCGATATTAATTGAAATTAGTTCAAAAACTAATTTCATTTATTTATTTAAATTTATTTTACACTTATTTCATTATACATATATTGTATGTACATAACTTAAGAAAGTATTACGTGTTTGAATAGGGGAGTATTTAAGTTTTAAAACAATGTAAAGGTACGTATAAAAGTAAGATATACAAATATAATTAAATTATTAAATACATATACATAATCAATTATAACATGTAATTGCTGTCGGAGTTTTCTAATATTCGTTTGATTTGCGATTTGAAGGCTTTGTAATTTTTTTCTGTTTTGATTGTATATGGGGGGGCATTAAATTTTTTAATATTTTGATAGGCGTAATGGTGTTGAGAAGCATTAGTTTTAAATTTTGAGATTTCGATATTTTAAACAACACCCTAAAGATGTCACTAGTTGCGATATTCTTGGCGAACGCCAGCTGCGACTTTCGTAAGTTGAGATATTCCAGGTATCTCCCAGTTGTGATGTTTCAGGTACCTCCCAGTTGTGATGTTCCAGGTACCTCCCAGTTGTGATGTTACAGGTACCTCCCAGTTGTGATGTTCCAGAAATATAACCATTTGCGACTATTCAGGTGCGATGTACCAACGATATGAAGTAACGATCACTGGGGGAGTTGGGACGTAAGAGTTAACCTACCTTCTCAGCCAGGAGTCCCGGCGCCAGCAGCCCGAAGCGCGCCACCAGCTCCCCCCACTCCTTCTGGTAGGTCTCATGGGCTTCACGGGGACACTTGCACGACTGGCACGTCTTCCTGGAACAGAACAAGTAGTTATTTGAAATAAAATGTATTGAAGAACTTTACGGTCCCGTACTTATGATAGTCTCGGCGACGCAGATGGATGGGTTGGCTCCGCTCCAAAAATATCAGGAGTCATCCTATAATTCAAGTGTGATCTGATATTTGATTGCTAACTTTATAGCTCTTTGGTGTGATGAAACTTTAACGATTCAAACACAACAAAACCGCCGAATCAATTTATTAAATTGAGATATATTTTTTTACATTTTATTTTTTACATTTTCGGTTTCCATTTCTCACACTCTATTAATCGTTTCTTTTTAAATGCACGCCTAAAAGAGTCTCAAATTAGACCCAAGTCTTAAACCCAAAATCGACCGTGATTATATTTGTTGTATAGTATATGAACATACATAATATCAGATATCTCATAGAGACAAAGCTATGGAATTATAGGGTAATTATAGGGCTTACATACATACATACATACACGTAACGTTCACCAATTCTCACCCCCCAATTTTCACATTTATAACATTTTTGAAAGCTGTACATATGTTAGTATGTGGACTCGCTTCGAGTATTACTACACCATCGTCATCTATGGACCAAATTTTAAAATTAATTTTTCCTTTTTTTTAAACGCCATATATGTCATCATTATGAGAATCTGATTTTTTTGAATTATTTTAAAGCGATATTCTTTATCTGTAGAATAATTTTTAACATATTATACTAGAATACGCCTGAAAAATATATTTTATTTACAGAGGCACTGTTATTAAACAAATATCATTTTTAATTTATGTATTTATGTCTTATGTATTTCGTTACACAAAAAAAAACTTATTTTAAATGTAATTAGAGTAGTTATATATATGTATATTGACCAAATTTGTTATTTTCAGATTCAATTTTCAAAACTATATAGCCTAATAGTAAGTCGACGTAACAGTTAAATAACAGACATCAAAAAATTGCGTTCCCCACAATGGTCGCTACATGTCCCTACATACGCTGGGCGGACATTTCGCGTACCATTCTAACAGTGTATTTGATTTCCTATAAAAAAATTCGTTTGAAATCCGAATTATCATTTGTAGTATGAAATGGAAAAATGTCGACATCCAAGATTCTCCGGAACAGAGTTGTAAGTGATAATTGTAGTATGTTAAACAGCAATATTTAAACATATTGTTGGGAGAGCTCAAACCACGTGAATCTGTATATTTTTCTTCCCTCCAAAAACCAATGACGTCATACTGTTGTGAGTAATGTTATTGTTTTTGCTGTCTCAGTAGAAACTTTTTTTGCTGTCTCAGTAAAAAAAAACACGTTCGAAGATTGTAGTAAGTCGGATATTGATATGTCTTCTTATTTAACAGCATGATGGGACTCAGAAGTGCACGAGCCCCATAATTTCATTGATCGGTTGTGATCAATGAAATGTGATGTAGTTAGGTTGACTAGATTCTACGTCAGACAGACGAGAGTGGCGTTCTACGCTCTCTGCCTACCTTTGCGAGAAAACGGCATGATGGTAAGCTACGATAAGATCTACATTGTTATACGTATATGATTTCATGTTTTTTTAAAATTATTATGAAGTTGTAATTATTCAGAACATTAATCTGTGATATTTTAAATATGAATTAAATATATTAATTAGAAAGATATACATATAAAATCAAAATTTAATAAAAATGAACTGATAATTCTGGCGTCTGCTATCAGTTTACTTAAAGGTATTTGAGATTCTGTAAAAATAAGGTAGATGGCTCTTTCAAATAATGGAACGATTAAATGTATTAATATCAAAAAGGTAACATATAGGTTCGAAAATTGTCGCTAAAAATATTGTCGCTGTAGCATAGTTGGATAATGCACCTTCCCCGGTTAGGAAAGAGATCCAGGTTCGAATCCCGGTGGCGCAACAACAATATTTTTCTATAAAATTTATTTTACATGTATATCTTTCTAATTAATATATTTAATTCATATTTAATATATATATTCGTTGGCATGGAATCATTCCGCATTCGCATTCGATTTCTATATTAATGTTCCATATATATGTATTATTAAAAATAAGTTATCGTCAATATCAAACAGGAGAACAAATCACTCTGTGGATAGGCGTTCTTCTGGTTTTCCTGTCACCAGTATTAGAGTCGGACCAGACGCCACCACACGACGGGACCAAACTACGCCGTCGATAATCCGAAAAATGAAAATTGCGGACAACCTTTAAACTGGCCGAATGAGACGACTTTCAATCTATTATTAATACAGTTCACAGATTTAGTTTTCAATGCATATTTTACAGCTCAAATTTTCAGTAATTTTTTTGTTATTGTTGTTGTAAGTATGAAAATAAGTTATGTGTCTTCTTAACTAGACTGAAGTCTGCTGTAAAGGAAATAGGCT
The DNA here is from genome assembly GCA_031772225.1 of Eubasilissa splendida. Taxonomy (NCBI): domain Eukaryota; kingdom Metazoa; phylum Arthropoda; class Insecta; order Trichoptera; family Phryganeidae; genus Eubasilissa; species Eubasilissa splendida. Next base: position 23,302,706 of record CM062845.1, on the reverse strand, counting down.
CATCCGTTATTTTCAATAGTCAAATGTGAACAATAACAATTTTAAATTAATACACTTACATACAAATTACAAAATTGAATTGCCAAAAAGATAATTTTATGTGTCGACGAGGAGTTCACCCGGTTTATCGTCATCAGACATGTCCGGAGGGTATTTATTTTGAAATCTACTAATATGAAATAATAACGCAAATAAATAATTTTTCTTAACGGTGATTGCTCAACACGTGTGCACGTGGATGGTCGAAAGAGAAATTATTATGTGCCTATAAAATGGTGAAGACCCCGGTAGAGTAGGGAACATACAAAAATATGCATACTATGAATGACCGTGGCCAAATTATTAATTTAAGGTGATGCTATTTGTGGAAGTCGTAAATGTGACCGAATGTTGCGTACGTGTGAATAATGAAAGCTTGGTACACCAAGCTATACCCTATACAAAAAAATAATTTTTATAGGGTGTCCAGCGGAAAATTTTCAATATTAAATTGTAATTTCTCTTAAACTATCAGATAAGTGGGAGGGGTATTGTTTGACGCGCGTGATTTGCGGGATTGCCAATCGCAATGAGTCACTGGTCGGGAGCGCACCGCGCGTTCGCGATTGAGCAATTTTTAAAGTGCGGTGATTCATCGGTTCATGCGCGTCGCGCTTGTAAGTGATGGGCCGTGCACGTAAATAATCTGGTGTTGGGTTCAAAACTTCTGACAAGAAGGGACAATGGTTAACCAAACTAACCAAAGGTGATTGATTATTTGTACATGCATAAGTATTTTTATATATGCTCTAATATAAATAAGATCAAAATCGTTTCTTGTAGTAGTTTCTCCTCCTTTCTTATGTTTTTTGGTATTTCATTAAAAATCTTCACTGCACTATACATCATCGATTTTTGAGATTTAACCTTCTTGCTGAATGGCAGTCTCAGCCAATCTTTTCCTCTTGTATGACGTTCGTGTTCATGTTGATTTGGATCAACTTTTTGTATAGATTCTGCCGATATTCTTAGTGAAACCAGATGTGTAAGTACGTCTCTTCTGTCTGCCCGGCAACAAGCGGCATTATTATCCTCAAGGTGCTTTCCACCCCCCATCCCCTACCGCGGAGTTTTTCAGAAAGGTCAGCGCTGAACACCGGTTGACGTCGCGGATGTTTACATTGTACGATAATAGTCCCATAAAACACTGGCTGAGCTTTCGCAAAGGTCTCTTAATGCCTCGGCGATGGGGCTGGTGCTAAATGTCGAGGCGATGAAATCACGCCCATTATTCTAGGGGACGTTGTTAGTAACACCATTAAGAAACAATTTAATCATCGGTTCGGAAAAAAATGTAAATTAAAATGATTTTTCTATTAATACATAAATTAATCAATTAGAAAGATGTACAGTTAAAAATCTATTTATCGTAAAAATATTTAGTTGTATCACATTTTTTCTATATATTTTTTTTAATGATTAATTTTTTCGTATTAAAAATACTAAATAACAATGCTCTAAATTTGCAATTTCTTAACAGAAATGTGTTTTCATTAAGAATAAAAATAAAGATTTTTCTATTATTTAATGTACCTTCTTTTGTATTTATACTTATAATTTTTTTAAATTGTTAATTTATTTATTTTTGCCTACCCCTAAAGACAACCTTGTGCGATTGATTTTCGATTCAAATATGGAACAGTTTTCGTGAATGTACTCGGATCAAACTCTCGAAACTCGCGTAAAGGATAGTAAAGAGTTGAGTGCTGAGCGCAGACTGCCAATCGTTGTCTATTGCATTGTGTATGCAGACCGACTGCAAATGAATTTTACCGTTATCGAATTTCGAGCGGCTAGACTATTTTTTGTTACATGATTTAGACAGATAATTCAACAATGTCGCAAATATTTATTTCGAAGTACCTAGACTTCAAGCTTAACACGATTTTGTAAAAATTTCAAACAATAATATTTTCCGTAACAGTGTAGAATTTTCACATATTCTTTGAACATTTTCCACTCGTAATTTAGTCAGGTATCCATCGTAGAATATTGTGGATTAGGTCTGTTACACTCTGTATATAACATGAATATATATGTATACTTTTGAAACCAACATCAGATAAATTGCGGGTTCGGCCCATCACTTACTCGTCGAATATTAAAGTGAGTACAAAAAGCGCGACGCGCACGAACCAATAAATCACCGCACTTTAAATATTGCTCAACCGCGAACGCGCGGTACGCTCCTGACCAGTGACTCGTTGCGATTAGCAATGCCGCAAATCATATGAGCAATTACAATTTAATCTTGATTTTTTTCCGCTGAACACCCAGATAAAAATAGAAATTGATAGTCCCAATGCAAAATGGAAGGGTCTCCTGCTTATGTATTGTGTATGATAATATTGCGTTCTATGCGATTTATAATAATTAGACGAGTAGATGCAATTACCCCGAATTAGGGGTAAGAGCATCTAGTAGTATTATTTCTGACAAATTGTTAAAATAATGAAAATATCTTTACTGATTTGCTCAATACGAATTAGTTATTTTAGTCCTTAATGACGGGTAATGTAGGTAAGGGACGTGATGAGTTCCAAAAAAATCTAATAAAATTGCTTATACGGGGGAAGTGCGACATATTATAGTGATTATCTTTGAAATTGGTTAATTATTTAAAAAAAAAATAATGGAGCTGTCTCCACATCACTGGTTGAGAAAGTTTACATACAAAAATATATGGGGTACCTTACCAACCCCTGAGTATATGTACTTTCCCTACGGTGTAATATTTATGGGTCAACTATTTGGTCTTAGAAATCGTAATTTAATTTTAATTTCAGTGTAAACATATTATAACAAACATAATAACTATTTAACATGTGATACTAATAATGAAAATCTTCAAAAATATTTAGATACATAAGTATGTTTAGATGCAGAAAATTAATGAAAAGAAAAAATAGGGAGAAGGGTGGGGAGGTTGCAACTATTGTTGCGCTAAAGGGAAGGTAACGTTTGTTTTTATAGGTAGAATGAATGAGCAAAATTGAGATTGTGGTGGTTCATAAGAAGAACCCTTTGAGCGTAGTAAGGCTAATGTTGAACAAGTCAATTTCTGTAAATTTCTCATTATGGTATTGCATGACAGGTGAATGAATGAATTTTGTATGTAAGATGTTCTACTTCTAGGAATATGGAAAAATAGAGTAAGCGGAAATAATCACAAAACTAATACATACATCACATACTAGTTAATTACCACTCAGAATAAAGTTATTTACCTAATATCAGCATCCTGGCACAAGAGATTATCGAGATATACTTTGGTATATGTTTCGATTGAAAAGGCATACACAACTCGCAAGTTGATACCAAACAACTGTCATCATTTGAAATGGTATTTACAAGCAAACTAATGTTTGGATTTGCACCATCTCTGGACTGTCTCAATAAATATTAATTTATAATATTTTTTAATATATTGAGGCACTGAAATCAAATATCTAACTTAATTATGAGACGTACATGCACTTATCCCGACATACCTTACCTATTTGTCTTTTAACTTTCAAGGAAAAAAAATGTGTGTTTTTAAGTAGGAACATTTACACATGCTCGCAACTGAACAAAAATCCTTGCTCTGCGTCCGCAGACGTCCTCTATTCCTGGTACCGTCAACCTCTCCTCATTCATTAGTTCAACATGACTAAACTACCTAGATCAGTCCAAAATTATCTCCTAATTTGTTAATTCTTTACTCTACACTTCCTCTTCTACCAGCTCACTTTCCTACACAAATGTTGGTACCAAGAGTCCGCAGTGTACCGCTAGTTTTGCCTCGGTTGATAGTTTCCATTAGAAATTATCTCAATAGAATATATTAAGATATAAATCTAATATTTTATTTTTATAAATAGATGTGGGATACAACTCAGTACGTACTTAATTACCCATATACAATTTTATTATTACGTAATACATATTATGTCAGCCAAAACGACCGCTGTTAATTTTAAAACTTTGCAATCTCGTTTCTAACCGTAATAGATTATTGCGATGTTAGTCAGGCTAGACAATACAAAGATTCTCCAACTTCTACTGTGGAAAAAATTAAATTGCAATGCAAAAGGTTATACACAAATAAATTAATAGATAATATTATTATTAAGGAGAACACATTCTTATTGTGAAGTTGTAATTGTTCAGAACATAGCGGTGTGATATTTTAAATACTAATTAAATGTATTTATTATAAAGATATACATATAAAATCAATTTTATCGAAAAATATCGTTGTTGCGCTACCGGGATTCGAACCTGGATCTCTTTTCTAATCTGGGGATAGTGCATTATCAACTATTTCAATTGATTTTATGTGTATATATTTATAATTAATACATTTAATAAGTATTTAAAATATCAAAGACATACGTTCTGAATAATTACAACTTATACAACAATAACAATATGTTCTCCTTAATAATATATAAGTTGTATCAATGTGTCCAAAATTTAATAAAAATTAATTGTTAATTCTGGCGTCTGCCATCGGTATACTCAAAGATATTTGAGATTCCATAAAAACAATGTAGATGACTTTCAAATAATGGAACGATAGATGTATTAATTTGAAAAAAGTGTAACATATAGATTCGAAAATTTGTCGTCAAATGTACTGTCGCTATAGCATAGTTGGTAATGCACCTTCCCCGGATTGGAAAAGAGATCCAAGTTCGAATTCCGATAGTGCAACAGCAATGTTTTTCGATAAAATTGATTATATAAGAATATCTTTATAATTAGTATTTAATAGATAATATTATGGCTACATTGCAAGCTGATGAATAATAGTTACAATTTTTTTAAAGTATTTTGCAACAATGCTGACACGTGATGAAATAGTAAGTGCAAAATAATAATAATGGATGTAGCGATGACGCGCGCAGTGAAATATTATGCTGATCGCATTTTCCAGACATTACCTTGTGTATGTAAAAAGTGTGCGCAAACCGTCCACAATACAGGCATATTGATAATATTTTAACAATTCGCGTTTAACTCCACATAGAAGATTCTGAACGGCAGCGCAAACCCTGAAAACATTTCTATTTCACGTTGTTTATTGTCGTTTTGTACATTTTAAGATGAAATTTTCAACTCGAGACAATCTCTTAAGATGCGTATACGTTACTCTCGCGAGATTTTTGTTGTACATCAAACGACAAATCGACCCCTTAGACAATGTTTCAACTAACATTTTGGGTTAATTTGAGTTATTGCGTGAAATGGGTTCCGAGTGCATTATTCTTTATTTCTTCCATACACACCTATTTAACTATTTAACGAATATTAAAAGAAATAGCAAGAGCTGAAAGTTCCAACTGCATCAGTTATTTATTTCAATTTATAAATCATAATTATTAATTTAGAATGTTTTTATTTTATTTTTAATTTCACATAATACTGAAAATAAGTTAAGACCTTAAAACTGATCATATTTTCATACTCAAAACAAAATATACATGAATATGTATTGAAATTCAATCAACACTTTTGAACTCATTATCTTAAAACAGTGTCAGACTACATTTTAGAATAAATGTTTAGAAGTTTTTTAAGTTTTTACAACTTTTTGTAGAAATCGCTTTCAGATCGAACGTCGTGTACATGGGATTGAGTTTTTATTTATTTCTACCAATCTCAAGCTGATCTCTTAGTGTATCTCCAAATCAATACTTGTACATGATATTGAGATTCATCTGATCGTGTCTCACTCAATGGACGCGAGGCTTTAAATTAAGGTGATAAAAATAAATACACTTGAGAAAACTTGACGTGGCCGGTAAGAAAAAGCAGATGGACTATTTTTTCATTCCGTCTGCAGAGCTAGCAGAGACCCATTTCAGCATATAGCAGGTAAGATTTTCACAAGGATGATAATATTTATAAATATAATTTTGAAAAATAACAATAATTTTTAATTGTGTCAAGCAGTGACAAAGATGGATACATATCGGATGTTGGTTCGATCTAGGGCTCAACCGACGTGCTGATCTCGCTCTCGGCGTATTTCATGCGACATCGACACCGTAGTGTTTTTTTTATTAGGATAAATTTGGGATTATTTAATTTTAAACCTTTTAACTAAATTTATATTTTACAAGTTGGCACTTAAACCACTTTTAAACATCATAATATGAAGATCTGAATATGATGACCATTAAGCAGAAGATATACTTTAATATATATAATGGTATTTATTTAAAAAATCCTCAATAAGAAATAAAATATTTGGGAGTCATAATAGATTAAAAATTTAATTTATTGCAAAATACAAGATACGTGATTAAAAAAATTGCTAACAAAATCTCCCTTCTGCGAAGGATCAGAAGATTTATTAGTACTGAGTCTTGTCAAATAGTATACAACTCTGTTAATATTCCTCACATCAACTACTGCAGCAGCATTTTGTTTTTGGCTAACGAAGAAGAAATATAACAATTCTCAGTGTTGCAAAATAAAGCTATGAGAAAAAACAGATATACTCGGATCAGTGCAATGCTGAAAGATCTGATTATGATGACCTTTAAGCAGGAAATGTATTTTAATATAATGGTATTTATTTACAAAATCCTCAATAAGAAAATATCAGCGGAGTTTACACGAAAAATTGATGCAAATCAACATGAGCACGAGCATCGTACAAGGGGAAGGGATAGACTGAGACTGCCATTCAGGAAGAAGGCCAAATCTCAGAAATCGATGATGTATAATGCGATGAAGATTTTTAATGAAATGCCAGAAAACATAAGAAAGGATTACAAATTAAATAGATTTAAAATGAATCTGACTAAATATGTAAAAGATAAGTTTTAGTAAAAGAAAATACTTAATCTTGTTTATATCATAGCATATGTAGGAGTGCTTATGTATGCTCTATGTTAAGAATTAAATAAATAAATGATGATTCGACCTTTCAACTCGTCAACAATGACTCTTTCATAGTCTCCATGTATACACTATTGTCTCAGAGATTTGCCATATCTCGTCTAACTTTACGCTCGTCACGTACGTCGCACGTCAAATGTGGTTGTCGTTTGTCAGTTCAATGATTTTGAATCTTCCCAGCAGCAATTAATACTGTTTGTAAACTTATGCATACTTTCAGAATAGATAGTTGTACGGATCTAGTTGACGTTTGTGTGCACGTGTCAAATCTTTCTGTCAGATCGAACATCGTGTACATTTAATGTCAAGCCGATTTCCGAGTTTATCTCCATATTATATCTCAACGCACGTATATGGTATTTAGATGTATCTCAATTGAGATACGTTTATGTCACCGCGTCTCTTTCCGTGGACACGGGCCATATGTTTAAACATATTCATGTTTAAAAAAGCAAATGTAAATCTGGAGAAATTTATATTTACAATCAATGCTGTGATGAAATGAGTATGAGTGGTTCAGATGAAAGAATAATCCACTTATTTAATGCTGAATATTTAAAATACACTTTTACATATCTACCTTAATTAGTTAAGATAAAGACTAACCTCAACAGCATCATGAATACGTCCTGTTTGTCGAATATTTTACAGTACAGCCTCAGCACATTCAGGCAGGCGAACTGGAGCCCTTTCCACGGAACCTCGGCTGCCTCGTAGCCCTTCCACAGCGGGCAGCCGGCGTGGCGCGAGAGGAGCAGCATCACCGACCACTTTACTCTGTCACTTCTCAGGCTGTCATGCACCACCGCGATAATTTATAATCTGTCAATAATCACAGTTATCTAGACTCAAGACCGATGTAAATATTACTTGAAAATAGATGATAAATAAATAAATAAATTACTTTTCCTGGAACAGTATTACAAATGCAATTTTTTATACCGTTGATGAGTAATTGAAGGTACCTCTGTATGTACAACGTGTGCCCTTGTGTATTCCGCTGACGTCATTGTTTAGAGGGTAGATTTATTATACATACTTCAATTCTGTATTCATTCTGTATAGGAAAACCCAATTAAACGCAATAGTTTCAGTATATAATTACCTCGCGCTAAGCTCGTACACAATAAGATTAATTCTAATCACATTATAGTTCGAACAAAATACGCTACAAGTAAGTTATATTAAAGTATAAAAAATATCAAAAAATGAAGTACAATGCAGGTAGATTTTTTTTATTTCGTGACGTTAACACTAAGAGTGTTAGCTCGGATTTATTAGCAGTTAATTTCTTACGTTTAATTTTTTGTTCTTATTTACAACTTCGTCATACAGCACACGTTGATTTTTTAGTCAAATGAGATCATTCATCGCAGCTCCTCCGAAGAGGAGGGCAAGCATTAACCGCGTAACTGATTAAATAGTCGATTAAAGCAAAAGGTAGTATGATTTTGCTCGAGCGCGTTAATTGATTTTCGCGCTAATCGAATTCGCATTAAGCGAAGTTTTCCTCGATCGCAGTAAAGTACGAAAATCTGTCAAGTCAATGATCTACTATGGCGCGCCGCGGCTGGGTCCCACATCAAAATAATGTAAGTATGAAAGCATATTCAATATAGCAGCTGGCTTGTTTTATGAAGGTAAAAAAGTATATGAGTACTTATACATGTTTACCTATATAGAGAGGGGGTATGAGTCTCATTCCGCGAGACCATGAAGTTAATTCTATTTTAATAAACTTTACATTAAAAAAAAATCTATTTTAGTTAGAAAATAGTAAGAATATTGACGTGAAACGTATATCGTGCACGCATCTGTGTTTTTTTTAACATGTTTAATTTAAATAGAGATGCTTGGGAGATGTATATTTCCAGCGAAAAAGTACAGTTGTACCGTAATTTTTTGAGACAACGCCTTGACAATGGCACGTGTTAAGGTGCTGAAACGTCGGCCTAGAAACCATCTAATCCAGAGGAGACTCCAGTTCTATATATATATGTATGTAAATATCAATACCATAAATAAATCTTATTGTTTTTGTGTGCGTTACACGTAAAGAAGTTAAAACATGTCATTGGAGTGAAGTGGCATTTTTAAAATGTGGACATGTGACCTTTTTGTTCTGAAGGTACACATTTTTCAAAATACACAGGTCTATTATAAGATTTCTACGTTTTTCGCGCCCGCCCTTGGATGGGTTTTAAACATAATTCTGTTAATTTTGCGTCTGAATCAGTATTATAAAAATACTTTTGCCGATGCAAAAAAAATAATACATTTCATACATCTAGAGCGTGGGTATTTATCCCGCTCGACTTTTACAATATTAAACTGAAACATTTTATACAATAAATCGACCAATATCTGTTCTGTAACCTGCCACATCACGACCTTCTCGCCTTCTTAAGGCATTAGAAATCCACGGTACTCGATAGAGTCGTTATCTGTCACACCAGTTATATGTGCAGTTAATACTAAAGCTAGCTAACACCTGCTCACTACTGAATATTTATCCCGCAGTAGATTAATTTACTGTAGACGGGCAGAAAACAATCAGCCATTACATGAAATACCAATATACAGGGTGTAACAGACCTAGTCCACAATATTTTACGTGTGTGGATGTATGACTAAATTACCAGTCCAGGAATATATGCAAATTCTGCACCGTAACGGAAAATATTATTAAACAAATATTTGAAAGTTGTATATATGTTAATATGTGAAAACACTTCGAGTACCATCACACTATCGTCATCTATGGACTAAATTTGATAATTCATTTCCCTGAAACAGCATATATGTCCAGCCAGTGAGCCCAGTAATTACCCATACATCGATATATTTCCATTAAATATAATAAAAAAGTAGCTTCGTCTCTATGAGATATCTATTATATGTTTAATGACAGTACCTTTGTAGGTGAAAATCTAGTAATTGTGTGTTCTTGGACATGTTCAAATATCGCTGTAAATATTATTGTTTGCAATTTTTACAAAACCATGTTAAGCTTTATGTCTACGTACATCGAAATAAACATTTGCGAAATTTATCCATTAATTATCTATATCTTTGCTCCAGGCTCTAAATCGTTTAATTTAATTTTAATTTTGTGTATTCAATTTATAATTTGGAAATAATAAAATATTTCAATTAATCGAAATAATTACGTTTTTTTAAAATGCTTATATTTTTGACATGACACATATTCCTTGAACATTTTCGATTAATAATTTAGTCACTTATCCGTCCATGAAATATAGTGGACTAGATTGGTTACATTCTGTATGTTGTATTTATTGTGAGATTCCGTGAAAAAAATGTGATAAAGCAAAAAAATACCTCCAAAAAGTTATTGATGCAAATAAGATTACTTAATAAATTTAAAATATGCAGAGCACTATGTGACGTACAATGAATCACATTGTTGATATACATCATTGAATTTAGTTGTCGTCAAATGTGTGTACCAATTTCACATAATACTGAGAAAAATAATTATTTTCACACTCGGAAAGATAAGGCTGATATATTTTTTATATTATATCTGTCTATTCGCGCTGTTGATTATTTTATTTTTCACAACTAAACTTTGGACTATACACATGTCGCGTTATTTTCACTGTTATTGTTTCGAGATGTGCATTCCTCTTCATATTCAGGTGATAATCAAATTTAGGTGTGGAAATTAAATCAATCACAAAGTCACCGCCGTGTGAATTAATAATATCACACTAATGATATTGTGTATCCTAATTAGAAAAAAAAAATTGAAAGAAAGTGACCGCCATGTCATATCGGTAAACTTGTTACGGATGAGTGACAATAACATATATAACGATTAGCTCAGTAACGATATAGGTTGGTACTCTTTTTTCATGTTATGAATCATGAACCGAAAAAAAAATTAATTAACACCGATACATATTTATTAAATTGCTATGGAAAATTCAATCAAGTTTTAACCTCTCCAGCACACGCCTGGTGGTTTATTTGGACCTATGGACTGGTCGAAGCACGGGATGTAATTGAACCGCCTGTCGTTTACCGCCTTCTTGGCTCTCCGAAAAAAGGCGGCAATACTCACATATACTATAAATCAGGAAATCTAGTGGTGCCAATCGAAGTAACAAGGCGCGTAAACAAATAGATATGAAATAAAGTTTACATATAAGAGAGTGGTTTGGAACACTAGTTGCGGGACGAGGGACATTCTGCACACATAAAACCGATAGTTTATGACACATTTATGCAACAGTAAAAGTATTTACTCTTCGAAAATTAAATCTTTGTGTAAACAAGACGTATTTTTTACATTAATGCATATTATATTGTCAGCTGTTTAAATTTTCGTTCCAATCGAGTCATATTTTTATATTGATCACGTGGGTGACACCAAAATGAAATTTTTTCGTTAGTTTATGCCTATACATATATGTACTTGATGGTCTGTGTTAGTCAGTATTTTTTATAGAATTGTGGCGAGGCTTATTTTGTTTAAACATGACACTCAAATCGATATAGTTTTAGTGTATTACACAAAATTAACTTGATCAATGAGTAGAACAAAGTTATTAATATAGAAATTCGCTTTCCTCGGAAATTCCCACTAAAGCATTGTTTGTGTATACACGTATTATAAAATTATACACATAAAAATGATAACACCATTTCATATCATTTACACTGCAACAGAATTATTATTTAATACATGGAGGTTAAATAATTAAATTCTAAATATGAATTAAACATATTCATTAAAAATATATACATATAAAATCAATTTTATCAAAAAATATTGTTGTTGCGCCACCGGGATTCACATTCGAACCTGGATCTCTTTCCTAACCGGGGAAGGTGCGTTATCCAACTATGCTACAGCGACAATTTTCGAACCTATATGTTATCTTTTTGATATTAATACATTTAATCGCCATCTACCTTATTTTTACAGAATCTCAAATACCTTTAAGTAAACTGATAGCAGACGCCAGAATTATCAATTCATTTTTATTAAATTTTGGACACATTGATACAACTTTATTATTAGGAGAACACATTATTATTGTGAAGCTGTAATTATTCAGAACATAGGTATGTGATATTTTAAATATATTAATTAGAAAGATATACATATAAAATCAATTCAATAAAAATTTAATTCTATTTAAATCACTATTCTACAGACTTAAACGACAGTCCTCGAGGTACAATTTGAAAATTTATCTTCGCAAAAGATGCCACCGTGAAGAGTGTAATTTCTAAATCATCCAATCAACCGACGTACGAGATGCTGTAGGAGGACGGCACCGGCGGCGGGCGGAGGAAAGACAAGACTCCGGTCGACCAAATTTCCCTCGACATATTTTCATAGATGAAAAGTAAACAATCCTCTGTCGAAATTTTATTTGGCAGACGTCAATCAGCAGCACGGCTTGTACTAAAAGCATATATATTCACGCACTGCGAAGCGGAATAATGGATATAATACAACTATCATCAAGTTTCCTGTCGCTTTAACGTCCATAAGTAACGTAATTGATTACAAGTAGATTAACAGGATAACTAATCTACTTGTAATCAATTTAAAATACTGTGCCCTGCAGCTGGCCGCTGCACGGTTACGGCTCAGTTCTTCTACAATGTAAAACCTATTTTCAAAAACATAATTTATTTAAAATATGAATAAAATATATTAATTAGAAAGATATACATATAAAATCAATTTTATCGAAAAATATTGTTGTTGCGCCATCGGGATTCGAACCTGGATCTCTTTCCTAACCGGGGAAGGTGCATTATCCAACTATGCTACAGTGACAATATTTTTAGCGACAATTTTCGAACCTATATGTTACCTTTTTGATATTAATACATTTAATCGTTCCATAATTTGAAAGAGCCATCTACCTTATTTTAATAATTAATTAATATATTTAATTCATATTTAAAATATCACAGACCGTCTGTTCTGAATAATTACAACTTCACAATAAGAATGTGTTCTCATATATTATAATTTATTACCTCTCAAAAAAATGAGTCTACCACAGTACAACTTGACTTAACCAATTAATGCAAATAATAATCCCAAATAGACATTTATTTAAATATGTTATATAATGTCCCGGCACGACACACATCTATGTTTCACGTGGCCAAAGGCCGACTGCCGTGCCGATGCCGCGACGACAAATTATATAGACTGATGTACGTCGTGTCCGTAACACCATTATTGCGTTTCCGATCGATGTCAAATATAATATATATTATATCAGATTGGCATTGTGACTATCTTTTTAATTAACTTAATTAATAAAGACGTGAGTACGAAAATATCTAACTATTCACACTTAGCTAAAGCTTTCATACGTGTTATGATATTAAAATAGGACTAACTTGGACTGCCGTTAATGGGATTCGAACTAAAAAATTCAGATTGAAATTTTTTTTCTGTTTTAAAATCTCGATTATTTCGCCATTTTGTTTCACTTGTCTAGATTCTAATGTGGTCTCTTGAGAGTCTAGACCTAGATAATCGAAATTATAGAGTGGAAATATTGTTCTTTTCTTATGAAGGCGTTTTGTTCATAACTTTTAACAATACGCGGAAAACAAAAATCTCATCTCATTAAATTATTTTACGTCCAATGATTGGTCATAGTGACAATATTTTTTCTAACAGAAAACAACGGGCATCGCTAGATGATTCAGCTTGGCTGATATCTGCATTACATTTATTCGTGAATTATTTATAAATGTGTTAACCATTAATAATACTGTTTAATTATGCGAGAAACATAATGTTCTTTCTATTAGTTGACTTTCAATATTCTATTTGTTGGTATAGTTAAGTACCTATTTATTACAATGTACGCTTTATTTTAACATAAGAAGAAAAATGTGTGTTTGGAAATGAAATTGTTTATAATGGCGTCGACATCTTTGTTTTTGACTTTTTTAATCATCTTTACTTTTCACTGCGGCCTTGCTGTATTAACCGGTAAATTAAGAGTAATTTGATTCCCTTATTAATTTTTGAAAATGCGTGTGTAAGAATCAGTTTAAGACAGTTGCTCTGAATAGGTACTGTATAAAACAGGGGCGTACACTGCACACAAGAAAAAACCTGTGCATTACTAGAAATTCTGGGAAACAAAGTAATTGAAATAGTCCATGTGCTATTATAATTAAGCTAGCGTCTGCTGTGTGATGACTAATATTTAGTTGTTTAGTTCTGGAGCCTGTCGCTACAGTCAATCTTCATTTCTTGCTACACAACTTGCTAACTACTATATTTAATCTATCATTCTACTCAAGCCATACAATTGCTACCTACTGAATTGAAAATTCCACTTCGCCGATCCGCGTTGTACAGAGCCCGAACTTATTCTGTTTCTTGACAGAATAACATTTGAAAAGTTTTCCAATTGGATCAGAGCTGCGCGAAAATCGCGCGAGCGATGTACTCCCTGATCTAGTATTGATGAGATTTGCTTTCAATGACATTTGACGTGTGACATTTCACGAGGTAAATACATGGTGACATATTCTATTTGCAGTTTGAGAAGTTTATTCGCAAAAGCTACAGCATTTTTATTACGATAAATTTGATTAATAAAAAAAAATACCAAACATTTGGCTTTTATTAAAAAGAAAAAGCAACTATTTACGATACTAACCTTTAAAAATAATAATGATTAGCTTCAACTATTACATGCTAGATTTTCAAACAGTTAAAAAATCTTACTTAATAAAATAATGTATTTGACATTGACTTAAAAATATTTGAAATATATATTAATTTAAAAAAATACATGATAAGAGACATAACCAACAGTTTCATTTTGTGTAAAGATGTCAGTTAAACGAAATTCCTTCTACATGTCATTAGTGACAGCATGAACTAAGTCTACGCCTACTGCACGCCACTGGTATAATCATCCTTTAGGACAGTTCTGTAGAAAATACTCAAATTGTAAAGAACTCACACTAGCCAATTCTCCTCACGTCGCTAGCGTAGCGCGTCCTGTCAAACGACTGCTTGACCTACAACTGGGAGCTCTACTTTACAAAGGATTAACCTACCTACCTGCTTGTAACATTAATTGTTACACAAATGTAACTATCGAGGACGGCGTTTTGATATAATACTGTTGGACATCCTTTCAGCGAGTACTTTCAATTGGACATTGAGTCAATTGAAGAATATGTTGGTGCACTGAATGTTAAGTGTTTATTTGATATTTATCAAAAGTATGAAATGAGTAGCAAATAATCAGGACTCATTATACATGTCACGTGATGCTAAATATCGACATTTATACATGAACATTATCTTTGAATAAGTGTTTTTTTAATATAAGTAAATCAATATATAGAATGGAGTCATTACTCAGAATATCCATTGATATATCGCACACCTAGATCAAAACTAAGACAACTCAAAAAAACAAGAATTTTGAGTTATTATTGTATTCGGATACTCTGTCATGTACACAACTAACTTAGCTCCAGTTTTCGAATATTGTCATTTTAGGATACATTTATAACAAAAAATTGAGAAAAATGTAAATTTTTTTTTGTCTACTGAAAAATGACTTTTTGAGTTGTCTTAGTTTTGATCTAGGTGTGCGATATGTTCTATTACGGGGGCACATTATAATTCAAATATATAATGTATTTAATTAAAAATTATACATTTGTTCACTACAGAAGTTACTTGTTATAATCTAAAAAATATATTTGACTAAAGTGGGTATTAAAACAATTTTTTAATAAAATAATTTTCATTCGATAATAAAATTCAAATGCGGAATTTGCCTCGGCAAGTGTACATCATAAAATTCTTAGATATATAAATTAATTAGAAAATTATTAAGAAACGTAAAAATATTATAAAACAGTTATTTAAAATTTAGGGGGCCGCGATACAATCTCATGCGTTGTGTGACTTTTGTTTCGTTTTAAATATTACATTGTGTAATTGTAATTACACTTGAAACGGACGGTGTGACGACATTTGGAAACTATTAAAAAATTTCTTTCAAAAGAGGTGACATAGATATGAGAAAAAAACATCAAAGAAATACAAAATAATTCACTTTCTTGTACGCTCGATGTGGGACACAGCTATTATCGGTATCGACGGTCTCGCACGGCAAAAATTTAAGTGGTGTATTTTAGCGTCATTAAATTAACTGGAAGCAACATTTTGTTCATCGTTATCATTACTTGGCTGTTATCCAAATGTAAATAACTCAATTTCCAAAATGTGTTCGTGTAGGCTTTCATAAAAAGAAACATCAAAATGTGTCTATTTGCAGCCTAGAAAATTTCAATCTTCGTATATAAAAATCAATTAATGTTTTTTTTTAAATTTGCATTTTTATTCGATTATCTTTTGAAACTCGTGTACGGCGCGGTTAGTGCAAAACCTATTTAAATATTATACGTCGATCATAATGTACGATACGTTCAATGTAAATTACGTACACAATATTGCAAGATTAATAAAATTCTCACTGCCTCGCGTATTTTTGTGCAAACCGTTAAGCACGTGGAATCAAAGTGTGTTCTTGTTATTATTACGCGATTTTCACTAATTTGACTAGACTGAAATGCGGCGGAGAGATAGCTAGATAGCTTCGAGAATGTTTTCACTATTTACCGTCCGACGGTCTTCGCACAGGCAACAAACAACAGTGGAAATGTTTATATTTTTGACATTCGGTTGAAACACCCGCCCATTTGATGCGACTGCAGCGCCGGCCGGGCGCGACTCGAACTAGCCCGCGCGCGACAGATAACAGCACTGACAGGCCGGCGAGCGAGCTCGAAGCCATTCAGTGGAGAAGCGCGCGCATTACGTTCGTTTGAGGTATTACGCGCGAGTCTGCGGAGAATACGCTCGGTGACCGCGCTAACCGACGTCATTCGCTAAACTAATGATAGACCTACATTGAAGCAGGGCCTGCTCGAGGACAAAATGAGCCCCTAGACGAACTATCAATCTTCTTTCACTATCACTTTAGGTTCTTATCGCTAGAGGGGCGACGAATATCAATATCAAAGGCCGCCTGCAAGGCATAACCGCGACAGATCAAGTTTCGAGGTCTTGAATACTTACTTAAGGACTATGTGGATGTTTACCCTAAACACAGCTTGATAGATAACGCATCCCCAGATAATTTGCTAGTCGACCAACATTTAACAGTAAATCGTAATACATTTACATCATAATAAGAGTATTAAAAACGTGAGTCACTCTGTAAGAAAAATTTCTGTGTAATTGTTACACAGAAACGGTGTTTGAATATTTGTAAAATGTTGCCGTAAACTCAAATCAAAAGAAATATAATTATAAATTTTTGTACAATGTATATTTGATCGATATTATTTTTCGTAATTAAATCGTTGGCCTCGCCGCCGATGTTTGCATTTTTGACATTTAACTCTCTCAGCCACTAACATACCCTGGATATATCCCTGGATAGCTAGCTGGTAGCTAGCTCTTTCCGATGCTATGCTTGTCTTCTATATTTCATGTTATGCGCGAGTTTTGGCCGATACGATAAATTTTATTTTCTCTAACCAAAACTTATTAAATGTTTTGCAACGTCTAGATCTAATCGAGATCTATCGTTTGAGACTAAAACCAGCGTCATAGCTGCTAGAAGCATCGAACTGGTCTGATTAGAAATTTCTGATAACGCAGTTTTGGGAGAACGGAACTGTATGCCGGTTAGGTTAGGTTAGTTACCAAAATCATTCCAGTCGGACTTAATTTCGGAGTTATTCAATGGTTTTGTAACGTCATCCAAACTGGAGCAAACGTCTAGACGTAGTCAAGTCAAAAATAACAATATAAATTAAATGTATTAATTAAAAAGATATACATATAAAATCAATTTTATCGAAAAATATTGTTGTTGCTGCCGGGATTCGAACCTGGATCTCTTTTATATTTTTGATTTATATTTAAAAAATCACAGACCTATGTTCTGAATAATTACAACTTCAAAATAAGAATATCTTAATAATATATAAGTTGTATCAATGTGTCCAAAATTTAATAAAAATCATCAAAAAGCGTCTCCAATTGGGTTTACTCAAAGATATTAGAGATTCCGTAAAAACAAAGTAGATGGCTTTCAAACAATGGAACGATAGATGTATTCATTTGAAAAGTGTAATATATATGTTCAAAAATGTATCGTCAATCCAATGTGTTGGTGTAGCATAATCGGATAATGCACGTTTCCCGGATTGGAAGAGATCCAAGTTCGAATCCCGGTAGCAACAACAATAATTTTCGATAATAATGATTATATATTAATACATTTAATTAGTATTTAAAATATCATAGACCATCTGTTCTGAATAATTACAACTTCACAATAAGAATGTGTTCTCCTAATAATGATTACATTCTATTAGGTATATCTAATACCTCATTTCAAAATAATCGTGAATTACAACGTGCAAATATCGAAATACAAAGTAAAAAGTACGATTGAGGACATTTTTAGGCTATATTTGTTTCTTAGTACGTTCCTTGTGTCACTTCTTGGTATATAGAATTTACGTACATATATTAATTTCAGGTATATTAATAATAATAATAATAATTGATATGATGTAACGCGTAGTGAATACTTCTGTGTGAAATCGCTGAATATTTTTTCTCTTTTTAATTTTCTTGAAAAAATGATTGATTTTCGTTTTATTTAATGCTGAGCTTGATATAATATTATTGTGCATTGTTTTTTTTTTGCAGTGACACGAAAAAATACTCATATTTACAGGCACATTTGGTTGTAGTTGGTATGTTATCACGCATTCTAGATGGATTTACCTGTAGGGGTTACCTTCCCTTAGCCAATGGATCCGGTTATACGAGCGCCGGAGGCTCGCCACCATTCACCCGCTTCCATTAGCCGCATCAACTGCGGAAAGGGTCGAAAAAAATACCTACGGTAAAAGATATCATTGTCACTGTTAAAATGCGTAAATGGCAATGGGTGGGCCATATTTTAAGATCCAGAGTTAATTATGATATATATAGAAAGGAATAGAAATAGAGATGTGTACACGGAATACGTGTCACGTCAATATTTTTACTATTTTCAAACTAAGCTAATCTTTTGTTTTACGAAAATAGGATTAACTTGCTGGTCTTGGAATGAAGCTTGAACCCCCGACCGTTGGATCACTAGGTGAGTGTCTTAACCACAGGACCAACAAGCACGTCAAAATTTACAATGCCTGATAATGATAATGACGTTGTTAAGGATGATATTATATACATACGTATTATATTTTTGATAAAATTCTATACAAAGCTGTCAAAATCCATAAAATTTAGGAAACCCTCGCAACCCCCGAAACGCTGTTCAATAATAAACCTGATGGAAGACGAAGAGCAGGTACATGCAAAGTGAAGTGGCTAACCCGTCCATTCTTGGCTCGGCAACTCTTGGCGGGAAGCGGCACAGGCAGTGCTGCCCGGTGGAGATATATTCTCGTGGAGGCTGGACCCGTACCGAATTGCACAACCACCTATGATGAGTACAACTGATGTATAAACTAGTGTGCACTATTTAATCAAATAATACAAATTACAACGTGAAATATTAACCCAAACTCAGACAGTCGGCACTCATTCGAACAATTCGTGTTAACTTCACATCATTTTGTTTTGATCTATGATTGTTTTTACTGTGATCTATTATTATTATTAGAAACAGCAGCCACGCTATGATTGTGTTTAGTTAATATACTCAGATGTAAATTAGCAGCAGCGTGGGCGGTCGTGTATACACGGAGAACATTTGTTAAATAATGCACCAAGAAAATGAAAAATATTATGATGTAACATCACATTGTTATTAGATAGCGGTCATTTTAAAATGCAGTGCACAGTAAACGGTATAGGGCATCCCAAAGTGGAAGCAATTATATTGAAGCAAAACTTTCCAATCTCTCATCTTAAAGGTATGTTAATAACACAACACTTATTGCCAAATCAGAAGAAAAAATGAACGAACTTCTCCAAAGAGTTTAGCAGAGAGCGGACGTATGAGACGTGAGAGACTGGAGCACCATGCACAATAATGCGCAGCATGGTTTGGAGATCGCGAATGACATCATTTATCTCGGGTCATGTAAAGAGTTTTTTTTTTTCGAATTGGTAACACTTTTTCCAGTGATTACTGACTTTTTGTTCCCCAATTGAATGGCGTTAATGTGGAAGAGCTGTTATTTCAACAAGACGGCGCAACATGCCACACAGCGCGCGCCACAACCAATTTATTGGAGGAAACATTCGATGAGCGCATAAGATCGTGTGATTTAATACATATGGATTATTTTCTGTGGGTATATGTGAAGTCACTAGTCTACGCCGATAAACCAGAGACGATAGACTTCTTGGAAGCCAACATTCGTCTATCGTCTCTATAGCTGGGGAGCTGCTCCAAAAAGTGGTCGAAAATTGGACTTCCAGAATAATGGCACTAATGACATAAAATTATATTTCCAATAAAGCCAATACCATGGCCATTACCACGATTTTTATTTCATTATAAAGTTCTATGCCTCTAAAAAAAACATCCTTTATAATTGATATCAGTGGCTGTGAATCTAAAGTTAAGAGAAGAATTGGGATGGCAAAAAGTGTGACGTCAAAGCTAGATACATCTTGGAAAAATAGGAACATAATCATAATCACTAAAATGCGTTTAGTTTAAAGGTACTCTACTGAGTGGAAACGTAGAGTGCAGCAAGTGAGAGAAAGAAACGACACCTTTGAAATGTGGATAGCAATGCGCACTAATACCTCAGTTTTAGAACAATTAAGGTTTCGTGATAGATTGTCCACCATCTGTCTGAGATGTATGCTACAATTTTTCGAACACATATGATAAGCTGGTGGTGAATGGAAAGGAAAGGTAAAAGAGGAAGAAGGCGGTTTCCAACCAGATCAATAGCCCTATTGGCTCTCTCATCAGAATAGGTATCCGAACTGCGGGCTGTCGACAAAGATGCAGAAAAATCATCAAGGACATTAGCAGATCGCGATTCTCAAAAATGAGGAACCGACTATAGGCCACTTTACAAAATAATACGATAGGTTTGATAATAAATAATGTTTGTAATACATGATAATGCAATACCAAATTAATTAATTAAACTACAGTCATTAGAACAGTAGCAAATATCTCTAGAATGAGAATTGTGCATTGCCAGGTGGCCTCACATTTGTTTAGAATGAACATAACAGACTCCCCAATGTGTGAATGTGGTACCGAGGAGGAAACCCTCGACCATGTCTTTTTTGCCTGTCCATTGCGGATCACAGGTTTTTTTTACAATGATCTTGTCAATGGTGATTTTCAACTCCCGGTTAACTTGTGTCATCTTCTTTCCCTCAACTCGCCTCATTTAAGCTATGTAATAGCAAATTTCTTGAATGTCAATGGTATTGACTTGTGATGCAATGTTCCCTGTTCTATAGTATTGTTGTACTGCTTTCTATGAAATAATGTTTAGACTCGTTTAATGGCACAAATCACTCTTGAAGGGTGGATTGCCTATTTGAAAGAAGAAGAATCTCGTTCTTAATATGTAAAATAAACCCTTTGCAAAAAACGTCGACGAATTATAATAAATAATAGAAGATGATTCATAAAAAAAATAAGAACTGAAACTATTTCGAATCTGGACAAAATACTTTGTTCAGAATCATTGATAGAAATTAAAACTACAGAGGTGGCACATAAAGCACAAGAGGTCTGTGAGACTGCTTAAACCTTATGCTCGGCTGATAGAAACCCTGGTTTGTTGATGGCAGCACATCGGCGGTATATTAATGTCTTAAAAGAAAATCTTAGGAGTAGCTCTCAAAACATCTAGAAATTATTCACAATTGAACCATGTGGCTCATTGGCTTTTGTATATAAGTTACTCCTCTACAACTGTGTGTGTATATATATATGGCGAGGCACACCACCACATCCATCTAATTTAAACGTTGTTGAAAATTTATGAAGTCAATTAGTAAACCCATTATGTTGATTGATCTAAAATTTGAATCTAGAGACGAGAAAAAATCGACATTGCAGAAAAACAATCTTCGAATAGTCTAGAAGCAGGTGAAATAAACAATCAGCAAAGCTATCTGAATAATTTAGTGCGAAGTCATTTAGAAATCGAAATTTGTTCAGAAAAAAAATGTCGCTTGAGATGAAAACTAATGACGTTCGCGTGTCCTTCAACATCAAATTGATAAATTCACGGGGCTGTCCTCTGCAATATTAATTTAAAAATTAGTGTGTGAATTCAATTGAATATGTATAAAAATAACTACAATCTGCGCCATCTATGCTTATATTATCACATATTAGTCATACAATATAGTAAATATTTTTGTGTAAATTTTAATTATTTTTAAAAGTAATACAAAATCACTACGTGCAATAATACAATTGAAAATAAATTGCTGTCATGCAGTACTTGATTGTGAACACGGATTATTATTTTAGCTAAGTTAAGTTAAGACTATATCTAAATTCCAATTATTCATTTGAAAATATACTGTGGGCACAGACTACCAAGTATACACGCACGAACTAACGGAAACTCCTTGTTTCAATATGTTCATGTCGGTGTCATCACATTGGTACCGCTTACGCAATCAAATAGCTCCGCAAGTTTTTTGAAATATATGACTCGATTGGAACGAAAATTTTAACGCTGACAATATAATATGCATTAATGTAAAAAAAAACGTCTTGTTTACACAAAGATTTCATTTTCGAAAAGTTTGCATAATAATGAATGTAGAATGCCCCTCGTTCCGCAACTAACGTTCCGAATCCCTCTCCTATATATACCCTTTATTTCATGTCTATTTATTTACTGGTCTGTGGTTGTGAGTGTATATATATATATAAATAAACGCGTTGCGGAATACCAGAAAATAAATACACAAGATTCATCAATGTAAAAATAATATTTGTGTCGGTGTGTGAGAACATAATTGCATCGTTTCAAATCTTTACGTAATTAGTTTATTCCGTAAAACTGAAAAAAAAAGCGTGGGAAATAACACTCGATGGAGCAAAAGATATGAACTGCAGAGGAGCCTGCTCTGGCAGTTCCCGCGAGCAGTGTTCCCGGATCAGACAGTCTCCCATCGCGCGTCGAATAATATGACAGCTTCTTGTTTTTACACTCTACACAACTACTCTTGTAGGACCCTTACTGGATTGTTAAACATGTATTTTACATGATCCAATAAGAGACACACTGGGAATAAGATCTTGTGGAGTGTATCGATTACAATAAAAATTAATTAATTTGCAACCCGAATTGAATTCAGGAAAGAAAATAATAGCAAATGTATCTGGCTTACCTTGCTCTAAAGTCCTTGGCTGGACGTCGTATTCACCTCCAGTTGACTCGCACCTTTTTAATAAAGAACCGAGATATCTCTGCACTTCCGGAACTGTTTAAAACACCGCCTCTTCGGAGTTCTAACATTACGCACGGCACTGCTTTCGGACGGTAAAAAAAGAACACAGATCTTGACAGTTCGGAATCGGAAGACAATCTGTCTCCTCGTCAGCGAAATCCCTAAGTATTTAGTTGGCCAGAGCGGGACAGGTATATATTAAGGTTTATATTGGAAGGAAAAAATGCACAGGGACTTGCGTCAACAAGACATGTAACATACATACTTGTACACGATTAAACTTTACAGTAAAGACAGTACAGAATCAGTTCCGAATGTGCTAAAACATACGTTGTCTATTGCATTATGTACCAAAATGGTTTTATCAATTGAGGCGTACCGATCCGTAACGCCAAATATCTAAAATTGCAGTCTGAGTGAGTTAGTCCATGATATGCTACATTAATTATCTACCCGGCTGCTGCGGAATCCACAACGAGGCAGCTAGTTGCTGACTGACTCGGGACTCAGCTTTAGTGAGACAGAGTTGTATCGTAAGCGGTCTTAACGTCGTGCACCTAACGCGAGATTGGCTAATACGCTCGGAATGGTCGTTTTAATTACATTTCTGACTAAAGCGGTTCCGGAAATAATTCCCCATGTTTCACTCGCTTGTCGAAGGGAACGGATAATCGGAAACTAAAATAGAAAAACGATGTTATAAAGATAAATCTGAATATGTACAATAATATAACTCAAAAGTGATTGAGAGAAATACATACACATTTATTTAAACAAATTAA
This sequence comes from Eubasilissa splendida, assembly GCA_031772225.1. Lineage (NCBI taxonomy): Eukaryota > Metazoa > Arthropoda > Insecta > Trichoptera > Phryganeidae > Eubasilissa > Eubasilissa splendida. The sequence continues at coordinate 23,278,514 of CM062845.1, read as the reverse complement.
GCCCAGACACGATAAAATAAATAGATTTTGAATGGGAAAGATGTAGGCGGAGAATCATCTGAAAAGATTTCAGTCAAGAAAATGAGAATCTGCGATAAATAATCATCTGTAATCTTTAATATTATTTTTAAGATTTTAAGAGTTTTTTAAAATTATTTTCTATCTGTGAGTTCGGACCACGTTGGTGCATCCATCTTTAAGGTCGACATTGAAGCGTGTTGTATTTATTAGTAGTGCGAATGGTCCTTAATTAAATTAATGCACGTACTAACCACACCTTTTTTTACATATTATTTAAGATGATGATGCCTGTCTACATGATTTATCAACGAATTCTACCTTGAAAACACAGTCTTTCTCGTAGAACGCGCAATGGAATTAATAGACATTTAATAAATGTTAAAAATTAGCCGTAAGTATGTATATTATATACAATGATATAATATTAAAACAATGAGGCAGTAGGATAGTTTTATATCAATCTTCAAACATTATGGTTTTAATTCAAATAATATGAAGAAAAATCATTAATTATTAATTTACAAAATTACCTTCTACGTATGCAGAATAACACTTTCCTGTTTTCACGTGCCATATAAAATGCAACAGGCAAATTATTGACTCGGTACTGACCTTCACCACCGCTCTGACAGATTGTAACTAGAGATTAGTAGACCTAACCTAACTAACTATTATTAGATCTATATGTTAACCTAGATCAGAAGTCGACAGACTTTCTAGTGAGAAGAGCCAAATAAGAAGTAAACAGAATCTCAACATTTTCATAGGGCCGCAACACACATTTTCATTGTAGCAATCGTCCAGATTTACGATAAAAACATTATAAACTACATATTCACTAATAAGAACATATGAGGTTACCATGAAAATGCCAAAAATACCAGAATCTCAGAGGAGAACAATTTAGAAATTCCTAGGATGTGCACCACATGTTTTATAGCACCCAAATTGTATAATTCTCTTCCTAAATAATAAAAAAAACATTGAGCTACACAGACAGTTCAAAGGCGCAATAAAATTCTGGCTAAAAACTCAGACCGAACGTATGTTCATTGCATGGTCATCCCTTTATATGAACATATACAGAGTCAAGACTTCAGACCCAACACCGATAAGTGAACAACCTGTGCATGTGTGTGTGTGTGTGTGTGTTAAATTAAATTGTACTGTATTATTTAAACTTGTTAAAATGTGTATTATCATACATTACATATTTAAATTTTTTCCTTTTTTTTTTCTTTTTTCTTAATCAAATTTTATAGTTGATAAACTAATTATATATATGATTTTTGATTAAAAATATAAAATGTTTGCCTCACCACGAGCGAAATCCAGTGAGGCAGATATTAAAATAAGAAATATTCCTACAACATATGATATGAAATAAATAAATATACATTTTACTGATCGAGATTTTTATTTAAAAGACAAATTCACAATACAGTGGTGGGCTACTTAGAAAAATATAATATATGCGAGTTATAAGCTTCAGTAGCTCAGTGCTTTATATATAAAACAAGAATACCTAAATTATTAAACACTTTTTAAGCTTTGTAAAGTTTACGTATTAGAACGGTGACCATACATCACCTGGTAAGTAACTACTCGTTCAATTTAAGACAAGCTTGTAATTTATCGTCGATTCTTTTGCTTCTTAACTAATTTTTTATTTGATTCTTGTAAGATAATGTTTATTCGTTTAAATAGGTATAGGTAGAGTAAATGTATCACGTGATGCAGGAAAATTATTCCACGCATCAAATGTGATTGTATTTGAAAATATGAGCTGGAGTTGAAGAGTCGCAAATGCCTATTTAAAAAAGAGGCGCGCGCGGCTCGCGAGCCGCGGTCTGCTGACCCCTGACTTAGATAATTAAAATATATGGTAAAATCATATAATTTATATCACAACATGATGAAAGTGCGACAAATTTATGTTGGCAATGTCGAAAGAAAATAAGAAATCGAATTAACTACCTTTTCAATTTAAGTAAGTAATATTACGGAATTTATAAATCATTCTTGCCATTGTTCCTAAAGCATATTACGTATGAGTTACCTGTATATTGTATTTTGTTCTTCGTGTACCAATCTTCCCCCTTCATCCTCTGCACGAGACCTTTATCAAAACATTATTGTTTTCAGTTTATTATTAAATATATTATTAAACAATGATCTGACAGAATAGTGTTGTGATTTTGCATAATACAATACTTTACACCGTGGCTTCTGACATAACCTTTCATCAGAAATATATTAAATACCTACCTTAAAATTATAATTTGTTTCGTACATTAGATATCGACCCTAAATCGCGAGTGTCTTTTTTGATAAATATATAATGATTCTAAATATGAATTAAATATAATAATTAGAAATATATACATATAAAATCAATTTTATCGAAAAATATTATTGTTGCGCCGCCGGAATTCGAACCTGGATCTCTTTCCTAATCGGGGAAGATGCATTATCCAGCTATGCTACAGCGACAATATTTTTAGCGACAAATTTTCGAACCTATACATTACCTTTTTGATATTAATACATTTAATCGTACAATTATTTGAAAGAGCCATCTACCTTATTTTTACAGAATCTCAAATACTTTTGAGTAATCTGATTGCAGACGACAGAATTGTTAATTAAATTTTATTAAATTTTGGACACATTTATACAACTTTATTATTAATATTAAATATTGTTGTTCTCCTAATATAATAATTCATTTTTTGAATACATAATTTGTCAAATGCGATGGTTATTTTGTGAAATTCTTAGTTTACTCAATATCAACATGAATAATCTGAGAGTTAACGCAATTGAAATTGAATATTTTCTCTCTGTGTATCAGTCGATGCGCTCATGTCTGAGCATCGCGGTCCTTTAGTCTGCTTCTACAGCGCGAAGTGATTGCCTCCATTATTCGCGAGTCATCAATATTATGTACATGACAAACGCTCCAGATTACTCTAATACATTTTATTTAAAAAATCCATTATTTATTTATTTAACATATTGTTGTAAAGATGTGCATTATGAATGATAGAGATAAGTAGAATTAGGATAAAAATAGTTTTCACTGTACCACAAGTTACCCTACATGATTTTAATATTAATTTCTTAAATAAGTTTAAATAAATTAAGATTTCGAAACAACTCTTCACGAGTACATGTATATGTGTTTTAATACCATGTTGCAACAACAAAAAAACATGATGAATATTATGTTCCCGGCCGATTTTGTTTGGCCGCCATTTTGGTTTGGCAGATATTTGTCAATTAGTATTTGGTAATCGTAGAGAATAGTTGATTACAATTTATTATGGAGCATAAAACGCCTCAATAACGTGCTGAAGTCATTAAAACATTTTATCTACAAAACATAAAAAAATTTCGACTTAACGGGTTTAGTTAATAAACACAACAGCCATTATTGGGGCACTGAAAATTTTCAATTGATACACCGACGACCTTTACTCCCACAAAGTTACTGCGGTATCATTGGCCCCTATTTCTTTCTGGATGCAAAAGGCAATACTGTAACCATTAATGGTGATCGCTATCGTCACATATTTGAAAACTTCTCGGTGACCGAATCGGGTCGACTGGACCTGCATCACGTGTGGTTTTAACAAGACGGTGCCACCTTACACACAACTCGAGCTACGCTTAAATTTTTGTGATAAATTTTTCCCGACCGCATAATGTCAAAAAGTGGTGATATCGACTGGCCTCCTCGATCATCTGTTTTGAAGGCTCCTAACTATTTTCTGTGGGGATACTTGAAGGGAAAGGTCTACGCCAATAAGGCAACAACAATTCCAATGCTACAGGACAATATTCAAAATTAAATTGCTGAAATAATACGCGTTATTTCAGCAATTAAGTTAACTAAGTTAACAAAAAAAATGGTTAAAAGAGCACGCATTTGTGCCGCTGTCATATTCCATACATAATTATAATAAACCTAATAAACGATTAATAAAAACCAAATTAATTATTTTTACATAATATTCACCCTGTATATTATATAATGTATTGTTATTTATGCTGTAACCAAATTAAGTGAAGTAAAATAATTAAACAGAAAATATTTTAGTTTTTATCAAAAACAGGAAGAAATGACGTCAACAAAAACTAAACTACCCACACAAATGGGGAACATGTTAATTCATTCATATCTGTTTTTATATGCATGCTATACTTTAATCTTTATCTGTCTTTTCTGTGCAAGTTCTAAAATCTTACATGAAGATATTTTAAAAATATTGTTTCTGTAATAATATTGGACCTAAATAATTAATAAGCTACTTGGTTAATAAACATAAATAACATAATTAGAAAAATTATCCAATCAAATATGTATAATTAATTAACACTTGAGATTTTTCAAGGTGAACATTTTTTTTTTAAACTGTGTATTGATTATGTCTGTGGCGCCAAATGAAATATATAGAAATGAAGAGATCGTAAACATGGGTTGTTTTTTACTTGTAATAAATTATGCTAATGATAGTTGAAACATTAAATTTTAATTGTTTTCAGAGTAATTTATTTGATAAATTTTAAGATTAAGATCAAAATCACAGTTCATTCAAACAATGTTACTTTATTACATAATTAAACAAATTAAATGAATTAATTATAATGATATATCTGCGGAAAAAAATCAATCAAATCAAAATATTCGGTTGCTATTGATTTACGAACATGGAAGCGACCAAATATTTTATCGATAAATAGATTTTATTATATATATATATATATTTATAATTTGTTTTAAATATCACAAAACAATATTCTGAAATTGCAATGTGTTTTTATTAAAAGTATACAAGTTGTACGAAAGTTGATTTAATTCTGGCATCTCTTAGCGTGTATTATTCAAATGTTTTTGGATTCATTGCAATTATAAATTTAAACAAATATCAGATATCTCATAGAGACAAACCTATTTTTTTTATTATTTGGCTTACGACCTGTCTTCGGCTGTCTTGAGTGATGGCGATGGTGTAGTTGTACTCGAAGCGAGTCCACATACTAACATATATACAACTTTCAATTTTTTTATAAATATGGAGATTGAGTGGTGAGAATTGGTGAACGTTGTATAAATATATAAAGTGATCACTTAAGCCAGCCGAAGACAGGCCTGTAATTACCCCATACTTCCATATATTTTCCATTAAATATAATTTTAAAAATACCTTCGTCTTTGTGAGATATCTGATATATGTTTAATAACAGTGCTTTTGTAGGTAAATATCCGGTAATTGTGAGTTCTTGGACATACTTAAATATTGCCAATAACAATACAAATTTTCTGTATTGTTAATTGTTTTAAACCGTTGTAATTCAAATCTATGGAGGTCTATCGCCTCCATTGTCATTATCATCATCATCGCCGACGACTCTGAACGCATCTTGCGAATACCGGTGCGCAAAACAGTGCCCCCAACAGCCATAAACGCTTCCGGTACCGACGCCAGGCAACAATAACCATCTGGAAGACCGTGTCGCTGAACATTTCCAGGAATCATCGCTGTAACTCTTCGCGTGCAAATATTTCATTGTACGGCTTAACCATTTCTCTAAATATGTAAACTGTTCCCGTCAAGTTTTGGTTTGGTTATGTATTATTTTTGTAACCTACTCTGGCCTACATCAAATAAACTTGACGCCATCACTCACACACAAGCAGATTCATTATTTATCCAATCTGCCACATTCTTCTGATCCACACGCGACATACCCGCATAATTATAACATCACATAATCTCAATTCTCATAAATCTGAATCGAAAAATTCTTTTAATTCAACTTATCTATTACATAGAGCTGTGACTAAATCATTTCGCTGAATCATTCTGAGCATTGCGTGTCAATGAAATGAAGGAATCTTATGTAAACGTAGACGTTTTTTCACATTTGTAACACACTACGTGTCATATAATAAATGTTCATCTCTATTGTAGGTATCTGCAAAAATTGTCTTCTCTGTAATGAGGTCTATTTTTAGCAGGCTGGTGTGGTTTGCCCTACCGCCAATAAAATCAAATGATCTCATTAGGGGATCGCACTTTATGACCCAATACACAACGTCGGTTTACGAGCTCTACCTTCAGACCGTTTGCTTTACCTGCGGATGGAATTCAGCAAATTGATCAAAATCATACAGCAAATCATAAAAAAAGGTTGGCTTTATATTCGATCTTATTTGAAAAATTCATAAATAAAAGGAACAATATTATATAAGGTGGTGGACCCAATACCTGGCACAGTGGCGTGCAGTAGGTATAGATTTAGGTTATGCTGTTACCAATGATACTATATATTCATCCATAATATATGTACTTTTGTTTAACCAACGTCTTTAGACAAAATAAATCCCTCGTTTATACGAACCTACCATGTTTTTATTTATATTTTTAAAGTACCATTAATAATGTTATATACACTTTTTATAACTGACATGATTCATTTATTGTTTTAAAATCCTTCACGTAATAACTAAAGGAAATAATTACTTTTATTAAAGGTTAACGTAGGAAATAGTTCTGCCAAGTGTTTTTTGTTTTTCCCAAATCAAAAACCAATCCATACACCAAATTTAAAGAATCATGAAATCAACACGTTAAAAACTGTAAGATAGTAAAATTCGCGAATTAGTAAAAGAGAAAGTAGACACCTCAATGATTTGCACGAAGTTGTGAGCCTTTTTAATGTAATTATGTTTACAAAAAAGAGCATAGGTAAAGACTCCATACGAAACGGATCAACCGAAAGAAATTTTTAATTCAGTAAATAGCCAATTATATGACTTGAGTAATTCACTAACTTAAAGATAGAACAGAGTATTGTGAATATCTCAATGCGGCGAATACTCAAGAGTGCCCTGGTTACAGGCGGTGAGGTGTCGTGATAATTTTTAGAACTAACCAATTAAAGTCTCTACTGGTACACAGATACCGCTAATTGTAAAATAATGTTTCCGTTTACGTTAATCCAATTATGTAATTTATATTTGTTTTCTAGAATTTTTAGAATGCACAGTTTTTTTGCTTGTATGCACTGCGCGCCCCTGCACATATGAATTTTATGTAGTCACAATGAAATTAAATTACTTTAGTTTCATAATTGAGTTAGTTAGTAGTAGCTAAAATTTTATATAAAGATTTATACTCTCGAAATAATTAATATGATTTAGGGTTGTAAGAAGAGAATTTAAAATTTATCGAATGGTAACGTATGGGGAGAGTATTGCATGGAGGGGTCGCATGGATCCACCCTTACCTGGAGTGGATTCTAGAATTGATTCTTTAAAAAAACACACACTAAAATACGTTTTTGTATTTATGATCAGTTTTAAATACGTCCTGGTGGAACTTGAGATAAGCGAAACCGGTTGACGTATAATAAATTTCGTAGTTTCAAACAAAGTTATACTTATTTAATTTAATATAAGTCTTTTTTGATATCGTTGTACATTAATTGCGCGACTAACACTAATTATTTGAAATAATTAATTTAGTTTAAAATATTTTTTATCGTGTGGTAAAAATGTTCTCTGAAAATTGCGGTATCGGAACGGACTCGCAGTTAACGCAATACTATATAACACTGGGGTTTCTGCTTCAAAGCGTTTTATGAGATATGGGTCCACTCACATTCTGGCGCCGTCCCAAGAGTTTCCGGACATCGTGAAAAATAAGAAATATCGTACAAAATCAATTCTTTCATGCATTTATATAAAATCGTGACGTAAAGAAATATCCACCGGTGCCAATAGGTGCACGATGGCATATCGGCTATTTCCTCCAAAGGCTACCGCTATTGATAGTTGCACTGTTTCTGTGAATAGACCATCTCCAGTCGGTCTATAACAAAGGTCGAATAGTTTATTAAGGTCATTTGCCACATTATGGAATTAAGTGTGACGCGAATGGAAAATTCAACAAAAAACAGTTTAAATATGCGTTAAGACTAAAAACAGTAACGGTTGAATATTCTCATAGAAGAGATATTAAGTTGAATTTTTACTTACCGAGTTTACATTAATCTTGAAAATTATTTTAAAAATTCATCTAAAACGCGGGTAATATTATGGTTGCATTTAAAAAGTATTTTTTTGATATGAAATGTTATTAAATATACCGGTTATTAATTATGAATATACGCGATAAAAGTTAAAGGTCATCTTCGCATAGCAACATTCATGTATACAGATTTAATGCGGTTTTTTCCTACGAAGCGGAATTAGATTTCCAACACATTTTTAACCTCTAAAACACCTTTGCGGGAAAGAAAATGATTCCTACGACGTTTCTAGGCGGCTGTAGCTTGCAGATTGGCGCGTTATTGCAGCGCATCTACAATGTTTACCGATGGCCGTATACATGGATTCGTTCCATTTCTGAGACATCGAGTTGCGGGTGTAAGGCGCGGTTGGAGCTCAGCACCAACTCTCTGGTGCAAGCGGCGCTCTCATGGAAACCTAGTTCCCTGACCAGACAGACCTGACAGAATGGCTACAGATACAATAATGGCCATGACTGAAGTATTTATATTTTAGATATGAATTAAATATATTAATTAGAAAGATATACATATAAAATCAATTTTATCGAAAAATATTGTCGTTGCGCCACCGGGATTCGAACTTGGATCTCTTTCCTAACCGGGGAAGGTGCATTATCCAACTATGCTACAGCGACAATATTTTTAGCGACAATTTACCTTTTTGATATTAATACATTTAATCGTTCCATTATATGAAAGAGCCATCTACCTTATTTTTACAGAATCTCAAATACCTTTGAGTAAACTGATAGCAGACGCCAGAATTATCAATTCATTTTTATTAAATTTTGGACACATTGATACAACTTCACAATAAGAATGTGTTCTCCTAATATTTATATTTTGTTTAATTTTATATATATATATATATGTGAACTTTTTATGTATTTTTTTATTTATTTATATTTTCCTTGGTTTTTTTTTTCATAACATTGTATTTATTTCGTAACTTTAATATATTATCTTTATGGCGAATCGGGTTAAAAAAAACCTGATCACGCTGGAATAAATGCATTATTATTATAAAACTGGGGTACCGTTGCATCGTTGGGAAGAATGCATTCAGCATCAGGGAGATTATTTAAAAAATAAAATCTAAAACCTATAGTTTTCTTCCTCATCATAGTGTGTTTAATGCTGAGCGCTGTGGTCCCCTATTCCGTCTGGAAATAGGGTACAATACATCTCCACACCTCTAGGTTCCGAGTCATATTGATTACAACCTTTATATAGGATCCTGTTAACTCCTTAATTTGGTCTATACACCTTGTAGAAAACTATCCATCCTAGTACTCGCTCTCCTTTAATTATCCCCGAGATTACAAGGAATGATAAATAAATACCTTTTCTATAATGTGGACATATAGAAAATAAGCTATGTAATTGGATGCGTCTTCGAATTTCCTGGCTACTGTCAGCGCGTCCAAATAAATTGCCTATTGAACAACCATTAGGGATGTTTGTGGCGACACATTACCACGATCTACAACTAACATTGGTTGTAGACCGATATTAAATGAGATTATTATCATACATTACGTAATTTATCTACGCATAGTGATATTTTGTAATCATTGAATGCTTTTTAAAACTATTTAAGAAATTCCGCATTACAAAACGTGATGTTGGCAATTCATTGTCAAAATAGTTACTCAATCGCTTGAAAGATGTATTTTTTTCATTTTCTGCGCCACTATAAAAACATTGAGATTTTTCCTCTGATAAATTATTATTAACTCTGAACTGGAGTGCCAGTTCGCGGAACGTAATAAATTGCGAGCATGCGGTTCGCAGTAGCATTGCGCAATCAACAAAAATATCAATATTATAAAAATAAAATATATTTTATTTTGAAATGTGATATTTTTATGTTGGGATTGTAAATTGAACGCACTGAAGTTCGCGAGCATCGGGCAGTCGTCCGCAGCGTCAGACCGAGAGAGATGCCATCGTAATATGTATCTAACATACCTACATGGTTTGTATTCGTGTGCACAATACAACAGCAGTGTTAATTTTCAGCCGAGACGCACCGGAATGGGGTTCCAGAAGGTCTGTTCACGCAACCCTGAACTCAGTGGTGTTGCGACAAATTTTCGAATCTCTAGACAAACACATATACGAAGCCCCTAACTTACAGTTTCACTTATTCAAAATTGGAAAATTATTAATGGAAAATTATATCCTAAAAGGGGTTTATATAATAATTAGTTGATGCTTTGTTAAGACAACCCGATGGTACTGCGAAATTATTTTAAATTTAAATTTAAGATTTAGTTAACTAATCATTTATTTGTCACATAATACGCTGTAATTGTTGCGATATTTGATCTTGAAAGCGATTTCGGGTCCTTCTCTGACCTGAGCCCTCGGGCGACTGTCCAGTAATAACTTAACCTTAACTCTTAATTACTATCTCTTCGCCAGTTTTCCTCAAAATCTCGGTCATTTAATAAGTCATTTTTAAATTGTTATCACTATTTAAAGTGTACTGTAATTTCAGAAAAAACACGAAACAGGTTAAAGCTTTCATTGTGTTTTTTAAACTACATGTTTTTCTAATAAAATAAAAATAAATTTGTATGGATTGCAACTTTTGCTATTGGCTCACAAAGCAAAGAAGAAATGCAGGGAATGTACTCGTGTTGGGAAGTTTACTTTGATTTAGAATATATTTTTCTAAATTCAATGATACTGCATTTCTTTATCAATCAGTGTATTATGCTTGTCAACTTTTTAATTCTTTCTGTTTATTTTTTTAAATATACTTTATTTTAACAGTGAAATAAGCACAATATGATGAATCAATCATTTCAAAATATTTTCGAAGATGGTGATTTTTAATGAATGATATTTGACTTCCCTATAAATGATTTCAACCCCATTCACTACCGGCGTTTTGGAATTTTAAAAATATAATAATACTTTATAACTACATTGGATTTTACTCTTTTTAAAAGATAATAATGCGAATTTGGATCTTGATTGTTTTAAACTGGTATAGCATGCAGATGATATAATGTAAGATTTCTTTTAAAGTTTTTTTTGATGTGTGTGCATCGTATATATATATATATATATATTATCTCTTAGGATTCAACAATAGTTTTCACCTTTCATTAACCAGAGATTTCATATGACGCCTAGCTATTTTGCTACATTCTTGTCTGTGTGTTCAGTAGCCAATGTTCTGCGCGAGGACACGTTTTACATTCGATCGCTTCGTGTTCGGAAAGTTTACAATATTATACTGATTCGAGACTTCGCGTCTAACCTTTGATGAAATAATGAGTAAAATATGCAGTTCACATCTTTGGAGATGTCAGCAGAATCCGGATTGTGGCGAGTGCCAATTACCTTTCTGTCCTGAGATAATTGCGGCATCTGCGCTTTGTACGCAACATTTCTGGATAGAAATGAATATGATGTAAATCAGATATGAAACATAAACTTTAGTAAATAACTTATACATAATTGGTAAAATAGTAATAAAATGTTTATATAATTCTTTTTCTGCTTAAGTGTCTTTTTGCGCCAAGTATTTTGCTTCTCGATAGCTTCTGCATCTGCTTGCTTTCAGCAAGTGGCATTTGAATGATTTCCTCGCTCGTCTTCTTCTTCTTCCTTCTATCCTTCCTTTCATCACTATGGTTACTATCGCGTTGTGCCGGAAGATGCGACTCAAACACCATCTGCATCGTTAGTCACCGTCCTCAAAATGCACATAGTTTAATATTACTGCTACACAGCTAAGAACTGCTCCTAAATACAAATACGTTGAAAAACATCATTCGCGATATGTTTAAAGTATACATAATTCAACGTTCAGTGCAGCCACATTTTTGGACTTATCATAATTTATCTACCTTTTTTGGCAAACCTTCAATAAAATTACGGTAATATTATTTAATTGGACTGATCTCTGTGTGGGGATTCTACTATTTTAAACTTATGTTTATCATAGTCAGAGTGCGACTCGCTCTTTCACCTGTGATTTGAGATTACTCTCTGCGATATTTATGCAGACATATGTCTTCACACCGTGACCGTCGTCTCGGTATTCCGTCTTCAGATCTTCCGCTGACATATTGCACTCATTCATCATCGAATTAGCTCTCGCCTAGAACTCTCAACCACCTACGTGAAAAGATAATATTAAGGATCATACATAAAACTTTATTTCATCTAAACTCAAATTCTTTCGTATCTTTCACAAAACATCACCAAGCAATCTCTCCAGTTACATCGTTTCGCAATGGCGGTCTTACCGGCTCGCGCGCGCCGAGCAAGACCGCCAACTCGCTTCACTTCAAACTTCACATCTTCGCTCATCCATTATATTAATTCTCATCTGTCTTCATTGTTTTTATCATACCGACAATAAACACCTCAACACGCCAACAACATTTCTTTCATTTAACCACCGTCCTAACCTCCAAACATGTTTGATTTTATTTTGTGATAAAGTTCGCTCATTCTTCAATAAAACTTGGGTCATTTATCCTCGTTTCTGTGGTCTCAAATATTTCACACCAAAGAATTCAGATAATTTAAACAAAAATGAGAATATTTTTGATTAAATAAAACTATATTATAAAGCTTACTATACAAATAAATCGCCACTATCCAATTAATGAACTCGAGATAAACATATACTTTTGATAAAATGCCTCTAAAATATATGCAAAATGTTTTCAAGAACAATTATTAAACTACCACTATTAATATTAAAAACTAGAATTAATAATACAATTGTTATAAAATGGGTGTTAAGAATAAAATTATCACGCTGACATAAGACTAGCCAAGGTAAATATGGATAGAGATGAACATTAGGAAATAAAAATGCATATATTAATCAACTATCAAAAAATTTTTGTCGAAGTTGAAAAACATCTATTGACCAAAACATAAAATTAATTGAATGAACCTCTATGAGCAATTATTTCAAACATGTACATATTTTGTTTGTCGATCGCTTTATATATGAATTATCAAACTGTTACGATAGATGTCGCTAATTTCATGAAATATTTAATAAATATATATGTATTAACGTAAAAAATATTATTTTTCAAAATAAACATACTTATTGAGAGAAAACCGATAAATGTGAGAATAAATAATTATATTATTTTGTAGACGAATCTTAGAAGATTGGGTACATTTCCAGCCGAAATAGAATAGTTGTGAGCTTTTCCAGTAGATGTCACTGAAATAGGAAAATGTTTAAGGTGCTGATAGATAGCCATGTAAATTTCTCTATCGTAATATAATTTATAGAGAATTTAGTTTTACAGCTTTTTTTTTGGAATGTTGATATGTAGCAGAATAATGTGTGCAAATAATATAGATGGAGAACGGAAACCTAGATGTGAAACCACATTAGTTTTAACAGCAATATATAGGTGCCTAGCGGAAAAATTTCAAGTTTAAATTGTAATTGCTCGTAAACCATCAAGGTGAGGTAAGTGGGAGGGGTATTGATCGAGGCGCGTGATTTGCAGATTTGCCAGTCGCAATGAGTCACTGGTCGGGAGTGCACCGCTTTCACTTTTTTTCACCCATACAAACTGCAAATCGTGCAGTTTCTCAACGAAAATGACTATTCTTTACGTGAAGCCCTAGCGAGAACGGTGCTGGAACGTTTAAGAACAGCACGAAACATATTGTTTACTGACGAAGTACATTTTCATATCGATGGCTATGTTAATAAATAGAACATGACATATTGGTGCCCCGACAACCCGAGAGAACGCCATCAAAAACGTTTGCATTGTCCAAAACCGACAGTGTGAGGGATAATTGGCCCTTATTTTTATAACCAGCGAGAAACAGTCACTGCTGACGTGTATTGCCGAATGATCGACAAGTTTCTGGTACCGCAACTGCAGCTGTTTCCCGGGTTCAACAACAGAACACAATTTCAGCAAGACGGGGCCACTCCACACACAGCTAGAGTTTCAATGAAGAAGCTGAGGGGAATTTTTCCCAATAGATTAATCAGCAAGTACGGAGACATACCCTGGGCACCTCGGTCACCGGACCTTACACCGTGCGACTTTTTTTTGTGGGGATACCTTAAGTCGAGAGTTTACAGCAACAATCTTCGAACAATTCAGGCTCTATAAGAAAATATATTTTTAATAAATTAATTTTAAATAAATTTGCTGTCGCGCGTTCGCAAATTTAAGAGTCCGATTGCAAGAGTGTCTTGAGAGAAATGAACGGCATTTAGACGATATCCGCATCATTAAACTCCATTTTGTATAAATAAAACATGAGAATAACATTGTAGTTTTTTTATTATTATTTAATATTAAACTTGAAAATTTTCCGCTGGACACCTATATTTTAAGCACTATAATGAATAAATAAATGTTGTCCAATTTTTACGATAAGAATATTTGCAATAAAATATGATAATTAACGATACTATTTATTGTAGTGTTACGATTGCATCTGTGATAAAGGCGAGGGTTTTTTTTAAAAACTTATATTAGCATAAAATTTTTAATGCTATTTATTATGGGCAGTTGCAATAACAAGTTTCAGCTATCGCTTATAGAAATGCCGAACTTTTTATTTTATTCCGCAAAAAACAGTTATTGTATAAACGATCTGTAAGACTCTTATTTTATTTATTTATTTATTAGATGAAATACATATTTTTGTTCTAACAGAGGTGAATATATTATACATAATAAACATAAGGACACGCATTGTAATATGTAGGATGGAGTAGACTTCACCTCTGATATATACTGCGTTGTCCTGGCTACTTTGCTAGACTGAAGTCTGTGTTAAAGTAGCCAGTTTTTTTTTCGTGCTGTTGTGGTGTTATTTAAATCATCGACAGGAATAAAAAGAGAATTAAAAATATGTATAAAAAAGTAAAAATATATGTAGTGCGAGTTTTGTAGGACTAGTGAATTATTAGTGTAGGTATTGTATAAATTATATTAGAATGTTGGATAGCCATGCTTCTGATTGGATCATATATTGGGTCCATATTTGTGTAATTTGCAAGAGAAATTAACAAAATTCTAAATTAACCAGTTTATTTTGAATGTTAAAAACTTAATAAAGTTCTTTGGATAATTATTTTTAATATTTAAAAAGAATAGCTGATGTAATATTAAAATTAGGGATTATTAGAGAAAGAAATCAAAATGCTCGTTTAACTATGTTGTTCAGCTCAGCTCTAATAGTGCTTGTACACGGAAGACACTTTGATCTCTCATCTCTGAGATTTCGCGGTCTGGGTCGATATGCAGTTAGTCGTGCTGCTTTGCGTTCAAAATATGTACAACGGATAACGAATGACAAATCGCTTAGCGCTCAACTATGTACTGTCCATTACGCGAGTTTCGAGAAAAGTTTTATTGTTGTACAAGCACCCTTAGGGCCGGTTGTGTGATTGATAAGTAAAAAAGTAAAAGTTTGATAGTTGTTAAAAAAATATTTACTTCTCGATAGTACATCCTAGAAATACACCGTACAATACAGCCTAGTACAGGGGTCGGCAGACCGCGGCTCGCGAGCAACGTGCGGCTCTTTTCATAGGCATTTGAGACTCTTCAACTCCAGCGCATATAAATAGTTTGCCTGAAACGTATGAGCTTCTCAGCCATTCTCACAATCTTTGACTCCATATATTTATTCGAACAAACATAAATAAGTTAAGAAGCTAATTAACCGACGATAATTTACAATTCTGCATACAATTGGAAACATGTAGTCACTTGCCAGACATAGTATGCAAGGTCACCATTCTAACTAGTATACTTTACAAAGCCTAAAAAGTGTTTAATTATTTAGGTACCTATATCAGATGGGCCAAAATTTACTTACCTATTTACTTATATTACGTTTTATTTTGACCATTATTTATATTTGTTTTTTTAAAATTGTTACCCAGAATCACAAAAATCACTGCTGAAGACCGTATTCTGATCAACAATTTGCGAATTGAAACACGTTGGAGTGCTAGGAAAATGATCAAAGAGTTTCAAAACAAAGCCTGGAGTATAGCTAGACATTACAGCAGGACGGAGCTCCATCTCACACAGTCAGAAATACAATCAACTTTATTCGACGTGAGAATGTTAATTTCATCGATCCAGGCATGTGGCCACCGAACAGACCAGATTTAAACTCAGTAGATTATGCAATGCGGGGTATTTTGATGATATTTGATTGAAAAAATGTTATGCAAAAAAATTACAATTAAAAAGAATTATAATTAATTATATAATGTTTTGAAATAACTCATGTGTTACGAGATGTTCTCACTTTTTTTAGGCCATCCTGTATATAAGTAATATATTGAGCATATAACGTTTATATATTCCATTCTTTTAAGTAGCCTACAAATGTATTGTGAATTTATTTTAAATAAAAACCATGATTATATTTGTTTTTTTTTCGTCATTCAAATTTATATAGCTTCAATGAAAATTTATGTTGTGGCTCTATGAAAATATTGAGATTCTGTTTACTTACTATATGACTCTTCGCACTAAAAAGTCTGCCGACCCCTGCCCTAGTACACCATACAAATATTTAACTCTCCAATATCCGATAGTAAAAACGAGAATCGATTGTATTGTATTGTAAAATATGGCGGACTTTTCACAGCTGTTCCAAAAGTCATCTGACACATTGATACTTTGAAAGTTGCAGTGTACGACAATTAATCATTCACTATCTCGCTATTTTTGTGATGAGAGTTCGTCCGATGATGATCTCGTTGTTTAATATACATTAGCACATAATACGAAAAAAATTTCATCACCAAAATGACAGAATTCGAACGCAGAGGCGAAAAAATCCATATTAACCATATTTCATGATTATTTGTCGCGCCTACAGAAATATCATCTACGCTTTGACAATAGTAAATTTGAGGTTCAAACAACCCGCAAACGATGTTAATCACGGGCGTTAGTAAAAAGTTACTACCGATCACACGACCGGCCTTTAGGGGTCTGGTTCAACTCTAAGATAAGATGAACGTAACATATGTGATTGTGGCTTACGCGGAGTATCTACTTCAACAAGCGTTAACAAAACGCGACATTTGTCGGTTTATAGTTTGCATAAAATACCACCAGTCTTGTGAATTGATACCGTATATTATCCTGCTAGGATAACGTACGTAGCTGATTATAGAAGGCAGTCCTTTAGATATATTTATTTCGCAAATGCTAACATTTGTCAATTATTATTTGTTTTGCCATAAAGGCAGTTTATCGCCGAGCGTTGCCGATTCATTGAACTACAAGCGCGGTACAAAATTGATGACTCGCTAAAATATCCAGGTGCGAAATTTTCGACTCGAGACAGGGATCATGATTGGCGAGTCTTTGGAGACAACACCCGGCTTACGTGGTCTATCAAGTCTCATAGATTCGCAGTCTCGTGCCTCATTCATTTCATGCTTGTTGTACGTCAAATATTACTCCACTGACCATTGTGTTCCGTTCGTCGGTTAGATGTATTTGAATCTCCCCGACAGAATAATCTCAATAATCACGCTAAAAGATACATGAACAGAACATCATCATTTTTATGTTTTGCATAGTGTTTCAATCATGGGATAGCGAGAGTGTTATACTTTTTTATTATGTTATTAGAATTCTTTTAAAACCCTGTTTACCTCATACCTAATTTTTTTTGGTTTAGATAAAATATATATATTAATAATGATAATAGTTTTCATATTTGTATGACAGACAACGGTTGAATCTGTCTCCTTTAGTACAGACTTCAGTCTAGTTACATTATGAAGCTTGTTCGCCTTTTTTGTATAATTTGTTAATAAATAATATAAGAATGTTTATAGTGTATAATAAGAAAAAAAATATGTCCATGTTTCTCTGTTTGTCTAACTTTCAATAAATAGTTGTATGTATCTATGGTTCTAGGTGACGTTTGTTTGCACGCGTTGCTGTCAAATCGATCGTCGTGTACACGGGTTTGAGTATTTATTTTTTCCCGCCAATTTCAAGTTGATCTTTGAATTTATTGCCAAATCAAAATTTTGATCATACATACTACTGAGAGTTAACAAAATTTCTGAGATTTATCTTATCGTGTCTCGTTCCATGGATACGGGCGAATAGAGTATAATTATTTTTGTAAACAAATATACATTCTCACGGTACAGAGATTAGATATTTATCCGCGTATGCAGAAATGCTAGCTCGACGTTTTGCTTTTATTTACAGTGCATTTTTTCTTTTTTCACATGGTCACCACAATCGTACTGCCAGGACTGCTCTGAAGCGAGAAGGTGGCACGTTGTTCTGTAACGGTTCCCACTCATCCACCTCCTGATTCCTGGCTGCGCGGAGCGGGCAGCGGGCAGCGGGGAGTGGAGAAACCGATCTGACCTCGGTCAAGCTGTTATGTCTGACATTGGACGCTGGATAACCGCGCTTCAAATAACAGCCGGAATCGGCGGGAGCCGTTCCATACAACACTGGCGACATTCGGATATTTGTGACATTCATTTTTAAAACAGAATTTATTTAGTTTACTTAATAGATACGATATTTTTTTTCCCAATTCTAGTTCTAGTATTTCGCATACATTATATTTCGTACATATTTAGTCAAAATATGTCTTATGTCACGCGCACTTCTGAACCGCTACATGTTTCGTTCGTTGCTCTAATGGCGCATGTTCACGGATGAGGTTTCTTTCGGGAGCGAGTTCAGCGTGGAGCTTTCTATGAACGTTACATGTTTCGCTCCCGAATTAGAATACGTACCTACACTGACTCTATTGAGATTGTTACACAGAGTGTAACAGACCTAGTACACAATATTTTGTGGGTGGCTTCCTGACTATATTACGAGTTGAAGATGTGCAAATTCTGCACTGTTACGGAAAATATTATCAGACCGTCTGTTCTGAATAATTACAACTTCACAATAAGAATGTGTTCTCCTTAATAATATAATATTATTATTAGAACACATTTTTATTGTGAAGTTGTAATTATTCAGAACAGACGGTCTGCGATATTTTAAATTTGAATTAAATATATTAATTAGAAAGATATACATACAAAATCAATAATCAATAGTTGGATAATGCACCTTTCCCGGTTAGGAAAGAGATCCAGGTTCGAATCCTAGTAACGTAACAACAATATTTTTCGATAGAATTGATTTTATATGTATATCTTTCTAATTAATATATTTAATTCATATTGAAAATATTATTGTTTGAAATTTTTACATAATCGTGTTAAGGCTTAAAGTCTACATATTTCGAAATAAATATTTGCGAAATTGTTCCATCACTAATCTACATCACTGCTTCAGGCCCTCAATCATCTAACAAAAAATAGTTTGACCTCTCGAAATTCGATTATCTTTAACTTTTTGTATTCAATATATGATTTAGAATCAATAAAATATTTAAATTAATCGAATTAATATATGATTTTTTTGAAATGCTTATATCTCTGACTCTCAATCTGGTCAGGTCCACCCATAATAAAAATCTATCATGCGAAATACAAGAATAACTAAAAACCACCTATTTGTTATTTACGATACATAGGAGCGATCAAAATTGTATAGACTAAGAAGAACAAATCTGCAAAATCTGTTGAAAACTACATGTTGGCCCAAAAAAAGTGAGAACATTTCGAAAAATGTGATATAATTACATCAAAATTAGTTTAACTATATCAACAATAGCTTAAATAGTTTACTAATTTACTTACTTACCAATTTTCCTATAATACGTTTTATTTCGACAATTTCCGGTCGCTATCTTTGATTATTAATTTTCCCATTGTATATATTTGGTTTTTTCAAATTGTCGCCCAGAATGACAAAAATCACTGCAGAAGACCGTATTCTGATCAAAAATATGAAATGAACAAAAATTGATCAAAGCCTGGAGTATAGCTAGACATTACAGCAAGACGGAGCTCCATCTCACACAACCAGAAATACAATCAACTTTCTTCGTCGTCAGAATGTTAATTTCATCGAGCCAGGCATGTGGCCACCGAACAGCCCAGATTTATTTGTTTTGATGATTTCTGATTAGCTAAATATTGTGCAAAAAAAATGACATTAAGAATTATAATTAATTATATTATATTTTGAAATAACTCATGTGTTACGAGATGTTCTCACTTTTTTGGGCCCACCCTTGGGTATTCGAAACATCGACCCCTTAGAGTAACAAGGTTCCAACAAACATTTTGAGCTAATTTGAGTTATTGCGTGAAATGGGTTCGAAATACATTATTCTTTATTTCTTCCATACACACCGACTCTATTAAAGGAAATAACAAGAGATGAAACTTCCAACTGCATCAGTTCAATTTACAAGTTTATATTTATTTTCATTGGTCATTGATAATACTGAAAATAAGTTAAGACTGATCATATTTGTATACTTAAAACAAAAAATATATGAAATACTAAATAAATGTATTAATTAATAAGATAGACATACAAAATCATTATGTGTACATATAGGTTCGAAAATTTGTCGTCAAAGTACTGTATGCTGTACGTTCCCCGGATTGGAAGAGATCCAGGCTCGAATCCCTGTAGCAACAACAATATTTTTCTATAAAATATATTTTATATGTATATCTTTCTAATTAATACATTTAATTAGTATTTAAAATATCACAGACCTGTTTTGAATAACTACATTAATATATGTTAAAATGTGTCTGTGTCAGTGTCAGATGGAACCTTGTTATTCTGAGGGTACGGACATGATGACGTTATTAATATACTCTCCGTGAATTACCATCTGCTATCGGAGGTTAGCGATCATCCTGACTGACTACTTTATTGGCAGCTGCTCAGAATGCGTTGTACTCTTGCTGTACCATTGTTTAAGGTTTTTTAACCACGGCATCCGTCTCTTTCTACGGGTCCTCTTGCTCGCAAGCCAGCGAGGATTTTTTTAATGATAACTATAATATAAAATATTATGATACATAATAATAGATCAAGAGCTATGTATACATTTTAACACTGCAATTACCTAAATAACTATGTACTCATCGTTACATAACTTCAATAGTTAAGTACACGTATAACCTTCGAATTACGACCTTTGCAAAAATTTGCAAATCAATATCACTTAAAAATTACAACGTAATAATTCATTTGTAATCTTCGTTACAAAACTGTTTTAAAAAACTTCAACACAAGATTTATCCTACTTTTATAAAATTTTATAAATAACTTGACTCGCCCTGTTTAAACTGTCCCACACACCCAACACGATCAAATTATCTTTTTTAATTTAAAATTAATTACATAAAAAAATGTTTTGTGTAATGCCGTAAATTCTTCTAATAACTTGGTATTTTCAACGATAAATCGTTTAAAATATGAATTAAATATATTAATTATAAAGATATACATATAAAATCAATTTTATCGAAAAATATTGTTGTTGCGCCACCGGGATTCGAACCTGGATCTCTTTCCTAACCGGGGAAGGTGCTTTATCCAACTAAGCTACAGCGACATTATTTTTAGCGACAATTTTCGACCCTATATGTTACCTATCTGATATTAATACATTTAATCGTTCCATCATTTGACAGAGCCATCTACCTTATTTTTACAGAATCTCAAATACCTTTGAGTAAACTGATAGCAGACGCCAGAATTATCAATTCATTTTTATTATTAAATTTTAGGACACATTGATACAACTTTATTATTTAGGAGAACCCATTCTTATTGTGAAGTTGTAATTATTCAGAACATAGGTCTGTGATATTTTAAATATGAATTAAATATATTAATTATAAAGATATACATATAAAATCAACAATATTTTGTGGCGCAACAACAATATTTTTCGATAAAATTGATTTTATATGTATATCTTTATAATTAATATATTTAATTCATATTTAAAATATCACAGACCTATGTTCTGAATAATTACAACTTCTCAATAAGAATGTGTTCTCATAGATAAATAGTTTCCCTTTAAAACTATACTTATATATTGGATCCCATTTCCCTCCCTCCTTACCCTTTCCACTTTGTATGTTCAGTTTAAAAACACTCTTTTGTTTCTTTTTTCAGTTTTTTTTTTAATATATACATACAATTTTTTAATTTATTGTGAACTATTTATTTAATTCCGAAGAAAATTCACCGGTGTTATTTTTATATATTATGTTATTATTGTTGTACTGTTTGTGTCCCTAAAAATAAGAAATGAATAAATCCTTGAAGCAGATTTCAAGGTCCGATTCGTGTCACACGCCTTGACCGCATAATGTATCGGTTGGGCACGTTAATAAAAAATACATTATTTTATTTTATTTACCTAACGGAATTGTGGCAAAGTGCAATGTACTGCTCGCTATTATTACCCCATTAATTGATCGATTTACACATCATCCATCGATAAAAGCAGAAAACTAGAACATCGTACTGACGTTATTCTCGTAGGTAAAATAACAAGAATTTGCATATCTATTTTTGCATCAAAATAGACAGAGTTCTGTACAAATGTTCTTGATAACATTTTGACTTTGTTTTTCTAGACACACAAAGTTCCACGAAAAGGTTCGACCCGACTCGATGATAGAAATATGAAGAGATATGTACTCTAAGGTAAATTAATTAGTTATTAAATATATGTTCTTATGGCCCACGTAATCTTTCAATGAGACTTTGATCTCTGAAAGTGAGTATAGGTAGGTATTCTAGCTCGGGAGCGAAACACGTGCGATGCAGTGGCGGTCGGTGACTTTTTGTAGAAGGGATGCTGAGGGATGCTCCAGAATATGTTTTTTTTTTCCGCCAATGCTCGAGACAAAACTTTTACGCATTAATGATTCAATTATACATTCACACAATTCACTATTTTCGTTTACAGTGTTTGAACACGTTGGTGAAGTAGAAGTATCCGTGTTATTTTATTTATTAATTTTTTATTTAAATGATGAATTAAATAGATAATCGAAGAATATTCAATGTTTCAATAATTCGGCTTCAAGTATTCAAGCCAAACTGTCAAAAATGCGTCACATAAACAAATCCGCTCGCTTCGTAATGTGTATTCTATTCTGTGCATTATACCCATAAGCGTTAACGTCATTTTTTGTACGTTGGATGCTGTCAACGAATGCGTATTCAGTATTCGAAGACCTCGACAGGCGGAACTGAGTTGAATACTTTGAAATGTTGTGGATACGGAACGAATTATAGAATCCACTGTTGCTGGTATCTATGCGTTTACGCGATTCATAGATGTTCGATAGTTAAGAACATATATGTATTTCGACTCGCTCCATGCGCGCGCCGTATCATAGTGTGTGTTATGACTGGTTTCTAAAGGACAGGACGAATTTATTTTTAATTCTTGAACACAAGGGATGCGGAGCTGATTCGATGATGATTCATAGAATACTACACTGACCTCTGTTCGCTTCCAAGAGAAATCTCATCCGTGGATATGCGCACATACGCCATTAGAACAACAAACGAAACTTACAGCGGTTCAAAAGTGCGCGTGACCTAAGAATTGTGACTTGTTTCAATATTTTACTTAGCCCATCTTTTTACAAAATTATTGGAAGTACAATAAAAATCTAAAGTAGAAAACTACAAATACCTAGGAAACAGAATAACATATGACTCATCGGCTGTAAAAATCAGATTAGTATAATAATGGCAAAACAAGCTGTAAACGAAAAAATAAACAAGTCTTCAAATCACAAATAAGCAAAAAGATGAAAAAGCAATTCTTCAAAGCTACAGTCGGAGTAGAACGGAAGTTAAACTCAGACAATTAACCAAAGAGAGAAAAATAGAATGGAAGCATCCGAAATGTTGTAAGGAATATGCTGGGCAAAGAGTTACATAAGGAGGATTATGTACATTATAAAGTGTAAGAAATGAGGTACATAATATACGACTACACAGTGGCGTGCACTAGGTATAGACTATGCCGCTTATTAATATCATATTATCAGGTAGTATTGATAATTCACTCTTTCAAATTTGCAAATTTTTTGTAAGTATACCTATGTGAGTGTGTATTTATTACAATTATTATTGGGAAGTAAAATATTTTATAATATAAAGGGTGTCCAGCGGAAAAATTTCAAGATTAAATTGTAATTGCTCGTATACCATCAGGGTGAGGTAAGTGGGAGGGGTATTGTTCATTGCGCGTGATTTAGTTAATTCTTACTCGAGTCAAGAGTTAGTTAATTCGCTGCTAGATGAAGGCCTCCTATGACCTTACCACTCTCCAGTGTCAACAAGATTTTGGGGAGTGGAGTTGATCCATTAGTCAATCATGATGGGATCCGACGTAGCATATAAGCAGTGGCGTAACTAAATGCCAGATGGTAAAAAGGGATGTATGTACATAAGATGCGTGATTTTATTCATTAAAGAGTAAAAACAAAATTAGATTTTATTTGATTTGTGGCGATTGTCTGGTCCCTAATCAGTGAGCATCTAGAATGCTTTCACGAGTTTTTGTAGTACACGTGACAAATGAAATATTATTATTCCATGTCTTGCTGCGATGGATTTTAAAAATGGCATGGCGAGAGGAGCCGAGCACGAGAATATACTGCAGCTCTCGGCTTGCATCGCCTATTCTCGTGTCGACTCGGGTCGTCTCGTGCCATCTGCCATCGCCGCGAGACTAAAGTCTAGCCGTGGCTTACGCTAATTTGTGTAAAGTAAGGATTTTATTTTTATTTTTCAGAATTTTTGGAAATGCACAGCTTTTTTGCTTGTCTGCAGTACACGCCCCTGCTAATAAGGTAACGAAAATAAATTATAATTACACATAAATATTATTTTTATCACTACAAGTCATTTATTGAAGTCAAGTTGAGTCGACGCTGTCCGCTACTGTCATCTCAGTCCGGAGGATCGAGCGCGTCGTTTTGCTTCAGAAAGTAATGCCTGGGCAATCGATGTTTGTACCTGAAAAGCATAAGACTGATTAGATCGCGGAGCCTTGGGCCATGTGAGCAATGAATAATAATAAAAAAAACAAATTAATTGATATGGAAACTAGTAAAATAGTGTGATGTTAGATCTACATATAACGTATAACGGTATGATGTTGGTATATACGCGTAACGGTACTGTATAGATATATACACAAGATGCATATCGCTAACGTATAAAAAATTGTTTATGGCTTTATTCAGAAAGTATTTTGAAGGCGAAATACCATCTCAAAATGCTACCGCAGTTTAAAAATTGCGTAATCGATTATATTGATGTAATTACTGATAGATTGGTCCAATGTTGTTATGATCTAGATCAGCGTTTCTCAAACTTTCTCATATTTCGTGATGATAAATAAGTCAAGGCTCTCCAATTTTTTTGTTTGTTTTTATGAGCCAACAGCATTAAAAATACTTTATTTACCATTAATTATAGGCGGTTGTTATCAGAGTAAAAATACAACTCAAAAGCCGAAATTTAAATAAATATATATTCAAATTTACTGCAAATGTGGCCAACAAAGACAATCTAATGAGAGAAATGTGATTGTCTTATTTTCTTTTATTTTTATTTTATTTTTTATTATGTACGTACTGAAATTATAGAAGTTACGCATTATATGATATTTTATTTTATTTTAAATATTTAAATATTTTGCTGCTCCCTGGTAGAACCTTCAGGGGTCCCAAGTTTGAGAAACACTAGTCTAGTACACGCTTGCGAAATAAAAAAATGCCCCGCATTTTTTATTCACATCCAAATAGGTACCTATCAAAAGAGATTAAATATGGTTATTTCACAATTTTCCCGCCTTGAATAAATAAATTCACTTTTTTACGTGTAGATGGCGTAGTATACAGATTTCGAAAGACTAATATTACTCTAGTTTATTTAAAAAAGAATCAAATAACACTCGTATGGACCCCTAGCCAATTATATACTCCATACTAGCGGAAAGCAAACGGCAACAGCCGAGTGCTAATTGTTGCTAGGCACTGCTATTATACACTTTTCCATGCATATTCAATTTATGTTGTGTTCATTACGCAACTTTATATGTCAATACCAATGAAAAATGTGTAATAAAACTAACAAAATAAAATAAAATTTGCTTTAATTATACATTTTTAAGATACTGTTGGGTCACAACACCAACATAATTTTCAATAAAACCTATTTTTCTACAGTGAAAACAAACTAACGTAATGCACATAAATACTATTTTCAAAATAAATTCGTAAAGTATCGTTCGGGCGCAAACACAACGCGACATATGTGCAAAACTAAGCGGCTCTAATAGACTGTAGCATAGGATTTATGTGGAACTACGTGTTTATGGGATCATGAACATTTAGTAGAGGATTGCTTGGGTTAAGGGAAAATATATTTTTAAGCAAAGGCATGTTCTATTATATATATATGTATAAATATTTATATATTTTTCTACATTGAACGATGCATTTACTTACTTTAAGTTTAACAATGTATTGTAATATATTTATTTTCACATTGAACACTACACTTTGTTTATTACTATACCGGAAAAGCACTGTTTGCTATAATACAGTAAAATACTAGTGTGGCAAGCAGGGTACTCAAATATATATCTTACTTTGTTGCAATGTTATCTGATAAATAACACACCGTACTGTACTATGAATCAAAAAATAAAACATTATTTTTATTATTTAAAAATTCTATAAATATGTATTACACCTACGTACATGTTTCACACTTATCCTATCTATGTACAATGAAATTGCAGTTTAAATTGTTATTGCAAGACTTGTTTATTTTAAGGTTAATGTCAGTCGGAATGTAACTTTTTTATGAAGGGCGTGAGCAATGTGCTTTATGCGAGTTTAATTCTAAATAATTGTCGTCTAACCAGTTTTTTAGTGTACCAGTTTAAAAAGCACGTCATAAACAATATTTAAAATGATGTTTACGTGAGTTGCCGGAGCTGGTAAAATGTAACGCAGCTGCAATGTTAGCAATCTTAATAATGGGTGTCCAGCGGAAAAATTTCAAGATTAAATTGTAATTGCTCGTAAACCATCAGGGTGAGGTAAGTGGGAGGGGTATTGTTAGACGCGCGTGATTTGCGGATTTGTCAGTCGCAATGAGTCACTGGTCAGAAGCGCACCGCGCGTTTGCAGTTGAGCAATATTTAAAGTGCTGTGATTCATTGGTTCGTGGGTGTCGCACTTTTTGTACTCACTTTAATATTCGACGAGTAAGTGATGGGCCGAGCATGCAACTTATCTAAAATTCAGACAAGACGGGACAATGGTTAACCAAACTCTTCCGGGACCATCAACGTCAGGAGCGACGCCAGAATATGTGGCTCAAGTTCGACGTGAAATTATGCGCAATTCGCGTAAATCGAAAAGAAAGATTGCAGCCTGTTTTGGAATAAAAAAATCAGTGCACGTTATTTTGAAAAAGAAACTACAATTTCACCTATACGGTTCAGTTTCTCAACGTCCCGTTGTGCAGTTTATCGACAAAAATGACTATTCTTTAGGTGATGCTGGAACATTTTGGAACACCACGAACGCTTGGAAACATATTGTTTACTGACGAAGCACATTTTCAATCGATAGCTATGTTAATAAACAGAACATGAGATACTGGTGCCCCGAAAATCCAAGGGAACGCCATCAAAAATGCCATGAAAATTTGATTTTTTTTTTTTTTTTGTGTATGTCTACTATTTTTGGTACTTAAAATCTGTGAAAAGTTGTATACTTGGATAGTCTTTTTTTTTTAGAATAATTTTTATTATCATTTTTTGAGTGATTTCTTACTGTGACATTGAAGTTTTATATGCACCTCCCCATCCAAAAATACCGTATTGCAAATGTGACAGTACAAACGCGTAATATATTATTTTCAGATATGTAAGTGATAAGATATTTCCGAGTAAAAAATATGTAGGCAGTTTTCCTTATTTTGTTTGTGAGATTAGTAATATGTTCTTTCCATTAGAGATTGTTATCTATTATGATTCCAAGGTACTTGATACAGTATTTTTTCTTCAATTGATGAACATTGGTCACAAGAGTTTTCTCGAGTACAGGCTTTGGTGTGAATTTTAATATGAATTTCGGTGTGTTATTTCTGTTGAATAGCAAATCGTAGAAAGTATGTTTTATCGGTATTAATTGATAGTAAATTATCATCCGTCCACTTTTTTATGGTATTGTCATCCCCATTTGCCGATATATTAGCGTTAGTCCAAGTTTTTTCGTTAATTATTAGTACTGTATCGTCTGCATAAGATATTATTTTACCATGTAATATATCATTAGAGTATATAATTAATAACAATGGTCCAAGTACTGTACCTTGTGGTATGCCAAAGTCAGCGGTTTCAGGTGTATTATTATGTCCATTTATTTTTACATTTTGTTTTCGATGTGTTAGATAACTTATTAGCCATGATAAACATTGCCATCGAGGCCAATGTTTTTATGTTTATTATGTAGTTTCTTGTGTGATATGCTATCAAAGGCTTTCCTAAGGTCTATAAATATGCCAATGCATTTGTCACTGTCATCTACGTGTTTGTTAATTATTGAAATTATTTTTGCGATAGCATCTTGTATGCTAATTTTTTCCATGAATCCAAATTGGTTCTCATTTATGATGTTATTATTGCGGATATATGATAAGAGCTGTTTTTTAATATTTTTTTCGTATTAACATGATTGTAAATTATGATTGGTTAATTTGCTTTACAACTTATTTTTTATTTGATTCATGGAACAAAGAGAATGTTTATTCGCATAAATAGATAGAGCCAAAGATTGGGAAATATTAGTTCTTTTATTATGTCATATGTTGCAGTTAAACTATTCCACGTATCAAATATGAGTTGAGGAGTCATAAATGTTTATGAAGAGAGCCGCTTGTGAAAAATGCCGACCCCTGCTCTAAGGAATTGGAAAACATAAATTACACACAGATTTACACCGAAAAGAGCAAAGATTAATTGTTAATAGATTAATACAATGCCAAATGATAAAAAAATGACATTAAAAGTGAGATAAGAAAAAAAAAGTAGGTTGCTGATTTTGCAATTAATATCATCAATTGTTGCCAAAAGTGATCAATTATTTATTAGCTATTTGGAGACAAAAAATGTCATGTAGGTGTAAAGATGGTGTGATCGAGTAATAGAAAATGACAATGACAGCATCGCCCACCACCCATCAGGCACACATCTCCTCAGCGGTGCCTACATACAATGACCAAAGTTTCGTTAATAGGGATTTTAAAAGAATTGATAGCGTTAAAATTGTCCCTCGAGGTCACCAGTAGGAAATCTAATTCCAGGATCCCGGTAAAGAATTAGTGCGTATGAACCAGAAACCATCGGAATTAATGTAATATTTTGGATTTATTTCAGAGTACCAAAATTATATCAAGGGTAAATGAAAAATTGCTTTGGGCATATTATTCATAATATTAAAAATATTTCACATTCTAATTTGTCAATGTTGTATTAATATCTACTGTATCGCACAGAATTACTCGCCGAGGCGGCGCCATATAATTGATAGACTGTCATATTAAAGGTGTATCATCGCGTGGCGCCAAAACCGTGGTAGTTTCGAAACTAGGTCTAGTAAACGTTACACCAGCGACCTATCGCCGTGTAGGTACTTGCAAATATGACTATATGTATTGTTATGAATCTGAATAAAAACAGAGTATTCTGCAGGCGGAAGCCATTCTCGATTGAGTCGTATCGCCATAGTGTACCAATATTGAACATCTTTTGTGTTTCATCTCTTTCGACCTCATAATCATCATCATCATCGCCGGTTCAGAGAAGCTGAGATCGGCGAACCACCTTCCTCTACATTCTTGTTTCCTGTACGTAACATCTACGTCACTTTATATTCAAATATTTCTTACTTACCTACTTACTTCCTTAAAAATAAATATCATACGTAAATTGTATTTGTCTCTTATGACATTTAAAAAAAATGTAAAATGAATGAGCAAATGAGCATTTTCAAAATTGAATCCTGAAATCCCGCAATTGCTATTTTTACTCGGGATTGGATTCATTAGTCACTAGTGATAGTAAACCGTTATGTGACTGTGATTATGACGATGATCGGCAACTAAAATTTATCTATATTTTCGTGGTAACCGCGAATTTTATTACACGCCAACCGGTTTCGCTTGGCTCAAGCTTCGTCATGACGTATTTAAAACTAACAATAAATATAAAAAGAGTGCACTTTAGAGGGAGATAGATAAAACATCAAGGGAGGTGACATACAGTGTTGATGGATATTACATTGATTTTAAAGGAAACATACCTAATATGGAGCTAATGGATAAATTATTTTGATTATTAAGAATTGGCGTACCACTATTTACTACCTTTTTTATTTTATTTTTTGGATGTTTAACCATCACTGCTAATCGGATAGCAACGAGTATCTGTGCCCAAATCATACAAAAATTTAAAAGTTGTAAGATAAAGAGAAGAACCAATTCTAGATCTAGATCTACATGTTCGGAAGCTTGATCGGTGTTTACACATTCGCGTAAGAGAAAACTGAACAGACCATAAAAAAGTCAAAATTCTTGTTTCCAAGTAAAATGTACATCGAATCTAGACTATTTATGATGATGGATAGTTTATGAGATATATTTTAGACTGACATGGTTAACCATGAAAAAATCCCATGTCGAAAATTTAGTATAAGTTAAAATTGTGTTCAATATCGTATACCTTTTAATTATCTAATTTGGCTTTGATATATTATGAAGATAATACAAATATTAATTTAAAAAAATGGACCATGCATTTGGCACACCATTTAATTATTGTTCGAAAACTGACAAGATAAAAGTCTTGTAACTGAACAAATACAAAAATGTAAGCGATGTCAACATGTATGTAAAATAAAATATTTTGTATAAAATTTAAATTGTCCCTCCATTCTGACTGTCTTGTTTCAATCGAAGCCCGAACGGATTTAAATGTATTAAAATGAAATTACAACAGTAATTGGAAGATTTCTAACTGGTTATTTATTAATAAGATTTCTGACCTGTAGACAAAAGATATCTCCCCGACTGTAGACAGTCTCGAAAGAAATTCTCGCGAATGTGTGCTGCTGTCAGTTTATTAATTATTGGGAAAGGCTACTGGAATGGAGGTCATATGCAGCACTTCAATATTAAAAAAAAAAAAGCTCGCAGTATTACGGTACATAAATTCCTATGCGTCCTGTTTTATTAAATAAGATTTACGGCTATCAATGCGGGGTTCGAATTTTCGACCTCCGAGTACGAAGGCAAGATTACACCAACTCAGTTACGGATTCAATGTTAAGATAGCTATTAATTTATACACATTTAAATGCATTCCCGACTAGGTAAGCCTGTTTTAAGGCTAATTGGTAAACAAATACATTTTACAAAACTAAAATTCGTCGGAGGCAAAAAACACATTAAGATCGATACGTAACATACAAGGCAAGTAAACGTCAAAATATTTTAAAATATATAAAAAAGAAAAAAAAAATACCAATGTGCAATACAATATGTAATGATGAAAATATACAAGATCAAAACACACAAAAGTAGTTATAAGAATTATTTCATTGTATAAAAATGTTTACTATCATTATCTGCTCTTCCTAATTTCAACAACCAATTTGAAACATCCCTTTTAAAAGCCTTAATGTCAGTGTTTGTTCTAATTTTATTTCTAATTTGATTGTATATTCTGGGAGCTTGAAAGGTGAAAAGTAGTTTTCATTTTTGGAACTATATTACGCTCATCAGCTCTTGTGGGATAATATCTTTCAGTCCACACACATGGAGCGCTCATTTTCATATGAAAGCTATTTAGTATATTCAGCACGTATAATTGTCTTACATCCAAAAACTGAAATTCCCTAAAAAGTGGCTCTGAAGGATAGGAATAGTCACGGCGATGTATTACTCTGAGTATAGCCTTCTGAGCAATGCTGACTTGATATATATGTACACCATATGCACTCCCCCAACTATCAATACCATAGCTCAAGATGGATTGGTACAAAGCATAGTGCACAGTTTGCAACTTATTTTTATTCAGAATATTTCTAAGTATTCTAAATATATAAATTAGTTTTCGTAATCTTCTTGCTAATCCATCTAAATGAAGATTCAACCTCATGTGCCTATCAATAACTATTCCCAAATACTTTATTGATTTACAACATGCTTTACTAGGACAATTAATTAATTGATATTTTTAAAAAGAAAAATTACTTTAATTATTTATGCTTATCTCAAATTAAATTTTTTATTATTAACAGTTATAACAACAACAAAAAATACTCAAACACATGTAACATGGAATAGGTTTTTTTCTACATATTCCTTTCTCATTAACAAAGAAACTCATGTAATGTAAACCACAGACCAGTAAATGAATAGACATGAAATAAAATGTACATATATAAGAGGGGTTTAGAACAGTAGTTGCGGGACGAGGGGCATTCTACACACATTATGCAACAATAAAAGTATTTACTCTTCGAAAATAAAATCTTTGTATAAACATAGCGTTTCTTTTTATATTAATGCATATTATATTGTCAGTGCTTAAATTTTCTTTCCAATCGAGTCATATATTTAAAAAAAATTGCGGAGCTATTTGATTGCGTAAGTAGTACCAACATGATAACGAGGTGATACAAAATTGAAAATATTGAACAAGAAATATTTGGTAGACAAATTGTCGCTCTGTTTCTAAGATTATATTTTTAACGTGACACCACAGAGAGCCTCCGATAAAACACATCATGTATTTTTTTTTAATCTATTATTGTATTAATATTTAATAATGCAAACTTACAACTACACATAGTTTATTTTATAACTAAATTCCGAATCAAAAACTATATTTTGTTAAATATGTGTCCGTGTGTTTTTTCTCCACATAAATTACAAAATTAATTTAAATTAAATTTTACACGTAAAAACACTGATCTAAATATTTTTAAATATATTTTTAAAGTGGTACATAAAACATAATATATATGTATATACTGGGTATAATACACTTACAAACATATTTTTACATTGTATTATATGGTTACAAATAAAAATTTAAAAAAAAATTAAATATCAGAGATATAAGCATTTAAAAAAAACCGTAGTTATGCAATTATTTCGATTAATTGAAATATTTTATTGATATCCTAATTTTGTATTAATATAAAAAATCGACTTGAGTATTATATACAATAATAATATGTTAATTTCGCATGTATTTATTTCGAAGTACCTACGCAAATTTAAAGCTTAACATGACTTTTTTAATATTGTACAATAATATTTTCCATAATGCCTAGAATTTGCACATACTTCTTGAACATTTAGTCAGGTATCCATCCATAAAATATTATGGACTAGACATGTTACACCCTGTATATATATACACACACAGTGGAACCCCGATTTTAAGTTTTTAAAAGGTCCAAAAAAAATGTAAACAGAGGGATAATGTAAATTGGGGGTATTTTGTTGTTTTTAAATAGTACTTTCAATATTATTTAAATAATATTTCTGGTGATGCATTAAATACTAGTAAAATATACTTTGAGGCCTTCTTTTTCTTTTTCATAGCGTTATATTTATTTCGTAAATTTAATGTATAACATAATATGTATTATCTTTATGGCAAATCGGGTTAAAAAAAAACCTGATCACACCGGAATAAACACATTATTATTATTAATATGTCTCATGGCATCGTCCTTTGTAGGAACTGGGTTTATGGGATGAGCAGACACTCTTCTTCATAGGAAGTTTTCATTTATACGACTGTCCACTATTTAATCAATTTCCACTACGTCAAATGTTATTGCGTTAGAGTCAACGTCTAAGTAAGTCTGCAAGGGTTATTCATAAATTTATCCCAGCCATCATTGTTGTCTATACTTTCTTCTACGCAATTTTCTTGCCGATTCTAGCTGGTAAAAAACAATAAAAAAATAAAAAATGTAAAAATAACTTAAGTATGAGAATGAAAATGCGTATATACGACAAAAACGACGAACACAGTCTTGGCTCTATCTAACTGGCGTAAATCGCGGGACAGACAAACGTAAAATAGGGTTTTTAACGTACTAAAATGACACGGGACTGCAGAAATAACACGCTAATGGAGGAAAAAATCAGAGTTCCACTGTATAATACATAC
Source organism: Eubasilissa splendida (assembly GCA_031772225.1). Classification (NCBI taxonomy): domain Eukaryota; kingdom Metazoa; phylum Arthropoda; class Insecta; order Trichoptera; family Phryganeidae; genus Eubasilissa; species Eubasilissa splendida. The sequence goes on along the minus strand of CM062845.1, from coordinate 23,244,179 downwards.
AGGATAGCTCAAAAAAAGTGAGAACATCTCGTAACACATGAGTCATTTCAAAACATAATATAATTAATGATAATTCTTAATGTAATTTTTTTTCCACAATATTTAGCCAATCAGAAATCATCAAAACACCCCATATTGCATAATCTACTAGGTTTAAAACTGGGCTGTTCGGTGGCCACATGCCTGGCTCGATGAAATTAAAATTCTCACGACGAAGAAAGATGATTGTATTTCTGACTGTGTGAGATGGAGCTCCATTCTGCTGTAATGTCCAGTTATGCTATAATGTCTAGCTATACTCCAGGCTTTGATCAATTTTTATTAATTTCAAATTTTTGATCAGAATACGGTCTTCTGCTGTGATTTTTGTCATTCTGGGCGACAATTTAAAAAAACCAAATATAAACAATGAGAAAATTAATAATCAAAGATGGCGACCGGAAATTGTCGAAATAAAACGTAATTTAGGTAAATAGGTAAATAAGTAAATTAGTAAACTATTTAAGCTATTGTTGTTATAGTTAAACTAATTTTGGTGTAATTATATCACATTTTACGAAATGTTCTCACTTTTTTTAGGCCACCCTGTACATTTGAAACCACTACCCTTCATCGTTATACTACACTACTAAATTCGTATGAGAGATTGCAAAAAATCAATTTAAAAAAATCAAGCGAAGCTGCATCAGTCAGTGTAATGTTATTTTCGGAGATCAAAGCTAGATCTGGGTAGTAAAATGATTTGCCTTTATTTATTGCAAATATTACTACATTTCAAGGCGTGCGAATATTTTGTAGCGGATGTGCAATGTTTACGCGGGCAGACGCAAACGAAAGAGGAGGTCGCAGCCTAATAAAATCATTTAATTAATTATTTATTCTAAACTCTTACGTAACATTCGTTAGCGTTTTTATTTCGAGGAAATTGTTTTTAAGAGCTTTTGACTGCTGGCATCCTGTTTACACAGCGACGCTCTTCAAAAAACGTGTCTAAAATGTGTGAAAAATTAAACATTGAAACATTCAAATGAAAACGTAAAATGTTACGGACGTATTAACCCTTCCCAAACCATGCAGTAACACGGGTCAATCATAATTAAACCCATTTTGGCAAATACATCCAACATAAAATTAATATTTTAGATAATATTAGCACTTAGGAATGACTAATGAAAAACGAATTACGAAAAGGGAATCGTACATAAATAATTATTTTTTCCATTCAATCAGTTGTAAAATTAATACGTTGGTAAAAATATCATTTGTGATATGAAAGACAGAGATCGCACACTATTTTCACAGTGAAAATAATAAAAAACATACAGATATAATTGTCTCTTTCTTACTAATTAAATGAAGAGAGATAAGAAGGAAGGACACATAATGTAGGAATGAATGCTCTAAATTATGTTATTAATATTTTTTTCAAAATTGAATGCTCAATATTTAGAGTAAATTCGTGCCATTTAAGCTAATAAAAACATTTTTTTTAACTGTTATTAACTGTAACACGAGTTGACAGCATGGCTGCGTTCGGGTTTTTTATATCATGGTATGGTAAAGGTTAACCTGGTCGTGCGAAAAATTCGATTGTCCTGTAGGATCAATGTTTATTATTATGGCAAAGAATTAAATAAATGCAAAATTATCTTCTTTTTAAGATTAGCAAAATTAACTTTGTGGTTATAATCCATTATTTTAAATTGTTAACTTTGTTTTATTCACCACTTAATACATTAAAATACATCTACCGGTTTCGAAAAATATCATTTACTCTTTCAGAATGTCAATAACTAATCAAAAACATATTTTATTGTTTCTTTAACAGAATCTATTTAAAAAAATATATATATTTAAAAAATAATTTTAGTACCTAACTTAAATTGTTACTTGATAAAACAATTTTTAGAAAAAAATAAGGATTATGCTGCATTTTATATTGGTAAAACAGATCGAAATTTTAATATATGAGCAAAGGAGCATTGATGTTTGAATAATAGTGTGTTTTCAGAATTTCTAATTATTTGATAGAAAATGGTCATGGTTTTGATAAAAAATTAGGGATTGTCTATTTTGCATGTAAATGGTGTTGGTCATAAATTAAATAATTTGTAATCGTTGGAAATAAATAAAGCGTGTAAAACTAATCAAAAAATTATAAACAACCAACTAAATTCAATCACAAGTGGCATTCTAATAATTTTTCCTAAAAATTATTCTAGTAATTTTGTATCATCAAGTAACAATTTAAGTTAGGTACTAAATTAATTTTTTAAATAATTATTGTTTTGTTACTGTTAAAGAAACAATAACATTAATTTTTGATTAGTTATTGACATCCCAAAGAAGAAGATCCCGGTAGATGTATTTTAATTCATCAAGTGGTTAATAAAACAAATTTAACAATTTAAAATAAAATTAACTTCTTTCATTTCACCCTTGGTATATATTTCAATTTTGTTTTATAAAATGTGCATTCATCAAAATTAATAGTCGCCCTTATTAGTTTATTGAAAAAATATGGATACTTACCTGATAAATAAATTACAATTTAAAAGTATAAGCTCACGGCATTGTCCACATGGTTTGTTGTTGATCAGCGAAGAATTCATGGTTGTAAGAAATTTTAAACAGATAAAGATCAATCCAGAACGTTGGTCAAACCGGAGGCGCGAATGAAACCAATGATTTTTTTTCGCCAATATCTTTACGTCCCGAACATATCAAGTATTAAATTGAATAACAACCCAGTGTTTTTCAACAGCACCACTTTACAGACAATAATCCTCTTGAAGTGTTTGGTTTCATAATTACTGACCGTTTCAAGTACAAGAGATCAATCGAAGCGTCGGCTTCAAATAACTGAGAAATACTTAAATAGAACTGGCCGTGTTGGATTTACAAATGTGCAGGATTGAATAGGACTGTAAGAATCCTAGTCCTGAGTTTATTAAAGAAACTTCTCGACTGAACTTGACTAGAAAAAATGGTTGTTTGAGCAAAGAGAGCAATTTGTTGACTACCTGTTGCAACAAAGAGTCTTCAAGCTCTGGAAGTGGCACAGACGAAGAGCAGGTGTGCCAGGTATTTCAATGGAAGATGTTACGCATCGTCGATTCCGTTAGCACCTTGTACCTGGATCTCTTGAAAACACGATTTCATCAAATCCTTTCATAAAATCCCCCCCCCTCTTAAATAGAAGAAACACACAAGATTTATCCTACTTCTATAAAGTTTTAAATAACTTAGTTGACTCGCCCTATTTATTAGAACATATAACTTTAAACTTTTTTACCGAAATTTTGACAGAACTAATTACATAAAAAAATGTTTTGTGTAATGCCGTAAATTCTTCTAATAACTTGGACATTTTCAACGATAAATTGCTTCCCTTTAAAATTAAACTACGCCAACTTTTCACTAACTATTAACATAAATTGTATATATTTCATCCCATTTTCCTCGCCTTCTTACCCTTTCCACCTTGTATGTTCAGTTTAAAAACATTATTTTGTTTCTTTTTCCAGTTTGTTTGAGTGTACTATTTTTTAGTTTATCGTGTACTATTGATTTAATTCCGAAGAAAATTCACTGGTGTTATTTTTATATATTATGTTATTTATTATCAGTTATTACTGTTACACTGTCTGTTTCTCTAAAAATAAAATAAAATATACTTTTCCCTTCACAATACTTCCACACTGTATTTTTCTGAAGAATAATATTAGTTCTGCCGTTTTCGCGGAGTGGAAAATACATACGAAAGACACCGCTCTTCCGATGGTGGATGGAAGTACTTACAGGGAGCTTCTGATCATGATCTCTAACAATGCCTTCCTTCGAATCTCGTATCTTCAATTTCCGTTCTCTTTAGTAGCTGTCCCCATTTTTCTAATAATATTACCAAACCAACAGAGAGATTTTTGGACAGGACTTAACCGATTTGGGTAAAGGCTGTTGCGCCACCCGCAGCCTGTACAAACGCTGCTTCATAACTCACAACACACTGTCATTACAACGGCGCATTGCGAACGGTGTAGAAATTTTTCGCAATTATTTACCCTAATTCTAGGTCTATAAAAGGTGACGTATCAAATTTATGAGTCATTGTGCCGTGTAGAAAAAATTGTTTATTACCGTTTATGACATGAATGATTTAATATTGCAAAGTGCAATGTCATCCGTCTCAAAATGGTGATCACCTTCAGCGAGACGCGAAAAGCCTAGATAATGTTTTTTATAAAACCACCTCGGTTTACAAATATGAAATTTTGTCACACTCGCACAAGCAGCGAACAAGTCTGGCCACTCTCTAAAATCGAGCTGGGTGTACTGTATTTTTATGACTTACGACAGATCGATAGTGGGTATGGAAACCTAGCTATACAGTTATCGATGCCTTTATTTAACCTACTTCGCGATATATAAATTCTAAATGGGAACGAATTCAAAACATTATGTCTCGCCACCGGTGCTGTCGAATTAAATCGTGGGACTGGCTCGATAACCGGCGGCGCTCGGATTCGAACCCCCGATTTACGATGTGCAGGTGAACGTGTTACCAATTACGCACACCGACGAACCTCACGTCGACTGTGCAATCATTTTTGTGACGGTCGTAATTTTAAATTACGCGCAGACACACACCGCCCGGACCGAAATGCAAACCAATTTATTTATCAGTAAAAAACCGGAGAATTTTTCGCGTCGGGAATCTAACCTCTGACCCCGCGGTCGGGAAGCGAGGCTGTCTCCGGACACTCCCGGGGCCGCCTTGCGCTCTTGTTAACGTTTTTTGTTTTGTAATTGCTATTGATGTAGGTATACTAAAATAAACGTCCTCGTATTTTATTCGTTCTAACACTGCATAAATAAAATATTGAATGCCAGCACACGAAAGTTCGCGTATAAACACAGACATTAAATGTTTCAATAAAAAATAATTTCGACGATTTGACGCGGCGTATATATAATAATAACTAAAAAATGTTAAGAGAAATTTATTTTATAACAAAATTTGTTGACTATAATTTTTGTATAATAAAAGCCATAACAATTTTCCTCGATTAATAAATGTGTATAATTACAGTTATCGTAGTAGAACGTTGCAAAACTATTTCCAACGGAAGGAGGCCGTCGTCATATTTATATAATATTATAATACTACAGTTTACTCTGAGTGAGCAGTGAACTTACTCTAAAAACTCTTGCTTAGTTAACCCTTCCCAAACCATATAGTAACACAGGTCTACCATTTTATAATTAAACCTATAATATTTCAGTAAATACACGCAACATAAAATAAAATATTTGCGCTTAGGAATGACTAGCTAAAAACCAATTATGAAAAGGGAGTCGTACAAAAACAATTATTTTTTCGAAACTTCGAATTTATGGAATCTTCTTTTAAATGCTCGTATTACTAAAAGCATTGAAGTACGTGTAATTACCTTAATCATCCAACCTAACTTAATTTATCATTGAAATAATAATCAATCACAGACAAATACTTTGCGGACTACTCTAAAAATTAAGTAGTTAAACACTCCTTTTAATCTAACTGCTGACATTGCACGAATAGAAATTGTTATCTTCTAAAACCCACGAGAACCATTTAAGATAAAAATAAACAATATAAATGTATTAATTATCGTGACACCCCCGTACGAGGAAAGTAATATTAATTAAACACATTGCCTGCAAGCCTCAAGAGCACATACAACATATGGCCAAAGGGACTACAAATATTTTGAGCCTAAACTATTTAATAGGATGCCGAAAGATTTATCCCAATTGAATTGTCCAAATAACGTGAAACTGAAAATAAAAACTTGGATTCGTAATATGGAGCCACTCGCCCAAAAATATTCATTCTAAACCTTTAATAATTGTTATCACAAATGTCTTCAAAATAATTAATTTGAAAGTCTACTTTTTAATTGTTTTTTTTAGACTTTTAATACTAATTTATTTATACAATTGCTCGTAAACTATGCCCGTCTCAACACAGAATTTCTCCAGTGAGACGGGCACAGTCCAACCACATTTTACATATGTATTTCATAGTTAACAATAAATAAATTTCAAATATAGATTTTTGATATAATTATTTTTCATAAAATTTGCATACTCTGTAAATGTTAGTATTGGGCTTAAATAACTAGATTAATGAACATCACGTCTATTGTTTAAGCTAATCATATTGAAACTTTATGGCCCGTGTCCACAGATGAGATTCAACTAGAGAACGCAAAAGGGACAGTACAGAGTTCAGTGAATCATCAGCCTATACGTCTTATGTGCACCTTTAGCGACTCTTCTTATTGATTTAAGTCTTATTGAGAGAAAAATTAAATCCATATTTGAATTGTAAAAAAAATTTCTAGAAATTAAGTATTTTTTAATATTCATGAGGGAAATCACACTGCAACAGCGAATTTGAAATTTGTTCTGACCACTGTACAGTGTAGAAGTTTAAGTATTTTAAAGTTTAACATTTTAAATGCTTAATTAATTTTGTCGTCTATATGTAAATTAAACGAAAGGTTAGGCATTAACGAGATATGCTCCAAAGTCTCTTGTACTCGAAACATTCAATAAGCATTATGTGTTTACGCGCATTCTTACTTCGATAGGCACCACTGGGTTTCATGGTTTATAATAATGTACACGTGTGTGTGTGAGTATTGCCGCCCTTTTTTCGGAAAGCTAAGAAGACGGATAGATCCCGTGCTTCGACAAGTCCAGCGGTTCGATTAAACCACCAGTGCGCGCTTCGGTCGGTCGAAATCTAAAGGAGACAACCCAGCTAAAAGAAAAACAACATCGAACCAGAAAGACAACAATAATAAAAGGTTGGTGCAGTTCATAAATTGTTGTTGATTGTTAATCGGAAACCTGGGAACCAGCTATCGAAGGCATTTACATAAACATTTCATTTCTCATTACTCATTACGAGTATTTATTTGCATTTGATGTTTGATTGACGGTCAATGAAAAGAGTGTTTAAATTATTTTTAATATGTTGACAGCCATTTAGAGAATTGCTTATATGATAAAGATGAAGGTTATCTGCGAATAATGGGAATTCAGAGTTTTGAAGGAAGTTGAGATATCGTTGATAAAAATGAGAAAAACAGAAGCGGTCCAAGTAGGAATCTTTGAGGTATGCCTAATTGCAATTTAAATCTCTTTATAACCATGTGATCTTTTTTCTAGATGCGAAGACAACCAATTAGGACGATTACCGTAAATTCAATTTCATAATATTTATTAAAATATTATTTTATGGTCTTCTGTGTCAAAGGCATTATGGAAATCATTATAAATCAATTTGATCACTTTGGAGAAAATTCATGTTGATTTAGAGTTATGAAAGTATTAAATATATACAGAGTGAGCCAACTTGGACTGACTGATGTAAAATACATATAGATTTTGTAATTTGAATACATATTTATTAAAAAAAAAATTAATACATGAAAATATACTTTGTTAACTTTTTTTTAATCTACGTGTGGAAAATAACACGTTTCTGTCTTCGAATTTGTTATTTCTGCACGAATATTTTGTTTAAGCTCCTGAATTGTTCATATAGACTCGACCATTTAAAAAAAATCAGGCGCCGTCAAATCTGGGGAACGGGGAGGCCAAGCAAACTGCATTTTTTTAAATTAGCCGGTCACCGAAAATAGATCGTTGTGAAACATAATAAAATTCAATAATTTTAACGCACTCTTGTACTGGGTATGTAGACATTATAAACTTTAATAAATTATTTATTATCTGCAGAAATATATATAATTCAAAATAAACCCCACCAAGGTTATAAAATTTTAAAAACAGTCAGCCCAATTTGGGCCACCACTTACTTAGATAGATATGCGGAATTATAAAATATATTTAAGATTATTTAACGGGTTATTTAGAATTGGCAAAACGTTACGATAATTAAAATTTTATAGATTTTTATTTAATTTAATGCTGCCAATTTAAATAGCCTCATTATGAACCGGCCTGCATATGTGACGACATCCGTAACCGGTTGCCTTCCTCGCCGAGGATTATTGAAAATACACATAATGTTTTAAATTAAAACTGAGTGTTTATGGATTCGATATAAACCATTATGAGATTTCAGATATAAATATTTATGGTTACTTAGTTACTAGTTACCCAAGCGAACGGGTCTATATATTATGTGGCAACGTTAGGATCGTGCATGCTCGCGAGGGCGTATAAATTGACGCGCCTACCTTTTTTGTAAGTAAGAAAAATAAACAAATAACACGGACAAGCGCGAAACAGTTGCCATTACAAAAGTTATGGCAAACCAAAACGTGGCGCAATCGCCCGTAACAGTGAGTGACTCGAGGGGGTAGAATCTTACCAGGGCCAAATCAAAGGTCACGTCGCTGAATGAAGTGGAAAGACGCATCCAGTAGGGATGGGCCGCATTTGGCAAACTAAAACGTAAAAAATGTATTCTCGTCATCCGTGCGACAACCCCTGAAAACGAAGGTCGTTTTACAATGTGTTCTACCAATTTTTGGCCCGCCGCTCCCTGAGGAAGTCGATCATTTTGGAACGACTCTCAGGTCTTCAGATGACCGAATTAATTAGAGTGGGGGTCTCGGGATTATGCCGCGAAGAGCAATGGCTATAGAGACCTAACGGAGCATTCCACTGGCTCTCCCTGCAACACATAAATGTGACATCTATCCTCTCCATCTCTCTGGCTGCCTTCTGAATTGAATGTGATAACGAGTCTCACGTCAAATTGTACGATAATACCGGAGCCAACCTATGATGGTATTAAAATGTTAATAACTGAATGTAATTTAAAAAAAATAATATTGACCAATTGTAATAATAAAGAAAAAAGGAATATGAAGGAGAGCCTTAAGGTTTTAGTAACTGCCGAAACTTAAGTAACTGCTATAAAAATATAGTCCAAGAACAAGCTTTAAGATTTTGAAAAATATTGCACGTGTTGTTTTATTCAGTGGAATCGAAACGAGAGTAAACAACTCTAAAAACGATTCCGGGATAGGGTGGGACCCTTGGGGTTTCCTTCATATATACGTGACTGTGATTGTGTCGATGATTGGTAACTGATGATTTAACTATCGGAGGCTTACTTTCTAGTGTACCACTCACTGCTCGAAGAATTACGTTAATTAGTTATCAATCATCACTACAATCGAATACAATCACAGTCATAATAACAGCCAAAATAACGGTTTAAATAACGATTTTACCATCACTACCAACAACGATCTATGTAACGGCGTTACAAGGCCAATGCAGCCAATGCTGTGTATTGGGGCCCACATTAGACAGGGCCCCAAAAGGTACACACCATACAAAACTTTTGGCATGGATACTTTTGTGTATAGACTAACAATTTTTAAAATTACGCAATAACACATTTACGCTAAAAGTAAAATAATTTAGATAATGAGTAAATAAATACTACGCTACACTACTGTACATACTGTATCGCACTGAATTGAGAGGTCACAGCAGAGGCGCCATATAATTGATATGATAAGACGCGTGTCAGTAATTTATAGGTGTAATCATCGGCGTGGCGCCAAAAAACGACAGAACGCGCATAGATTTCAGGACAATAAATACGTCTTAGTAAAACGTCACAGCGGCGACCTGTCGCTGAGTAAGGTACTTGCAAATGTGATTATATGTATTGTTATTTATCTGAATAAAAACAGAGTATTCTACGGGCGGGAAGCCATTCTTGATCGTGTCGTGTCGTGGTGTACCTATATTGAACATCTTTTGTGTTTCATTTCTTTCGACCTCATTATCATCACCATCATCTTTGATTGAGAGAAGCTAAGATCGGCGAACTACCCTTCTCTACATTCTTGTTTCCTGTACATACAATAATAGTAGGTCGTCGTTTTAATAGAAGGCCCTTTATTACATTCTGCATTGAGGTCCAATTTATGTAGTTACCTGGACACTCGCCAGATATCGGAAACGAAATTAGTGAATCTGTAGAAAGATTAGAATGAAGGGTGATCGAAGTTGCCCTAAAGTTGACCACGCTAAAATAGCAATGAGCTGGTCAAGATGGAAGACCTCGTAAAGGTAAGTATTGTGAACATAGCGGGGTGGTACTGGATATGAGAGAGTTGATAAAGATAAACGAAGACAATTGAGAGATACCTATGTTCAATCTCTGACAACTAATGGCTGATAAGAAGAGGAAGATGGAACGAGATTTATACATCCGGTTATATTGTGTCATACGTCGTATTCATAAACCATTTGCGTGAGATGAATCTTTCAATTTTTAGGACATCTTGCGAGAAGGGGAGAATTAGCTTGGAGAAAAATAAAATGGATGAGCATAGTCAAGAGATCGGGAGTACACGGAGATCACGATCTTCAGTCATAAGAAACCGACGTGAACGATGATGAACAAGATCTTAATAGTAGCCACGTTACCTCACACAACATCTATACAGGTTAAATAGATCCAGAAATACCTTGAAATAAAATGTTATTTTTAATTCAATTAATTAATAGGCGATGCCATTTTATATAAACAGGAGACACTTTGATTGTATTAATTGCTTATATACATAGATAAATAAATATTTTTTAAAAATTCCGAACGCGTAGTTCTGTGATATTATACAAATTAAATGCATCAATTAGACTGACGTAGTGTAATGGTTATCACACTTCCCCGGATAGAAAGAGATCCTGGTTCAAATCCCGGCGGTTGCTAAAATATTTTTTCAATAAATTGAATTTATCTGTATGTATATCTTTCTAATTGAATAAATAAATATCCGCTACTTAAGGAATATAATGAAATGATGAATTAAAGGAAAACAGTTAAGAAAAATGCTGAGACCGAAATGTATGATATAAACCAAATAATGATATAATCAAAGGTGGTCTTGTAACAGAAGTTATCAGCTGCGTTTGAAGAACATAGACAAACGGAGGAAACTACACTGAAGAGAACATTGTTTTTAAATACATGAGAAACATTATAATTAAATAAATTTAAAGGTGTAAAAAAATATTGCAGTCACGGAAACGACATATTATTAAACCGGTTTTTTTTTCTCAATCTTCACAGCATCAAATTAAAAAAAATAAAAATGTAACTGGATAATAGTTTTTAATGTTATCGCACTGTAAATTTTTGATTCTACAATATTTTTTATTGTGATAATTTTTACAAAACTGTATAAAGCAAATAACATAAAAAAAATTATAAAATCATACAGCTTTTTCGCAATCATGCAGATGAGTTTAAAACAATTATAAAATATATATATAAAATCATTCAATTTAATTATTTTAATGATACATAATGCGAACGTTTACTTGCTAAAAGTGGAACCAACCACAAGAGGCAGACAGTTGTGGAAAACAAAAAAGATGGGTATTCAACAAAGGACGCACATCGGCAAAAGAAGAAGATTAAAAAGTGAAAAGGCACTATTAAATAATAATAATTTTAAATGATTTTCAAAATAGTTAAATTTATTCAATACCTACCCGAAGTTTATTTATTATCAAGAATTTTTTTTATTACAATTAACGATCTTTTAGAATTGCACATCGTAAGCATATTAAACTTGGTCGCTTATAATGTTTACTAGGTGAAAACTCGTCAACAGGAAAAATCATATTTTCAAATTTACACAGAACCTACATGCCTTCTGATATCGAATTGAATATTTATTGAACACATGGGTAGTTGCCAGATAGAAAGGGGATGAGAACCATTAGTTCATTCCTAAACTATCTTTCACTGATTCTAAAATATCCGTCTCCGAAGCAATTCAGTTCAGCAGGGCAGCAGCTCTTCTTCTGGGCACGACCATTAGCAGGCTGGCCCTACATAGGGAGATGGAACAGCCAATACCAGGGATGGTAAACAGATTTTCATCAGCATACCAAAAAACTGTAAAATGTGTATTTTATTCGAGTTCCAGTACGTACCTACTTATATTGAATATAAATATGACTACAATATATAAAAAAAAAACTATAAATAGCAATCTTATTAAAATTCATTTCCTTCGTGCTCTATGTGAAACAACTGATAGCTGGCTGATGTTATCAGTTGCAAGATAACCCTGCCCAAACCATGCAGTAACACAGGTCTACCATCTTAATTATACCTGTAATATTTCGGTAAATACATGCAACATAAAATTAATATTTTAGATAATCCTAAAGAAAATATAAGCGCTTAGGAATAACTAGTGAAAAACCAATTATGAAAAGGGAATCGTACAAAAACAATTATTTTTAAAATTAATACGTTGGTAAAAATACCATGAAAGACAGAGATCACACACTATTTTCACAGTGAAAAGAATAACAAACTTACGAATATAATTATTTATTTCTTACTAATCAAATGAAGAGAGATAAGAAGGAAGGACACATTGTATAGGATTTAATGAATGCTCTAAATTATGTTATTAATCATTTTTTCAAAATTGAATGCTCAATATTTAGAGTAAATTCGTGCCATTAAAGCCATTTAAGCTAATAAAATCATTTTTTCTCACTGTTATTTACGGTAACACGAGTTGACAGCATGGCTGCTTTCGGGTATTTTATATCATGGTATGGTAAAGGTTAATATGAAACGGTTTCCTTCTGTCAACCTGTTTCTAATTTTTTCTATGACTTGAGTCACCTTCGTGGAGAGAATGTTTATTTTCTTTCGTCAATATTTTTTACCAGCAATTTATCTGCGGTGTATTCAAAATGTTATTTATTAGAAGATACTCGAATACAATAGCGATTTTATAACACAAAATATAACGAGTTTTATTTGCATGGTTAACAAGACAGTAAAAAACTTCGAACACCTTGCAAATTTTTTTGCCGGAAATATTTCAAAAAGGCGGAAAAAATATAGACAACGCACACCCACGGTAAACGCGCATTCTATACGGGTGTGCCATACATAATTAATTATTGATTCTTTTTAATTTTATATTTTTTCCATATTGAGTGCCTTGTTAAGTGCTAAATATTTTCAACATATGTTCGTATTTATATTTTTCAAAACTTCCAACTGATAATTCTTTAAATATTAGGAGAACACATTATTAAAACGTAAGTTTGTGATATTTTAAATATGAATTAAATATATTAATTAGAAAGATATACATGTAAAATCAAAGGTAGTCCCGGTTAAGAAAGAGATCCAGGTTCGAATCCCGGTGGCGCAACAACAATATTTTTCGATAAAATTGATTTTATATGTATATCTTTCTAATGAATATATTTAATTCAATTGTTTAATTCTTTTTCAGTCATTATTGAGGTTGTGGCCTGCAGATGCCTTTATTTCTCCACCTCTCGTTGTAGCCTGCAGTTCGGATATCCATTTCAATAAGCTATCCAGTAGCGTAACTGCTCTTATGGGTCTATCAAGTTGGAGATCGGCCTCTTTCTCTATGGTCACCCACTTGTCCAGACAGCACTAGCTTCTCCAGGTTATCGTCTTTTACGGACGATGTGCCCTAAAAATTAGAGAATGCGTCTCAGATAGATAGTGGACTTGCATCTCCAATTATTTAATACTAATTATTTAAAATGAGTTGTTTAATATGTTTGGATTATTATGAATAGTACTTATATTTACTTTTAAATTAAATAATGTATGTGCTTTTCATCCCCCGTGTGTACCGGAATAGCTCATTAACGCTGTTATCACTTTCGTATGTGTCTATATTGTGTTTGACCTTGGCGAAATACTGTGTGATAAAAATTTATATACAGTCCACTGCGACCGGAGTTGCTTGAGAGATCAAGAGAGGTGAATTCAGTGAGTCCCTTCCTGTCCTATATTTTTTCTGGCACCTAAAGTGTGTTCCAAATAATATCCATCGATGCCACATCCCTAGATCGAGTAATAGGGAAGGTACATCTATTTTCAAATTCTTCAGCGTGCTAGCCTTGGCACGCACGCTATTAATTTGCCATCCCGGAAGTATGAACAAATGTGTATTGGAAAATGCTTATATAAATAAATATATTTTTATTATTAAGGAGAACACATTCTTATTGCGAAGTTGTAAGTATTCGGAACATAGGTCTGTGATATTTATTTAAATACAAATTAAATGTATTAATCTGAAATATATACATATAAAATCAATTCTATCGAAAAATATTGTTGTTAATGCACGTTCCTCGGTTAGGAAGAGATTCAGGTTCGAATCCCGGTAGTAACAACAATATATTTAATAAAATTGATTTTACATGTTTATATTTCTAATTAACACATTTAATTTGTATTAATAATTAGACAAAATACTTTGTTTAAACCACTATTTATTGATTATTCTACATGCTTCGACACCTCCCATCTTCTTCAGGAAACAATGTATACTGAAATTTAAAAATACAAGCATAGATAAAAACTAAACTATAAGGTGGTGAATAAGTAAGAACTGATATGAAAACAAATTTAAAAGGTGACTATTTGCACAGAGGATTTGGTTATTTATAACATTTAGCTTGCTATCAACACTTTTTCTTATTTATAAAATATCAAATTTATATAACTGTAAACCCCCAGTATTTGTATGTATAATTTCTAAACCCTTGTTAATATCAAAATAATGATTTGTTTCCAAAAATTATTTTGACTAATTATTAATATAAAATGAGGCCACAAAGTAAATTTGCAAATATCGAAGAAGCATTTAATTTGTATATAAGAAAATTTTTCACTCAAGATCTCTCGGTATTAAAAGGGTTTTCGATCGGTGGGACGAATTATTTTATTCTCTGTTTCCACTTCAATCATCATCATCATTATCAACGACTGTTCTTCTTGTGTGAGGAAGACTGTCCTACACGATTGTGGGTCCTCAGGTGACTAAAGAGTCCAATCCTAGATCCACAAGTTCTGGGGTTGAGTTTCACTGTCTTCCCATGCCAAAATCTGTTTACTGTTCCCTATTTTTGCATTTTTCCTCCTGTTTGGAGCATTTTATTAGCGTTCTGGGAATTGGGTACCACTGTGTACCATCATCTTCTACTTAGGTATGTCTCCTGAAGCTAGTTCCCAAGTATCGCTCTTAATGTAGATCTTTTCAAGATTCGCTCTCAGAGAGTCTTTAACCTTTACCATACCATAATATAAAATACCCGAACGCAGCCATGCTGTCAACTCGTATTACAGTAAATAACAGTTAGAAAAAATGTTTTTATTAGCTTAAATGGCTTTAATGGCACGAATTTACTTTAAATATTGAGCATTCAATTTTTAAAAAATGATTAATAACATAATTTAGAGCATTCATTAAATCCTATACAATGTGTCCTTCCTTCTTATCTCTCTTCATTTAATTAGTAAGAAAGAAATAAATATATTCGTAAGTTTGTTGTGAAAATAGTGTATGATCTCTGTCTTTTATATTACAAATGGTATTTTTACCAACGTATTAATTTTACAATGGATTGAATGGAAAAAATAATTGTTTTTGTACGATTCCCTTTTCATAATTGGTTTTTCACTAGTCATTCCTAAGCGCAAATGTTTTCTTTAGGATTATCTAAAATATGAATTTTAAGATGGTAGAGACCTGTGTTACAGCATGGTTTGGGAAGGGTTAAAGCGTTTTTTTTTTTGGCTTCTATATGAGCGTTTGCCTTGGAATAACTGAGAGTACATTATCTCCTTTGGTTTCAGGCATTCTAATCACGCGGTGAACCTACCGGAGCTGTTGCTGAATGATAATGGCTTCAATGCTCCTTAATTTGGATCCAATCTCCAATCTTACACCCAGTTTGACAGTATTGTTTGTTTTAAGCGGTATCCCTCCGCTCGGTCGAGAATGTTCTTCTTAATAAAATAACAATGAATTTGTGTATTTGGGATGTATGTTTGATAGAAACGAAAAGACTGAAAGATATCGAAAGGAGGGTGACTGCAGGAAACAAAGTGAACGGCGTTTTAAATGGAATTATAGCTAACGGGATCTTGTCAATCGGGGCAAGGTTCACAGTGGAGTTCCGGTACTGACACTGATGTATGGAAGTGAGACCTGGAGCTGGCAGAAGAGTAACGAAAGTATACTGAATGTAGTAGAAATGAGATCACTTAGGCGTGTATATGGTGGATCCATTAATGAAGAAATAAGGAAATAATGTAAAGCTGATCTCAGTATAGTGAGTAATAGTAAGAAACGATCACTCAGGTGGTTTGGTCATATGGAACGGATGAACGAGGAGAGAATGGTAAAAAAGATATATGACGCAAGTGTTGACGGCATCAGAAATAGAGGTCATCCGCGGAAGACTTGACACGACCAGATAAACCAAATACCGGAAGATGAACCTATTAGAAGCCTCAATAATCGGCCAGCTAAGGCGGGTGACGCGCTGAACGGGTAATCGACATATTTGACTCATGCGAATACAAATAGTCTTACGGTTGTAGAATGTGATGACGCACCATGAAATAGGGGGAACTCGTCAGAGGAAGGAATTCGCTTATAGAAAATATTTAATAAATTAAAAATTATTTTCGTTGTGGATCATCTTGGCTGGCACCTACGTATAATTCTCACGGACTGAAATCGAATAAGATCTACGAGAATTATGGTGTCCACAAAGTCCTTTATAAATAATATGTTCATACACTTTTAACAAACTGTGGTTAATTTTCCTGAAGTGTCGTGAGACTGTACAGTAATAAGAAAAAACAAGGACGTTTCATACAAATCGCATAACAAACTTCCCTTATTCTTAGTTTTATAATAATAATAATACCCAATGAGATTCATTATTTTAGTTTCCAGATATTTTCGACAGATATTGCTACATTAGACATATTAAAATTCAGGAGCATTGTAACTGAGAGTTTTGGCAGCAAACTAAAATACCTCATTCGGTGTCCTGCCTGCTATACTAGTATTTTATTGTATTATAGAAAACAGTTATTTCCTGGTATAGTAGTTAGTGCAAACATTATGATATAATAAAAAAAATAGTAAATTGACGACAAATTGTCGAACTTATATGTTGTAGTTCTTTTTCAAATTGATACATTTATTATTCCAAATATAAAAGCTTTTCACCTTTTATACCAAAAATCTCAAATACCTTTGAGTAATATTCGCTAGGAGACGCCAGAAATTAAATCAATTCCTTTTCATTAAATTTGATTAATTATATCAATTGCAACCGACACTGTTGGTGTGGTTTATTTTCACGGATAGGAAATGATCCAGGTTCGAATCCCGGTGGCAACAAAAAAATATTTTCGATAAATTAAATTTTCCTGTATATTTTTCTAATTGATAATAATTTAATTTGTATTAAAATAGCACAGAACTATGTTCTGAAAAACTGCAATATCACAATAATAATGTGTTCTCTTTACTAATAATTAATCAGTTAAATAATTCTAATTAAAAGTAAAGATGCAAAATAAAAACAAAGTAAAAATAATACATTATTTTTAACTATAGAAACATGTTTAAAGTATTAATGTTTTGATAATGCTTTAATTATATAGTAATAGTATAATATATCTGCAATTTGCGTACAAAATCACCACACTAATTATAATATATATATATATATATTTTTTTTTAATTTTTATAATATGCTTTATTGTATAGTGTTGTACATTATTAAAATTACAGATTTTAAAAAAAGCTCACCTCTCCATAAAAGAGACTGGCTCTTGTGCTTGGAGAGGGAGTTACACTAATAATTTATACATTTGTAATCTATAAGTTTTTACGAAAATGGCGCTATACAAATTATCCATTATTATTATTTATTATCTAATTGTTTCTAATTTCTTTTTTAGTTCTTTTATATCCTTTATCTCTTTAATTTTTTTTAACCCCAAGTATATAAAATGTTTCAGATAATGTTTGGAGTTACATTTAGGGATTTTAAAGTATTAATTATGTGCTTGTTTCAAATTTTACAGTGTTATTTTCTTTAAGTAATTGATTTAATTGAGATTTTTTCTAATTGTTTGTGTTGAAAAAGTTGATCTTTTTTTTAATATTACTTTGTTCTCTGTATTATTTTTACCGAGTTCATTATGTTAGTGTATGCTCCTCCCCACCCAATTATTTCACACTGGCGTAGCGAGTTATAAGTTATTTACACTTAAAATTCTTAATCTTATGAACATATGAATACATTTTCTTATTTGTTTCACTGATTCGCTAATGTGACTGCCATTTTAGATGTTGATTAATAATTTAAATATGAATCGAACATATTAATTAGAAAGATATACATATAAAATCATTTATATCGAAAAATATTGTCGTTGCGCCACCGGGATTCGAACCTGGATCTCTTTCCTAACCGGGGAAGGTGCATTATCCAACTATGCTACAGCAACAATATTTTTAGCGTCAATTTTCGAACCTATATGTTACCTTTTTGATATTAATACATTTAATCGTTCCATTATTGAAGGTGCTTAGTTGGATAATGCACCTTCCCCGGTTAGGAAAGAGATCCAGGTTCGAATACCGGTGGCGCAACAACAATATTTTTCGATAAAATTGATTTTATATGTATATCTTTCTAATTAATATATTCAATTCATATTTAATATATATGTATAATATCTTATACGCGATTTCGCACGAATACAATCCCCTTAAGGACATTCCGGCTTCCCCGCGCGCCGGGAGCCGGGAGCCAGCACGCCAGCGAGGCGAGTCGCGACCACCCACCCAGCGTGATTGATAATGCCGAACATTCTTTGTCACGGCTTTTGTTATGTTAATATTGTGCACTGAATACGCCACACGAGTCGCTGTAATTTTATTCTTCTCGGCGCCGATATTCGAAACTAATGACGATTACTCGAGGAGTCTTGTAATTTTTTGCCAATTGTTTCGCGTACAATCAAACGTGCGAACCGTTTATTAGACGTGCACGCTCGCGTGTGACGCGCAGACAGATATATTGCAAGGTGGGTTGAGATATTCGCGGCTGCGCCACACTTCGGGGGCCATGTAACATCCGACAACAATAATTATTAAACTTTCTAAATATGTAGTTTTCATCGACGGTCTTCCTCGCTGGCGTTATGCTGAGCCACCCTGGCGTCCTTCATTATTTTTATTCGATTGGTGGTCTGCTTAATTAGCAAAAGTTTCAGAATTTCAGTTATTTATCAACGCCGGCCTCAGTATGCGGACAATAAAACAATAGATAATCATATTATAGTTTTCAGCAGTGGCGCAACTGAATAAATTGGGCCCCAATGTAAGATTGTATAAAATTAATTAATTGGGAAAGTACAATTAAAAGCCACTGAAGATATAAACACAATTAAAATCTTTTACTATCATTAAATAGTGAAAAAAACCTTTGTTCAACATCATAATTATTGTCTCTCTAACTGCACAATTTTAAAAACAACAAATATCTCGAAGTAATTATCGACAAAAATCTTAAATGGAAAGATCAAATCCGTCGATTTGTAAAAGATTAGAAAATTAATATACATATTTTTAAGAATCAGAACATCTTTATCTATAAAATATTTGTACTTAATATACTGTGCATTTATTCAATCCGTATTACAATATGCCATCATTAGTTGGGGATCAGCTTATAATACTAGCCCGATTCCAGTAAAAAATGTACAAAAACTTATCATAAAAGTAATATAAAAAAAACCCATGATTATAAGTTCCAAGATTTTGTGATCTACTTAAAATAAATTCTATTATTCAAATATTAAAAGAAAAATATAATTTTATTACTGAATGTCGTACTCGGTTTAAATTTGTATTTTCATGCTCAAAAATATACACATAATTTGCACAACACCATTATATGCACATAGGAGAAAAAAAATTAACAGTTTACCCTAAAACGTATTGTATTATTGTAATTATAACAGATTAATAAATAAATTAATTAACGTGTATACTGCAAAAATATTGTTTTATACTAAAAACCTACCAGTTTCAGAAAAATACTTTTCCTTCATCAGGGTAATAATAATCAAAAGTAATCATAACATTATTCACTGTAGTAGAGTAATATCTCACTAAAAAAAAAAATATAG
This sequence comes from Eubasilissa splendida, assembly GCA_031772225.1. Taxonomy (NCBI): domain Eukaryota; kingdom Metazoa; phylum Arthropoda; class Insecta; order Trichoptera; family Phryganeidae; genus Eubasilissa; species Eubasilissa splendida. Next base: position 23,224,093 of record CM062845.1, on the reverse strand, counting down.
CGTGTGTTTAGGCGTGTACGTGCATTTACATCTAAAGCTTCGCTTCGCTTTTCGTAAATTTTTGTCCGCAACCCGTCGGAGAAAATTATCGATACCAAAACTATGTTACGTCAAAGACAGCGCTCATGCGCGAGTGACGTGTGCCGGATGATTTACGGCCCTATCGCGGGCAACAGTACATCGGGTAATACGCCAGATGGGTCGTCCCAGAGTTTGTTCGATAATCGTGAATAAAATTCAAAACCACTTGAGTAATCATAGATAAACGTCGTATATTGCTTCGCTTACGGTTATCGTGTAATGCTAGTTAGTTATTTGCGAATTCCCTGTACAGTGTCAGCTTTTGTTTGTTTCCAGAGACCATGCGATCACGGCCGAACACTTGTTCAATTTAAAAATCTGTATTGTTATCACGGTGAAGTCAAGTGGCCGAATGTCGAATGAGCGAACGCCTTCGCCTTTTTAATTGCAGCCATTTATCAATCTCGCGCACCGCCGGCGATTAGATGCCTCGCGCCTCGCGCCTCACTCCTGACGGCGGCCGCGCGTGACATCACAGCTGCGGATCTGAACTAATAATAGTTCGATAGCGTTATTGAATTACTGACTCTGAAAATTCTCCATCGAGGCGTGCGCGATTAGAAATTCTTTTTATTTTCCGCGGCCCCTGTGCCGCCGTGCGTGCGCGCACTCTGCCCGAGTGGCGACCGATATGTATCGCGAATAAATATAATTTAAGCTCGATAATAACACGAAGACATTTCAACAACTTTTACGATTCTCGTGAGCAGATTCTAGCGTTGAAACTTCAAAAAGATCCAAATATTTACGAATATTAACATATTCCCCGAATTTTACTGTTCGTACGGCGCGTATATACGCACATTGAATTCAATGTGAATGGTTGTCGCTCATTGATCGAAATAGACATTTGCCAGAAGTTTCGCAATACTTCGGCAGTAAAAAGTAAAACGTAAAACAGTGTCAGTCTTTAAGGCGCCTTTGAAATATAGACGGGTACCCACCTACTCGACGACCGTCTCCTACAGTGTTTTAATAGAGTTTTCATCATTCGTCTAATGTTTTACTAGGAAGCTGGTCTTAAAACGCGAGATCGGCACATCTGCCCGCGGGCGCGGCTTATCTGTCAGTCAATTGAGAAGCTGCAGGGTCGGATGAAATTTTCTCAAATCTCAAAAAAAGAAAAACCGAAAGATGAAGATGATTCGAAAAATAAAATTGTCATCTAGATATAATAGATGTCTCACAGAGACGAAGCTCTTATGTTTACATGGAACGTATGGAAGTCTTGGGCATTACAGGGCCGCATAGTTGGTAACAAATAATTGAAATGTTCCAACATGATATCATATATACAACTTCCAAAAATTTGATAGATGTGGTAGCGCGAGTAAATAGGTGAACGTTACATTGTGTAAAGTGATCACTTAAGCCAGGCGACGAGAGGTCGTAAGCCGTGTAATGCCCAAGACTTTCATACTTCCCATGTAAAAATAATAGCTTCGTCTTTGTGAGACATCTATAGATCAAATGCTCTCGTTTGATAATTTATTTATGTGTTACAAAAAAGGTGGAATTAGCGGTGGAACGACACAGGATGATGAACAAAAGCGATCTAATGTTACGAGCGGGTAATTTATTCTGGATTATTTCTGCCACTAGTTTTCTTTTGAGTTGCAAGTTAAGCTCAAAAGAAACCTCCGTATTTTTTAACATCCAAATAGAGCCAATAGCTGTGACGGCTTTATGTTGAAACAAACTGAACTCAGTGCAGCGGCATATACACTTTAGTTGATGTATAAGTCAACTGTATTACCACCTATGCGAACTCTACATTTGAATGCCTGTTATAGATGAACATTCACAGTAGTCCTGAGACAGCCCGCTTATACATGGTTTCTGTCTCGACAAAAGGACCTGTAGATTGTCGATCGTACTTGTACAGTATTGTCAGGTTAAGACTTGTCACTTCATTATCATTTTTAAATTTTCTCACATCTCGCACGAGCCTCACGTAGAACAACCCAGAGTAAATTCAATTATAACATCTACAGTCAGTCCTCTCTTAATATCCAAGTTCCGTTCCGCCGGTCGGTAAACGAACTCTTCACTATATTATTTCATTTCATTGAAAGATGTAAAGATTTATAATTTGTGAACACTGCTTTATCGAATGAACGTACACTATAAAGGGGCACCAGACTCACCCTTTGCTGGAACCGTTGTGGAAGTTTGCAACATCTTTTATCGGTTCCACACACAATGCTACAGTAACGCGAATTTTTCAATTAATAAACAAAAAAAAACAAAAGCTAATGTAAGAAATGTATATTTTAGTTAGAAGCAAAACGAACAAAGGTTTGAGTTTAGACCTTCCTGCGCCCTTTTAAGTGCCACCTTTATTTACTTTTAGATACAGGTATATACAATATCAATATTACAAATAAACAGATAATGTAAGGAAGGACATAAACCAGTGGGTACAAGACAGCCATCAAAGGGCTTACTAGCCAATACACTCTCCCATGAAGGGACACCATACACGGTACAGGCCAACGGAGTTACGCACGATTTTTTTTGTTTTAAAAATTTGATTCGATCATATGAAAAGTGAAGTGTCCGCGTTCTCGCTGACACGATCTTGTCATCATCTGCCTAAATGTAAATTAAGGCGAGGTGTTCCCTGACGTCATCAACATAGTTCGATGGGCGCTCACTTGGCGCTAGATGTAGACGACGCGACACATCTTATAACATTGATGGGCGTACCATAACGATCGTAAGCGTGAGCGGTCCTCATCCCCTATCAATGTTCTCCGCAGAATCGTCATCATGACCTGAACACGACAAAGCGATCCAAATTCATAATATTGCTTTTGTAACAGCTGATGAAGAATGTTTTAATTGTTTTCCGACTGGTCCCAGAGCCACTCCTGGGCAAATTGGCACAAGGCCTTCATGATCTAGTCTGATTGAGCATTATGTTATGGCGGCGAGCTGTGCAAGTCTTAAAATTATCGCTCCAACATTAACTCAATCTGTGTGGTGTGCCATTTACCATTATTATTATTAACACTTCTTGAATATTTGACTGGGTCATTTTTTCAATTATCGGCGCGTTTTGTATCCCGCGCCGATTCTTCGAGTTGACACGTCTCGCCACAAAAAAAAAATGACAGAAATAATTGACATCTCGGAAGATGGAGTGAGCGACAACAGGCATCTCTTACCCACATCGCCTTTTCTCATTTCTCTGACCACCTATTTATCATCATCACTGTTATAACCGAGGCAGACGCGGATCTAGACAATTTCTACAATTCATTTTGAAGCTGGGGAGTTTGTTATGTGTATCGTCTCAAAATAATACGAAAACTTTAGGTCAGCGTGTGCATTGTGCCAAAAATGACACCATTAGTATATAAATTTACCAATTATAAACAAAAAATAATATAAAATATTATTGTATCCATATTTTATATTATTATAACCTGCAATAAATTCAAATTACTTTTTTCGTAAATGTGTACATCATAGAGACGAGTTAAAATATAATTTAGATATAGCATCAATAATTAATTGATTTTTTAGCCATTTTTATTCATTTATAATAATGTTTATCTATGTTTCAATAATTTCGACAACATTCTATACTCGTACAGTGTTCCTTGACATATAGATTCTAGAACGTTCGAGATTTTTTCAAAGTTCTAGTTTATTCCATTTTTATCCAATTTTTTGGAGCTCTGTATTTATGAGAAAATGTACGACAGATGTCGCCATAAGATAAACACAAGATTACATAAAAAAATGCGATACTAAATTTGGACGCTTTTTATTATTTCACTTTGAATTATTATTAATATATCCAGGTTCGAATCCCGGTAGCGCAAAAACAATATTTTTCGACAAAATTGATTTTATATGTATATATCTTTCTAATTAATACATTAAATTAGTATTTAAAACATCACAGACCGTCTGTTATGAATAATTACAACTTCACAATAAGAATGGGTTCTCCTTAATAGTAATAATACTTATGTGACACGTATTCCATGTACCCGAGCACCCTGACCCCAATTTCTCCCTTAGGGAAGGTTAGGTTACAAGCGAAAGACTTAGTGACGTAATGAAAGGCTAAGTAGTAACTATGTAAATAAACATGTTATATTTAATAAATAAAATACATTTTTATTGTGATGTTATAATTACAGAATATAGTTTTGTGATATTTAAAAAAACATACTGTATATTTTGTATTTGGTTTGTGATAATATTATTATACATTTCTCAAATGCAAAGCTTATTGATTACGTGACGGATTATTATGATTCTCCCTTTTTTAAAAAAAAAGAAAAAAGTATTTACATACAATTACATGTGCACGGAATTCATCGAACCGAGTTACATACTTATGATCTGTAAATAGAACTAACTCGCTAGTATGTCACTTTTAATAAGTTTCAAAATTGAGTCAGCTATCGGAATCGGATTCCGATTACAAAATGTAGCCCTCTTTCGAGAAAAAATTTCTCTCAACTATCGATTGTTTAAATAATAAATGCTTGTCACAATTTAACAAAGGACATAGAAATTCGATCGATAACAGTTTTGCGAGACTACCCACATCTACAGTGACTGCCACCTGGCACTTGGTTGGCGGGGGTCACCGAACACAAAGAACTACATTACCGTACCAACGACTAATATTCAAGAGAATAAAATAACACAGACATATTTAAACTAGTTTCGCACATACTAGGTATCAAAAATAAATATAACTAACGAATGTTTGAAATTAACTAAATCCACAGACGAGATTCCTTTCTGTTTCGTTATGGCCCGTGTCCGAGAATGAGATTTTCGACTCGAGACAATCTTTGGGATCGCGTTCCCGTGAACAAAAATAAGTCTCGCTGTCAAATCGAACGTCGTGTACCCGTTTTGAATTTCGAGATGATACGATCTGATATAGTTTATCTTTAGATCAAAATCTCAACGCGTGTATATTACTCTACTACTACAGAGATTTAGTTAGGTACTGAGTTTTATTCCAAATAAATCTCTGAGATTTATCTTATTCTGTGGTCACATAATTATTAATAATTGATTTTTTAAATAAATAGAATTCATGATTATGATTGTTCAGTAAGTTGTATTTTGAATATAAAAATCAATCGCTAAGTCTTGTTTAGAATATATATTAATTAGAAAGATATACATATAAAATCAATTTTATCAAAAAATATTGTTGTTGCGCTACCGGGATTCGAAGCTGGATCTCTTTCCAAGCCGGGAAAAAAGGTGTATTATCCAACTATGCTACAGCGACAGAACTTTTGACGACATATTTTCGAACCTACATGTTACACTCTTCAAATTAATACATCCATTATTTGAAAGCCATCTACTTTGTTTTTACGGAATCTCAAATACCTTTGAGTAAACCGATAGCAGACGCCAAAATTAACAATTCATTGTTTTTAAATTTTGGACACATTGATACAACATATATTTTATTAAGGAGAACACATTCTTATTGTGAAGTTGTCATTATTTTAATATATCACATTCACAACTTTTCAACACAACACTTCACTTCACTTCACAATTAGAATGTGTTCTTCTAATGAAATATATACTGTTGCAAAACAGTAATGAGTAGGTATTATAAAATTCATCACAATTAACTTGTTTGGTTTAGCAGTGAGACCCCCCCGCTTGCAGTGGCGTAAGTGAAAAATACCCCCCTTTTATATGTATTGTATATAAGAAGTGTGAATATGAAGTACAACATCGTAATAATAGTAGAATAAATTAGAGCCTTACCTCCTTTAATATTAACTATTGTTTTAAAAATACAAAAGTTTTGTTTTAGGTACTTGCAACTAAAAAAAATCACTGCTCCGTTTTACGCCTATTTCGGTCAATAATCCGACATATTAAATGGATATTTTCCTAATGCAGTGAGAAATAATTTTTTGTATTTTATTGTCATTTTTCTCACTGCGGTGTATTTAAAAAAATATTAGTCTGGGAATAGTATCGATACAAAAAGTGCTGTAGGGCACGGACGCACTTTTGGGCCTCTACCTAACGTGACCCAATGCGCGGTTGTTACACATGCATGTTACGCCACTGCCCGCATATTGACCAAGAGATCGAGGGCTTAATTCTCGTTCTGGGAGAAAAGCAAAATACAATTATTAGCAATACTTAAATATGTCCAAGAGCATACAATTACTGGATTTTTACATACATAGGCGCTGTTATTAAACAAATATCAGATATCTCATAGAGATAAAGCTATTTTTTATTATATTTAAAAGGAAAATATATGAAAGTATGGAGTAATTACAGGACTTACGACCTGCCTTCGGCTGGCTTAAGTGATATATATATAACGTTCACCAATTCTTACCCCTCAATCTCCACATTCATCAAATTTTTGAAAGTCGTATATATGTTAGTATGTGGACTCGCCATCTATGGACCAAGTTTGATAATTAATTTCTCCCTTTTTTTAAACAGCATATATATCATCACTATAAAAATCTGTTTTTTTTTTTAAATAATTTTAAAGCAATATTCTTTATTTGTAAAATGTTTTGTAACATATTATACTAGGATACGCCTGAAAGATCAATATTTTTAAATTTTTTATATATTTTATTATTTAATACTTCCATATATTTTCCATTAAGTATAATAAAAAATAGCTTTGTCTCTATGAGATATCTGATATTCATTTGAAATACGCTTAGTTTGGTTTATAAAATAGTGATATTCATGACACAAATTCTACGTACGCCACAGATCATTTAGTAAAAAGGTCAATTAAAAATAGAGGCACCTATTTTATACAAACGATTCCAAAAATAAATACATAATAAATACTATTTTACCTTGAATTCAAGAAACTACTCCGCGCTATTTAAATGCTGAAACTAATCGAAAAAAGATCTAAGGAAACAATACGCGTGAAGGTTATGTAAGGCATAAACTGTTGAAAGCTTTTCAGTGTAACAATATCAGAACACCTTTTATTATTCTTTAGAACTTATACTGAGTGTTAGATGACGGATTCAACGTATACCCATATGGGTTCACACCAGTTTTTAAATACAACGGAAACCTGTAGCAGAGCTGTTCGTTATACAGCATGTAACAAACACAGTCCACGATATTTTAAATTATCTGACAAAATTACATGTCGAAAATATTCAAAGAGTATGTATATATTAAGGAAGTTGCATTTTCAGAACATAGTTCTGTGTTATTATTAACTAATTACATTTGTTTACGCGTCTTGTTAATTAGATTGCCACCATTTGGTTTGAGAGTATTGCCGCCCTTTTTTCGGAAAGCTAAGAAGACGGTAAATTATAGGCATTTAATTACATTCCGTGCTTCGACCAGTTGAGGGGTCCAAATAAACATAAATAAAGATATACAACAACAAAAAGATAGATATAAAAAAAAAGAAGACAACCCAGCTAAAAGAACAATATCGGACCAGAAAGACAGCAAAATTAAAAAGGTTAGGGTAGTTCATATATCATATGTGTGCTTATTGTTAATCGGATACCTGGGAACCAGCTATCGAAGGCATTTATATAAACAACATTAATCAACTAAAAAGATATACGGAAAAAAATCGATCTATTGAAAAAAAAACTAGCGAAATTGACACATTATTAGTCTATACCATTTCTTTAGGTCCTAAAAATCTAATAAAAAAACAGAAAATAGAAATAAGAATAAAAAATAGAATTAATAACACATTTCAATTAATCGAAATACTCGCACAACTATGACTTTTTTTTAAATGCTTATATCTCTGAAACGGTTGACATTAGGCACACGCAGCTTGAACATTTTCGACTCATATTTTTAATAAGTATTTATCCCTAAAATATTTCAGGGTTTTAAATCCAGTATATATGCTCAACACGGTCGGAATAATAATTAACATAATATAAACAACTTGTTTTTTGATTCTACTAATTTAATTTATTGAATTTTCACCTTGAAACACGCGTCTCAAATAAATTAAATGCGTAAAATCAAAAAACAAGTGTTTTATTTGATTATGTAATTTTACAAACTTACCTCGGAAACCTATACGCTGGATGGGTGGGGAGAATATTTGCGATTTCCAAAGTTATTTCAGCAAACCGATCAATAATTTTTTTGGGGGGCATCACTAATTATAGGATTCACTAGAAATTAAACTAAATATTTGCTGTGTTTCTTAAGTATTAAGATTCAATAGAATTTAAGAGCGACTGTCTAATTTTTAAATATATTATATCAACATTATGATTACAAAGCGAAATGTATCGGAATAAGAAAAAATAAACATATTATATGTATTATACATATCTCGTCAAAAGAATTTTTAGCGAGATACGTGTGTTTATTTTTTCCTATCCAGCGGGATACACAACATTTTTTCTTCAAAGTATCATTAAAATAAATGTACCTCACTTATTACATTAGATAAAATAAACTTTGTATTTAACTACCGGTGTCGTATTACTGACAACCTGTGTATCTAATTTTTATTCCATCGGCACAAAGATAGCTTTAGGAATTTGGTCCACAAATCTAGAAATAAAAAAAACCTGATGCGAGTGTTTTTCAGACTAGTTATCTATTTTAATCTCCACCATCTTCATCATCATCATAATCATTATAATCATCATTTGAAGCTACAGGCTATGGAGGTCCAAAGCCGACTGCAGAAACGTATTCCAGGCATCCCTGTCTCGAGTCAAATCTCTCTAGTACGAAACCTTCAATCATTGTGATAAAAATACTAAATAAATAAATCTGTATATTATATTATTTAAGTCATTTAGAATAACTATTCGATATTTTTTTAAGTAAATAAGAATAACTAAATAATTTATTAAAAATTAAATGGAAACGGTCTATCAAATACAACTGATGTACAATTTAAACTTATTCTTAACACGACTTCGACACAAAATTTTGACGCCGAGTCACGCCAAGTAAAGCGGTTTGGGTATTGGCTAAGTGTACGCCACCGTGCATTACGTTTCTAGCGCAATATAATTGATTTATAATGAATAATATATTGTACAATTGGTTTGTATTTTTATTCATTTTGAAACAAGAGAAGGAATATAAATGGCGTCATCAAATATGACAACATTTTTAACGGTTATTACTTTTTGACGGCCAAGCCCATGGCAGTTAAAAGTTACTGTTCAGATTAGTCAGGTACCTATAATCACATGTAAGCCTTTAGGGAGCCCTTGTCCACGCATGAGATTTCTCTCGGAGATTCGACTCTAGTGTACATAATGGGCAATGCAGAATTCAGCGCACAACGATTTATGACACATCTAATACATCCGTATCTATACTGGTTCTCAGAGACTAAATTCATTTCTCTCTCTGATCCCTGATCTGTAACAGATTTCTCAATCTTTTCGCGCATACGGGCGTCGCGGATGGCTCGAATAAAGCGCAATCTAAAAGTCCAATTTTTGACCATTTTTTAGAACAGCTGGGACCGTATACCGACAATAACGCGACGAATGTTGGCTTCCAAATCGTCTATCGTCTCTGGTTTATCGGCGTAGACTAGCGACTTCATATATCTTCACATAAAATAATTCAAAGGTGTTAAATCACACGATCTTGGAGGCCAAGGATTACAGGTCCATTACGCGAAATTATACGCTCATCGAATATTTCCTTCAATAAATTGATTGTGGCGCGCCCTTTGTGGCATGTTGCGCCTTCTTGTTGAAACCACAGCTCATCCACATTAATATCATTCAATTGGGGAACGAAAAAGTCAGTCATCGTGGATCTATTGCTGTGCACGATGGCGAATCGACTCATTCAGGTCTTCCTCAATTCTACGCTCCACTGCAGCAACAGTTTCTTCGGTGCGCACTGTACGACGTCACTGCGGATGCGCATTATCAATTAGAGTATGCGAAGTGCAAAAATAATCCATGTTTATTCGAATTACTGGCTCGGATGGACGATTATGTCAACCATTAAAATGGACGTAGCGCACGGTAAGTTTCGCGAACTGAACCACGAATTTCGAACTAAATTTGCCCAATATGTAAGAGTTGTTCCGGTATAAGTCTATTCATGGTGAAATGGCAAACCAAACTGAGCACAAATCAGCTGTCAGCTGTTGCTAATTCGAAAAACAAACATCCAAAAAAAAACACCCTTTATAATGCTAAATGTAATGACTTCTTCACCGTTACTTTTTACAGATAATGAAAAAATATATATAATTATTATTATACAGGGTGGCGCAAAATTAATCACCCTATCGGAAGATGTTATAATTTTTACAAAAGGCGTCGTATGAACTAGACAGCTGCAGTTTACAAACAGACAAGCAATGAAGCAGCCACTTGACGGATATCATCTTTTTCACTTAACAGAAAAAATTTGAATGGTCCAAATAAAGAATTTTTATTTAATAAAAAAGTTATTCAAAAACAAAATTTGATGATTAATTTTGCGCCATCCTGTATTTCAGTAAATGTATTAGTAGAATGTCCAATGCATGCTGATAATTTTGTATAAATAGTATTGGCTATGTAGGTTGTATTTCATATATTCTATTTAACTAAGTTGATATTTATGATGATTCTATACAAGGGGTAGAGGCTGAAGGTGCACTACATTTAACTTTACAATTAACAAAAGCTACTTACAAAATGGAAAATTCCCACTAAAAAGTTACACAAAATTACTTTCTTTCTTTTTTTAAAGGAGAACACATTATTATTGTGAAGTTGCAATTTTTACAGAACACAGGTCTGTGATATTTTTTATGCAAATTAAATATATTAATTAGAAAGATACACATAATACAATTAATTTATCATCCGGAGAAATGCATTAACTGATTATGCTACACCAACAGAGTGAGCTGACGACAAATTTTCGAACGTATATGTTGCACTTTCAAATTGATACATCTGTCGTTCCATTATTTGAAAGCCATATTCTTAATATTGAGATTATGTGAAATAGTAATTTATGAGAAGAGAAAATTAACCTTCGGAAACATAATTTTTAAAATGAAATTGTGATCGGTACTCGGTACTCACAACCACAATACTAGACATATAATAATAGTATTTTAAAGGATGACATGATAGGCTCTTCAAGAGTGATTTGTGCCAGTAATCAAGTTAAAACTTTATTTTATAGAAAAAAGTACAATACTATTGTAGAATAGGAAATATTACATTACAAGTCAATACCATTGTCGTTCAAAAATTTGATATTATATAGATTAAATGTGGCGAGTTCAGGGAAAGATGACACAAGTTAATCGGGAGTTGAAAATTACCATTGATGAGATAAAAAAAAACCTGTGATCCGCAATGAACAGGCAATAAAGACATGGTCAAGGGTTTACTTTTCGGAACCACAATCACATTGGGGAATCTATTAAGTTCAATCTGAATAAATGTGACGCTACCTGGCAATGCCCAATTCTTATACTAGAAATATTTAATGTTGTTCTTTTGGAAACTTTCCTTTTGGAGAACCAGGGAGTGCGGGGAATAGATCTTTGACTTATTTTAAGCCGATTACCTTATGATTATTTGGATCCATCCATTGTGCAGTCCAGATAGGATTCGTACGTTGTTTTACCATATTAAGTCTGTTGTATATCGGGATATGGAATTGATGAGGGAAAACTCCGAAAAGAGTGGCCTCCTTAGTCAGTTTATCAGCACATTCATTCTTTGAATTAATATATAGTATCCTCCTTTTTCCTTAAAATGCCCTCCTTTCTTGGTCTATACTGCTTCACATACTCTAATCACCCGCGGTAATAAAATAGTTATCAATGATAACGTAAATCTATACAATTTGTTGTCTGGTTTCATTCCTCTAATCCCATAAATAGGTAATATTCGCATTGTCTGCAGTATATAAGATTATTAACATAGTTTTCGTTCTATAGAGGGCTCAACCAAAACTTTAAAATGTTCAAACTGCCCACCTCGACACGGGCTCTGATCTAGTGGCGTGGGCAAGTAACACATTCAAAATGTAATGCAATAAAATAAATACATTTTAGAAATAGTGCGTTTGTAATAGTATTGTAAAACTAAAGAGGTTCGCGTCTCGACTACTCGTAATACACAAACACGTTGTGTATTTAGTATCTTTGTAGACGCCGACGAGGCAGAAATATGTAAGAAAAAACATGTACTATGCAGGGGTGGTTATGTTGTCTTTTATATGTAATAAAAGCTTGCATCTTATATTAGAAATGTACTTGATTTCACAGTAGATTGTCTTCCTTTTATATTTTTGCATCTGGTAGCCCTAGCCCTAGCCACACTGGACTAATCAATTATGGAGGCATATTTACAAACAGAAGGATATGCAATGATTATGATAATGGTTTGACTCTATATTTCAGATCATAATCCGTATTCGGGTAGTTCAAAATTTACCTTGTCTACAGTGAGGAACGGAAGAAATTGTGACGTAACGTGAAGTAAAGGGCTGCGGGTACAGCCTCCCACCCCGCAGAGTACTATGCGCGGAATCGTCATACTGTCGGGGTGTGTCCACGCACGCCACACAACTATTGTATACTAATATAATGACAACCTACCAGAATGCACAAAATAAACTAGAACGGAGACTTAATTTTAAAAAAAACAATGAAATAATGATGTTGCAGCCTCGCTCTGAAGACGAAAGACTTCATGTTAGCAAAAATGCTATAAATTATCTTGATATGTCCATCAACAATGTCAATCAAGAACATATGTAGAATATCTATGCAATGAAATTGTTTGGAAGTCCAAGTCTCTAAAGAAGAAGCAATTTTGTTATAGAGAGATGGAGTCCAAGGAGACTAAATCTTTGATGGGGGCCCAAAAAATAATAAAACATACAGTATTAACCCATTCCCCGCGGGTGACCCAAATATGTGTCGCCGTGTTTCGCCCGCCGCTAGTGCGTACATACGCGCTGAGGAGCAGTGAAAATCGTACCAAAATTATTTGGAATCTTTATCCTATCAACATCTGTCGATATTTGTTAAGGATTGTTAGCCACCTTATAAACAGACACGAAATAATAATCGTATCATCCAGTATCGCTCAGATATTCAAATTTTAAAACTCTGTTAATGTGTATAGAATGTAATGCATTTCAAACTATAGAGTTAAATAAAATGTCAGTATTTAAAAACTTGTAAATAGTATGCATTAGCCTCAGAAATCAGCTAATAATCAGAAAAAAAATGGCGCTAGTGTAGATAATTTTGTTTACGTTATTTTGTAATTATGGTTCTGATTTTTGTATTTATTTATGTTCGTGAGGATACTGAGAACCTTTGCTATCGATTACTTAAAAACGAATCATAAATTTGTAGCATTATCGTCGTAAATTATGGTGCCACCAAAGAGTGCCGCGTATGAAAGATGTTATGCGTATTTATGAACGCGATCAATGAGTTAAGTATCTCAAAAAAATAGTATAAAGTCATCAAATAGATTAATATAACTTTCATTTTGACAACGGGGCAGGTTGAACCTCCAACTAATTTTCCAGGACACGGATATCACTATTTTTTTATCATTGTAATGACTCGTGTCCACGGAGTGAGACACGATGAGATGTATCTCAGATATAGAAGAGATTAATGTCTATATCGTGTACACGTGTTAAGATTTTGTTCAGGAGATCAGCTCGAGATTGGTAGAAAGAAACAACAACTTAAACCCGTATACACGACGTTCGATTTGACAGCGAGATTCGACACGTGCGCGTAAACGTCACTTAACATATATACTCGATTTATTTTGTAAATTAGAACTGAATTTGAGTGAACTGTGTGTGTGTATTGAGTCGTCTCAGAAAAATGTCGTCATGGGAGCGCGGAGACACGGAGCATACAGGATAGCGTGTTAAAATGGAGAAATTTCGTCGAAAGCAAATAACACAATAAGAGATCCGCGTGCGCGCGCACTCCGTGACGCGTCATTGTCTGCATTTGACATAATGCGCTTTCCTCCAGCGGCAGTGCCGGCCGTGCACTTCCGCGATCGTTTGAAGGGCCAATCATTGGCTATGGGGGAGCACGCCGTTTGCGCTCCATGTAGATGGTCCTAGACAATGTTGACTGCTCCCGATTGCACAATTTGTGTTAGTGTAACGATATTATTACGCACTTGTGAAGTTATCTAAGGTTGATTGCGATTAGACTCTAGTCATAAAGATAGTGCTGCATCTGACGGACATGTTTACATTAAAGAAAAACAACAATTAAATCATTATTACACCGTTACCTTAATATACATTATTAGCCTTTTGCTCTTCGACGCACATCGACTGAAGTGCAACTTTATAATGTTTTTAAATACACAAACATTTTTGCGACTGCGAGCTTAAGCTTCCACTTTAAATTGTGAGATTTTCATATAAGTAAATGAATTCGGTCCACGAAGGATATTACTAAAAAGATATTTGTTCAAATAGCCCGACGTAATGTATCGGTTTCCTTTCAAAGTTTCCTATAAGAAAAGCGTTAGATACATAGCTAAGCTTTAATTTATATTCAATTATTATCATCATCATTAGTCGTTTTCACTGCTAGATGAAGGCCTCCCAAATGCCTCTCACTTTTCTCTGTCCATTGGTATACGCTGCCGTTTCTGTTATGATATTCCCGCAGAGTTTGATGAGTTCATCCAGGGTGGCGGTTGTCTACCCTCGGGTACCCTTGGATGATCGCATTTGTCTAACGTTTGTCGGTCCTCCGAGTGATTACCATTTCATTTTTAGTTTTTATATTGCCCTTTCATATTAGACTATACACAACCCGTATCTTACACAAAATACGGCGATTTTATCTCTGGTAGGCGACACCTCGTTTTGTGGATTTGATAATAGATAAACATTACTATTTTGGCGTGAATGAAGTGTTCTTGTATGTGTATACTAATACTAACACGAATGAGGTACCGCGACTAACAATGGAGGTGCCTCTCGTCCGAGTTGTTACCGTTGGTTGTGAATCCCGCATTGGTTCGCCTGGAATTCGCTCGCGCATTCAGGGAGCCGATTCACCGACTTGACAACTTGACAAATTTCAAACATACAACGACTTTCTGAAGCCAACCTGAATTCGTGACATGCGTTTTCGTAGAACATCAATACGTCATTTAACGATTTGTAATACGTTTAAAATTCAAAATTGCGGCAGAACTCGCAGTTTTATTTAAACATTACATTTAATAATTCGCATAAATGATGGTATTTTGTTTGGAAAACTTGGCGTGGATTAATATTAACGGCGATCAAAAAGTAATAACCGCCATTTGAGGCAGCGAGAGGTAATGTACGGGCAGATAACGACCGCGCCGAGTCGAGACGCGGCGGCGAATCGGCGGTGAACCGGCGGTGAATCGGCGGCCCGGCCGCAGTCGGCGGCGAGCGGCGCAGCCAGGCATTGTCCACGCGACTCGTGCACGGGCGGTTGACATTACCGATTTCATATTTACTATTTCGCGTTCATTCCGTTCGGCGGCGTCGTGGCGCGCCATCTCCTCCGCGGCTGACGGCCCTCTTGGCACCTCTCGGCGGGAACTTTTCTATTTTGAATTTGAACGTCGAACGCGGAGCTGCGGCTTGTCAAATATTTTCGCGCGTTTAATTTTCCGAGCGATTTGCATCTTGAATCGCGATTGGCAAACTTTGATTTTGATATCGTTCTAAATCCAACACCGGCCGAATTGCAGATGCGAGGCTGGCCGTCGCGCATTCCCCCGGCGGCTTCTGCAGTTGGAGTGCAGTTGTTTTAATAAAAAACGTGGTACTTCTGACTTTTCCAGTTCAATTGTACCGGTTGGCTCGTGAGTTGTGTGCACACCGCGTAAGTACCTACCCATTCCATATTGATTCAGTGTGCTGAAAAATTGTTTGGTATTATAACACAGGTTGGCATTTTTACTTTACCGCAATAAATTAAGCGAGACGAGACTGAAATGTCAACAGTGTACATCTACTGACATAACACTATCGATACAAGTGGTGTTGTATGATATTTTGTCCGATGCAAAATTATTTACATGTGAAAAATTTACTTACTATCATTTTATTAACGTTAAATAGATCAGATACAATGTTGTTGATAAAATTTTGTATAATTAAATCAACTTTGCCATAAAACATTTAAAAAAAAACCCCATCATAATGAGTTTTCCTTAAATATTTCTATAATCATAAATACAAGATTCCAATATAAACTTCCAGTAGGTGTAATTTATGGTTTTTTATTAAATTAATAACAGTAAAACTATTTGATTTGGTCGGTTCGTGTTGAATCTATCTCTATATATATCTTATTTAAAAATATGATAGACACCTAGGCACTAGAAGCATTTATTTTTAAATCAAATGAAAAAATTATTTACTGTCTCGCTGTGCGATTTCCTATAGTTCGTGTAATGTGAGAGCAATATTCTCGACAAGATCAATGCCAAGTAACCGATACCCGATTGATGGTCAGCGGACCGTCACGAAAATATTGTGGTCCAGCCCAGAATCTTTATTACCGGACCGTTATTTAGGAAGTTTCAATTGTTATTAGGGACAATTGCTCTAGGCCGAACGGCCAGGCGTATCGCATCTCGACTACATATGAGATTTAATCGTGTCAATTTACAAAAATACACAATTTTTTATTATACGATTCCATAATACACAGATGCGTACGTATTATGTACTGTTGGGATACATTTTTATTACTCCAACGTTTTATATAATATATGTGTATATGTACTCATGTAATGTTAGTACGTAAATATGTAAATTCGAATTTCTTGCACGTAATAGGGTGCACCTACTATGCGCACGTAGTAAAAACATGTCAATGATTTGTAATGCGCGATGTTAAAAAGTGGACGAGTTACGTCAATATTATACATATACTTCAATAATAAATACTCAAGTAATACGGTCAAGATGATAACGCATCAACAAATCTAATCGGTTCTCTAATAAACCACTTCGCAGATCTCACAGCATCCTAAATAACAAAAAATGTAACCAAATCTAAAATACATACAATATAAAATCAATTTTATCGAAAAATTCGAACATGGAATTCGTTTCCAATCCGGGAAAGGTGCATTACCAACGCGACAGTACATTTGTCGACAAATTTTCGAACCCATATGTTACACTTTTCAAATTAATACATCTATCGTTCCATTATTTGAAAGTCATTTTTGTTTTTACGGAAAATCAAATACCTTTGAGTAAACCGATAGCAGACGTCAGAATTAACAATTTATTTTTATTAAATTTTGGACACACTGATACAACTTATATAATATTAAGGAGAACACATTCTTATTGTGAAGTATTCAGAACATAGGTATGTGATATTTTAAATACAAATTAAATGTATTAATTAGAAAGATATACATATAAAATCCATTTTATCGAAAATTATTGTTGTTGCGTTATCGGGATTCGAATTTGAATCTCTTTTATCCAATCCGCTATTTTATATGTATATCTCTCTAATTAATACATTTAATTTGTATTTAAAATATCACAGACCTGTGTTTTGAATAATTACAACTTCACAATAAGAATGTGTTCTTAATAAATCTAGAATGTTTGTGGAAGATCGCATGTTAAATAAATAATAATTAATCAAAAAGAAAAGATTTTTTCAATTAAACTAAAACCTGCATGTCATCCATACATTTTGAAATGCTGAAACAATTTTATAACTAATAATTATATAGTATAAATAATAATAAAAATGAAGATAGTTATTAAACGTTTCATATAATATCTCTACCCTTAGTATTTCGATAAAATTAATTAATTTAACTACTATTATTAGAACAATATCAAATATTTGTAGAATGAGAATTGGGCATTGCCAGGTAGCCTCACATTTATTCAGATTGAACTCAATAGATTCCCCAATGTGTGAGTGTGGTGCCGAGGAGTAAAACCTTGACCATGTCTTTTTTGCCTGTCCATTGCGGATCGCAGGTTTTTTTAACAGTAATCTCGTCAATGGTAATTTTCAACTCCCGGTTAACTTGTGTCATCATCTTTCCCTTAACTCGCCACATTTAATCTATATAATAGCAAATTTTTTGAACGACAATGGTATTGACTTGTAATATAATATTTTCTATTCTATAATATTTTTGTACTATTTTCTATTAAATGAAGTTTTATCTTGATTACTGGCACAAATCACTCTTGAAGGGTGGATTGCCTATTTAAAATAAGAAGAAGAAGAACTACTGTCATTGAAATTGTTAATTTTCTAATAGTAATTAAATTTGTGGATTCTCAATAGGTGAAATTCAGATTCAATGAAATTCAACATCCTAGAGTGCATGCGTTAGATAAGTTAGATGCGTTGTGAAAATATATCCAACTACAAGATAGATTAGGTCAGATCAGCCCAATCGAAACTAGGTACTGCTACAGGTGCTTCACGTAATATCTGTATGCACCATACATATCTTTCAGCGAATAGCGTTTCTAACCTAGGTATACCAATCTATACTCGTATACCAGAGTGATATGAAAGGGAAGGATACTTGGTTACTGTACTATCACTAACTGTGTAGGCTTTGTGTATATTATTTTTGTCAATGCTACTATGTTTCTTTTTAATTTTTATTGTTTTCTGGAAATTATACTATGTTTTTTAAACCTGTCTTCTCTAGGTCAGGCCTTGTCTGAGTGTAAAATCGCCAAAATATCTGCTTGTATTTAAAAAAAAAATTAACACGTATTACAAAATTGTAACTCATAAACTAACACAAGCTTTATTCCAAAAAAAATTTTGTACTATCCATTATTAACAGTTTACATTCCATTAAATGATAATATTACCAGTCAATTTTTATATAGCTGACTGATAAAACACAATAATAATAATAATGATTATTGGCATAGGATTTTATTCATACATAAATTTCGAAATCAAATATCTAAACACCTACCACAAAACATTAAACCGGCATTTTATATAAATAATATTATAGGAAAATTACTCATAAATTTCAAAGCCATAGATGATAAATTTAATAATTCCAGTGTTTAATATATTGAAAAAACAAGTCAAAATTTTAACATAACATTTCAGAATTTTCCAATCATTTATTAGAAAATTATCATACTTTTGATAAAAATACGGGATTGTCTGTTTTGCGTATAAACAATATTGGTCTAATAATTTACCCAATTAATAATTAGATCCAACTAAATTTAACCACAAGTCCTGTTCTAAAAACAATTCCTAAAAATTAAATAATTCTCTAATGATTTTGTATCATTAAGTCAATTTCTACATCTTTCTTTGTCGTAACTATTTAAAAGATTAGAATAAAGAGACATGCATGGTTTCAGTTAGTTAATTTGACATCCTGGTGAAGGCGGTGGTATTTTCTAAAACCGGTTAGTGTATTAAAATAACTCATTAAGTGGTTAAAAGTTGAGTTGAGTAGCTTGTTGGTGTAGTGGTTAAGACGCTGGCCTAGTGATCTAGTGGTCGATGGTTCACGCCTCGTTCCAGGACACCGGCAAGTTAGTCCTATTTTCATAGTACAATCGTTTAGCTTGGTTTGAAAATAGTAAGAATATTGATGTGACATGTATATTTAAAAAAATCAATCTAATGCCTTAATTAAAAAATTGGAAAATAGATATTTTCAATTTCATTCCACGTTTATTTCATCATTTTGTGATTTTATTTATTCAAACATTTAACTTATTTTTAAAAATAACATATTTTTGTCGTTAAGTTGTATTCTAAAAATTGTTATGTGATATTAATTAATGCAATTTAAACTGATCAATTAGAAAGATATACAGAAATAAATCTATTTATCGAAAAAATAATTAATATATATTGGTTGACGCATTTTTACAAATAGGAAAAGGTCCAGTTTTGTAAACCGGGTAGTAACTAAAATATTTTTTCGATAATATTCTTTTACTGTATATCTTTTTAGTTGATTAATTTAATCTGGATTTAACTTAATTGAAATATAGAAACAATATCGATGTGACATGTTTTAATTAAATTAAATTAAAATTAAATTTTAATGTTTTCGAACGAGCGTAGCGCCTGAAATTCTATTTAAAAGAATACCTACTTTAAATACATTTGTCAATATATTATTTGCAGCATACAAGTACGAAAATTTGACGTCTAATAATTGACTAATTCAGTTGGCGTCGTGTAACTGGTAACGCATTTCCCTAGATAAGAAAAGATCCAGGTTCGAATCGCGGTAGCAAGTATAATATTTTTTCGATAAATTGATTTTTTCTGTAATATCTTTCTAGTTGATACATTTAATTTCTATGATAATATATATTGTTTTAATGTGATGAATCATTTTTATTGTTTGCAAATTACTTCTTTGAACCTAATAGATAATTACAAAATTTTGCGTGCGATTTAAATCCTGCAAAATCCGTATTTAGACTTCGTTAGTTTAACGGCGCCGGCAAGCACAGCGCCAGTGGGCCACCAATATACCCACACGCACTATACATTGGTAACATAAACGCTAGTGTGCCACACACACACACACATCTCTATGTTGGTAACATAAGCGACGAATGTCTGAGTAGTGGTCCAGTACCACAGTACAGAGATTTGATATAGTGCATCCAATAAATTGAGTAAAATGAAATGGGGTATAAATTGAGATAAATGAAAATTTACTTTATTAACAAAAGTTAAACTCTACTAAAACCGAGGTTTTAATTGTTGGTCTCTGTCTCTCTCTCTCTCAGTAAATGCGGTCATATTTAAGCATCATTTTCATTTGGACTGCTTCTACAGCACCAACTCTTCGCAATACTGGGCCTTGTTTAAACTTTTAATTACCAACTCTTTTCAATTTGTTACGAGGATTACTATCACGTATGTTTAAAAATGTTTGCGCAAACTGTCGTTCAAAAGCGGCATCATCAGCCATTGTTAATCCACTGCTGGATGAAGGCCTCCCCGTGATACTGCGTCAGTCTTTATAATGTCACTCAATTTTACAATTACGTGCCAATTTTCGTGTCACGACAAAATCTATAGTTATAACTTATTCTATAAAATTTTTTTTGTATAAATATGACGTTCGTTTTTAATTTAAAGTATTCCACTTTCTCACTGTAAATTTTGTATTTCGCATCGCATTTGTTTTGATCGGTTATTTATTTTTTGGTTACAGTCACTCCTCGACTATTCGATTTCTCGAAAGTTCTGTCTTAAAAAAGTCATTTTGAGATTTTTCCTGTGGCTTTGTTTTATGTCGTTGAATCAGGAGCTTTAGTGGACGTATAGTTGTCGGGCCAAAAATCCGCGGAGCTTTTATGAAGCTTAAACAAAAAATTGTGAATTTTTTTAATTTTCACGTTAACTTATCAGCTCAACTTATATTTATTTTCACGAATGCAAATACATAAACATGAACATCACGTATGAATGGTACAAAGAATACTGTACGTGAACGGTACAAAGATCATTCTTATCCCTCTGCATTTGAACTTTTATAACATTCTTATAAGAGTACGTTTTAAAAATATATATATATATAAATACACATCTGAACAAATATACTACATATTACACAATTTAAAAACAAATAACGCCAAGGTTATACATACTATATATTAGTAGAGATGGGAGTTTTAATGAGACCCCGTTTTAGAGCCCGAGATGTTCTTAATGTCCAGAAGTGATTTCGTCAAAATAATTGCTTTATGATGAGATTTTGAGAACACTCGGCTTTCGTTGTATATCGTGGATACAACAAGACTCAGGAATTCGCGTTCCACTTTACGCTTGATGTACGTCAAATATCAAAAACATCAGTCAAAAACATGTTCCGTTCATTGGTTGGGCGAATTTGACATGAAGAATAAATGTTTGTAATTTAATGCCCATTTGTCTAACTTTCCAGAATAAACATTTATAGCGCCTATGGCTCTACGAGCATATTTTACTCTTACGGCACATTGTTTCTTAATATTTTAATATCAACATGTATAATTTTACAGAATGTAATATAAATTGTATTATAAAAACAAACCAGCAGAAAGGCTACATAAAAAAAGGATATTTCTGATGAATGGAAAAATGTACAGTAAAACCTTGAGTTTCTACTACTTTATAAAAACCTTCCTAATTAATTACGCAATCTGTAAAAAATGTAGTTACCTGATGGAGTGTGGGCACGGCGCAAACAACTCCTCACAATTATAATACACGACACAGAGTGGTTAAAAAAAATATTCATCAATAACAAACACTCTTTTGGTTACAAATGTCTATTTTTTTTCCACGAAACTCTGGCAAATCAAATCGAATCTGCGTGGGCTCGCACCGAGCAGCGTATTCTAGTATTATTTGTACTTGTTTTATAAATAAAAATTCGAAAAAACTAAAAATAATGCCCAACCGGTAATGAAATGGGTCGTCGGAACGCTCGCAAGTGAAATGGGTCGCCCGCGGGTAATAAATTATCTGTACCTACCTATTATAGGTGACGGAAAAATTATTTTCCAAACCGAATCTTTGCGTTCGGTGCCAAATATTTTAGCAATATTTGAATATGTCCAAGAGCACACAATTACTGGATTTTTACCTACAAAGATGCTGTTATTAAATAAATATCAGTTATCTCATAGAGACGAGGCTATTTTTATTATATTTGATGGAAGATATATAGAAATATGGGATAATTACAGGGCTTAAGTGACCCTTCAGTCTCCATATTTATCAAATTTAGGACTCGCTTCGAGTACCACTACACCATCGCCATCTATGGACCAAATTTGATCATTTTTTTCCCTTGAAACAGCATATATGTCAAACTCAATGACATATGTATATTATATATTATATATTTCTATATATCTTCCATTAAATATAATAAAAATAGCTTCGTCTCTATGATATTTATTTAATACCAAATATTTTAAAGCAGAAGTGTTCAAATGCATTGAGGCTCATTTTGCGTAATTATTTATTAGGCGATTTCCGGTTGTATTGCCTATTTCATGCCGGTACATCCTCTATAAATGTGATGTCCTTTTATGTTCATGAATGACGAATCTCATAATAAAGGTGTCCAGCGGAAAATTTACAAGTTTAATATTAAATTTAAAAAAAAACTATAATGTTATTTTCATATTTTATTTATACAAAATGGAGTTTAACGATGCGGATTTTACGTTTTATAAACAATATCGTCTAAATGCCGTCCATTTCTCTCAAAACACTCTTGTAATCGGACAAAGCGTCGGTTCAATGGCAGCAACTTCACGGCGGATATTTTCTTGTAGGGTCTGAATTGTTCGAGGATTGTTGCTGTAAACTCTCGACTTAATGTATTCCCATAAAAAAAAGTCACACGGTGTAAGGACCGATGAGGTGCCCAGGGTATGTCTTTGTACTTGCTGATTAATTTATTGGGAAAAATTGCCCTCAGCTTCTCCATTGAAACTCTAGCTGTATATGGAGTGGCCCCGTCTTATTGAAATAGTGTTTTGTTGTTGAACCTGGGAAACAGTTGCAGTTGCGGTACCAAAAACACGTCGATCGTTCGGTAATACACGTCAGCAGTGACTTTCTCTCGCTGGTTAAAAAAATAAGCAGAAATTGCACACCACACTGTCGTTATTGGACAATGCAAACGTTTTTGATGGCATTCCTTTATTATTGGTTGTTGGGGCACCAGTATCTCATGTTTTGTTTATTAACATAGCCATCGATATGAAAATGTGCTTCGTCAGTAAACAATATGTTTCCAAACATTCTTGCTGTTCCAAAACGTTCCATCATCGTTCTCGCTAAGGTTCCACGTAAAGCATAGTCATTTTCGCTGAGAAACTGCACGATTTTCAGTTTGTGTGGGTGAAACTGTAGTTTCTTTTTTAAAATAACGTGCACTGTTGATTTTTTTATTCCCGTAAAGGATGCAATCTTCCTTATCAATTTACGCGGATTGCGCATAATTTCACGTCGAACTTGAGCCACATGGTCCCGGAGGAGTTTGGTTAACCATTTTCCCTTCTTGTCTAAACTTTTGAATACAACACCAGATAAGTTGCGTGCTCGGCCCATAAAAATCGTCAAATATTTAAGTGAGTGAATCACCCCACTTTAAATATTGCTCAACCGCAAACGCGCGGTGCGCTCCCGACCGGTGACTCATTGCGACTGGCAAATCAGCAAATCACGCGCGTCTAACAATACCCCCCTCACTTACCTCGCCCTGATGGTTTACGAGCAATTACAACTTAATTTTGAAATTTTTCCGCAGGACACCCTGTATAATATAATAGAAAGAATTGGATTCTGAATATGACCGCACCAAACGCACATTTTTATATTGCAGTTTTTTAATGTGTCAACATGTTTAATGAATGAGTGACCAAACAAATACGTTATACTCGTTACCGCGGTGACTAAGTATTTTATTTAGTATTCATGAACGTCTCACTTTCGTAATTGACACTTTTTAGAAATTTACACGTTCATAAAGTCACAACACTGACGTGTTCTTTAATTAAAATATGTCTATTCATATCCCGGTAAGTAAGAAAATAACTCATTTCTGATTTCAGTACCTAAGCAACCATTTTCTTACAAATCAAATTTTATATAAGTACGAATAGAAAAAAAAAATGTAAAAAAATCTCATTCTTTCCTTCCTTCCCAGTAAATTGTGGATATAACACACACACACACATGCTTTATTTACATACAACTATGAGAATACTAATTGTACAGCGTCTTTTTTTTTGTTTTGCTATGCTCTCATTGGTCGATTAACATTCCAAAGTTATCCGATCAATTGTGCGGTTATTTTAGATACTGCACCGTCAAAAAATTATTAAAGAAATATAACGATTTTCGGAAACTATCATCCTCATCCGCCGCCGGGTCTGTTCCTACTACAGCCCGTGACACCTTGTCGTCTTCAATACTGTATCCCGCCCGCTGATATGGATAAATGTTAATTTTTTTTTAAAATCAAATCAAAATTATTATATTGTACCTATGATGAAACATGAAACACTGAATGAGAACACGCCTTAGGTTTTTTTATGTTAACGGGTGTTAAATGTTATTGTGTAATTTATTATACCTACTAGTTTATTACATTAGGCTATCTCTCTTTAATTGTAAACAAACAAGCGGACCGCAGAGGTCGGTATAAAGATTCGCAAACTTAACGCCATGTGCAAGTTAGATTTGCTTATCAAATTGTAAAACAAACAAAGATTGTATCGATGAACCCATCTGCCAACCATTTGTGTACTTTTAAACATAGCGATTATATTATATCAATATTTTTTTACCTTACCTTTAAACTAGATCATAAAAACGGTATATTTGTATTTTGGAAAAACTTTTATTTAATTTATTTATACATATATAAAACATTTGTACAGCTGCAAAAAAAAAGACAGTTTGTAACATATATTTTACGCACATTTTAAATGCATTGCCCAACTAGGCAAACCTGTTTTAAGGCAAATTGGTAAACAAATACGTTTTACAAAACCAAAACTCATTGATGTTAAACACAATTAGATCGTATACGTAACATACAAGGCAAGTAAACGTGAAAATATTTAAAAAATATATTAAATATATTAATTAGAAAGATATATAATACATATAAAATCAATTTTATCGAAAAATATTGTTGTTGCGCCACCGGGATTCGAACCTGGATCTCTTTCCTAACCGGGGAAGCTGCATTATCCAACTATACTACAGCGATTATATTTTTAGCGATAAATTTTCGAACCTATATGTTACCTTTTTGATATTAATACATTTAATCATACCATTATTTGAAAGAGCCGTGTACCTTATTTTAACAGAATCTCAAATACCTTTGAGTAATCTGATAGCAGACGCCAGAATTATCAATTTATTTTTATTAAATTTTGGACACATTGATAAAACTTTATTATTAGGAGAACACATTCTTATTGTGAAGTTAGATAATGCACCTTCCCCGGTTAGGAAAGAGATCCAGGTTCGAATCCCGGTGGCGCAACAACAATATTTTTCGATAAAATTGATTTCATATGTATATCTTTCTAATTAATATATTTAATTCATATTTAAAATATCACAGACCAATGTTCTGAATAATTACAACTTCGCAATGAGAATGTGTTCTCCTAATAAAAAATATATATTTAAAAAATATAAGAAAGAGAGAGAAAAATAAATACCACTATGTAATGTAAGCACATATAAGGTAGATGTAAATATGCAAGATCAAAACACACTAAAGTAGTTATAAGAATTATTTCATTATATAAAAAAGTTTACTCTCAGTATCTGCTCTTCCCAATTGCAACAGGCAATTTGAAACATCCCTTTTAAAAGGCTTAACGCTAGTTAAACTTCTAATTTTATTTCCAATTTGATTGTATATTCTGGGAGCTTGAAATGTGAATAATCTTTGTCCAAAAGTAGTTTTTCATTTTTGAAACTATTTACTCTTGTGATTTTTGTGATACAATTAATTTTTGATATTAGATATATATATTTAATTCAATGGGACATCAAAGAATTGTCATTGTTAATGAAGAATTCAGGACAAATTTTCATTGTAAATATGGCGTCTCAATCAGTTACATCGAAGCAATGTATCATTCCGCGTGTGTCTGCTTCGAATCGGAAATTCTGCCAAGTGTCCCAATAGTGATCGTTTGGAAATGCTTGGGTCTAGAGATTCCGATCCGAATATTAGAATATTCGGTATTCGACCCTTTTCTACTATTCGGTACTCGAATATTTGTGCAACTATTCGAATAGAATTCCTACTCATAAGAGATACCTGTTGCCTGTTCGAAGAGTTCATCGACGTTCGAATTGTATCCCTCGTAGAAACTACAAATGTTTGTTCAAATAATCTAAAAAAATTAAAAATATTTGGACGATTTCAAAAAAATTACCAGCCAACGTCAACCGCTATTTTCAACTGCAGCGACGATAAAAACAAAATTAAAATACGAAACGTTCAATGCGTCGTTATTTTTAAAATATGTATTTTTTAAGCTACAATAAATAAACAGTTTATGGTAAATTAGCTCGTTTAATTAATTAATTTCATACCGTTGTCATACTTCAGAAACGATTCGAACATTTTTACTTTCACTATTCGATATTCGAACAGTTGATGATGTCTAACAGTTGGAATTTCTATTTGCGACAGAATGTAATGTCTGAGCGGTTTCAAATACACCCGACAAGATGCCAGTTTTACGATATGTGACACGCACATCAAAACATTAATCCGCATTACCGCGGGCACACACATAAAATATAGAATGTCACAAATTATATTCAGCCTGCACGGAATAACGTCATAACATAATATGTATTCACGCAATGCCGACAGAATTACATTTTTGGTGATCTTTAAATTTGTATTAATTAAATGACACCTGTTCCGATAATCCGCGCTGCGTATAAGCAAGTCTCCGATTCGAGAATACGTAATTTTCTCTGACTTTCACAGTTAGAAAAGGCCGAAAATGGTGCCGCCTGAAGCGACTGCGGTGTCGCCTCGAACGTGTCCCGGCCCAATACATTTATCCGGGGCAAACAGGCTTTACATTAATTTATTCGCTCGCAGATCTAAACATTAACTTTCCCGTCCGCGTAAGCGCGACCGGCCATCTGCACTTCACGATTCAGCTTTTAATCAACTCCATTGTACCATATTTAATGCGAATATTTTGATTATTATTAATCTCTGAAACGGTTCACCGTTAAGCCTGTAACTCTTCCGCGACCTCATTTCCATAAACGGACAGAGGGCTATTGCAATATTTTTCGGCGGCTTTTTGCAAAACGAAATGCCGCCATTTACATATAAGGGAGTGGTGACTACACGAAAAATATGATACAATGTACTGCGGATTGCATCACGTTAATAAATACATCAAGATATCATTCGCGTTATTTAAAAAATATTATTTACGTCCTTCTCTCTCTCAACTCGACCGCCGAGATAAGACAAGGACCTCCCCACTTCTCGGCCACACACTTGTGGTAGTTTCGTCACATCTCTGCTCGTTTATCCATTGTTGGCATAATACTTGAACAGCCTCCCGCGAGCAATTATTTTGATTTATTTTTAAAATTTGAATACCTACTCTAGTGCAGATTCTAGACTCGGTCGATTCTGCGTATTTTTTTCGGCATCAGGCTAATTAGTTTCGATCGTCGGGTCTTCCTCAGCTCACCTACCTGTCTTGGAGGCACTAGAGAAATTCATTGCTACATTGCGAAACATTATGTGACTAAATTTGATATGAATCTGTATTCAGTAGAGTATTCGATTGAAGTCGCCGCGATGTCTCCAACATATTCTAGACTGTTCACGTCATACATTGACAAATATAAACATCCCCCTATCCCTCATACAGGAATCATTATTTGCAATTTGTATTAATATATATATATATTGTATAGAAGTATTGATTTATTACTGTATTAACTACATTCAGTTGTATGATTTAGAGCTAATTTCGGATAAAACTAAATCCGCCTTTGCAAAATAAACCCGCCCTCCTACTCATTGCTTTCCACCCACCACTGCTTATTGAATTACTTTCATTTGTGCAAATGTTCCACGCAGTGAGTGTTCCAACAAAATAATGGCTTTAGTCTCCCCTGCGCGCGTACCCATTATTTATAACAATTATTATAGTCATTTTAAATGAAATTGCATTTTGTTTCTGAATTTACGATTTGTCCGAACACAATTTCTTGATTATTAAAACATATAAATAATCATCGACCGGAAAAGACAGTCGCTTCGAATGGGAAAAAATAGATGTCTCATTCAAAAACAGTAAAATACGAGTATATAGATCAGACGATAATTTATAGATTACTAAGGCGGCTACTTTGTATGAAACCACGAAATTTATTATACGCCAACCGGTTTCGATTGTCTCAAACTAACCTAACTAAGAGGGAGATTGAATATAAAATTACATGTGAAAGAGAGAGACAGAATATATCCAGAATATAGATAGATGGAACATTAAGGAAGGGGAAAATACAGTGTTGAAAGATATTTAATTGATTTTAAAAGAAACATACCTAATATGGGGCTAATTGATAAATTTATTTGATTATTAAGAATCGGCCTTTTTTATTTCGAGGCCTTCTAAATTGACACTGGAACCGGTTGACGAATAATAAATTTCGTAGTTTCGTACAAAGTGTTTGTATTTTATTTAATCTGATATGTCAAACCACAAGGCGATTGCTTTCTACGAAAATACTACATTATTGAATAGTATTAAGCGATTTATGTAATTTGTTTTAATTATTATAGTGATTATTTTCATCGGTGCCTATCACTATGCACGGCACTGATTAATGTTTTGAATAACATGTGCCCAGCTTTAGATGTGTAAGATGATATTATGGGATATAATATTTTCCATTTGCTACACCGTTACGAATATAATTGCATTTTTACCTGTAATTAGTGTGGTGTTTTAGCATATTTAGTATTCCAGCCGGCGTGTGCATGAAATCTGTAATGTGATCGTGAATATCGAGAAATGTCGGTAATGGGAATGATTGGCCATCGGTCAAGTCACACCATCGCCGCACGGTTCGACGTACTGAGCTCGTTTTTACCGACATCGCGCCGTTTCCCCAGATTCGGCAGATAAAATAAACGGTTAATTCTCACGTTTTTCTTCACACGCTTGCGGGGTTGCTATCCGGCAGCGGGGCTCCTTGCGCTTTTGGTTATTCAATAACACGTGCCAGATGTCTCGATCGAATGAGAGATATCCGCGAAATTTTTTGCGCGAGTCGCATTTAAAACATCCGAGTCGTTTTCGGATAACAGACTTACGTTTACTTGCATTCCGCATGAAAGCTCGCCTCAAACTCATGTATACATTGAAGGATTCAAAAGCAAAACCGCTACTGCACAAAGAGATTTTAAAATTGATGTGCTTTCGATAAGAAGCTTACAAATGTTACAAATGTTTTCGTCAATTGGATAGTGACGGGTTTGCTTTAGAACACGGGTGGCCGACCTTTTCAGCAGCCGGGCCAGATTTTAGAAATGAGATTTTCTACAATAAAATTTATTTTATTATTGCTTTTATTTATCTTGCCACAGGGTGGTTTGGCTGGCGGTCCGCCCCGCATTCGCGCCCGCGGCTATCCACGCAAAAGCTTTTTGAAATCAGCTCAACGCTGTGATTGTTTGTTAAAACGAATATACCATAGACGAAATTGTCACGACAGTTGAATCAGTGTACTGAGATGCTTCCATATATGAGAAATGATACGAACCACGCACGTTGGAATGTTTTTTTGGTGGTTTTATGTATACTAAAAGAAAAAAATGTGCGCATGTGCTCCGCGGGCCGCGGGTTGGCCACCCATGCTTTAGAACCTTTCACATATATATACATCATATAAAACACGTGCATAGATAATATATTTTTTCTTACATATTTCTTCTCCGTTGCTGTCAACAAAGTTCTAAACAATATTTGAATATGTCCAAGAACACACAATTACTAGATTTTCACCTACAAAGGCACTGTTATTAAACAAATAATAGCTATCTCATAGAGACGAAACTATTTTTTAGTATATTTAATGGAAATATATGGAAGTATGAATAATTACAGGGCTTACGACCTGTCTTCGGTCGGCTTAAGTGTACAAATATAACGTTCATCATTCTCACCCATTGATCAATCTCCATATCTATCAAATTTTTTAAAGTAGTACATGTGTTAATATGTGGAAACACTTCGAGTACCATTACATTAGCGCCATCTATGGACCTTTTTTTTTGAAATTATTTGAAGCAATATTCTTTATCTGTGAAATGTTTTTAACGCATTATACTAGAAT
Organism: Eubasilissa splendida; assembly: GCA_031772225.1. Taxonomy (NCBI): domain Eukaryota; kingdom Metazoa; phylum Arthropoda; class Insecta; order Trichoptera; family Phryganeidae; genus Eubasilissa; species Eubasilissa splendida. Next base: position 23,193,087 of record CM062845.1, on the reverse strand, counting down.
ACGTCTGAAAAATCAATATTTTTCAATTTTATATATTTTCTTATTTTGACCAGTAATATTTGAATATGTCCAAGAACACACAATTACTGGATTTTCAGCTACACCTGTATGATTAATGGGTGAGAATGGTGAATGTTGTTTTTATATAAAGTGATCACATAAGCCAGCCGAAGATAGGTCGTAAAGCCTGCAATTACCCCATACTTTCATATATGACATAACTATTATTTTTTTAACATTATTATACATTACAGTCCATCTATACACATACAAATTTTACACTAACACTATTTCAAACGCTCCTTATAGTGTTCTGGAAGTCCCTTCAAAAAACATATTCTATGTCAAAATTTTGAAACTAATGTCATTAGAGAGTAAATTTTATACATGTTTTAAGACTGGTCTGCACAATCAAACCTGTGTAAATGTTATACTTTTGTAGCATTCGTGATATAATCGTTATTTTAACCGTTATTGTGTTCGATTGTAACGATTATTAATAACCGATCCCCCGGAACGTTGACCTATTAAGAAATGAAAGGAATTTCGGACATTTCCGGGTATTTATCAAGGTGTGGGTCTCCCGCTTGGGGTTTCTGGGATGGGCGATGCCTGGAAGAGCAGTGGCTGGAGAGACCTAACGGAGCATTCTACTGGCTCTCCCTCGCACTCTTGCGACCTGGACAGGGTGAATTTCTGCCGGACTGTGACCGAGTTCTGCGACTGTGACGTCTACCCTCCCCTTTTGGGGGCGTGTGATTTCTATAGCTTCTTTCTGGCTGCCTTTTAAAATTAATGTGACAACAAGTCTCTCATATTGTACAGGTATGGTTCTAGTACGACGATACCGGAGCTATTCTATGATGGTGTTATGATGATATGACTGAATGTAATAAAAAATATATATGCAATTATGACGAATCGAAACAAGGGTAAACAACTCTCAAAACGATTCGTGATTGGGTGTAAATAAATAACGTAATTCTTCGTGCAATGACTGGTTCACTAGAAAGTAAGTCTCCGACAGTTAAATCTCAGATACCGATCATCAACAGTCACCTAACGGTTTACCAGCGCAATTCACCGTCTGGGAGAACTTAATAATAACTTATTTTCATTTCTATATACTAGTTATAAAATGTATAAATTTTAATACGATGAAATAACGTCGAATTTAACCCGAAAACTTGACACATGCGTTTAATGAGATGTGTAAGCAACCTGACACGGCGTCCGGAATGTCGGGCGATAGGGAGTATTGCTCTGGATGCAATAAAACATTACGCAACAGCTTGTTGATCTCACTTCTGGCTAACTGAGAACTTAGCGAACAGTAAGCTGGCTGATAACGATACTTGCGCTGCGGTATGCGCGTTGGAATGTCGGCACTAGAAGCGACAATACACAATCACTTACATCATTATATTATCTTCAAGGTACACAAACACAGGGGCCAATGTTACCTCCCCGAGATGATATTTTTCTTAACAAACAATTTAAAACACACGAAGATCGTATGAATTGTTGTTCCAATAATAGCTGCGAATATTATCGTAGTTGAATAAGAACTTGAACGCACAATTTGTGACAAAAGTAACTGACATAACGTCTTTAAAATTCTAAACTAAGTGAAGTGCACCGGCAACGAAAGATGTAAAATCGTAGATGAATAAATAACTAATCATTATCATATCAAATAATCACATTAACCCTTCCCAAACTATGCAGTACACAGGTCTACCATGATAATTAAACCTGCAATATTTAGGTAAATACATGCAACATAAAATTCATATTTTAGATAATTCTAAAAAAAAATATTAGCGTTTAGGAATGACTAGTGAAAAACCAATTATGAAAAGAGAATAGTATAAAAACAATTATTTTTTCCATTCAATCTGTTGTAAAAATACCATTTGTGATATGAAAGACAGAGATCACACACTATTTACACTGTAAAAAGAATAACAAACATACAAATGTAATTGTCTCTTTCTTACTAATTAAACGAAAAGAGATAAGAAGGAATGATATATTGTATAGGACTCAATGAATGCTCTAAATTATGTTATTAATCATTTTTTCAAAATTGAATGCTCAATATTTAGAGTAAATTCGTGCCATTAAATCCATTTAATCTAATAAAAACATTTTTTCTAACTATTATTTACGGTAACACGAGTTGACAGCATGGCTGCGTTCGGGTATTTTATATCATGGTATGGTAAAGGTTAAAGCGTAGTCCAGATGGAGCGATTTTTCGGTCAGGATTTTTTGCTCGAAATATAAATACCAGCTTCTATTACTTATGTATGTTTAGTTTCACATTTTTTTACCCCCATAAATACAGTTACATTAAAATTGAACCAATTATAATTGGTTGGTTGCAAATCGGAAATCTGGGTTGTGTTATTGTTACACTTGAAGCGACATGGACCTCGAGAGCAAACGAGATACGGAACAAAGATATTTTGCGAGTTTTGAAGATCAATCTGCAAGAGCTAAACATTCGAGACAGTGTCTCCGCGATCTGCTTGAGACGCATCCTCCAATCGGCATCGCCCGCAGAGAAGATGTGAGAACTCCAGAGACACCGATGATAACTGAAAACGTGGACAGGAATAAAATGATCACCTGTCGCAGTCGCCGGATTGACCAGGTCAAGAAGGTCACAGGTTTCATATTCATTCGGACAAGATCATAAAACTCAGGACATCTCTCCTCAGCAATGAGTAAAACGATGACAGTAGAAGAAATATCAAAAATTCAATGACTAAGGCTGTTAAATTAATCTGTACTAATTAATATGCACTATGTATATGTTCAATTATTGCATTTTATCAATGACATTATGTAAAATCCTTTCTCTGAACAGATCGGTCCCAAGGTGACTTCACTTATTTATCTTAAATGTTAATCTACTTATTAATCGCGCACCGTTACATATACAGTGTGTACCTAAATGATGTATTTAATTCCCGGAAAAAAAGGATCATACTGGAAAATTCCAACGTTTCGTACTAGGTCATGAAGCAATAAAAACTCAATGGCCTATGACATTCTATAGGCCTCCTCCGAATCGTTTGTTTATCTCCTCATTTCCTCAATAAGCTCATCTGGAACGTACTCTAGAAGCGTACTGAGCGATGATGCTCATCACTTAGACCTGCAATAAATTCTCATGGCCGCTAATAAATATGTATCAGTCTGCTGCACGGTCTCGTGGACAATTCCACGACTCAAATTAATCTCTTCGTGAAATTAACAAAGAGACGAACTTAAAAGTTCACTGTATTTTAGGAGAACAATTTTGGTTCTTATTGAAAATGATACGTTATTTATGAAGACGAAGATGTCTCGCATATATTTCCAAACTGAGATGAATCCATTGATGTATTTTCACATTGTTTTATTAGTTACGCAAACTCCCAGCCAGGTTCACTTTACCAGACTTTTGTGAACAATTTTCTCTCTTGTGTTTAAGAGCATTATTGCTGTCGGTGTAGTATTTTCCATCTGTCCCTGTTCTCTGTCGCAGCTGACAGTTGTTTGTCACGGTCATCCTCTATTGTATTCTTAGTTATATATACACATATATCGTCACCGTCAGCAGCAACACCACATATCTAAGAATTGTGTACTTTACAGGAGAGAGACAGAACTAGTTTTTAATGATTTTTGTAGAATTACCCAAGTAACTTTACCCACTTACCTTTCTAGAGTTGTAAAGAGGAGCGGATTATTTTTAAACTGAAACTGAACTAAACTTGGGTACCCTTGACTTGTGCGCAGTTGACAGGGAGGTTACAGATATATGTTGATTAGACGCTATCGTGAAACTAATGATATAGAACGATTCCTTAATTTGACAAAAAATTGAGATATGCAGTGTTGCTGCTTAGGTGACGATACGTATATATATCTTTTAGTAGGCTATTTTTCTATTTTAGGCTATGATATAATTTTATAATCTATAGTCTCGTAATCTTTACAAGCACTAAATAACTTAACATTACAACATATTATAATTACTTTTTGTACACAAGCTATATACGTACATTTAATTTTTATTGGGTTACCGTATTTTGATATTTGTTATAATATAATTGTTTAATAGGGTTAGTACATTAGAAAACCATACACATATACGCTGCATTATGCTGTACCACTTGGAGAAAGGGTGGAAAATTGTAGAGTCATTTCGCGATCTCAACAATCTTTTGGCGAAGGAACGATTATCGAAAGGGCATGCCGAGAATGGTTTGTTCGCTCTAAAGTTGGTGATACCAGCTCAGATGATAACTGAGAAAAGGATCGATTTTCGAATTTTGATGACCAGACCCTTCTGGCGACTGTGAAAGAGGACGAAAGTTGCACCACTAGGGCACTGGCTGAGGACTGCAACATCGATCAGACCACGATTGTTCGTCATCAGTAATTGATTGTTTTCGTTTTTGATGTCAACCTAATACAATATAATAATATATTAAAATAATGCATTGTCCACTTTCTTTTGTTTAAGCCCTAGAGATCTTAAACTGTCGTAGTATTTCTGTTTAGCAAAATTCATATCTATATATTGAACTGAACTGAATGAACACTCCCGCCTGATTCACACTTTTACAATTTATTCTCTCATTAAATTTTATTCATCGCCCGAGTCTACTTACAGACCTACCCGAATATATTTAAATGCGAAACCGCGTGCACAATTCGTCTAAAACCGCGTGCACAATCCATCTAAAACCGCGTGCACAATCCTCTAAAACCGCGTGTACCATCCTTCTGAAACCGCGTGCACAATCCCTCTAAAACCGCGTGTACCATCCTTCTGAAACCGCGTGCACCATCCCTCTCGAATCCACTTATCGCTCCTCGATACGACATATTCTCAAACAACACTAACACCGACGGCAAGTTACTTAATGCGTACCAAATGTGACCTTCTTCATTGTTGCTTTACTCTGAAGGCCAAATGAATACAAACTCTGCACATTTTCCATATGCGTGAAAATCAAATGTGAGCATCTATTATCAGTTTTGTATATGTAGTTTATTATCATTGCACATTCTAGTATTCATTTTAATATTAACATCAAATAAGATTTCCGTTTGTTTTATTTTAAGAATGACATCTAAATCAAATAGAATTCAATATATAAAACACGTGTCCTAAAGCTGGTTGAATGTCTAAATCCAAATATCATTAGATACAACAACAGGTTCCCTGTCCGCATTTCATTCGAACTGGTGCAGTTTCGGATCATATGTGCCATTGTCCGACCGAAAGTCAGTTTTTGGCCGAAGCCGAAGCCGAAGGTTCAATCGTACTTGGAAATCTTAGAATACCGACAAGAAAGTATACGTAGCAATGCAAATTCTACACTGTTACTTAGTTTTCTGCGTTATGGTGTTGATAATATTTATTAAGGAGAACACATTCTAATTGTGAAGTTGTAATTATTCAGAACATATGTCTGTGAAATTTTAAAAAATACTAATTAAATGTAAAATCGCGGTAGCAACAACAATGTATTTTTCGATAAAATTGATTATATATGTTAATATTTCTAATTAATACATTTAATTGATAAGAATTGTAAATATATCCATTAAATAAATAAATTGCAGTTTTCCAGAAATTATAAACTGAATTTTATTTCATTCGCAATAATAATTCGTGCGTTTTCGGCACTTTTCGGCGGTTAAATACAAAGCTTCGGCTTCGGCCAAACCTTCGGCAGATTTTAACCGAAGCCGAAGGTGTATTTTTCGACCGAAGGTGGCCGAAGCCGAAGCTTTATTATAATTAATTCAATGTTTCGGTTACTTTAAAAATTCATACATATCAATATATTCTTCGCTTATTATTATTATTTTTATGAACGAAACAACAAAAGAGCAAGAATTCAACAGCTCGTATTTTTACCATTCGAGTTATTTATTTAGTATTGCAAATATTGAGTCAACTTGAGCATTCCTATAAAACATATTAAAAACACACGACCACATTAGCTCACAAATATATGTACACAAGTGCGTGAATACAGATACTTTTACATCTTTTTTTAGATTATACTAATTGTGGAAATGCTACCAAATATGGAAAACATCAACACATTCTTTTTTACACATTACCTCCTGCAATTGTGTACTTTAGAAAGATAAACGATAAAGTAATCATGGCTTTCACTCAATTTTCTAAAAATAATAAAATAATATTTTGATTGTAAGATAATTATGACAAAAATAAAATTTAAAAATGATTTTCTTATCTCCATCATAATTACTATAATATAACATTTATGTATAGTTCCAATGTCTTTGCTTATCGTAATTGAATATATTTATATTTATTTTACACTGAAAATTGTATGTGAACGTAGCTCTCAGCTTCGATTGTTAAAGGGGGGAGGGGTAAGGGCTGAGCCCTCTTGTCTCCGATATATGAGGTAACAACAATAGCGTAAGATTTTTTGGGGGACCCTATTCGGGGAATATGGTGAAATTATTTTTATATCATACTTTTTTTTATATAATATATTTTGTTAATTCTTTTTTTGTTGAATTTTTTACAAATTTTTAAAGAATCTTTTTATAAATTTTATTCAACAGGGTCAAGAACAGGGTAAAGAAGTGAAATGGGACGAAGATGAGGGGGATCGGATGAGGGATCATACAGGCCGAGGGAGTTTATGGAAATTAATTTAGAATAAAATTTAGACGATAAATCGTGTATGTGTCGTTTGAGAGAGGTTTAGTATCTGTGAATGATTATGTTTCTGACAAACAATGGTGAGTTTGTGATTCTCGTAAGGACGTAGTTTTGTTTGAATTCTAACATTTTTGTGTTATTTGAACCCCTGATGGGACTCGCGTATGTGAGTATAGAATGGATGATTGCTTTGTACGTTCACATATTAATAAAAATAAAATAACTTTGAAACTAGGTTGTATGGTTTATTTAGTAAACATACGTACCTTACCCATAAAAAATATATAGGTACTATTACATTCGCAGCTACTGTTTTATGTCCCGAGCTTCAATTTTTGTACATCGTACACAAGAGTCTAATGGCCCGTGTTCACGGATGAGATATCTCTCAGAGATTTGTCTCGAAAGCGGGTGAAGGTCAGTATTCTGCGCGAAGGGTTTTTTGAATCACCAACGCGTGTGTTTCGTTCTCGGATTAGAATGACGCATTCAGTACGTACGTGCCTTTACTGATTCTCAGATATCAAAGTTTCAGTATACGCGGGCTGTAAGACTTTCCTATTTTATATATACTCAATTTTGGCATCATAGTTTTTAAATTCTCGAGTAAGAAAGATATTCCGTATTATCCAGTTGATTGCAACTTTTAAATAATATAATTAAAGCATTTTATACTTTGTCAACTTTTAATATATCCGCTATTTTGAATATATATTTAGTTTGTGTACTTTCTGAGTTCATACATACAATTGATTAAACTGACGGATCCGGCGATGAAAGAGGCACGCAGAGGCATTCATCTACCATTTATTTTATCACGTGGTTGTATAGTGCACTCTTCAACTTCTCATCATTGTAAAAATGGTAAAAAACGAATTTCATTTGATTTTCTACGATTATTATAACATTTTGTTTAATTACAAAATAGTATTGTTGAATTATTAGAATAGTGGCGTGATTGTGAAACAAATAAAAATTTCTTTAATAATTATTATGTATTTCTAAATCGCCAAAAAATTTAATATTTAAAAAAAAATCAATATTCTTACTAAATATTCATTATATATATATAATCAATTTTATCGAAAAATATTGTTGTTGCGCTACCGGGATCTCTTTTCCAATCCGGGGAAGATGTATTATATTTGACGACAAATTTTCGAAGCCATATGTTACACTTTTTCAAATGAATACATCTATCGTTCCATTATTTGAAAGCCATCTACATTTATATGTATATCTTTATAATTAATACATATAATTAGTATTTAATATATCACAGACCTATGTTCTGAATAATTACAACTTCACAATGTGTTCTCCTTAATAATATTCTTACTATTTTGAAACTAAGCTAAATGCTAGTGCTATGAAAATAGGACTAACTTGCCGGTCTCCTGGAAAAAGGATTAAACCCCCGATGGATCACTGGGTAAGCGTCTTAACCATTTGACCACCAAGCACGTGTATTTGAATTGTAAAATAAATATCGTTATTTTTAATATTGTATTTATAAATTGACAAAAAATGACGATATATTTAATCCTTAGTGAGCAGAAAACACATTTTTTTTATTTATCTTAGAATGATGAAATTGCAATATACAATATATATGTACAAATATTACATTTAAATGGTTTTTCCTTTTTTTCTTTTCTTCATAAGACTTATCTCGACACTCATCTCGAGATAGTGTATCGCAAAGGTTTGTGCAAAGTTGAATGTGGAACGAGCTGTTGTTTTCCTTCCCGATGACCTTTGCCACTAAATCTCCGAGACGGGAGGGCAAGTCTTACCCGTGTGCTTGCACGATGTGGAAACAGCTTGCAAATTTTGAGGAAGAATGGAATGAATCCTTTTAACAACTCATTCTTCTCTGGTTAGGTGGGCGTGGATAAGGCGCCGATAAATTGCTAACTTTAAAACCGAAGTATTTTATTAATATTACATTGATTAATAACCAATCTTTAATTAATTCACACCAGTGGCTGGCGATTTGTCAATTCACTCGAAAATGTCAATAAACCTGATTTTTGAGAGTGAAACTCTGCTGCACTTGAATGTGGTGTTGATCATCTCGCAGGTGGCAGCCACTTTGTATCTTAGCACGTGAAATGTTGTGTATCTGAGGTGTATTTATTTAAATTCTTAACATAGCGCATACATAAGCACTCCTATATATGCTCTAATATAAACAAGATTAAAGTCTTTTCTTTTACTAAAACTTATCTGATCAGTTACATTATAAATCTGTTCAATTTCTCTTGGCGAATTCGGGAGAGCTGTGAAAATCCAGGTAAGTCGTGCTTTCTGGTCGGTCATCGAGTCCTTACTGTCCTGTCCTTGACATTTCATTAAAAATCTTCATCCCACTGTATAATCATCGATTTCTGATATTTGGCCTTCTTCCTGAATGGCAGTCTCAGTTTATCCCTTCCACTTGTACGGAGATGAGATGGATTTGTTAAAGATAAAATTAAATAAGCAAAATTTCCTTACTAATTTTTTTTTTCTTAATTAATTAATTATTAAAATGAAACACGACGTTGTTTACTTCACACCACACTTTAATTAAAAATGGAAACGTTTACGACGCTTAATACGTCATCTTCAGTAATAAACTAAGTTAGACAATTGACATGGGAGGGTGGTAGGGTCTTTCCTTTTTAAACTTTAACAAATTATTGTAAAATATTTTTTTTTCTTGATACATCAAAGTTTTTTTTTCACACTTTGTACAACTGTTTTAGACACGATTTACATCAGTATTAGTTTTATAATTGTTTATACAGAAAAGAGGTGTGAATGTGACTAAGAGGTATTTATTTGATGATGTCAGTCATTAAAACAGTGTCATCACCGTTTTACGACAATATCACAAATGGTGAACTGATGGATGAAAAAAATAGCACTTCAATAGTATTGAATTATACTCTTCCATCATTATATTAAATGCCTTCCTTGCGTAAAAAGCATATTTAATTCACAACTTTTTAGCATAAATAAGAAAATAAAAATCTAATCAAAATATTGTAAATCACGAACAAACTAAATTATTTCATATTTTCAGATTCTTGATCATTGTTAGTGATTGTGACTTACAGATATCAGTGATTGACTCGCAGTTCACAGTTGTAAGATTATCACTGTGGCACCCTAGCGAATAATGATATTCCAACATTTCGATACAAACGTTTACATCTCATAGCGCGTGCACATGGATGAGACATCTCTCGGAGATTTGTCTCAAAAGCGCGTAAAGCAAAGTATGTATTTTTTACGTAGAGTAGAACAACGCAATCGGTACTTTAACAATAAATCTCTGAGAGAGGAGAGACACCATCACGCTCATAAAATCATGGCATAAATACTCTATCTCCGTACACACACTTTTCTATCTTTCATCATTTAACAGATGTTTCTTCATCCGTCAGTCTTGAAACTCATCAATTGATATCAATTGATGAGTATTATTGAGTATGGTTCAAAATGTACTTTACTGAGTTTTTCACTTCTACATATATGTATATATTATATTACGTAATGTTTGATGAACTGTGCTGAGTATTCGGTCACCTTGATACATCAGTCATTGAGAATTATTCATCTGAATAATTGCTCTGAACATTATAAAGCGTCTATCGTAACGTACTTCTAGATTTGATTATCAGACGACAAAAAACAGAATTAGCATTCCAATGGCCTCATCACTATTTGGAATATTTTTTCAGATAATCAAGAGTGATGCAGTAAATGATAGAATGTTTTTAATATTATTTGGGTCATTTACCATCGCAACGGTGAATTAGTTCACCAAACCGTCTGTAAACTAAATATATCTAATCGGATTATGGAAACTGAAAATGGTTGGCGTACGTCATGTAATACACTCGATGGTTTAACGGGCAGCTACGGCGGTCTGCATTTAATAAAGGCACTTTAGTACATGGGTTACAAACGCTCGAGTTAATAAATTGCCTGTCAATAAAGGAAAACAGACTTACTCATAAGTATTGCGAGCTGTGTACGATATTTTCCAAGTCAACATTTATAAACGCCTAATTCCAAAACTCCCTAAAACAAGAGACAATTCTTTAATGTTATTTTTTTTTTTGTTATCGTTCTGGCAACCATACTTTCATTTTAGGGGGAATAGCAACTTTGGAGTATTTTGGAACGAACCCTGATTTTAATCATGCAATATTTAAGTAGCTTTCGCGAGAAACAATGTGTTCTGCATGTAGCTGACAAAAAAATTACAAAACTCTAATTATTCGAAATCTGTTTTAGGGGTTTTGAAATTAGGCACTGCATGAGTTTCCGTCGTATTTGGAATTATTAATTGTATATTTGTTTTCAAAATATACGTTTTAATATAGGGAGTCTGGATTTAGACACTATACATGTTTCCGTAGTACAAAATTTCTAGAATCATCGCGAACGTTCATTCAGTACTACAAGCTCGCAGATATTGAATATCCTCCGAATTTGAGTTTAATTTTTTGAAAAATTTAAGGTGTTGTGCATTGTAAAATGTAAGGTAGATATTGTTAAAAAATCACGTCCTTTGTATGATTTAGTTTCCTATATTATAGACCCTGTATTGAATTAATGGAGAAAAAATTGCGAGATATGCGGCGCGGGAGGAGAAAATATATGAAAATCTAAAATAATTATCCATGAAAAATACGTAATCACGTGTACTTATTGGGCTTTTTTATATTTATTGCAATCTGTTTAAAAAATCTAGTAAAAAAACAAAATAAACAATCATTTCAAAAAGTGATATATATTTTGAAATGCCACTGTCTCAATATAAACGAAGCAATTAACATTTTTATGAATTTATTGACAGGCGGAATTGAACGCGCATGCGCGAAAGTTGAATATTTTCAAACTTTATAGATACGTAACGAATGATAGAATCCACTGTTGTCGGTATCTGTGTGTTTAAAGTTGAAAATGTATATGTATTTCGACTCGTTCCGTACACGCGCCGTGTCGTAGTGTGTTTATGACTAGTCTCTGAAGGACAGGACGAATTTATTATGTTTGCAGCTGTTTTCAAGCATTTTGATTGCAGAACACAAAGGGTGCGGAGCATTCAAAGCATGTATGAAGCGACCGCGTCTGTTATCTTGGTGTTTTACATCAAAATGCATGTTTTAACATCTCAATTTATTCTGCGCTGACCCGAGTTTTGTTATTGTGCAGTATCCATGTTGGCATTTATTACGATCGGTTGATGCGTTTTTATCTGACATTGAATAAACAACCGACTTCAATTTGCATAGTAGGTGCACACCACTCCCGTTGCCCTGGCGGGGCTACACGAGCAGCCGCATGTATCGTAGATGTCACGCCCACCACGCGCAGCCAGATGTTAAAAAACACAATTTGAGCAGAAATGTGAAAGATGCTTCAGAAGATGATGAATCGCCAAGCCCGGGGTAATCGCGTAAGCTGCTCGGCAGACAGACGAATTGCTCAACGAGGGTTCATCCCACGGAAATAATACGTCTATTGTATTTGAGAAATCAATCAAAAGTGACCTACAAAGTTCTGACGCGATGCATTATCAAACATATTTAAATAAGCTGTAATTTTGACATTTTGTAATTAGCATATTTTAAGAATGAACGATGGCTCATTTAATATGTTGTACTGTTTATCGACCGTAAATAAATATTGTATAATATATTCAGGTAGGCGGTCTTTAGTGCGTTTTGTTCTCTTTATAAGATAATCAACATAAAACAATATTTTGCCTCGGTACGGTTTTAAAGAAAGAAATTACTATAATTAATTAGACATAATACTTTGTTTAAACCACTGTTTATTAATTATTTAACATGTTTCGATACCTATGGTATCCTCTTCAGGAAACAATGTATACTGAAATTAAAAATACAAACATAGATACAAACAAAACTATAAAGTGGTGAATAAGTAAGAACTAATATGAAAACAAATTTAAACAAAGTAGTTTTGCTAATAATCAAGAATAAAAATTACACCTAATTAGGTTTTTATTATTCTTAATACAAATTAAATAAATCAACCAAAAAAAAATGTATTCAACGAAAAAATATTTTAGTTACTACCGAAATTCGAACCTCGACCTTTTTCTATCCGGAGAAATGCGTTAATCAATTTCTCACTAAAAAATGTTTTTTTCTTCATCAGCCATTTTGCACCCATCTTTGAGTATCTTTTTCTTCTACGGCACTACATCCCAGAGTGCAATTTGGACTTCTCTTCAACTGCATTTCATCGACTCCTATCGCTATCCAATCTTCTTTAATTGCTTCAGTCCTCTTCTATATGGTCATCCCACCTCTTCCTTGATCTACCTCTAGATCGCATCCATTTATTAACGATTTTTGGTGTTCTGTCATTTGTACATCGTAGTCTTAGGAAATTACAGAATCTCACGAGTGTTTCTTGCTTAATTACATTTTCGAGCTCTTGGTTCATTTCTATTCTATGAATTCCATTTTCTAGTGTAGATCGATAATTATTCTTATTTAATTTCTTAATTATTTTCTTCAATTTGGGTTAGGTACCACGTTCCGCATCCATAAGTGACCACTGGTCGTATTACTGTTTTGCCGGCCCTAGTCTCTTGTGGCGCCCTAGGGCGAAATTTCTCCTGCGACCAGACCCTCTTTTTCGTGATACAAGAGTGTTGTATTACATACATAGACCTCCCCCAACCTCTGGCTCCCGTGCTGTGCTTGGCTTGTGCTTCTCACCATCATCTCAAGCATTTCTTTTCAGGTTGACAACACAACGCACGCCTATCTCAAGCCCAGAGCGTTGAATTTAATGAAATAATATTTTTCTTCTTGCGCCTCGTCCGTTCAACGGACATCGGCTATCATGTTGGCTAGTATCATTTTGTTCAGGACCGCGGTCCATGAAGATCTACATCAGATTAACCAAATATAATATTATATTTCTTCCAGGGCAGTCATTTCCTCTCTTATTCAATAAACGATCTGATTCTTCTCTGTATGTACATCTCATTACATGTCCGAGATATTTTTGATTATTATTTTTTGAACTACTAACTGATTAACTAACCATCACGCCGTTTTCCCGCGGGGATAGGCAGAGAGGATAGAGCGCCACACTCCTCTGTCCTGACACAATTCTCGCCTCATCCACATTCATACATCTTTTCATACAAGCTCGCCGATTGTAAAGGCTTCTAACAGAACCATCCTCCATTAAATGGTTTACGTCCTCCGCTTCTGGTGCCATCAACACTTGCGTCATATATATTTCTTACCATTCTCTCCTCATTTATCCGTTCCATATGACCAAACCACCTAAGTGATCCTTTTTTAATCTTACTGATTATACTAACATCAGCTTTATATTCTTTCCTTATTTCTTCATTCTTTACTCTGTTATAAATAGATTTGCCACATATACGCCTAAGTGATCTCATTTCCACTGCATTCAGTCTACTTTCGCTCCTTTCTATCGTTTGACAGCTCCAAGCCTCACTTCCATACATCAGTGTATACCAGGACTCCATTGTGCACCGCTAGTCTTGCCTCGGTTGACAAATTCCCGTTAGATATAATTCCATTCAAAGCGCCATTCACTTTATTCCCTGCAGTCGCTATCCTTTCGATATAATTCTCAGCCTTTCCGTTTCTATCGAACATACTTCCCAAATACACAAACTCATCTACATGTTTCAAAAATTCATTACCTACAAGTATTTAGCACGATGTCTTGCTTTCCTCCTGCTCGAATATCATCACTTTCAACTTGTTGACCTTAATAATAAGGTCGCTTTTCTTGCATACATCGTACATTCCACTCACTAGACTCAGTAGTTCTTGTTCATTATTCGCCATTAGTACTGCATCATCGGCGTACAATAAACAGCATACAATCAAATCGCCCATTTTCGCTCCTACATTCATACATTCCAGTTCTTTCACACATTTATCCATACACAAGTTGAACAGCCATGGGAATATTACACAACCCTGCTAGACCCTGATTTTTGAACTACCTGCTTATTTTTCTTTATTCATCCGAACCATACCATCTAAATTCATTAATTTATATACGTTTCAAATATGAATTAAATATATTAATTATAAAAATTAAATAAAGTTGTATCAATGTGTCCAAAATTTAATAAAAATGAATTGATAATTCTGGCGTCTGCTATCAGTTTACTCAAAGGTATTTGAGATTCTGTAAAAATAAGATAGATGGCTCTGTCAAATGATGGAACGATTAAATGTATTAATATCAAAAAGGTAACATATAGGGTCGAAAATTGTCGCTAAAAATAATGTCGCTGTAGCTTAGTTGGATAAAGCACCTTCCCCGGTTAGGAAAGAGATTCAGGTTCGAATCCCGGTGGCGCAATAACAATATTTTTCGATAAAATTGATTTTATATGTATATCTTTCTAATTAATATATTTAATTCATATTTAAAATATCACAGACCTATGTTCTGAATAATTACAACTTCACAATAAGAATGTGTTCTCCTAAAAAAAAATATATACGTTTCATTGTCGAGAGCTATGTATATACAACTCGCACACAACTAATGGAGACTAAAATGTTAATTATCCAAATCCGCAACTGTTCTGTTTCCATTCTTGTACCAGCATGCCGAAAACTTGTCCCGGGCGGTAGCGACCGAAGCCAGTGTTGCATCACGAGTTCCAGTAGGCAGATTTTAACAAATAATTGTATTGTTTTTTATTCCATTGCACTAAACGAGAAGAATTTAGTATTTTATTAATGTAAATATGTTTCTTTTATGCTCGGCATACACTTTTTAAATTAACTAGATGCAAAGCAACTTTTTACGACAGGTCAACGATACTGTAAAAGAACGTTACGACCGTCCATTTTGCTTTTACAAAATTCGCGGTCACGCGTCACAAGAATGAGTAAAGTCACTTATTCTACACGAAAACGAGTTTGCACGATTTGCATTATTCTAATCGCGGTAAAAACGTCCGTAGTTCAAGACGCTGACGATTGACACAAAAATGTAAAAATGCAAATTAGTTTCGGCGCTCGGCCTGTTTGCAATCTGGCGCGCCGCTGCCCCGTGCATTTTCCATTAGGTTCCTGAGCACGACGCAAAAACGAAACCATGCCATGATTTTTCCTCGCGATCTAATGTGGATCCTCGTCTCGCATATCAATATTAGTGCGAAACGATTGCGAACGCTTCGCCCGGCCCCATTTCACACTCGATTCTGCAAAGATCGGATCGGTCTGCACATCACTCAACTATTCAGTTTGCATTCTGCCTTGAAAACACTCTTGTGGATCTTTTCCGAAAAATTCTCTCGCAAAAGGCAATCCGCGTAATTTTATTATTCAAATTCCGATTGAATGTTGATCTCGAGAGTTGAATGGTGAATCGTTGCGTAAGCAGGTCTTGCAAATAAACCATTTTTGTTTGATTTACTACATCTAAATGTAAATACTCGAACAGTAAACATAGCTACGCGAGCGCCGTCCCCGGGGACACGCGTCGGTCGTGTTTAATGAGGCAAAACATATTCATTTGTATACGTTCGATTATTTAACCCTTCCCAAACCGTGCAGTAACACAAGTCTACCATCGTAATTAAGCCTGTAATATTTCGATAAATACATGCAACATAACAATTATATTTTAGCGCTCAGTAGACTAGTAAAAAACCAATTATGAAAAGAGAATCATGCAAAAACAATTATTTTTTCCATTCAATCCGTTATAAAATTAACACATTGGTAAAAATATTATTTTTGATTTGAAAAACAGAGATCGCACACTATTTTCACAGTGAAAAGAACAACAAACATACAAATATAATTGTTTCTTTCTCACTAATTAAATGAAGAGAGATAAGAAAGCAAAATACATTGTATAGGACTTAATGAATGTTCTAAATTTTGTTATTAATCATCTTTTCAAAAGTGAATGTTCAATGTTTAGAGTAAATTCGTGCCATTAAAGCCATTTAAGCTAATAAAAACATTTTTTCCAACTGTTATTTACGGTAACACGAGTTGACGGCATGGCTGCGTGCGAGTATTTTATATCATGGTATGGTAAAGGTTAACCGTGTAACTGATCTGATTTACGTCGAGCGATTTCGTGTCTGGACCGCTACACCCGGTGATCTTGTGCTTTGAGTGAAATGTATATTCGGGATATGACTCCTGTTCCTGTCATCGGCGCATTATTTCAACTGTCTCGGAATATACACAATTTTAAATAAAAATTTTGAAACCAGCTCAAAAGTTTACGTTCGAATTCGAAGGGATTTTTTAAACACATTTTCATATGTCAAGAGGCTAACAAATGACGAGCTTCTATTTTTGTTATACATAATAAAAAAACTCAAATAAACTGAAAATTAAAACTGTCAGGTCCGAATCGGGAATAAGAGTCGATTAGAAATGAATGCCTCTATTTTGCGCCGTGTTTTATTTATCCTTTATACTCCTAATTCTCTTAGGAGTGTGTGTGGCAAATCTATTTATGACAGAGTAAAGAATGAAGAAATAAGGAAAGAATGTAAAGCTGATGTTAGTATAGTGAGTGAGATTAAGAAAGGATCACTTAGGTGGTTTGATCATATGGAACGAATGAATGAGGAGAAAATGATAAGAAAGATATACATGACGCAAGTGTTGATGGCACCAGAAATAGAGGACCTCCGCGGAAGACTTGGCACGACTAGTTAAACCAGATAATGGAGGATGGTTCTGTTAGAAGTCTCAACAATCGGTGACCTTGTATGTGAATGAGGCGAGAATTGTGTGTCAGGACAGAGGAGTAATATTGTAAGTAAGTAATATTGAATCAAAACTCACATTCAGGCCTATTCTCAAAATTGCAATATTGAAATGAAGGTGATTGTTACACCAACCCTCAAAAATAGTGTTATATTTGAATGAGAGAGAGGGAGAGAGAATGAGGGAGTAAGGGAGATAAATGTACCATAATCTGTCAAAACTATCTGTCTATTTTTGAGGGTTGGTGTAACAATCACCTTCATTTCAATATTGCAATTTTGAGAATAGGCCTGATAATCCAATAATAATAATAATACAGAAAGCACTTACGTACTCCGTGTTGCCTATTAGATATTTTTTTAATAATGAAATTATATTATATCCGAGACTTAATGTATTTCTATTCAGGCTCCGTGCATATATAATATTATTTTTATGCAAACTTCATTAAAAATCCAGACAAATCATTGATAGATAAAAATTCTCCAGTTGCATTAACAATCGGCGAACGCTGCTGGTCTTAAATAATATGGATTCGAATCGAAAATATACATTCTATATTATTGAATAGCCATTTAACGTGTTTTTTTTCCTATTTTGTTTCAGAAAACTGGATGCCCATTGAAAACGGAGACAACACAGATCAAAGGCGACAGACTAGATGTGAGAAAAGAAGGAATGCCCTTTGAGTGATGTAAACACCACTCACAGTTGAGAAATGTAATTCTTAGATACGTGGGATTACAAATTATTTAAGTTGAAAGAATCAAAATACAATATGGAGACCTATAAAGAAGACTGTCCCAAGAAATGGAATATACTCGGAATCATTCTGTTCTGCTTATTGGCGTGTCTGCCAATGAAAGGTAAAACCAAAAAACTCATATTTTGTATATTCGCATATATTTTAGGATATCCGTTGCCTGCCTGTATATATACAGGATGGCCCAAAACAAGTGAGAACATTTTGTAAAATGTGATATAATTACATCAAAATTAGTTGAACTATATCAACGATAGCTTAAATAGTTTACTAATTTACTTACTTACCTATTTACCTATATTACATTTTATTTCGACAATTTCCGGTTGCCATCTTTGATTATTAATTGTCCCATTGTTTATATTTGGTTTATTCAAATTGTTGCACAGAATGATAAAAATCACCGCAGAAGACCGTATTCTGATCAAAAATTTGCGAATTGAAAAACGTTGGAATGAAAAAAAGAGTTTCAAAATAAAGCCTGGAGTATAGCTAGACATTACAGCATAACTGGACACTGCAGCAGGACGGAACTCCATCTTACACAGCCAGAAATACAATCAACTTTCTTCGTTGTGAGATTTTTAATTTCATCGAGCCAGGCGTGTGGCCAACGAACAGTCCAGATTTAAACCCAGTAGATTATGCAATATGGGGTGTTGAGATTGAAGAATTATAATTAGTTATATTATGTGTTGAAGTAACTCGTGTGTGTTACGAGATGTTCTCACTTTTTTGGGCCATCCTGTATATATGCTGGCGAAATTAAAGGTTCTAAGGGCTCACTAGAGTTCACGGCGGATGACACAGGTCTGTCAGGGATAGTGCGGTGGGATGCAGCGCTGATGACGAAGAGAACGTTAAATTGTTGGAAATGACAAATCGGAGTTATCGTGGAAGAATCATGCAACGAACAACCAGCACCTATTAATCCAAGAAGACTTATCTTGTTTCATGGTCATTTTCGCATTTTCAAGCACCTCGATAACTATTTACGACATAAAATTCAGTTACAGAGATCTATCAGAAAATGTTAGCCTTGATTCTAATCCACCTGAGTTTTATTCTACAGCCATAAATAAGCTTGTAATTAATTAGCATATGCGCACAGTAAAATGGCTCTTACGCTGTTAAAAAAAGTTTATTTACTGTATGAGTATGTGTAAATGAATTGGAATGTTAAATTCTGTCATTATTTTCGGAACACCCTAATACAATTTGTTGTTTTTATCGGGTGTTAATTTATTTATTAATCTAATCCGCGGCACGCACATACACGGTGCGGCTTGGACAGATCTTTCCCATTCGTGACATTGATTCGATACGATTCATTGACCGACACAGTTGTCATTTTATGTGTCACAGATTGTCACAAAAGTATTTGCGCGTATTTTAATATAACATATTTTTCAAATTATTTAATTTTTGAAACAAAATTTGAACTTAGCCCGTGTGTGGTTGAAAATATTTCGTACTCTTAAAATCAGCAATATTAACTTTGTGGTTAAAATTCATATTTTTATTTATTATCTTTGTTTTATTAACCACTCAATTGAGTTTAAATACATCTACCGGTTTCGAAAAATACCATTTTCTTCTTCAGGATGTCATAAGTGACACAAATCACTCTTGAAGGGTGGATTGCCTGTTTAAAAGAAGAAGAAGAAGAAGACTGGTACTGGTACTGGTGGTCATAACTGAGACATGCCTTTGAAGGTAAAAAAACCCAGTAATTGTGTGTTCTTGGACATATTCAAATATTGTTAAGAAATCTCTCTTACCATAGACAGCATAGATAAGAAAATATAACAGGTGTCAATATACTTGCTAATTTATGTTTTTTCTTACTTGTAATAAAGACAATGTACACTTCATTTCAAATTGAATATATATTTACGTACTGTTATGAAAAATCAAGTAATCTTTACCTAGAGATATTAAAATCACATTCGTTTTTCTTCGTTGGCCGTTTAACCAAGCGCTTTACAGCCACAAATGACACTATGTCCGAATCCAACACGTCCAGAAAGCCATAGATAATAGACGGGGAAGCACAACATTATTATGTATATCATCCAGTGTCCTGTGTGTGACACGTACACTTTACATTGAAGTAGGGTATCAATTTCCTTGAAAATTAGGAGAGTAGGTGAATTTTTTGTTTTGTAGGTAATTTTCAAATAAAAAACAAGTAAATTCTTTTTTTTTTGTCAGGTATTCGAAAAATTGTAAAAATCTGAGAATTGGCTGCCGCGCTGTCCAATAATTATTCAAATAATACATTTTTTCAAAGAAATATTCTCATGTCCGTCTTTCGCTCCCGTCGTAGAACAGGTTTTCAAAACGAGTTATAAATAATGATTTACTATTAAATTTACGTAACTAATAATTATAATATCATGTTTAAATATCGTATTAATTATATAATGTACAAAATAAAACAAATACAAGATGGATTTTTTTTTTAAGAATTAACGAAATATTAAGTATTTAAAAAGAATACGAAATAAATCAGTGTTTAAAATAAAAACCGGCCGGGAACAAGTTCATGAAGAGTTTTATTAAATTTTCCAGATCTGTCATTAAATATATCGATCTGGTCTGATTAACAAATTTTTTAAATGTTTAAAGTATCACCGTACTACCCTTTGTCACCTTTAATAATAATATAATTTTATTTTAAACACACATGAAAACACCCCCGCACTAGGACAGGATGCGTGTCACTTAGGCGGTGGTTGTCGCTTAAGGTTGTTTAAAGCGAATGGTTAAATCGAATCTTAAAAAATCCAGATTTCATAGAAGAAAACTCTATTCATAAGATTCAATTCATTTTCCTGCCAGGTGAACAACGTATACCTATTAGAAAGCACCAAGCAGTATCTCAGAACGCTCTTCATAAAAATACCAGTAGAAAAGATGCAGCATATCTACCACATCCAAATTCCCATCCATACATTTCCTAATGAAATGTGACCTTGATGCCAGCAGACGTCGACTTGACCGATACATGTTCGATCTCGGCATCGCGAAAGCATTCGCGGTGTGGACCTTTCAGCTCCAGTGCACCAGTACTGTATTTTGTGATATTGTGTTTTGATCACGTATTGTCTGTTGTTTGTATGACATCGTAGTTCTTCCGAATCCCGGTTCCCTGAAATTCACTAGTCCTTCGACTAGAACCTCTATCCCCTCACCGACCTCATCCTGTACCAAGGTTTCCCTACTTCCCTCTCATACTTTGCGGTGATTCCGATTTACGACCGGAATTGTCGTATTCCATTCCGCAGGACGTGTGACTCGGAGATTGCATCAATCATCTACTATCTAAATTAGGCTTGTAACGATGAATCCAATTCTGCAATTAATCCAATAATTGCAGCTCAAAAAATTATATTAAAAGTTATCCCCAATCAAAACGAGCACTGACGAAATTTTTAATAAATTCGATGTCTTTGATATAAGACAAACATATGCTAATACTACTCTTAAACACATATATAAATACAAACAGACACATTTTAAAACAACTCAAAATATAATTTCCACACGGACAAATACAAATAACCTACAAACCCCAAGAGTACATACAACATATGGTCAAAGAAACTACAAATATTTTGGACCTAAATTATTTAATAGAATGCTAAAAGATTTAAATGAATTAAATTGTCCCAAAAACATGAAACTATATATTAAAACTTGGATTCGTAATGTGGGTAGAGCCAGTATTGGTGCACTCACCCAAACATATTGACTCATACCTATATTAATTATTGCTACAAAGTGAAACAAAAATTATGTCTACTTTAAAATTGTTCTTCGTATACACCTTTTATATAGTAATAAATGTAATTCTAATTAATTGTAATTCTAATTAATAGAACAATTGCTTGTAAACTAAGCCCGTTTCGACACAGAATTTCTCTAGCGAGACGGGCACAGTCCAAACAGATTTTTACATTGTATTATATAGTTACAAATAACTAAATCAATATTCGGCAACTATTCGGTATTCTGCCTATCCGGCCAATTTTTTCTTATTTTCTATTCGGCCGAATTCCGAATACTATGTTACTTCAAAAAACACAACAAAAGGTTTTAAGGTAATGAATTTTTGATTGAAACAAGACTATTTTTAGATTGCTTTATTTATGTTTCAGAAATTTACATAAACATAAAACATAAAAATTAGTGAACAGTTTGTTTTTTTTCTTTTTCTTAACATTATATGTAATGCAAATATGAATAAACAGTAAACATTATTAGATATAATCTGCATTATAATAAAAATCAAGAATCGGCAAGTTGTGGTGTAAAAATATATCAATTTTTCACCATTTTCAGGGAGTTGTCAAAATTTTTTCTCCTCATACGCATTTCCAGCTTCTGAGAATAGCTGTTCTGAATATGCACTGCTAGCAGGTGCCAAAAACTATTTTGCAGCTGATTTTGATAAAGAATTTGGAAATTGAATCTTATTCGTGACCCACGATGAATAAGGGCTCAACTGGCGTGGAATATATTTAATTTTTAAATATATCTCGAGCACGTTATGTTCTTTTCAATCGACGTATCTTCATTTTCAGAACGCTTTTCTGTAACTGCTTCGTAATAACTCTCGCCAAAATGATGTAATGTAAATGTTCTGGTTCATTTCTTCCTCTTATATAGTGCACACATAAGTGTATTATATAAATGCTCTAACATAAACAAGATCAAAATCGTTCCTCTTTACTTCAAACTTATCTTTCACATATTTGCTTAGTTTCATTTTGATTATATGTAGTTTCTTCTCCTTTCTTATATCTTCTGCCATTTCATTAAAAATCTTCATCGCACTGTACATCATCGATTTCTGAGATTTAGCATTCTTTCTGAATGATCATTACATTCAAATATATTTTCTGTTTTTTCATTCAGATCGTTTTCGTTTTCTCGTTTTCTTCACAGAAGTTGATTCCATACTTTCATAGGATAATGTTAATCCAGCTATTTCAATTTGCGCCAAATTTTCTGAAAACTATTCGGTATTCGGCACTTTGCCGAATATACTATTCGTTGCAAGTCTTGTCTAAATACATTCCGCCTGTTTTTCAGAGGTTGCCGTCAACAGATCGTTAACAAGACAAATTGCTTTCTTCTACATCGAGTCCGGTATCTTAAACGGGAACACAATATTCACCAATTGTACATCCTATTACCGATACGTCTCTGAGAAAAACTCGAGTCAGTGGCGTAACTACGCCAGTGCGATTCAAATTGTTGCATTTTAAAAGTCACCAAAGCAAGAAATATATGTATATAATGTTAAAATTAATTTTTCACGAGTATTATGAGAACAAATAAAAATGTTATCGATGTACATATATACCTAGTAAGTATTGCACCATCAAGGACTAGACTAGGGAAGCAATGATTTTTTAGTTGTGTTTTTTTTTTTATATTTATTTTAATATTAGAAGATATAATACATTTATAAAATAATCAGTAGGATATATATATATACTTATTTTCACATTTATTACTTCTCTATGAGAGAAAAGCTCGTGTATAGCGGAGTATATACGAGATAATTTATGTTTCAGTTAGTATGTGGACATATTTTTTTTACTCAAAATTTATATTAGTCTGTAATTTTTCTAATTGTGATGGAGAGATTGTTAAAAAATTTGATGCCTTGATAAATATGATTTTGGGTTACGGTATATTTTTGTTTTGAGATATCAATTTGGTCTCTATATCTTATAGATCGGAATTCGCTTCTAATATTTAATTTATTTTTAATTTTTAAAAATTGTTTTTTTTTGTATGTGTCTACTATTTTAGGTACTTTGAAATCTGTGAAGAGTTGGATACTAAGATGGCCATTTTATTATTTTAGAATAATTTATGTCATCATTTTTTGTGTTATTTCCAATTGTGATATTGTTTAGTTTAGTTATTGCATATAATTTTTCACCCTGAGTGTGAATATTATAGAAGACCAATTTTTTATTTATATTTAATAGATAAAACTGCAATATTATTGTATTATTATCTTACAATACCTGCACTACACATGTACAGGGGGGCCTTTTTCTTTTATTTATTGGGGCTGGCGATGGTAAACTGTTGCGTGACTGTGATTGTATCGATGATTGGTAACTGAGATTTATCTGTCGGAGACTTACTTTCTAGTGTACCAGTCTTCTTCTTCTTCTTTTAAACAGGCAATCCAAGAGTGATTTGTGGCATTAAACAAGTTAAAACATTATTTCATAGAAAGCAGTACAGCAATATTATAGAATAGGGAATATTGCGTTACAAGTTAATACCATTGTCGTTCAAGAAATTTGCTATTATGTAGATTAAATGTGGCGAGTTGGGGGAAAGAAGATGACACAAGATAACCGGGAGTTGAAAATTACCATTGACAACACACTCACACATCTATTATGTTCAATCTGAAAGTGTACCAGCCATTGCTCGAAGAATTACGTTAAGTAGTTATCAATCATCGTTTACGAACACAATCACAGTCACAATAATATGTTTAAATAATGATTTTACCATCACTAATTGGGGGGTAATTTTTTTCAGTTACGCCGCTGACTCGAGTATCATAATATTATCATAAATTATAAAAATAGCTCAAGAATACACACGTGACACGTGAATAGAATAATTGTATTCCGCTTCCTCGTGTAAAGTTCTCGTATTTTAACGACTTTTTAAAATGTTTTCCAGTTGAAGGTCGACAGAATCGCTCCATGTACTACGTGTGTCCTCCAGACTTCATCAGGCTCGGGAACAGCTGCTATTTCTTATCGGCGACTATGGCGACGTGGCAAGACGCTCTATTCGCATGCAAGGTAAGATGGATCATCTTGACTGTTATTCAGAACTATTTATTGCGTCACCTGCAGACGGCACCGGCGTCACGCACAGGCGGAGCGAGCGCCCGCCTGCGGCGGCCAAATCAAGAGGGCGGCCGAAAAATATATAAAAATTAAAAAACAAAATCCCAAGTTGCAAAACGATAATAATGTGTAATAAATATAATCCAGGTAATACATAAACAATCCAATAAATAACATTATAGTTTGTTAGGTAATTTCCTCTTTCTGCCTCGGCTTCATGTTCAGGGGGGAGGCATCTAGCCTAATTGGTTCTTTTTTTAAATATTGACAAGTCAAATGGTTATGAAATGAAAGAATGTTTTTATATAATACAATTTATAATCTATGTTTTAAGATGCTTGCATGTGTTAAAAGTGGAAAATGAGCAATTTACTTTAATACTTATAAATAAGGCTATTCAGCAATAATTACAATTAAATGAACATTAAATATTTGTGTTCATCATGCCAGCATTAATTTCTCTGCCAAATTGTCTATATTGACGCTTGTCTGATGTTGATTATTCAGGTCCCTCACGTAAGGGATTACCTCTTAGGATGATCCTGGATCCTGGACGTGAAGTGTGGTCAGCTCCTTGTGGTGCCAGCGTAGGGTGACGGAGTTCAGGCTTGTAGTTGATGACGAGATGATGCCCAATTATCCAGGCAAACCGGGACTCTAGACGCGATATTCTGATGCTATAGCGACAGTCTGTTCTCGCTACACCGATTATATTCATCAACTTTTTGATACTTTCTCATTTACGATTAAACGCAGAGAACATCACAGTCTAAGCTTAAATTCGAGGCGCACAGTTTAAACTTTCCCCGGAATTACAATCTATGAAGCGCTTACTTGATACTTTTAGAGACGATATTGATTTTATTTTCGAATTGAAAATAAAATCTCGCCTTAGACGAAGCCACTTCTCACGGCGGAGAATATCAGAAGACGTGATGCATACCTCAAGGCGCATTTGCCTACGTGACTCTAGTCATGTTTGCCGGATTACCGCCGCTGTATTCGCCGCTGTACCCAAGCTGTGTCGGTCCACCTGCGTCTAACAATACCGAGTATTTATAACCGTCCGTCCCTTACCTTGACCAAGTGCTTTTGTAGTCTTGAACAAAATATTGTTTTGGGTAATTTTGCATTTTAACAAGCTGTTTCCTAATAAAGCAGTATCTAATTTGTATTCAACACTAATGCCCAGAACGTTTTTTTGGTAAAAAGCTGCCCTCGGGCGAGTTTCAAAATGCTGGCCAAACAAAATACCGCCCCTGACGCGTGTGGCAAGCGGGCGGCCGGTTTAGGGGGATGGTTTTACAAAAATCGTTACTTGGGCGGAAAAAAGCCTAGCGCCGGCGCTGCAAGCAGGTGGTGGCCCGTGCGATGCGGGAATGTATTAAGTATCATTCAAAACAATTTCTAGTGTCACCTGCAGCCAGGAAGTGGCGGTCCATGAGATGCGGGAACGCGGGAAACAGAGACGCCAGACGAGTTTCTAGATCACATTTATGCCACAGCGGTCACGGCTAAATAAGGCTTTAACGGCCATTCTCCCAATCCAGTTTTTCAATGACCGCCGTTTCTCGGAGTCGAATTCTGTTATGTTGTTTTTTTTCTTCTGTAAAGAGTTTATCAAATCTTTATTCAAATGTGTATTTTCGTAAAACAAATAGCCGAGCTCGCG
The DNA here is from genome assembly GCA_031772225.1 of Eubasilissa splendida. NCBI lineage: Eukaryota > Metazoa > Arthropoda > Insecta > Trichoptera > Phryganeidae > Eubasilissa > Eubasilissa splendida. The sequence goes on along the minus strand of CM062845.1, from coordinate 23,166,248 downwards.
ATGTGAACATATCCTGAGGCGATAATTTAATGCTTTAACTGTGTTTTCGTGCCGGCGATGCCTCGAAGACCTTTCGGATATATTTTTCGCGTTTATAGCTTTGTTTTTCTGAACTGGGAATTGTTTGATTTATGTATTTTGTTCAACAAATAGATATGTATGGATTATTATGCATTCTATATTATATATTCACTACAGGGCTGCTAATTGTGGGCGGGGAAGGTTCAATGATTATGCAAATATAAAAATCATCCAAGACTTGTTCATTTAAAACGTTTCAATCATCAATCCGAATTATCATCTGTTTTCTGTTCTCTAGTTTGCTTTATGGCTTTATTATCAATTAATTAAAGAAAATAACAATAGAAAATTTGAAACAAGCACATCATTAAGGTTTAAAAATAACTTTAAAATCCCTAAATGTAACACCAAACACTATCAGCAAAATTCTATATATTTAGGGATAAAAAATTTCAATAGCCTCCCTACACAAATTAAAGAAATAAAGGATGTTTGGGACATATTTGTGCTTGAGCGAGAATGATGTACTGTGCCTTCCACCTCCCCCCCCCCCTTCCTCTCCTGCCGCGAGCCCAGTCGATCGGTGACCCCGAACCGGTACGGTTACAAAGGTTTTCGCAGTGTAAAATAGAGTGAGAAGTGTGTCTTCGTGACCATCTATTGCAGTCTGAATCATTCAAGATCCTGAACGGAGATGGTGTCAAAACCCTAAGTTACAGTCCACATTGGAGGTGCCAGGAGAACGGATTGTGGTGAGTGGAACTTCCTTCCGAATCCTGTTTCTTCCGGCATCTATGCCATCACGCAACAAAGGATATAAAAGAGTTTAAAAAGAAACTAAATGAACACTTCAAAAACACATAATTGAACAATAAACAATATTACAGAACACTTCAGAAGCACACGAATGTACAATGAATAGAATATGTAAGGTATTATATAAAATTATTGTAGTGTAACTCCCTCTCCAAGCACAAAAAGCTGGTCTCTTTTTTGGAGAGGTAAGCGAAAGAAAAACCATGTATGTATGTATGTAACCATATATTTAAAAATTGAATTTATTTTTCCATTGTATTTTCGCTAAATTAAAAAAAATAAAAAAATAAATATCAAGTGTAAACAATACACAATATTGTGCTCTTTGAGCGAAGTTTGTTTATTTATGTATTTCTCACCGAGCCTAAAGTTTCCCCCGCCGCTCGGGTACATTATGTACTTGTGCAGAATACTCGGGCACACCGTCATTAACATCCATTTGCAAAACATTTGCGCGTTTGCGAGTAGAATTTAAATTGGCGTTAAATTGATATTTGAATAAAGTCGCACACCATTTAGCGGAACTCATATTTGAATTGGCCTTTATAATCGATCATGCGAATCAATTGATGAGATCACGTCATATTATTCGCCGGCCTTAACAATCCCAACGTGTGTACTTAAAATTTGTTAAACAAAAAATAAATATGCACCATTTTTCTTAAAATAATAGCGCGTTAGGTATATGTCTCAGACACGTGGAATATTTTTTTCATATACATTTCTTCCGCGTTGGAGTCAATAATGATACTCAATATCCATAAAAACATCCTTATATATTACAGTTCACCCGTGAACTTCCTTTCGTGACATATTATACGCGAGGTGCCTCCGATAACACGCATTGTTAAAACGTGTTACATAACACGTTTGTTTTTTTCTACGTATTTCTTTCTTGTTAATGTATGTCTACAAAGACACTAAATACTCGTAACAACGTTCTTGTACATTACACCCCTCCCCCACCCGTGAATATTCTATAAAATGTCACTAATTTTTTAACGCAGTTATGTGACACATTTTATACGAAATATATGTTCCGTACAGGAAACAAGAATGTAGACAAGGGTGGTTCGCCGATCTCAGCTTCTCTCAGCCGGAGATGATGATGATGATTATGAGGTAGAAAGAAATGAAACACAAAAGATGTCCAATATAGGCACACTACGGCGGCAAAAGCGAGAATGGCTTCCGCCAGCAGAATACTCTGTTTTTATTCAAATTCATAACAATATATATAATCATATTTGCAAGTACCTACACGGCGGCAGGCCGCCGCTTATGACGTTTTACTAAGGCGTCTTTGTTTTCCGAAAATCTATCCCACGGGTTTTTTGGCGCCACACCGATGATTACATATATATATATGTTCTATATAACATGTCTGAGATGTATCATACCCACCCATATATACAATGTTTTTTTCCTAAATATCTCTTCCTCGTTGGTATATAAAGATACTAAGATATAACAACGTTTTTATACTCATACATTACATATAAAATGTTATCCTAGGAAATGTCACCTATGAAGTTTAATAACGCAGGTTCGTTAAATATTTTACATCGACAATTTGCGATATTCCAACATTTTGTATTAAAAATACTATGTACTCAAAATTATATTTATTTTAAAAGACCTACTCATATCCTAGCCACGAGCTAGTATGAAATTTTTATTTGTTTATTTAATGTGTCCATATATTAACCTTCCGTGTCGCGTTTTGGTCAGAGTGTCCCTATTTAATACTTCAGCCTCTGACTCTAAAGCAATAGCAAAAACGATTTGACAGACGCCAAGTTTATGGCTTTTGAGCATACAATAGAAACAAGCGAAATAATTGCCGTAACATTTTATGACCGCCGCGCTTCGCGTCCTTTAACCATAGACAAAATAAATATCCAGGAGGCCGTTCCGCAGTATCCGACGTTGGCGAATTTAGTTTCTAGCCGTCAAGGACTTCAAAAACGTTATTAATATTTCGGATGTTCAAATTAAAAACATGTCTGCAATAGTATCATTGATTGTCAGGATATTAGATCTCGCGTGCTCTCTGGACATTGATTAATTCGAACATAATACATATTTGAATACTTCCTAGTTTCTGTCGGGTTGGCGGGAAAGTAATTGCATTTTTACAAGGTTATGTTTTGCGGTATACGGGTATACCTTTTAATTTCATAAAGCACAACCGACCGAAAACACGCTGTATCAGATGTTATTACAGTTGAACCTCGATTTATGAACAAAAATGCGTTCAGTTTGCGAACATAATTTCGGTTTACGAACAGGCAGACAGTCACTATGGAAGAACTGGAACAGCTTCTTAATGAACAGCAAAAAGCGGTGACGTAGGAAATATTATTTTCAGAGATCGATGAACGAATTGAAGATGTTTCCGTGTCCTCAATTCGCGAAACGTGCGCGAAATGGAGTTAGTTGTACAGTTTTATAGAAAAATATCACGCTATAAAATATCAAAACGTGTTGTTAAATAATGCCGTCATGTCTCATTTCCGCAACATTATTAAAATCGAGAAGACACAAATATTTCAAAAAATTATACTTTACGATATATTTTGTAAGATAAGTTAATATAAAGTTTGTTTTAATGTTTATTATTTTTGTTTTATTACTTCCAATTCCTTTTAAGTTAAAACCATGAATAATTATTTCTTTTATAAGAGTTCATGCTAGAAGTAGAAAATAAAGATGATAAAGGGAAACTTAAATAGATTTATACATTTTACATTGATTTTTATGGGAATAATTGTTTCGGTTTACAAATTGTTTTATGGAACGAATTAAGTTCGTAAACCGAGATTTCACTGTACTTATTACTAGGAGAACACATTCTTATTGTGAAATTGTAATTATTCAGAACAATTAATTAAGATTTAAAATATCACAGACCTACGTTCTGAATAATTACAACTTCACAATGAGAATGTGTTCTCCTAATAATAAAGTTGTATCAATGTGTCCAAAATTTAATAAAAATGAATTGATAATTCTGGCGTCTGCTATCAGATTACTCAACGGTATTTGAGATTCTGTAAAAATAAGGTAGATGGCTCTTTCAAATAATGGAACGATTAAATGTATTAATATCAAAAAGGTAACATATAGGTTCGAAAATTGTCGCTAAAAATATTATCGCTGTAACATAGTTGGATAATGCACCTTCCCCGGTTAGAAAAGAGATTCAGGCTCGAATCTCGATGGCGCAACAACAATATTTTTCGATAAAATTGATTTTATATGTATATCTTTCTAATTAATATATTTAATTCATATTTACTGTACATATTTTTACAAACGCACTTTTGAATTATACGCAACGAGGCGCGCGCATTACCTGGAAGGGCCATAAACTGGAAATAACAAAAATACACCACAAGATGGCTGCACACTGCAAACCCCAATAATTAGTCATTTGTCGCTTGAACCTGATCAGATGTTAAAATCTTCGGAATTATAACAATTGTGATATTTTTACAGGACAGAGAAAGTAATCTAACATCACCCGAGCGATGGGAAGACAGAAATTTAAGAGAATACCTCAACAGACCGGAAATTGGTAAGAAAATTAATTAATAAATAACATTATTTAATACATGTTTTGTGCTAGAGAGACGGGTAGATTTTGGTTTTTCACTCCCCCTTCCCGCAAATCTGTATGCTAGGACGTCCACGCGTTCAAGGTAACCTAACCAGACACCTCCTATAACTGACTGTTATTATTATATATCCAGTGGCGTAACTACGCCAATGCAGCCAATGCGGTGCATTGGGGCCCACGTTAAAGGCCCGCATCCTACTTTACTTCGTACTTTTGATGTCTATACTATTCCCAGTGCAAATTTGGACTAATAATTTATAAATTCCACCAGAACAAAATTGGAATAATGCAATTTAAAAATGTATTCCGAAAACACTTGAAAAGATTTTCTATACATAATTTTTTCGCTAATGTATTAGGTTAGGGACCAAACCATCGTTGTAAAATGAAGGAAGGTTTTTTTTTCACTTACAAGTGCATAAAAATATTTATTAACTCACATTAGTTCGTAATATTTTGTGTATAAATCTTAGGGGTCTCCCTTTTGCATACTGCATCGGGGTCCCAATTTTTGTGGTTACGCCACTGTGTATATCAGATATTATATCACTAACGTAAGCGTGAGCTATACAAGTAGTTGGACTACTATCGTATCATAAGAAATCATTGGTAAACTTATTTTTTTCAAATCCTCAGGCTCGTCGATTAACTATTCTATACCGTATAATGTTACTTCTGCAAGTGAGTTAGCACTTAGCTTTGACACTTTCACTTTTCAGTTTTAAATTTGAGCTATACCATTTCATATGCTTTCAAGACCACACTGACAGTTCATTTATTTACTATATCAACTAAATATTAGTGCGTTATTTTTAATATAAATTTTACCATGATTTTGAAAGAGAGGAATGAGAAAAAATGTTTAGTTTTATCACATTCAAGAAAATACGTCATAATAATACTTGTAATCGAATTCATCAATCTCTTTTAATAATTTATTGAGCTATCTATGCCCAGCTTCATTATGTCGTTTAAATTCAGTGGATACATTTTTAATTTCGTATTGGAGAAGATGTTCCAGAAAACCATAAATAATATTTATGCAATTTCTTTTATCAGGTCGTTACAACAACTTTTTCCAATAAAATTAATTCCGAGTCCAAACGGCCAATAACGGCTATTTAAATAATGAAATATAAATATAAAAAACATTTTTGTATTAATCTTTTAGACTTTTCTAGTGTACTAATAACTAAATATCCAGATAATTCATTAGTTATTACAAATTTTATGTTATAATTACTTACTTACTTACTTACCATCACGCAGTTACCGCGGGGGTAGGCAGAGAGGATAGAGCGCCACACTCCTCTGTCCTGACACACAATTCTCGCCTCATCCACATTCATACATCTTCTCATACAAGCTCGCTGATTTTTGAAGCTTCTGATAGAACCATCCTCCATTATCTGGTTTACCTGGTCGTGCCAAGTCTTCCACGGACGTCCTCTATTTCTTATTTCATATATCTTTCTTACCATTCTCTCCTCATTCATCCGTTCCATATGACCAAACCACCTAAGTGATCCTTTCTTAATCTCACTCACTATACTAACATTAGCTTTACATTCTTTCCTTATTTGATGTATATAATTATGTTTCATTTATTTATTTTTAAAAAAATCAAACCGAGAATATGTCTTCTAATATATTACATATGAATAATAAAAAAAGTAGTAAAGTATAATGAAAAATTGCTAATAGGCCTGTAAATATTTTATATTTATACACTTTAAATTAGAATGGTAAAAAATTGAAATGTATTAGTCCGAATCATAGATAAGAGCCCACTTCTAGAATGTAGATAGGTACGCTATCTCGCGAAAAATAAACAAACCACATAGAAATACATACCACAGCCTTTACATTATTTACTACGCAAACGACGAATCATTCACGACAGGCAGCAACTACAACCAAGTACATACATACTTACAAAAAGTATTACGAATAATTAATACCTAGCTTAAAAGTTCAGAGTTACGCTCATAGAGGGATTTTGAATATTCTGGAGATGACGTCTCGGCAAATAATATTATGTATGTACATATAGCCATTTTGAATGCAGACACTAAAATACAAATTATTAAACAAAAAATATCCAGAGAAATTAAAAACATTTTGTTAAACGAACGTATGCTTTATTGTGTTTACAAACGATGTTCAGTTATATGGCGAACTTTTCGTAATTTTTTTTTTGTCTCATGACTGACATATGTCAGGAATTGTCATAATGAGGGGTTGCACGTGCGTGGTATCTTTCTTTCTCGCTCACTCACATCATATACGTGTGCGTATACGTAAACTTACGACCGTTCCTGGTACGGTTGAGCCCGTGCAACATTTGGGTGTATCCTTCAGTGTAATCTTAGCCGAAGTGTCAAACGGACACTAATTAAATTGACTACTTACATATTTTGTATCCCTTTGTAATTTTTAAAATGTGATTAATCGGTCGGCTGTAAGAAATAGACTCATACTGTCTCAAAAAAATGTCGGAACCTGTTCCCGCGCGAAAGTTAAGTGTCAAAATCATTGAAAAGGCCCTTTCTCTTCATAATCAATGTCTGGAGTTCTTAGAAGAAAACGACAAAGATTAAGAGTGAGTGAATGCTGTAAAGCGTGGACGTGATGGAATATTTGACAGTTATCGGAAAATTTTGCATAATACAAAGGGAACAAGGGAATCTAGATTATTTTTTGCGACGCTGAAGAAAATGAATGAATTATGTTATGTGTGACATTTTTTGTTATTAATAAAGTGTTTATTCGAATTTTAAAATGATTTTTTTTATTCCCCCTTTGTTCGCGAAACTTTGCTTATCGCGACCATGTCCAGAACGTATCCCCGCGATCAACGGGGGTTATCTGTACACGGATGCCAGAAATCAGTGACAGTGCAGTATGTGTGACGCATTGAGGACCACCCTGTAATACATTTAGTATTATTAAGGAGAACACATTCTTATTCTGAAGTTGTAATTATTCAGAACAGACGGTCTGTGATGTTTTAAATGCCTACTAAATAAATTTAAAATTCCGTAAAAATAATGTAGATGGCTTCTTTCAAATAATGGAACGATAGATGAATTAATTTGAAAAAGTATAACACATGGGTTCGAAAATTCGTCGTCAAAAATACTGTTGCTGTAGCATAGTTCCCAATTGATTGTACATGTACATCTTTATAATTAACACGTTTAATTAGTATTTAAAACATTTAGTATTGATACTTTTGCGAGTGTTCATTTTAAAATTCACCGCAGCAAGAAATCGAACTGAAAAATTATAAAAAAAAAAATTCTCACGTGTTCTTATTACGAAAGCATGTTAAAACATTATCTTCGTGTACAATGGTGACCCATTAATACATATGTCGGGTTATCAAGCAACAACTTTTGGAACGGGAATAGAAACATACATTTGTTTTTTTTCCCGAAAATATGAATATTATAGGATACGTTTTTATGATAAAAAATGTTTTTTATTTTTTATTGTTGAGAGAAACAAATAGTACAATAATAATAACTGATAATAACATGATATATAAAAATAATACCAGTGAAGTTTCTTCGGAATTAAACAAGTTAAGAAATAGTACATAATACACTAAAGAATAGTACATTTAAACAAATTGATAAACAAAAAGATTTTTACATTAAAATAAACATAATAAACTAAAAAATAGTATATATTTTTAAAAAAATGTTATTAGATTTTCACGGCCGTTCAGAATCTGTGGGTATAGGCCAGAAAAGCCCGATATACAGGGCAGATTGGTCCATAAAATTGTACGATATTCTAAGAGCCCAGAAAACTATACGATATTATAGGAGATATAAATGAGTGAATACATATTCCGGGGGCCTTTCCATTTTGCATTGGGGTCCAATTTTTTTTTAGGCACGGCACTGATAAAAGGTTTCCAGAACAACACAAGATTTTTATATTGTACAGTAATACAGTGTTAATTCTTGCATCTGAAAAAAACCATAAATACTAATTAAATGTATTAATTAGAAAGATAAACATATAAAATTAATGGATCTCTTTCCAAACCGGGGAAGATGCATTATCCAACTATGCTACAGCGACAGCACTTTTGACGACAAATTTTCGAACGTGTATGTTACACTTTACAAATTAATACATCTATCGTTCCATTATTTGAAGGCTACCTACTTTGTTTTTACGGAATCTCACATTGACACATTGATATACATATAATACATTTAATTAGTATTTAAAATAGCACAAACCTACGTTCTGAATAATTACAACTTCACAATAAGAATGTGTTCTTTTTAATAATGAAAAAAACCTTGTTTCGCTTTTACGTTGTAGTTACGCCGCTGGGCCCAATGCCTTTTTCCATTCTGCATTGGGGCCCATTTTTTTAATTACGCCACTGCGAGGAATGCCATAGCCAACTTCTTTCCCAGGAGTGCGATATCATAAAACAACAATGGCGTCGTTCGCCATTATTATTGCGAACCCGACACCTTCTCCGAGAGGCAGCCGCTGATAAGACTATCGATTCGAGTGGAAACATAACACAACGCCTTGCGATATTATTCTCCATTAACCTTTACCATACCGCGATATAAAATATATGTACGCAGCCATGCTGTCAACTCGTGTTACCGTAAGATATGTAGAGTTGTTTTAGCCTCTAAAATGTGATAAAATGCTTTTATTACCTTAAGTGCTTGTAGAATTTTTAATGCTATAAATATTGAGCATTAAATGCGAAAAAAGGATTAATATGGTATACTATTCACTTTGTCAGAGTCTTATCAGTTACGCAATATGCAGCTCTCACTTCAATGGATTCTCTAATTAAGGTTCAGGAAAGAGTCATCAGGAGGCCATTTAGACATAACTCTAAAGAACTCTTTAAATCCTTTCAAGTTTTGAATATAAGACCAACTGTTTCCCAGATCAGTCTTAAAACTTTTTTTTTTTAAATTAACTTTACTTCCACGATCTGATCCAAAGGAAACCAGGAGCAAAGCCTTAGGATACTATTCAGTGCCAAAATTTAATACCAAATTCGCTCAACGAACGTTTTTATTTTGTGCTCCGAGAATATTTAACAAATTGCCACTAGACCTTAAAGCAGTGGTCCCCAACCCCTGGGCCGCGCCGCCTGCTTAATAAATATTTTTTTGAAAAAATCGTCAATTATATAGCTTAACCAATGTTACTCCCCCCCCCCCCCCCCCATGTAACCCCCCCTACCCTCAGTGGGCCGCGGTGAAATTATCAAAAGCTGACCGGTCCGCGGCGACAAAAAAGTTGGGGACCACTGCCTTATAGGGTCTAAACTGATTAACTACTTCAAACCAAAAATAACAAAGTGGTTGCTTGATGTGGGTAGAAAGCAAAATGAAACTAATTTGTCATTTGTGCTAACCTAACTACCCATAAATTGTTGTCTCCCACTATTGTATATTACTGACAATAATATTTTTATAACTTTTTTCACATAAATTTTCAAAACGTACTTACTTACATTATACTTACTTACCTCTTAACATTTACAACTTTTAAAAACTGCACAGATAATTGCTTTAGAACAGACTGCATCTAAATAAATTTAAAAAAATATATATTATATTATAAGTCGGAGCATTCATCAAGTCCAATACAACCTTCCTTCTTATATCTCTTCATTTAATTAGTGAAAAGTTACACAATTAAATTTGCATACTTGTTATTCACTGTGAAATTAATGTGTGATACGATTCTGTCTTGCCACAAATGATATTTTTGCCAACGTATTAATTTTACAATAGATAAAATAGAAAAATAATAATTTTTGTTAGATTCGCTTTACATAATTGGTTTTTCACTGTTCATTTCTAAGCGTGAATGCTTTCCTTAGGATTAACTAAAATATGAATATTATTTTGTGTGTATTTACCGATATATTAACGTAAAACTCAAATTACCTCCAATATCTATCAGCTAGCGTAGTCCCTACACGTATTGTAAAAATACGTATTTTGAATCACATTTTCAATTAATTAATACGTTTACTTACCTTGTTTTATACATGCATACGTTCAAATCAAATACAGTGAAACCTCGGGTTACGAACGATTCGGATTACCAACAAAATCCCTGGCGCGAAAAAATCCCTCGGTTTGTGTACATAATTTCGGTTTACGAACAGGCAGTCACGTGCTCCGCGGACTAAGATCTCGCACGAAAATGAGAAGGCTTTAGTTTCGCTGCGGGGTTTACTCAGAGCGGGATGCTATTCAGGTGCGTTTTATTTATCGCACTGCAGCTCGAATGAATCTTTTAATTTTTTTGTATACGTATTGTTAATATTTCAAAATTTTATTGTTTTCACGTTTTTAATTTACAATTTTGTATGGGATTTCAAGCATAAAGTGTTGATGATAATAATTGGCCATTTTTGGGGGGTTTGAATGTATTTACGAACAACTCGGGTTACGAACAGTCCCACGGAACGAATCAAGTTCATAACGCAAGATTTCCCTGTAATATGTATTACTGTTCGTATCTGAGGAATTAATAACATATGAATACTGCTATGAAGAATATTAGTGATGGTAAACCGTTACGTGACTGTGATTGTGTCGACGATTGGTAACTGAGAGTTAACTGTCGGAGGTTTACTTTCTAGTGTACCAGTCATTGCTCGAAGAATTGCGTTACCAATCTTCGTTACAATCGAACACAGTCACAATAACGATTTTACCATCACTAAAAAATATAACCTATACCCTAATCAGACGTTTAACCAATACGCTACGGCTGGTGATGCAAAATGTGTTGATATTATATTACACATATAAATAAATTATAACTTTTTATGAAATAGATCAGCTGCAACACTTTTATTTTCTTAAATTATATATAAGACGAGGTTTTCACCCCCGAAATATCGTGGTCAATAAACCTTTTAAAACTAAATTTAAAAAGCAATTATGAACATGCGCTTGCACCAACCGGTAAAAATCAAGAAGCCTTTACTGTCATTCTTTTATGCGAATGGATAAACAATTAATGATCTCAAATCGATGCAAGAAATGGGTTTAAAAGGTGTTGAATTTCCAACGCCACGGATGGCACGCAGGATGATATTTTGTGGCTGGAAGACAGCACTGGTGATGTTGAATCAAGTAAAGAAAGTAAACCAGATGAAGTGATCAGTGATAACAGACCAACAAATATTTGGCGACTTAAAAGTACTACCATTGCGAGTTTTTACATATCGCACACCTAGATCAAAACTGATACAACTCAAAGAACCAAGAATTTTTAGTTATTATTGTATACGGATACTCTGTCATATACGTAACTAACTTAGCCGCAGTTAATGTCATTCTAGGATACATTTATGACCTAAAATGTTATTTAGTTTCTTAACTTTAGTAACAAAAAATGGAGAAAAATGTTTTTTTTTTTTTTTACTGAAAAATGACATCTTAGTTTTGATCTAGATGTGCGATATGTTTCTATATATTTTTCCTTATTTGCATTCTTTGATAAATAATAAAAAAAATAATATTGTTTTTTTAATCGAGAAATTAAAAAAATATTTTTTTTCGATAAAAAATGGAACTCTTCTTATAATCGGGGTCCTCTTATATTCGGGCTAATACGGTATATATATATATATTTATCGAACGTCGCGACTGTCTGACGTGGTAACTTGTCTCGAGCAACATCGGCTAATTTGTTTGCGCCGCTTCCTGAAGCAGATTGATTAGATGGAGTTGTTCCAGCATCCATGACACCCCGTGGCCGGTAAAACTAAATCTTTACGCGTATTTATAGAAACTTCGAGTTCATTTGCTCATCGCGTTGCGCATTGTACTAACGAGAACCGAAAACACGAGACGGCCAAAACCGGGTATCAGATTATAAAAGCCGATACGTCCGTATACACCTAAGCTGTAGAACGGTTTTTTTTTATAATGCTATTGCTTCTGGTGTCGAGTAAATTAATATGTCCACGTATTATAACAAATTACAATTAGATGGAACTTTCGCCTGAGGCCCGCTTTCGCGATATATTATGTAATATAATACATTTGAGTAGCTTGTTGGTCTAGTGGTTAAAACGCTGGCCTAGTGATCTAGTGGTCGTGGGTTCGCGCCTCATTCTAGGATGCCAGCAACTTAGTCCTATTTTCATAGTACAAGCGTTTAGCTCGGTTAGAAAATAGTAAGAATATTGATGTGACGTGTATTCCGTGTACGCATCTATATATTTTGTATTGTAAAATGTTATTTTATCAAAAAATAAGTTATACATTATTTTGTAGAGTTAAAAATGAAATTGATTTCATATCATTTTCAATTCAAAAAAAGATTTATATGATGGTATTATTGTTTTTGAGATCGGTATATTTCTGTGACGTAAGCATCATAACTACACAGTTCAAAATATTACAGCCTGTATCCACGAATGAAATTTTCAACTTGAGACAATCGAGACACGAATTTTGCTCTCATGAGATTCTTTAGAGACAACTGTCAGCTTTTTTAACCTTTTACATGCTATGAGCGTATTAACACGTCAAACTTGACAATTCCCAGCTTTGGATAGATAATTTTAAGTCTAGACCCTTAAGGCCTACCTTTATACCGTATGTGGTGTTTTCCATTTCAAATACTTTTGGCAGTCAAAAGGTCAATCCCATGTACGCACCGTGTCTCAGAGATTCGCCGATACTTCACGCTCGTCATGTACGTCAAATGTCATCGTTCGTCAGTTGGGTGATTTTGAATTTCCCCAGCAGCAGTTTCAACTGAATATTTTTTTGTAATTTAACACCTAATATTAATGTTTAATGACTTATGCTAACTTTCAGAATAGATAGTTGTAGGTGATCTATGGTGATTTTAGATGACGTTTCCGTGCACGTGTCAAATCTCGTTGTCAGATCGAACGTCGTGTACACTAGTTTGAGTTTTTGCTTGTTTTTATCCAATCTCATCGTATCTTAGCTTTTAATGTTTATAATCTGAAATTGTGAACAAAATTGTGTTTTTTTTTTAAATCTTAATGTAAAATCATTTATTTTTTACTTTAAAATATACACAGTTTTTATGTACCTACCGTATGTAAGCTAATTATAAATTATACTAGATTATATATATACATTATGTCATATAATAACTTTGAGTAGCTTGTTGGTCTAGTAGTTAAAACGCTAAGTTAAAAATTAGTCATATATATATGACTAATTTTGGCCGCTGCCGGAGATTCCGTTAAACCTATTTTCAATGTTGAAAATATATTTTATTATCAAAAAAATACATAAGTGGTTTGCCACCGTACAACTTAACAGATATATTCTTACAATTATTTAAATAATAATGTAACCTACAATTCCCGCTACGTCCGTACCCGGCGACAGACTATACTTTCGCGTATTTTCGCCCCAGCAGCAATTAATATTATCAGTTTACTTTCAAATAAATCCAAACGGTTTGTGTCTCGGATAAATGTCGGCCAATATCGATATAAAGTATAATTGTTTTCTGACAGATAACCGATATTCAAATATTAAAAAATCTTATTTGCGTTTCACATCCATTGCATCCTATGTTAGTGTATTTTCTTAATAAATCCTTCATTAAAATTCATTTACAATCTTTCCGCATTGTGCAATAGATGTCACTGATATGCAATATTTGTCGAAAACTGCCGTGAATAATTCTCGGATGTGATTACTCGACAATTTTAGTATTGCAGTTCAAAACGGTTTAACGCAAAATATCGTATTCATTTGAGATTTTAAATAATTTTTTTAACCTGTCCATATTTTATTAAATGTCTAAGTAAGGTTTAATAGGAACGTTACTTTTGTATTTTTTCTTACTTACAAATGTTTGATGATAGGTTCTTGCATTTGTAACGTATTCAAGTAAGTATATAGCAGCATGTACATATAAATCTACTATGTTTCATTATTAATTAATATTTGTGCGCGTCGTACGTTAGCGCTCGTCACGTCTTATGTTAATCTGGAGGGGTTCAATTGCCACATGTCTTCATTTAAATAATAATATAATTTTAGCCTTCATTTGCGAATGAGTCGTAATTGCTCTATTTTTGTTCGCGAAGGATTTATGTGATAATATTTGAGATTTTCTTGCGCAAAGTTTCACACGTTGAGTGTTTCTTTATTACGTATTGCTTTGTAAACAGTCTAATCTCTGTAGTCGATTGCAACTTACATTTTTCGGAATCCCAGCAACATTGTATATTTTGACCTCAATACAACCTTATATATACGTTTATTAATTTATTTGGAGCCCATCCAAAGAATAAGGGGCGTAACTACACCATTGCAGCCAAAGCGGTGCATTGGGGCCCACGCTGTATCCACAGATACATTTTGTATCAATACTTTTCCCAGCGCCAATGTTTACAAATATTGCTTAAATCCACAATAGCAAAAATTAAAAATCGTTTTCGATACGTTATACAATAATACTATGCTGGTATGACCATCACCGCTAAGAGAAAATCGCTGTACAGCGAAGCAGGGGAGTTTTTTACAGTTATGAGTGCATATGAATGCTATTAATAATTTGTATTTTTCATGAAAGTGTGAGTATTGTAGGAGACAAGAAATCAATTTTACTACTTAATGTATAAAACTAAAAAATGACTTATTCGTACATACATGTAGAGGGGACCCTTTCATTTGGTGTTGGGGCCCTTCTACACGTAGGCCCTATTTTTGTAGTTACGCCACTGCTGAGAATATATTTTGAAAATCAGTTTAGTCCATTTTTTTGTCAATACATTCCGATCAATCGTAAGTACGTTGTAATTTATACGGTTCAGTTCAGTGAATAGATAATTATTTATTTTTATATTATTCTATGCTTTTACAGATGAAAGGAAATTATCATTTGTGTAGGTACTTCGTTACTGTATGTGCGTCCTGCTTTATCAATCAATTTATCTCTGTTTCAGTATTTAAAAATAATTATCTAATAATAATAATAGGTTATCCACTTATTACTATTTCTCCGATTTTATGCTACGCCAGGTCGTTTAGGTTATATGATTTCTAATAATCCTTCTAATGATCTTTTAGGTACACCATACTCCATATTTGTATTACTCATTGAGAAATAATCATCATCAAAAATATGTTAAAGAATTCGTCGTATTTATCTGTCATAAAAAGACGTGTGCAGAATTTGTACGACGGAAACTCACACGTCAGCTTTTATACGACAAAGCATTTATACGACAAAACTTTTGTACGAGTGTAAATTTATACGCCCAGCACTTTTTCTCCAAATAGTTGTGTGATTGTGTACTTTATACGAAAATACGTACGATCTAACAATCCGTAAACGACTATGAACGAGATATTTAAAGATTCAATTCAGTTTTTAAAAAAATTAATGATCAAGTTATTTTTCATTATTATGTTTTGGTGTACAATATCCTTATTATATATTGCGTTTCCCCATCTATTTCTATGACTTTCTGGGCGTCTTGAACGTCTTGGATGTAGCTTCATTTGCCAGTATCTGTCATCCTGTCATAGATAAGAAAAGCATCCTGTCATCTCATCTATGTCTCATGGTCATATCGCGTCGCACTCTATGATTGGTAGTACTGTCAAATGTGACATATGGATGTTTTGTTCGTATTTTTCAATAATGTCTTTAGGTGTACATAAGAATACCGTTTGTATAACTTCGTATAAATTTTTTGTCGTATTAGAGCTGGCGCATAAGTTTTCGTCGTATATAAGTCATGTTTTAAATTATAATCCAATATCTTAATGACTAATTTCTATACCTATCGAGCTATATTGTTTATTTAAAGTGCTGACAACTCTTTCGCTTTTGTTTTTGAAGGAACGTGTAAGAATGAACTACATTTGTAAGTGAAGAAGCCGTATTCGATAACACAATGAAGCCTGAAATATATATTTTTGTTTATAGAGAAACGAGAGAGATGGATTGGGGGCTTGTACGATTGGGAGGCCAAGTCTTGGAAGTGGGGAGGGGAAATGAAGACCATGCAGTACCAGTCCTTCTCCCGTATGCAGCACAAGCCGGGCCAAGACCTGCGCTGGCACTGTGTCGCCATGATACCCGACTTACATTACAGGCAAGTGCCTGCAAGAGCTGATAGTGGAAAAGGCGAATTGCGTGCTTTTATATAATAACATAATATTATTTTGTTGATTATCAGATAGGATAGATGATTTATGAATTCTGAACATGTTAATAATAACAAAAATGAAAAAATTACACCAGTACTGTAAGCCGAAGACAACTTTGAAACTTATTTAGTCGTTGGTTTATTTTTAGCCTCGTGTATAGTTAAGAATTTACATAGTTACATAGCATTTTATATTTAACAACAAATATTTTTAAACAAATATCAGATATCTCATAGAGACAAAATTATTTTTTAATATATTTTATGGAAAATATACGAAAGTATGGTAATTACAGGGCTTACGACCTGTCTTCGACTGGCTTAAGTGATCACTTTATATGAATATAACGTTCACCAATTCACACCCTTCCATCTCCACATTTATCAAATTTTTGAAAATTGTATATGTTAATATGTGGACTCGCTTCGAATACCACTACACCATCACCATCTATGGACCAAATTTTATCATTAATTTTTTCCTTTTTAATCATCACTATGAGAATCTGTTTTTTTTTTAAATTATTTTTAAAGCAATATTATTTATCTGTAAAATGTTTTTTAACATATTATACTAGGATACGCCTGAAAAATCAATATATATATGTCCAAGAACACACAATTACTAGATTTTTACCTACAAAGGCACTGTTATTAAACAAATATCAGATATCTCATAGAGATAAAGCTATTTTTTATTATATTTAATGGAAAATATATGGAAGTATGTGGTAATTACAGAGCTTACGACCTGTCTAAGGCTGGCTTAAGTGATCACTTTATATAAATATAACGTTCGCCAATTAATAATAAAATTAAGTTTAACCTTAAAAAAAAACACGCAAATACTTTCGGGTGAATATGCACGTCCTTCGGCTGTGAACCGATTAAGTACCGTCTAGATTTATGGTTAGGGCAAATTATACGGTTCACTTCGAAAATACTAGAATTATGTGTGAACATCATAAACATAAACAAGTATTAATATTAATAAAGTGATACATCCTTAGCTAGGTGCTTTTGCAATAAACCCGCATGTTTATGTGCGCGTTAATACATTTTCATTAGATATTAGACATCCCCCGACATGGCTTTCATATTAGATTGCGAGAGGGTAATGTATTTTATAATATTCTTTGTACGTGCATAAAATTGTCTAGTAATATAATAATAGTGTTTATTAAAATCTTCTTCATAAACATTATTTTTTTTTAAATTTCAAAATACAGTCGAACTCGGTTATTAACGAGTGCGAAGGGAGCAGCTAAATTTGCTCATTATAATATCCAATAAAATTAAAAGCAAATCAAATACATATGAAAAATCAAAAATCTATAATTGTATGAAAAAAAAGATTCTAAGGTAAATTAATAGTTTAAAACTTACTACGCACATAAAATGAACACTCATGGTTTTTTTTTCTTCTAAGAATTCACAAACCTGAAAGGAATCGTAAACAATGTGGAACGTCGTCGGCAGGCGCCGCTTTCGATTTTATGACTTCTCAAGAATTAGGGTTTTTAGAGCGTGTAGTGTATTTTGTTCACTTGTTAACAATATTTTTGTGCGTTATATCAGAGAAGCGAGCTTACTATAATAGTGAAGAGTTGTATGAAAACAGGCCTGAATCAAAATAATAAGTATTTCCTCACTATAACCGAGTTTGACTGTATATTCAATTTTTTTTTAAGTAATAAAAGTATAATTTTTTAGTCTTATTATTATCATCAT
The DNA here is from genome assembly GCA_031772225.1 of Eubasilissa splendida. Classification (NCBI taxonomy): domain Eukaryota; kingdom Metazoa; phylum Arthropoda; class Insecta; order Trichoptera; family Phryganeidae; genus Eubasilissa; species Eubasilissa splendida. Next base: position 23,147,871 of record CM062845.1, on the reverse strand, counting down.
CATCATCTCTGGCTCTACAAATCGTATGGGTACCGACCTTCTCGAGAATACACCCCACAAGTGTCTGCGCTGGGCTGCATTCCTTCTATTGTTGACGCCAAACATGACCGAGCGTTTATTTATATTGTCCTGTCATCCCTTCAGTTTTATTATCGAGTAGTTATTTCGGGGGTTGCACATCATCTAGCCATCGAAGACTCGCTAATTTTATGAATTTTCTGACTTTTGACTCACTTCGAATTCAGAGAGTCATTAAAGGTACGCGTGTACTGGATGCATTATTCTAATTCACGCGCAAAACACACAGAGTGATGATTCATATATCGCTCGTTATACCTCTATAGACTCTCAGAGATCAAAGTGTCAATGAGAGATCATCGTGTACACGAGCTTTGTACATCCTTGTTATATTATCCAGCATTTTAAAAAATAATAATGGAATAAAATATATGAATTTGTAGTCGATAGCTGCGGAATTTTTATTAAATGATTTTAATGAATATATTAATTAATCCTATAAAAATAAAATTAATAACATAACATATTTTTTATTCAAAAGCCGTCGGCGTCAAACATAGTTGCATGTTACCAGTTACCAGGTAACATAAATAACAAAGAAATATATTTTCGTAGAACGTAATCACGTTGTGGTTTGACATATTACATTAAATAAAATAACAATCAATTTGTATGAAACCACGAAATTAATTATACGTCAACCGGTTTCGCTTATCTCAAGCTTCGTCAGGACGTATTTGAAACTAATCATAAATACAAAAAGTGTACACTTATATATATATAAAGAGGGAGATAGAATATAAAATTACATGTGAAGGAGAAAGACAGAATACATATATAGTTAAATAGAACATCAAAGGAGATAGAATATAATATTATATCCGAAAGTTAATCCCCTCCCTTAATGTTTCATCTATCTGTATATGTACTTTGTCACTTTTTCGCATATAATTTAAGTTAATCCCCTACCTTAATGTTCCGTCTATCTGTATATGTATTCTGTCTCTCTCTTTCGCATATAATTTTATATTCTGTCTCCCTTGGTGTTCTATTTAACTATATATGTTTTCTGTCTCTTTCTTTCACATGTAATTTAATATTATATCTCCATCTTTATTTATGTATTTATGATTAGTTTTAAATACGTCCTGATGATGCTTGAGATAAGCGAAACCGGTTGACGTATAATAAATTTTGTAGTTTCATACAAAGTGATTATTATTTTATTTAATACAAAGAAATATGACACCATCTTGAAGAAGATATCACTAGGTATCTGATAAAGATCAGATATCTAGTAAATTCACGTTTTGGGAGTACATATAATTAATATGGTAAAATTCTTTACAATCCGTACATTACAGAAAATAATACGTTCTAACAGTTCGACACCTGCCAGTATTCTCAATGTTGATATCGTCCACTATGTGTAACTCTTTTAATTGAAACGTATTGTCAAAGGTGTGACATTATTTTTAATATATTTTTTTCCATCTGCTCCTACTGTTAATTTTTATTTCGAAAATTATTTTATTTTATGCCTTCTCCCTCTTGTTCCCTTTTCATTTAGGTTCCTCATATCACTATAAATACAATAATAAAATCAATTATAATAAACTTATATCAAAAAAAAAAATTAACTTTATAGTTACATTATTATTAATGTACGTTCAAAAATATTTTATAGGTTTAGTAGACAGATTTTTTTTTAAATAGACAAAATTTAAAAAAAATCGATCCATCCACCATTAATTCAATATGAAACATGATTAGAAATTTAAATATGCTCTAAATACTAATTAAATGTTTTAATTAGAAAGATACACATATATACTCGTAATCCATTTTATCGAAAAATATTGTTGTTGCGCTATCGGGATTCGAACCTGGATCCCTTTCCAAACCGGGGAAGGTGCATTATCCAACTATGCTACAGCGACAGTACTTTGACGACAAATTTTCGAACCTATATGTAACACTTTTTCAAATGAATACATCTATCGTTCCATTATTTGAAAACATCTACTTAGTTTTTACGGAATCTCAAATACCTTTGAGTAAACTGATAGCAAACGCCAGTATTAACAATAAATTTTTATTAAATTTTGGACACATTGACACAACTTATATATTATTAAGGAGAACACATTCTTGTTGTGAAGTTGTAATTAAAACAATGTAGATGGCTTTCAAATAATTAGTACTCAAAATAGCACAGACCGTCTGTTCTGAATAATTACAACTTTACAATAAGAATGTGTTCTCCTTAATAAATATACTCTTTTGATTGCTGACTAATGTATAAGTAATTTAAAAATGATCGAAGGTGAACAAATCATATCAAAAGCCAATGCCTTCATCTTCAGCCTTTTGCTCTTCTGAACTATATAACAGTCAGACCAGACATAATTCCAAACTTAATATCCTCTTCTTCTCGCAAACATTCGTTAAGTCATTTCTCGATTTTATTAAGATAATGTGATTTGTTTCATATTTTACAGGTGGGCCCCGAAAAGTTGCGTCGAGGGAAAGCATTACATTTGCCAAACCAAGATACGCAAAGTGCGACAATCTGACAGAAATAAACTTCGACAGAGGTGGAATCCCAACGGTACCGGTAATAGAAATAACGAAATTCCAGTACCAGACGTGATAGACTATGAAGCTTACAACAGACACTTGGACAACCAGCTCAATCCTCTCGATCCAAAAGTAAAAATTCACAAAGGTAAAAAGAAGGGTCAAAGAAAGGATAAAAACAACAATGCATCTTCTGAGCCTTCACCGAACATCGATCAGATTCCTGAATCTCTACAAAATCCAGAAATTATCGGTAGAACCGCCTACGCCCATAGACAAGGAGATAAACGCAACGGGACGCGGACACACAAGAAGAAACCCTTCCGCGGGTTTGTGAGGAACAAGGAAGACCCCGAGGCTGCCTACATCCACAATATTAACGCACTCAGGTCCGGCAAGAGCGGACTGTCCGTGGTCCAAGTCAACAAGCACCTGAGGCGGCTCGAGAGGCTCAGGAAGAAAGAGGAGAGAGCGAAGCTGAGGAAGGAGAGACTTCACGACCAACTGAACAGGAACAGGAATACCAAGGCAGACAGGAACTTGCCAGATTCAGCGCTAGCTCCGAAGATTAGCAATATTAGGAGCAGGAATCTGATCAACGCCGGGGCGAGCTCGCTCGAATCGAAAAGATCTAAAAAACTGAATAAGGGGAAACAATTTTTATTTGAAAATGTAACGCAGAAGACCTACGTCATGAATAATCAGCTGAGTGCACTGCATCCTAAAACGATAGTTGAAGTTCATGAATTTACTAACTAAGTCAACATTAATCGATGCTTCCAGTGATGGAAATGTCTTCTATCTTACAACTGAAAACAAATCATGTCCTTTCTTTTAACGTCACTTATTATTTTCTCAAGAAATACCTTAAATCCTATTAACCAAATGATGCATAATCATTTTAATTTATATTTTCCTGTTCGCGCATTGAATTAATTTTAAAGTTCAGAATTCAGAATTATTCCGCGTTGTTTTTCATTTTTCATTTCCATCATTGCCTTCACATCATACTGTGACACTACTTACTCGAAATGTCAATACTTAGTTGGACTTGCGGGTTCAATCAACCCCGGATCACGGTCCCAGGGTCAGTCTTCAAAAGCTAAATATTAACCAAATTAATTTAGATGCATCTAAATAAACGAATGTTATTTTAATTTATTGTTTTGCATTAGTTGTTTAAGCGTATTTTAGTAAACCATTTGTCAAACTCGGAGGATAACGTCCGATCATTAGTACAGCGGAGAAAGTTTCCTGGGTGACAGAAGATAAGATTTTTTAAATTATTTACACTAGTTTTTCAGTATTACAAGCTTGTACATTTTAAATATACGTTTTTTTTATACTCACACATTGTTTCATTACCCGATACTAAAACATTATTGCATGCATACGACAATGTATGTATTATTATACAAATATGAATTAAATACATTAAATAGAAAGATATACATATAAAATCAATTTTATCGAAAAATATTGTTGTTGTGCCACCGGGATTCGAACCTGAATCTCTTTCATAACCGGGGAAGGTACATTATCCAACTATGCTACAGCGACAATTTTCAAACCTATATGTTACCTTTTTTGATATTAATACATTTAATCGTTCCATTATTTGAAAGAGCCATAAATAAGAGCAATAAAGTTGTATCAATGTGTTCAAAAATTTAATAAAAATGAATTGATAATTTTGGCGTCTGCTGTCAGTTTACTCAATGGTATTTGAGATTCTGTAAAAATAAGGTAGATGGCTCTTTCAAATAATGGAACGATTAAATGTATTAATATCTAAAAAGGTAACATATAGGTTCGAAAATTGTCGCTAAAAATATTGTCGCTGTAGCATAGTTGGATAATGCACCTTCCCCGGTTAGGAAAGAGATCCAGGTTCGAATCCCGGTGGCACAACAACAATATTTTTCGATAAAATTGATTTTATATGTATATCTTTCTAATTAATGTATTTAATTCATATTTAAAATATCACAGACCTATGTTCTGAATAATTACAACTTCACAATAAGAATGTGTTCTCCTAATATTATTATACAGGTTGGCCCAAAAAAAGTGAAAACATCTCGTACATGAGTTATTTCAAAACATAATATAATTAATTGTAATTTTTTTTTGCACAATATTTAGCTAATCAGAAATCATCAAAACACCCCATATTGCATAATCTACTGGGTTTAAATCTGGGCTGTTCGGTGGCCACATACCTGGCTCGATGAAATTAACATTCTCATGACGAAGAAAGTTGATTATATTTCTGGCTGATTTGAGATGGAGCTCCATCCTACTGTAATGTCTAGTTATACTCCAGGCTTTGTTTTGAAACACTTTGATCATTTTCCTAGCACCCCGACGTTTTTCAATTCGCAAATTTTTGTTCAGAATTCGGTCTTCTGTAGTGATTTTTGTCATTCAAAATTAATAATCAATGATGGCGACCGAAAATTGTTGAAATAAAACGTAATACAGGTAAATAGATAAGTAAATAAATTAGTAAACTATTTAAGCTATTGTTGATATAGTTAAACTAATTTTGATGTAATTATGTCACATTTTACGAAATGTTCTCACTTTTTTTGGGCCACCCTGTACACTTTTATTGTTTGTGTGAAGAAGAGGCAGTGAGCGGGGTTGCAATACACAACCAGCATCAACCCGTTTATTTTCTGATGACATTGATCTCTCCAAATTATAAAATCTTGTATTTTATGGTTGAGTGTGGACATGGAACCAAAGAGTTTAAATAATTTATTTAATTTCTTTGCACGGAATCAAGTTTTCAAGTGTGTAAGTAGTGTTTGCAAGTTTTCAATATTTTTTTTTTCATTATACTAAGAGTTGAGTCTTGATAAATGTATTTATATTTTTTTCGACCCTTCCTACGAAAAGTATCGTAAGTAAAAAATGAAAAATTTTAATATTATATTTATTAGTTCCTACATCATAGAATACTTTTTTTTTTTTAAATCTGCCACATAAATATATATCAAATACATGCGAAATAGTACAATGATTAAAGTCTTTTCAGAATAAGAATAAGTTAAATGTTAAAACAACTATAATTTATAACGGTTAAATAAATATAAAATATAATTTTGAGATCCACACGTATCCTACGAGAAGTCGGTGGGATCTTAGACTTCCACAAACAAATCTAGCAGGGACACAAAATAGTTTATAGATACTATAAAGGTTTCAAATTGTCCAATGAACTGCCAGCAAATGTGAAGGAAGCAACTAGTCCCGCTATTTTTCCTAGGTTAAGTGCAGCATATGTGGTATCTAAGTTTAATGACAGATCATTATTCATGTATTTATTTTCTTTTGTATTCATAATCTCTTTTTACCTAATGCTAATTGATATAAGATATAATTTAATATTAGTTTTACATACTAAATGTAAAAATATTATAATTTTTACAAATAAATAAAAAATATATACAGGTGGCCCAAAAAAATGAGAACATTTCGTAAAATGTGATATAATTACATCAAAATTAGTTTAACTATATCAACAATTGCGTAAATAGTTTACAAATTTACTTACTTACCTATATTACGTTTTATTTCAACAATTTCCGGTCGCCATCTTTGATTATTAATTTTCCCATTGTTTATATTTAGTTTTTTCAAATTGTTGCCCAAAATGACAAAAATCACTGCAGAAGACCGTATTCTGATTAAAAATTTGCGAATTGAAAAACGTTGGGGTGCTAGGAAAATGATCAAAGAGTTTCAAAACAAAGCTTGGAGTATAGCTAGACATTACAGCAGGACGGAGCTCCATCTCACACAGCCAGAAATACAATCAACTTTCTTCATCGTGAGAATGTTAATTTCATCGAGCCAGGCATGTGGCCACCGAACAGCCCAGATTTAAACCCAGTAGATTATGCAATATGGGGTGTTTTGATGATTTTTAATTAGCTACATATTGTTCCGAAAAAATTACATTAAGAATTAGAATTAATTATATTATGTTTTGAGATGTTCTCACTTTTTTTAGGCCACCCTGTACATAAGTTTTCTTACATTTCTTTTGTACCGCGATAGATATTTGATAGAGTTTAATAATTCAGATTAAATACCTGATAAGCAAATATTCTAATAAAAAAGCTTTTTAGTCCATAATTTCCATGTCATAGTTTAACTATGAGAGTTTCTTGTGAAATAGTTTGATATTAAATTTAATTACCATAACACTTCTTTTAAAATGTAGCTTTTTCACCCGCGTTTCCGCATCTTTGGCTAAATATAAAAATAATACATTTCGATTTACAATTACTTTATTTTTATCAATAACTTTTTAATAGTTTTTAGTTTTCAATTGTATAAGTTATTTGCATTCCTACAACTAGTATTGTTTTGAGACAAATAAACAATATATCCGTATTTGTTATTACAAAAAACTTAAGGGCATAAGTACTTTCATTTTTCCAGTTTGAAATTCGAGATATTCTACGCGAATTATAATATACTATTTCAAGATGAGGTTAATTATTAAACTTTTTATAAATACTAAAAGACTTTCTTTGTAACGTAGGTAAATCTTGCGAAATAGGAAGGGGTTAATAGAAAGAAACGACAATAAAATAGTTGATTTTCTCGCATTCGAGACAAGTGTCAAAAAAACGTATCTAGAGTTGTATTTTTTCACGTTTTTTCATTTTAATATTGTGGAATGAAATAATGTGTGTGTTGTCATTTAAATTAATCGATCGAAAATTAAATAATTTATTGAAGTACCTAATTGATATATATATATATATGAATATGTTTTGAAACAGTCAAAGAATCTACATTATATTAAAAGATTGATACTGAATACGATGTTCTATATTCAAATTATTGTGAAAACTTCAATTTATTATTTTGTTTATAGAGATCGACTTAAATATACCACGTTGCCGTTTTGTGATCTGTTTGTTTCATAATTAAGTAGTATTTATTTTGTTTAAAAGACAACAGTGTTAAATGTATACGAAATAAACAATTGCAACTTACATACAAAATAACGTATCTACATAAAATATTTACTTTGTTCAAGAAAACGTTGTTTTCCTTAAAATAGGTGAAAAAACATCTAATATAGAATTTTTCAACTTATGTTGTGAATAAGTTCAATATTACAATCATTCATGTTGTGGCTAAAGTATATGTAAGATCGATTGATAGATGGCGCAGTAAACATTCAAAATCGTGTAGACAATTATTATTTAATATCGCCTATCTACATAATATTCGTACATATAGATATTACTGTTAATTTAAACAATTAAATATCTACTCACGGTATAACAGAATTACAGTTTTACAAATTTCTGACAATTCAATTTGTTTTCTATTCGAAAAATGTTCAGAACGATAAGATCACATATACTTCACTCTAGTGCAGTTAAATTTAAGGGTCAGAAGGGCATTGAAATACAAAAAAGATTCAAATAATTTTCAATGCCGAGTGCCTTACTAAACTGAATTATATATCTATAATTTGAATAATTCTTTACCATTAGATGAATAAATACGACAATACTTATCATTTGTCATTCACATTCACACAATTAGCTAAAAATAATTTACATATTACATAAACTTTGATTTGATTAAGATCGTTTTATTTTATGAAAGAACCTAACGTTATTATAAAATGCAGGGAATTATTATGTATATAAGTACCTATATTGTAAGTAGTATTCACAAAAATTTAAATCTATAAATATTAATTTGATGGTATGCGTGATTATTTTTTCTCCGTGAAACAGTAATTTTTTCCTCCTGTTGTGAAAACATTTTGTTGAGAAATTGCAATTTCACTTAAATCTCTCACAGTTGAATTTATATCTCCTGTGAAAAAGTACGGTTGTACCGTATTTTTTTGAGGCAATGCATTGACAATGGCACGTGTTACCGTGCCGAAACGACGGCCTAGGTTTTACCAAGGAAACCATGGACAAAATGCGCGATCTAACCCAGAAGAGACGAAAGATATATATATATATTTCTAATTGATTAATTTAATTTGTATTAAAAATAAATTTTTGCTTCGTATAAAGTTATGCAGAATTGTATATGTATACGTACATATATAGATTAGTGGAATGATTGTTTTATGATTCGTGAAATAAATTTATCTATACTAAAGTCAAATGTCGCCCGTAGTCAAGTCAATGACTATTCAATAATCTATGGTCAAGTCACCGAGTCACCAGTCTTTTTCTATGCACCAGTCTTCCAAAGTTATCCAAAGTGTTTGACGGTGTTGAAACATTCTTTAATCATAAAAAAAGAAACATGATGGAGGTTGCTAGGGCTGAGGAAGTGCAGGTAAATATTTAACATTTCTCTAAAGTCTACATATAAATTGTTTAATCTGAATTCTGCCTTGCGTTTATTTTAAAATTCTGTATAATGTTCTAAGTTTCACTGGCGGACATATTGCTTTTTGAAATGCCTAAATTGGCATGCTGCTTTCTTGCCCACGTCGCTATGACAGTTAACATTTTTATTTTAAATATTTTCTTCTGAAGTCAAATAATTAACGAATGAAGTTTTTTTTAACATATCCATCATCGTTTGAAATGACAAATTTACATACATGTTTGGTTGGACGCTTGATCTATTTCATTATTTGACATTTTACTGTTAGTCTAATTTTACTAAAAATAGTGGTAAATCTTCCTTGGCGCATTATATGTGTGCATGTATCTATTTTAAAACTGCATGTTACGTTGTTGTGATAAGTTGTTTTTCCATTCCTTTTGACCTGTTATAAATTTGATTTTTCGAATAGGCTTTCGAATTCGAAAGTTTGCGAAAAATGTGGAAGTTCATGAGAAATGTGAATAATATTTGGCAGTGGTCTTTAATTACTATTTGTTTATTGACTTAAATTAAAAATTTCAGCCTCTCTCTGCCGATCCTCCGACGAAGGAGGAAGGGACAGAAATTGCTCCGGAGTTTTTGATTAAACATCCTCTCCAAAATTCCTGGAAGCTATGGTACCTAGAACCGATCAAAGGCGCCAGTTGGGAAGATATGCAAAAAGAAATAACTGCTTTTGATACAGTTGAAGATTTTTGGAGGTAACCTTTTTTTTAGACATACTGTGGGGAGCACTAAAATAGAAACACAACAACTTCTCTGAATTAATAAATTCGAATGACATTTTTTGCGAGAATTTCTCCAGGAAATGTGTTGCAGTTAGTCGTATATCAATAATGTACATTTAGTTATCTTCCCTAGACAGGTTATGTGGGTGAAAGCGAGTGCCATGATACAAGTACACGGAGAATAATAATTACTGTTAGAAATGATTATTAGAGTATCAGAAAAATTGCAGTTCACTTAAAAATTTCAAAAAGTATGGTTCAAATCTATAAAATACTTTGAAACATAAAATTTGTGAAAGTGAATTTATGCAATACAAAAAGATGATTTACAGATCTCAAGGGGATAAAAATTGTTTGATTTTTCAATGAATAATCCATCGAAAAACTCCTGTGTATATTCAAAAGGAAACAACCCACAAAAACAGTAACAGTTTGTGGAAATCAGACGATTTAAATAAGCTGTCTGTATGATAAAACTGACAGAAGGAAGTCCATTACATAAATAGAAGATAATGACATTAGCTAAAGGTCGCCGGTGACAAATTGAATGTAGACATTTCTAACAGAAGAAAATGGGTTCAATCCCAAGTACAGAGTAAATCAATCAAATCAATGGGTGTGAGTGTAAAAGTGTAAGGTAGTGAATAGGATCAATACCACAGAATTGATTGAGAATGATATTATGGATCAACATTTGAATATATTGAATAATATTACTCTGAGGAAAAATTGCTTGTAATTTGGAATTTTTAAATGGAATGGTCTAAATTCTTTTCAAATGCTAGCTTACTAAAATGATAATGATTTGAGATTGAAATTTGCATCACTAACTGCGTTATACAAACATAATCACAAAATAAATTTTGTTTTTCAGCATTTATAATCATATTAAGCAAGCTTCCGAACTTAAAACAGGATGTGACTATTCTGTCTTCAAATCTGATATCCAACCTATGTGGGAGCACGCTATGAACAAACTCGGAGGGCGGTGGCTTGTCACTCTCGACAAGAGACAACGCTCTAGTGATCTTGACAGAGTTTGGTTGGACGCTGTAAGTAATCACTGCTGCTTTATTATTATTATAGATTATGGAGCAAAGATAGACATTTTATAGACGGCCTAGTTAAATGTTTAAGCTGTACATAATTGCATTTGTATGGCATTACATAATCATAGATAAAATGAAAAGTTTAAAAATTTAAAATCAATTATTTACAAGTACAAATGAATTATTTTGCTAAACTTTTTCTATAATATGTCTGTTTCATTTAGAATGCCTTAGGTCCCTGCACAAATGAATTTGAACTATCAAAATAAATATTTTGTGCCCATTCTGTATTTAGCCCTTTGATCTGATAAGAATCTTTATAAGTGCATTTTAAATTGACATTGTTCACCAAGTCAATAATAATTTCATATTTGTATTTGTTTTAATTTTAAAATTATCTACATTATTATGGAAAACATTTGGAAATATAAATAAACTGATAATAAAACATAAATACAATTGAAGGGTAAAAGGCATGCTAGGTAGGCAGTAGGAATTCGGTGTTTCGAGTTTTTTTTTGCAATTCCCGGGACTCGAGACCATGAATTTTATTTAATTAAAAGGAAAAGATATTTTAATAAATATTCATACGAGGGCTGTATGATAAAGCACCGATGCTTAACAACTGATGGTGTCACTGATGCAAAATCTGTATACATACCATTGTTTAACTCCATCTTTCGAACGACGCTTGTCAAAATTTCAGACAGAATTATTGAGTAGTTTTGTTTTTATAGATATTGAAAGTGGGTAAGTTTGTTTGTTTGCAACCATGGAAAAAGAACAATATCGATCAGTGATTCGATTCCTTTTTATGGATGGGAAGATGTGTGATAAAATCAAAGTGAAGTGCACCTTCGATGACTGCCATCAGATATTGGTTTAATGAATTTGAGCATGGTCGAACATCCGTTTTTGATGAAGAGCACCCACGCCGTCCGATTGGAGTGACTATGGAGCATAAGGCCATCAAAATCCATGATATGTTAGTAGACCGCTGGGTTAAGATTAGATAGATTGGTGATATTATAATCATCTCAATTGAATGCGTCCAAAATATTCTACATGAAAAATTGAGCATGAGAAATCTATCAGTGAGATTGGTGCTGCGTTTGTTTACAGTGAAACAAACAGAATAACATGACATGATATTTAAGCGCAATCCGAAAAAGTTACTGCAGCATTTCATGACTGTTGGACGAAATATGGATCTGTCACTACACAATGAAAGAACAGTCAACACAATGAACTTCACCTGGTGAACCTGCTCCAAAAAAAGGCGAAAACAGTTCCATCGGCCACAAAGGTCATGGCCACTGTTTTTTGGGATTCGCGAGATATCTTCACTGACTATTTGGAAAGGAGAGGGACAATCACAGGGCAGCACTACGCCGTTTTATTGGGCCGATTCAACGCTAAATTGATAAGAAAATGGCCCCATTTGGCGAAGAAAAAAGTGCTCTTTCACCATGACAACGCTCACTCACTCACTCGTCCGCAATCCAATATTCCCTTGATTTGGCTCGATGTGATTTCTTTTTGTTTCCAAACATGAAAAAATGGCTTGGTGGAAAGCGGTTCACATCAAACAAGGAAGTCATCGCCGAAACAGGGGCCTATTTTGCTGAGTTTGACAAATCATATTTTTTGGATGGCTTAAAAATTTGGAATATCGCTGGACTAAGTGTATCGAGCTGAAAGGATTATATTGAGAAATAAATAAAAAATTAAACGCGTTTTCTTCCCTAACACGGGTATTTATCATACAGCAATCGTATGTCTTATTGCTAGCTATTATACTTGGCGCATTATATCCAATGGCATAAATAACTCAATTTGGCACGATGTGTATTGCTCTAGTATTTCTATAATTGTTTGTGTTTGCCTGATTTGGAAAAAAAATCTTGAATATCATTCAATTAAAAACCATAAAAGTTAATTTTGATATCACAAGCACTTCAACTATTATTTAAAGATGCATGTGCGCAGATAAGACTTGTGTAAAGGACAGTACAGAGTGAGCTATCATTCATTGTGTATAGTATTTTGTACGCAGAACACGACAACCAACTGATGCATACCGATCTTGACTTTGCCAAAGCTCCCGGAAAGTTTCGGAAGTTAAGGATATCAAGTCCGCTCCACAGTGGTAGTACAATTGAGTGAACATTGTCAATGTACAACCACCCTAAATAAACCATTAGTTTTTTTTTTGTTTAATTATATTTTATCCTATTTGATATTACTGCTATTCCCGAAGTATTCCTATTTTAATATAATGAATCGTCTAGCCTTGAATACAAACGTGTAAAATAGCATCATGGTTTCAGAATACTTATTTTTGTTAGCTGTCAAACTGACAATATTGTATTACAAAATATGTATAATTTTATTTTTAAAATGTAATTCTGCAATACAATTGTCACTATATTTAATTTCTGTATTTATATTATTTCAGTGTTTATGCCTTATTGGTGAAGCGTTCGACAATGCTGAAAATGTTAATGGCGCTGTAGTCAATGTTAGAGCAAAGCAAGATAAAGTCGGTACGTATTGTTTTACATGATTTGATTTCACAAATGTTTTTATTAAATTTTTTGTGCACTGACTGACTTGGAAATATATCCTTGTACATCATTTCAAAAACTTAGCAGTACATGAAAACTTAAAATTATTTTTTAATAAAAAGTAACCATTAACATAGGCACTCACCACAATCCGGATTCTGCTGGTATCTCCAAAGATGTGGACTGTATACTGTTTAGACTCACTATTTTCGTTAAGGGTTCCCACAAAGTATAGACACGAAGTCTTGAGATTGTATAATATTGTAAACTGTTCCGTACATGTTATAACCGTATTGGGTCAAGGTCGCCAATCGACAAGGGCCAGGAGGGAAGGCACAGTGCATTATTTTCGTTCAATAATAAATATGTATTTACACAAATAAATATATGTCACAAACAGTGCCCAAATAATAATATGTGAATATTAGTAATGGTAAACCGTTATGTGATTGTGACGATGATTGGTAACAGAGATTTAACAATAGTTGGTAACTAAAATTTAACTGCTGAATACTTACTTTCTAATGTGCCAGTCATTACTCAAAGAATTATGTTAATCAGTTATCAATCCAACACAATCATAATAACTGTTAAAATAACAATTTTACCATCACTAGTGAATATGTCATCGACTGGGTTTAAATTATGTTCAGAATTTTTTATTTGGTTATACATTTTATTAATTTTGCCAATTTAATTTTTTGGCACATATTATGTGGTTGAATGATCAATTATTTTTACATTTTAAATATTATTAAAACATTCAGAATTTTTTAAAATTAGAGATCAAAATTATTTTTAACACATTAACGAAAATGTCACACGCAATATTACCGTTCATTGGAATCGATGTAAATGTTCACTTATAATGTAAAAAGTGACATAAGTTAACGATGATAATGAAGATAAAATACGTAGATCAAAGATAATAATGCGCAGAATTGTAGGCATCTCGAGCATTGCGTCGATACCATACACGTGCCCTAAAGTGTGACTTCAGTTTCGATTTCGGGGATTTTTACCCGTTTTTAGAGGCGTGGGAAGGGTGCCATTCTAACCTATTTTGGCAATCGGCAATAATCCAACCTTGGACAAGTGGAGATTATGCCAAATGGCTTTAAAAGGGCCTATTATGATCCCAAGAAGAAGTTTTACTAAGGCGCAACAGGCCGCTCGCGCCAACTGGCCCGCTGCGCTAAAGCAAAAAAACAATTGACAAACATAATCATAAACGGTCGAAATATATTTTGTTGTAAAAAAAATTATTTTCGTTATAAATTTATGTAAATAATCGGTACTTTTGTTGTACATATTAACGAAATTTTATTATATAAATTCATTTTTGTATGAAAAATTGATTGTAGGTAATTAATTTTGAAAAAAATTTCGATATACATTATTTTTCAGTATAACGGGGTTTTTTTCTGTATATATATATATGACTCCATAAATCCTACACACATATTTTTAATCCTTATTTTTTCAGAACTCTAAAGTAAGGTTCCAAGTTGACTATGTGTTTATACCAAACATATTATAGTAGACTCCCGATTATTATTTAGTTGGTTTAGTGTTTTATGAGGGTTAGTTGTGTCTAGAAAGTTGTCATTGTCACTTGTTTACTATAGAGCGTAACGCGGTAAATTAATAACACATTTGAAAGGCGGCGGGGTTTGCTGTCAGGGGTGCCACAGTTTATTTTTATTCAAAGAAAAATATTTTTAAGATAAATTGAAGTTGCAGGGTGATTTTTAACAGGGGATGATTAATATAGTTCAAACAGGTATGGCATCTAACAAATTGTCGTTCAAAGTGAAGAAGAAATGATATAGAGAAATATTCAAAGTAAAATGTGTGCTTCATTATTACAGATTGCGCTTCCCCATCTATGACTTCTGGATTGTATTGGTTATCTTGGACAATAGTGTCATTTGCCAGTAAAAAAAAATGTGTAGATCCAAATCCAATAACATATCCAGATAAAAGATGGGGAAGCGCAATATTATTATGGACTTACCCCGACGCTGTCTTTATTTCAACTGTATATGTTTTGTCTCATCTGTAACACCTTTCTTATTGTATTTATAATATATTTTTCTTTTTAGCCGTTTGGGTGAGAGATGCCTCAAATTCTGCAGCCGTAATGGAGATCGGACACAAACTGAAGGAAAAATTGAAACTTAGGGCAAACATTATTTTCCAATTACATAAAGACTTGTACAAACCGGCTTCAACGACTAAAGCCATTTACACATTGTGAATAATTATATGTACGCTTATTATTTAGTTGAAATAGTACGACTTTTGATTTTTTTTCACCAATGTATTTAAATATAAAACAATAGCCCTATTATTGCATTTCATATTTTTCTTCATATTACTAATGCATTATTCGATACAGCCGATGTAATTTGATTATATTAATCTGATCATTAAGGTCAAAATAATTATTTTACTTTTTCAAATATTACCCATATTGTTATTGGTTTTATAAAAACATGCCAAAATGTATTGTTTTTTTAATATATTTTTATTTTACTTATTTAAATGCAATAATTTGAGTTTCTTATTACTTCATTTTTTATTCAAGCAATATTTGATGGTTGGCTCAGCACGGAGATTAATCGTAAATGAAACTCGGAAAGGAGCGTGACAATTCATTGTAATAAAATAACAGTATAAATGTTAAGTGTGGCTTGTTTTCTCCGGCAGACGGGTTGATAGGTGAGGCAGCGAGGATATGTGTGCAGTGGATCACCGGCCACTCTCCATCCATAATAATAAATAACCAATTTGTTAGTCTCCCAGAAAAGAACACATGAATTAGAATGTGCTTCAATGAATTATTAGAATGCTGACTATACTTGTGATTTATTCTTTTCCATCTAAAATACTTCCCATGATAGTTTTTCTTGATTGATTGGGCTGTCTGGTTAAAATGGAAAATATTGTATTTTGTGATCAGAAATTTTATAAAATGTCAAAATTATGTATACAAGATGTGCACAAATATTTATACAAACTTTTGCAGCTGATATTTCTATTGTCGTTGGAGTTGTAAAATTAAAATTAAAAAAACCAAAAAAAAAAACCATCCATTATTTAATAATTAATTATGTCATGTAACACAATATTAAATTGCTGAAGGCACTTATATATAAAAAACACAAGTTTTTAAAAAAAAAAACATTTATAACTATTTTTCATTTCATACTGTGCAACCATTTTCCGATAATGAAAACTTACCATTATCTCCAGAAAATAAAAGTACATATTATGAAATTTATTTTAAGCAAAATAACTACAGACCACCAAATAGATAGACATGATCTAACGCAAATTCCTTGTCCCAAAATTTTAATTTTGATGGCACCCGGCCTGGCCTGTTTAAAAAAGATGGCCATCAGTATTATTTTATCTGTCGTGAACGCATCGGAACATTTTAAAGGATTACAAAGTAATTATGCTATCTTGTGCTGTAAAAATAGACGTCGAAAAGGAAAAGAAAACAATTATGGCATGACATTTCACAACTAAGTACAGTAAAACCAATATGAACCGAAATCCAAGGGCCAAAAAAAATAAAATTCGTAATAACGAATTCCCACATATAACGAAATATAAAAATAAATCCTACTTCATGTTACGCGCCGTGCAAAAACCTGTTGCGCGGCTTCAAAAAAGATCGGAAATTCTGCAAAACAATGGAGAAAAGGCCATAGAGAACTGAAAATACTACATATGTTTAGTAGTTTTGTTATTAAAACAGATAAGCAAATAGACCATTCAAAGAATTAAATTAAGCACGAACTATTTAAACACCAATTGGAAGTATTTTGGTAAATTCCAATATATTGGAAACACAAAACAATATTTTTATTGTGTCCTTAATATAGAGCCGCTTCAAACATTAGTTTTGGGCATGAACATAAAAAATATTCAGGAATAAAAAATTTTACAGTTGGAATCGCGGCATTTATATAAAAATGGTCGTAATTAAATTACGAAGGTACTTAACGGTACCGGCGGCAAACACTTCCAAAATGATATATGAACCATGATGTAGTTTGAAGTGTTTTACTACTTGTCGCCAGACGCCGCGCACCGCCGAAAAAGGCCATAAAAACCGTTCGCATATGGCAGATGCAGCGGCGCGGCTTTGCAAGTGCGAATAATATTTTTCATCTTTTAACATTTTTTTATTTCAGTTATAATTTACGTAAATGTATGGCATTTTTTGTACGGGACAAAAATGATTTTGTTTTAAATATTAACGGGATTTCGTTATATAAATGCATTTTTTGTATGAAAAATGGTTTTTAGGGACTAAATTTCGATTTTTTTTTCGATATACGTCGTTTTTCGTTATATCGCGGATTTTACTGTATAATTGAACTCTAAATTCATTATTATATATTACAACTGACAGCTCATTTTACGTTACTAATACAATCAAACTGAATGGCTTGCAACTCGTAAGTGAACAGGACTACCTAATGCAGTACAAAATATAATTTTATTTTTTCATATTTATGTTGTGAAGTTTTATAACTCTATGTTGTATAATATGAGTAGATTAGGCAACTATTGCAATTGGCTAAATATTGTAAGGATCAACTTATAAGAATTGCAATTAGATTAGATTCTTTCAATTTACGTTCCAGGTTCCGATGATCAGTGCATCTTCCAGTATTGAGTATTTTAAGGACGCTTACCTGTGGCCATATTCTTGAGTCTTTATCATCATATATATATCCTTATAGATATTTTATTTTGTTCCGCTTACTGTTCCAAGTTCTTGAAAATAAAAAAAAACCTCTCGTGCTATTCCTCGGTCACTTGCTCCATTCAGCACTGTTACAAAAGAACCAATGATTGTGTGTGAAGGAGAAAGAGGGTGGCAATTTTTCTACACCTGTTCCTATCTTAAGAATATTATCTATCACTACGAGCATTTGCTTTCATGTTAATCTTTTATTCTCCCAAAGAATATCAATATATTTGATAATATTTTGATTTCTGCTCTCCTGCTCCATGAACATTGTGCAAATGGATTTAAGTCATTGACAGAAGACGTGGCTTCACTAAAGACTTTTTTGGTGCTTTTGAAATAACAGTCTCATTAATAGATTACAAATTTTGTTTGTAATTTGATCTTAGTCTAAATAGACAATCAGACAACTTATGGAGTGGGATGGAAATCATCACGATTATGTAGACTTAGGATTCAGTCCAGAAAAAGACAAAAACAGTCCGTGCATAAAAGGCACTCATATTTATAATTATTGCCATGAATGGTGGTGTATCTGGTCAGCCAATGGCTGATCTTGTACTATAGTGTTTAGAGGAAGCTGGGTATTGATATTGTGTCCACGATGTTCGATGGTTTTCCCTCAAACATTTCATTTGCTACGACAGTTAGGTGTTCGCTAGAAACTAATAATTTAAAAACAATCTTCGTACATCCATCGACTAATAAGGAAATGCCAATTATGGAATTATTTTTTTGCAATGTTGGGTCTGCTGGAAGTTTTAACAATAATCAATTTATATATATTAACAAAAAATCTTTAGGAACTTTAGCAAACCGCTACAGGTTATAATTATATTGTTAGAAAATATTTCAGTTATAAATTTTTCATCGACTTAATTTCGATACAGACTGTATATGAACGGCATATTTTATATATTTATAGCTTATAACTTTTGTAAATTTTATTTCAAATTTGTTTTTTTTTTTAATTATGAAAGTGAATAAATATATATTAAATGAACTGATTGGTATCAAATTAACTGCACACAGAACATGTTTACGCATAGCAAGGTACATTTCATTCAAATAGAAAAACAAACATCATTTCTACTGTTAGAAATTTCAAAATTTGATTTTTTTTTTCTAAATTTAACAATTCGTGTTATAATATTTCAATAAAGGCGACAATGCAATGGAAAGTGCAAGGAATATTAATGCAGTATATGGGGATCAGATAATATACGTAAACCAGTGTCAATGGTGGTTCAATTTTTGGAAACAATGCATCACCCACCGTATTCGCCGGACATTACCTTATCTGATTATCATTTATTCCACAGTCTTCAAAATCATTTGGACGGAAAAAATATGAATTCTGTAGATGATGTCAGAACAGTACTGGAAGAGTATTTTTCATCACGGACAAGTGAATTTTGGAAGAGGGGCCTCATGAAGATGGAAGAACAGAGTATATTTTAGATTAAAAAAGGACTTTGTTTATCTTGATTTTGAAAAAAATAAGTATAAAAATGCTGCATTATTTATGGGATGACTTACTGTTGCATAAATGTGTCATAATCTATCAGATTTATGTTTCCACCAATGATGTGTGTAGAATGCCCCTCGTACTGCAAATAATGTTCCAAATCCCTGTCCTATACATACACTTCATTTGTGTCTATCTATTTGATGGTCTGCGCTTGAAACAGTATCAGCTCATAATTGTGCATGTGACGGAAGCCCACATCAGGGTATATTTGCTGGGATATTTGAATAAAACCAACAAATAAAAGGGAAAATAAATCCTGCGCTGGCATTCTTCAAATCTGGCGCCTATGTTTTGAAACACTATGATGCAAAGTGTGTGGGTGTTGGCTATCTCTTAACGAATATTCGCCTTAAGTTGGGTTGTTGTGGCTGGTTTATCCAAGTAAACGTGACTTTTGAGATAACCCCTTAAAAAAAATCAAGTGGTGTCAAATCTGAGCTGCGGGGGGGCCATGGAATGTCACCTCTACGCAATATCAATTAGTGAACCGTTCGAACATTGTCTCATTGAATCTTAGGGCTATGGGATGTCACCTCTACGTGATAGCAATTAGTAAATCATTTGAACATTGTCTCATTGAATCATTTTCATAAAATCCAATCATCAGGTTTTAAATCTTGCACCAATTGGATCTTATATGGGTGTAGTTGCAAGTCCAGTTTTAAAATTCTATGCAAAGTTGATTTTGGTATTGCCATAACAGCAGAACGCTCGCGAGTTGACAAGCTCAGATTTTCTCATACAGACTCGTTAACTTGCGCGACATTCTCTTTGCTTCTCCTGTTCCGTGGCTGCCTGGTTTTCTTCTTATTTAGCGTTGAACTGGTCTCCTCTAACTTCCCGAGCAATGATTTAATTAAATTAACCCTCAGATATTGATTCGCACTGTGTAATCGGTAGTGAGCGCGAAACAGGCGCGAACAATCACATAAGAATCATTATTTTTGTAAAACTATTTTACGCAGAATACGCGTTGTCCCCCATGACGTGATCCATTGCGACTAAATTTCCAAGAACCAAATTCCTTTGTTCGGTTCCCGCACAGAAGTGATTTAAAAAGTGCAAAAACATGACTGTATAATGTTTCTTTATTTACCTGGAGGCTGCAGTACGATTTGACCTAACCAATCAGCGCAAATACTCAAGGTGCTGTTTGGACACTAATGTGACGTGAGAGATATGCAACGCGTTTCACAATCAAAAATCGCTTTTGCTAAAAATATTAAAACTTTTTGTAATTGATATTCTAGCTGCCAATGGCAAAAATGTCACCTAGATACTGTTTTATTTTATTTTACTCTGCTATTATTTTTCTGTAATGCTGCTAAGTTAGATACTTTCTACATAGTGAAATGCAATTACATGCTGCATCACAAAACAGGGATGTTGGTGCAATAGTTTTTATTTCATTCACATTTGACATTGTACTCGCATTGAACTCATGTGGGTGATTCAATTAATGCATAAAAATTTGTCTGCGCATATTTTGATGTGTCAATTTTTCTGCCATCTAGTTTTTGGTAGGGCGAGGGGATGCTTAACGAGATACAGATATTCTAGTTCCATTTCTTTTCGTAGCGCTGTCAGCCCGCCGTGAGGTGCGGCAAAACAAATCCGTGTGACGGGCATTGCGTAGAAATGACAAATATAATATATTTCACATTTTTTATATTCCAATAATAAAAAATAAAACATGTAAACTTTATTATATAAAAGTCATACAATAACAATAAAAAGGTTTTTAAAATAGGCATATTATTTATGTACCATCAGTCTGAATTTCTTCAGTGTGCTTTTTCTGAATCACTTTTCTTTTCAATGCAGCATCATAATGTAGTCTTCTTTCTGACATTTTAATGTAATAAACATCTATTTTATAATCGAGGAAATACAGTAAATCTACATATTTGAATTACTTTTGCTGAACTTACGACAAGTTAATTGGATTACAATTTTAGTAAAAAATTAAAACAAATTTTTAAGAAACTGCATAAATATAGTTTCTTGAAAATTAAAAAAAAAACAATAGAATAAAGCTAAGAAACATTTGAAAACATTCAGTACGTATTGTTTGTTATTGTTTAGCGGGTATATGTGTATGTGACTTTATACAAACAAAGGGTTATCTGCAATGTATTTGAAGTCTCCTCATGTGCACCCAACTAAACACGTACATGTACAATGGTTACTAATATTATTAAAACTTTTTTTTTAAATAATAGCTCCTTCATAATAAGTTTTAAATATTTTTTATAGTATCCGTGTAATAAAAATTAGATGCATGTATTTTTTTTAGAGTACTCTTAATAATTAGACATGTTTGCTACTATTGTCTTTTATTAACAATTTTGATATTTACTTGATCATATTTTATTAACAATTTTGATGTTTACTTGATCTTGTTTTATTAACAATTTTGATGTTTACTTGATCATGTTTTATTAACAATTTTGATGTTTACTTGATCATGTTTTATTAACTATTTTGTATCACAAATGAAACACTTAAAATAATAATGATAGAATTCCTACTTATTAATTGTAGACATGAATTTAAAATTGTTGATAAGGATGTGCAAAAGCATATTTTTAAGAACAGTCTTCTAAAATATGAATTGTAAGAAAATTATTTAACCAATTTGAAAAAGATAATAGTTTATTTTATAATAATATTATTTAAAAAAATAATCATGTTCATATGGGTAAATGAAATGTGGCAACTTTCTTCAGTTTTAAAACAATGTTGGTTTGGTAATTTATTTATGACACGCTATTTACATATGTACACCTAGAGCTATCTTAAATTGATATGATTATCATCAGAATGTTATTAAAAGCATAAACATGAAGGATATGAAATGCCAGAAAACATAAGAAACTACATAGATTCAAAATTAAACTAAGCAAATATGTGAAAGATAAGTTATAGTAAAAGAAACGATTTTGATATTTTTTATATTAGAACATATATAAAAATACTTATGTATGCATTATATTAATAATAAATAAATATAGTAAACCTAGAGAAATGAAATAATAGGGACAGGTAAAAAAAAGTGGATATATTTTGTATAAAACCGTTTCGAACTGCTAAGCTAAAATGATTGAGTAATTATATCCGAGAATTATTCACAGCAGTTTTTGACAAATATTTTTGTACTGTAATGTAAAAATGCATTGAATATATAAAAGAAGATAACCGCTCTATGAGTGTATCCGTCATAAAAAAACTTGCCATTTTCAAAAAAAGCAAACACTTTGTGGCTTGACGTTTTATTTAAATAATAGGATATTGAGTTTTAAACAACTTTGTTTGTATACGTATACAAATGTCAACTAGTTTTGGTTGGACTCAACCTTCTTCAGGACAAGATAGTATAATATAGCCTAATCTAAGTACAGACATTACATAGAAGGTGATGAAATTAAAAGAAGAGAGTGGCAGCAGCTAGGGGGTGGGAGGGAAAAGTAGGGGTTACATGGAACAGCTTTAAAATCGGACTATTGGATAAGTTTATTTAGTATTTAACTATTATTATTTATTGATCTCTAATGCTTCTAAATTATTAAGGTGCAAACCTATTCCATTTTTATATAAAACTTGTATCAATTAAGTGTTCGGCAAATTCTGAAAAGCTTATGCATTAGCATTTAATGTGTTCTTTTATTCTAATATTTACATTCCTCAATGTTTTGCCTATATAGGAAGCTGGACAATCATTGCACATAAGTTTATAGATGCGAAAATGGCTTAATATGTCTTCAAGTTTGCCTATATTGTTATTAGTATAGAAAGCTAGCTTTATCTTTTTTGGGAGTTTCGATGTGCTCAATGTAGAAAATTTACTTATGTACAAAATTCTGCACCCTGGGGAGTTGAATTAATAAAATTAATAGTTGGAGAACCGTTATAAAGAAATTTATTTGTTGAAATACGACAAAGTTTTTTTGATAGGATTCTATCAATTAAGTTCGGGACACATCCGTGGTTGGAAGCTATAAATTTAATTATAAAGAGTTCATTGGAAAAGTTATTATTGGATTGTGGAATGGTGAAGAGACGGTGGATCATGGAATGGAAAGTAGTGTTTATGTGAGATAGGATGGTTCGAGGTATATTATGGATAATGGTGTCAGTAAAAATAGGTTTCCTGTAGACGTATAAAGTTATCCAATAGTAAGATTTTAAAGTTTTTCCTATGTAACCCTTACCTCCCACCCCATAGCTGATACTCTGACATGCTTCCTCTCTCTCCTTTTAATTTCTTCACCTTTTATCTAATGTCTGTACTTAGGTTAGTCTATATTATACTATCTTGTCCTTAAGAAGGTTGGATCCAACCGAAACTAGTTGACATTTGTATATATATACTAATATAGTGGTTTAAAACTCAATATCCTATTATTTCATTTAAAAACTTTCCACCGCAGCCAGAAATTTAACTTATTTATCTAACACGTCTTGTATTTTATCTTTGCTTTGAAGAGCGACACCTATCGGAGACCTGACTTCAACCAAATACAATGGATGCATACATTAGCGCAATATTATAATAGATATTATTATCATTAAAAAAATGTGTAAATTATTTAATATTTCGTACAACCGACATCAGTCTTGGAAATGTCATTGCATTGGCTCAACATAATTTTGGAAAAAAAAAAAATACCCCAAACCAGCGATGGATGATATATATTTATGTCACAGCGATTTTTAACAGGTTATCACCAATGTATTATACTCGCATGTGCTGCAATGCTACCTATGTATAATTCATCTATAGTCGGATACTTTGGGGAGTTTGTGGGTGTCCCGCTGGGAGATTTTAAGGTGTACACATGCTGCGATTAAAGGTAAAGGTCATCCACCCTTCCCGTAATTTAGCCTTGATTAATTGCTTCTTTCTTTTGATCTGCCAGTCCTGGTTTCCTAGCCGGAAGTAAATGTTATTAAACAAATAATAGATATCTCATAGAGACAAAGCTATTTTTTATTATATTTTATGGAAAAATATAGAAGTATAGATAATTACAGGGCTTACAACCTGCCTTCGGCTGGCTTGAGTGAACGCTTTATATAAATATAACGTTCACCAATTCTCACCCATTAATCAATCTCCATATCTATCAAATTTTTGGAAGTTGTATATGTCAAAACACTGAGTACCACTACACTATCGCCATCTATGGAATAAGTTTGATATAAATTTTCTTGAAGCAGTATATATGGGTGAGAATTGGTGAATGTTAAATTTATATAAATTGATCACTTAAGCCAACCTAAGACAGATCAGAATTACCAGTGGCGTGCAGTAGGTATAGATTTAAGTTATGCTGTTACCAATGATATACAATCATATATAATATATGTACTTTCGTTTAACCAACGTCTTTAGACAAAATAAATCTGTCGTTTATATGACCCTACCATGTATTTATTTATAATTTTAGAGTACTATTACTAGTGTACCCATTTAAAAAATGTATGGACGTTTTTAAGAACACTTTCTATGACTGAATATGATTCATTTATTGTTTTAAAATTCTTCACATAATGACTAAAGGAAATAATTATTTTTATTAAAGAAAATAGTTCTGCCAATTGATTTTTGTTCTTCCCAGATCAAAAACTAATCCATGCACCAAATTTAAAGAAGAATCATGAAATCAACACGTTAAAAACAATAAGATTGTAAAATTCGCAAATTAGTAAATGAGGAAGTAGACACTTCAATGATTTGCACGCAGTTGTAACCCTTTCTAATATTATTATGTTAAAAAAACAGCATAGGTAACGACTCCATACAAAACGGATCAACCGAAAGGAATTTTCAATTCAATAAATAACCATTTATATGACTTGAGCAATTCACTAGCTTAAAGACAGAACAGAGTAATGTAAATAGCTTGATGCGGAGAATTCAAAAGAGCACAAGTAAGTGTAAGTATAATTTTTAATTTATTAACCTAGAGCCCTAACTCAGCACAGATAGTGATCTGTGACTTTCATGGACAATCAGGCCTATTCTCAAAATTGCAATATTGAAATGAAGGTGATTGTTACACCAACCCTCAAAAATAGTGTTATTTTTGAATGAGGGAGATAAACGTACCATAATCTGTCAAAACTATCTGTCTATTTTTGAGGGTTGGTGATGTAATGGTGCAAAATTACAACTTTAAAAATCATCGCCAAATACTACCACTGCGAAGTGCGATTACGAGATCAGATAACTTTATTTTGGTGGGTGATAACATAACTAACCAGGATTGCACATATCCCTCAGCTATGATGATTACTGATCTGCCAATCATCAATATAATACTATGGTCCCTATTATGCACATGATTAAATAGTTAGGTACCTGGTTACTTGCATTTTTCACCGTATGGATCAACGACTCTCGCTAAGAAATGTGCAAAAGATAGATAATTATCTTACATTTTGACAGATGTCACATCCGCCGGTTGCATTTAATTTTATCGTAGATTGAAAAATATTATACATAATTCTTAAAAATGAGTGAATTAGTTTGGGGAATTAAAAATGGTGACATTGAACAGGTGAAGAATATCGTCGAGAATAAGGTGAGTGATGCATAATAAGTGCGGCAACGTCATCCTTTCACATTTTCTTGTTCTCTTATTTTACTCCTATTTTTGTTATTGGAGGAGTTACCGAGATAATTCAATTTTCTACAATATTCCATATTATTCATTTTAATCTAACATTACTTTTTCCCAGAAATACTTTTTCTTACCCGCACATGTTCAATCCGTTACTTGACAGGGTGCATCTGTGTGGCAAAGGAAATTTAAAATGTATTCATAATTTCATACATAAGTATTAGGCGCATTCTTATATATTTTATTATGCGAATAAGGTTCTCCGTTGCATATTCACATATACATTAAATATAAGAAATTATCTATTTATACACACTGATTATTCTAACCAAATTTTCAACCAGAAATATTTTTTTCTAGAATTAATTGTATAAACATTATTTTATGCTAATGTTTATTCAAATCATTTATATGTCGAGTCACTTTACACCTGGTTTTCATTAGCTCTTATTACATTAAAAAAAACTGTTGTTTATTTCTTCCTTCATAATTTTCTCAAATTGTTAAGAAAATGTATAGTATCCGTTTATTTTTTTAACCAGAATCAAAGAGTGAAAAAAATTGAGATATTTTCCGTTTTATTAAACCCTTTCTCGGATATTTCGGCAATTAACCATTCTTTTCGAAATATACGCTGTATTTTCCATTTGTTGAGTGATATTTATTAACATATAATTTCTATAAACTATGTACTGGCATTTTAATTTTATTTCTTCTCTTGTAAATATAGTATTTTTATGTTTTATAGAAAATAAATGTGAATGCTTTAATTGATGGCCGAGTGCCTCTGCACTACGCAGCTGATTATGGCCAAGTGGATGTTTTGACCTACCTTCTCGACAAAGGAGCTGATCCAAACGTAAGATTTAATCAATTTTACTACATGTACATTATGCTTATGTACAATACTTTCCAATAAATGGTTGATTGTCATTATCAATTTTTGTAATTTGATGAAAATTATACCATCTTGGCTTTATAATTTATATTATAGTTAAATTTTAATTACAACATTATGAACATAATATGAAATTCATGCACACATCTTACAGAACTCTCATTGAAATTCCTTAAAATATATATATCTTACCTCACTTTCATTAATTTAGTTTCAACAATTTCTCTGAAAACGAAAAACAATTGGATTACAGACATTGTATCTTGTTTAAATGTTCCTTAGGTTCCCAGATGCAATTTTAGACAGGTTTAGACGATCTTTATAAAGTATTACATGTATTTATTTGGAATCTTCACAATTTTATGAACAAAACAAAACAATTTTATGGCTAAAAATTACAACGATAGGTGTGTAGTATTCGTATTATATGTACAAATTGCATCATGCTTAAGTGAAACAGTGATATAAAACAACCAATAGTGTGTTGAAATATGATAAAGAGAAAGATTCCTATATTATCGTTTGTTCTGTAAAAAATATTGATGTACATGGTATGTGGAATAATGTTCCAATATTGGAATATTATGTCATGTCATGTGAAAGTTTTTAAAAATGTCAAAGGGTTTTGAGAGCTAAATAAATCACATTCCAAACAAAGTGATCTGAAGAACAGTTTTTAAAAAAAATCGTGGTTAATTTCAATTAATTTATTGATTTTTGTCAATTTGTGACCCGAGTAATTAATGAAAATTAAAATATTTATTCGACGCTCCTAATTGATGATTCAATCAATTGACGCTCTCATATTATGTCATACCTCACTATTCGACTTTGACAATTCAATTAACCAACACCGGCGCTGATATTCTACACAATGTGCACGCACACACTAATTTCGAGGTTATGCACTCAGTCTGCGTTACACTAGCGTGTTAGCTTGAAATTACGTTATTGTTGAATTAATTTCACCCCTAATGTGGCACCCAATACTAAAATACCAAAGAGGCCTAGAATTGTGTAAATTGTGCCTAGAATGTTATATTTATATATATAATAGGGGTCTAAAAAAGGTTCTTGTTTTTTTCGTTTAACGTTTTCAACAGTTAGTTGCGCTTTGACTGCTGCCCTTACACAATGTTATGTGTTATTCTGATGACTATACATACCAAGAGTGAATTGTAATTTATAAAACTGAAATTTAACAACCCTATTTACAATAGACCAATTTGTATCAAACAAAGAATTTATTAGAAATTTAATGTTATTTCATTTCTTGAAGAAAGAGACAGCAACAAGTGCCACTAAAAATATTGGTGATGCATTGGAAGATGTTTTGGATGTTCGCAAGTGTCAAAGATGGTTCAAGAAATTTTAATCAGGAAATTTTGATTTAAAAAACAGCCCTGGAAGTGAAAGACCTATTAAAGTAGATGACGTTATACTGACTGCCGAAATCGAAAACAATGCAACTTTATCTATTGAAAAAATCGCAGACCAATCTGAATACTCTTGGTCAAGCGTTCAACTGCATCTTAAAAAAATTGGCAAGGTGTGGAGACAAGGGAAATGGATACCGCACGAACACCTAGGCGATCGAATAGACGCATGCGAACAACTTTTGAAAATGGAATCAGAAACACAATTTTTACACATCTGATAACTGAAGACAATAAATGGGTGCTATACTCAAACCATGGATACAAAAAGCAATGGCTTTCGAAAGGTCAGGTAGCGAAACCCACTGCTAAGCCCAGTCTCAATGAAAAAAAATCCTTTTGTCAGATTGGTGAGTGATTATTCACTTTAAAGCTCTCAGACCTGGACAATCGATAAATTCTCAATTGTATTGTAAACAACTGGACCATTTAGCAGTGGAAATTTAAAAAATATATATTATAAGCGTTCAAATCTTTTATTTAAAAAACAATATTCATTTTTGGTACCCCTAATATATATATGTTAGAGTGAATGTATATTACCAGTGAAATTATATTTTTATACAAATTAAATTATTCAACTAGGAAGATATACATGTGTTATCCTTAAAAAAAAAAATTTTCACTTGTATAAATATAATTTCACTAACTCAGCCAGTTAAAATGTATCAAACAATTAATTTACAATATCAGTGAAACTGTATTTGTTTACAAACCGACTATCAGGTATAATTAGTTATGTTTTTATTATTATTTATGTTAGTATTAGTTTAGAACTTTCATTTGAAAGCATATCAGTTAATAACATACAATATGTAATGTATTGGCTCAAAAAAAAAAAAACAATTTTTATCAAAAATTAGCACTATTTTGTTAACTAAACAACAAAATAACTCAGATTGAATACTTTTTTCGTATTTTAATCAACATGAACACGTATTTTAAGTGAAAACAAAAACACGCAAATGGACAATTCACAACTGTCAGATTGACAGTTTAGAGCAGCATTTAATTTCACTAGCGCCTATCACTGAGATTATATTTTTGCTAGTAGTAATATATATATATACATGAATATATTTGTATGTGTACAAGGTGCATTGCCGTTAAGCTATAAAGCCCTACACAATCCATTATAAATAAATCATTTTTCATTTAATAAACCTTCTTTTTTTTTTAATTTTCGAAATTTGAATTGTGTACATATATTGGTTCGTTAATCAACGACATTTGGTGGAACCAATTAGCGTTGATTAATGGGGTATGACTGTATTACCAATGCAATGCCTGGTAAATATGAAAAATACCACAAGAGTCCAATCCATGATAGAAAACACTACACACAAAACTAGCCAAGATGTCTGTTCAATCCAGATAATTAATTTAAATTTATAGAGTAAGTAAGAATACCTTTAAACTTAACTAATTATTTGCTGAATAAATTATGTGCTAAGGATTAAAGTAGGCACGGCCTTTGTGTAATGTTTTATATTTACTTCGGTCTAACTATTGTGTATTGAAAAAAATGTTTAGTTGGATTTGTGTGTGGCCGTTACAACTCATACCAAATAATGTTTACTTCTTCTAGGTGTTGGATAAACATGGCATCTCGGTTCTGTTGGCGGCTATTTGGGAAGGCCACACTGATTGTGTGCAAATTCTTTTGAAAAATGTAAGTTATTTCATTTTATATAATACATAATTTTATTATTATGGCAATTTTTTAAATATTTACTTTTTCTTATACAAAGATAACAATGCAATGTTTTGTGGAATCAAATAGGAAGTAAGGAACATTTTTATGGGGTATGATTTAACAGGAGATTATTTTAAGATATGTGCATTAAAATAAATATTTTGTTCCATATAACAAATTGTTTGTGCATTACAATAATAAAAAATTAACATTAAATAAATATATCTTTGTTTAATAAAAATATATCTATCCTAACCTTGCTAAATTTTTATTATTTTATTGCACAAATAATTTGTTCTATGAAACAAAGTATTTGTTTTAATGAACGTATTAATATTTCCCATTTTTATGTGTATTGAGAGTCTGGGCTTTTTATATTTATAAAAAGTTCAACACTGTACGGGATTCTCCACACCCCTCTGTCATTCACAGGTCCATAGATAAGGCACTTCATGAAGGCGTTAATTTAATTTAGTCTATGGTCAACGACTAAGTAATATTAATGTGGCCAGACTAGCTCATGCATGAAAATGCTTTTTACTAATAAGGATATATCTTTCTTAGATCTAATTCTCAAAATATACATAAAATATTAATGTTTTGATTTTTGAAGACGAATGTTTTTTCATAAATGTTGGTTCTGATTTTTATTAATATAAAAACAATGTTTTTGTATGAGAATTATCAGTATTTTAATGATATTCCTGCATTTTATATCTGTAATTTAAAAAATCTATTTATCTAGAGTGTGGTGTTGTCCAGTTTGTTTTGTCATCTCCATATAATTTCCTTTGTATACTTTTTGAAATAATTGACACAATATAGATGAACTATCTTTTTCAGGGAGCATCAAAAAACGGTTCGACTCCCGACGGTCTTCCTTATCTGGAGGCAGCTGAGAAGCAAGAGATCAAACAACTCCTTACATAGGAATATTTGAAAATTTTATTGTGTTTAATTTTTGTATGTGGAATTGCAGTGATAACTTAATTTTATTTTGCTATTATTATTTTTTTGCCCATTTTTTAATAGTAATTCTATCAAATTTCTTTTATTAAAATGAAAACAGCTAGCATTATGTTCGGATTGTCAATCTCATTTGTTTTATTATTATTAAATTTAACCTTACTTAGTGCTATTTTTAAGCATATCATACACGCTAAATGAAATTCACAGCTTGCTGTCCCACTCGGCACAACTACCAAATCTTGTTTTTTTTTAAAACTATTTACAATTTGTTTTCTGGTTTCTACTAAGGTTGATATTAATATTTATTTTCTATTTTATTTTGAATTATACCAATAATTATTACATAGCCATTTAAAAAAATACAATAACCAGGTACATATGTGGCGGTGTTCACAGTAAACAGTATTTTTCTTCTGTGCTTTGCTAAAACAAGGATTTTCATATATATGATATTATACTTTTTGTGATTCTGCTAAATACTTTAAATAATTGTTCGCTCTTTAATTAGTTACAAGTGAATATAAATAATTAAGGTTAAAAACTAAGATTTTTATGATGCGAGTATATCAAACATATTTGAATATTAGAGTTATCAAAATATTTGGTTTTTGGTGTAACTTAATTGCAGATTTTTGTAGAATTCCTTGAAAATAAATCATTTTGTAACATTTTATTGGATTTTATTTATTACATATGTATTATCTTTTAGGGTCCTGATACAATTAAACTTGGGCAAATTGATTTTAAATTATCTACAAAATATACAATTTTGACAGCTTAATGATTATGCATGTCTGGAGTGAATCTATATTGATATTTTCTTTTAATTATACATAATTATTACATACAGAACAGAATGTATTTCCGTGCTATCGTAATCTTTTCGGGTACTGGTTTTTTAATATAATGATTGATTAATTAACTGATAATGATTGATTGAAGGTTAGGTATTAGAAGATTTAGGATGTACTTGGTCAATAAAAACTCAGGTTATTACACTTTACATTTATTCCAGAGAACTGGTCCTAAAATATTTACCGTGTCTTTATACAGGCAGATCCACAGCTTACTCTTGTGGTGGATGTGACAGTTATACAGTACCTAAGAACGGGTATATGATATAACGTGGAAATTTGATCATGAGTACATAACACAACACTGTGTACTTCTTTTAGTACATGGTGTAGTGCTATGTACTCGCGCATGTGTATCATGTGACGCTTTGAGCTATTTAAATGCATCACATAATATATAATTTGTACATGGTGCACCATGTAATAATTCATTTATAGGTACATGCGCCATGTATATGAATTCTTGGATAATTGTTATTCATGTTCGTAACAATAATATTCTTTTTAAATAGAGATGTATATACATTAATATTCGTACTATTTTTAAACTAAGCTAAACACTTGTGCTATGAAAATAGGACTAACTTGCTGGTCTCCTGGATTGAGACTCGAACCATCAACCGCTGGATGAGTGTCTTAAACACTAGGTGTGTGTCATAACCACTAGACCAACAAGTTTGTCAATTAACAGATATATACACATATTCCTATAATAATAATTAATAAATATGTACACAGCGGTAAGTATAATACCGAACTGAGTAATTCACATAAACATTCTATATTAAAATATTTCGCATTGTTTTAAATTTGAATAAATATGTAAATATAAATGTCAGTGTACCATGTGAAATATCATTACAAAATTACTCAAATACAGTAAAACCTCGTTATTGCGAAATCCAAGAGACCAAAAAATAAAATTTCGTAATAACGAATTCCCACATATAGCAAAAAAATAAAATTTTCCTAATATATTAATATTCCGCGCACGCCGTTGAAATAAATGTAGCACGACTTTAAAAAAGTTTGTAAGTTCCGCAAACAAGACACCCATTGTCAGTTTAATATGGGATATAACATAAGGCATTCTGCAAACAAAGGTGGATTTTCTGTATAAAGAAAACTCTGAATAATCTATTTAGTTTTGTTTCAACAGATAAGCAAATGGATAATAATTAAGAAATTAAATTAAAAACATTTTATGAAACAATATAAGATAACCTAAAATTCGGCGATATTTTTGGAAATTCCAAAATGTCATGTATATATAAAACAACATTAAATTGTAAGTGTTTAATTGTAGAGACGCTACAAGCATTGAGAGTTTCGCATCGGTCAATCCATCTTCATATTTCTTTAAATCGTAGAGAGACGAATTCGGAATCAATTTTTTGTCGAAGGTTAAAATTTTGTGAGAAGCCATTTTAGGGTATCACAAAATATTAAAAAATGTACTTTAAAAAATAAATTACGGAATACTAGTACATATAAATGTCGATAACAAACAAACGAAAACAATTGTCAAATAAACACATTAACGAAAATGTCGTACGTAATATAACCGTTCATTGGAATCCGATGTTCATGTTCAATGTTCAGTTATAATGTAAAAAGAGACATAAGTTGACGATGATAACGAAGATTAAAGATAATAAATGCGCAGAATTGTAGGCTAGGCATCTCGAGCATTGCGAGCGATATCATACACAAAGCTGACGCGCGCGTGACGTGCCAATTGCGATTTCGGAGGTTTTTATTTTCTCCAGCTGGTGACGCGTTTTTAGAGGCGTGAACGCGTGTATGCTTCAGAGCGTGAGAAGGGTACCATTCTAACCTATTCTGACAATGGGCAATAAACCCAACCTTGGACAAGTGGAGATTATACCAAATGGCTTTATAAGGGCCTATTATGATCCCAAAAAGTTTTACAAGGGCCCAGCGGGCCGCTTGCACCGACCGGCCCGCTGCGCCAAAGCAATAAAACAATTGACAAACATGATCGTAAACGGCCAAAATATATTTTGAAATATTTTCATTGTAAAAAAATTTTTTTTCGTTATATTTTTACATAAATGATCGGTGTTTTTTCGTACGGGACAAAAATAATTCCGTTATACATATTAAAGAAATTTCGTCACATAAATTCATTTTTGTATGAAAAATTGTTTGTAGGGAATTAATTTGTAAATTTTTTAAGATATGTCATTTTTCGGTATAACGAGGTTTTAAAAATATGCAAAATAACAATGCAAATTATTCAGAAAATTACAGTGGTACCTCGGTATACGTCCTTAATCCGTTCCATATCTTTAGATCAAACAAATTTTTCCCATAAGAAATAAAGGGAAAATGATTTAATTCATTCTCATGAAAAAAAATCTAAATTTCTGAACATCCTCTAATATTCCTGATCTTTGTTCGTTAATCGATTTCACCCCCTTCGCAACCTTAGCAGATTTAATAATGTCTCTGTTTTTCACAATTATAGATAATGTCGTTCGCGGAATATGGTTTGCAACAGCCAAGTCCCAGATACGCATGCCACTTTCATACTTTTCAATCTCTTTTTTTACCTCTATGGTGAACCTAACCATTTTCTTTGTTGTTTATCTCTTCTCATTAACTTTCGTAGAATTCATGGTTTAATGAATTTATAAAAAAAATGGTGCAAATTTATTGATTATGTTGAGTGTACCTGCACTAAAAAGTGATCAGAAACAATAGAACAGACAGACTCACTTGCGAGACAATTGGTGACTGATTGAAATGAGGACCGATTGGTGACGTTGGATAAGGCCATACCCTTTGTTCAAATGCGTTTCTGCGTAGATTATTTGGAGCGTGCATCCTTAGACTGGCTAATACAGCCCCAAAACCCCTGGAATTACTTTAAAAAAGGTCCTATTTGATTGGTGGGACATTCATGGGATAATTCATTTTGAATTACACAAATCTGGCGAAATAATAATGGCAAAGAAGTACTATGAAAAACTGGATCGATTACATCAACCATTGAAATTAAAAAGATCTGCTTTAATAAATTGTAACACTATTTTTTTGCTACACAATAATGCTCATCCTCATACAACAAAAATCACGCGAGTAAAAATTAATACACTAAGATGGAAATTGTGGACCACTCTCCATTTTCTCAATCTAGCACCATTTAATTTTCATTTGTTCAGATCTATACAGCATTATTCAATTGGAAGAAGATTTAATAATGTTAGTGAAGTAAAAACGGGCCTAACAGTATAACAAAGCCTGTGAGTTTTTATAAACGAGGAATCAAAAACATGCTTAAATGTTGGAAGGTCATATTGATGGAGAATAATAATGTTGTTAAAACTATTTTGTTTTTTAAAGATTGCTTTTTATTTCAAAATATTATGAACATGAAGAATTTTTTATTACTAAATATACAAGGTGGCCCAAAAAAAGTGAGAACATCTCGTAACACGAGTTATTTCAAAACATAATATAATTATTAATGTAATTTTTTTGCACAATATTTAGCTAATCAGAAATCATCAAAATACCCCATATTGCATAATCTACTGGTTCGGTGGCCACATGCCTGGCGCGATGAAATTAAAATTCTCACGATGAAGAAAGTTGATTGTATTTCTGGCCGTGTGAGATGGACCTCCGTCCTGCTGTAATGTTCAGTTATGCCTGTAATGTCTAGCTATACTCCAGGCTTTGTTTTGAAACTCTTTGATAATTTTCCTAGCACCCCAACATTTTTCAATTCGCAAAATTTCGATCAGAATACGGTCTTACGCGGTGATTTTTGTCATTCTGGGTGACAATTTGAAAAAAACCACGTATAAACAATGGGAAAATTAATAATCAAAGATGGCGGCCGGTTTTGTCAAAATAAAACCTAATATAGGTAAGTAAGTAAATTGGTAAACTATTTAAGCTATTGTTGATATAATTAAACTAATCTTGATGTAATTATATCACATTTTACGAAATGTTCTCACTTTTTTTGGGCCACCTGTATATGAGAATCAAGAAGGCATCACCAAAAAAATGGTGCTGTAATAAAGTTAATATATTTTACTATGTATAATATATACAGTAGAATCTCAATTAGCCAGACTAATTGAAACCAGGGTTGGTACGGTACGCATATATATATACATACATACAAAAAACTTTATTGAATAAATTGTTATACACCATATTTAAAAATATCAATCCTTAACACAATTTTATGTATTTACATACATATCTACAAATATATTACTTTGGCTATAAATGTGTTCATTTTAATACACTTCACATAAACAGTCTGTTACTTTCATTGCAGCTAAATTTCAGATACATTACAGTTATAGCAGCTGTGTAGTATCAGATTCATCCTGTCTCTTAAACCATTTGAATGCGGTTTCTAGTACTTAGAAGGCTTCTGCATGAGATTATGTAAAATATATTTCTGTCTACATATTCATTTTCAATTTATTCCTTGTTTACATCCTCCTGCTGGTAATCTAATCTGTTCACCTCCACAGCAACTGATATCTTATACAACCTACCTCATTGTTTTGCCGTTTATAACCACTATAAAATCAGGTCTGGATATCCACATAACCGGTGTAGTGTAACTGACTAGGAAATAATATCAAATAACTCTCGGTATTTAAATTATACTGATCATGAAATATATACAAAATTCTATCATAAATCTCCCGATCCAGTAGTGTATTTTTTATATTTGTTACTTTTTTGGGGACAAAAGCACGCTTTCTGTTGTGAATCTAGATAAGACTTGCAACCTAATGTCAATGTGCTGGTAAATAAAAGTTTTGCACCCCCTTTACAACCTGAAAAACGAAAAAATCATCACACAAAGTCAACAGTAATCGAGATCAGATAAACCAGTCATCCGAGTACAGTCCAACAATACTAGCTTAAATTGGCCAAAAGAATGTGAGATTTTAGTCTCTGACTCCTGAGGAAAAAAGGTTTAGCATTAGTCTCGTAGATTTTCCTATATTAGTTTTATTTTTCATTTAATTGAGACCAGCTCTCTTCATATATACATCCAAAATTCTGCTATCTCAGCTTGTCTCCTCAGTAAGATTGTACTTTTCTATGCTAACAATAAGAACAAGAATACAATAGAAAACAAAATGACGGAGACCAGAAAATATTAATAAACAAATAAGTTTTAATTATGTGACCATGGCCCTCTCTTCTCTTAATTAATCAAAAAACATATTACATATATAGTTAGAAACATTTCACCACCTGAAAAAAGGTTACCTAATGTAATGATACAAGGTGATGTGATATAAATCAACATTACAGTGTTCAATAGTCCAATTCCAATAGTTCAATTATCAACCAAAATAATTTTTTTTAACTAATTGAACTCAAATACTTGTAAGTAATTTGAAGAATTAAAAAAACTATGCACATGTACATATTTATATTTTAAAAACTAAAAATATTTCATAATTATGTTCAATTTTTAAAATTTTGTTATAGAACTTTACAGTAGTATATAGACTTAGATTTGACATGGACACCAGGGTATGATGAATTGATTTTAATTTATTTCGCATCTAAGTTTCTGGACACCGTCACAAATGGAACTTCTAACATTTTACTAGAATATAACGGTATCTTTAGGAATTTTTGATAATATATAGACAACTGATGAGCGACTTGTCATTTTTATAGGGAGGACAAGCCTCGCATGCACAATTTGGTTGATCATATCAACTCGGGTGTATTTATTAAGCATTATTTTAGGCAAACAACATAAAGACCAATTTTCTCTACATTGTAAAGCTCAAAACTTTTGATTCCTCTCAAACAATGCGGTGTGTCCACGTGGAAACTATTTGTTCAATATAAAACACCATTGACAAATGCAAAATATATTTCAAAATTTATTGCAGGTGCTATTTCATGATCGCTTTCATTTTTTTCCAAAATGTCGTATTGATAGCTATTAAAGCAGCAGCTAGGTAATTAGCAGTTTATATATAGCACTACATAATCAAGTACTTACAAATACATAATGCCACGAAAAATTGTTTTAATTAATAAAATAGTACAAAAAAGCCATAATATTCTAAACAAACATAGCAATAAATAGAGAATCAAATGACTTTTGCGTGTTTTATTTGGAATTAATTCGGGACTAATGATAAAATAAATGACACGTACGGGAAAACAATTATCTGAGCAAATTTAAAAAAGTGTGATCAAAGCACATGATTCTATCATACATTGCTATTATATAACTTAAAGTAAAATATGAGAGAAGTAATATTTATTTAAGCATCAAGTTTCATTCCATTTGTTATTTAATGTTTTATAAAATTGTTATGGCATTTAAATTGAGGAAGTTGTGGGGTTATAATTCATGTTTTCTGCACCTGATTAATGAATCCAATAAACCTTATGTGATAAGGGTAAAAGGAGACAATGTAAAATATAAATCATACCTTTAACAAATGTATCACCACCGAGGGAATTTTTATATGTTTCACAATAGTTGTAAAGACATCTTTTGAATTCTAAATCACATAATTCTTTTCCAGAATTGCAAGTGTCATAACATTTGTCATGTTCATTACAACACGAGGTCATCTCTCCAATTGGCAAATATTCAGAGGCAATTTGTATTCCTAATGAACCACATCCATCAGAAGAAGGCGCATGATTACGATTTTTAATCGGCTTGGCTCCTATAAAACAAAAATAACTAAATTATATACATAACTCGAGTGCAACTTATAACAATGTGATCTAGGTTTTATTGAAGAGTCATCAGCTAACCATCTGGACAATTATATATGCAGTTTTCTTCAATAGCAGCATCGAACACGTCGTGCATCGATCTGAATTTTTCAGCAACAGTGATGACATTCTTCATAACATCACCGAATACAGATTCCGCCGCCAAGACAGCATCTTTTAAATTTTGCAAAATACCAGATCCCATGCCGGTCCAAGCGTAAGCCAGAAATGTTAAACAGTAAATAAAAATTTTCATGTACGGTAGTTCCATATTGATTCTGCAAAATCACATAAATAACTGAGAAAAAGATCAGGTCATTTCGAAAATATTATAATTTAATGACGTGTCGACGCTTCATACGGTGCTATTATTAATTTTGAGCAGTCTCAATATAATAACCTCAAAGACAACTGTCAAAAAAGGAAAATAAAGATGAAACATTATTTAAACCTTTTGAATTGGAAAAGTCTCCTTAATTTTTTTTCCTAAATGTACGATTTTTGCTTTAATAAAAATTAATGATAGTATGCTTTTAGCTTTACTAATGTTCTTCTTAGGTTCGCCTCTTAATTGAGCTATCTAAAATACAAAATATATGCGGCAATGTCAAAATTTTATAATCCCCGGGCATTAGAGGAATTGGAATGAACCAATGAACTATGAACTGTTCTTTTATCTTTTAGAACTGTTAACCGTTCCGAATGAATGAACTGTTCAGTTCGCTTCCGCCGACCATCTTTATTCTATGCCACCAACAACCCTACATCCGTTCACCAGAAAAAAGTTTTTGAAATTAAAAAAGAACAAATTAACAGTCTCTTCGTATTAGCGATCCACGTATTTCTTGTTGAAAAAACTGTTTTTACTTTATATTAATGTTACTGTTATGCCCCAACGTCGATTATGACGCGACGTATCAGATTCAGACCAATTGATTAATTAATTATCGCGGATATGTCCGAACGAAGATAAAGCTGTCAAATTGGCAAAAAAAACAGACAAACTCAAGTTAAGGAGACACTTCCTTAAAGGTATTGTTCCCCTAGGACAGTGGTCCCTAACCTTTTTGTCGCCGCGGACCGGTCAGCGTTTGATAATTTCACCGCGGCCCACTGATGGAAGGGCGGGTTACATTGGGGGGGGGGGGGGGGGGAGTCACATTGGTTAAGCTATATAATTGACGATTTTTTCAAAAAATTATTTATTAAGCAGGCGGCGCGGCCCAGTACCATTTGGTCTACGGCCCGGTAAGCTCATTAATTTAAAATTGTGATTTCAGCCATGCGATCCGTTCAACACCGCGTTTAAAAATTTGGGAGTTAGGTCGGTGGTTAAATGAAAATAAGCGGTTGGTGAAAATGTTTATTGTGACAGTATTATAGAACAGAAAAATACAGAAGGTAAGCGTTAA
This sequence comes from Eubasilissa splendida, assembly GCA_031772225.1. Lineage (NCBI taxonomy): Eukaryota > Metazoa > Arthropoda > Insecta > Trichoptera > Phryganeidae > Eubasilissa > Eubasilissa splendida. The sequence continues at coordinate 23,107,575 of CM062845.1, read as the reverse complement.
CTAAGAAATATAGAGATAGAACAAAGAATATAGAATTGCAGACGATAGAATGTAACGAAGTGAGTCGGCGGACTCACCCGGCGGGCGAGGTCCGGCGTGGCGGAGCGGTGGAATAGAAGAGGAATCGTCGGTGAGTGATCGGGCCAGACCTGTAGCGGCAGACGGCAGCGTTATGTCGCTAGTATCGATGCCGGCTGAGACGGTGGTGAATTTGAAATGCTGTCGCCTACAATACCAAAACAAGGAACTATTCTTCTGTTTTTCACATACAAACGTTCCACTCGAAATTCAATTACTCCGGGTCATTGTTCCATGTTCGTGTTGTCTTGACGATCCTTTCTCTCCACCAAAACAATTGCCCAGAGAACAATTGTTCGATATCATATGTCACTGCTAATGATTTCTACTGGTCGTTATCTTGTCGTTTTTTTTTAGAATCTGATTTATCGCTAGGGTTGGTGTTTCTTCCCTAGACAAGAGAATCATAGGAATTAATTGTCTCCTGTGATAAAAGAAAAACGAAGTTCTCAGTCCTGTTAACTGTGAGCAATCTTTCATCTTCCCCTGACAAAGAAAGAGAAATCGATCCGCCTCATACTGAAGTGTTTTTATACGATCTCTTCTAAAGAAACATCCTGTTAATTTTTCGCTATTGTTTTTCCATTTTAATGTTTATTGCGTAATCCTTGAGCTGGGGCTTTTACAGCCGTCATCCGCTTTGAATGGCTAGGCTCCGGTCTTTTGTTAAGACAATAGCTTCCCGCCGTATGGTCCCGTCGATTGTGGCTTGTATCGGCTGAGCGAAGCGAGATCGCCTTTATTATGTACCGTTCTACATCTAATTATTACGATAGCGTCGCATCACCCTGCGTCGATGCATAACAATATCATTCCACTATATTACTTATCTATAAGTTCTCTATTCTGTCGTCATACCATGATTAATCTCTTATCTATGGTTATTTCCTTGCGCTTATACATCTCTTATCTATGGCTTATACATGGCAGTATATCTCTTATCTATGTACATGGCTCTTAGATAAAATTGCAGTTCTATGGCGCTTTCTTGTCATTAATTTATTATTGCGTTTACGATTGGCGTAGTTTGTGCTTTATCATATTCGAAAGATAATTTTAGGTCTGTTTCGGAAACGTTTTTAATTATTACTTACCTTTACAGTATTTTGATAGTACAGGATACCAATCTTCATTGTACATCAAAATGACCCGAAGCGGGTAAGTAAATTCCCAATTAGGTTATAATAGTACGTTTGAAAGTTACTGTGTAAATATAATTATTATAAATATTGTTTATATTTTAGGTAACTTTTGCTATTAATTTAAAAATTATTATTAAATCTCTCGTATTAACTCGCTCGTTCCTAATGTACATTGATGTATGTGTTTATTGATTAGTGGGTAAGGAAATTGTATTGGTCTTGTCAAAATCAGTCATGTTTCAAATGATTATTCGTTGTTCTCTAAGTAACAGTATACCTTAAGTATTGTTTATTAATGCCGAAAAGATGATATTTTTGTCTGATAAAATATATAATTTATTAATTATATCACTCCCATTATTTTTAGGCGTGAAAGAGAAAGTAGACGGCGTTCTCAAAGCAAATCTATAAGTCCTGAACGAAAAAGAAGGCGTTCTCGAAGCAGAGAGAGACCGTCCAAATCCACTAAACATAGGAGGAGTAAAAGCCGCGATAGAGACAGCAAGAGAGAGAGACGTTCGCACAGTAGAGAGCGCAAATCGTAAGTTCTTATTGATTATATAGATCATTGGTAACATATAGATCTACTGTGTATGTTATGATGTATCCACATAGGTGTTACGTTATGTACATATTAGATGTACCGGATAAAAATTTTAAATTAAATTTTTTAAATAAATTTTAAAATATAATTTTAATGATAACACATTTTTGTTGTGAAGTTATATAAGAATATATATATATATATATATATCACTAGTCACAAAATATTAAAGAAATTGTAATTTTTTTTCTAATTCAATTAACTTTAGACATATTTGAACCTGCACAGATTTGTTCTTATTGCTTAAACCGTGAGGTATCCATTTACCCTGTTTATGAGTTTCGCTGATTTAAAAAAAAAATTCCTATACCATTAATTGACATGGCGGTTACTTATATAGTGTAATATGATTATTTTAATTTTCACAACTCGACTCAAAACACAATTTATCATCTGATGATGAGAGGAACTGCACCTTTTGAAACTATAGTAGTGACAATAAAGCGACGTGTGTGTAGTACAAAGTTTAGTTGTTACAATTTAAATATTCTTATTAAGGAGAACACATTCATATTGTTAAGTTGTAATTATTCAGAACATAGGTCTGTGATATTTTAAATACTAATTAAATGTATTAATTAGAAAGATATACATATAAAATCAATTTAATCGAAAAATATTGTTGTTACGCTGCCGGGATTCGAACCTGGATTTCTTTCCAATCCGGGGAAGGTACATTAAAACAAAGTAGATGGCTTTCAAATAATGGAACGATAGATGTATTAATTTGAAAAGTGTAACATATGGGTTCGAAAATATGTCATCAAAAGTATTGTCTGCTGTAGCATAGTTGATTTTATATGTATATCTTTCTAATTAATACATTGAATTAGTATTCAAAATATTCTTACGTTAATATTATGTTATGTCAATGTACGCTTGATCCAAGTGTATTTGCAATGTGTTGATTTGCCTCGACTTCAATATGTAAAATGTTATCATCCACTTTCACTTCTAGGTTTATATTTTGAAACAAAATTTTCACCTCAAATTATTTTAAATCACCTCTGGCATTGCCAAACATTTAATACACTCCTAGAAACATCACAAATATTTTTTACTGTAGTCGTCGCATTTTTTAATTTTTTTTTAATATTCACATAACACAATTTTGCATATATATATTTTTTGAAAACTGCTCAAAAGGTGTATACTTACTGTGAGAACTGTGACCTGTGAATGTGTGTGTGTCCGTCATGAGAGTGTGAGTATGAGTGGGGGGAGGCGAGTTTTATAAGGCGCTGCATTAGCGGGGAGCGCTCTCATCTCAGCTCCTTCCAATTATAATTACTGTTTAGGAAGTGTATATATTATATTACCCTCTGTACATATGCATTGAAATAAACTGATAATTGTTACCTGGAAGACCGAGTTTATTTTACCGATAATCGGTATATGAGATAACCAGACCAGCAGCAGAGGAGTAAATAAGTAGTGATGCGAAGGTTATCATACTTACTGATAGAGTACAAAATATATGTTAATAGTTTGACAACCGAAACACCTTTTTCCGTTACCCCTAATATGTTATGATAATTTACGAATTCACATCAAAATCTGTTTACATGGCTCAGAAAATTCATCACAGAATCTTTGTGTGTTGAATTTGTTTTTTTACACGTGTTTCTGAATTTGCACTAGGATCCCAAATGTTGGCCAAAGAGGCCAGAGACACCGCGGAATAACTCAAAAAACTTAAAATAATTATAAGAAATTGATTGATTTCTTTCTATTACTATGTATACATTGCCATTTAAATATTGCACTTAACTTTGTTTTATCAAAAGGCAACTGTTGCACCACATAATCACGTTGAATAATAAGCCTTCTTTGAGACACTACAGTAATATAATTTTGTAAATCAATCTAATGTACATTTCACTGCATGGCGGTCGCAGACGAGTGTTTTATCTTAGTAAACAACATTTAAAAAAACAAATAAAATTCTAAAATGTATTTTCATTTTAAAAGTATGTATTATTAGTTTCAAATTTTCAAGGATTTAAGCAAAAATAATTTCATCAGGTCTGTAGGCAAATTCAAGAAAATAGTTCTTGGTTATAAGATACTTTACTTTTCTACTGTATCCTGGAGTTTACATTGTATGGATACACAATTGCTCCGCAATTTATTTATTTATATTCCCTCCCTGAACCCTTAATGGGAACATTATTCAATTTATAATTCTATGACATATATATACCTATTCATACATTATAGTGCCAAAAGAGACAATGATAAAGGATCTTCTTCATCCCGAGCCAGACGACATTCCAGAGATTCGGAGCGACCGAAAGATAAAGAGCGCTCTAGATCTGTAGAAAAACACACCAAAGAAGAGGAGTCTGAATTTGATCCTGGAAATGTTGATAAGGTCAGCTTATAAACATTTTATAGTTTTTTAATGTTTTTGACGTTCCCAAAGAGCAGTCGTACTCAACCTTCAAGAAGATTCCCCCGTATGTAAACTACTATGAATAGAATAAAACATAGTTGAGGTACAGTGTACTTTTTCGCTTCCGCTTACATGCGCAGAAGTTAAAAATATTTTCATTGCGTAGTTTTTCAACATGGTATTCTTACTTTGAATATTCCTACGCTGGAGACGTGTGCTGTCAATGTTTTGAAAAATTGTTGTAGGTTACTTTTTAATGAGTTTACGTTTAAAAAATGGTAGATTCGTTAAAAAAAAGACTGGTGATAAAATAGCTAAAGCCTTAGCAAGTATGTGTGAAGCTAATAAACAAAAAACACTTCATTGCAGATGAGAACTATAAAATTTGATTAACACATTAAAATTACGAAGTAATTTATTTAACTCCTACAAAAAATGTGAGTATTATTTGCAAGAATTATTTAAATCAGACAAAGCTAAAGTCATTTTACGAATGTTGGCACAATTGCTTCTATCAATATGTGTAAAAAACTAGCTGTAAATGACATTTCATGTAATCATTTAAAAAAAATCTACAAAGGCGGTGAAAATGCTATTTTGCAATTGTTTACCGAAAAATTAGATGATAAGAAAATGTAGATAATTAAAAATAAATATATTATAACGAAAGTCTTAGACTTCTTAACAAATCAAAATTCGCAAAAGATAAAAAGTTAAAAACTAAAAGTACTAGTGTCTAAAAAAAAATGTATTGCTAGAATTTTATGTTTGTTTGATGTTAAAAATAAAATTATGAAAATTCTATTACAGATTATATTTTAGAATCAATAATTATTTATTATGTTAACATGATGCTTATTAATATTGAATAGTAATAAATATTTCATTTGTTATAAAAATTGATTTTTCATTCACAATAACTAACCTACAGTTAACCTATATCTGTGAGCTACTCGCATTTATTAGAAACTGCTGCGCCTTTCGGTATTTCGAACTTTCCGCGTAGTGTCACATTGCCAAGTCATCTCTCACTATTCAAATTATAAAAGGAAGCATCAAAACCATCAAAAGTAGCTCACTTTTACCATTTTTTATAACAAAACGAATACCGTTTAAGTTATTTTTACAGAAAGATATTTTTTGCATACCCTTTCAAGATGAGACTAATAGTTAATTCTTTTACAATATCAAGTAAACATAAAAGTGCATTATTTTTTACGTAAATATTGCTAAAGTGAAAGGTATCGATAGTAAAGGACAAGTATACAATTGTTGGTTTTCTTAAATTCCTAGGTAATAAAGATATCAAAAAATAGCCATTTCTTCAACATTCATAATACATATGTGTTGCCATTTGAAATTATCAAGTGAAAATGAAATAATTTGTTAAAGTTCTCATCTAAGAATTGTTATGTTTATTATAAAAACCATTGTTTATGTCGATAAACATATGATTATAAAATATTACAATTATGCCCCCGATTTATAAGGAAAAAATTGATGTAAATTCATACTGATAACTTTTGAAACAGCTGTATTTGTGAAGAGAAAACTATTTATGCTAATATTATATAATAATCATACCCCGGTTGTAATAAAAAAAACTGTTTTTTATTAAAATATAAATAAAAATATGACAAAAGTATTATTATTCACTGTTAAATAATTATGTAGGTATTCAGTTCCCTATGGCCTTCTTCCTCCTTTGTTTGCAGAATTTGCGATCTTTTTTGAAGCCGCGCAACATTTTTTTGCGACGGCGCGTAATATATAGTAGGATTTTTTTTATTTATTTCGTTATATGTGGGAATTCGTTATTACGAATTTTTATTTTTTGGGCCCTTGGATTTCGTTATATCGCGGTTTTACTGTAGTTGTTTATCGAGCATATTATCGTTCTTCAGAATTTCGTTGTTTTTTTCTTTACACACATTCAAAACAAAATTTGATCCACACATATTACACTTTAAATTGAATTTAGAAATAAAACTTTATGTTCTTTCACATATTCAATATTCGTTCATGTGCACCCAAACATCGATTTGTGGGAGTAAATTTGATTAATTTGAGAAAAGAATTGGTGTATGTCGACCACCCTTTTGCCATCCAATTTAGGAAGTTCACACGAGTCCACACATTCAATGCTCAGTTCGGGAACATCCTGAAAATAATTTATATTATTATTGTTATTTAGTTATCAGTATTTTTATGTCTAAAATATTAAAATACGTATTTATTCAATTATATGACCGAGTTTATAACCATTTAAAATTTTGTTGGAGCATTTCCTAGAGCTTGCCAATGGATGCTTTTTGACCTTAGGCATCTTGTGTCGCAGGAGACACTAATTTCAGAACAATAATGTATATAATAATATATTATTGATTTTTAATGAGAACCAAATCCAACAAAAAAATCACGGGTTCACAAATTTCACGTTGAATCTTGTGAATGAATGGATTTCATGCGCTGGCCGCTCATGCGTTAGCCGTGCATGTCCTATCAGATTCTAAAATGCTCCGATCGGTTGACGCATGTTTTATGTTGAAAAGTCGAAATTATAATCTGTTTTCGTATAAAAACAGCCCAAAACCATACAATTTACAAAAATAAGCAATTGGTATCGAGAATAAGTATAATATTCATTCATATTGTAGTCAAAATTTGTATTAAAATGGGTTTTATAGGCAAATTTTATTAAAATCTATTGGAGCGTGGATATCACGACCGACGCGGCCGAGTAGAACGGCATAATAACACTGAGAGATAATTAATAATATCGTATTTCATAAGACTGGAAATATATTATTTAAAAAATGATTATTGTGTTTCTGATATTAAACTTAGTTTTAAATAGTAGTTGAAGCCTCAAAGCATGTGAGTAAATATAGTATATTTTTAAAAACGTCAAAAATTCATCAAATGTTCTGTAAATTGAATGATTTATAACTCTGTTCATATTTAACATTTTGCTAATTTGGTTTCCTACTGATTTGTCTCAGTAATCTTGGCTTCAAGATTATAAGAAAATATATTTCGTTTATGCATTAATTTAGCGTATTGACTCAATTTCGTACCATGCCTAAAATGCATCTAATGGTTGCGGTTTTTCTTATAATATTTGTATAGTCTTAATTATGGCGAATAACATTCAGTTTATTAGTTTTATATTAATGTAAAGGTCCAATCTAAGTAATAGTTGAAAAAAAAGTCAAATCTATTGAATAACTTCTGATATAAATGAATAATAAAAACCCACATTTTCATAAAAAATGCGAAAATATGAATTATTTTTGCAAGTCGGGCCTTAATGATTCTCAGTTTTCCAAAACAATCATAAGAAAATTACTATTGCTATTCAATTAAACGTGCGCTACAACATCGATCGGGGTATGGTTTGTACGTTAAATATGCTAATTTTAATAGTCAATATTTACAAATTTACTACCGCAAAGACTATTAAAAAAAATTTTTACGTATAAAAGACACTCATAAGTTTGTGTATTCAATGTTTCAAAAGGATTAAAATATAATATAATAAGATTAAAATAAGTGGGAAAATTTCAATCCTGAATACCTCTAAGTTCGAACTTGAAAAATCTCAGAAAAATAATAAGCTTCGTCGAAGTATGAAGATTTAAAATTTTTTAATATTCCAATATCGCATAGAATTTCTCAAATTTCAAACTGGAAAATTGAAAGCACACTGTGGACAGAGGCAACAGAATGTCACGCATTTCTCTTTTGAATTATATTTTCTATTTCTCACATCCATCTACTTTATTATTATCATGTTTGTCTGCTTATGAATATAATCTCTATGTATTAATTAATAACTGTGGGTCTGTTTATGCAGGAGGAGGAACAGAAGCAACTGGAGGCAGAGATGCAGAAAAGGCGTGAACGGATTGAACGCTGGCGGGTAGAGCGGCGGCGCAAGGAGCTGGAAGCTGCCAAGCGGGAGCTAACCCGAGGTACTCTGCTCTCAGCTGCAACTCTCCAGGCTTCTTCAGCCAAGAAGTGGTCGCTGGAGGATGACTCTGCTGATGAAGGTAATGCTATCCAACATATTGTTTCCTTTAAAAATATTCTACTTTTCTTTTCTACCTTATTTATTAAAGGCCTTCTTTCAATAATATTTTACTAATCTTACAAACAAAATAAGGAAAACTGCCTACATATTTTTAAGACTCGGAAACATCTTATTTGCAGATCTGAAAAAGTCACATTTGCAATACGGTATTATTGGATGGGAAGGAGCATATAAAACTTCCATATCACAATTAGAAATCACTCCAAAAATAATGATTTAAAATAAAAAAGGCTATCCAAGTATACACCTCTTCACAGATTTCAAAGTACCAAAAATAATAGACATATACAAAAAAAATTCAATAATCCAAATTTTTTAAATTAAAAATCAATTAAATATTATAAACGAATTCTGATCCACAAAATTTAGAGACCAAATTGATATTCCAAAACTAAAATATACCGCAACCCAAAATCACTATATTTATCAAGGCATCAAATTTTTTAACAATCTCCGCATCACAATTAGAAAAATTATAGACTACTATAAATTTGTATCTGAAGTAAAAAAATATGTACACAGACTAACTGAAACATGAATTCTCATATATACTCCTCTATACACGAGTCTTGCTTTCGTAGAGAAGAAATAAATGTTAAAAGAAATGATATATATATCCTACTGATTATTTTTAAAATGTATAATATTTTCTAGTATTAAAATAAAAATAAATCTTTTTCCATTTTAAATGAATTTATGGAAACGTGAGTTTAATCATAAATTACATCAGACAATGTAAACTCATTTTTTTTGTAACAAACTTAGATAGAACCTTTATACTGCTATACACAACATTAATAAATTATATTCTTAGTAATTAAGACTACATATAAGGATGTTTTGAAAGATTGTAATTACGAAGGTAATTCAAAAACTATCTACATTTTTTATTCTACAATTTATTTATACAAATTTTACGGAAGCCAAGCTCGTCAGAGATGGGCAGAGCGATGACTGATGTTCAAAGAATACACTGCCTCACTGATGGTAATTCGCCTATTCGCTAGAGCCATCTCTCGAGCTTGCTGAATCTTGTCACCCGCGGTGGAGGTTAATGGGCGTCTTGCTCCACCTTCATGCGTCACACTCGTCCGGTCACTATTAAACTTCTCAATATACAAAAAAACATTTTTCCGTGATAAAGCGCTGTCCCCGTATTGTGATAAAAGTATATGATGGATTTCAGCCCCTTTCGCACCCTCCGACCAGAGAAATCGGATTACTGCTCATTGTTCCTCCTCGGTGCAAACTTCTAGCAGAGCAGACATGTTTACACTGTAATAGCCAGAAGGCAAATCAAATTTCGCACACGTGACTGCAGTTGTACCAATTCTAAATATAGCATGCGCTGAAGTCAGTACGACAACTTTGAAGGAGTGTTATGGCGAAAGTGTGGATAATTTTTGACTCACCCTCATATATATTAAATTCCTTTTTAGTGTACACAGAAAACTGTAAAATGTGGATTATATAAGCTATTTTTTTTGTTTGTTAAAACGCATCTATGTCGAATTTCTGTCCACATTCTCCCCTTCTATAGTATCCCTTTTAATTTTAATGTAATAAAAATATGTTAACTAATCTATCGATCTACCCTGTGCGTAGGTATGTATATATATATATTAGATTGTACCGTATGAAATTGTGGAATTTGTAGGTGAAAATAAAAAATGGATATTTTCCATATTATAAAATATATTTAATCGAAATAAGTTCTACCTGCTTCTATGGTCTTCTCCCAATGAGAAGCTATGCTAAAAATACAATGATTAAATCTTCATTTTGGAATTATCGAACCCTCTGCTGAATCTGAATTTTCGAATCTCCTGATTTCTGGCTGGATTTAAAACGTTTTATTCCTTAAATATAATTCCAAGTAGCAGAATAGGTGAAAATCTATCGGCGAGGGATTGGGTGAACACGGAGGATGCGAAAAAATTATGAAACTTAAAGAATTAAATTTGTTAATGGTGATTTGTGATGTTATTGGTCGAGCGTTGAAATGAGGTACAATCGGTCCATATTTGTTGGCTTCAAATTTTTCATTTATTGTATTAATCTGATAACAATGTGAATTGGTTGTAATTGATTTGCAGGGTTTCCAAAAAGAATAACAAACAGTTCCTGTAAGTAATTCTTCTAAAAACACCTCTAAACGTCTATGTTTCTGACTTTTGGTCAATTTGTGTGGTACCCACTTGTCTAGCTTTTTCACATTTTCTATCACAAGCGAGGTGGTGAGAAATAGTCATAACGCTAACTCCTAGATCATAAGCGAGCATTCGAGTTGTCGTATGTGGACTAACTTCCACCATTATCTTTCAATCTTCTTCGTTTACAATGCTCCTTCGAGGCTCATTTTCGAGATTCATATTGCTGAACTGAAATTTTTCAAAGCATAATCGTATTATTCTCTGGCTAGCATACCCTTCACCGGATGCCTTCTTGATATTTCTACTTGCCTCAAATGCATTGTATCCCAACTTTAATTCATACAAAAAATGACCCTCAATTCTTTAGACGATACCATTCTGTTTATGGACATAATAAAAAAATATTCAATTGCATAAATAACTTCACTTTCTAAGACAATTAAAGGGCACAGTGCCTTTGTCAATTACAAATAGTCAGAAGGGTAAAATACTGCACAGAATCTTTCTCAATTACGGTCAATCTTAAACTAACTGATGATCTGCAATTTCATGTTTTACAACCTAATATATATATATACGAGGGGCAAGTAAAAAATAAGGTTCCTACATTTTTTTCAGGTATAAGGTATTTTTTATTGCAATAAATAAGTAAACCATCTGAAAGCTTGTACTTTATTCTATTTTTCTACATAGTCTCCTGATTTTTCTATGCATTTTTCCTGACGAGTTATCCACTTCTGAAAACCCGCTTCGAAGAATTCCGCCGATGAACTTGGTGACCGCTTCTTTCACCTCTTCATCTGTATTGAAGCGTTGTCCACCCAAGTGTTGCTTCAATTTCGGAAACAAGTGGAAGTCGCTGGGAGCAAGATCAGGGCTGTAGGGGGCATGGTCAAGCAATTTCCAGCCGAATTTGTCCAGTAGGGCGGTGGTCTGTCGAGAGACATGCGGACGAGCGTTGTCGTGGTGCAGCCTAACGCCCTTGGTCAGCCTTCCTCTCCGGCGATTTTGGATGGCTCTTTTGAGTTTTGTCAATGTCTCGCAGTACCTGTCCGAATTGATGGTGGTCCCTTTAGGCATAAACTCGGTCAGCAAGATGCCTTTTCGGTCCCAAAACACCGTAGCCATCACTTTCCCTGCGGAAAGCGTCTGCTTAAACTTTTTCGGCCTAGGCGATTCAGGATGGCGCCATTGTTTGGACTGTTTTTTTGTTTCTGGAGTGACGTAGTGACACCACGTTTCATCTCCCGTAATAATGGAGTCCAAGAATTCTTCGGTATTCTCGGCGCATTCTCGAAGAAACCCCTCGGCACACTTGACACGATTGTCTTTGTGGGTTTCTGAAAGCATGTGTGGGACCCACCGCGCGCACACCTTGCGATAACCAAGTTTATCGGTCAAAATATTGTCGATGGTTTTTTCACAAACCTCAGGAACCTGGACAGCAAGCTCCCGAAGCGTTACTCTCCGATCTTCGAGGAGAATGCGCTCAATCTTCGCCACGACTTCGTCCGACACCGATGGCCTCCCACTCCTTTGCTCGTCGTGGACGTCTGTGCGTCTTTCGGAGAACTCCCTGCACCATTTGCGGACGTGTTGGACGCTGATGCAAGCTGTGCCATAAACTTCTTCCAACTGTCGATGAATTTCAACAGGTTTAAGCTTCTTCGCGTTTAAAAATCGAATCACCGAACGGATTTCACACCTGGCGGTAACGGCGATGGCGGGTTCCATAGCGGATGGCTGTCAGGCCTTTACTGAGCGTCGCAGCGTTTGCTCCCGGTAGTGGGGATGTAGTTAAGGGACCAACAATCAAGGCGGTGTTGCCGGATTTCGCCTAGCATCTCGCGTGGCGAGTGTACAGCGTAAGGAACCTTATTTTTTACTTGGCCCTCGTATATGTGAATACCGGAATCCAAGTATGTACAATGTATACCGAATTTTCGGTATAGCATGATTTAAAAAAATATGTCTTTATTTCACTACGAGAATGACGAGTTGGAGTTAGTTTTAGTTAAGTGGAACGAGGACAGAATTTTAGTATAATTCTTTATTAGTTTGTTATGTCTTATAATAAACTTATGTGTATATATTTTACATAAATGCAAAAATTTATTGTAATTTAATAATATATAGTATAGGAATGAATTGATTATAAATTTTGTTTTATTAGTACCAGTGTAAAAAAGGTCGATTTAGTGACCCCCTACACGCATGCACAAATCGAGCACCAGAATTTCATATACAGTAAAACTCCGTTAATTCGTGTACCCATATTTCGTATTTTCACATAATTTGCACTTTTTTCAAAAATATTAGCCCCAAAAATAACATTTCATACTAATTTCTACGTAAAACCTTATTATTTGTAGTTCATATGCATTTTTAATACCTAAATTAAATAATTTGTTCACATAATTTGCATATTCACGTGTTTTTAAATCGCAACTTGCGCGATTACACATTCATCATCCCTTCGTAAACATCTGTAGCTAGCTCCATCCCCTAGCCAATCATGGCACTGTTCCTTATCGCAATAGATTGGTGCCTTTAGAGCTCGCAAAATCTCAAAAACTCACAAGACCCCAGCCGAACTGAGTGATACCATATTTATGTATACCAAATTCTGTAGCGCATTTTATAAGATTCGTTGTTATTTCGACAATAATTGTCGGCACGTTGCGAATTATATATTTCTACTCACCCTTTTAACCCCTAATAAAAATAATTTGAACAATTTTAATTGAATCTCATAATTTATAAATTAATTGTGTGCAACAGTTCTATTGATTTTATATCTGGTTTTTTGTTTATGAAATGTTGTGATTTTTTTAGTGTAATAAAGAAATTTAAACCTTTGTATTTAGATACACAATCTATTTTATATATATATTTTTTTCGTGTTTCGTTTTCTAGAATGGCACGAACATCTCGTAATTCGTTTAAATCCTTGACTATTTCAAAATATGAAACATATTTTAAAAACTAACAAAAATTGATGTCAGAGATAAAATCAGTGGAAAAATTTCAATCCTGAATACCTCCCTAAGTTCAAACTTGAAAAATCACAGAAAAATAATAAGCTTCAACGAAGTATGAAGATTTAAAAGTTTTTTATTATTTTTTACGGGCTTTTTAATATTCCAATTTCTTGCCCAATTTTGATAGAAAAAGCGAGTTCAACCGCTAATCAAATTAAAATGTCCATAATTTTGTTGCGTCAAGCACTAGTGAATCGTCTGAAGAAGCCTGTTTTAATATTGGACTCGCCACGTTGCCACACACCTTCATTATTCAGGAGAAATTAATTATTTGATAAACATTTCGACACATAAAAAGCTGAAATAATACTGTCGCCATGTTTTTCAGTATGAAAATCACAATGTTGACAGTGGCAGTGCGCCCAAAAATGCGGAAGCGTAAACTGGCGTGTTTTTAAAAATTTCTTTCTAGTGTTGCCTTCAAAAAAATTGTTCTCTTTATTCTAATTTGGATTTTTTTTTTAATATTTCGGTCCCGTGAGCTACGAATTAACAGAGTTTTACTGTACATGTAATATTCAGGCCTATTCTCAAAATTGCAATATTGAAATGAAGGTGATTGTTACACCAACCTTCAAAAATAGACAGATAGTTTTGACAGATTATGGTACGTTTATCTCCCTCACTCCCTCACTCTCTCTCCCTCTCCCTCATTCAAATATAACACTATTTTTGAGGGTTGGTGTAACAATCACCTTCATTTCAATATTGCAATTTTGAGAATAGGCCTGAATATCATACATATATGTCAAAGAAATCTATCACAAAAAACATTTTTTGTTGTCTTTCTATAGATTCTGTTGCCATAATAGTACATTGTATTTTTACACACGTATTATGATAGCGGGATACTCTTTTGCCATGTAAATGTATCATGAAATGTTTTGAACTAAAAAAAAACTTTATTTTTCAATAGATCCCAAACCTCTGATGTTTAGTGTATAAAAATATTGCGTAATTATTTTTTTTATACATATTTCAACTATTTCTCAACATTTTTATTTAGTAAAAAAAGATTTTTGGCTGAGGAGTCACTTTTAAATTATTGAAATTATCATGAACAATGTTTTTGTAGGAGAAGATGGCACAGGGGCGGACCTGACTCAAGCTGAAAAAGATGAAGAAATAGATCCGCTCGACGCCTTCATGATGGAAGTGCAACAGGTAAGTAATTGAAATAATAACTGATATTCGTGAAAAAATATTTAATAGTTTGCAAGTACAGTATTGCAATATTGTTTTGCACGTCTGAGACCGAGTCGTGTACCTTAATTTTACATTTTTCTAAATGTTGCAAGATACATTTGTTAACATTTATGTAGCAGGTAGCACCCAGAGTTATATTGCCAACAATCGTGAGCACTGATTCTGATTGTTACAAATTACATCTATAATAAGCTCTGAAAAAAACACCTGATATATTATTAAGGAGAACACATTCATAGGAACATATGTTCTGAATAATTACAACTTCACAATAAGAATGTGTTCTCCTTAATAGTATAAGTTGTATCAATGTGTCCAAAATTTAATAAAAATGAATTGATAATTCTGGCGTCTGCAGTCGGTTTACTCAAAGGTATTTGAGATTCCGTAAAAACAATGTAGATGGTTTTCAAGTAATGGAATGATAGATGTATTAATTTGAAAAAGTGTAACATATAGGTTCGAAAATTTGTCATGAAAAATACTGGCGCTATAACACAATTGGTAGTGTACTTCCCCGGATTGGAAATAGAAATCCAGGTTCGAATCCCGGTAGCGCAAAAACAATATTTTTCGATAAAATTGATTTTATATGTATATATTTATAATTAATACATTAAATTAGTATTTACCTGATATATTATTGTGTCTAGATATATATCAGAAAATCCAAATTATATGGGAAAAATTTTGATCTCTTTAAAAAAACTTTTGCATAAATATTTATTTTTGATTTGGAACACGATTTCCCTGCTCATTTCTATCTGTCATCCAGTTCCAAAAATATATTTTTAAACTGTTTGTTAAAGATACAAATAGCTTGTAACAAGTGTAGTAAGTTACTAACAAATATTATATCATAATTTATTTGTGCTGTGGCTATTCCAAAATAAATTAATATTCCATAATAAATAATCCAATGAATTTGAAAAATAGTAAATAAATTTGTACAATAATATTATATGTATGTGTTTTCTGCAGGAAGTTCGCAAGGTAAATAAGTTGGATCAAGCGAGAGGAATCATCGATGGAAAGAAGGGACAATCATTGGGTGCCACCGGGGTTGTTATCCTGTCAGGAACGGCTACTCAAACTCAGGAAAAGACCAATAAAGGTAAATATATCACCTGTTTGTTATTTGTATATCCCGAGGAAATATAGAAAAAGACGAAAAATGCATTTAACCTAATTGATAGATGGATTTTTTATAAATTAAACATCTATTTTTCTTAAATTTCAAATTGACATTGTTTTACTATACTAAATTATATGTTATATTTTTAAGGACCCACTTTATTTATTACTATCTGAAGTACCCAGTGTTACTTGGGCCTTACGTAGAGTGAAGATGCTTCATTTGGGGGGATGAGGGTAGTATTTTCGAAATCTCAGGTAGACAGTAATTTTCCTCTTATTTGGAACGTTAAGTATGCAAACATCAAGAAGTACCAAAATTCCACTTTAAGGGGTAGAAAAGGGGAGATAGGGGTGGTTTCCCGAAATCTCATGTAGACAGTGATATTACTCTTAAGTTTAGGACTCATAATTACAGATAAATTTGCTTGTCTTTCCAATCCAAACACAAATGTATTCTCAGAAAAATTCACAAATAAAATGTAACAAAAATTAATGTTTGCACATACGCGACAAGATTTAAAATTGCTACAATTTATTCAATTTTCACCAAATTATTCTCCACATAGGCTACCTTCGATGCTGGTGGCGTCTAGTTTTCTTTTCATTCCTCATTCATTAGCAGCGGCATATTTATGACCATGCAGGGTGTTGGGGCACCACACCCCTTCCGCATCCCTCCTGCAACCCTCCTGTTCCCCTCCCACTCCCCTCCCACTCCCCTCCCACTCCCCTCCCACTCCCCTCCCACTCCCCTCCCACTCCCCTCCCACTCCCCTCCCACTCCCCTCCCACTCCCCTCCCACTCCCCTCCCACTCCCCTCCCACTTCTCACCAGTTCCCCTCCCACTTCTCACCAGTTCCCCTCCCACCGCCCACCCGCTCCCCTTCTGCTCCCCCCACTTTTGTTTAATTTATATTTCAAACTATCTGAAATACCCGGCGTTGCTCAAACTTTACGCAGAGTGAAGAGGCTTCATTTTGGGAGGGAAGAGATAATTTTGTTTCGAAATCAGATGTAGACAGTAATTTTCCTCTTATTTTGAACGTCAAATTTAATAAAAAAATAAATAATTTTATTTCTGGCGTCTCCTAGTATACTCAAAGGTATTTGAGATTTGTGGCAATATAAAAGTGATAGCTTTTTAAAAATGGAATAACAGATGTATCAATTTGAAAAAGCTGCAGCATATAAGTTCGAAAATTCAACTTGGTTGGTGTGGTGTAACTGGTAATGCATTTCCCCGGATAGGAAAAGATCCAGGTTCATATCCTGGTAGCAACTAAAATATTTTTTCGATAAATTAATTTTTTCTGTATGTCTTTCTAATTGTTACATTTAATTTGTATTAAAGTATGTTATATAAAGGTGTCCAGTGGAAAATTTTCAAGTTTAATATTAAATAATAATAAAAAAAACGGTGTAAGGTTCAGTGATCGAGGTGCAGGTGTCCAGAGTATGTTCCGTACTTGCTGATTAATTTATTGGAAAAAATTCCAGCTGTGTGTGGAGTGGCCCTGTCTTGTTGAAATTGTGTTCTGTTGTTGAACCCGGGAAACAGCTGCAGTTGCGGTACGAAAAACTCGTTGATCATTCGGCAATACACATCAGCAGTAACTGTCTCTCGCTGGTTAAAAAAATAAGGGCCAATTATCCCTCGGGCAGAAATTGCACACCACACTGTCGTTTTTGGACAATGCAAACGTTTTTGATGGCGTTCCCTTTTTGTTGGTTGTCGGGGCACCAGTATCTCATGTTCTGTTTCTTAACATAGCCATGAATATGAAAATGTGCTTCGTCAGTAAACAATATGTTTCCAAGCGTTCGTGCTGTTCCAAAAAGTTCCAGCATCGTTCTCGCTAAGGTTTCACATAAAGAATAGATATTTTCGTTGAGAAACTGCATGATTTGCAGTTTGTATGGGTGAAACTGTAGTTTATTTTTCAAAATAACGTTTTTGTGTGTTGATTTTTTATTTCAGTATAGTATACAATCTTCCTTATCGATTTACACGGATTGCACATAATTTCATGTCGAACTTGAGCCACATGTTCTGGCGTCGTTGCTGACGTCGATGGTCCCGGAGGAGTTTGGTTTACCATTGTCTCTTTTTGTCTGAACTTTTGAACACAGCACCTGATAAGTTGGGTACTCAGCCCATCACTTACTCGTTGAATATTAAAGTAAGTACAAAAAGCGCGACACGCACGAACCAATGAATCACCGCACTTTAAATATTGCTCAACCGCGAACGCGCGGTGCGCTCCCGACCAGTGACTCATTGCGGCTGGCAAATCAGCAAATCACGCGTGTCGAACAATACCCCTCCCACTTACCTCACCCTGATGGTTTACGAGCATTTACAATCTTTAATTATTTAATTTATTCTTGAAATTTTTCCAGTGGGCACCTATATATGCATATTGTTGAATAATAATTAACTACAGTTAACTTATTTCTTTATAGGTGAATTAATAGAACAGAACCAAGATGGACTTGAATATTCGTCGGAAGAAGAAACTGAGGATATTAAGGATACAGCTGCTAATCTTGCTTCAAGGCAAAGGAAGGATCTCGCCAAAGTAGACCATGCATCTCTCACATACCTATCTTTCACAAAGGCATTCTATACCGAGGTATGTTTTACTTTTATTTATTCTATCTGAAAATTAAACAGTCATACAGTTGCCTACGGATGCCATTCTTGTTGTTTATATAGATAATTAGACACAGTACACTGCCACTATTAACGTAACTTTAATTTTTTAAGATAAATTTCTCCGCCAGCAATGTTTGTACAATTAAGACAAAAATGCGGCATATAAGTTATTACGTCATTTCTTCTGCTGTCTGCTGTATTCCTATCCTTAGATCAGTCTGTATCAGATGGTTGTTCCGAATCAGTTTGGAATCTAAAAAAATATGTTGAATTAATAATGACACTAGACCATTAAATACATTTTTATTTTATATATGTTAAGTAAGAAAAACATTAGAGAATCAACAAATCAACAAAAAAATCAGTTGCTCACACAGAAAGTTTGAAAAATGGTATACATATATATTAATGAAAATACTTATTAATTATGCGTTTTTAAATTTTAAATTTAAATTTAACCTTTGGTTTCATATCACTTAAACGTAGAAGACGTCAAAATTGACGAAGTGTTATACAATAGCGATGTAGATCATGGTTATTGATATCGCTAACAGATTGAGAATAGACCCGATTGTTTGAAAAGTCTTAAAAATGTTGTGTGGTGTCATATTTTAAAACAAGGATGTACAGATAAGGATACTTACAAGCACCACACATAAATCTTGTGACATTTTTTTTCCTGAAATTTAGAATTACCACAAACATGACATCGTCTTCAGGCTTTGTTATTTTTTAATGTTAGTATAATGGATTCTGGCATATGGTCGGTCGGCCAGTGTTTTGGGCATTACTCTATGTGAATTATGGCTCGTTGAAGATGTTGGATGTGGTGTATTGATAATTTTACAGTATTTTTCTACGATTTGTCTAATTACGCTTATGTGAAATTCAGCTAATGGTTTTGACTGTTTCGAACATTAAATTTACTACTGTCAAAGCATAGATGGAGATGTCTATAGGTGTGACAAATAATCATGAAATAGGCTTTATTTTATCTATGGATTTTTTCACCGAGTCGTTCGGATATCTGTCACTTTGGTGATGACATTTTTTCGCATTATGTATATTAAACAACGAGATCATCATCGGACGAATTCTCATCACTAAAATAGCGGGATATTGAATGATTAATTGTCGTATACTGCAATTTTCAAAGTATCAATGTGTCGGATGACTTTTGGAACAGCTGTGAAAAGTCCGCCATATTTAACTATCGATTCTCGTTTTTACTATCGGATATCACATAGTAAAATAAGTTTAATACGAGATGTACTTTCGAGAAGTAAATATTTTTTTACTAACGATCAAACCCGTTTACGCAAAAAAATTTACTTTAGTAACTTTTTATTTTTACTACTGATCACGATTTGATTTAATTGTGATGAAAAGAATTAATAATATGAATGGTAAAAAAAACCTTGGAGACCAGGGCATAATCACGTACCTCGATCCGTAAGTTCTGCAAAAATAATAACAAAAACGCGCGAAACACGTCAATGAGCGTCCACCTCAAACAGCTGCTTTAATCACACTGACGACGCAAGGTATTATTTATTTATGCACGATGTGATGATGATATTTTGTCCATTATTATTGTTATACTCTTAGTTTTGGCCGAGCACGGTGTTTTCAACCACGCGCAATTAAACAACTCTCCCCTATATCATGTAACAAATTTAAAACGACCAAAAGAACGCGTGCATGCTGTATTGCTATGTACTCGGGACGGAATTTTCATGTTATACCGTGGGAATTCCGCCCTAAGAAAGTTATAGTTATACCTGTTCTTAGGTACTGTATAACGGCCTATTTATGTGACATAAGCCGTGGATCTGTCTATATAAAACGGACACGGTGACTATTTTAGGAAATGAGAGAAAAAAATTTTAGAAATGTACCGCATCGGCATGCGGTAGTAAAATTTGTATTGTGGAAGTGTCAAAAAATGAGACACAGAAAAATAGAGTATTTTTTCAAGCTGAAACATGCCTGACAATTAAAAATGTTTAAATTTGTTCTTATTATTCTTAATTTAGTGTTATATATAGAACATTTTAATCTGAGATCTTTACTTATTAAGAGAAATACATCTAATGTTCACCCTACTTAGTTTCAGTAGTACATTCAATAAATTACATCAGGATTTTGTATTTGTATAATGAATATTGCTTTTTCGAGATGATTTCGCAAAATATGTATGCTTTTCATGAAGTTAGCGGCTTTTTTCATGACTTTGGTGATTTTTTACACAATCGTATCGTGAAATTAAAATTCTTTTTAGTCCCTTGAATTTCTTATTAACGGCGTTCCGCGTAATACAAATTCTTTTTTTTTGGTCCCCCGAACTTAGAATTAACGCGGTTTTACTGTACAAATAAATAATTAAATAATAAATGTTTAATTTTAAACCACTTTATTATGTACTTTTTTCAGTTGCATTCAATCTTCATCAGGACAATATAGTTTAGACTAATCTAGGTACAGTAAAACTCCGTTAATTCGTAACTCACGGGACCGAAATTTAAAAAAAATCTGAATTATGAATAATAAGAACAATTTTTTTGAAGGCAACATTAGAAAGAAATTTTTTTAAATGCGTCGTCAGTTTACGCGTCCGCATTTTTGTGCACGCCGCCGCTGTCAACATGGAAACTATTATTTCAGATTTTTATGTGTCGCAATGTTAATTAAATATTTATTAAAAACAGGCTTCTTCAAACGATTCACTAGTGCTTGATGCAACAAAATTACGGACATTTAAATTTGATTAGCGGTTAAACTTGTCTTTTCCATCAAAATTGGGCAGGAAATTGGAATATTAAGGGGAAAATTATTTCAATGATGATTTTTATTATTCATTTATATCAGAAGTTATACACTAGATTTTACTTTTTTATAAACTATTACTTAGATAGGACCTTTATACTCATTTAAAAGTAATAACCTGAATGTTGTTTGCCATAATTAAGATAATACAAGCATTATAAGAAAGATCGCGACCATTAGATGCATTTTCTGCGTGCTACAAAATTGTGTTAATATGCTAAATTATTGCATAAATGAAATATATTTTCTTATAATCTTGAAGCCAAGATTTTATGGAGACAAATCTGTTTTAAATCAAATTAGCAAAATGATAAAAATTAATAGAGTTATAAACCATTCAATTTGCAGTACATATGATCAATTTTCAACATTTTTAAAATTCTTTGTTTTAGTGAAAACATACGTTTCTAAATAATATATTCTATTTACTCACATGCTTTGAGGTTTCACCTACTATTTAAAGTCAAGTTTGATATAAAAAACGCAATAATTTATTACTAAATAATATTTATATCGATCCTAATGATATATATTTTTTATTTTCTTTATTAACTTCAGATCGCCCATCGACAGCGGCCGTAATGATGTCTAGTCCACGCTCTCGTTTAAAATTCCGAAAATATATGTTTTCACACATATTTTATCCACAGTATGAGTTAATATTGAACTTATTCACAAAATTTGTAGCAAATTTCATAAATTATACGTCTTCTTACTGATTTTAAGAGAAAAAATTTTCTTGAACAAAGTAAACATTTTACATATGTTATTTTTATGTAAGTCAGAATTAAATATTTTGTTTATATATAACACTGTTGCATTTTAAACAAAACTGTCTGTTTCATAAATAGTATATAATTATGAAATAAACATATCACCAAAACAGCAACGGGGTGTTTTAAATCGATAATATTAAACATAATAATAAATTGAAGCTGTTATAAATTTTTTAAATTTAGAACATTGATTTAAGCGACCATCTAAATATATGTAGATACTTTGTCTGATTTCAAAACATTCATACATATGAATTAATAAATTTTAATTTTTGTTTGATTAATTCAAATGACAACGCACATTTTTATTTCATTCCATATGATTCCAATATATCAATATGAAAAAAGGTGGACAATACTCCCGACATGAGTTATGTTTAAAACTTGTATCGAATGCCAGAAAATCAACAATTTTATTGTCATCTCTTTCCATCCAAACGTTCCTCTCTCGCATAATTTACTTAACAAATAACATCATTAATTATTTATCTAATACTTGATAATAATTTAACTATTAGCGTCATCTTGAAAGCACATCTAATTCGTGTAAAATTTCTCGAAAGCTCGCCTCGTTTTTAAATTATTTTTGGTAATTTACAGTGCTTGCGTTTATTTAAAAAAAATTATGTACTTCATTAATATACGCAATATTTAAATAAAGTTTATTCAGTATTTGTGTTTTGTGCCGAGTGGAACAGCGCACCACAGTTTTAAGTTCAGCGGGACTCTTAACGAGTATCGGTTGGTACGTACATACATTCATGTACGCATTTATATAGCTAGTCAGCTGTTCTAATATTTCAAAGCGGTGGTATGAATAGAATGTTATCCAGAATGTTTTAATCTTTTTATTTGACTATTATCACAGATAATTATTTTATAACATTTGATATGAATTACTTTAATGCAAAAGATAAGTAAGAAATATTGAAAAAGAAAATGCATGCTTTGATCTTGCATAACTCCTTAACTGTAAACGTTTTACCTAAGTGTAAATAATATTTTCTGTTCAAAATTGAATGAAGAAAACTCTCCCGAGGTTTTTGCTACTAGCTATGAGACAGCCAGTATTAGTGTAAAGATCCAATCTAAGTAATACTTAAAAAAAAAGTCTAATCTAGTGTATTACTTATGATATAAATGAATAATAAAAACCCACATTTTCGTAAAAAACACGAAATATGAATTATTTTTGAAAGCGCGCCTTTAATATACAAATTATTTTATTTAGGAGTTACAAGGGTGAGTAGAAATACATAATTCGCAATGCATCGACCATCAAATCTTATAAAACGCACGGCAGAATTTGGTATACATATGGTATCACTCAATTTGGCTGCGGTTTTGCGAGCACTAAACGCGCCGATCTATTGCGATAAAGAACAGCGCCGTGGTTGGCTAGGGGATGGAGCTAGCTACAGATGTATATGAAGGGTTGATGAATGTTTAGTTGTGCGAGTTTGGATTTAAAAACACGTGAATATGCGAATTACGTGAACAAATTATTTATTTTGGGTATAAAAAATACATACAAACTACGAATAATAATGTTTTATGAATTATTGATAAAAATTTGTAGGAAATGTTATTTTTGGGGCTAAAATTTTTGAAAAAAGTGTGAATTACGTATGAAATATGGGTAACACGAATTAACAAAGTTTTTCTGTTCATATATTTAAATAGAAGGTTAAAAAGACAAAGCGACAGCATGTCAGAGTGGGACAGAGTAGATTAGGTAGTGGGTGGGAAAGAAGGATATAGATTACACAGGAACAACTTTTAAATTGGACTATTGGATAAGTTAATTTGAAAATTGAGGAAGCGTAAGGTACTTTTATCTTTTTTTTAATATACTGAATGATGATGAAAGTGAATGAGAAACAATGAGAATTAACTGAACATTTACTAAAATTTGGATGAACTTCTTGTTAATTTGTAACAAGTATTTTCTAAATTATGGACATTTAGGCAAAAAATAGATCAACAAATTCATTTGATAGGGTCCAAAAATATCTCCAAATAACGATCTTCGATTTACAGGTACAATTTAGTATGAGAACTTTCCCGAGGGACCGCATTCTGTTCCAAAACTTTGACTTGTGGTGAATTTTTAATTAACGTTTTTCAAATAAATGGGATTTTACTGTAAATTAAATCAATGCCATTCAAGTTTTAGAAAATCTTGATATTTTTGATGATTTAAAAAAGATACCTCAATTGGGTTTCTTAAATCAACAACTTAATGGATACATATTATATATTGCACATTTTATCATCTTAGTTATTTATTGTTATGTATGCATTTGTTTACAGGTTCCAGAAATATCTCACATGTCTCAGATGGAGGTTGATGCCTATAAACTGGAACTGGAAGGTATCGATGTCAGGGGAAAAGGTTGCCCAAAGCCGATCAAGAACTGGGCTCAGTGTGGCATTAGTAAAAAAGAATTGGATATTTTGAAGAAGTTAGCATATGAGAAACCAACACCCATACAGGCACAGGCCATACCGGCCATCATGTCGGGCAGGTATTACTTCTATCATCATCACATCATACCCTATCATTACATAACCTCCAAATATGGTGACTAATCTATTTTCTTTTTAAATGACAGAGATCTCATTGGAATAGCTAAAACGGGTTCTGGAAAGACATTAGCATTTATGCTGCCAATGTTCCGTCATGTGCTAGACCAGCCGTCGTTGGAGGAAACTGATGGTCCCGTGGCCCTTATCATGACTCCCACGCGCGAACTCTGTATGCAAATTGGCAAAGATATCAAAAGGTTTTGCAAATCGTTGGGATTACACGTGGTGTGTGTTTATGGTGGGACAGGAATATCGGAACAGGTATATGTTTTGGTTTTTCTTTGATATATATAAATATTTTTTATATTTACATGTTTATGAATATTAGTTTTAACAAATTTCCTTTCTCCTTCTTCCAATGCATATACTACATACATACAGTGAAACCTCTGTTTTACATTTTCCCGCTATTTACGCCGAAAAGTCGAAGTACCGTTTCATCTTCATACATTCCCATACAAATATTTCTCGCAATTTACACGGATAAAATTTTTACATTTACGTTTCTAAGTTGATTTTTAACGTGTTATGCATTGTTTTTTTAAAGTTTTTCGATGTTCTTTTATCAGTTTTGATTGTTAATCGATTTTCATTTTGTTTACACATTACTTGTTGAATTTTTCTATTTAAATCATTCGACGTTAAATATTATTTTTGTTGTTTTGATTACGTTAGCCTTTTATAATCTTTAATACCTTCATAATTTGCTCTTAAAATATCGCAACAAAGAAATACTATTGAGTTGAAGATAATTATTTTTAAAAAATCATTTGATCACGTCGTTTTGCTAAAGGAGCTTAGTTTGAAGGGGGAAACTGCCTTGGTGGTAAATTAAGTATGTTGTAACTGACCGAGAATTATTGTGCATAGAGAAGTTGAAAACTTTTATTGTAGAGGCCATAATACAAAAAGACAAAGATAAGGCGCAATAAAAAAAATAGTTTGTAGTCTAAAACAATGTTGTAATGTAAATTTTTGAATATGAACTTTGTACACGTTCATCGTTCAAAAACAGTCAATTGCTTATTTCGGGAAAGTAAACACATAAAACTAACGTAAACGTCAAATTTCAAATGAAGCGTCCTACACGTGTTGCCATAAGCAAAATTACTGGCGCGGGCATTTGTTTTAGAGACCTATGTAATTGCTACACTGGATAACTATAAACTCTGTTCACGCAACATGATTTCTGTCAAATTATTTGAATCTTGTTTAAAAGTAAACGAGTTTCAATTCAAACTCAATTGCATCTCGGTTATAGTTACCGAAGATGACGCAACTGGCCCTAAGTGAATCTCGTCAATAAAGATAGGAAAACATCATATTTTCAATGTTACTCAAAATGGTAGGTATCTACCTACTGAATTAATTTATTATGGGAATAGGATAATGTGGTGGAGAAAAGTTCAGTTGATTAATTTATTTTTAAAAAATGGAATGTCCCAAGGACAATTTTTTTTCATATCCAGTCAAGTGAAAGGTGTCAGACAATATTATATAATTATTATTTTATTTGAAATATGGGTGGGTACACATGAATTAGGCTTGGAGGCCATTAGTAAAGGCGTATTATACAAACTGTGAGAATTATATTTATGTAGATTTATTTAGATTAATAAATGTTCTAAAAATGGATTAAACAAAACTATTATTATAAAAATGTATAGTGCAAGGGTTGAATTACAGAATCAATGTATTATTTATTAACACATAATTTTTAATACATAAATGGATCATGATTTTTTTCCTTAATAAATCATTGTTTATCATTTGGCAGATATTTCAATATGAAGTATGGTGTCATGAATTCTGGTTTGTACTTCAATTGCATGATATTTATTTAAAATGTACTTTTTTCAAAATGAAAGGGTACAATTTGAGAAGTAGACTGAATTTCACTTTATTGTGTATCTAAAATATATTCTTGATGAGTAACGAACTGTAATTATGTACATATATTTTTTAATGTACCCAAAATGATAGTAACATAGTTAAACATTAGTCCTAAGCGGCCAACACGAGACATTTCATCTTTCAAGTATGATTTTATAATTGCAGACACAAAAAAAGGTAAACTCTAAACCCAAAGTTGGATTCTGTAATTCAGCACTTAGGGCCGGTTGTGCGATTAGTAGTAACTTTTTACTAACGCCCGTAGTAAAAATCCTTTGCGGGTTGTTGATACATCAAATTTACTACTGTCAAAGCATTGATGGAGATGTCTATAGGCGTGACAAATAATCATAAAATATGCTTTATTTTATGCATTATCTATGGATTTTTCACCTAGGCGTTCGATATAATTTTTTTCGTATTACATGTAGTAATGTATATTAAACAACGAGATCATCACCGGGCGAACTCTCATCACTAAAATACCGGAATATTAAATGATTAATTGTCATATACTGCAACTTCCAAAGAACAATAAAATCCCGTTTATTTGAAGTTACGGGGACCGAAAATCAAGAAAAAAGTTTAAATAACGATTTACGATAATGAAAATAAAACATTAGATTTTTTTTACATACTAACTTTTTTCATTACAACTCAAAGTAATTATATACCTAAACCTATATAATATCTAAAATAACAAACAAGTTGCCAAAATACAGCGTACACAAATCACAACATTATTTTAACAAATCTGATTATAATGGACTATCTTTTTGTGCCATTATTAATAACAACATAATTGTCGACACCGCCATTTCTTCACTGTATCGAAGTTAGCAACAAAAATTCCCAGCGCTTTTAAAACTTGTCGCGGGGGCATTTCGCACTCGCCTGTGACGTTGTGTATTCTTCTGTTAATTTTGTTTAGGATAATATTTTTTGTCAATCTATTGTATTAAGTAGATTTTTTTTAGCAAACTGTTGGCGTCCAATACGAGTTTCGCATTGGTGCCATTTTTAAGAATATAAAATTGTCAGTCAAAATTGTAAAAATATTTAAATTTAAATTTGATGAAATATGGAAAAGTCTAAGGAACACAAAACACGCATTTGCGAATATCAAAATGTCTTAACACGGAAATATTAGAAATTATACAATAAATTATTGTCTTTAAAACATTGGCAATAAAATAATTAACAAGATACGAGAAAATTTGAAAAATGTCAACCACACATTCTTCAAAATGCCTTGACACTAAACTTAAGAGGTAACTTTCATTTTTCCAGTTTGAATTTTGAGATATTTTTGCATTTTGCATACCCTTTCAAGATAAGACTAATAGTTAATTCTTTTACAATATCAAGTAAACATAAAAGTGCATTATTTTTTACGTAAATATTGCTAGAGTGAAAGGTATCAATAGTAAAGGACAAGTATACAATTGTTGATTTTCTTAAATTCCTAGGTAATAAAGCTATCAGAAAATAGCCATTTCTTCAACATTCATAATACATATGTGTTGCCATTTGAAATTATCAAGCGAAAATTAAATAATTTGTTAAAGTTCTCACCTAAGAATTGTATGTTTATTATAAAAACCATTGTTTGTGTTGATAAACATATGATTATAAAATATTACAATTTTGCCCCGATTTATAAGGAAAAAATTGACATAAATTCATACTGATAAATAATATTGATAACCTTTGAAGCAGCTGTATTTGTGAAGAGAAAACTATTTATGCTAATATTATATAATAATCATATTCTGTTTGTAATAAAAAAAATTGTTTTTTTTTAAAAATATTTATTTATTGTTTTAATAAATTACATATATATTTAATATTAAAATATAAATGAAAATATGACAAAAGTATTATTCACTGTTAAATAATTAGTTGTTCATCGAGCATATTATAGTTCTTCAGAATTTCGTTGTTTTTTTTCTTTACACGTATTCAAAACAAAATTTGATCCACACATATTACACTTTAAACTGAATTTAGAAATAAAACTTTATGTTCTTTCACATATTCAATATTCGTTCATGTGCACCCAAATTTGTGATTTTTGGGAGTAAATTTGATTAATTTGAGAAAAGAATTGGTGTATGTCGACCACTCTTTTGCCAACCAATTTAGGAAGTTCACACGAGTCCACACATTCAATGCTCAGTTCATGAACATCTTGAAAATATTTTTTAATATTATTTAGTTTATTTATTTAGTTATCAGTATTTTTATGTCTAAAATATTAAAATACGTGTTTATTCATTTATATGACTATAACAAATACATTTGTATCAATCAGACAGATCTGTCATGTATAATTCTTTTGATAAAATTATTTATCTTTAAGCATATGTATTTCCAATAAAAAATAATTTATCTGCCTTACATAATATATGTATATTGAACTATGTAATTTATATTGTTAAATCAAATAGATAATTGTTATAGAAATGGTAAAAATTATCAACTTACGTTGTGATTTTTTTTCAAGAAGTTTATAACCATTTAAAATTTTGTTCAAACATTTCCTAGAGCGTGTCAATGGATTCTTTTTGACCTTAGACATCTTGAGTCACAGGAGGCAGTAATTTCAGAACAATAATGTGTATAATAAAATATATTAGACTTTAAATGAGAACCAAACCAAAATTTCTCGTTGAATCGTGGTTCGCCGATCTCAGCTTCTCTCAACTGGCGATGATGATGATGATGATGATGATGATGATTTTGAGGTTGAAAGAAATGAAACATAAAAGATGTTCAATATTAGTACACTACGGTGACACAACACAATCGATAATGGCTTCCCACTTGCAGAATACCCTGTTTTTATTCAGATACATAACAATACATTTAGTCATATTTGCAAATACCTACTCAGCGACAAACCGCTGCTTGTGACATTTTACTAAGACGTCGTTGTTTTTCTAAATCTATCCCATGGGTTTTTTGGTACCAAGCCGATGATTACACCTTAAAATTACTGACATGTGTCTTATATCAATATGGTGCTTCCTCGGCAAGTAATTCTATGCGATACACAAACAATATGAATTAACTTTGTGACGTGAATACTACCCATTGGATGGACTTTGATATTTGACAAGCACATCGTGTAGCACACATGTATTTTCCAGATTACGGACATTTGGCAAAGAAATCGAATTATGTGAAAAATAAATCGACAAATTCATCTGATAGGGTCCAAAAATAGCTTTGAATATTCGATTTATAAGTACAATTTAGTATGAGGGGACCACATTCTACTCCAAAACTTCGACTTGCGGAAAATTTTGAATAAATGGGATTTTACTGTATCTATGTGTCAGATGACTTTTGGAATAGCTGTGGAAAGTCCGCCATATTTAACTATCGATTCTAGTTTTTTTTTACTATCTGATATCGCAGAGTAAAATGAGTTTACTACGGATGTACTTTCTAGAAGTAAATATTTTTTTTCTAACAATCAAACGATCCGTTTTCGCAAAAAATTACTTTAACTAACTACAGTGACTCTTTTTACTAAAGTAGAAAGTTACCACTGATCACACAACCGGCCCTTAGTGTTAATGTGGGACAATGTTTTACCAATGTTAAATTAAACAATCTTTTGAATTTATCCATTAGATAGCTGAATTGAAACGCGGTGCTGAAATAATTGTTTGTACTCCAGGGAGGATGATAGACATGTTGGCGGCCAATAGCGGAAAGGTTACTAACCTCAGGAGGGTTACTTATATTGTACTTGATGAAGCCGATCGAATGTTCGATATGGGATTTGAACCTCAGGTATTAGATTGGTTTGATCAGTTTTTATTCAAATATAATTGTACAAATTATGAAATATTTTATACTCCTGTCGGATTTTCAGGTAATGCGTATCATCGATAATGTGAGACCTGACCGGCAAACGGTGATGTTCAGTGCAACCTTCCCTAGACCAATGGAAGCATTAGCTAGAAGAATTTTACAAAAACCCATCCAAGTGCAGGTAATTTTAGTAATTTAATTATGCTAAATATTTTTATTAAGGAGAACACATTCTTATTGTGAAGTTGTAGTTATTCAGAACAGACGGTTTGTGATATTTTAAATACTAATTAAATGTATTGATTAGAAAGATATACATATATATAAAATCAATTTTATCAAAAAATATTGTTGTTGCTACCGGGATTCGAACCTGGATCTCTCCAATCCGTGGAAGGTACATTAAAACAAAGTAGATGGCTTTCAAATAATGGAACTGTAGATGTATAAATTTGAAAAGTGTAACATATGGGTTCGAAAATTTGTCATAAAAGTATTGTCTGCTGTAGCATAGTTGATTTTATATGTATATCTTTCTAATTATTACATTTAATTAGTATTCTAAATAAAAAAAAATTCTAATGAGATTTGTTTTTACTTTTATTAGGTTGGCGGCCGAAGTGTAGTATGTAAAGATGTTGAGCAACACGTTGCAGTGCTGGAAGAAGAAGCAAAGTTCTTCAAATTACTGGAACTACTTGGAATTTACCAGGAATCTGGAAGTATTATTGTCTTTGTAGACAAACAAGAAAACGCAGACATCTTGTTAAAAGACCTGATGAAAGCTTCGTACAACTGCATGAGTCTTCACGGAGGTACGGCATTCGATTTCCTTTTGGAAAATTAAGACATATTTTCAAAACTTTTATCTTTCATACCCCTGTAATAATACTTGTCTTTTTTTAGGAATCGATCAGTTTGACCGTGACTCGACAATAGTAGACTTTAAAGCTGGTAAAGTGAAGCTACTCGTGGCCACTTCGGTGGCAGCCAGGGGGTTAGATGTCAAGCAGCTCGTGTTGGTTGTTAACTATGATTGCCCCAATCACTACGAAGATTACGTGCACAGGCAGGTTCATTTGTTTTTTTATACAATTTGTTATTTCATTGTAATTTATATAATACACCTTACCTTTACAGTATACATTTTATTTGACAGTTGCAAAAAGATTATTACTTCTAAAATCATTTAATTGTTCTTCAGGTGCGGGCGCACCGGCAGGGCTGGCAACAAAGGCTTCGCGTGGACCTTCATCACACCAGATCAGGGCAGGCACGCGGGGGATGTGATGCGAGCCCTGGAGCTGGCGGGTCAGCAGCCCCCTGTGCCGTTGCGCCAGCTTTGGGAGACTTACAAGACCAAGCAGGAACAGGATGGAAACAAAGTGCACACCGGCGGTGGATTCAGCGGGAAAGGTTAGAATGTTATTTTATACTTTATTAGGAGAACACATTCTTTTTGTGAAGTTGTAATTATTCAGAACATAGGTCTGTGATATTTTAAATACTAATTAAATGTATTAATTAGAAAGATACACATATAAAATCAATTTTATCGAAAAATATTGTTGTTGCGCTACCGAGATTCGAACCTGGATCTCTTTCCAAATCGGGGAATGTGCATTATCTCCAACTATGCTACAGCGACATTATTTGTGATGATAAATTTGATTTTAAAATTATAATATACAGTAGACTTACGATTATCCGGGATCTGATTATCCGGGATGCAGATTATCCGGGATATTTCGAATTTCGAAAGTCATTAAATATTTTTTTATAAAATGTTCCACGTGCTCATAAGGGCTAAACAGGTATTTAGAGTCAGGCACATCAGTTGTCATCGTGTCCAAAAACATTAGTTGTTAAGCTTTCAGTTTGTTTTAAACCTTTATTGGGGTTGGTTGTGTCTGGTTGTGTCATTGAGTCATTTGTTTACAATATAGTGTCAGCAAATTACGAAAGTGGCATTGCGTTTTCTCCATATTATTCAGGGGTTTCACAGTTTTTTTTATTGTAAAAAGGTGTTTTATTTTTAATAATGGATAAACGCAAACAAGTTGTGCTTTCAGTTGAACAAAAGCTAGAAATTATTTGAAAACGGTGCAATGGTTAAATTTTTAATAAACCAATATAATGTTGATGACCAAACCATACGCGACATCATGAAAAAAAAGAAAAAACTGGTAAATTTTGCAGGTACATCAGATAGTGCTATAGGCATGACCAGTAGAAAAACGATGAAATTGTCAACACATGAAGATCTCGACAAGGTCATGGTTTTGTGGTTCAACCAACAAAGGGCGGAAGATATTCCTGTCTCTGGGGCTGTTTACGCAGCCAAAGCAAAATATTTTTACGACAAATTAAAGTTGCAGAGAGATTTTAATGCGTCTTATGGATGATTAATTTGGTTTAAACAGAGACACAGCATCCGACAAATTGCCATTCAAGTTGAAAAAATAAGCCGTAATGAAATAGGTGCACAAGAATTCATCACCAAGTTTCAAGCATTTATTGAAACCGAAGATCTTACGCCGGAGCAAATTTACAACGCTGATGAAACCGGGTTATACTGGAAATGTCTCCCGTCGAAAACTTTGATGAACTGAAATGAATGTATTAATGAAACTGAATTAAAAACTCCCGAACATAAGCTTCAAAAGCAGCGACTAACGGTTCTTTGCTGTGGTAATGCCTCCGGATCTTATCTTCTGAACCTTGTGTAATCGACACGTCAAAAAAACCACCAGCTTTCTCAGAAATATTAATGTAGAATTTACCTGTCGATTACTTCAATAACAAGTCAGCCTGGATGGACAGAGAGATATTTTCCAGTTGGTTCAAAACCAAATTTGTACCATCAGTGCGCCAATATTTATCATCTTTAGGTTTGCCACAGAAAGCTGTTCTATTATTGGACAATGCACCGAGTCATCCAAATGCGGAAGTTTTAAGATCAGACATTGGAAAGCCAAATGTGACAGCTTTAATATAACCGATGGATCAAGGTGTCATCCAGCAACTAAAGGCGATCTATCACAGAAACTTGCTACTTACGTTAGCGACAGAAAATGAAACTGACTTATTGACATTTTGGAAAAAATTGACACTATTGGATGCAATTTATGAAATCTCGGCAGCGTGGAAGTCGATAAGAAACATTACTCAAAAAATTTTGCCGGGAAATGATAATGAATTTTTCGGATTTAAAGAAAACCACAAAGAAGAAGTGTTTGTGTTTGTTTCAAGAAAATTTGCTACAAATTGATTAGTGCGAGGATGTTGATGAGCAATCGGTACATGATTGGCTTAACGACAATGAGGCTGGTCATGAAGTATTTAATGACGAAGACATTTTACTACGTGCGACGAATGATACTGTGCAACCTGATAATAACGAAGAGAATGATGAGTTGATTGCATCAGAAAAAATCAATCATGGTGTCAGTTTAAATCATGCAAAATCACTTTTTAAACATCTCGAGTAGCAGGATGACAGCGCTCCCGCTAAAAAAAATTATGTTGAAAAATATTCGAAGTAGAATTCGTCAAAAAACAGCAAAAAGAAAAAACAATCGTCTACACTTACTTATTTCTCTAAATGATTCCATATTTTATTGTTGGCTCATCTTATTTTTAAAATTATAATTGTGTTCAATTATGTGGCCGATATGGACTTTTATTTAATTGAACTTATGGTGATGAATAGACTTTAATTTAAAAATAATTGTGTAAAATAAAGTGTATAGTGGAAATTATTTGACAACACTGCGATAATATCTCTTTTGCGCTTTTCATAAATGCACACGTGTGCGCCTTTTTTTGGTAAGTACATACACACATATGTCAATAGGCGCGCAGAGTGTGTGATTTTTGTATATTGTAGAGAATTTTTTTTACGTTTTTGGATTAATTGGAAATTTGAATATCTGGGATTTTTTTTTATCATCCATCCCGGATAATCAAAAATCAACTCTGTATATTAATTTAATGATATGAATATTTGAAAAATTGTAACATATAGGTTCGAAAATTTGTCATCAAAAATAATGTCACTGTAGCATAGCACTTTCCCCGGTTTGGAAAGAGATCCAGGTTTGAATCCCGGTAGCTCAACAACAATATTTTTCGATAAAATTGATTTTATATGTATATCTTTCTAATGAATACATTAAATTAGTATTTGAAATGATTAAATGTGACAATCAATACGAAAAAAAATAAGACGTAGTTCAGAGTGCATAATGTGTATGTACATACATACCAATAAAAAGAGAAATAAAGGTCTTTGTTGAAATCCAAACTTAAAAATAATGTTCTTTCAATGTCTGTGGGTGAATTTTGGTGAGAAAACTTTAATCTCTCATCTCATGTCAAAAAGTTTGGTATACATGGGTTGCATTATTCTACTTTGCATACAAAATACATGTAGCAATAAATCATAATAATCTATACGCTTCTTGCTCAACTTTGCGTCAACTCAAATCTTTTTTTCGTTACTTGCTTTTAAGGCAAAGCTAATTTGTATACACACGCCATTAAAGAAAAATTGTATGTAATATTTTAAATACCAACATATTTGCACATAATATGCTAGTAAAAATTTTTGCTAACATCTCTACTTATTTACTAGTCTATATTTAAGTCTATATTTAATACCCAATTTCTAGTACATGGGACCAAATTGCTTTGTGTGGAATCTACATATTGACAACTGTTTTAGCCAATTTTTGTCAATTTTAGGATTTAAATTTGATGAATCCGAGGCGATGGCTGCAAACGAGCGCAAAAAATTCCAAAAGGCTGCCCTTGGATTGCAAGACTCTGATGATGAAGATGTTGAAGGAGATCTCGATCAACACATAGAAACAATGTTTGCTGCTAAAAAGATTATTAAAGAAGTCAAGGTGAGGACAAACACAAAAATGTTAAAATCTTTTAAGCATTACAATATGATTATTTATTATTTGTGATTCTTATTTTTTTTAAATTCATTAAAATTTTTCTATTTTAAAAAAAGAAACAATTTTTAAATAGTTATTATTTTGCCATTAATGTTATTGGACTTTCAATTTTTTTTGGACTCTATGTAGAACATAAATGCATTTGTCTCATTCCCTAGGCTCCAACTGCTGTTGTGGGGGCTGTCGGTCCAGCCAGTACCGGAGCAGTAGCGGCCGGTGGGCAGAAACTGGAACTGGCCAAGAAGTTGGCATCGCGTATTCATCTGCAGCGTAACTTGGGAGCGGAACATAAGGGAGCCACTCAGCAGGCCGCAGAGGCCATTCTCAAGGGAGCTTCGCACGCTCACACATTTATCACGGTGCGTTGTGTCCATTGTTTTTAGTCTAGCAAAATGGAAACTATATTTACATTAAATAATTTTGAACATTTCTAAAATATTTTCTTAATTTAAAATTTTTATTGAATTTAATTTTTATATATTATTTATATTGCATTATGCCTGTCGTATATATTATATTATTACTAGAATCACATGTATTAAAAACAGGACTCTTGTCTGAGTTCACTATGATTACATTAAACAAAAGCAAAATAGTATTCAAAAGGTTTTAATAATATATACATATTAATAAAGGGGTGCTAGAAGGGGGGACCTACCCTTTTTCCGGAACCGTTTCAACTTTTATCGGTTCCACACACAGTATATAGTAATATATACATATTGTGATGATCTTTCTCATCCTAAATTAGACCTTTCACATTTGTCAATAAATACATGTCAATGTCATGTAAAAATAAAAAAAAATTCAGTGCTGACATTTGAATAACCAATATTATTCATTATAATTATTGTAAATGTGTTTTTTCCACAGGCTAAGACAGTGGCGGAGCAGTTGGCGGCCAAGCTTAATACTCGGCTGAACTACCAGCCGCGAGAAGAGGCGGGCGGAGCAGGAGGAGTGGCCGGAGAGGGAGGAAGCAATGCCACCGGGCAGCCCTCTGCGGAGGAGACCTTCCGCAAATACGAACAAGAGCTGGAGATCAATGATTTCCCACAGCAGGCCAGGTGGAGAGTCACTAGCAAGGTTATTGTTTATTTTAATACATATGTGAAAATCAAACACTCCATAACCACCATATGTGAAAATAAAACTTCTTAGTTTTGATTTTACTCATTTAATTTACTTGAGACGTAAGATGCGTCACGTATCTTTCTTGCCATTATTTCCATTAATTGTTTATAAACTTTGATATTAACATTTATAGGAGGCCCTGGCCCTCATCAGCGAGTACTCGGAGGCAGGTATCACAGTTCGAGGGACGTACGTGCTCACAGGGAAGGCCCCCCCGGAAGGGGAGAGGAAACTCTATCTCGCTATAGAAAGCTCTCAGGAACTGGCGATTGCAAAGGCCAAATCGGAAATCACAAGAATCATAAAGGAAGAGTTACTGAAGCTGCAGACATCCTCGCATCATTCTGTCAACAAAGCGAGATATAAAGTTGTGTAATATGGTTCTTTTTTTCAGACCTAAAAAATTTTACTGTAACTTATTTGAATTATATGAAATATATAACTAAATCGAGCAATGCATTCACTTTTTTTACTCAGAACCCCAAATTCTTTCCTGTGTAAATTTCACTCCATTGAGAGTTAGCACCAATCAATAATATGTATTACTTTTAATTCTCATCGTCACTTTTAGACAATCATGAGCTTATTTTTTTATGATAAATATGGGTATGATTTTATTATAAATTTATGTAAAAATATAACTTTAATGAAAAACAAAGTGTAAAACTCTTCGATCTCATAAAAAAACATATATAAAAATTAATATCCGTTTAATAATTCTTAACTTTTAATTGACTTAAACAGTTAAGATGTTGAGAATTGTACGGGAAAACTTTGTTTAACGCAAATTCCATTTGTACGAAAATCAATTGCTCAAGGGCTACTTTCAATAATAATTCAAATTTTCACATTTTTTTTATGAAAATGTGGGTTTTTAATTATTAATTTATATGAGAAGTTATACACTAAATTTGGCTTTTTTATAAACTACATATTACTTAGATAGAACCTTTATACTCATTTAAAACTAATAAACTGAATGTTATTTGCCATAATCAAGACAATACAAGCATTATAAGAAAGATCGCGACCATTAGATGCATTTTAAGATTACGGAGACAAATCTCAATTGAGACAAATGAACAAAATGTTAAACTTTAATAATGTTATAAATCATTCAATTTGCAGGACGTTCCATCCAATTTTCAACATTTTTAAAATACTTTGTTATAGTGAAAACATACATTTTTAAATAATATATTGTATTTCAGCTACTATTTAAAACTAAGTTTTATATCAAAAACACAATAATCAGTTTTTAAATAATATATTTTCGGTCTTATAAAATACAATAATTTTACTTGTCCAACGGAACTTCAATACACCGCTCGATTCGGTCGTGGAATCCGTGCGGTCATAATTTTCATTTCTTCACGCATATTTTACCCATGGTATAAATAAATATTGGACTTATTCACAACATTAGTAGCAAATTTCATAAATTAGATGTTTTTTTCAATGAAAACAATGTTTTCTTGAACAAAGTAAACATTTTATGTACGTTATTTTGTCAGAGTCAGAATTAAATATTTTACTGTTATATAACATTTGCATTTTAAACAAAGCTGTCTGTTTCATAAATAATATATAATTGTGAAACAGACATATCACCAAAACGGCAATGTGACGTTTTAAATCGATAATATTAAACAAAATAATAAATTGAAGCTGCCATAATAATTTTAAATTTAGAACATTGATTTAAGCGATCATCTAAATATATGTAGGTACTTTGTCTGATTTCAAAATATATTCATATATGTATGTATATGAATTAGGTGCTTCGAAAAATTGTTTAATTTACGATAGATTAATTCAAATGACAACACTCATTCTATAGTATTAATATGAAAAACTTGGGTAAGCATCTAGACATGCATTATATTTGAATGCGAGAAAATCAACAATTTTATTGTCATCTCTTTCTATTCAAACCTTCCTCTCTTGCATGATTTACGTAACATATAACATCATTAATTATTTCTCTGGAACATATACAAATTTAACTATTAACCTCGTCTTGAAATCATATCAAATTCATGTAGAATTTCTCGAATTTCAAACTGGAAAAATGAAAGCTCGCCCTTAAGCAGTGTTTAACACATTTTGTACAACCCCATCAATGTATGATATGCTAATAACAATACATGGGAACGGATTAATCATTTTCCCTTTATTTCGTATGGGAAAAATTCTTTTGATATAAGTCCAAAAATCTGGAACTAATTAAGAACGTATACCGAGGTAACCACTGTACAATGATTTGTATAAGAGATGGGGCGGGGCAAACCAGAAGAGCGTATTATATACAGAGGTGGTATGAAGATCTGTTTGTTTCTGTGCGCGTAATGACTGAAAAGTTTTTGGAAAAAATGTTTGTATGTAACTGAGTGATCAAAAGTAATATGGTCTAGGTACAGACAGGTAAGGAAGTATACAGTGAAACTCTCTTATCGTTTTTGAAGGGACCTACTAAAATAAACTGAATGCGGGAATATAGAAAAAAGTTGCATTCATACATCATATTCTAAAAAAGATTAATGTTTTCATGTAAGTGAATGCGTCAAATGCAAATAAAATTAGAAAGCTGCACAGAATACTGTTAAAATGCAAAATAACCCAAAACAATATTTTGTTCAAGGCTACAAAAGCCCTTAGCCAAAGTAAGGGACGGACAGTCATAAAAACTCGGTATTGTTAGATGCAGGTGGACCACCAACATAGCTTGGGTGCAGTGGCGAATACAGCGGCGGTAATCCAGCAAACATGAGTAGAGTCACGTCCGCAAAATGCAGCTTGAGGTATGCATCGCCATAGGCGAGCAGTCCCCTGATATTCTCCGCCGTGGGAAGTGGCTCCGGCCGAGTCTCCTGATATTCTCCGCCATGTGAAGTGGCTCCGCCTGAGTCCTCTGATATTCTCCGCCGAGAAGTGGCTCCGTCTAAGGCGATATTTCATTTTCAATTCGAAAATAAAATCAAAATAGTCTCTAAAAATATCAAGTAAGCGCTTGCTATAGCTATAGATTGTAATTCCGGGGAAATTTTAAGCTGTGTGCCTCGAGTTTAAGCTTAGACTGTGATGTTCTCCACGTTTAATTGTACATGAGCAAGTATCAAAAAGTTGATGAATATAATCGGTGTAGCGAGAACAGACTGTCGCTATAGCATCACAATATCGTGTCCAGAGTCCCGGTTTGCCTGGATAATTGGGCATCATCTCGTCATCGTCTTACAAGCCTGAACTCCGTCACCCTATGCTGGCACCACAAGGAGCTGACCACACTTCACGTCCAGGATCCAGGACCATCCTAGAAGGTAATCCCTTACGTGAGGGACCTGAATAATCAACATCAGAAAAGCGTCAATATAGACAATTTGGCAGAGAAATCAATGCTGGCATGATGAACACAAATATTTAATCTTCATTTAATTGTAATCATTTTTTGAATAGCCTTATTTATAAGTTTTAAAGTAAATTGCTCATTTTCCACTTTCAACACATGCAAGTAATTAAAATATAGATTATAAATTTTCTTACATAAAAATATTCTTTCATTTCATAACCTTTTGACTTGTTAATATTTAAAACGAACCAATTAGGCTAGATGCCCCCCCCCTGAACATGAAGCCGAGGCAGAAAGAAGAAGTTACCTAACAATATTTAAACAAATATTTAGCTTTATATAATATATCATCTTTCATCATCATTTCTTTTTTTGCTGTTGCGTTATTGCCGTAAGTAAACAGTATTTTTTCAGTGTTGCAAATGGCAATTTTTTTCAGCATCAGTTATTGAATGTGCATAAAAAAAAGGTTTAAATTTTTCAAAGGTTGTGCATACTTCTAAAAACAAAGGTACAAGCGAGTGATTTTCTTCATCGACATATTCTACCTCTTCTGCTATCTCCTCCAATTCATGAATAACTTGGGCAAGCTGCACAGTTGTCTACAAATAATAAAATAATGAATGGTTTCCAAATTTAAAATATTCATAGTAATCCATGCCTTTTTGTTTACGTAATATTTTACGGGTAATGTTTTTGTACGCTTAAAACACCTAGGCTTCAGCGTTTTGCCAATGACGATTAGTTCACATATGTCAGTTCCATCACTGTTGACGTAAAACAGAGATCCTCTCTTTCGACCCTTTACCACCGTTGCAGAACTCACTCTTTAACATCAATGTGCCGATAAGCAGTTAATTATAAAACGAGCCAGTGTAACGAAATACTTTACATAATTTAAACGATTAATGCGGTAAAATGATACTTAGAGGAACGATCGATGCAATCTATTTTTGTGTTTTGTACGAAATTAATTCGGGACTGTAAGACAGAAACGACATATGCGGGAAAATGATTATTCGAGGAACGATCGATCGAGATTTCACCGTATACAAAGTTATTAGTAATTCGATACATTCCTTTAAAGACGCAATAGTAGGGGTTGAATCATAATCGAATTAGCCCCATATTGCCATATCCAAATTTTAGCCGTTTCTTAGATATTTTTCATTTTCAATTTTTTTAATAATATCCGAAATTTTAACTGCTTATTGATTATTCACACCATGGTTTGACATTAGCAGGCCTGGATTTACTATACGGCGAAGGGGTTGTATTCCAGGACCTCCAAGTTGGTAGGGCGCCCTGAGTTCAAAAAGTAAATTGCAAAAATTGTGCGACGCATGTCGCAGTAGAGAAGGTTATCTGTCACCGGGCCCATGGATCTGGGGCCCTCAAGCAATAATCTCATTTTAATAAAAAAATCTTATTTCTTTATCCGAACCATAATGTCTTCATTCGTAACTGTCCATCCAGCTTATTTTGGGCATTATTCTGTACATTCACATATCAAATGTTACAAGTCGCCTTATCATTTCTTCGGTAAGTGTCAATGCTCCCATTGCATAAAATAATAGCGAGAATACACAGCTAATAATAACTGATATCAATAAAGACTTAAATGTTATAATTAATAAATTTTGATAAAGTAATAA
The DNA here is from genome assembly GCA_031772225.1 of Eubasilissa splendida. Taxonomy (NCBI): domain Eukaryota; kingdom Metazoa; phylum Arthropoda; class Insecta; order Trichoptera; family Phryganeidae; genus Eubasilissa; species Eubasilissa splendida. The sequence continues at coordinate 23,066,058 of CM062845.1, read as the reverse complement.
ATGATTTTGTGAACAACAAAGCAATAATTATGTTTACTTTTTAATTTTTTTGAGGCCCCCAATATGTATTACAGTAAAACTTCGTTAAAACGAACCCTGCTATACCGAAAAATGACGTATATCGAATTTTTTTTCAAAATTAATTTCTTACAATCTATTTTTCGTACAAAAAATAATTTATATAACGATATTTCGTTAATATGTACGATTTTTTTTTGTCCCGTACGAAAAATACCGTTAGATTTACGTAAATACGAGTATATAACGAAAAAGATTTTTTTTTATAACGAAAATATTTCGAAATATGTTTAGGTCATGTTTGTCAATTGTTTTATTGCCTTCGCGCAGCGGGCCGGCCGGCGCGGGCGGCCCGCTGTGCCCTTGTAAAACTTTTCCTTGGGATCATAATAGGCCCTTATACAGCCATTTGGCATAATCTCCACGTTGTCCAAGGATGGATTTATTGCCGATTGTCTAAATAGGTTAGAATAGCACCCTTCCCACGCTCTGAAGCGTCCACGTGTTCACACCTCTAAAAACGGATTTTATTTAGACCAGCTGGAGAAAATAAAAACCCCCGAAATCGCAATTGGCACGTCACTTTTAGGGCACGCGCGCGTCAGTTTTGTGTATGGTATCGCCCGCAAAGCTCGAGATGCCTAAATCTGCGCATTATTATCTTCAATCTTCACTTTTTTACCATCGTCAACTTATGTGACTTTTTACATTATAAGTGTACATTCACATCGATTCCAATGAACGGTAATATTGCGTTCGACATTTTTATTTATGTGTTTATTTAACAATTGTTTTCGTGTGTTTGTTTACCGACATTTATATGTACTAGTATTCCGTAATTTATTATTTAAAGTACATTTTTTAATATTTTATGGAACCCTAAAATGGCTTCAGGTCATGATAATTCCCGCAAAATTTCGCAAACCTTCGACAAAAAACTACGATTCCTAATTTTGGAATTTCCAAAAATATTGCTGAATTATTTTATATTACAGTAATACCCCGAAGTTACGCGATACCGACCGACGAAAATCGCTCAACTCGAATTCGCGTAGGTCGGGATACAACTTTGCATATAAATACACACAATTTTGTTTAATTGGAACCAAGGACAAAAACACTAGTTTAGAAGAAAAATATTTAATAAATTTGCAGTTCTTTACACATATTAGTGCAAAATATTTAAAAAATAAACGATTTACGTAAAAAAGTTATTTCGATATCGATGGCGCAGTCATGTCACGCAGATTTTTTTCGTAGCAAGCTAATAATTTTTTTATTACTTGCTTTTTAGCTATAACGCGTTTTTCGTTGAAGTCTATGTTTTATAAAAATTTTAAGCCATTTTCAATTGAGCTGAGACCTTCTGTCAAGCTTGCAATCGTCATGTGCTTTTCTGGTGGAATTGGGTCTGAAGTGTCTTCATTGTCGTTTTACTTACGCGTCTCTATGAGCTCATCGATTGTTAGCTCATGATTAAGTGAATCCAACAGCTTGTTGACATCGTTAGTATTGACTTCCAAATCTAATTGCCTGCAAAGATTAACATTATTTTTTACAGATAAATTTGAATAAAACTGTTTCTTTGAGCTATTTCAGAATGTTGTATCTAGAATAAAAATAATTTTGAATATTAAAAATTATCCTACAACTTTCACGATGGTAATTTATTAATAGTACAAGTAATTTATATAAAACACAAAATGATTAAAAATAATGGAACTTTGTGTTTAAAAAAGATAAAGCACAATATAAAAAAATTACCTATATTTATACCTATACCTATATAAATGTTACATGGATTATCAAAAAACAAATGTGTAAGGTCATCTGCGTGATACTCAACGACAGGCAATAAAGGAGTTATCAAGCGAGCAGTGCAGCGGTCATCGTGGTCATCTCAGATTAGAGGTATCAGCGACGGTGAGAAGTATAAAAGGTGGCTGCAGCGGAGAGTAGTCACTACACTCATCGCCTTCCAAGAGCCATGAGGGGTCTTTCAGTGTTCCTGTTCTTGTGCCTGGCGATGGCTTCGGCCTCCCTAGTGAATCGGCATTACGATACCAAATCGGGTAAGTCACTATTTAACTTCTATCCAGTTAATAACATACTCAGATCTATCATAAATAAATCAATTTGTTCCTACAACCGGTGGTTGAATTAGTTGAACACATTATTTATGTAAATGTTCACAGCTTTCTATAAATGTATTGAATTAAATTAGAATATAATGTGATTGTTTATTTTCAGCCGACAAAGAGTTCTTAACAAGGCAAAAGAACATCTTCCATCTCCTGTACCATGTGCATCAACCTAATATTCACCAGGACCAAGTCTCCACTGGACAGGCTTACAGCATCGAAGCCAATCTTGACAAATATTCCGTAAGTCTAACATATTCCTAACTAACTATATTCCATTTTTATTTAACAACATTATAATACCACATTATTATTTCGTCGCAGGAACCTCAAGCCGTGAAACAAATCATTCAGAAGTACAAGTACCATCTGTTGCCTCAAGGAAGGATTTTCTCTGTCATGTACGAAAAGCATATGCACGAAGCCGAGGCAATCTACAAGGTGTTCTACTACGCCAAGGACTACGAAACCTTCTACAACACGGCCTGTTGGGCCAGGGAGCATGTCAACGAGCAGCTCTTCGTCTACGCCTTAAGCGTCGCCGTGCTTCACCGCGCCGACACGCAGGGCATCATCCTGCCTCCTCCTTATGAAATCCACCCTTACTACTTCTTCAACGATGAAGTTATCCAGAAAGCTTACCAGGTTAAGATGCAGGGAAATTCCGAGCATGTGTCTCTTTCCGTACTCTCCGGAGAGGGCAACGTCGTGATCATCAACAGCAACTACTCCGGTTGGTATGTCAACTACAACGAAGAACAAAAGCTGTCCTACTTCACCGAGGATATTGGTCTTAACAGTTTCTACTATTATTATCATTTGGACTATCCATTCTGGATGAACGGCGAAGAATTCGGATTGAAGAAGGACCATCGTGGAGAACTGTACTACTACATCCATCAACAGATCTTGGCCCGTTATTATCTGGAAAGATTATCCAATGGATTAGGAGAAATCCCAGAATTCTCATGGTATACCCCGGTAAAGACCGGATACTACTCATCCTTGAGGTATCACAATGGAATGTCATTCCCATCACGACCAAATTACTTCGATCTCAGCCATGAAGATTTCTTGCAGCATCTCATTCAAGTCGAGGACTACGAGCATCGCATCCGTGAAGCCATCGATATAGGATACCTTGTCAAGGTACGTTGGAAGAACATATGCCATTTATTATATCGTTTATAAATCTAACTTTTGATGTATTTATAACTCTTGTTCTTTTTTACACAGCCTGACGACACACAGGTCAGCCTCAGGCACCCGGAAAACATCGAGCAGCTCGCCAGCATCATCGAGAGCAACGACGATACCCCTAATTTGAGATATTACAGATACCCAATTTTCATCGCCAAGATGCTTCTTGGAAACTCTGTCAAGCCTCTTCATTAGTAAGTTACCAAACTTTTGTGGATCCCGGTATTTGATTACATTTGAAAATTATTTGGTTAAATCAATACTCATATTCCTTCAAAATTGGCAATATGACTGTAAAGTCCTTGAGTTATTTATTTAGTTATCTTCAAATAAATGAATAAATTATATAAGTAATTTTTCTGTATTCCAGTAATAAAGTTTCTCCATCTGCCTTGGAACAGTACCAGACCTGCCTCCGCGATCCCATGTTCTACCAGCTGTATAAGCGTTACGTAGGATTCTTCACTCAGTTCCAGAACCTCCTCCCCGCCTACACCAAAGAGGAGCTCAGCTGTCCCGGAGTGAAGATTGAGAACGTAGAAGTTGAAAAGATGATTACCTACTTCGACCACTATGATGTAGATATCACCAACGTCGTTTATCAAACCAAGGATGAAGGTATTATTCGCCATAACATTTTGTTTAAATGATATTTTAATGAATATTACCTACCTTAACTCAAACATTTTTATACTCATTTTAATAATGGTTAAATGCTATCTACAGCCACCAAGATGGAAGATGACCTAATCATCAAGGCTCGCCAGCACAGGCTGAACCACAAGCCATTCTCCGTGACTGCCAACGTTGTTGCTGAGAAAGGAATGGAGGTTGTCTTCAGGCTGTTCCTTGGACCCAAGTATGACGGACACGGTCGCACCTTGACAATCAGTGACAACAGGCAAAACTTCGTTGAACTGGACCAATTCGTATATGAATGTAAGTATATTTGTAATTAGTTTTCGTCTCACTTTTCTCATTGTTAACTTATTTCTCTGTACTTGAAGAATTTAACTTTTACTCCATTAAAAATGCCAGATCGAATAAAACTTCATTGGATGGTTAAATTTTCTAGCTCTCAAATGTTCCTAACTTTCATCTTCTTTATATTCGCAGTGAAATCTGGCAAAAACAAAATCGAGCGCAACTCTAACGACTTCCTGTGGAACATCAAGGACTGGACTCCATCCAGGCAGATCTACCACGACGTGACCGCCGCCCTCACTGGCTCTTCCCAGTTCCCTCTGGACATGTCAGAGGCTCACAACGGCTTACCCAGAAGGTTGGTCCTGCCCCGTGGACAGAAGGGAGGCATGCCCTTCAGTCTGTTCGTCATGGTATCACCCTACCACGCCCCGGCCGTCAAGCAGGGAACCGGATACGATGAGGTTATTTCAAGCGGAGTTGGATCCGGAGCTCGCGCTCTCGACGGACTCGCATTAGGATATCCATTCGACCGCCCCATCGAAGAGGGCTTCTTCATCACCAACAATATGCACTTTGAGGATGTCGCCATTTTCCACAAGAAAGAAAGTGATATCAACATGGCCGTGCAAAATTAAGCAGACTCCCTTCCAATTAACGTATGTGATTTAGATATATGGTTTTGGTACCGAGTTTGATCTAAAATGACCGCAATAAAATTATGTGAATTTATATCTAAATAAACTACTAGCAACAATCAAACACTTTTACTTTTATTAATTCAGAAATCATGTTCCACATTTTATAAATAATGAACCTTTCAGATACAAAAAACACATTCCTTTTTTGTATTTTTCCTCATCGGAAAAAATAACCATAAGTTATTTACAGATTATAAGCCTTATAGTCATTCTTGACATGCACTGATTTTGATTTATACCTTGTGCAAATATAATGCGGGCTCATGAACATTCAAGATTCCTAAATGATTATATCATAATAATTGATAAAAACACATCAATGTGATGAGTGTAAAAATAACGTAATATTGCAAAAAAAAAACGCCTTTCAGATAAAAAAATTAATTACATAGGTATGGAAATAAAATACATAATATATGGGTCTAATTCAATGACTCTACGGGTACACCGATTAATGTCGAACAGAGTTCCAAGAGATTGTTCGTTTCACAGATGTTTTGGCAGCTACATATGTCGATTGGTATTTCAAAATCTTAGAAAAGTTGCTTTATCACTGAACAAGGTTTTTGAGTGAAGAAATAATGTATTATCATTAATGTGTGAGTATTGGGGGAAGTGGGCATTAGGCAGGTATAGCGAGCAAAGCGGGTATGCAATATTCAGGAGTGTGCAGTGCATACGAGCGAAAAAGCTGTGCATAACTAAAAATTCTGGGAAACAAATATAAATTTAAAATTGTATTAACATTAACGAAAGCATTGTTTTGCAATTAGTGCCATCTGTGTACTTAATTGCTTAGTTCTAAAAACTCACCGCTGTACTCATGGCGCTCTTTTTTTATTTGCCACATTGTGCTATTTACATTACTCAGTTCTGTCTTTAAGCTAGTGAATTACTCAAGTCATATAAATGGCTATTTACTGAATTGAAAATTCATTTCGGTTGATCCGTTTTGTATGGAGTCGTTACCTATGCTGTTTTTTTAACATAATAATATTAGAAAGGGTTACAACTGCGTGCAAATCATTGAAGTGTCTACTTCCTCATTTACTAATTTTACAATCTTATTGTTTTTAACGTGTTGATTTCATGATTCTTCTTTAAATTTGGTGCATGGATTAGTTTTTGATCTGGGAAAATCAAAAATCAATTGGCAGAACTATTTCCTTTAATAAAAATAATTATTTCCTATAAACAGCGTAGGATTTGAAAGGGTTACAACTGCGTGCAAATCATTGAAGTGTCTACTTCCTCTTTTACTAATTCGCGAATTTTACTATGTTACTGTTTTTAACCTGTTGATTTCATGATTGTTCTTTAGATTTGGTGCGTGGATTGGTTTTTGATTTGAGAAAAACAAAAAGCAATTAGCAAATCTATTTCCTACGTTAACCTCTAATAAAAATAATTATTGCCTTTATTTATTGCGTGAAGTATTTTCAAACAATAAATGAATCATGTTAATATAGTGTTCTTAAAAACGTCCATAGATTTTTTATATGGGTAAGTATTATTTTACGTTAAAGCTTAAACTTTAAAAACATTATAACAGTACTCTTAAAATTATAAATAAATACATGGTAGGATCGTATAAACGACTGATTTATTTTGTCCAAAGAAGTTGGTTAAACGAAAGTACATATATTATATATGCTTGTATAATATTATTGGTAATAGCATAATCTAAATGTATACTTGTTTTTATTTACTAAATATAATATTTCAATTTATCCTACAAGCTGTAATTAAAAGGTATCTCCAATAAGCACTAACTGTTACAGCTTCCTCTAATAAACCAATTATTATTCTAAAATGTTATGTGTGCAGCAACAACATACAGGTGCAAATTATAAATAGATTGCGAACTACTTATTATTATTAGTGACAGTGGACGAGAAGCTTTTTTGTTAAAATCAGAAAAGAGAGAAATATTAAATGAGTATGAGTATAACAACATGCGTTTGTTTGAGAATGTGTTTTTACACAATATATAATAAATTAGCATTAGTAGTTAATTTAAAAAATAGTTTTTGGACCGAATTATTGTAATATTTCATGGGCTGATCTCAGGCCGTCATTCCGCCCCTGAACGTACCCATAAATGTTATTAAATTTGTGTTCTTTGATCATTGTTACATCAAAAAAGCAGAACCGCTACTGACATCTTATACAAAGTGGATAGGAGCAAAGTGGGTACTACCCGTTTTGTCCTAGTAAACTAAAAACATCAAATTTTGTTTTATTTTGAATAAATATATCACAGATGGTTAACAATCACAAAAGAAAAAGGTCACAAGGTTCCTGGGATGAAGCTATTGTAGAATATTAACAAACGACAGTTTTTTTTTGTCATCCTTTCTGTTGGCTGCTTTAAGAAGCAGATTTATTGTTTATCCATCACTTAGTTTTAAATTAATATTTTCATTTCCACAATTATTATCTAACGAGATATAATCGGTCAATAAAGGTGAAAAATTCATATTTTTAAAAAATACGATAGTAAAATAATTTATTTTGATTGATACGATAACCGCATACATTCAAGTGATCTTGTTTTTTGTTGTTTGCGATTCTGTCGGACGGCAACATATATAGGTATGTGTAGGACTCATTAGGTACTATATACACGTAGCGATCAGAATCCATATTCACCGCCATCTCAGTCGGCATCGACACTAGCGACAGTGCTGCCGGATGCTGCTACAAGTCCGGTTCAATGATTCACCCTGCATTCACCGCCAAGCAGTCTCTCCAGTTTTATCATTTCACAACGGTGGTCTTGCCGGCCCACGAGCGCCGAGCAAGACCGCCAACTCGCTTCATTTCAGTTCATAATATCTATCTTCATTTTTATATCCATCACAATAAACACCTCAACATGCCAAAATCTCATTTGTTTCATTTAACCACCGTCCTAACCCCCAAATACATAATTAAAATATCACATAATATGAGATTTAAAATCATCCACAAAGTGTACAATTCCTTATGTCAGTAAGGGTTAGGCCTAGAGAGAAGAAAGATTCGATTTATTACATAGGTACATTTTTCTACGAAATAAATGAATGAATATTAAATAAAATAATATTATATTATTACAAATTTAAATATGGTAATATACGTTACCTTATTTATGCAATCTCGATGTAGACCTGTGTAATATGATGTAGAATATTATACAATTTCAAAGTAAAATGCTGCATTATGTTTTGCAGTTGCACCACACATTATTATTAATTGTACAAAAATATTACGAATACATAGATTAATTATACAAAATAACAAAACACGCCGTCGATAATTAATTATTTTTCCCAATTTTCTAATCTACTGACAGCGCAATATTTTTTACGACTGTTGGCATTCCTTATCTAAATACATTGCGTTGATTGGTGGACAAAAGTCCCGCGCGCTGCGGTACATTGGCTATCGATACTTTTCCTAGCGCCGAAGAGGACTAATAATTTTTAAAATCAACCACCAACAAATGGAAATATAAAATTAAAAATAAATCATTTCTCACGCGTAGTACGGAAACGTATGAAAATATTATTATAATGATTTTTTTAATGAAATTATAAGTTAAATATGAATTAAATATATTAATTATAAAGATATACATATAAAATCAATTTTATCGAAAAATATTGTTATTGCCCCACCGGGATTCGAACCTGGATCTCTTCCCTAACCGGGGGAGGTGCTTTATCCAACTAAGCTACAGCGGCATTATTTTTAGCGACAATTTTTCGACCCTATATGTTATCTTTTTGATTTAATACATTTAATCGTTCCATCATTTGACAGATGCCAGAGCCATCTACCTTATTTTTACAGAATCTCAAAATACCTTTGAGTAAATCTGATAGCAGACGCCAGTATATATATATATATATGTATATCTTTATAATTAATATATTTAATTCATATTTAAAATATCACACAGCTATGTTCTGAATAATTACAACTTCACAATAAGAATGTGTTTTCCTAAAAAAAAAAAAAAGAAATTATAAGTGACTAGAAATTTTGTCCTTACTATTTTATAGATAAACCGCGTAGTAATAATGTTCTTACAATACATATACAGGGGGCCCTTCCATTTTGTATTGCAGATTGCAGCCCGACGCCTTTTATCCATCCTGCACTAGGGCACAATTTGTGATTACGACTTTGGTAAATGGTCAGGTTGCCGAGTGCATTTGGGTTGGTGGTAGCCATGCGCGATATGACTCAGATAACTGAGCCGGTTCACCCGCCCAATCGTGCAAATTGAACCGGCTCAATGAGCCGGTTCAATTTGAGCAGGTTCATTAGAATTTTACATTAATATTAAAAAAAAACAACAAAGAAAATCTGTATTAATCAAAAATTAACTTTCCTAGACGTTTCAGTCGTTTAGTGACGTCATCATTATTTTTTAAATAACGTTAAATGACTTGATATTTGAGAATGTGAGTAGTATCCAAGTATTTGAAACAAATATTTTGATAATAATTCACTTTTAAAAAGGGTTTGTTTTATAACCGAACACCCTGACAAGGTAACTCTGCGATGCGTTGTTCTAACAATTTTATCTGGGATCGCTTTCAAGTGTCAACTTTCATTAATCTCAGAGCAATCCGTGCCGGCTGTCGGTCCACGGGTCGATTTTCGACCGATCCGCCAGTGAGCCGGTGATCCGTTGAACCGGTTCAACGAAAAGATCCGGCTCAGCGAGCCGGCTCGTTCGCGAATTACGCACCGCTAGACGGTGGTCCATTAGTCATTATTTCTTTCGTAGCTACAACATTGAGTATGCACGTTTTGCCTATTCGAACAATGTATACTGAACTGGTAAATTGAAAATTTTAAAGAAATAGTGAAGAATATGTCACAAAACTGTATGAAAAAAGGGCGTATCATATACAGGAGTATAACATTTACTGGTGGGGTATAAAGGTATTAAATAAGGACGTTGTTACAGATTTATTTGGCATCTTTGTGGACACCAACGAGGGAGAAATATTGCCACAAAACAAAAGAACACCTCCTGAACTTAAAATAAAATTCTACAATATTTATTGAGACCAAAACAAAATACGATAATTTGTATACGGGGCTGGGCGGGGCGAACCAGAAGAGCGTATTCTATACAGAGGCGGTATGAAACATGACTGAAAAAAATTTCCTCTGTACCTAACATAACAGAGTGATAAAGAATAATATGATCTAGGTATAGATAAGGAAGTACATATATACATAGGTGTAAGACAGCTGATTATTCACACCGTGGTTTGACCATGGCCCAATGGAAAAACTGCCCTTAACACAGGTCTACCATCATTATTAAACCTGTAATATTTCGGTAAATACATGCAACATAAAATTCATATTTTAGATAATCTTAAAGAAAATATTAGCGCTTAGGAATGACTAGTGAAAAACCAATTATGAAAAGGGAATCGTACGAAAACAATTATTTTTTCCATTCAATCCGTTGTAAAATTAATACGTTGGTAAAAATACCATTTATGATATGAAAGACAGAGATCACACACTATTTTAACAGTAAAAAGAACAACAAAAATACAAATATAATTAACTCTTTCTCACTAATTAAATGAAGAGAGATAAGAAGGAAGGGAACATTGTATAGGACTTTATGAATGCTCTAAATTATGTAATTAATATTTTTTTCAAAATTGAGTGCTCAATATTTAAAGTAAATTCGAGCCATTAAACCATTAAAGCTAATAAAAACATTTTTTCTAACTGTTATTTACGGTAACACGAGTTGACAGCATGGCTGCGTTCGGGTATTTTATATCATGGTATGGTAAAGGTTAACCAATTAGTAATCACACAAAAATCCATTCTCAAAATCATCTACAAAAAACCATACAGGTTTCCCTCTGACTCACTGTTTGAGAAATGTCAGCTTCTTGATATTCGACAACTCTATGTAAAAAGGCTGATACTTTATTTTCATTCCAACAGAGAACTTCATCAATGTCCATCTCATAGTTATGTTACGAGAGCAAAAAATAATAGGATAAATGAAAACAAGCTTTGGTCAATCCTTCCATATGTTTCTGGCCCCCAAAGCCTATAACATTTTGCCGAGCAGTATGAAACAATTCTCGATGGACAATCTCAAACACCATCTCAAGAGCTGGTTATTGGGTGTTGGCAGAAAGGTAACTGAGCAAAGATTCATGGAAATGATCACATGGACATAACGTACTTTCTTTATATTCATTTTTCCTTTTGCATAGTGTTTCGATAATTTCATATTTGTATGACAGACAACGGATGGACCTGTCTCCTTTAGTACAGACTTCGGTATAGTTAAGGAGACAGGGAACATCTCTTACATTATGAAGATTGTTCACCTTTTTTATATACTTTAAGTATTGTTTATAATGTACAATAAACATATAAAATCAATTTTATAGAAAAATATTGCTGTTACGCTACCGCGATTTAAACCTGGATCTCTTTTCCAATCCGGGGAAGGTGCAATAAATTGATTTTATATGTATATATCTTTATAATTAATACATTTAATTAGTATTGAAAATATCACAGTGGTATGTTCTGAATAATAACAACTTCTCAATAAGAATGTGTTCTCCTTAATAATGAAAAAATGTTGACAACTGATGGCGGATCTTTAACAGTGCCATGTATATTTTGATTTAAAATTTGTGACGTTGGTAAAAATTAAAACTGCTTAAAAACTTCGATAAATTATTACAGATCATCCACAGATGGCGCAGTGACAGCCCCGGCCGTCTTTTTTGCTTGTTCATTGCGGATCATAGGTTTTTTTTATAGTAATCTCGTCAATGGTAATTTTCAACTGCCGGTTTCCCTTAACTCGCCACATTTAATCTATATAATAGCAATTTTTTTGAACGACAATGGTATTGACTTGTAATATATTATTTTAACTTGATTAATGGCACAAATCACTCTCGAAGGGTGGATTGCCTATTTAAAAGAAGAAGAAGAAGATAGCCCCGGCCGTATGGGTCCGGCGACACCCTTACAAATTTCGGTCGGCCGGCCCTTAAAGGCTATACTCCCGGAGAGGTTAAGCAAATGTTTGAATGCCGCCCCTACTATTTTAAATTTACCCCTAACTTATTTATTTAAATATGTGTTGTTAATGTTGCCCTCTAAAATTGCATTGTTTTATAACCGGGTCCATACCTTCCTTGTCAAAAATACAATTCTGTCAATTTTTAATAGCAAAGTTTTAGTTTTCCCAACTTTATATTTATTTTTTGCTTATTTATATGCGGGACAACAAATCTAATATTTATATTCCGCCGTCATTTTGCCTCCTTGGGCACCACCTTACTTGCCTACTCCCACGGGACGTCCCTGGGTAGGTAGTTGATGTAAATCAAGTTATATACTTGGAAAGTATGTTTAGCGGTTATCTCATATATCATACCATAATTTTATATGAATCTTGTTTAATATCAATATCTTAATATGTGAATTGGTACTCCACCACTCTGACCAGAGTCCCGCGTTTGCGCAGAGACTTGTACTTGAATTATTTAATATTAGATTTTTTTTAAATGTTGGTATTGGATTCCCGTTATAAATAATAATAAAGTATCTAGAATGCTCTTTAAATATAATTAAATAATGTTCAAAAATAGCTATTTTTTTGATTTTTGGATGTTAAAAATATTCATATAGCTTTCATGATGGTAATTTATTAATGGTACAAGTAACTTATATAACAATCAAAAAATTATGTTTAAAAAATATAAAAACGCATTATGAAAATATTATCTATATCACACATGCAATTCAAAATGACCGTCCGGAGCATTACTTTGATTATCATTAAATAAATGCGTAAGGTCACCTGTGTGACACTCGGCGACAGGCAGTAACGGTCCGATAGGAGGAACTATCGAGCCTGGCGGTGCAGCGGTCACCGTGGTCATCTCAGATTAGAGGTATCAGCGACGGTGAGAAGTATAAAAGGTGGCTGCAGCGGAGAGTAGTCACTGCACTCATCGTCTTCCGAGAGCCATGAGGGGTCTTTCAGTGTTCCTGTTCTTGTGCCTGGCGATGGCTTCGGCCTCCCTAGTGAATCGGCATTACGATACCAAATCGGGTAAGTCACTATTCAACTTCTATCCGGTTAATAACATACTCAGATCTATCAAAAATAAATCAATTTGTTCCTACGACCAGTGGTTGAATTAGTTGAACACATTATTTATGTAAATGTTCACAGCTTTCTATAAATGTATTGAATTAAACTAGAATATAATGTGGTTGTTTATTTTCAGCCGACAAAGAGTTCTTAACAAGGCAAAAGAACATCTTCCATCTCCTTTACCATGTGCATCAACCTAATATTCACCAGGACCAAGTCTCCACTGGACAGGCTTACAGCATCGAAGCCAATCTTGACAAATATTCCGTAAGGCTAACATATTCCTAACTAACTATATTCCATTTTTATTTAACAACATTATAATACCACATTATTATTTCCTCGCAGGAACCTCAAGCTGTGAAACAAATCGTTCAGAAGTACAAGTACCATCTGTTGCCTCGAGGAAGGATTTTCTCTGTTGTGTACGAAAAGCATATGCACGAAGCCGAGGCAATCTACAAGGTGTTCTACTACGCCAAGGACTACGAAACCTTCTACAACACGGCCTGTTGGGCCAGGGAGCATGTTAACGAGCAGCTCTTCGTCTACGCCTTGAGCGTCGCCGTGCTTCACCGCGCCGACACGCAGGGCATCATCCTGCCTCCTCCTTATGAAATCCACCCTTACTACTTCTTCAACGATGAAGTTATCCAGAAAGCTTACCAGGTTAAGATGCAGGGACATTCCGAGCACGTGTCTCCCGCCGTACACTCCGGAGAGGGCAACGTCGTGATCATCAACAGCAACTACTCCGGTTGGTATGTCAACTACAACGAAGAACAAAAGCTGTCCTACTTCACCGAGGATATTGGTCTTAACAGTTTCTACTATTATTATCATTTGGACTATCCATTCTGGATGAACGGCGAAGAATTCGGATTGAAGAAGGACCATCGTGGAGAACTGTACTACTACATCCATCAACAGATCTTGGCCCGTTATTATCTGGAAAGATTATCCAATGGATTAGGAGAAATCCCAGAATTCTCATGGTATACCCCGGTAAAGAGCGGATACTACTCATCCTTGAGGTATCACAATGGAATGTCATTCCCATCACGACCAAATTACTTCGATCTCAGCCATGAAGATTTCTTGCAGCATCTCATTCAAGTCGAGGACTACGAGCATCGCATCCGTGAAGCCATCGATATAGGATACCTTGTCAAGGTACGTTGGAAGAACATACGCCATTTATTATATCGTTTATAAATCTAACTTTTGATGTATTTATAACTCTTGTTCTTTTTTACACAGCCTGACGACACACAGGTCAGCCTCAGGCACCCGGAAAACATCGAGCAGCTCGCCAGCATCATCGAGAGCAACGACGATACCCCTAATTTGAGATATTACAGATACCCAATTTTCATCGCCAAGATGCTTCTTGGAAACTCTGTCAGGCCTCTTCATTAGTAAGTTACCAAACTTTTGTGGATCCCGGTATTTGATTACATTTAAAAATTATTTGGTTAAATCAATACTCATATTCCTTCAAAATTGGCAATATGCCTGTAAAGTCCTTGAGTTATTTATTTAGTTATCTTCAAATGAATGAATAAAGTATATAAGGAATTTTTCTGTATTCCAGTAATAAAGTTGCTCCATCTGCCTTGGAACAGTACCAGACCTGTCTCCGCGATCCCATGTTCTACCAGCTGTATAAGCGTTACGTAGGATACTTCACTCAGTTCCAGAACCTCCTCCCCGCCTACACCAAAGAGGAGCTCAGCTGCTCCGGAGTGAAGATTGAGAACATAGAAGTTGAGAAGATGATTACCTACTTCGACCACTATGATGTAGATATCACCAACGTCGTTTATCAAACCAAGGATGAAGGTATTATTCGCCATAACATTTTGTTTAAATATTTTAATGAATATTACCTAGCTTAACTCAAACATTTTTATACTCATTTTAATAATGGTTAAATGCTATCTACAGCCACCAAGATGGAAGATGACCTAATCATCAAGGCTCGCCAGCACAGGCTGAACCACAAGCCATTCTCCGTGACTGCCAACGTTGTTGCTGAGAAGGGAATGGAGGTTGTCTTCAGGCTGTTCCTCGGACCCAAGTATGATGGACACGGTCGCCCCTTGTCAATCAGTGACAACAGACAAAACTTTGTTGAACTGGACCAATTCGTATATGAATGTAAGTATATTTGTAATTAGTTTTCGTCTCACTTTACTTACTTACTTCTCCGTATTTGTAGAATGTAACTTTTACTCCACTAAAAATGCCAGATCGAATAAAATTTCATTGGATGAATGGTCTAGTTCTCAAATGTTCCTAACTTTCATCTTCTTTATTTCGCAGTGAAATCTGGCAAAAACAAAATCGAGCGCAACTCTAACGACTTCCTGTGGAACATCAAGGACTGGACTCCATCCAGGCAGATCTACCACGACGTGACCGCCGCCCTCACTGGCTCTTCCCAGTTCCCTCTGGACATGTCAGAGGCTCACAACGGCTTCCCCGGAAGGTTGGCCCTGCCCCGCGGAAAGAAGGGAGGCATGCCCTTCAGTCTATTCGTCATGGTATCACCCTACCACGCCCCGGCCGTCAAGCAGGGAACCGGATACGATGAGGTTATTTCAAGCGGAGTTGGATCCGGAGCTCGCGCTCTCGACGGACTCGCGTTCGGATATCCGTTCGACCGTCCCATCGAAGAGGGCTTCTTCGTCACCAACAACATGCACTTTGAGGATGTCGCCATCTTCCACAAGAAAGAGAGCGATATCAACATGGCCGTGCAAGATTAAGCACACTCTCTTCCAATTACCATACGACAATCGATCTAGATATATAGTTTTGGTACCGAGTTTGACCTAAAATGACCGCAATGAAATTTTGTGAATTTATATCTAAATAAATCGCTAGCAACAATCAAATATTTTTACTTTTATTAATTCATAAATCATGTCCTACATTTTATAAATAATGAGCCCTACCTTTTTTGTATTTTTTCTCATCTGAAAATACAATCATAAGATACTTACAGATTATAAGCCTTATAGTCATCCTTGACGTGCGCTAATTTTTTTTTACTCTTTGTGTAAATATAATATCTTAAATATGAATTAAATATATTAATTAGAAAGATATACATATAAAATCAATTTTATCGAAAAATATTGTTGTTGCGCCACCGGGATTCGAACCTGGATCTCTTTCCTAACCGGAGAAGGTGCATTATCCAACTATGCTACAGCGACAATTTTCGTACCTATATGTTACCTTTTTGATATTAATACATTTAATCGTTCCATTATTTGAAAGAGCCATCTACCTTATTTTTACAGAATCTCAAATATCTTTCTAATTAATATATTTAATTCATATTTAAAATATCACAGATCTATGTTCTGAATAATTACAACTTCACAATAGGAATGTGTTATCCTAATATTAAAGTTGTATCAATGTGTCCAAAATTTAATAAAAATGAATTGATAATTCTGGCGTCTGCTATCAGTTTGAGATTCTGTAAAAATAAGGTAGATGGCTCTTTCAAATAATGGAACGAGAGAGATCCAGGTTCGAATCCCGGTGGCGCAACAACAATATTTTTCGATAAAATTGATTTTATATGTATATCTTTCTAATTAATATATTTAATTCATATTTAAAATATCACAGACCCATGTTCTGAATAATTACAACTTCGCAATAAGAATGTGTTCTCCTAAAAGTATAATGTCGATTGCCGAACTAATGTAGAAATCCACTTTTGATGGGTACTGCACATTTCTGATTTCAGTGGTCGATGTATACTCCTAACTGGTTGTATAATAATAATTGATAAATAAACATCGATGTGACGAAGTGGCGACAAAGTTGAACACATGTTTTGAACCTACAACAGACGCTCTGATGCTCCGAGTGAGTTGGTGTATTTGCACGTCATTCGGGACTGCCAAAATACGGTTAATTAATTTTAGTTATTATTATTTGCCAAACTGTAAACTGTTTTAAAATGATTGACTGCGCCGGCACATGTGGGCAAATGTGAACCGCTCGAGAGAATCAAAACTCTGCCAGAATCTGGTTATGCTTTGCCGCGATAATACAAATGTCAAAATGACAATTTTGCAAAATAATAAGATATTTAAAATAAACACTTCAGATTTAAAAAAAATATTATACAGATATCTAAATAAAATACATGATATTCAGGCCTATTCTCAAAATTGCAATATTGAAATGAAGGTGATTGTTAAACCAACCCTCAAAAATAGACAGATAGTTTTGACAGATTATGGTACGTTTATCTCCCTCACTCTCTATCCCTCTCTCTCATTCAAATATAACACTATTTTTGAGGGTTGGTGTAACAATCATCTTCATTTCAATATTGCAATTTTGAGAATAGGCCTGAGTATAGTTCACATTGATAAAAGCAGCTGCCTCTAAAGTTCAAATAGCAGCGATAGTTTCAAACCTCCATAGGGTAGTAAAACTTTAAGGAGATTTAATGGATCGCGCAGTAGGTACTTAATATTCTCATGTCTTAAGTCCTTTTCCCATTCTGCAAACACTGGATTGTTCGCTTAACAGATGCCAAAATGGCGACCGAAAAATGTACGCAATCTTCTTTCAGTACCCACAATTGATCCGCTACTTTGATAATATAATCGTGAATCGTGATCTAAACCGTGTAGTGCTTTATTTTGTAATGGCATACTGTTTACATGATAAAGTACAGCTAGACAACTGGTAGCAATTTCAAATCTTTCAAATTCTTGTTGGAACACCTTTATTATGTTGGAACACACTTTATTATGTTGGAATATCCTTTATTATGTTGGTACAGCCCAGTGATAGACAACCATTAGATAATAATTATAATTTCGTTGCGTTACGTTTATCATGTTTAGATCAGAATTCGTGTCTCAGCGCAGGAATGTCTTGGATTAACTCAAAAATCATTGCAAGAAATGAATTATAAATAATCAGAAAAATTATGTGCAGTATTTTTTGGGCCCCGGCCAGACGGCGCGGGACTCGAATGGCGGGGAATAATAAACGGTTGCTCTATGACAACGATTTCATTCTAAACACTTCGCTTTTCTACAAATCTGTGCACTCAGCACGCATGAGTGAGGAGAGAATAGAAAAGAAATAAGTGTTCAAGGTAATGTCCGCAAAACACTCGGCACGATCAGGTGGACCAGATATTGGAGGATGACCGGACGACCCTGTCAGAAGCTTCAAAAATTGACGTTCAAGAATCGTCGGCGTAAAAAATCAGCCTACCCGGAAATCCACCCCGGAGGGGTAGATTGTAGATTGATTTTAAACTTTTGTCTTGAAACTCACAATGTACAGAATTAGCGCGGAGCGAGCCGCCATCGTTGTGTTTTGTATTGTGTACGCATAGCAGAATTACCAACCGAAGCATGCTCCGCCAAATCTCCAAGATTGAATGCAATAAAAGAACATTTTTTTACATCCTGAGGAAATACTAATTAATTCCCCCAAAAAGATTATCAATTGAAAACTTTGACCAACAATTTCCTCTTGCAGTTTAAGTAATCAATCCCGACTTTCACGCACCATTGAGGTCATCGAAACACAATTCATTGTTCTATTACAGTGGTAATGTCAGAACACATGCATTAGCTAACTCCGCAGTCCCCAGACTGCATTCTTTGGGGAATGAATATGCGGAGGTAGTCGACATTTTTTTTGTAAATTTAACTCTTTATAGGACTACATTATTACAATTTTTTGTATCTCAACTCAATCTTGACGAATAAATTGCTTTATTTCACATTTTATATTTATTTTTTATTTTGATTATGGAAAAACACACTGACAATATATAATTTTTCTCTTTGTGTATTGCACTTTTGATTTTAACAACAGCTTCATGCGAACCTTCGCGAACCCATAGCGGGACATCACTGCATTGATTTCTTTGATATTAAATATAGTTGTATTATCTGCGTGGTCTGCATTCAGCGAGTATTTTGGGACGTCAGACAGATTGATAGACTATTGAACGGGTATATAATCCCGAGATGACTCTGACTTGACACAGTCGAGAATGAGAGGAACGGAATGAAGTTGGTGGCCGTCTTTCTACTGCTCGGTTTCGCGGGGGCCAGCTACGCGGAGGACACCCACACCATCCGAATCGGTTAGCGATATGTTACTATCATATTTCCAAACGACATACTTTTGAGTTTTTCAAACTTTTTTCCATTTTTTCTTTTGGCTATCTTTGGTTCCTTTCGCACCTTCGGTACTTACTTTTGACAGGAGATATCGGAACACATTTTCATTAATCAATTTTATTATTTGCCTATAGAAGGAATCCATCAATCTGAAAGAGGGAATATTTAAATATGTTAAATGAACGATAAAACATAATCGTAGGTATTTTATATTTTCAATTTTTTTCATTTTTGCGAGTACGAAAAAACATACATTACATCTGTCATCTTTTTTTATCTATACTGTCTATGGTATACCATAGAATAAATCACTTTCCGCAATGTTAAAATAACGATTTTTGGTTATGTATTTCATGCGAAGCGGCCACTATCGGGCTGCGAATGAAATCAGCCGATGAAACCTTGGCCGCGCAGCGGTCATCAATCGCCGCGTAGCGGACACTATTGGCCACGAAGCGGCCACAATAGCCTCCTGTCCTACTAGGTCATACTAGTAAATATTAAATACAAGAACGCATTCATCTATAAAAAATACAAAACACAAATAATTTTATTTTCTTTAAAAGTTCCGGGACTCGAGACAGCAAAAAAACATGGAATTCCCAGGAACTTTCTCGGGTTGTCTCGACACAGAATCCCTAATACGTACCAGGGTTATGGAGTCTACAGACTACGATTCCGGCTCCGAGTTCACAATTCAATGACTTTGATGCCGACCATAAATCAATCACTCCGACTCCACAGCCCTGTCATGGCTGCGAAGTCGTTTAACAATCTACCGCCTCCAACTTGGGCTTCGACATTACTTTACAGTCCGACTCCGACTCCGACTCCGACTCCGGCTGATAGGTACTCGAAACTTTTATAGTTTTCTCATTGGCTATAATGTGAATTAAGTATTTTAATAATGTTACTAGTACTAGTATTTAAATGATTGAGTAATATAATATATTTTGTATCTTCGTATCTTGGTACCGACACTGATGTATGGAATAATGTATGGAGCTGACAGAAGAGTAACGAAAGTAGACTGAATGCAGTGGAAATGAGATCACTTAGGCGTATATATGACAGATTCATTTATTTATGAGTAAAGAATGAAGAAATACAGAAAGAATGTAAAGCTGATATTAGTATAGTGAGTAAGATTAAGAAAGAATCACTTTGAAAGGTGGTTTGGTCATATGGAACGGATTAATGAGGAGAGAATGGTAAGAAAGATATATGACGCAAGTGTTGATGGCACCAGAAATAGAGGACGTTCGCGGAAGACTTGGCACGACCAGGTAAACCAGATAAACAGAGGATGGTTCTGTTAGAAGCCTCAACAATCGGCGAGCTTGTATGAGACGAGAATTGTGTATCAGTGGTAAGTAATTAAGTAAGTATAATAATATACATGTTTTTATAATTTCTTGTCCAGAATGTTGAATCTTTTTCTTTCGCTGAGAAATGGTCATTTAATTCATTGGTATTTTAAACATCTTTAAAAAAACTAACAAAACATAAAAAAATTTGAAAGATGAAAAGATTCTTGAAGTGGTGCAGGGTACTAACGTCTTGCTGCATTTCAGCGGACCCAAGCTTCCTCGTTAAGCAAAAGAATATCTATGAGCTGCTGAGTCATGTCACCCAACGAAATCATTTCGGAGAACAGGTTCGCTTCGGGGAGGAGTTTAGCTTCAGTTTATACAAGGACAAATTTACCGTGAGTAAATTGAGTTAATTTGATGTCGTACCTGTATACGAGTGTGATTGACTTTCAAGCGACTTCTGTCAAAATGTATATGTATATACGAGTAACAGATATTTTTCAAACACGATCGAATTTCATCTATTTAACAAATCGACTGAATTACATTTTAACAAAATTCTTACAGAAAACCAGAGTGACGGCCGATTGGCAAAGAATAGCGAAACGAGGACTTCTCGACAAAAACGACATTGCCACATTGACCCTCGCCAGGCACAGAGAAGAGGCGGTCGGCTTGTTCAAACTGTTCTACCACGCCAGGGATTACGATACGTTCTACAGGACAGCCTGCTGGGCGCGAGATGCTGTCAACGAAGGTATATTTACATACGCGCTGACAGTTGCGCTACTGCACAGGATTGACACGAGAGGCGTCGCGTTGCCGGCTGCTTACGAAATCTATCCCTACTGTTTCACCAGCTCAGATGTCCTGAGGAAGGGCGGCCGCATCAAGGTGCAAGGGTTCGCAGACCGCAGACAGCGGAAATCTTATGGCGTCTATATTCAGGACGATTACACTTACATTATTAGAAATAACTTTTCTACCCTCGACCACAATGACAATGAGCAGAGGCTTTTATACTTCACCCACGATATCGGTCTGAATAATTACTATTATTCCTTCCATACTGATTATCCTTTCTGGCTGGGCGGCGAAGAGTTCGGCCTGCACAAGGACAGGAGGGGAGAACTATTCTATTACGTGCACCAGCAGCTGTTGGCCAGATATACATTGGAAAGATTTTCCTGCGGCCTCGAAGATATCCCGAAGTTCTTTTGGCGAAAACCGTTGAAGACTGGCTTTAATCCCGGTATTGTGTACCATAATGGAAAGCCAATGCCTTCGAGGAATGACAATTTTGATCTCAATAGCGAGTACAACGTTTACCACCTACAAGAACTAGAAGACTACGAAAGACGCATCCGCGAAGCTATCGATGCAGGGTTCGTTACTTTGGTAATATTCCACAATAATAATTATTAATATATTAAATATTTTACTGAAATCTGTTTTATGAAGCGGTAAAATTTATTTATGTTTGTGTTTCAGCAGCCGTAGCGTAAGCGGTCAATGCGTCTGACCAGATTCTCTCTGGAGGCGTCGTAGGTTCGAATCCTACCGGCTGCGAGTTTTTTAACTTGAATTTTTAGAAAATTAGCTACGCTACACGTTAGCAACGGTAGTGTATTCTCTCTATATTAAGCAAAGACATAATAATATTATTTGAAAATATGATTCCAAATATAATTGTGCCTACGTAAACTCAAAGGCACGCTTGTGGGCTAGATTCTGGTATATTAATATTCCTACAAGATGTGTAGTTTATGTACTGTAATAATTGTTTATCCATTTCTAGTTCGACGGAGCTAAGTTATCTCTGAATAAAGCTGAAGATATAGAAACTCTCGGACGCTTCGTGCAGGGAAATCCAGACTTGGGAAACATCCGTTTCTATGAACATCTTCCTATCCTCGCTATGTTTCTAATCGGAGGTGCATCTTACAGGTTCATATTTGTATTATATATATAATAAGGCAAGAGTGTAGTTAATTAAAAATATACATATATTCTCAGATCAAACCCCAGTACCTAACATTTCGCGTATCATGGAGTAATTGCTCGTTAACCTCATTTATTGCGGAGGCATGACTTTCAAATAATGGAACGATAGATGTATTAATTTGAACAGTTAAACATATAAATTAGTGATGGTAAACCGTTACGTGACTGCGATTGAGTCGACGATTGGTAACTGAGATTTAACGATGACTGGTACAATCGAACAAAATCACAGTCACAATAACAGTTAAAATAACGATTTTACCATCACTAATATAAGTTAGAAAATTTGTCTTCATTGCACCGTGTTGGTATTGCATAATTGGTTAATGCACGTTCCCCGGATAGAAACCCGGGTAGCAACAAAAATATTCTTTAATAAAAAATATTTTATACGTATATCTTTCTAATTAATACATTTAATTAGTATTTAAAATATCACAGACAGTCTGTTCTGAATAATTACAACTTCACAAGAAGAATGTGTTCTCCTTAATAATATTATAAAATACCCTCAACCGCTTGTTTTAATAGCTCTATGACGACGCGAGTCCCCTGTTAACATATTGGCAGCTTTTTCTGAGTTAATCAGGTATTTCATTGAACACTTTTGGTTTTATTCTGGGCGAATGGCGAAAAGAACATCGAATTAAAATTTTATAAAAATATCCATGGCATTTTGAGAACAGGAGTAGTGCAGATTTTACAGGTTTAGTTCGGAACATGTGTAATACAGGCCTTATTACTATACCTAATACCCACGGCTCAGAAATGGGTCATCAGCAGTGGCGTGCAGTAGGTATAGATTTAGGTTATGCTGTTACCAATCATATTATACATTCATATATAATATACGTACTACAATATATGCCATACATAGGATTTTGAACATTCGTTTAATCAACGTCTTTAGACAAATTGAATCTGTCATTTATACGACCCTACCATGTATTTATTTATAATTTTAGAGTACTAATAATAATGTTTTTAAAGTTTAAGTTTTAACGTAAAATAATACCTTCTTACCCATATAAAAAATGTATGAACGTATTAAATAACACTATGTATATGTTTATAATGTTAAAATAATATATATATATATATACTACGTTTAAATTCAATCCCTGAACATCTAACCTTATATCGTACTCGGTTATGTTTCGCACTGAATTGCACGCAAGCTGCCATCTTAATTGGCCTGTTTGCTGAGTATACTCTCTCACCGAGGCCTGTCTGTACTATGCACTGCAGATATATGTGCCCGCTTTCGACTAATATCCATTTTTTGTTTTAGTAACGATAATACGCCATCCGCCTTGGAGCAATTTCAAACTGCAACTCGCGACCCCATGTTCTACCAAATGTTTGCGCGCTTCTTGCACAACTTTTACCGTTTCAAGGACGCTTTGCCTTCATACACCACACAAGACATTGCGTTCGATGGCGTATCCATAGAGATGGTTAAGTTCACCACCCTCACGACGTTTTTCGAACCTTTCGATTTCGACATCACCAACGGCGTGGACCTGACCAAGGAAGAGTCGGACGACAACAAGGAGAAATTCAAATTCTTCGCTCGCCAGACTCGTCTCAACCATCGGCCCTTCACGGTCAGCGTCGACCTCACCTCTACCAAGGAGGCGGATGCATCTGTAAGAATATTCTTGGGTCCGAAGTACGACGGTTCCGGTCGCAAACTGAATCTTAACGAGAATAGATTTAACTTTATCGAGCTTGATTTCTTCAGATTTCGTTTGAGGTACGGCAGAAATTCTATATCTCGCAAATCTATAGATTTTGTCCATACCTCGTTCGATCGCACGCCGACTCGAAAACTTTACGAAGACCTGATTGTCGCCCTTAACAATGATGAAGAGCGACACCAGTTCAACACACACCAGTCGCGCAACGGTTGGCCTCTCAGACTGCTGCTCCCCAAGGGCACTAAAGGAGGTCAGGAGTATCAGGTGTACGTCATCGTCACACCCTTCCGGCCGGCCGAGATACCTTACGGCGCTGGACACCCGCAGCGTCAGTGGTACTCGGCCGGCGATGGTGTGGGTACTGGCGCCCGTTATCACGAAGACCGATCTTTTGGCTTCCCCTTTGACCGCACCATCGACCAGACGACATTCTTCGCACCCAACACTTTCTTCACAGAAGTCACAATCTATCACAAAACCTCATTGTCCACCAACGACTCCAACAGTGGCTATACTTTTGACATCACGGGGACACACTCGACAGATACGACAGACGTAACGAGCGACAATACAGACACATCATTTTGAAAGAATTCCGATCAAAGAATTTTGAGACATCAATACATTTTAACTTTATTTTACAATTATACTAATATTTTATTTTGTAAATAAATCATTGTATAAATGCCTTCGATAGCTGGTTCCCAGGTTTCCGATTAACAATAAGCACACATATGATATATGAAGTGCACTAACCTCTTTAATTTTGCTGTCTTTCTGGTCCGGTGTCGATGTTCTTTTAGCTGGGTTGTCTTCTTTAGATTTCGACCACTGGACAGATCGAAGCATGGGATGTAATAAGAATGACGCCTGTCCGTTACCGTCTTATTATCCTTCGAAAAAAAGGGCGGCAATACTCACAAACACACATGTACATTATTATATACCAAGAAGCCCAGTGGTGCCAATCGAAGTAACAAGGCGCGTGAACAATTAATACAGTTTACATTAGATTACTACCAAAAATAACATATTAGTAAAGTTATCAAGTACACCGTCAGAACATAGCATTTTCATTTTTAGTTATTGTTATGGGTGAAAACAGCTGAACTTTAGATTAACACAGTAAAATTAACTTAAATAAATACATATGAAATATTTTATAAAAATGGAAAAAAGTTTTGATTTATTCGATTTTTATCCAGATTAATTTAATTTAATTAGGTTCATTACAGAGTACATATCATGATTGAACACTGTAAAGGAAAGTAAGATGAAGATTATTAATTAAATACAGGCACCTACATAATATTTAGGAGAACACATTCTTATTGTGAAGTTGTAATTATTCAGAATAGACATGGATATCTTTCTAATTAATATATTTAAATATGAATTAAATATATTAATTAGAAAGATATCCATATAAAATCAATTTTATCGATAGTTGAATAATGCACCTTCCCCGCTTAGGAAAGAGATCCAGGTTCGAATCCCGGTGGCGCAACAACAATATTTTTCGATAAAATTGATTTTATATGTATATCTTTCTAATTAATATATTTAATTCATATTTAACCTACATAATAAAATAATTAAAATTAATAAATTGGTAAAATCAATAGTATTATAAGATAATTATCAAACGTGTACCAGCGCCCCCATTTAGCTAGAAAATGCGTTTAGAACTATGAATAGATTATAAATAAGCCAAAAAAATAGAGATAAATAAAGTTATTCAGATTTAGTAGGTATTGAGTGCTTCTCTCAAGACCCACATAGCACATTTGTTCAACTAGTTCACTGAATCTTATTTTATAATTATCTCGGCAAAACAAGGAATTACGACGAATAGACAGGTGTGTAAATAAATATAAATATTAAGAAAAGTCTTATACAGTCAAAGCTGGAACCTAATCAAAAGAGACAATGAAAGCCTTCAATATGTGGTGTTGGAGAAAAAATGACATTTTGGTAGAAATAGAAGAAAAGTAGCTTAAATTGGCAAATACACCGAGAAGCAAAAGACCTGACTCAAAATAGGAATCGATGGAGATTAAAAAGCGTCATTTAAAAAAAAAAAGAAGATTGCTTATGGATTTATAGGTGGTATATTTAATAATATCACAATCAATATATAAAAATTTCCCTCCGCTCCATACCATTTCCAATGTGTATGTTCAGTTTAAAAACACTCTTTTGTTTGTTTTTTTTTTTTTTTAATTTATACTATTTTATAGTTTATTATGCGCTAGTTATTTAATTCCGAAAAAACTTCACTGGTGTTATTTTGACATATTATGTTATTGTCAGTTAGTATTGTCACACTGTTAAATTACACTCTAAAAATAAAAAATAAAATCATATTTCATACGTCACACTATAAGCTATCAAATATCACAAAAAAAAACTAAACTAGTGATACCTGAAAATATCTGTAACTATTTGATTATATAACGCATTTTAAACACGCTTTATGAAAGCTCAGTGAATGAATTCTCTCGGTCTCATGTCAATTCGGCGGGACAGAGCAATAGTTGATATATTTATTGCGGCATCTTAGTGTCGGTATATTTCCTAATTAGCATTCTTGGGGCGAATATATTTCACATCTCGAGCTCCCACGGAATGTTCTGGTCGCGCGAAGTGTTCAGTTTTTGATGATAGCCACATTCCAATAGGAAGTTTTCTTTTTTTATTTGATACATTCTTTATTGGTTTCCTGCCCACCTCACCAGATTGTACGGGCAGAATTAAAACAATAAATGTTTTTGTATTAAATTAAACCGCTTTCGTATTATATAATATTAGATAATTAACCAGACAAAGATATATATATTTTATAAATAATTAGACAAAATACTTTTGTTTAAATCGCTATTTATTGATATAGCGTATCTTCTTCAGGAAACAATGTATACTGAAATTAAAAATACAAGCGTAGATAAAAACAAAACTATAAAGTATTTTTATGTCATCCTTAAGAAGAAAATGGTATTTTTCGAAACCGGTAGATGTATTTAAACTCAATTTAGTGGTTAATAAAACAAAGATAATAAATAAAAATATGAATTTTAACCATAAAGATAATATAGCTAATTTTTAAAGTAAAACTATAAAGTGGTGAATAAGTAAGAACTGATATGAAAACAAATTTAAAAGGGGACTCTTTGCAAAGTGGATTTGGTTATTTATAATATTTAGCTTGCTATTAATACTTTCTTATTTCTAAAATTTCTAATTTATCTATGTGTAAATTTCAAGTATTTGTATGTATAATTTCTAAACCCTTGTTAATATCAAAATGTTTCCAAAAGGTGGTTGGAAAATTCATAAAAACGTTGAATAATCAATAAATAGTGGTGGTATAAACAAAGTGTTTTGTATAATTATTAATATAAAATGAGGCCACAAAGTAATTTTGCTAATGTTGAAGAAATATATTTTTGATTTGAATTCGTGTAATATAGAAAATATAGTAATGTAAAATGACGTCAGAAACAGGGAGAGGGGATTCTGGAGTAGTATTAAAAAATAATAAAAAAACTGTTGATAAACATGAGACTCGGTTTGCGGCGGTCGCAACTTATGACAAAAAAATGGCGAAAGAAAATGCTATTTTTATACAATTCGCCGAATGTTGAATTACAACACGGACCGCTAATATGTTCCGCTAATGGCGGACGGAAACGGCGAGGCTAACGGATACTAAATCTAGAATGTTTCAAATATTGATTTTCCATTGAAAGCATTACATTCGGTGAACGTCTCCGGCGACGGGTTTCTTTGAACGTTTCCGACCAATTTCTGACGCCAAGTGCCAACATTTATACGCGTAATTAAATAGTGATGGGATTCAAAGTAAAGATATCTATAAATTGGTACGATTTGGTTCTTGCAATAAATATGTTTATAGCACGTATTACCCACGTGCCATGTGGTATTAATTTATTTAGGATATCTAACAGTTTTATATAGTATTTAAATAAACAAAATGTAAATTTAATGAATCCATAATTATTAATGAAGCAATACGTGAGTACATCATTTATCCATGGGGAGTCTAGGGACCAAAGTCTCGACAAGGCTCTTCTTCCATCTTCACTACTTATTGACCGATCGAGACTCAGTCTGACCGCCTTACCCTCTTGGGAGTTGTCAGAAAGATACATCTTGGTAGGCGTTCCTTTCGAATTCGCAAGACGTGTCCAAGCCACCTCAATTAAGATGTGCCTGTAGGTAGAAATACAAGCTTCATCCCTCACTCGGTCCAACAATATTATATTATTCTTGCCACTGCCCTAATACATCACTCTTTCAGTAAGAATTCGTATTTGTTGACTATACAGGATGGCCCAAAAAAAATGAGAACATTTCGTAAAATGTGATATAATTACATCAAAATTAGTTTAATAGTTTCCTAATTTACTTACTTACCTATTTACCTATATTACGTTTTATTTCGACAATTTCCGGTCGCCATCTTTGATTATTAATTTTCCCATTGTTTATATTTGGTTATTTCAAATTGTTGCCCAGAATGACAAAAATCACTGCAGAAGACCGTATTCTGATCAAAAATTTGCGAATTGAAAAACGTAGGGATGCTAGGAAAATGATCAAAGTGTTTCAAAACAAAGCCTGGAGTATAGCTGGACATTACAGCAGGACGGAGCTCCATCTCACACAGTCAGAAATACAATCAACTTTCTTCGACGTGAGAATGTTAATTTCATCGAGCCAGGCACGTGGCCACCGAACAGACCAGATTTAAACTTAGTAGATTATGCAATATGGGGTGTTTTGATGATTTCTGATTAGCTAAATATTGTGCAAAAAAATGACATTAAGAATTATAATAAATTATATTATGTTTTGAAATGACTTACGTGTTACGAGATGTTCTCACTTTTTTTGGGCCACCCTGTATATTAAAGCAGGCCTATATACAGCTTTAAAAACAATCTGTTTGATCTTGACACAATTTGGATTTCTTTATCTCGTATTTGGCAAAGATGCAAAGAATAATAAAATAATTTATCCGTTACGGCGAAATAAGGATAAATGTTTGAAGATTTATGACTATTATCAGTGACAATGCAGCCAATGCGGTGCGACGACGCGCGCATGTTAGACATGGGCCCAAAATTATTTACTAATTATTATTAATATCAACTGCAGCAAGAAACATACTGATAAAATTTTAAAATTAATTTCTTACATACATTAGGAAAACTCATGAAATATTTACATATGTGATAATTGCTGAACCCTCTTGTTTCTGATATATGACGTAGCATGGCGTAAGAGTTTATTAAAGAGGGACCCTATTGAACGGGGTGCATTTTCGAAATTTGTGTTTTTTAATTTCAATTAATTTTATTAAATATGTTGGTTTTTTTATTATCATTTTTTACAATTTTTTTTTGTAAGTGTTGAAAGTATAGTATACATTTTTTAAAATCAGTCAATCTTTTAATTAATTTGGTACAATAGGGTCGTACACAGGGTAGAGAAGTGCAATTGGGCGAAGATGAAGAGGATCTGATGCGGGATCATAGAGGCCGATGGAGTTGATGGAAGGGTTTGGGTTGGATATTTACGTATGCAGTATATATACTATATTTATAAGTGTAGTATATTGGGATGGATATTTATGTATGCACTACATACATAAATATGTAGTAGTACCCCGCTAATATGTCGGATAAAGGACCCGACCATCGCTATAGAACGAAAATCGCCGTAAGGATTATGCCTAAAATTTTCGACTGTTATTACTACATAGTACTTAATATTCTTATATATTATACAATATATTTATAATTTTATATATAGTTGCGCCACTTATAATTAAGTATCGTTTCAGATGACGTATTGTCAAATAAAGAGATGTCAATAGCAATTAAGTACTCATTATAATACCTGAGATTTTTAGAAGGTGTTTTAATGTAAAAAATGAGACGATTATGGAATTTTTGAGGAAACAATCCCAAAACTGAGGACTTATTTTTGCATTGAACAGTTTATAATATTTAACGCTCACTCTATACTTCGTCACTGAGTAAGGTTTTAATTGTTAACCACCTATTCAGACCATTGACACAATCAACTGCTATTATGTAATTGTGCATACAAACGTGTGTACGTTGCTATGCACAAAGTTAGCGTTTCCGTTCCTGAGACGTTTGGTGGCGCCGTGCAGTTACGATTTCACCTTTACTTTGATTGGAAAATAGATGTTTAG
The DNA here is from genome assembly GCA_031772225.1 of Eubasilissa splendida. Taxonomy (NCBI): domain Eukaryota; kingdom Metazoa; phylum Arthropoda; class Insecta; order Trichoptera; family Phryganeidae; genus Eubasilissa; species Eubasilissa splendida. The sequence continues at coordinate 23,035,452 of CM062845.1, read as the reverse complement.
AATCTGGGGAATGCGGATAATCCGCAGTAAACTGTCGAAAGAAATGAGTCTATCAGCTCTAGAGAAATTAGTTCCTTACCTTGGCACTTACGTCATACCATAATTCCTACCCGACACTACTGCAGATCGGGCGGCAGGGCTGCTCATCGGGCATTTTTAAATAATATTAAATTATTAATGGTTTTTACTATGTTGTGGTTTTACGGTGGACGTGGATCATCATTTATCATCAGATAGCAAATACTATTTTATTCCATTTTGAAACTGTTTATGCAATATATTGTTGTGTAAGAATTTAATCCCTCGAGTTGGGATCTTTTTAAATAATTCGCCGTGTTTATAGGACATCGGTACGATCTGTACCGGGGATCGACACCGCGCGGCAATGAGAGAGCGACTTCTTCTTCAAGAGGCGAGCCCGACGGCGGAGAATCCATTACGTACTCAATCGGAAGGAATATCAGGAAATGACAAATTCCTTTTTCGAGCGATGTCACGATGCAACTGGGATGGAGCAGTTGAAGGAACCCCGCGATCCTGTACTCCGGAGGATCAAATATGTACGTTAGTTATGCTTCGAGATTTATTATTGTTCCACATCCTTTGTTATGTTGTATTTGATGCCAGAATGGAGTGGTTGAATTAGCATTTTTCATTATTTAAGTTAGATTCCCAGTCCGAATTACACAACACTTATTGAATTTACCACAGGTGAAAGAGAAAGGTCGTAACACTTTCATGTCGGTGGCGTTGCTCTAGCGTTCGATCCGCCGGAGGCAGATAGCAACATAACAATATGAAAATAAATCTAATCTAACCTAACCAGATGGATCACTGAACTTAAGTGAGTGAGTAAACAATTAATAATCCATATTAAAATGAGAAATAAAGGTAACAGTCCAACTGAGACAGTAGCGGGTGGTGACAACATAACAGGAAAGAACCGGAAACGTTAAATAAATTACACCCTTTACAATATTTATAAGGGTGCTAAATCAAATTGTAAGAATACCATACTATATACACCCGAGAAGTTCTTATTTTTGCTTCGTTTACTTCATACTTCATATTTATTTCTATTGTCTACTGAATGTATTACAGGATAGATTCTACCTAGGTGCAACCTGGCGTCTACTAAAGCTAACAACAGTCGACCATCCCTATATGTCACCGGGCTAAAAATACTACACACGAGGCAAATAAGCTCTCCGGAGGTTCAGTGAGCTTGATGAAGCTGCTTAGTACTTATTAAGCTGAGTTAGGTTTTCTGTATACATTACTTAATTTTGTTATTATTAAATGATATTATACTTAAGTAATCAAAAGAATTGGTGTCACAAACACAATATTTGTCAAATCAAGTCGGCCATCTCCATTTTTTCTTTCTATTCTAACTTTTAATACCATAATTAGCAGTTGCAGTTTAGTATCATATAGTTTTTTTACGCAGTATGTTAATTTAATAATAATCAAACTTAGCTCTTTTTGATGTAAATAGGTCATTTAAAATCAACGTTAGTTGCAAAATCAGTTCCATCATCATTGCCATCAGGCAGTCTTTGCTACTCTGAAATTTAAGTGGCCGCCAGTATGGGAACGAGCTTGTTTTTGGAAGAAGGTGTTGCATTTATTTTGTATTTTAAAACAGCTATTATCGTTCATAATAATAAGTGCATTATTCTTCACGATATGCATTATATTATCCTTCATTGTGTTTAATTAAAAAATATTAATTAATATAGTATTCAAGGGCTGTCCTATAACGGGCGCTAAAAACGTGCATTTGACGGTTTCTGTTACAATTATTTTGAAGGCGATTGATACTTAAAGAGCGTTGTCATGTCAGTAATCAGATATGATTACCGACACCCTCGGGTACACGATGTGGTGCAGGTGCGGCGTGCAGGCCCTGCCGGGCGGCTCCTGACTACTGACGCACCAGGGCCCGACTACATTTTCCGCGATACAGTCCGTTTCTCACAATTCCTGAACGATGTTCCCGAGGTAGACATTGCACGAACCCATTATATTTTCAGTTTCTGTATTATTTGTGGACCCGGCCACGTGGTAGGCACGCTGTCGCGCTACTCGGGAGTATCTAATTATTAACAATTTTTAAATTTTAAATATATTTATATAAACTATTACGAGAAACGTTCGTGTTTAAAAAAAATTCACAACGTAATGTTTATTTAGTAATAATAACAATTGATATATAAGATGGATTTTAAAAATTATACGGTTTTTAAATTAGACTTTATTGAGATACATATTTTTATTGTGACAGAAGTGAATATATAATAATATAACATGAGATACAATTTATACTCGTAGTTTATTGTGTGTGATGGATGTTACTCCACCTCTGATATATGCAGCATTGTCCTGGCTATTTTGCTAGACTGCCGTCTGTGTTAAAAAGTAGCCAGTTTTTTTGGTGCTGTTGTGGTGTTATTTAATTCAAGAAAGATAAAGATAGAAATAGAGGTAATGCAGAACTAGTGAATTATTAGTGTAGACACTGTATAATAATTATGTTAGAATATTGGATAGCGATGCTTCTGATTGATCTCTACCCAATTGGATCACATATTGGGTCCATATTTGTGTAATCTTATTGGAAGAGAACGATTTTGATTTCGTATTCATGAAATAGGACAAATAAGTATTTAGAAAACTTGATTGTTATATACATTTTGTGGTTTTACATATTTAGAAAACATTAACAATATATGTGTAAGTTTTCTAAACATGGAGGAAATAGTGGAAAATAGATTGATCCTGAGGGCGATTGCGAACAGACGCAGAAAATGTTTTGGTCATAATATACTGCCAGAATGAAGAAATATGAAGAATTCTTTTTATAATAGTGATCAATTATTAAAAGATATTGATTATTAAATATTTGCATCGTGCTCCGCGTAGGGCCGACGAGCCGCGCGGCTCTCCACCGGATCCAATATAAAGGCAAGCTGGAACACCATCCAGCGTGAGTGATCTGTGCTGCTGTTCCTGCTAAACCTTCACCATGGTGAGCTCTCGTTCTGCGATTTGTGCTTTCTATCGGTGTGATTAGTGATTCTTCGTCGGGTCTCTGCGATCTGGACACGGAGCGAGTGTGATGTGTCGGCCACGTCTTCTTGTATCGGGATGTAGATAGTATCATCGATAACAGATAATCTGTAGAAACAATCAAATGTCGTTTTGATGATTAGTGTTTTATAGTTTGGAATTAAAAATTTGGATATAGTCTTTGAGTGTCGTCAATTACGTTAGTGAATATACACCACAGTTCCCGACGGCATTTGTTCCAAAATTTCTGACGGATTTATGCTCCAAAGTTTCTGACGGCATTACGCTCCAAGACTCTAAAATTCTTGACGGCGTCTGAGGTTGACATCGGTCCTCGAAAATTGATAAAAAAAAAAAATTCCGTTAAATAAAAAAAATATATACACAATAGATTACACAAGTTAATGTGGTATTTTTTTCTATCTCTTCATTATGGTAACAGTATTTTTAAGGAAATAAATGACCGTTCATCTAAAACGATTAATTAAATTACTTACAATACATTTACAAGACAATGTTAAAATTACAAATCGCGATCTATATAATAAAATAATGACCAGCCTATGTTGTGCTAATCCAATATTTCTAACATTTGTGGTTTCTGTCGTACAAAAACAACATCGCGATAAAGTCGAAAGGTTAAAAAATAATAAGTCCACTTCTGTACGCGTAATATGACTCTGACCTAGTTATGTGCGGAATTAATATCGTTCCCTAAATGTGTACGACCTTGACTTTTTGATATTTGCGAAGATTTGTAAACGCAAATGTAAAATGTGAAAGGAGAACGCGCGCTCGGCCGCTCAGGTTCAACGTGTAAAACATCAGAGTTGTCATATAACCGTTTTTATTTATAAAACAATTTGAAACATTACATAATGAAGCGGGATCTTCGGGACCCACGGCGCGAGGTGTCGGCCCGTAAAGCTAATTGACCTCAAACTCGAACATCTTTCTTCCGTGTGGTTGGCGAAATTTCAACAATCCCGAGCCGCAGTTCATCTCGCGGTGACAGAAAGGTCTAAAAATATTCTCGATGTCCTTCCGAGCATCGGCGGTGTCCGCTGCGGGCCGCGCGACCTCGCCTGGATCTGGACAGAAGAGAGCCGAGGGCGATCTGTTCCATATTATATTACAAGTCGAGTCTCGTGTCAATTTCGCGAGTCAAGTAGATTAGCAAACGAAAGCTACAATTCTCGGTAATCCCAGATATGACTCTTTATTAGGTAAATATATACTATCCATTAGCAGAGGATCTTATTACGCAATTTACAGAAAAATTTAATGCATTCTCTTCGATCATGACCAGGTATCCTTGATACCTTATCTATGTATGATATAACAGATTTCGTGGACACGACACAGCTAAGTTCGTTAACCAGACTGATTCGTCGTCTTTTTTAAAAATTGTAAAAATTTATTAATTTTAGACCTAGAGATAAAAGTAAAAGACGAAATCTGTCTGATTCTCGTGGCCAGTTTTTTTTAAAGTAAATTTTAATCGATGATATAAATTATTAACTAGCTTTCATTCACGGGTTATAGTATTATTAATTGTGATAACCATTTATTTCAAAGGTAAAAATAGACTTCCTCAATAATTATTATAATAATTAATTACCTCACAATATTATTTTAGAATAATGTAAATGATGATAATTACAGTGTACAACTATATAGATTTTTTGTAGCGCTCTAAAATAGCTAGTGTTTTGTTTCATATATTGTGTGTGAAGAGTTGGCTCGGCGCGGAATCATAAAATCTAATAAATCATCACCTTTGTATTTCAGGACTCCGATGATGAACAGAAGATGGCCATCATGCGCAAGGCCTTCCAGATGTTTGACACCACCAAGTGTGGCTACATTGAGGTCCTGAAGATCTCCACCATCCTCAACACCATGGGACAGCTGTTCGATGACAGCGAGCTGCAGGCGCTTGTCGATGAAAATGATCCCGAAGGTAACAAGAAGATGGTCATCTCGCCAAATCAACCGCACAAGACTATTCGTTTTTCTCTCTGGTGTCATTTGTATTTTGCCAAGTAGTGTTCAATTATGCATTTATTGGCCATGGTATACTACTCACACGCACTCTTGAAATAACGGAGAGCTCGGTCCGATGGCAGGGATGATGGAGCTCTCTAATCTGATTTTTTTACTGCAGACTAGAATTTCCTCCTGCATTCCTTCGTTTATGATTTATTAAAACTGACGTCTTCGCAAACAATTTGTATGTGTCAAAAACAATATTATTCTTAAGCAGAATTTCTTATAAAAATGCGTTATATATCATTTATATCTTATTTATTTATATTTTATTGTTTTAAAAATAAATAAGGACGCGTTACGAATGTAAATTGTGTATTAAATACAACTCATGTTCTCGGGCAATTTCACACGTGATAATTTGTCTATTTTCAACCCTATAAAAAAGTATTTGTAATTATTCTATTTTCAAATTACAAAATCCACGTAAAAATAAATTGCGTACGTGCCGCAACATCTGTGGGCGTCATTTTTGCAGTATACACGGTCTCAATGTATATTAATGTTTATTTTGTGCGCAGAGCTGCTTTAATTATCTGTATCGGAAAGTAGCGAATTCAGAATAGATTGAACAAAATTTGACTCTTTTTGCAATGGGAATATATGTATATTATGTAGTATAATGTTGTATTTCAGTCACGCGGTATATCATTCCGCTCATATTTGAAACAATTTTTGTATTCACAGGTACCGGAAAGGTAAACTTTGACGGATTCTGCAACATCGCTGCCCACTTCCTCGAAGAAGAGGATGCGGAAGCCATGCAACAGGAACTCAAGGAAGCCTTCAGGTAAATTAGATATATATTCAAATCGATCAATAATACATAATTTATCTTATAAAAATCAATTTGAAAATAACTCTTTTGGTATAATCTGTGAAAATAATTGCAAAATCACAAATATGTTACGCAAAAATTAAAAATCACGCTATTCGTTAACAATTTACAATTATATTTGGTCGTTCGTTTAAAGACGACAAAACGCTATACGACAATAAATAAATAAGGATTATTTAGCGAATAAACTGTAATATCAGACTTCTTCGAAAGTTTGATGGAAGATCCAATTTGCGTCATGCAGCATTAGATATTAATATTTGAATACATTGGAGAGTGTAATTTTTTCGTAGCGATGTGAGCGTACCAATGTATATATTTTTCGTATCCAGATTGTACGATCGTGAAGGAAACGGTTACATCACCACCTCCACCTTGAAGGAGATCCTGAAAGCTCTGGACGACAAACTCAGCAGCTCAGATTTGGATGGTATCATCGCTGAGATCGATACTGACGGCTCAGGAACTGTGGACTTTGACGGTAACTAACCAAATTATTGTTCACCTAAACATTCGTGTAATTTTAACACGAGACTTGATATTAATCTTCATTAATATGTTTATTATCTCTGTAGTTCCTACACGCATTTACAAAACCTCACTGCAACACATCTGTGGAGGAAATTTGTATTCTGTCGATTATTTGACAAAAGATAATGTTTCATTATTAATGAGAACACATTCTTATTGTGAAGTTGCCATTATTCAGAACTAACGTCTGTGATAATTTAAATACATATTAAATATATTAATTAGAACGATATACATATAAAAACAATTTTATCTAAAAATATTGTTGTTGCGCTATCGGGATTCGAACCTGGATCGCTTTCATTATCCGACTATGCTACAGCGGCAGTACTTTTGACGACAAATTTTCGAACATCTATCGTTCCATTATTATGCTACCCGGTGCTACTCACGTTTCCAGGTTCGAATCCCGGTAGCGCAACAATAATATATTTCGATAAAATTGATTTTATATGTATGTATATCTTTCTAATTAATACGGTTTAATTTGTATTCAGATAATGTTTCGAAAAATTAAATCCTGCTTTTCGATTTGTTAATTTAAAAGCATTAAAAAAATAATTAAAAGCCTGATATATGGCACTGTTTTCTCCGTATCGCGTGGAAACGTTTCAACGCTCAATTCTTTATATTTGTTAGAACTAAATAAAAAAAATTGTTTATTATAAAAGATAAATAAATAAATAAATTATGAGTTTACCAGAATTCATCGTACCCATCGGTTAGTACTGAATTGTTGTACTCCAAGTGTACTAATAATATATTTCTATTTTTTCAGAGTTCATGGAGATGATGACTGGAGATTAAACATCGCAATAGACATAAATTAAAATCGTATTTTTATATAATTTTCTTAGCACGTATCTGTGTTAGTTCCTTTTTATAAAAGATGAAACAATTTTGTAATAATTAATTAATTTATTAATAAATCTGTAAATATTTTTCAAACCTACAATGTGTGCCGTCATTCTGTATCTATATATTTTACAATATCGTCTGTACTTAGGCGACATAGCTCAGCAAATCTATCTGAAGAAATTGGACATCTTTGACAAGACTAATAATAATTATTATATTAAATCATCACAATGAACTGATAATATATTAATGTATGGGTGGACATAAAGATTAATATGTATATTTTATTATTGACATTTTAAATTGAATTATTAATATTATTTCGATCATTAGCAATCACGTGCTACAATGTAAAATTTACAACGCAACAATGTGTTATCTCCGTCTATCCTAGCATATTCAGTAGTGAGACGTTGCATCAGATTAATCAGGCCTATTCTCAAAATTGTAATATTGAAATAAAGGTGATTGTTACACCAACCCTCAAAAATAGACAGTATGTAAATTAACGTCCGTGTTATATTTGAATGAGAGAGAGGGAGAGAGAGTGAGGGAGTGAGGGAGATAAACGTACCATAATCTGTCAAAACATAAAAATGGCAACAGGATTGGCCGTGATTCTTCACTACGACGCTGCGGATGAGGAAATCAATAGGTAATTTATGGACAAACCTTTTTCTGTGAACTTTGAATACTGTATTAGTACTTATTTTAACCAAAAACTTATATTTTTAGTCGAAACTCGAGAATGGAAAGACGTCGTTTGCGTGATTTGTGCGGTATAGTTGTACCTTATCAAGGCGGTATAGTTGTAAAAATTGCCCATTTGGAATTTCCATCGGGTTGGTCAAATATAACACGGACGTTAATTTACATACTGTCTATTTTTGAGGGTTGGTGTAACAATCACCTTCATTTCAATATTGCAATTTTGAGAATAGGCCTGATTATCACTCAATCCACCACCATTTTCCTTTCGGCACACCTCAGAAGAAGAAATCAAGGAGTGAAAGAGAAATAAAGTAATTTATGATCCCTCAATTAACCCTCTAAAATATCTGCCTGCATTTTGTCTCGAAACTCGCTTAAAGGACAGTGTCGAGTTGCGTGCGGTGCGAGCTGTCATTTGTTGTCTATTATATTTTGTACGCAGATCAGAATGACCACCCGATGTACACCGATCGTTACCACCAAATCAGCGAGCACATACACGCATAGGTGACACGCATGACGGACATATATGTTGTAAGTGTTGTTTATGTAAATGCCTTCGATAACTGGTACCCAAATTTCCGATTAACAATAAGCACACATGATATGTGCAGTGGCGTGCAGTAGGTATAGATTTAGGATATGCTGTTACAAATGATATTATACAATCATATATAATATATGTACTTTCGTTTAACCAACGTCTTTGGATAAAATAAATCCGTCGTTTATACGACCCTATCATGTATTTATTTATAAATTTAGAGTATTGTTAATAGTGTTTTTAAAGTTTAAGTTTTAACGTAAAACAACACTTTCTTACCCATATAAAAAATGTATGGACGTATTTATTTATTGTTTGAAAATACTTCACGTAATAACTATAGGAAATAATTATTTTTATTAAAGGTTAACGTAGGAAATAGTTATGCCAATTGCTTTTTGCACCAAATTTAAAGAACAATCATGAAATCAACAGGTTAAAAACAGTGAATTAGTAAAAGAGGAAGTAGATACTTCAATGATTTGCACGCAGTTGTAATCCTTTCTAATGTTATTCTGTAAATAAACAGCATAGGTAACGACTCCATACAAAACAGATCAACCGAAAGGAATTTTCAATTCAGTAAATAGCCATTTATACGACTTGAGTAATTCACTAGATTAAAAACATAACTGAGTAATGTAAGTAGCACGATATGGCGAATAAAAAAAGAACTGAGTTGCGGTGAGTTTTTAGAACTAAGCAATTAAAGTCTCTACTGGTACACATATCGCACTAATTGCAAAATAACGTTTTCGTTAATGTTAATCCAATTCTTTAATTTATATTTGTTTCCCAGAATTATTAGTAATGCACAGCCTTTTTTGCTTGTACGCACTGCACGCCCCTGGATATATGAACTGCACTAACCTTTTTTTTTGCTATATTTCTGGTCCGATGTTGTTGTTATTTTTTTAGCTGGGATGTAGTGGTGGATATGATGGTTTATTTGGACCTTTGAACTGGTGGAAGTACGTGATGTAATTAAACATCTGTCGTTTACCGTCTTCTTAGGTTTCCGAAAAAAGGGCGGCAATACTCACACGCACACATGTACATTATTATAAACTAGGAAGCCCAGTGGTGCCAATCGAAGTAACAGGGCGCGTAAACAGATGTAAATGGGACATATAAGAAATTTCGTGAAAGTTGTATTCTTATTTTGGAATTGTGAAAGAAACCGACTTTTTCAAATACATGGTTGTATATTTCACCTATGATTACTTGTCGTAGTAATTCTCCATATTTTTTAAAGTATTTTAAATGTTTTGAGAACAAAAACCAGATGCCAAAGACAACATTATTTTTTTGGTATATTTTTCGAGAGTCAGTCAAGAGATCTTGCAGAGGTTTATTTTAGCTTCGTTATTAAATAATTTTCATAGTCGAGCAGGTGATTGACGGCGCTTGAAAAGCTTTTAAATGATCTGAAACAATGTGAAGAATTCAAAACATTAATGAAAGCTCTAGATATAGAATGCTATAAACGCCATTTTTTTATTTTCGGGAGACGAAACCACGTAACACTGACCCATTTCCAGAAATAGTCTATCTGTGACCACTTGTACAAAAGACAAATTAATTAAATGTGTCTATTTAATTTTAGAATTTAAATTGACATTACATACATGGTATGCAAGCAATCTAAATTATATTTTAAACTGGTCACTGGTAAAAAAATACAATTTCTGTACACCGGCTTCTGTAGGCGTTGACAGGAAAAATGATGAAACTGATACATTGCATCGGAATTAAGTATCAACTAAGTGGAATGTGACCTTTTTATTTTATTTTCATTTTTAAAATAAAAAACTATTCTTATTTTCTAAATTATACGTCATATAAGAAATTTTACTTTATTCCCCGTACCCCTTGGTTCACCAAAATCACTATATCAAATATCTCTAGAGTGAGAATTGAGCATTGTTGAGGAGGAAACCCTTGACCATATCTTTTTTGCCTGTCCATTGCGGATCACAGGTTTTTTTACAGTAATCTCGTGAGTGGTAATTTTCAACTCCTTGTTAACTTGGGTCATCTTTTTTCCCTTAACTCGCCACATTTAATCTATATAGTAGCAAATTTTTTGTACGACAATGGTGACTTGTAATATAATATTTCCTATTTTATAATATTATTTTTTCTATAAATTAAAGTCTTGAAGGGTGGATTGCATATTTAAAAGAAGATATTTTACAACTTCATTTGAATTATTTAACTAAATTATACTTTTATTTGATTTACCTACTTTCACATATTTTATTAATCACAACAATAACTTTAATACAAAATCATGTTTCTTTGTTTTGTTGTACTGAATATGTCGATAAGTGGTAGGGCGTACATTATATCATATATTAAAAATATTTTTTAAACACAGCGAAATTGTCCACAATATATGGTCTAACGGTAAATACTGAAGCTTTCTTCCCGATAGCCCTGGACTTCATGATGTTGCGGGATAGTGTTTCAATATTTCAATTCAATCTAGAGCGTCATTCTCCGAAGATTTTGAAACGCATTACATATTCCAGTCAGTTTTTAATTACCAGAGTATTATTAACGCTGCGTTTAAATGAAAAACTGAAAAACTTTTTTTTTGAACTAATATTTAAGATTAATCCCAGAACGTAAGCGAAATACGATAGATTCTGCGAAAAATGTAACAATTAAAAAAAAAAATTACATTAAGAAATATAATTAATTATATTACGTTTTGAAATAACTCGTGTTCTCATTTTTTTTGGGCCACCTTGTAAATGCAACGGGTTACTTTTGTAATATTGAAATTGATTATTTTCTTTTACATTTTGGCAAAAATATTTTGTACTATATACGGTAATATTATATATGAATAATAGTATCATATACATTTTCGAATATTGAGTGGGTGAGTTATATTTTCAATTTGGAACCCTGGAAAGAAGCGTAGGATTAGGATAAAATGTACAGCGTTTAATCATCTGTGCTTTCACATTCCTTTGGGGATTTTGGTGTGCTGGAGTGTATTAAATAATTAAAACATTTTTAAAAAGGACTTATATAATAAAATCTATTTCTTCTCTACGTGTAATATATTATTATATAAAAAAAACAAATTGCACAATATATGTGATATATGTACAGTTTTATGGCACATACAATACATTTTATTTGGTAGTTTTGATCGCGATAGACTATGAATAAATATCAAAATATGGCACAAGTTTATTAAACTCATTAATATTTGGTTTCACTGACTCGGACATTCATTTCACAAAATATTGATAAAATGGAGACATAAATTAACATGTAACACTATGAAGTTTCTTAAACGTAAATTAGAGGCAGTCTTTTGATCGATTGTGTATCATGAAAATTTGATGGTAAACGCCGTAACCGATATGTATAGTAACACGATGATGAGATGTATAGTGAGAAGAGATACGCGAGCGCTGGACGCCCCGGAGGGCAGGGTGTGGACCTCCGTCGCCACGGTCAGCGAGCTCAGGCTCAGCTCGCTGGCGATCCTCGCGCTGTGCCTCCTGACGAGGCTCGATAGCTTCTCAGCCTCCCTGACGCAGGCCTCGATCTGTAAGTCGGACGCTTTTTTTTCACTACTTTGCACCATAATAAAAATGTCTAGTTCGACCGTGAGGTATCCTCTCACGACGCATTCGGCAACACGCACGTGTCTTTGGAGGGAATTCAGCACCGATTTCAGGGTGAGGGCCGTCAGCGAGCTTCCCCTGAGGGCGTACAGGGCCCTGTCGATCTGCTTCCTGGAGTAGAGCAGCTTGACGGCTCCCCCGCAGACCGGGCAGCAGGCCCCGGGCGGAGTGTAGCCCAGGCAGTCGGGCCTCGCGAGGGGAGGGCACGACACCCGCTCCAGGACGCACTTGTCGCTCATGGAGGGGCTGATGAGTCCCGCGGCCACGCAGGGCCCGGGGTAGTCCGCGCTGACGAAATCAGCCCAGGCCGCACATTCCGAGGTGTAGGTGTTTCCATTTATTCCGCAAACAATGCCGTCCTGTTGATTAAATATTTATCGTATTACAATTTTTTAAAATTGAAAGTGAAATTTTCTCAATCAGATGTGCGAGTTTATCTTCAGATCAAAATCTCAACACGTTTACACGGCGCTGGATTATATTTCAACCAAATCTCCCAGACTTATCTCGTAACCTGACATAAAAATAATAATGTTAAATAGAAATAATAATGGGAAAGATTTAACAAAAAGAAATCTAAGATCACTTGAATACATAATAATGATATTTCTAAAAATTATCAATTATTAATAACTATGATATATCACGCTGTTTGTCAGCTGCGTCAACTAAAGACGGGTGGTATTTTTCAGTTTGTGGCGAACGCCTGACGCCATCTGTGCGCGGCTCGGCAAAGCGGATATGCGAACAAATTATGAATAGAAGCAGTCATGGCAACCATTTTACAACCAGCCACGTGGACTTTGAGCTCTGTGAAATAACCTCATCATACAGTTTGCATTTAACCATCTACTAATTATATCATCTTACTTAATGTTATCATAATCGCAACTCAACCAAAACCGCCGTAAATGTAGTATATACATGCTGCTGCATCCACAATCAGTAAGCGTCTTATTTCACATACACCTTTATTCTCCTGGTCCGAAGCTCGGGGCGAGATACTCGAATATTAAATTACAGAAGGTCGTGGAAGGCGCCTGGGCATTTCCGACATACCTCCAGGCGAGACCTTCTTACAAGTTCAAACATTATTTGCGATGGATAGTCAGCTCACCCGCAAACACTTGGTGAGGCACTTCCCCGTGTAGGCGAGCTGCTTCCCGGCGGCGAGCAGGCGGCAGGGCGAGGAGTGCGTGCGGCCGTCGGAGTCGCACACGGGCTCGGCCGGCTGCACGGCGCACGACGAGGAGTTCACTGAAATAGATCACCGCACATCACTGACAGGCCAGACACACTGAGATTCTCGACTCGTGACAGGAATCGACTTCTTGAAGGAACGACACGTGCAATTATTTCCATTGTCAAGAATTGATGGAGTTTTTTGGTGTTAGAGAAATACAAAGACCCTTAATTTATCAGTGGCTATCCGTGCCACACCTTAATATTTTATGGACATTATAGTTGTATTATTCAAGGTGCTTCTAGTTTCTTGCCCGTGACGCCCTTGAGTGGTTGAAGACAACCATGAGTGGTTGAAGACAACTTTTTGTAGTCGTTCGTCTACAAACCAGTACATCAAACGTCAAACGTCAGTCCATTGACCGTTGAAGTTCCGTACGTTAGTTGGGTGAATTTGTATCTACCTAGCAACAGTTAAAACGGAATAAATATTGTTACGTTGAGATGCATGCGTCCCCGTGTGTAAGCCCACAAAAACAATAAAATGTAAAATGTCACGCTGTCTGTGGAGCCCACCGTAGTCGAGTCAGCCGATGCCCGTTGCCCGGCGAATTATCTATTGAAGAGGAGAAGACGAAAAATGGAAGGCGAGTCTTGTACGCGATCCAAAACGAGATGCCAGACATCTCCGGTTCTACTTTTGCTATTTTGGCGCTGGAAAATTCTGGGATGGCGGTGTTTTCTGGGGAGAACTAAATTCTGAGTTCCGAGTTCAGCGAGATGATTCTCACTGGGCCTCGTCAGCTCGGATTCCCTGGACATCCGATGCGTGCAAGAAGTCAAGAACAAGAAGAAAAGACAGTTGAAACAGTTAAACATGGGCATGAGCAATAGGAAAACTGTGTATGTCAAGATGGCGTGGGTAGTCATGAAAAATTTAATTGTAATTATAGTTTATAATGTTAACAAAAATTGGTGTCATTGTGCTTTCACCCTCCCCTGTAGACCCATAGACATTACCCAGCGATAAGCCAAAATTTTGTAAGTACCGATTGAAACTAGACCAGTGGCGTGGAGCTCGGGGCCTGGCGTTCTATCCATGAAGGATGTCCGGTCAGCCCGAGCTGTACGTGACAATGTATTTTAAAGTCTTAACTTAATCTAACTTTTCAGAAATAATGTTTGTACGTATTTATCAAATCAAACTAAACTAAATATAATCTTCACTCCTATTAAATCACGCCCGGGACGCAGAAGTGCCGAGGCTGTAAACTAACAATTGTAGATGTGTATATTTACCGCACACGTGCTGAGGACACGGCCGATGCATCAATGACAGGCACACCGTTGGCGTCGGGAGACAGGTCGAGTTGGCGGGACACGGCGACGTCTCACACGGCTTCTTGGAAGAACAAGATCCGAATTCTATATCGGCATCTCCGAGACCAGCACACCTGATAAAGCAAACAAGTATTGATGTAAAGAAAATAAATCACTTCGACGAAATGGGATAGTCGTTAGATCAGTCCTTAGGCTTTTGCTTACTTTTGTAAGAGGACAATTTAAATGAGCAATATATAAAATAAAATACACATTTATTGTGCTTACACGCCTCGTTACTTCGATTGGCACCACTGGGTTTCCTGGTTTATAATAATGCACACGTGTGTGTGAGAGTATTGCCGCCCTTTTTCGGAAGCTAAGAAGACGGTGACCGACAGGCGTTATTCTTGTTACATCCCGCGCTTCGACCAGTCCAGCGGTCCAAAATTAAAAAGGTTAGTACACTTCATATGTGTGCTTATTGTTAATCGAAAACCTGGGAACCAGCTATCGAAGGAGTTTATGTTAACATATTCTAAGCATTTTATTAAATATATCGCACACCTAAATCAAAACTAAGACAACTCAAAAGTCATTTTTTAGTAGACAAAAAAATAAATATATTTTTCTCCTTTTTTTTGTTTTAAAGTTATGAAACTAAATAACATTTTAGGTTGAGAAGTTAGTTGCGTGTATGATAGCATATCCGAATACAATAATAACTCATAATTCTTGTTTTTTTTAATCGTCTTAGTTTTGATCTGGGTGTTCAATATGTGAATTATAAAAAAATTATAATATTTTGTTGATGGACAAATAGGTTTGGTTAGGTTAGGTTAGGTTAGTTTAGGATAGGTTAGATATTTTTTAATATTATAATGTATAAACAATTCAATTTATGGAACAAAGTATTTATTTGAATGCACATATGTATTAAAATAACTCCCTGTTAAATCGTACCTCTTTTGTAATACAAGGGGTAGAAGTGAGTTGCGTAATGCATGACAAACTAGGACATAAATAAGTAAGAATGATTACTTCATTTTCATCTAAATTAAAATTTACATTTTTATGCTCTCGATTGAATAATTATTTTAAATTTATACTAGAATTTTGTTTATGGCTTTATTTTTGTTCAGTTTTTCCGAAAGAGGTTAGATTTTTCAAAATCTGTTCAATGCTCAAAGGCAACAGTGCCGTTTCTACCTTAAGGCAAGACTAGGCGGCCTCCTGGTGCGGCGGCAAAATTTTAAGGGATGCAAAAAGATGGCAAATCAAACAGCAAGAAATAGAGCAAATTAGTAGAAGAAACTTGTAATATGGCTCAGTATATTATTACAAATCAATTTGATCAGCAAACTGCTGCTGCTGCAAGAGAAGCACTTTACTCTTGAGAAAACAATTAGTGAGCTTAAAAATACAGAGGAGTATTTATAAAATATGAGGAGTGGCATGGAATTTGAGAGAGTTTTGGTTAGTGCTCGAGAGCTAGCTGAAAAAATCAATATTAAGTCGATTTTTCAGCCAGAGAAAGAAAGTTGTTCTCTTACGAATCAGAAGATGAACCCATCGCTGAAGCCAAAGAGAAGTTCAGAGTAAATTACTGTTATTTTGCAATATTGGACACGGCAAATAGTTCTGTAAAAGTGGAACGACATTGCAAGATTATTTGGTTTTCTATACAATATAAGTGACCTCAAGATGAAAACTTCCAAAGAACTCGTGGATTGTGTATAAAACAGTAAAAATCTCTAACACGGCGTAGCTCTGGAGAAATCCAATATTTTCTAAAGGACATTGACGCTGCGGCTATCAGCCCTGAATATTCAGGAATAAGTCATCGGTACAAAGAAATGCGAAACCCGAATATGTGCTGAACATAAAGAGTTAGAAAATGATTTTCCTAATTTGTTCGTAGCTCTTCATATCCTTTTGAGTTTACCCGATATCAGTGCGGAGAAAAACTGAAATTAATAATAACCTATCTGCGCAGTTTAATGAGCCAGGAGAAACTCGTGGGACTAGCCACAGTTTCAGACATGCCTTACCAGCTTGACATTAGAGATCTTATTAAAAACTTTGCTGAAACAAAGGCAAGGAAGGTACCGTTGGATTAAAAGGAAGAACCCAAAACACTATTGAAGTTAGAAGAGAAAAATTTAAAAACAAAATAAAATAACTATGAGAACTGTCACTTTGGACATGTACGTGTGCGGGTGTGTGTCAGGAGGGTGAGTAAATGAGTGGTGGGGAACAAGGATTATGAGAGGTCGTCTCTGGGAGAACGGATCCCTTTCCTTCGCCACTTCTCCTTAATTGTTACCTGGACCCTGAGTTATTATTACAAGGAACTGAACCCTAGTAACTCGACAGTATAGAGAGAATAGAACACTGAGGGAATCTAAAGTTACCACAATAATATTAAGAGTGCTTATTTAGTTATTTAATGTTTGATGTGTTTTATTCGTTAATTTTGAATGCAAGTTATTTTATATTTGATAGTGAATTAATTGTTCTAGCCTGGATGATAAGGGGGAGATAGTAATGATAGTAAAAGGGAGGGGGCGGAATTTTTTAATTCTCGTCTAGCGCGGCAAAACTCCTAGAAACGGCCCTGAAAGTAAATCTGACAAGGGATGGAAATGGATTGAGCGGGGGATGTGATTTCTTGTAGAAGGTGCCGCCAAAGAATTTTCGCCTCAATAATCTGTAGTATCTATGTAAAATGGGATTAATTAAGGTGATGCACAGAAATACGAACTTGGCAAGGCACGAGTTGGGGTACGTGTTCCCGTTGGTTCCGCACACTGGCACGTGGTGCGTGGGGCAGTTGCAGGGCAGCAGCGTGTTGATCAGCCCCCTCCCCCTGCCCTCCGTGGCGCACTGCTTCTTGCTGCAGACTATCTCGCCGGCGTAGCACGAGCACACATTGCACTCCATGTAAAATATTGATCCTGAAAAACAACGATAGACCTTTAAGAGATTGTACACTGTCTCTGAGATATGGATTGATTGGAGACAGATTTCGTGGCCCCCGTGTGCACAGCGTACGCTCATCGCGCATACGTCAAATATCATTATTGTACGTCAGTTAGCTGAATAAATGTTTTTAATTTAATTTAGCGGTGGGCTGGAGAGGGATCGGAGGGGCTCGCGCGAGTTCGTTGGTAAATTTAACTTAGGCTTAATTAATTCTCATATCAAATCAGTACCTAACTGCAATTTCTATAGATGGTTTAAATATATTATTGTCTTTGATGATTCTTTTAAATACATTTATTTCGGGTGCATAATAAAAGAGACTTAGCCGTTTTTTTGTCTATAGTTTAATAATATTTTAAAACGCCGATGAAATATTGTATGTACTGCTTCCAGATGTTCAACGCAACATTTTTGTGAATGATGCTTTGAACGATTATCCTTCACACTTCACACGTGCACATTATTTTCCCTTTACCGTAATTGTGCACAGTTTTGAGGACAGTTTCTTATAATTATTATATACTTTGTACCATCATATATTGAGGAGAACTTCAGTTTCAATCCAGTGTTCTGTTTTGACACATGGAATTGGAGCGAAAAGAATAGTACCTATTTCTGCGTCAATTTTGGAACAACTGCGTGCAAATCATTTAAGTGTCTACTTCTTCTTTTAATAATTTGCAAATTTTACTATCTTACTGTTTTTAACCGGTTGATTTCGAGATTGTTCTTTAAATTTGGTGCATGGATTGGTTTTTGATTTGAGAAAAAGAAAACAATTGGCAGGACCTTTAATAAAAATAATTATTTCTTATAGTTATTACGTTAAGGATTTTAAAACAAGAAATTAATCATGTTCAGTCATAGAAAGTATTCTTAAAAAGTCCATTCATTTTTTATATGGATAAGAAAGTATTATTTCACGATAAAACTTAAACTTTAAAAACACTATTAAATATATACTCTAAAATTATAAATAAATACACGGTAGGATCGTATAAACAACGAAAGTACATATATTGTATTACATATATTAGATATGATTATGTAATATCATTGGTAACAGCATAACCTAAATCTATACCAACTGCACGCCACTGAATATAAGTATATTAAGTAACATTCGATTGCTTTAATTATATAAGAATGCTTATATTAATGTTTAATAACTTATGCTAACTTTTCAGAATAGATAAATGTACGGATTTACGATGGTTTTAAGTAACGTTCGCTGTTAGATCGAACGTCGTGCGTCAATCTCAAGCTGATCTTTGTGTCGATCTCCAGATCAAAATCTCAACACGTGTACATGGTATTGAGATGTATCTCAACTGAATCAAATGAATTTTTAACTCTCTCTCTCTCAAATGAAAACTGTCTCAAATGAAATTTGAACTCTCTCTCTCTCAAATGAAAACTGTCTCAAATGAAATTTTAATAAATTACCGTGCTGAATATTTTTATTTGCCAACACGCAGTTGTCGTAGGAAAAGCACGGTAGGGGTTGGCACTTGTCGATGACTCCCTTCCCGGAGCACTGGCATATCTTCAGGCAGCCCTTCTGGGAGCTGGATATGGGGATGCGCACGTAAGCTCCTTCCGGCACCAGAAACTGGCTCGCGTCCCCTAGAGTGCGAAAAATAAAACAGGTAAAATTATGAAATACCTGAAATACAATTGTTTGGGACATATTTGTTCTTGAGCGAGAATGATGTACTGTGCCTTCCACCTCCCCCCCCCCTTCCTCACCGGCCAGGGCCCAGTCGATCGGTGGCCCTGAACCGGTACGGTTACAAAGGTTTTCGCAGTGTAAAATAGAGTGAGAAGTGTGTTTGCCTGAATCAATCGAGACCCTGAACGGAGATAGTGTAAAACTCTAAATTACAGTCCACATTGGAGGTGCCAGGAGAACGGATTGTGGTGAGTGGAACTTCCTTCCGAATCCTGTTTCTTCCGGCATCTATGCCATCACGCAACAACAATTAAATTACAAGAACATCGGTACCGGAAAAATAATATTTATTTTAATATTCATTTACTCCATTTCATCGCACAATTTATGAAATAAAATTAAAGGAATGAATTAAAATTTCATAATGTGAGTATTTTTTAATATTTCCGCTATAGATGTATGATAATTTTTCGCCAACTTTTACTGCTCAAAAGGGATGTTATTTTGTATTGGTAAATGTACCTAATACAACACAAATATCTGATAAATAAGTTGTTGGAAATTCACATGAACGTGATGATCCATTGCGTCACAACCCCTCACAATTATACCATATTAATTTGAAGTATCCTATATCCAGCTCCGGCGCCAGACTTTTTGCCCCCACATACAAGATTGTTTTTTTCCGCCCTAGTAACTTAAGTGAAGATGATATTTTCAATTTTTTTCCATGTTCGATCTAGGTTCGAATCTCGGTGGCGCAACAATATTTTTCGATAAAATTGATTTTATATGTATATCTTTCTAATTAATACATTTAATATGTATTTAAAATATCACAGACCTATGTTCTGAATAATTACAACTTCACAATAAGAATGTGTTCTTCTAATAACATAAAATATGTTTAATTTTATGGATTATCTATGATGGATATCTGTCACTTTAATGGTGAAATTTTTTCGTATTATGTGTATAATGTATATTAAACAACGAGATCGTCATCGGACGAACTCTCATAACTAAAATAGCGGAATATTGAATGATTAATTGTCTAATACTGTAACTGTCAAAGTATTAATGTGTCAGATGACTTTTGGAACAGCTGTCAAGAGTCCGCCATATTTAACAATCGATTCTCGTTTTTACTATCGGATATCGCAGAATAAAATGAGTTTACTACGGGATGTACATTCAAGAAGTAAATATATTTTTTTACTTTAGTAACTTTTTTTTTACTATAGTTCTTACCAAGTGGACAGCCATTGGTGCAAGTGTAGGCGTTACACGGCCGGCCGTGCGGGCAGTTCCTGTTGACGGTGCACACCTGGGTCACGGCGCACGGGTCACCCTTGCAGGGGGTCGACACTTGCTCGTACGGCTCGGTATAAGGGTTGTCGCCTGAAACAACATGTAAATTATGCATGCTTGCGATTGTGAAGACTTAAATTGCTAATCTCGACTCACCGGTGTGAGTGTGATTGGTAATCGATTTCAATCAGTGATTGTAAACTGTGACTGTGATTACTGTTTTAAAACACTACCACGGAAATTAATTAACATGAAAGTAATACCCAAATGGTTTTCAATTATACTATTGTATTTCGAATTAATTTTTTTCTTACTAATAATTAATGCACAGCTTCCTAATATAAATAATTTAATAAAAATCAAAACTAAATACTTCACATCGCGAACAAAGTAAATTATGTAATAAATTAGATATGTATTTCAGTTGATAATATTTTCAAATATGAATTAAATGTATTAATTATAAAGATATACATACAAAATCAATATTATCGAAAAATAAAAACATTGTTGTTGCGCTACCGGGATTCGAACCTGGATCTCTTCCCTAACCGGGGGAGGTGCTTTATCCAACTAAGCTACAGCGGCACTATTTTTATCGACAATTTTTCGACCTTATATGTTACCTTTTTGATATCAATACATTTAATCGTTCCATCATTTGAAAGAGCCATCTACCTTATTTTTACAGAATCTCAAATACCTTTGAGTGAATCTGATAGTAGACGCTAGAGTTATTAATTCATTTTTATTAAATTTTGGACACATTGATACAACTTTATTATTTTTAGGAGAACACATTCTTATTGTGAAGTTGTAATTATTCAGAACATAGTTCTGTGATCTTAGTTCTGAATAATTACAACTTCACAATAAGAATGTGTTCTCCTAAAGATAATATTTTCATATAAAAATCACGATATTTTTTGTTACTCCATCACTGTTAGTGATTGTGAGCTTGAGATATCAGTGATTGACTCACAGTTCGTGATTTTGAACTCGTCAGAAGTTAGAAAATAAACTGGCTTTTTATTACAGTAAAGGCGGTACTTTGTATCTCTCATTAGTTAAAAATGAGTTTTAATGTCTACGTACATTTTGATGAAGGTTCTTGCATCATTGGTGAGTTTTGCTCAGCTTTTTGACAAGGAAGTATGAGGAAAACGCAAACCCTGGCATCCGAAAACGAAAACGAAAACGAAAACATGAAAAGAAGCTATTTTCTTGGGTTATCACGTAGGCCGCGACTGAGATGTTAAATGTTTTGCCGAGTTTTGTGTATATTTTTTCTGGTGACCTTTCTTTCTAAGATTCAGATTCTATAGTCTCTCAAAACCCCGCTCAAAAAGTAAAAAGTTAGCAATTTACAAAAAAAAAAGGTATCCGAAAAGTTCACCGACAACAATTCACCGATTCGCAATTCGTCGAAAGGATAATTCACCGATTCTACAAATGATCACCGATGTTTTATTTATTTAAATATATTATTACGATATAAAAATATATATTTAGAAATAACATAGACTAGGACACGTCTCCGGACGGCGCCTTTATTTTGTCCCATTACACAAAGCTACACTACTGGTACTTTGTATTGCAATTATATAATAATAATAATATTTTATTTATTTAATGTTTACTTTATATATAATTTACATTATTTATATATAATAATCATTTCTGATGAGTACATGCATATTTTTTTTCCTGTATGTACTTTAGTAGAAGATGACATATTTCATTTAGCCCTTTAATGGCCAATCGTTCGCGATAAAAAAATCCAACATAAATTTATATATGCAAAAATGACAATTGACGGAGATAAAACATTTCTTTTACAGGTATAGTTGGTAAATAAATGTTTTGCATTAGTCATACGAGAGTGCTGCAATGTGATTATTTTCACTACTTAACTTTACCGATCCTAAAACGCTGGCATAACATTTCTTAGCTTTGTTTAATATCCTATCTCAAAACCGTGTTTCATTAAGAACAGAGAACTTATTCCATTTTGTTCTATTTTTTGACAGAACATTAGCACAATTTCAAAAATAATAATGCCATTCATTATTCATTTCACCAATTTTCGTCGCATATTTTGTTACTTAAAAAAAAAAACGATTCTCTTTATGACACGAAAAAGATTATTGTGCTTAACCTTTACCATACCATGATATAAAATACCCAAACGCAGCCATGCTGTCAACTCGTGTTACCGTAAATAACAGTTAGAAAAAATGTTTTTATTAGTTTAAATGGCTTTAATGGCACGAATTTACTCTAAATATTGAGCATTCAATTTTGAAAAAATGATTAATAACATAATTTAGAGCATTTATTATGTTCTATACAATGTATCTTTCCTTCTTATCTCTTTTCGTTTAATTTGTAAGAAAGAGACAATTATATTTGTATGTTTGTTGTTCTTTTCACTGTGAAAATAGTGTGTGATCTCTGTCTTTCATGTCACAAATAGTATTTTTACCAACGTATTAATTTTACAACGGATTGAATGGAAAAAATAATTGTTTTGTACGATTCCCTTTTCATAATTGGTTTTTCCCTAGTCATTCCTGAGCGCTAATATTTTCTTTAGGATTATATAAAATATGAATTTTATGTTGCATGCATTTACCGAAATATTTGCGGTTTAATATGATGGTTGACCTGTGTTACTGCATGGTTTGGGAAAGGTTAAAAAAGTTTACCGCGTTTTATGGTTTTTAATAAATACTTCATCTGCGATCATTTGTAGAATCGGTGAATTTACCTTACGACGAATTGCAGGTCGGTAAATTTACCAGTAGGTGAATTGCAGGTCGGTAAATTTTCCAGTTGGTGAATTGCAGGTCGGTAAATTTACCAGTTGGTTAATTACGGTCGGTGAACTTTCCTAGATCCATTTTGTACTATATTTTTGGGAAAGACGAGATGGAACTTTTGTCTAGAATCTAAAGAGTATGAAGAGAATGAAAAAATTATCAACCATGATAATGACAGTCGAGAATTACGAAATGAAGAAGACACCGCGGCGGGGTACGTACTGGGTTCCATGAACTTCTGCAGCGAGATGCACGGCGTGTCCGGGTCCTCCGGAGACAGACTGGCGCACAGCGTGGCCGCGTTGTGGTCGCCCTGCACGCGCGCCCAGTCCGCGCAGCGAGACAGCACGGAGAAGCAGTCCTCGCGGCAGATGCGGTTGGCGTGCTCCTGGCGCGAGCACGGCTTGATCTGTAGCGTGCACGCCACGGCGCGCCACACGTCCGGCGCGCAGCGGGAGCTGTTGCGCACGGGCAGCCGCAGCCCGGGCAGGTCCAGGAACCTGGCGTGACCAGAACACATTGTATAAAAAGTCAAGAACGCAGATGAAGCCGACAGCCAATAGCGCCAATGGCCAAAACGAATGTGTACTCTGCCACAATACAACTTAACTTAACCAATTATCGCAGACAAATATACAATCAGACATATACGCAAGCAAAGGCAAAGCCTGAGTGCTAGGATATATTAATTAATTATATTTTTAACTATTTTTAATTTAAACACCGTATACCTTCTTGGGTGTCGGTTGATTATACAATCATTTAAAATATTTAAAAATACTATTACACAAAGTTTCCATTTAATCTTACCTACAACAACACTGTATATCATCCAAGATGACTGACGCTCCGTCCATTGGTAAAAAAAACAATGTACAGTGTTGTAGCAGGAGGTAGTGTAAATTAGTGATCAAAATGTCAAATAAATTCAATTATTCAGAGGGGCATAAAATAATGTATGTTTAAGTTTACGTATTATTTATTTTGGTAATAAAAATATTGAAATTAAATAAAGTATTATCTAATGATTGCGAACCACAGAGCGATAAATTAGATAAAAATATCCATAGGAATATTTATTTGATGCATTTGTGGAGCATAGATGGAGACGTCTATAGACGCGACGAATAATCATAAAATATGCTTAATTTTATGCATTGTCTATGGATTTTTCGCCTAGGCGTTCGATATCTGTCACTTGATTTTTTTTTTTGTGTTATGTGTAATAACGAGATCATCATCGGACGAACTGTCATCACTAAAATAGCGGAATATTGAATGATTAATTGTCGAATTGTCCTATACTGCAACTGTCAAAGTATCAATGTGTCGGATGACTTTTGGAACAGCTGTCAAGAGTCCGCCATATTTAACAATCGATTCTCGCTTTTACTATCGGATATCGCCGAGTAAAATGAGTTTACTACGGGATGTACTTTCAAGAAGTAAATATTTATCTACCAACGATTCCTTTTTCCCGTTTTCACAAAAAAAAAAAAACTTTTGTAACTTTTTCTAATCACTCAACCGGTCCTGTGTGTCGATCCTTCTATATTAATAATAATATTCTAACATAATTATTATACAGTGTCTACACTAATAATTCACTACTTCTACATTTCGTCTATTTCTATTTTTATTCCTGTCCAATCTATATCTTTCTCGAATTAAATAACACCACAACAGCGCAAAAAAAACTGGCTACTTTAACACAGACGGTAGTGTAGCAAAGTAGCCAGGACAATGCTGTATATATCATACGTGGAGTATACTCCACCCCACACAATAAACTACGAGTATATATTTAATTGCAATATAATCTTATCTTATATTCACCTCTGTTACAACAAAAACATATATGTCAATAAATTCTAATAAATAAGTAAAATAAAACAATTTAAATAATTCTGATAGTATGATAAACGTGTGTTACGTATTTATTTAAAAATAATAGTGCCCCATGGCTTATTTGATGAATGTAGAATCAGCTGTTCGCAAAAAAAATCTAATAACAGCATCGAGGCTTATTAGCAGATCAACAGCCGCGAAGGGATTAAGTATTAACAGCTGACCCTTGTGCCTGCCACAGTGCCACGTCGTACTGCGCCGCCGTGTCTGCCAGGGGGTTGCAGGAGCGGAACAGTTCGGTCGGCCTGTTGTTGAAATTGGTGCAGTAGGACAACCCCTCGCAGCCCAGCTCGCAAGGCTCTTCCACTGCCGAGACGAAATAAGATATGAAAAAAAAAATATATAGTTTTAATGGACAATTACATTACGTGCTGCATATTAATAAGATGCTGTATTTATATTTATTTAGAAGAAGTAAGGAGATAAAAAAAATAATGTAATTTTGTTGCTGGTCGGTTTTTAGTGTCACGTTACACCGGCCTTGGTGATGGCCAGTTGACGATCCCACCACTACACAGAAACTTTTTTAAAAGCTGGTGCTCCCGTATCAGTTTCTCTCAACAAAAGCAACTTGATATTTTTTTCGCAGCTACATTTACGTCGTTTATTGCACGAGTAAGGTAATTAAAGCTTTGATTGGTTGTTACGTATACAGTTACATGTAGGTAATACGTGATAATTTACAGATCATATAAGATACTCGCAACAGAGAGGACAGTTATGGCGTGTGGTCAGAAAGTAAGCAAGAAATATCCGTAATTATATTCCATCGAACATACATCAGTGCGGCGTGACAGAATACCCTCCCAATGAAAATAGCGATTTGATAACGGTCATAGAAATGTGCACTACGACAAACACCGACCCACGGTAGAATAACCCAGAAAAAATTATCTTATTAACCTAGACCAGTGATGGGGAACCGCGCGCTT
The DNA here is from genome assembly GCA_031772225.1 of Eubasilissa splendida. Classification (NCBI taxonomy): domain Eukaryota; kingdom Metazoa; phylum Arthropoda; class Insecta; order Trichoptera; family Phryganeidae; genus Eubasilissa; species Eubasilissa splendida. Next base: position 23,009,067 of record CM062845.1, on the reverse strand, counting down.
CAAAGGTGACACGCCACAGCGTTTTGGGCGACACGCCAGCGTTCACTAATGTCAGAGTTATCAAATAACACGTGTCCCGCCACCAGGCGTCTGTCTACCCGACAAAAAAGTTGGAATTTATCACTATGTACATATTACATATGTATTTTTTTGGGTCTCACTTTGTGAAAAAAACAATTAAGGAAAAAATTAATAGACATCAAATAAAATACTACGGGTTACATATTTTTTTCTAGCTAACTTTAAATTATAAATATATAAATGAGTATGTAAATTGTAAAGTTAGATTTTCTGAATTTTTGACACATCGAACCCAAAAGCTTTGCCATCACTGACCTAGGCTGTGAAAACCGACAAATGTAGATGATATATGAGTTTATTCCGTTTTTTTCTCCGATAATTTGTGCAAATGTGCGAAAATTGACCAAAATTCAAATTTGCTAATATGTTTACTTTAAAAAGAAAACATCTCAATGCAATGCACCCGTCTTTAAATGGTATCATATTAAAAAAATATATACCGTACTAAAATTTATAACTCGAAAAATAAAAACCCCTCCAGAAAGAAGTTACAGACTTTTTCACGGAACGGTTTAAATTTGAGAGAAAGCTCGAGTATTCAAGTGGTGGGATAGTTCAGATTAGAGAGCGAGTGTATTCGGATATGGGAATGTGGGTTAGATCGTGAAATTAGACGTGCCAACGAAGCAAAGTTCACACAAAGACTAAAGGCAGATGATTCAAGAGGCCAAGGCTCGATATGAACTGCAGGGCCATTAAAGAAGAAGATAAACAGAGGAGAAAGGGTGAGGTGGATTGGAAGAGGCGACATATCGGATTACGTAAGAAATAACAAATATTCCAGTAGTTTATTGAAGTGTTCACACCTTCGTCGATGCAGCTCACGAGGGCGGCTTGCTGGGGGTGCTTCAGGCATTCAGCGTCGAACCTCTCCCACCTCCCGGCCCAGTCGTTGGTGAATGTGTTGACGCATAACTTTCTGCAGAGGCTTGTATTTGACTGAAAACAAACAGCTAAATAATTAATATGTCCATAAAATTGTTAAAAATCAATATTTTATTCGTTTATCACGCTTGTATTACAGGAAACCTACGCCTTGACTATTCGACCCCTTAGAATAACAAGGTTCCAACTAACATTTTGAGTTAATTTGAGTTGCAGGGGTTCCAAATGCATTATTCTTTATTTCTTCCATACACACCAACTCTGTTTAATGGATATTAAAGGAAATAGCAAGAGCTGAAAGTTCCAACTGCATCAGTTACTTATTTAAATTTATGGATCATTATTGTGGATTGTGGATATGTTTTATTATTATTTTTAATTTCCCTCATCTCACAGTGGTAATTTAATTTAAATACTGAAAATAAGTTAAGACCTCAAAACAAATCATATTCGCATACTCTAAACAAAATATACATGAATATATGTTGAAATTAATTCAACACTTTTGAGCTCATTATCTCAAAACGGTGTCAGTGTCAGATGGAACCTTCTTATTCTGAGGGGTCGTATTTACAAAACGATTGAATATATATATTTTTTAATCTGCAAGCAATAAAATGATATATGTACATGAATGGGTTAACAGTAACTAACATCGTAGGCAGCAACATTTAAGGAAAGGATAAATTATGTGAATTGACCAATTAACATCCTGTCAAATAGCTCTAGCTAGCATTATATTCGTAGACGTAATGTACTAAACGGGAGAGCGTTAACATCTGAGTTTTAACGTAGGACATGTAAACAAATTGTTGGCATCCTGTGGAAATTTGTTACGCGCATGCGTTACATTTGAAGTAACATTTGTTGATATATTAGATGTGGAACCGTATCTAACTAATCATGATTATGATATCGTGAAGATTATGTGCTTTTGGCATAAGGGCTAGGGTGAAATGACATGTATACCAATCATTTTTTTAAACAAAATTGAAAAAACTAGAGAGCCAGCCGATAAACATATTTTGTGTAGGGGTGAAATATCGCACAGGATTTAGAGGTCGCCGTAGTGACACCAATTAATTGATGTGTTAATAATTTTAAAATACAATCATCGGCGGGGCGCCAGGAAAACATGAGATATATAGGCAAACAGGACTGTCATTTTGTGATATAAATAAATATGGTGGAAAATATTTAAATTAATTGAATATATTGTTTGTATCTGAAATAAAACCAAGCACACTGTGAGCGCGAACGCATTCTCGATTCTCTCGCCGAAGTGTCGCTAGAAAGAACATACTTCTGAGTTTCATTTCTTCTGACCTCATCATCATCATCGCCAGATGAGAGAATCGGACGTCGGCGAATCACCCCTGACTACATTTCTTGTTTCCTGTACGCAACAGGTCAAATAATACACGTGTTCGAAGCGTGCAACTTTTTGAGCTATGCAGGGTATCAAATATTTGACATTTTTTATAATTTTTTTGGACTTTGGTATCATGGCACAACGGAGTATCGGATCCGTAGGACCCCTTGCTCATTCATCGGGAGTATGCCTTAATGGTCTGATAATTTTTATTATTATTTAATTATTTTTAGAATCAACAACAATCTGCAATTAATGAGGCTGGGAACTGCTAGCGTAGTGATTTTTTTTTTTTACCTCTAAAGGAAGACGGATTTTGGTCGCTTAAAGCGTGACGGTATGGTTAGTTTGTGTTTAGCTAACGTGTTTATTGTTGCATTTTGGTGCTTAGGGAGTCCATCGTAAAAATGTTTGGAGATCTGTATTATGAACTCTTTTACGGGGAGAATGCCCGACTCGTGATGTAGTTGTGTGTGCCTTGACCGTTTGGGTGCATCCAGCGCTGACTGGAAGGTCTGTAATTTCTTCATGTATGATTGTGCCGCGTGACCCCAGACGGAGGCTGTTAATAAAAGTATAGGCCTTAGTACCCTAGTAAAAGAAGCTTGTTGTCAGTGGAAAGTTTGCTATTCCTGCGCTTAATGATGAGCGTGATGTTTGCTCTACGTGAGTTTGGAATCCGGCGTGACACCGAGGTATTTGATGTTGCTGGTCCAGGGTAGGTTTTCTCCAAACATTTTTATGTTGCGCTTATGACGTTTAAAGGGGCGCTTTCTTGTGAATAAAGTGGCGGCACTATTGGAGGGGTTAATTTCGACTCGCCACTTCTTGCACCAATCCTCTAAGAGGGTGGCTCGTCTTTGGACGCGGCGGATCGCGAGTGTGGGTTTTTCCGAAGTATTTTTTATAAATGAATTACAGTAAAACTGTTTTAAACACGAATCAGCCGTGAAACTACCAAGCAAATCTTATTAAAAACTTAGTTAAAATTAACCATCGTAACGAAGTTAATTAGTAACTTGTTTCACTCGGAATACATGCGCGTATATATGTAGAATATATACACAGATGATGACTGATTCTAACATCATGGGTAGGGTAGAATATATATATAAATTGACACAAACACCTCAGGGCGACGATATTGTGGGGTGAACACTCTCAATGATGTCACTCATGAGAACTATAAGTGAGCCTAGCGAAGTGTATTATCGAAACTTCCCCGGGCAGTTGGAAAACAGCTAATAGCAGCAGCCATGACTTCAGACCAAGTACCAGCAAAAATCATTGCTGATCAAAAGCAATGTTGACCGCTGCGCAGCCGTGGCCAGTTTTTCCGAAAATTATTTTTTTAATGTTGAAAATAAAAATTATTTCCATAAAAAGAAAGTGGTCTAACCACAGACCACCAAATAATTACACATGAACCAACGCAAATTCCTTGTGGCGTGGCACCAAAGTGATCACGCAGGTATATCTTTCTAATTAATATATTTAATTCATATTTAAAAATATGATTATTGATTTTATTATCAGTTAAATAAGTTAATTAATCGTGCAGACCTTATGGCAGCAGTGAAGCTTCGCCGAGTCCATCCCCAGCCGATCGCTGTTAGCCCTGACGTTGTCTCCCGCGGAGTCCGCCCTCAGGAAGCACTGCCACAGCGGGTGGTCGGGCAGGGGCGGGCCGCAGCCGCCCCGCTGCAGCGCGTCCCCCATCTCCTGGCTGCTGCCGCCGCTCAGCAGCGCCGCCTGGCAGCTGGAGCGGCAGGCCTGCGAGCTGGACTCTGAGCAGCAGTGCAAGTCTAGAGGAACATGTATCTATGAGCTGCGAAAGCAGGATGACAAATTTACATTTATAATCATTTGAATCTTTTTTTTTACTGACAACCGAAATCATTTTTGACAGCTGTTTGATTTAGTGTATTTGAAATTGTTGTGAAAATTATATTATTCGGATACGCTCAATGATTAGATATTTTTTTTATCAAAACGCATCTTTAAAGAGATGTTCGAAATACAGTGGAAAACGTTTAACACGACAGATCGGCTTCATGCATTAATTTTATTTTATTTTACAAAAAACGCGTAACACGAAAAGATTTCGCATCTTAGAAGAACAACATAATATATTGGCCACTGTATCATCATTAACTAGGTCGACATCTAATTATAAATAAGGATGCCGCTTGCCCACCACCACCCTTACCATTTTAAATAATACTCGGAATAATTATTGGCAGCGTCAGTAGCGAATTGCTCGCTGTTAACCTTTTAACTACCAATTCTATTTGAAATGGAAGACACCACACGGGGTAAGACTGAGCTTTAAGAGTCTTGACTTATCTATCAAAAGCTGGGACCTGTCGTTCACAGATGGCGAAATGATTTAAAAATATGACTTTAATCCCTGCAAGTTTGCAAGGTCCAAAAGTATATGTTAACACTCTTATAGCTTGGAGTAACATACAAAGATTAGTGTGTTAACGCGCTCGTGGCATTTAAAAGATTAATGATTTTACAACTTAAGTTTCTATTGACAAGGCTGAAATCTTAAACTCATCCGACAGTTAGCAGACTCTAAACATCGAACGTGTTCTTTCATTTGTAGAAACATTATACACGGTAAGCAGACTGGATTAAGAATCTATCCATATTCCACTGAATCAAAAATCTATCCATATTCCACTGAATCAAGATCCATCCATATTCCACTGAATCAAAAATCTATCCATATTCCACTGAATCAAGATCCATCCATATTCCACTGAATCAAGAATCCATCCCTACTCATCCATCCACTGGATTAAGGTCCCCGTTTGAAATCGCGTAAGTTATTCTTTCGCATAGGTGATTGAGATCCATAAGATTTTCACTTTTTAGAATGTTATTAATTCAATATATTAAGTCATTTACACGGGACGTTTACATTTTTGAGGATTGCTGGCCGGAGTAACTTTGGTATAGTTCCTGACACACTGCATCACTTTGGGGCTGCTTTCTTCGCAGGAGTCCGTGACTTTCGCCCTCTGCTCTCTGGTGGGCGTCAGGCGACTCTTGAACACCTCCTTGCAAGCCTCGTGGCAGCTCATCGAACGTGTATTTGCTGAAACCGGAAAAAAAAGAAAAATGAAGTAATTAAAACAATAATTTAGTGAAGATATTTGTATACGCCTAAACACAGTCTAACCTCGCTGTATCGCACATCAATTAAACTTTTTTTTAAATTTCCCGCATTTATCGCTCATTTTTTCGTGTTTGAAATATAAAACAAAAAACATGTTAAATTGTATCTCATCGATCGTTCATATAGGTATGTATCGTTTTACCGCACTGATCGTTTTTCAAGTGTGTAAACAAAAAACGTATCATTTTGCTCATTGCTTATTGAATATGGTTTAATATCTTCATCGTTTGGTTCACATTAAAAAAAAAATCGAGGTGGATTTCACTGTAGGTTCAAATTGAAATATTTTGCTAATATTTGTTGTGTTCTTCTCCTGAACAGTTGGGGTCGGATGGTGACGAGAATAATACTCAGCTGTACCGTGTAACAATTCATAGTATTTTTTCTCGATTAACAATAGTACATATTACAAATGATCTCACGTCTATCTGCGGAGAGTGACGCGGAGCGAAGAGCGCTCCAACTCGTCACCGGCCTTACTTATTCATTCTCACCGAACAGACATCTTCATGCGTACATATACACTCATCCGTTCGACTCGAATGCGCATGCGCCTGTCACTCGATCAAACAACCAAAAACATTACAATATTACATTATCATAATTGCAATTAAGAATAATGGCAGCTTTATTTTAAAATAGAATTTTGGTTAATTGTTGATTTAGGTGATTTAGGTTGAACTGACAGCAGCACTCCTGGCCGTGAGTCTGCCGGTCCAGGCACTCGAAGAAGGCTTGCTCGTCGCTTTGTCGGCAGGCGGGGTGCAGGGGTTCGGCGGAGGCGGCCGTGGCGCAGGCTCGCCCGCAGCCCCGGGAGCGGGCCAGGCTGCAGCAGGCGCGCCCCCACCACTCCGAGCCGCGGAGCACTTCTGCAAAGGGATGCAACATTTAATTACACAATCGGGCAATCGCCGGTTTAACAGGTTTTGTTTTTTAATAGCATAACTACATCATATTTCTAAAAGCATTTACATTACAACCAGAAAACACAGAGAAATGTGCAGAGGTCACTAAACACATGTCAGGGATTTCAATCCCAGTTTAGTTTACAGTATTTATGAATTCCGGGATTAGAATGTGTAATTACGAAACGTTTGGGATTCAATTTTTTGTCAATTACATCCGAAATTGAGGCTAACTTTATAAGGTTCAAATCTCATGTCTGATTTAATAAATAATGTAAATGTTTAATATCTTAACTGAAGCTCACGTGGCCACAGTGTCAAAAGGTACGTAGGTAAGATTAAATGTTAAAACACTAGATACTTCGCTTGGGGTATATTATTCCTAATAATAAAATTGTTTCAAATTCAAATAATTTTTTGTCAGTCTTACGTTATTTTTTTGTTCAATGATTCCTTTCTCACTGATCTTGCACAAATTGCATTTGTTCTTTCTGGCCTTTTTTTATAAATGTTTTATGGTTTTCTCGGTGAGTTGAAGCGCCATATCTGATTTGTAAGATTTTGGTGATGGATAAATTCTTTTCTGTACCTCTTCTAATTTCACTTACACTATACACACAGTCTTTGCAGGGTACATTTGCTCTCGGGGAAGAGCATCGGGCATGCTGGTGTTTAATGACTTTACAATTATTTTAGAATGGATAGTTATCCGAATCGACGGATGATTTGGTAGGTTTAGTGACATTTGTGTGCACTGGTTCGAGTTCTTGTCTGTCTCCTACTATCAATCTCAAACTGATCTTTTTTAAATCCATATAATTTAGCAGCATTGCAGAATTCCAATTTTTTTCAAATATTTGAATAGATTTGTTTACTCTTTTGAAAAAAATATACCTTCAGAACCAAAAAAATCATATGTACATTAATTAATTTCCATTCAATTTTTATTCGTGACGTATAGAATGAGATTAAGGCTTTTTTATAAGGTGTTTACGTATTAATGAGTTCATTTTTTTTTTGTTTTAAAAATTGCAATACTGTTCACTTTTTGTTTGCATCGAGACGTGGATTCCATGAAAACTCTAAATAGGCAAAAAGACAAGGAGAATAATAATTTGACATTAATTTAGTTGACAGGATGTGACAAATTTCAGTCAGGAGCGACAAAATTGAAGGAAGAGAGGAGAGGAGAGGGGAGACTTATCGCCTCCACGTACGGCACGTATCACAATTTTATCCGAGCTCTGTATATTATATACACATGTAAAATATATAAAGACATGTAAATAAATAAAATATCCGTATCTAAATTGAAAAGATTTCAGAAATTTATTTTACTGATGTCACGTGATAAGAAAAAATGAAATGAAATAATATTTTTAAGAATAACACATTATTATTGTGATGTTGCAGTGTTTTAGAACACAGTTCTGTGAAATTTTTAATACAAATTAAATGCATCAATTAGAAAGATATATAAATCAATTCATAGAAAACATATTTTTGTTGCCACCCGGACTCGAACCAGGAACCTTACCTATTCGGGGAAGCGCGCTGACCTATTACACCACGTCAACATGGCAAGTTAAGGACAAGTATTCGAGCTTACATGTTGCATTTTCACTGTACAGTGTACTTCGCACTTCCCCGGACAGCAAGGGTTTTATTTACAATTTTATTATATGGGCTTCATAACCATCAAACATAAAATCCTTTTTCACGTCAATTTATATTCTCGGTACGTCGGGGAGAATCTCGGATAAAATAAGGACTACACATTTCTGGCTCGGGTCCAATAAAATCCTGGAAATATAGACAACGGACCTTTTCTCTTTACGACACGCGTGCACGGCATTCTGATCAGGATCACTTCTGCGGCACCTGACCGGGGCGCGGCTTCCCCCCCCCCCTCCCCCCCTCCTCGCCCCACCCACCGCCGGACCGTCAACGGTCAGTCTGCCGGGCCGGTTGCCCACGCGCTAGGAGTCGGGGAAAATTGAGATAGTCGAGAAAAAATGTGGCTGTGACCGACGTCATTAGTTATCGAGGATATTATTTTACAACGCATTATAACTTTTTAAATACATATTTTTAAACGAAATACGACACCTTAAACTGTGATCGTAAAGGTTCGGACCAAATTGGTTACATTTCGTGCCCTTCATCTGACATGTACATCAAACTGAAATATTGAACTTTCACGTTTTGAATATTAACTTTTCCATTTCTTTAGTGGAGTGAAATGTCGCCATATAAATTGAATCCTGATTTCAGGCACGTTATATACTATATGTAGAATAACCCATACGGGTACATTTTATTCGTTTTTGTTCTAGAAAATATTACACGTGTTACTAAAATACAATGTTTCTTGGTAAGTGCGCGCTTTCAGAAATAATTCATATTATCGTGTGTTTTGTGGATTTTTATTATTCATTTATATCAGAAGTAATACACTAGATTTGACTTTTTTTGAAAGTATTACTTAAATTGGACCTTTACATTTACACAAAACTAATAAACTGAATGTTATTTTGTATAATTAAGACGATACAAGTATTATAAAAAAGACCGCGACCATTAGATGAATTTTCCGCGTGCTATAAAATTCTTTTAATACGGTAAATTATTGTATAAACGACATATATTTTCTTATAATCTTGAAGCCAAGATTACGGAGGCAAATCTCAATCGAGACAAATTAACAAAATGTTAAAAATTAATAAAGTTATAACCATTCAATTTTCAGGACACGTGATCAATTTTTGACGTTTTTTAAATATCACATGCTCTGAGGCTTCAGCTATTATTTTTGATATCAACTTTGATATCAAAATCGCAATAATTTCTAACTAAATAATATTAATATCGATCCTAATAATGTGTATTTTTTATTTTCTTTATTAACTTCGACGATCGTCAGCGGACGTACTGCCGTTTAGTCCGCGCTAATTTTCATTACAAATGTCGCATATTTCACCCACGGTATGAATTAACTTATTCACAAAATTAGTAGCAAATGTCATAAATAAGATGTTTTTTTACTGATCTTAAGGGAAAACAACGTTTTTTTTTAAACAAAGTAAACATTCCGTGTATGTTATTTTTATATATGTCGCACTTCAATATTTCGTTTATATATATAACACTGTTGTATTTTATACACAAGCTGTCTGTTTCATAAATAGTATGTAATTATGAAACAAACATTTCACCAAAATGAAAATTTCTCGTCAAAATTGATGTCGCTGTAGCATAGTTGGATAATGCACCTTCCCCGGTTTGGAAAGAGATCCAGATTATTAGACAATATTTTTCGATAAAATTGATTTTATATGTATATCTTTCTAATTAATATTTAAAAATCATATATGAACGAAGAAGGACTAACTTAGATACGTATGGCCTTTGTCCACGGATAATATTCCTCTCAAACATTAACGAATTATCACCGCATGTATTTTGCACCCAGAGTAGATGACGGTTACAGTACACATCGATATTTACAGACTCTCAGAGATTAAAGTCTTATCCGTGGACGTATACCATTTGAATAGTTCAGAAGCAAAACCAACGCTATCCAATTGACGAAATTGAAATAAACGTATTTGTAGCAATATTTGAATATGTCCAAGAACACACAATTAATGTTATCAAACAAATAATAGATATCTCATAGAGATGAAGCTATTTTTTATTATATTTAATGGAAATATACGGAAGTGTGGTAAAGATTAAATACTAATTAATACATTTAATTAGTATTTAAAATTTCATAATGCCTGCCTAACAATAAACCGCCTCTAACATATGTGGCACGAGGATGGCTGAATTAGGGAGCGACCAATTTATTATACAAAAATTATAAACAACATCTTCTTGCCTGTGGCAGCAAAAAGCCTAGCGCCAGCGCTGAGTATAACCAACTGGTGAACTATTTTTTTTTATAGAAAGCTACTATGTACGACTCCAGCACTATTTCACATTTTTTATGGCCCTTGTCCACGATGAGACTTGGATCTCTGAGAGTCGGGAAGTCATTTTAATCTACGAGCAAAACGCATGCAGTGATGATTTATAGACCGCTCTTTAAACTCTATACTGTTTATTACGTGCATCTAAATCAAATCTCTGAGAGAAATCTCGTCTGTGAACAAGGGCCATTAGAACGATAGGTTTTATCATGAAAAATTAGCTACGAGTCTCAGATACGTATTTTATCAATCATCCTTGCATAAAATATGTCCATAAATTCAATTAAATAACTAACTCCAATTAAAAATAAAGGGAGGTAATCATTGGAACTAGTGGCGTGACGTATTTAGTGGAAGCGCCAGTCTGATGGGAAATATATTTTTTAAATATGAATTAAATATATTAATTATAAAGATATACATATAAAATCAATTTTATCGAAAAATATTGTTGTTGCGCCACCGGGATTCGAACCTGGATCTCTTCCCTAACCGGGGGATATGCTTTATCCAACTAAGCTACAGCGACATTATTTTTAGCGACAATTTTTCGACCTTATATGTTACTTTTTTGATATCAATACATTTAATCGTTCCATCATTTGACAGAGCCATCTACCTTATTTTTACAGAATCTCAAATACCATTGAGTGAATCTGATAGTAGACGCTAGAATTATTAATTCATTTTTATTAAATTTTGTATATCTTTATAATTAATATATTTAATTCATATTTAAAATATCACAGACCTATGTTCTGAATAATTACAACTTCACAATAAGAATGTGTTCTCCTAAAAAATATATTTTTCTAATAAAGGTGAAAAAAACAAATGAGTAAAAAGTGTAACGAAATTTTTAACACTATTTTCGTGACAAATTTTACTAGAGTAAGTTAAACGAATACTGAATAAAACGCACCTTGCAGAGTTTCGTTCATACATCCCCAGAACTCGACCTGCAACAGAAAACAAACAGAATATATAAGTTGAGAGAAATTGACAAATTACACCGATGAAGTATTCACGAAGACATGACCGTGGGAACCGCCGCACACCGCAAGCGCCGTCGGGTAATTTTCTCATCGTGTCTCCGTCCGTGGACACGGGCCTTTATGGTAATATTTAGTCATTAGTGCCACTAAATAAATCGGGGATATCATAAAACAGAGATTCAAACATAAAAAAATATTTTATATCTTAAGTATTAAGTATCTATTGGCAATCTATATAATTACCAGTACCTAGTTGATATTTTCAATCTTCTTTATGAAATTATTAAATTTGATTTTTAAATTAAGACTGTGTTTTATTATGATAGATTTTTATATTTAAAATTTTTAATAAGGTTTTAGTAGTTTTTGTAGTCCTGGATACATTACGTTTCCGGTTAAATCTTTATCAAATATTTATAACACTATTGTGAAATTACTGCCATAGAGGATCCCTTCTACGACGCATGTGTTTAGAGTAGCTCTCGAAATGTCGCTTCAGTCTACACTGTTTGAATTCATTAAAGGGCCGGTTGTGCGATCAGTAGTAACTTTTTACAATAGTAAAAAAATTACTAAAGTAAAAATTTTTGATCGTTAGTAAAAAAATATTTACTTCTCGAAAGTACATCCCGTAGTAAACTCATTTTACTCTGCGATATCCGATAGTAAAAACGAGGATCGATATTTAAATATGGCTGACTTTTCACAGCTGTTCCAAATGTCATCTGACACGTTGATACTTTGAAAGTTGTAGTATACGACAATTAATCATTGTATTTTAGTGATGAGATGATGATATCGTTGTTTAATATACATTATTACACATAATACGAAAAAATGTCACCACCAAAGTGACAGATATCGAAAAGATCTATAGATAATGCATAAAATACAGCATATTTCATGATTATTTGTCGCACCTATAGACATCTCCATCTATTCTTTGACAGTAGTAAATTTGATGTATCGACAACCCCTAAATGATTTGAACTACGGGCGTTAGTAAAAAGTTACTACTGATGACACAATCGGCCCTAAGACTTCTCAGTGATTTGAAGTTTTGAATTCTTGAATAGAATAATGTGATTTATATTGAACAAAAAGAAAATATAATCAATATCTGTTCTAAGTATGGAATTTAAAAAAATAGTGATATATACGTGCAGCGTTTTACTCTCGTTCTAATATATTTTTTACAAACGATATCTGTGTTCTATAATATTAAAACAATGTAATTATTTACACATTTTCGCGTAGTTTAAGCAAAAAAAAGATACAAGTGAATTATTATTGTACGGCCTTTGGGGGTTAGGACGGTGGTTAAATGAAATACATGTGATTGGCGTGTGTTGAGGTTTATTATGACAATGAAAATAGATAGAAATGAATAAATGAATGAAGATGTGATGTAGAAAGTGCATGTGTGCGTGAAATGAAATGAATTTCCGGTCTTGCTCGGCAAGCGCGAGCCGGCAAAACCGCCGTCGTGAAACGCTGGTACTCGAGAGACTGCTTGGCGGTGAATCTTGAGCCCGACTTGTAGCAGCAGCCGGTCGCAGCGCTGTCGCTAGCGTCGATGCCGACTGAGATGGCGGTAGATTTGAATTATGATCGCTACAGGCCTGATCTATGATAAGATAAATGGTGAGATAAATATTTTTTCCGCATTCTATAAATTCATATTCACAATCGATACCAAATGTTAATTTGTTATTTGAGAACAAAAAATGAAGCTGTGAAATTAGTGTTTTATTAATCTTAATCTCTTGTCATGTTAGATATAAGTAAGTACGCTAATTTTATGAAATGCATAGACAAAATATAGTGTAAAGCTTCAAAAATAGATATATTTCTTTACAATTAGATTATAAAACATAATTATATTAAAATACTTAGGTTGTAAATATGAACTGGAAATCTTGACGCCACCTAGCAAATTTTTATCAATGTTAAATATGGTCACTTTCTAATGAAAAAAAAAAAAAATGTCTCACTGAAGTATGAGGAACCTGAAAAGATAAACAAGACTGTTATAGCTCAGTTGGGAGAGCACTCTACCGACGATAGAAAGTCTCGGTTTTGTTCGAAAGAAAGATTTGTCCTTTGTATTTTTTCAATTTTTTTATATTAATAGGTATCATATATAAATTAATTTTGTTTAAAATTGCAATGTCTAGTTTAACTAGATATTACAATTTTAGTCTAGTAAGACAGTGGCGTAACATTAGGGCCCACGTTAGACAAGGGTCGCGTCCTACGACACTTTTGGTATCGATACTATTCCCAAATTTAAAAACATTTTTGATGTATAACAATAGTTCTCCGCTAATATGTCGGGGACTAGACCAAGGCTATAAAATAAAGCAATGTTTTCGTTCACTTTTGAGTACCTACATACAATTACCTGAAAACATTAGTTTATTTCATGAAAGTGTAGGAGACAAATTTAGTTCATAATATTGAAAGGATCAAACCGCATCTTACTTAATATTCTTATACGTTATATTAAATATAGGGGTCCCTTTTTCATTTTGCATTGGGGGGCAATTTTTGTAGTTACCTCACTGGAGTAAAATTTTAACAGAAATACACCGAAAAGCTTTAAGAAAGAATGCAGTACTAATGGCGAATAATGAACAAGAACTACAGAATCTGGTGAGTAGAATGTACGATGTATGCAAGGAGAGCGACCTCATGATGAATGTTAACAAGTCGAAAGTGATGGTATTCGAGAAGGAGGAAAGCGAGACACCGCGCTAAATACTTGGAGGTAATGAATGTTTGGAACAAGTAGATGAATTTGTATATTTGGGAAGTATGTTTGATAGAAACGGAAAGGCTGAGAATGATATCGAAAGGAGGGTGACTGCAGGAAATAAAGTGAACGGCGCTTTGAATGGAATTATATCTAACGGGAATTTGTCAACTGAGGCAAGAATAGCGTTGCACAATGGAATCCTGGTATCGACACTGATGTATGGAAGTGAGGCCTGGAGCTGGCAGAAAAGGAACGAAAGTAGACTGAATGCAGTTGAAATGAGATCACTTAGGCGTATTTGTGGCAAATCTATTTATGACAGAGTACAGAATGAAGAAATAAGGAAAGAATGTAAAGCTGATGTTAGTATAGTGAATAAGATTAAGAAAGGATCAATTAGGTGGTTTGATCATATGGAACGGATGAATGAGGAGAGAATAGTAAGAAAGATATATGACGCAAGTGTTGATGGCACCAGAAATAGAGAACGTCCGCGGAAGACTTGGCGCGACCAGGTAAACCAGATAATGGAGGATGGTTCTGTTAGAAGCCTCAACAATCGGCGAGCTTGTATGAGAAGATGTATGAATGTGGATGAGGCGAGAATTGTGTGTCAGAGGTAAGTAAGTATAATAATATACGAAACGGCGTTATGGTAAGTAAGTTTATAATGAAAAAAAAAAAACTTAAGAAAAGTGCATTTTCTTTCTCGGCCAACATTAGAATTGCAATGTTTTATTATGGTGCGAGCGGAGCGGCGGCGGCGCGGTTCTGCACTCTTCTTTTTGCATTCTTTCGGGCGTCCATTAAATTTAGACTCTGGAAATGTCCTCCTATCTGCTGTCCCCCCGTCCACCGTTGGTACACCACTCCCTCGCCGACTCAGACTGCGTCACGGGGTACGGGTGGAATGCGAACGCATTTAAAAAAAAAATTATACTAATTAAATGTATCAATTAGAAAGATGTACATGTAAAATTAATTTTATCGAAAAATATTGTTGTCGCTACCGGGATTCGAACGTGGATCTCTTTCCAATCCGAGGAAGATGCATTAACCAACTATGCTACAGCAGACAATACTTTTGAATTGAACCCATATGTTACACTTTTCAAATGAATACATCTACCGTTCCATTATTCGAAAGCCAAATCTGGCGTCTGCCAAAGGTATTTTAAGAATTAATTTTGCTGTCTAAGTCTGCTGTGGCATAGTTCGGTTAATGCACCTTACCCGGATTGGAAAGAGATCCAGATTCGAATCCCGGTAGCGCAACAACAATATTTTTCGATAAAATTGATTTTATATGTATATATTTCTAATTAATACATTTAATCCATTATTTAAAATATCACCGACTGAATGTTCAGAATAATTATTACAACTTCACGATAATATGTGTTCTCTTTAATAATTATTTTATAGTCAATTTAATTCGTGTATCAATTTTCGCCACAGTATATCTGTGTATCGAAGAAAACTGCTAATATATAAAGCTATAATAAGGCCAGAAGAAGAAAACAAATTAGTATTAGAGCATAAAATATTAAGAAAAATTAATAAACCCGCACTAGCAAATGGAACTTGCAGAATAAAAATGAATCAAACAATTTTAAGATACTGTAGGTCTCAAACACTGCGACGGGCTGGCCATGTTTAAAGACTGCCAGATGACAGGCAGTGGCGTGCAGTAGGTATGGATTTTATAATTTTTGTATATTTTACAATTATATTTACTATATGTCTTACATAGGATTATGAACTTTTGTTTAACCAACGTGTTTAGGCAAAATGAATCAGACATTTATACGGCGCTGCTATTTATTTATTTGTAATTTTTTAGTACTATTAATAGTGTTTTTAAATTTTAAATTTTAACGTAAAATAATATTTTCTTACTAATATAAAAATGAATTAAAAAAATGTACGGACGTTTTTAAAATACTTTTTACGATTTAACATGATTATTTTACTGTTCATTATTTTTATTAAATCTTAACGTTAATGGTTAAGAACAAAAAGCAGCATAACGCGACTACAGCGCTACGGCTATAGCGGCGGGATAGTCATGGTAGTTTTTAGAACTAAGCAATTAAAGATTCTACCGGTACAAGGCTGGAACTAGCGTAATTATAACATATGAATTATTAAATTTTTCAGTAATGTATAGCATTTTTGCTTGTATACGCCAGTGGAAGTGACCTAGAAGCAGGCCGAGGAAGAGGTGGGCTGACTGTGTGAAAGAGAACTGGAGCAGGATTGGAGAATCCGGGAACTGGACAAGAATGGCCAGGTATAGGAGTCGGTGGAGAGTACTTGTAGAGGAGGCCATAAATCTCACCCTGGAATGTAGTGCCGTGGAAGAAGAAGATGAATAATATATATCTTTATCACATAGACGGATGAAAATGTACATTTCGAATAGTACTATTTTTATTAAACATATTATGTAACGTGGCAAAAAGAGATTATTTTCGTTCACTATACATATAAAAGATTAACCGTTTTAGAGTATTATTCCAATATTTATTTATTTGTTTTGTTGTAACATAAAATATGTGAATATATGTATTTTAAATAATAATAAACAAAAATAATATTATATTATGGACACAATGATAAGACATCACGAGTACTAACATAAATCATTAAGTAATATAAAGATATATATTAAATTTATAAAAAATAATAACATTTATTAATACGTGCACAAAGGGTTGTTGTGCAGAAAAGGGGTGCAAATGATAAAACAGCATTAACTTCTCACACCAGGTACAACAATAATACGGTACTTTCAATAATGTGCGATATTTTTTTATTTGTCCGTCACGACCTCACACAAGTATTTTATAAATTGTTATAGAAATTTATTTATCTACATTTTTTTTATGAAAAAGAAGATTCTAGATAGGGAAACGCAAAGAAAATATCTAAAATATGAGCCGAGAAAGATTATAATGAATTATAAATGATAATATTACATTGAATTTTTTAGATTAACATAATAATTACTGGATTTTTACCTCCAAAGGCGTTGTTATTAAGATAAATTATAGATATCATATGGGAAAATATGGAAGTATGAGCATATTACAGGGCTTACGACCTGTCTTCAGCTGGTTTACACAATCAACTTTACAATTCACCATTCCACCCACCTCAATATCTATCAAATTTTTGGAACTTGTATATATGTTACCATGTAGAAACACTTCGAGTATTTTTAACTAAAACTTCGCTGTCGCCATCTATGGTCTAAAATTTAATATTCATTTCCCTGAAACAGCATAGATGTCACTAATGAGAATCTTATTTTTTAGAAAATATGGAAGCTATATTCTTCATCTGTGTATATATGACAAATGATTAATATATTATACTAGAATATTTCAATATTATATATTTTTTATTTAAACCAGTATATAATTTGATAAATGTGTAAATTTGTGCAAAGTGAGCCATCCGAAGACTGGTCGTAAGCCCTGTGCAACACTTCCCATATAATATAATATAAATAGCTTCGTCTCTATGAGATATTTGTTGAATTTGTCGAATTTTTAAGAATCATTTAAACATTTTCCATAAAATAGCTCGAGATACCCAGACACCCTGTCGCTTCATCGGATAAGTCGCGAACCTGGCGCGTACGCCACACGATACAGTTGGCGGCGCGGGCCTCGGCAGGTTCGGGCCTCCGCTCTCGCCGGCGGACCTGTCAAAACACACAATGGTGTTGTCTAACATCGTCATTCGACAACGGAAGAAGAAAGGCACAAAACGCCGGACGGAGAACACTGCCTATTGGGGAAACGGAATGTAAAGGGAGAGATGAATTAACGAACCGAAAACAAAGGGAGCGAGTGAAACTTAAGATGTTTATATCGGGACCGGATGCGGCTAGACGAGCCCCGCCGATGAGGTGACAATGACGGCCGATAGACCCGTCAGGCCGACGGACGAACCGCTGACCTGACCCGGCGTCACGTAACACAACGTAACATTTCAAAATATATATTTATTTTTTTCCAATTCCTTAGAGTCTACGATACTCTGAGTACTCTACATGCGGCTAGACCGCCTAATCTACTACTACAAATGCATCAGCGCTAATCACTTTGACACTTTTACTAACTACCTTATTATTATAAACATCATATGTGGTTTATATTAATACATGAATTGGAAGGGTAAAAAATTAGTGATAAAAAACCCTCTAAACAATTTACTGGAAGTTAAGTATTTCAAATTAATTAGGCGCGACACTTTATGTACAGTGCCGCCTTATTCTAGCGTAATCCTTAAATATTTAAACTAAAATAAATACTACTAAACTTAAGAATATATTGTTTTTATTATTTTACATATCATCAATTGGAGAGTTCTCTCGACGCTGTCCGCTTTTGTGTGCATCTCAGTCCGGAGGATCGAGCGCGTTGCTTCGCCGCAGGAAATACGCAGCAGTCTTTATTCAAATCACGCGGCGATTCTCAAATGATTTGAATGCGTCAGAACGGTGGCTGCATCCTTTTCCGCGCGAGGTCATTACATGAACTAAAATTTTTCGACGAAAATGATACAATGCTACATCGACCTCTTGAAATAACAAGGTTCCAACTGACATTTTAGGCTAATTTGATTTATTTCTTCCATACACACCGACTCTATTTAACGGATATTAAAGGAAATAGCAAGAGCTGAAAGTTCCAACTGCATCGGTTATTTATTTCAATTTATGGATCATTATTGTTTATTTTCCCTCATATCACAGTGGTCATTGATAATACTGAAAATAAGTTAACTAAGCTAATTAAATGTATTAATTATCGAAAAATATTGTTGTTACATACAGCGACATTACTTTTGACGACAAATTTTCGAACCTATATGTCACATTTTTCAAATTAATACTTCTATCGTTCCATTATTTGAAAGCCATCTACTTTGTTTTTACGGAATCTCGAATACCATTAAGAAAACCAATAGCGGACGCCAGAATTAACAATTAATTTTTTAACACATTGATATAACTTAAATATTATTAAGGAGAACAGATTTTTATTGCGAAGTTAATTAATACATTTAATTAGTATTTAAAATATCACAGACCTGTGTTCTAAATAATTACATCTTCACAATAAGAATATGTTCTCTTTAACGAAATATACATTAATATATGTTGAAATTCAATCAACACTTTTGAGCTCATTATCTCAAAACAGTGCCAGTGTCAGATAGAACCTTGTTATTCTGATGAGACTAATCTCGGAGACTCATCTCGAAAGTCGCTCAAGGACAGTTCAGAGTTATTAGTCATTACAATATTTTGGATAAATTGTGAGACATCCAAAAAATATCAGATCCTGCATGAAAGCAAAATTGTCCGTAGAAGAGAAGGAAGACGGAGCCATGATTTTCTAATTTTTCAAAACACACTTATTTTCAAATAAATAATAATTTGCCGAACCGAAATTGTACATATTACAAAATAATTTGATTACAAAATCAGATGAACCCAACTCGGCGAGGTTCTAAATGTTTCCATATATTTTCCTCATTCGTAAGAGTTGCGGTGGTTTCCAAGGTGTGCCGCGAACAAATTACTCGAATAATAATTTTTTTAGATATTCATTTAAGTATTTAAAAATCTACGCGAAAGATGATTAACTACTTAACTAATTAGTTTTAGAATTACTGGTATGATCGTGTATTCCATGTATGTTCTAAATGTATTAAAAAATATATTTAAATAGATCATTCATTCGGTATATAAATCAGTTGAAAGACCTCTTCCGATATCAATTTGCGTAAGTTGATAAGTATAAGAATAAAATTAATTAAAGCAAACAGAAATGTTGGCGTAAATTGTTTTAAGAAATATATAATTGTAGGATCGATGTATTGTAATACAAAAATAATAATTTAATTACTCATACACAGATTCTCAACATTGGGTATGTTCATATAAATACAGAAGATACGAAAAAATATTCTTACCAATTCCGGGGAACAAAACTTATAAATATTTAAAAGTCTTTCATCTCTCACTGCCGCGTCTTCCGCGATTTCTATCAGGGACATCTGAAAAAAAATTAAACACATTAGTAAATATATTAATTAGAAAGATATACGTATAAAATCAATTTTATCGAACAATATTGCTGTTGCGCCCCCGGGATTCGAACGTTCGGATCTCTTTCCAAACCGGAGAAGGTGCATTATCCAACTATGCTACAGCGACGATATCTTAAGCGACAAATTTTCAAACCTACATGTTACCTTCTTGATATTAATACATTTAATCGTTCCATTATTTTGAAAGAGACGTCTACCTTATTTTTACGGAATCTCAAATACCTTTGAGTAATCTGATAGCAGACGCCAGAATTATCAATTCATTTTTATTAAATTTTGGACACATTGATACGACTTCACAATACGAATGTGTTCTCTTAATAATAAATATATTAGTTCCTGTTATTCACTCAAAAGTCATCAATTGATATACATACATAAATGCTGCAACTTTCGATAGCTGGAACACAACTTCCATTATCAGAAATACATGGCATTTAGTATATTAGCTTATTATTTAGTATATTATTTTCGTCCACATTGTTAGAACTTGCCATCACAAGTTGCTCATTTTGATGGTTATATTAGTAATTCATTAAAACCACATAATCAATATCTAGTTAAAATTAAGGTTTTGCAATTAAAGTATTTAAAAGAAGTAGACTGTATTTTGTATAGTTACGAGAATTTGAAATTTGACATTTTTTAGTCAATGTGATTCAGCCGAAACTTGAATTACCATTGTGTAATTTATTTGCGTGACATATGTTTTATCGGAGTCTGTGTAAAATATCACGAAACTTCGTTAAAAATAGATTGTTAAAAAAGCGCGTTAGAATATGTTGAAATATTTTATAGAAAATTCGCGAGTGGATTGTAATATGTTTGTAAGAAAATTGTTATGTGTATTTAATATCGTTATAGACCAACGAGGAAGAAATATGCATATTCCATGCAGGTATGGTACGATACTTGTGTCTGAGATATGTTTTGTTGCTGTTTTGTTATTTTTCACATTAAATTGTTATAATACATTTAATAATAATAACTATTTTAATTAATAACTATTTTAATATTATTTGGATAAATTGATTTTTCAGTATATCTTTCTGTTTGATTAATTTCATTTGTATTAATATTGCTACAGAATTATGTTCTGAATTAGTTATTTTTAAAATAGCTATCAATTTGACGCGTTTAATGGTCTAGTTGTCTAGTGATTAAGGCACTCGCCTAGTGATCTAGTGATCGGGGGTTCGAGCCTCATCACAGGAGACCGTCAAGTTAGTACTATTTTCATAGCACAAGCGTTTAACTTGGTTTGAAAATAGTAAGAATATTAATACAAATTAAACAATCATTCGAACCTGGACTTTTTCCTATCTGGGGAAACGTGTTACCATTCCATTACATCAACTGATTACGTTAATTCGAATCCCGGTAGCAACCAAATATTTTTTCTGTATATCATTCTAATTAATTAATTTAATTTGTATTAAAAAATAGCACAGAACTGTGTTCTGAAATTGCAACTTCAAAACAAAAATGTATTTTCATTAAAAATAATATTATGTTTTTTCTTAATTATTCCCTGTTCGGTTGATGATATAACCAAATTATATGGTATTAAATTAAAATATGAAAATAAGATTTTTTTTTTTTGAACGTAGCAAACGTGCCGTGTACAGTTTACCAGAAATGTTTGCATATTCTCAGAGCTAGAGCTGGCGGTGCGAGGTGTCGGTGGGCGCACCTACGCAGCGTGAGGTTTATTAAACACAGCGTCCAGCTCCTCGGTGGTGCGTTCTGCATCCTCCATTGTTCGATCCAATCTCGTATTCCGCCCGCGCCGCGTCATCTGACACGCGGTGCAATATGAATGTCAACAACTTGCCACATTTAGGAATGCCGTCGCTAATCGCCCGTGGCGAGTTTGCGACGTTTAAATCCTCCGAGGTCCGCACCAACCCATAGCCCACTGGACGACACTAATCTTCAATAAAGAGTTTTCTCCTTTTTGAAACACAGTACACAACCGCCAATTAATTATTCCTTTACAATGTGAAAGCCCGTCAATAATGACAGGAAAGAATAGAAAGTAGTTGGTAGGTAACCTACCCACAAATCTGTCGAATATAATATTGCAGGCACGGATATAAGTACGACCTCTTGGGGTTATAAGATAAATCGGTATGTTATATAAATAAAATATATATATTTCTACAATATGATCGATCAAATATAATTATTATGATTAATATATAACGTAATTGGTGTCGAAAAGATCGCTCGTGAGGATTCTTCTTCTTCTTTCAAATAGGCAATCCACCCTTCAAGAGTGACTTGTGCCATTCAACAAGTCTAAACATTATTTTATAGAAAGCAGTACAACAATACTATAGAACAGGGAACATTGCATCACAAGTCAATACCATTGACATTCAGGAAATTTGCTATTATATAGCTTAAATGAGGCGAGTTGAGGGAAAGAAGATGACACAAGTTCACCGGAAGTTGAAAATCACCATTGACAAGATCATTATAAAAAAAACCTGTGATCCGCAATGGACAGGCAAAAAAGACATGGTCAAGGGTTTCCTCCTCGGCACCACATTCACACATTGGGGAGTCTATTATGTTCATTCTGAACGAATGTGCTGCCACCTGGCGCTCGTGAGGATTATTACATATTTTTTTATACATTTTCTTAGCGCGCACTAGTACCTACATACCTACCTTCCGGTATCGAACTAAATTATTACCTAACACTGAGAAGTAGCTGCCCTCGTACCTATGCATACGCGAAGCTCGGTTGACTCATTTGTAAAAATGGAACGTGTAGAAAGCAATATTTTTTTCACATCCAGTCAAGTGACAGAAGTGCCAGACGATAGAATAATTATTTTGGCTCGCGCTGTCAAGTGTGACTGATGTTCAATTGACGAAAATTATTTTAATATTGATACCTATGACATTAATTAATTGTCTGTATGTATGAATGTATATTCATCATTTTTATTTATTATATCTGTTATACATTTTTTAGATTGTTAACTTTGTTTTATTAACCACTTAATGAATTAAATACATCTACCGGTTTCGAAAAATATCATTTTCTTCTTCAGGGTGTCATCAACTAATCAAAAACATATGTTATATTGTTTCTTTGACAGAATACATTTTTAAAAAACATTAATTATTTAAAAAATAAATTTAGCGCGTTACTAAAACTGTTAAATTTTTAGAATGGGACTCGTTAAACTCAGTTGGTTGTTTATAATATTTTGGTTAGTTTAACATGCTTTGTTTATTTCTAATTAATCTAAATTATTCAATATAAGACCAACATTCTTTATATGTAAAATAGTTATTTAAATATCTCAAATGCTCTTTGACTCTTATGTTAAAATAGATTCTGTTAAAGAAACAATATAACATGTTTTTGATTAGTTGATGACATCATGAAGAAGAAAAAATATTTTTCGGTACCGGTAAGATGTATTTAATTCATTAAGTGGTCAATAAAACAAAGTTAACAATCTAAAAATTGGATTTTGAAAATCTTAAAAATGTTATACATCTACCAAATTGATATTAATTACATTAAAACACTTTCAAATAATGCATATCGTATCATTTATTTATTTTTATTTGTTCACACGGGAGTTTGCTTATTTGAGGTAAACAAAAAACAACAGTTTGAAATTACACTTTTCGTCTGCACAAATATCGAGTTTAAGAATTCAAAAAATCAATATCAGATTTACAGTTATACGAGGTTTAATAAGATCTGAGTACTTCGCTGTCGATACAATAGCAACACAGTAAACGATTACGGCTGTCTAAAGCGGGAACATCTCCCGTTAATCGTATAATTTAATGGTCCGTAACTACAAACATATCTCATTGAGAAACTGATGTAGGTCTCCCTGTGCGGGTCTACCGCGAGTCTGCTGCGCACATTTTCACACTTACGAGGGATCAATCTTTAATTCTTAATCTGTCGCAAACGTCAATACACTCAAACGCAACAATAAATACGATGGCAAATAGCTTGGCAAGTTTGGAAATCACAAATGACGCGATACCGCACTTTTCCACGCAAACATTTCCTGGAAGAATGGCACATTCCTACCTTCCCATTCAGCGTGCTAGGACTTACAAACAGAATAATAAATCATGCCATCGTAAGCCTTATAAACCTTTTAACTGCCAACTCTATTTGAAATGGAAGACTAGACTTTAAGGGTCTCGACTATCTATCTATCAAAAGCTGAGACCTGTCGTCCACAGATGGAAAAATGATTTAAAAATATGACTCGTGCGTGTTGACACGCTTATAGCTAGGTGTGTGACATACACAGTTTGGCGTGTTAACGCGCTCATGTTCATGACCAACGTGGTCGCTATCGTCCTGCCAGAGTAGCGTCTGTATTTATCTTCTACTACGGCCCTTTGGGTTGCCAGACAAAACTTTATTTGCCAGTTTCTGGTTTTCCATGCGCCGCACATGACGTCATCGTACAGCGTTACGTAGCTTCGTTAAATGTTTATTTTAAAATATATTAAGAATTCTTTCTATACGTCATGTTCGCAGGCTTAATCAGCTTGGAAAGTGTGATAATAATAAATCAAGCAACAAATACAATTTCAGTTAAATATAATGATAAAATGTACACACATATTATGTTCACGCTATCGCCTAGAGAGTGTTTATTTGATATGATGGTGACTCGCCCGAGTTTTCTGATCCGGAACGCGAGAAACGGAACGATAACATGGATACACACGCGGCGCGCACGTGAGCTTGTATTCGCCCGATCTCATAATACACAGATACGAGCGAAATTCTCAGAAATGAAAAATAACCACTGACGATTGGGGCCTAAACACCCACCCACACGATCATTGCGGTGACATAATGTTCGCCACTCTCTCATATCAACTCGGGATTCTTCTTCGATTGTAGATAATGGGTGATTCGGGATTTTGCGGCAAGGTCGAGAAATATAGGTACGTTTTAAGTTATGTACTATTTACTTATATACCAAATCAAGTTCTAGAGCTGTGTTCCTCGAACTTTCGACATTCACGGAACATTCGATATAACAAACCAAATAAAATAATAATTAAATGTAATATAGATGTAGGTACCTGCTTGCCAGACCGGATTATTCGAGCATATTTTTTTATTATTAAGAGAACACATTCTTATTGTGATGTTGTAATTATTCAGAACAGACGGTCTGTGATATTTTAAATATGAATTAAATATATTAATTAGAAAGATATACAAATATTGTCATGTATGTATCAATGTGTCCAAAATTTAATAAAAATTAATTGATAATTTTGGCGTTTGCTATCAGTTTACTCAAATTTGAGATTATGTAAAAATAAGGTAGATGGCTCTTTCAAATAATGGAACGATTAAATGTATTAATATCAAAAAGGTAACATATAGGGTCGAAAATTGTCGCTAAAAATATTGTCGCTGTAGCATAGTTGAATAATGCGCCTTCCCCGGTTAGGAAAGAGATACAGCAACAATATTTTTCGATAAAATTGATTTTATATGTATATCTTTCTAATTAATATTTTTTTTTTGTATATTTCTTAGTCAAAGTTACGTTAGTTTTGTGGAACGGTATTGAAATGTTATTAACGGACTAATTGGAATCGGTGTTAAATTTTTTGGAATTATTTTGTTATTACTACCCTACGGACCGCCCGGAAGACGTCGCGGATGTCGCGGTTCTTTACTACCACTGTCGCGTTAACAGTGGTAGTAAAGAAACCGTTATAATCATACAATTTATTTTCTAATTAAAACACTTTTTTTTGTGAAGTTGCAATTTCAAATCATGGTTCTGTGGTTCGAACAAATATTTTCTTTCTGTATATCTTTCTAATTGATTAATGCCCAATTTATTATCACATTTTAAATTTATTTTTACAACTTGTACCTATTGTCTACAGGGTGGCCCAAAAAAAAGGAGAATATTTCGTAAAATATGATATAATTACATCAAAATTAGTTTAACTATATCAACATTTGCTTAAATAGTTTATTAATTTACTTACTTACCTTTACTTACTTTATGTTTTATTTCGACAATTTATTTGTTAGTTTACATGTTTATATTTGGTTTTTTCAAATTGTTGCCCAGAATGATAAAAATATTCTGATCAGAAATTTGCGAATTGAAAAAAGTTGGGGTGCTAGGAAAATGATCAAAAAGTTTCAAAACAAATCCTGGAGTATAGCTAGACATTACAGAAGGACGGAGCTCCATCTCACACAGCCAGAAATACAATCAACTTTCTTCGTCGTGAGAATGTTAATTTCATCGAGCCAGGCGTGTGGCCACCGAACAGCCCAGATTTAAACTCATTAGATTATGCAATATGGGGGTGTTTTGATGATTTCTGACTAATTAAATTTTGTGCAAATAAAATTACATTAAGAATTTAAATTAATTATATTATGTTTTGAAATAACTCAAGAGTTACGAGGTGTTCTCACTTTTTTTGGGCCACCTGTATACCCTGTAAATTATGATTTCTATGCGTCAGCCCGGATTGTGATAGCATTTGATAATAAAACCCTACAGTTATCTTATTTACACGATTGGATCTAAGATTTTGTTGTGATTTGTGATTTTGTTGATTTGAGAGTTGTGTTGCAACTTTCTAAGGATATTTATTATTTCTAAGGATTATATTATATATATTTACATAAATCAGTAAATGCAAAACATGCTTAATTAAGAATATATCATTTTAATCAAATCATTTAAATTAGTCTTTCCTAGCGCGTGAATGGACGAAGCTTTCCAATTTATAATATTTCTATCATATGTGATATTTGAATGCGCTTTTTAAATTAATAGTAAATAATGAAATTAAGATGCAAGACTACTTTCTTCATTTTTTTATATTGGTGATGGGTATGTATATGAATATAGGTTAAAACATCACATTTATGATTAATAGCTTCATAAACCATTTTCTTGATAGCACCGAATTGCACTGGGATCAAATGGTTTTAATCATATTGCAAAATAAATATAAAAAAAACAGCTCCAATTTATGAAATTCAAAATTTAGCAAATCTGGATGTGCAGATCAAAAGGAACATTTCCAAATCATCATTTTATTTTTGCATTTTCTCCGCACAGGAGAAAAATAAATATTAAAAAATCGCGTTTAATTCTTCGCGGCAAACACACCGCGTCCGCCGTGAGCGACAAAATTACGTGTTAATTGCATGTAAAAGCATATTAACATTACGTGTTAGATTTGATGGCGATGTTATGTAATATTAAAATCAACACTACATCTTTACAGCGAACATCTGTTGATCTGGTACAGCGGCTGCGCTAATAAAGTTCGCCGTGCTTCCTCGGATGAGCGAGGAGATACTCGCGGAGAAGAAGGTAATCTCTGTCGATAAAAAAGATCCTCGAACTCGCGACTGCCGCGGGCCGCCTATCGTCAGGCGCGGCGGCCGGCGCTTTTCTTTGATGCGATGCCAAAAATCCGTCGGATTCGAAAACAGACGTTCTCGGAGGAATGCTTTGATCAGCCCCTTCCAGGAGACAACCGGCATCCCAATGCACGGTGTATCTTACTTAATATACGTCAAAAACACATTTTTCACAGCTCGAATATCTCGCGTCTAAAATTGTGTAAAAGACAATAAAAGCAAAAAAAATGTGTAGCTTATTTTGGGCGACTGTATAGAAAATGATTGGACGTTTACAAACAAATCGTTAACAGCAGGGGCGGACTGGGACAAGAATTAGTCTCCGGAATCATAGGCCCACTTTCACTGTGGGATGTTGAAATACTTAAAAATGACACGAATTAAAATGAAACTGAGAATTGTTCAAATTTAAAGTAGTTATTATTGTTTTAAAATTGGTAGCTTACAATGTTCTATGACTAATACTAATTAATAACTAATAGTAAATTAAAGTACAAGCAAGCGCGGGTTTGGGTCCCGAAACTTTACTAAGAAAATAAAATACAATTACGGTATTTATATACAGTAGCATTTCCCAGCGGCAAGTCCGCTATACTATAGATATTGTTTTTACCAATTGAGGTCTATTTCAAAAACTTAAAGAATTATTTTTGTAAATATTTTCTATAGTGCATTACAATATATTTAATAAAGTACTGAAAGTATTTACAAAAACATTTTTCGCGTCTGTGGATTATAAATCACTAACGTAAGTGTTCTATAGATGGCGATTACAAATAATACTAGGGGAAGGTCATTTATACGTAATTTATATATTACATCCATACAGACCGACCGTGCATTCAAGATCGCGGAACCGTGGAAACGAAAATAAAAATAGAAAGTTTTCACTATTTTTATTGTCTTCTACGCAGCGTTAAATTTAATCGAAGACTGAATCATTTACCAATCAATTTCAAGTTTATCATTTTTAGTTTAAATCAATTTATACTGAAGGTATTTAAATACGAATTAAATATATTAATTAGCAAGATATACATATAAAATCAATTTTATCGAAAAATATTGTTGCTGGATCTCTTTCCTAACCGGGGAAGGTGCATTATCCAACTATGCTACAGCGACAATATTTTTAGCGACAATTTTCGAACCTACATGTTACCTTTTTGATATTAATACATTTAATTGTTCCATTATTTGAAAGAGCCATCTACCTTATTTTTACAGAATCTCAAATACCTTTGAGTAAACTGATAGCAGACGCCAGAATTATCAATTCATTTTTATTAAATGTATGTGTGTATGTTGTATCAATGAAGGTTTTTTATTATGACTTATTGGTACGAACTCAAGTCATTTCATTTTTTTTGCCACTAGTGAAGAATTATTAATTGTATTATTAGGATATTTAAATATAGTATTATTAAAGAGAACACATTCTTATTGTGAAGTCGTAATTATTCAGAACGTTGGTCTGTGATATTAATTATAAATATATACACATATAAAATCAATTTTATCGAGAAATATAGTTGTTGCTACCGAGATTCGAACGTGGCTCTCTTTCCAATCCGGGGAAGGTGCGGATATACATATAAAATCATTTTTTATGTATATCTTTCTAATTAATACATTTAATTAGTATTTAAAGTATAGTATTATTGACCATGATTTAAAACTATATTTTTTTAAAGGATGATATCCATAATGAATTAAGGTTTGATTTACAATATACAGATTGAATCCATAACTGACAACGTTAACTCTCTGGAACTGTATGTCTGTTAATCTGTGGCAAATCCGGCCTCTTCTTCTAGTTCCGTGACTGTGTTCAGACGTAGGCGTCTGTCTAGCTGCAGGACCGCAGATAGTATTCACCATTTGTCCAAACTGATGCCTGTCTCTTGGCAACTTTCAACAACTCCTCGTCTTCGAGATCAGTCCATTTTTAAATGTTTCGCAACCAGAACAGTTTATTCTGCCCAACCGTCATCTGGCTTCTATTTAACATTTTTAGGAAGCTATATAGTTTATTTATAAAAATATAATATTCAATTTTAAGGCCATACATGTTGATCCTTCTTCTGTAGTACCTGTTATGGTTTCGTTATATAAAATTATTCGGACATCTTTAACTTTCCAGATATGTTATTTGAAATTATTTTTCCAGTTTCATTGGATACAACTGGGAACTATATTTTGTACGGATAATCAAACATTTAATTAAAGTCTCTATTCACCAATACCTAAAAAGCTAAGTAATTAAGTTATCGAATAAAACATTACCAGTCATGAATCATGTATCGTTATATTTTTTAATATTTATGATGTATTTTTGTTAAATCTCATTTTTGTCACGTAGTAATAATATTGTATGCCGGAAGCAGTGGCGTGCAGCAGGCGCAAACTTAGGTTATGTTGTTACCGACTAAATATACAATGTTAGAATTTTATTTCTTATTTTCAAAAGAATTCTATCAATTTAAATTTAGAATATAGCTCGTCATATTTAGCAAATATATTCACATATTTGATGAATTTACCGCGATTCGCAGGTTCAACAGATTCATTATTCCCTCGAAAGGGTAATTCCTGAATTGCAAGATTATATCAATTAGACCTTAGAAAATATTACAGGTTCTATCTACTTTTTACTCATTATGACGAATAATTATATTTCTACTTTCATTAGATAAGGACATTTCTATACGCTGCCGGTCGGGTCCAAAATTATACAACGCAATAGCTGACTGATGACTTTGAGTTTGCTCGTAGAAATATGGTTCAAGACATCGTATCCAAATTTCCAAATACTGTTCTTATTTTAAAATAATAAATACGGCCAACAAATCACCTTATTCAAATAAACTGATCCTGTAATACGTGAAATTTTATTAATGCTACGGCAAAAATGTGTAACGTATTTCGAAGACGGTTTATTTATAATTAAATCAGGAATTGGGCACCCAATTTAAACTACACTTTTTTTTTTACTACGAGACATTCATATTTGCCACGGTCATAACTAAAAACTAGTCCATAAGAACAGAAACAGATTGAATTTATACCAATAATTGAAATATAATCGATATGAATATTGTATTACACTCTCGCACACTTTACAGAGGATTGACTATTTGATGAAAGATGAAACAAATTAGCCGTTTGAATACACTGTGGAAAAAAATTTAGTTAGCGAAGCAAATATGAGGTGTAATGACACGGAGTTGTCAATATGGATTCATCCCTTTCGAATTAACCCTTCTCTAGCCATGCTGTAACGCCGGTCTACCGCCCCAATTAAACCTGTATATTTCCGTAAATACACTTAATATAACTCATATGTTAACTTGCCTTAAAAAAATCATTTACGCTTAGAATAGACTAGTGATTTGTAGAATTCACTTTATAACCAATTACGTGAAAGTAATTCTTTTTCAATTCAATCCCATGTAAAATTGCCATGTTGGAAAAAATACAATTTGCAGTAAGAAAGAAGAAGATTAAACATTAGTTTCACGGTGAAAGGAATAACAAACATACGAACATAATTATGTATCCTTCTCACTAATTAAAATAAGAATAATAAGAAAGAATGTCGTATTGTATAGAACTTGAATACATAATATTTATATACTACAATTTTTTTTTTTCACTTTTAATGCTTGATATTTAGAGGAAATGCATGACATTAACTATTTTAAAGTCATTTAAGATCGTAAAAGTATTTTTTCTCATTAAAAATGCTAAAAAAATTCTAAATACTTAACGGTAACACGAGTTGACAGCATGGGTGCTTATGGATATTTTCTATCACGGTATGGTAAAGGTTAAGCACAAATTGTTGGAAAAATGCAGAAACTTGGCAGCCTTAAGATGAGTAAGAAAATATGTAGTTTGGTAGGCTTCTCATAAGTTAGACGCGACCGACGCGTACGTCCTGGAAAAATGCGTAGAAGAATGGCCATGAAGTTATACACAAATAATTAGCAAGTTTTCGGAATAACGTTTAGATAAAAATCTAGCCATATGTTGCGCTAATCCGGATAATAACGGCTAGAATTTCATGGGGTCTTTTCATAAGGATTATTTAATTTATTTTTATTTCCCAGAATTTTTAGTAATGCACAGCTTTTTTGCTTATATGCAGTGCATGCTGTGGCATAGTTGGATAATGCACCTTCTCCGGTTAGGAAAGAGATCCAGGTTCGAATCCCGGTGGCGCAACAATAATATTTTTCGATAAAATTGATTTTATATTTATGTCTTTCTAATTAATATATTTAATTCATATTTAGAAAATTATAGTGTTCTAAGACAATATATTGGAATGTATGAATATATTAGTGATGACCTTAAAATCACGAACCGTGAGTCAATCACTGATATCTTCGGGTCACACTCACTATCAGTGATTGAATATCTGGGAATATTGTGATTCATTTTTTTTTTTTAGTTATATTTAGTTGTGGACCGTGTTTTATTACATTTGAGACGAAAATATTCATGAAGAAATGACGTTTTAATACGTGATCAGCACCATTTAGTCGATTTTGCCAAAACGTTTTACGCATTTGAGATCAAAGCGTTTTCATTATCTTTGTAATGATATTAAATTAAATATGTATTTTAATTATTTATGCTAGAATATATTTTTTACGCAAATGAAGTTTTAATAATATAAATAAATATGCTCAAAATTATGTTTTTTAAAAATTTATTTCGTGTATTGTGATATCGTGCAGCGCGTGCGCATTACTAATGAAACTGTGATCACAGTCACAGTTTTAAATCACCGATATTATCGAATACCAATCACACCAGCGAGTCGAGAGTAGCATTTTTTCTCATCACCAGAACATGTGTTCGATCTTCTATTTTCAAGATAGAATTTCAATATTGAACATATGTTATATGTATTATATAAACAAACACATGTTTAAAATCGACATTCATTAACATTTGTTATGTTATCGACTGTGGTCATATAAAAATTAATATCAAAAAAAAAAAACGTATTTTTTACTGCCCCGGTTAACCTTTACCATACCATGATATAAAATATCCGAACACAGCCATGCTGTCGACTCGTGTTACCGTAAATAACGGTTAGAAAAAATATTTTTTTTGCATGCATTTAATTTTGAAAAAATGATTAATAACATAATTTAGAGCTTTTATTAAGTCCTATACAATGTGTCCTTCCTTCTTATCTCTCTTCATTTAATTAGTGAGAAAGAGACAATTATATTTGTATGTTTGTTGTTCTTTTCACCGTGAAAATAGTGCATGATCTCTGTCTTTCATATCACAAATTGTATTTTTACCAACGTATTAATTTTTCAATGGATTGAATAGAAAAAATAATTATTTTTGTACTATTCCCTTTTCATAATTTGTTTTTCACTAGTCATTCCTAAGCGTTAATATTTTCTTTATGTTGCATGTATTTACCGAAATATTACAGGTTTAATTAAGATGGTAGACCTGTGTTACTGCATGGTTTGGGAAGGGTTAATGCGATAAACTCTGAACGATACATTATTTCGTTCAAATAACTTCACACTAATCTCCTCAGTATTTTCAGTGACGCATATAAAGTAGGAGCCAAAATAAACACCGATAAAACAAAGGTCAGGCCGAGGAACCGCCGCGGCTGTATTCGCTATTTGCTCCTTCTATTTTAAATACATGACATCGTGATAAAAAATACATCTAAAAGTCTTAACATGTGCGACCATCACGGTCCAAGCAGTTGCTTTTAATATGCCTAGTTAAACAAATGTGAGATGTTCATTAAAAATCTTCATTGTTTTCTAGTAGAGCCATGCTATCATGTAAATATATTAGGGATGCTGCAATTTACCGATTTATTTATCGACATATATATTTTTGTAACAACAAAGGTGAATATATTATAACATATAACATGGTAATATGTTTATTGTGTGGGATGGAGTAGACTCCACCTCTGATGTATACAGCGCTGTCCTGGCTATTTTGCTAGACTGAAGTCTGTGTTAAAGTAGACAGTTTTTTTCGTGTAATGTAGGCACTGTATAATGATTATGTTAGAATGTTGAATAGACATGCTTCTGATTGCTCTCTGCCGATTGGATCCATATTTGTGTAATTATATAAAATAGTAGACATATACAAAAACAAATCAATAATTCAAATTTTCCAAATTAAAAATCAATTAAATTTTAGAAGCGAATTCCGATCTACAAGATATAGAGATCAAATTGATATCCCAAAACTAAAATATACCGCGACTCAAAATCAATATATTTATCAAGGTATCAAATTTTTTAACAATCTCCCCATCACAATTAGAAAAATTACGGACTATCATAAATTTGTAACTGAAGTTAAAAAAATATGTACACAGACTAACTGAAACATAAATTAACTCGAATATACTCCTTCTCTATATACGAGTCCTACTCTCATAGAGAAGAAACAAATGTTAAAATATATATAAGTATATATCCACTGATTATTGAAATTGTATTATATTTTTAATATTAATAAAAAAAAATTTAAAAAAACCTTATTGAAATTGATCGATTTCCAGTTGGTACTGAGTGTGTTGTACAATTTCGGACCTAAGAACATGGAGAATCTTTGATAACATGTCGTTGTTGCTCTCGAAACTTGCGTGTAGATGTCCGTTGTTTGTCTTGTGTTATGTCCATGATTGAGGTGAGTTGTTGTCAGCATGGAAACATTGGACGAGTCTCAACATAAAGATCTGTCTAATGTCTAGAGCATTGTACTCTTTAAATATAAGATTATAATAAGGATATCTATGACACATCACTTGCAGCATTTCAACAGCCTTAATCAAAATAAATATGCTTTAAATATCTCACATTCACTAGATATTAAAAAATAATCAATGGATTCTGCGATTCTAGCAATACACACAATAATAATGGTACTCACTTACTTACCATCACGCCGTTTCTCCGCGGGGGTAGGCAGAGAGGATAGAGCGCCACACTCCTCTGTCCTGACACACTATCTCGCCGATTGTTGAGGCTTCTAACAAAACCATCCTCCATTATCTGGTTTACTTGGTCGTACCAAGTTTTCCGCGGACGTCCTCCATTTCTGGTGCCATCAACACTTGCGTCATATATCTTTCTTACCATCCTCTCCTTGTTCATCCGTTCCATATGGCCAAACCACCTAAGTGATCCTTTCTTAATCTTACTCACTATACTAACATCAGCTTTACATTATTTCCGTATTTCTTCATTATTTTCTCTCTTGATCTCATTTCCAATGCATTCAGTCTACTTTTGTTCTTCTTCTCCCAGGTCCAGGCCTCACTTCCATACATCAGTGTCGGTACCAGGACTCCATTGTGCACCGCTAGTCTTGCCTCGGTTGACAAATTCCCGTTAGATATAATTCCATTCAAAGCGCCGTTCACTTTATTCTCTGCAGTCACCCTCCTTTCGATATCATTTTCAGCCTTTCCGTTTTAATCAAACATACTTCCCAAATACACAAACTCACCTACTTGTTCCAAATATTAATTATCTACAAGTATTTTGCACGGTGTCTTGCTTTCCTCCTTTTTGAATACTATCCCTTTTGACTTGTTGACATACAATAGTAAGGTCGCTTTCCTTGCATACATCGTACATTCTACTCACTAGACTGTGTAGTTCCTGTTCATTATTCGCCATTAGTACCGCATCATCGGCGTACAATAAACAGCATACAATCAAATCGCCCCTTTTTGCTCCTACCTTCATACATGGTAGTTGTACGTATACACTGTACGATGATACTATCAATGATTTTATAAAACATGTGTGCGTACCCAAATTATAATGTCTAAACGTTATTTTTATTATAATGAAGTTGTGTTATTTTAACAATATTTTTGCGTAGGTGTTGTCAGGTGTGTATATATTTATCTGCTCAGCCTGACATTTGACCTTGTTTAAAATATTTAGTATTTTTTCTTCATTGTAATAGAATACCAAGAGTGATTATTTTTTTTTTACAGCGCATTAGTTTATTTATTAAAGATCACCGCATATATAATATAAAAATTATTTATTTTGTTTGAGACATGGATGGACAAAAGCAAATTGTAAATTATGTACATAGGATAAAAATAAAATGTGCATTTACGATAGCTTCTATAAAAACTGGGAACATATTTGAGAAAGAAATATTTAATATTTGCAGTGTGAATTACGACCGGGACAAACAAAATGGCCGTATCGACTTTTAATCTTATTTGTTTCAGCTGCAACTCTCGAGATCTTATTGTGATAATTTATCTGGGAACGTGTATTAAATTTTAATTCTACTATATATATATAACAATATAAAATGTTGCGGCCACACACTACACACAATGTGTTATCGAACAATGATGTCATTTGAATTTATCAAGAACGATAAAACTATTATGGACAAGGAAGGATGTACGTGCGAAACAAATTAAAAATCTTTCAAACACAATTAATTTTTATAGTATTTGAGGTTAAGAAAAATTATTTTAATTAAAAACTTAATGTTACAATTTATCACGCTGGTCTGCGTAAATAAAAACGAATGAATGTCTGCCTATTTATTCTCTACAATCCTTCACCTTTTGACCGATCCAAATTTTGCATAGTTATTCTTTAGGACTCTGGGCAAATCATAGGCACCCCTTCCCTGCTATAATGTGATATCAAGATTTCCCTCAAATATATGCAAATATTAAGAAAACAATATGAGTTTTTTCAATCCTCTAACCGCTAGTTAAAAATAAGAACCTTATTGACGGGATATACAAACATCAAATCGCTAAAGTTGACTGTTTTTCCACATTTGCTGTTTGGTTTGCAGTTGGAAATATTATGGAACACAGAGTTGTTCTTCCTCCATTAAACAATCACATCCGATAATTAATTTCACAGACGAAGAAGACATTAAAATACATTTCCAGGCTTCATGAGAAGATAAGTTTTGCTGGTGTCCACGAAAAAGATCTTGAAAAAACCACTATACTTTATAACATAGATACATATTTTTAAAACGTTTCGTAATTTGAGGTACGTATTAATTTGTTTTAAAAAAAGTGTCTTAGACGCATGTCCATACCACACCTGCATTTAATATATTTTTATGTTAAATAAATAGAATTAAAATTAAAAGGTCCCTGGCGGAAAACCGAAGCCCGGTCTCTGCTAACAAGCATAATTGTTAATAGTAGAATCTTCAACAATAATGCTACCTATTTTATTAGCATTATTATTATTATTATACACGCCCTATTCAGGCATTAATCAGAAGTGCAATACACAAAGAAAAATTAAACATAATATCAGCATGTTTTTTTTCATAATCAAAATTAAAAATAAATATAAAATGTGAAGTAAAGCAATTTATCCGTCACCATTGAGTTGAGACACAAAAAATTGTAATAATGTTGTCCTATAAAGAGTTAAATTTACACCAAAAATGTCGACTACGTCCGCATATAACTGAGTTTACAAACTGGAGTCTTTCCAATGGTGCTAAAAGATTCGCTGATTATGCCCAATTTATAAAAGCGGAAACCCTAGTGATATATTCAACTACAGACCGATCTGTAGAAAAAAATATTAAACGGAGGTTCCTCAAATTCCTAAATGTAAATAACATTCTATCCAATCAACAATTTGGTTTCCGATCAAAACGCAATACAGACGATGCCCTCATGTATCTCTTGGAATATATCGCCTCGAACCTGGACAAGGGAAATATAAATGCGTGGGGTTTTTTCTTGATCTTGCAAAAGCTTTCGACACCGTACCGCATCTACTATTGCTAAAAAAACTTAAAAAAAATAGGAGTAAGGGGCACAGCGTATAAGTGGTTAAATGACTACTTAACAAATAGACGTAAAATTGTCCGAAACAATGAAAAATACAGAAATCCATCATTGATAACATACGGTGTTCCACAGGGAAGCATTTTAGGTCCTATATTATTTCTGGTATATATTTATCGACTTTTGTAATGCGACTTTAAATAATGGAAAAATAATCACTTTCGCCGATGATACAGTGCTTTGCTTTGAGTGTAGTCCTGCGAAGAGGTCACAGGATGGTTTGGACAAGGCGAAAAAATGCTTTGATACGAACCTCCTATCACTTAACACAAAAAATCAAAATATGTATGTTCTTGTATTAACAAAATAACATCGCCACATCAAAGTCCTACACTCATCGTAAATGACTGCAAAATAAACAAGAACACGGCTTCCTCGTGCCAATGTGAAAAATTGACACGAGTTAAAATTATTCGACATCTGGGAGTACTGATCGATGATCATCTTAACTGGAAAGAACACATATCGAACCTGGCTAAACGCTTAAGAAAACTAATTTACCTTTTTAAAGGAATACGATGTATAATTGACTACAAACTCTTAAGATCGGTGTACTTTGCACTCTGCTACTCCTTAATTAATTACGCTATTTTAGTTTGGGGAGGAGCAGCAAAAACAATATTAGAGTCGGCTAAAAGAGCACAAAAGACAATTCTCAAGGTAATAAATGGTCGTCCCTTTAGATATCCATCAGATCTTATATTTAAAGAGTACAATGCTCTAGATATTAGATAAATCTTTATGTTGAGACTCGTCTGCTAACAACAACTCACCCCAAGCAATAAATCATGGACATAACACAAGACAAACAACGAACGTCTACAGCCAGTTCCGAGAGCAACAACGACATTTTATCAAAGATTCTACATATTCTTAGTTCCGAAAATGTACAACACACTCGGTACCAACTGGAAATCGTTCAACTCCAATAAGATTACACAAATATGGACCCAACATATGATCCAATCGGATAGAGATCAATCAGAACAATGGCTATCCAACATTCTAACATAACCATTATACAGTGCCTACACTAATAATACACTAATTCTACAACACTCCCACTTCGTTTTATTTTATTATATATTTTTTATTTTTTTCTATTTTTATTCCTGTCGAATCTTAAATAACAGCACGAAAAACACTGGCTACTTTAACACAGACTTCAGTCTAGCAATGTAACCAGGACAACGCTGTATATATCAGAGGTGGGATCTACTCCATCCCACACAATAAACATATTACAATGTTATATTATAATATATTCACATCTGTTATAACAAAAATATATACGTCAATAAATAAATATTTTATAAATTAAATTAAATATTACCATTCAAATTTTATGTTAAGATTATATAAATAATAAAGTAAATGAGAAATACAAACCAATGCATTAAATTCTTGAAAACACAAAAAACTCAGGTATAATAATTATATAACAATTTGAATAGGGGAGTAGCTAAAATAGATGATACTGCCTTAGTATGAGAGGTACCTATGTATGTTATGTGTATATTAAAAATAACAAAACGGTACAATAATGTTTGCAGGTGCGATTTATATTATCATTTCGAAACTTGTTTATCTACAACAATTCAAATTATGATGCTTGCCAAAATATATTGTGATGTCGCAGCAAATATATCATTTCGCACGCGTTCAACTGAAATGCGATTTATCCTTCTGCAGATGCCATCGCCATTAGTGCGAACCCAAGTAATTGTGACGCTTGTTGACAGAAGTCGTGTAGTTTATGCACATTGCACATTGCACATTACGCATTGTGCATTATGACAGAATCAACCTTGGGTTAATAAATACACTTGTCTGAAAATTTACGCGTTTCCTGTGTGTAATTTAAGGCTCCCCAAAATGGATTAATTTTCGACTAGGTGATGATAATTCTAACTCTTTTTTACAATTGTTTCGACACGAAGTGGCAATATATAATGCGGACACGTTCGGCTGCAACTATGTGTGTAAGTCAACTAAGCGTGGCAATTAATTTGACTTATCTCCAACACTTCTTGACTAACGAGGTGGCAATGCATTTTATTACCGAGCCCTCGCCTCTTCCAGCTATTTTAACACTCCGACAGATCCGTCTCCCTCCGCTCGCCGGGCGGCTCGGCTGAGAATGCAGGAAAGAATGCATCATCTGATTATACGTCACCTCCTTACAACATGATGAGTAGAAAAATGGATTAGAATCGAAGACATCGCGTCGTCTTGTTGCGCCTGATGAAGACGTACATTTGTCGAGTTTCGGGGTGACATTTTTGATTCGGTAAATTGTCAACGAGATAATTTTAAATGGTGGCTGACTTTCAACCGCGCGTACGCAATGTGCATATGCAATCACCACATTCCCGATTGTCTTAGCAACATGAAATCCAGCCTAACTGTTGAAACAGCGTGATAAAAAAATATTTTTATTAAATTACTATATATATATTATTGAAGAGTATTGTGTATACACGTATGCATTTACTTTATGCGTGTATGATTAATGTACAAGCTTTAAAAAATATCATACTTTTTAATATGACGACATCTGTAATTCAAACATTTAGTTAATCCCTAATGTGATTGTTAATTTTTTTTAGGAGAACACATTCTTATTGTGAAGTTATAATTATTCAGAACAGACGGTCTGTGATATTTTAAATATGAATTAAATATATTAATTAGAAAGATATACATATAAAATCAATTTTATCGAAAAATATTGTTGTTGCGCCACCTTTCCTAACCGGGGAAGGTGCTTTATCCAACTAAGCTACATATATTTAATTCATATTTAAAATATCACAGACCGTCTGTTCTGAATAATTACAACATCACAATAAGAATGTGTTCTCCTAAATAATAAAGTTGTATCAATGTGTCCAAAATTTAATAATAAAAATGAATTGATAATTCTGTAAAAATAAGGTAGATGGCTCTGTCAAATGATGGAACGATTAAATGTATTAATATCAAAAAGGTAACATATAGGGTCGAAAATTGTCACTAAAAATAGTGTCGCTGTAGCTTAGTTGGATAAAGCACCTTCCCCGGTTAGGAAAGAGATCCAGGTTCGAATCCCGGTGGCGCAATAACAATATTTTTCGATAGAATTGATTTTATATGTATATCTTTCTAATTAATATATTTAATTCATAGTTAATTTTTTTATTTCAGCACTTATCCCAGACTACAAGATATTATATCATAATACACCTAACATATAGAAAAAACATTATAATAATAAATATTAGAAAATTTTTGCAGAAAAATAGTAAAAGCAGTCCAAATAGATTGTTTTTCGCATACTATATACATAGGTGCAGAAGAATTACAGAGGCTAGTGAGTAGAATGCACGATTTATGCAAGGAATGCGACCTTTTTATGAATGTCGACAAGTCGAAAGTGATGGTATTGGAGAAGGAGGAAAGCGAGACACCGCGCTAAATACTCGGAGGTAATAAATGTTTGGAACAAGTATGTTCGATAGAAACGGAAAGACAGAGAAAGATATCGAAAGGAGGGCGACTGCAGGGAATAAAGTGAGGCCTGGAGCTGGCAGAAGAGGAACAAACGTAGACTGAAAGCAGTGGAAACGAGATCACTTAGGCATATATGTGTCAGATACATTTATGACAGAGTAAAGAATGAAGAAATAAGGAAATAATATAAAGCTGATCTTAATGTAGTGAGTAAGATTAAGAAAGGATCACTTAGGTGGTTTGGTCATATGGAACGGATGAATAAGGAGAGAATGGTAAGAAAGATATATGACGCAAGTATTGATGGCGCCAGAAGTAGAGGACGTCCGCGGAAGACACGGCACGACCAAATGTACCAGATACTGGAGGACGGTCCTGTTAGAAGCCTCAATAATAGTCGACCAGTATGAATGTGGATGAGGCGAGAATTGTGTGTCAGGACAGAAGAGTGTGGCGCTCTATCCTCTCTGCCTACCCCCGCGGGGAAACGGCGTGATGGTAAGTAAGTGAGCAAGTACATAGGCACTCGGAATATGTATTTTGCCCTTATCTCCGGATACCTTCACACTTAATAACACATTTAATTATCCATTCATTCATTCATTTATTCACAATATGCATCCAGTCTGCGCAACGGGGAGTTTGGTATCGTCTACCAAGGTGCACCTTCATTTGATGAGGATCGGAACGGTTCAAGATACACGAGTCCATCAAATTGTAAAAACGATATGGCGACATTGATTTAATCTAACCTTAGAATCAAACCATAAAAGGTTTCAACTATATCTTACGCTTCCAAACCTATCGCAGGTCACATCGGTTGTAGGGCCGGTGTCTCTGATTTGATTTATTTAATAAATATGTAAGGTTAATTAATATTTTGTTTGCAATCAATACTGTTTAATGTTATACTTACCATCACTAACTTATAATCTGATATTAAGTTATTTTTTATTAATACGTATTTATATAAAATAGTTTTAAATATGAATTAGAAAGATATACATATAAAATCAATTTTATCGAAAAATATTGTTGTTGCACCACCAGGATTTGAACCTGGATCTCTTTCCAAACCGGGGAAGGTGCATTATCCAACTATGCTACAGCGACGATATTTTTAGCGACAAATTTTCGAACTTATATGTTACCTTTTTAATATTAATACATTTAATCGCTCCATTATTTGAAAGAGCCATCTACCTTATTTTTACAGAATCTCAAATATGAGTAATCTGATAGTAGACGCCAGAATTATTAATTCATTTTTATAAAATTTTGGACACATTGATACAACTTTATTCGCATTCTTAGTGTGAAGTTGTAATTATTCAGAACAGACGGTCTGTGATATTTTAAATATAAATTAAATATATTAATTAGAAAGAGCGAAACCGGTTGGAATAAAATTCGTGGTTTCATACAAAGTGATTGTATTTTATTTAATCGATTATATTGAGGTTTATATTTTTATTTGTTATCTTTGTTTTATTAACCACTTAATTGAGTTTAAATACATCTACCGTTTTCGAAAAATATCATTTTCTTCTTCAGGATGTCATCACTAACTAAAGATAATTAATAAAAATATGACTTTTAAGCACAATGTTAATATTAAGATTTATTAATAAGACGTATTAACTTGTTTAAAATAAATATAAAATGGCTAGTTTCCGTTTTCTTTTTATTCTTGTGTATGGTCGATTGTACTAAACGCCGGTACATTGTACATCTAATTTATTTTATTAACAAAATTTGTAGCCATGTATGTCGTCAAAGCAGTTTTATTTCCGAGAAATGTATAATTCAGTTCTAATTTTTAGAAAGACGTATCATTCATTGTCTGCATTGATTGTAGAAGCGTTGATATTTATCAACAGTAATTTAAGGGGAATTTTAGAGACTGAATAGTAGTTCTGGCCAAGGCGACAGCGACAGCAATTTATGACGTGAGTCGTGTACAAACAGAAGTCGTCTCCGCCATTCGAGCGTGATGGAGTAGGCTGCGTGAGCTATGAATTTATCGTGCGTCGTGCTGGCGCGCGAGGGTTCAGTAGTAAGCTCGAGGAGGGGAAATATAATATCGGACGTACGTTCGTGATCGTTCGTCCTCGGCCGGCGGGCGCGCGGGGGCCGGGGGCCCGCGATGGATGAAGACAGCTCGGCCGGATTCTGACACTCGGAATAAACAATGAATTAATTCAACGGCCTCCGAGGTGACGGCGCGCCACCCGGCCACTTCCCCCGGCGCGCGTGACCGGCATGCGGCCTGCGGGCTGCGGCCTGCGGGCCGCCGACCGGCGCGGGGCCTGACGCCTCACCGCGCGGGATATTGGGCGCCGTAACCCCGAGCCCCAAGAACATAATTTGCATGCGACATCGAGTCGCATACGAGATAATGCATCTTCATCGATTGCGGTCGACTCGCGCGGAGCGACTGAAAGGTTCGAGACGCCGAGTCCACCGAGTAAAAAAGTACACTTTACAGACGCCCCCATCGCGGTGTATTCTGTTTCGCAGACGCTGTCCTTTTACGAAAATCCGAGCACATTAAAAGGAAAACCAAAAATATACGGTTTGGGATATTAACCGCACGCTGGTACAGCACCTTTCGATAGTCCTCGGACATTTATCAACGATTTATATTTATGCGAGCGATGCCACCGAGTAAGACTGCGAACTTGTGAAAAGACTTTTAAAAATATCAATAAATCCCTCGAAGGTTGAAAGAATTGCACGTTTATCAATGCGATTTCATATCGATAAATTCAAAACGTCGTTAATTTATTATTTAGAAAATATTTATAAAACGTATTAAAGCTATGCAAAGCGGATGAGTCAGAGATACCGAGAAACTGTTGTATTTTTTACACCGCAGGACTGAAACAGGATGTTGCACAGAATGTCCGGAAATTTCGGTCAGTGTAATACTAGAAACGATATTAAAATATAATGATCGTGACGTGCTTTGTCGAGTCGGGTCGGGGCTCTACAGGATGGACCGCGTGGAGCATGGAGGCGTGTGTGGATGCGCATTATAAGGGCAGGCAAGATTTACACACTCCTATGCAAGCATTGCCTGATCACATCCCTTTTATTCGTAAAACACGACATCTATCCGATAATGACATTGGATACCGTCCGTGGACATCAGTAAATCCGTTGGGTAGGGTCTAACTAAATGAAATTCAACTATCTAACTGATAATAACACAATATATTTATTTTAAAATGGGTCTTTTAATTTACAAATAACTTCATTCTTTACAGAAAAATGGTTTGTCTTCCATCATATTTGTTTTTGTAGCTTTTCTCAGTCATTAAAAGTTCAATATTTAAATTTAAAAGTTTTGGTGATGGACAAACGTGTAACGCATAGAGATTTTTGCTTTTCTCACTTCTTCGTCTTTTCCTATCAAATCACTTTTTATGGTTTTATCAAAGTGTTGCGACTCTGCAGGGCACGTTTGCTACCGTGCGGTAGCTGCTGCGGGCAGGCTAGTTTAACTGTTACTTACTGATGGTGGTAGCTGCGAGCCAAAACTTAAACGACGCATAAGTTTGGCGAAAAATGCTATATACAGACCTGACAAAAT
The DNA here is from genome assembly GCA_031772225.1 of Eubasilissa splendida. Classification (NCBI taxonomy): domain Eukaryota; kingdom Metazoa; phylum Arthropoda; class Insecta; order Trichoptera; family Phryganeidae; genus Eubasilissa; species Eubasilissa splendida. The sequence goes on along the minus strand of CM062845.1, from coordinate 22,964,373 downwards.
GTGGAATGCCCGCGGTATTTCTGTACAGTCTCTGGTGCATTCTATATTTTTATATGGTATGGAATCATGAACCCTGATTGATGCATTTGAGATGTGGTGCTGGAGACACACGTTGCACATACCATAGACGGCAAGACGGTCTCCATTCTGCAGGGACTGGACATCGAAGACAGACTCTCAACCATTTGCATGAGACGAATTCTTCCATATTTTGGACAACTTGCGAGAGCGAGAGCTTGGAGAAGCTTGTTGTGGTGGGCCACATCGAAGGACGAAGAGGAAGTGAAAGATCTCCCACCCGTTGGACAGACCGAGCGGAAAAGCCAACGGGCACTTCTTTGGTGACAGCCCTAAGATCTGCAGGATTTCAAGAAAAGTGAAGGAGCATAGTCAAAGATCACGTTCAGTCGTGAGGAACCGACGTGGATCTTACTAAATTAATAAAATTGTAACAAGATAGCAAAATAAATATGTGTATCGTATAATTATATAGCACAAAAATATAATTTGGAATTAAATTAACTATACCAATATTGTCTGTTTTCATTTCACGAGATTAAAAAATTCCACTATCATCATCATCATTCCTAGCTCTACAACCCGGTGTGGGTCCTGGCCTCACCCCTCTACCTCCTCTGCCGGGCTCTGCTGCTTGTGCTGCTTGCCGCCGATTACTAACGCCGAGATTGGACAAATTATGCATCATCCATACTATCCACGGTCTAGCCATCGAAGCTTCCCTAATTATATGAATTTTGTGACATTCGGCTCATCATACAGTTCGTAAAGTACCTGGTTATAACCAATACGCCACACTCTACTTTGAATACTATATATTTTTTAATAATCTTTACTATTAATGCTGTATAATTTTTTAATTATCTTTATAACTTAAAATGAGAATGGATGCAGGCGTGCCAATATCTGGATACACCACGCTCGGTAGAACGTCCGAGTGAAAGATAGATTTACAATTCTACCGTTTGTTATAAATTATAAATACATTCACAGATACATTTGATCGTAATGTCCCATCAAAGTAGTATAAGATGACCTTTCGACCTATTATCACTTTAGAGATGTGAAATCGTCCATTGAAATATCATTATTTGTATAATATAATTTTTCAGGCCATTCTGGCATACAAGATGATGAAGGAACAAAGGGTCCGAACTGACTGCGAATGACATTAAACCAAAGTCCAAAAAAATATAATGTATCTGGCATTATTAACCACTTGGCAATACTTAACAATCGGATAGTAAAAATATTTAGCGGCAATAATAATAATGTAGTAATATCTTTGTGGAGGTTGTGAACATAGAAGTGACAATTTTAAATAATATCTTTAAACGATTATTTTAGTTAATCAATTCATTGAATTGATAATTCTGGCGTACTCAAAGGTATTTGAGATTCTGTAAAAATAAGGTAGATGGCTCTGTCAAATGATGGAACGATTAAATGTATTAATATCAAAAAGGTAACATATAGGGTCGAAAATTGTCGCTAAAAATATTGTCGCTGTAGCTTAGTTGGATAAAGCACCTTCCCCGGTTAGGAAAGAGATCCAGGTTCGAATCCCGGTGGCGCAATAACAATATTTTTCGATAGAATTGATTTTATATGTATATCTTTATAATTAATATATTTAATTCATATTTGATTATTTTAGTTTTAAAATATATCTCTCACGCGGAGGCCGATATAAAATCAACTTTTACACGTTTTTTTTAAGATTTATTTTTGACTGACGACTAACGAATGTGTAGCTCTTTTATCTCTTGCCGTTTTTAACATATCACATTCTTATTCTTCGGAAAGTTCAACACTTTTAGCTAAATTACTCAAATGAACCGAAACATTTTTGGGGTATTTTTTAGGACACAATTTTGTCAATAATATTTTGTTTCCCTCAGTGATAAATTAAAACAATTTTCCACGAGGTCGTTAAAAATAATTAAGTTACCGCTCGCGTAGTATTTCTGGTGGTGTCCCAAGTCCTGATTCCGCCCCGCCGTGAGATGTCCCATTAATTCATGTTTGTGGGAGAAGGGTGTCTCCCGGTTTTTACACGAGTTTGTCATGTATTATGTTTTAATTATTTATTATATATTACCAATATTTAACCTAAGCATTTAACAACGTCGATCATTGAAATAGTTGCCCTCTAAACTAAACTAATCGAAGGGTCGTATTAAAGCCAGGGCTCGAAGTGTAAAATTTAACGAAACAGAATGGTCGATAATGTTTGAAATTCTACACTTATTTTTGATCAAAAAGTATACACTTACATTACAAAACTATTGTTGTTTTTTCAGAACACAGTTCTGTGATATTTTAATACAAATTCGAAATAGCTGCAACATACAAGTTCGAAAAATTTGCCGTCAATTTAGTAGGCTGACATTGCGTAATTGGTCAGCACGCTTCCCCGGATAGGAAGAGTTCCTGGTTTAAATCCCGATGGCAGCTAAAATATTTTTTCGATAAATTAACTCTGTGAGTATATCTTTCCAATTGATCCATTTAATTTGTATTAACATATATATTATTAAGAAGAACAGATTCTTATTGTGAAGTTGTAATTATTCAGAAGTATGTTCTGTGTCTGTAATATTTTAATTACATATAAAGTCAATTTTATCGAAAAATATTGTTATTGCTACCGGGATTCAAACCTGGATCTTTTCTAATCAGGGGAACGTGCAGATCTATGTTCCGAATAATTACATCTTCACAATAAGAATGTGTTCTTTTTAATAATATATAAGTTGTATCAATTTGTTCAAAATTTAATAAAAATGAATTGTTAATTCTGGCGTTTGCTATCGGTGTACTCAAATGTATTTGAGATTCCGTAAAAACAAAGTAGATGGCTTTCAAATAATGGAACGATAGATGTATTCATTTGAAAAGTGTAACAGGTTTGAAAATTTGTCGTCAATCCACTGTGTTGGTATAGCATAATCAGATAATGCACATTCCCCGGATTGGAAGAGATTGAGGTTCGAATCCCGGTAACAACAACGATGAAATTTATTTTAAATGGTATATTTTTCTAATTAATACATTTAATTTGTATTTAATATATGTAAATGGTTGGCCGGCCGACTGACACTTTCTTTCTTTTCTAGAAGGATTATTTATGACTGGAACGGTATTATTAAACTGTATTCAGGGTGGCCCAAAAAAAATGAAAACATCTCGTAACACATGAGTTATTTCAAAACATAATATAATTAATTATAATTCTTAATTTACCACCATAACACACATATACAATACACCCCATATTGCATAATCTGCTGGGTTTAAATCTTTGACTGTCCGGTGGCCACATGCCTGGCTCGATGAAATTAATATTCTCACGACGAAGAAAATTGATTGTATTTCTGGCTGTGTGAGATGGAGTTCCGTCCTGCTGTTAATGTCCAGTCATGGCGACCACATGTCGCTTTAATTACAGGCATCAAACCGTATCTGAGAACATTCACACAGTCTTCACCGTTTGAGACACACCGACTGACGTAATTATATCACATTTTACGAAATGTTTTCACTTTTTTTGGGCCACCCTGTATATGTATTCTTTGTAAAACATAAGTTTATTTATAAACCTTTAGACTTTTTACTATTTTTTTATTGCACAAATCTCGCGAATCGGAATCGGTAAATGACACCGCGTACATGTTTCAGAGAGAATCAAAAGTGCGCGTGAGTCAAGATGTCGTTTTAAATCACAAGCGTTTAAATGATTGTAAGCTCGTGAAAACGGGAAGGCTACCAAACGATCGTTAAACAGACACATGCCATAACTGCGTGTCTCGAGTTGTAAGTTTCGGCGAGGAGAATAATGTCTGGAAACAGTCGCAGCAGTCGCTTCGGTCCATATTTTATGAGGAACCAGGAAGGAAGTGTTTTCCGAGGAATCAATTTTATTACCATCACTTAACTCAATTTATCCTCGAGTTAAATAGCTTTGCAAAATTGTATTTAAACTCACCGCGAATTGTGCAAATATAAATTTGATTCCACCATTGGTGTAATTATTTTTTTATTAAATAAATCACCAATGTATTTGCAATAAATGTACATTTAAATAAGACACACTAAATTGTGATGGTAAACCATTGATTGTATGATTGGATTTAACTTTCCTGTGTGCCAGTCACTGCTCGAAGAATTGCCAACAATCAGTTACCGATCGCGGTTACAATTGAGCCCAATCACGGTCACAACAACGGTTTAAATAACGTTTAACCATCACTAATCGTGTGTACTTAAACTCTTCGATCATCCAATTACCTACAGTGGCGTAACTAAAAATATTGGGCACGGCTTTCTATGTTTGTAATAGGCCCCTACAAAAATAACGACCTAGGATATTTCATATGCACAAGAGTGCAGAGTTCATTAATAAATAGTTTTACTTTTTCAGCAGTTTTAACAGGTTAGCATAAAAGGGCACTTAATAAATGATCGATAAAATGTGTTTTATGCGTTTAGGGTCGCAAATGGAAAAAAATCCTTATCTATAGTCTACTCCCTAATCCGACATATTAGCGAGTAATACTGTCTACATCGATAAGGTTTAATACACGAGAAAAATAATTTTCAAATTGTATAATTCACAGACCAGTAATTTAATAGACATGAAATAAAGTGTACATATAGGAGGGGGGATTTAAACATTAGTTGCGGGACGAGGGGCATTCTACACACATTCTTGGTAGAAACATAAATACGATAGTTTATGACACATTAATGTAACAGTAAAAGTATTTACTATTCGAAAATTAAATTTTTGTGTAAACAATACATATTTTTAAATTTTCGTTCCAATCGAGTCATATTTAAAAAAAAGTCGCGGAGATATGAAGTGGTACCAAAGTCATCACGCGAGTGAGACCAAAATGAAAATATTGGAACAAGAAATTTGCGTTAGTGATTTGTGGGTATAATTCAATTTTTGAGTGATGGATTTTAAAAATGATTAGTTTATTTTGCTCTTGTAAAAGCGTCAATACTCACAAAAGTATTGATATCAAAAGTGTTGTAAGGCGCGGACCTTTCGGGTCTCTATCTAACCGTGCCCCGATGCTTCGCATCGGCCGCATCATAGTTACGCTACTGATTACCCACCATTTTGACCCATTACCAAAGGAAGCAAATCATTTCGATTTTCAACGCACTGATGGACGCTAGCGTTTAAGGGTCCGATACAAAATACAAATAAATAAATAGTTTTTCAGTACAAAAATGATGATTTGCATGTTTCACCTCCTTTTGTGTGATCTGGCACCGCGTGTTTTTAGACATAGTCTACGGATGTCCAAGATATGCATTTTTATTCGATGACTAGAAAAAGATTAACGTTAAATTTTAAAAATTCGATACAATACAAACTTGAAACTATTAACTTATCTATATGAAATTTGAAGGATTTATTTTAATGGTATTGATACAGTTTATGTATCTACATGGATTATCAATGAGACGTATGATGACCAACCTTATATTTATATACAGGATCATCAATGGTATGATGGACTGCCCCCAGATTGATGGTCTGCTTGATTTTCACGCACCATTGAGGTCATCGCGACACAATTCATTGTTCTATTACAGTGATAATGTCAAAACTCATTAGCATTAGCTAACTCCGCAGTTCCCAGATTGCATTCTTAAGGGAATGAATATGCGAAGGCAGTCGACATATTTGCTATAAATCTCTTTATAGGCCTACATTATTACAATTTTTTGTGTCTCAACTCAATGGCGATGGAAAAATTGCTTTACTTCAAATTTTATATTTATTTTTAATTTTGATTATGAAAAAAACATGCTGATATTATGTTAATTTTTATTTGTGTATTGCACTTCCGATGAAATTTTCTGTTATTTTACAAATTGTGTTAATGCCTGAATAGAGCGCGTATAATAATAACAAATAAATAAATAAATAATGGATGCTGTGGATACGATTGTAGACGAATATAAAAATAAATAAAATAAAATAAAGACACCTGTTGTACTTGTCGGATTTCAATCGAACTTTTCTTGAAAATTGATCTGGAAGATAATTTTGTTAACTAGCCTGATTCGTCATCTAGTTTCAAAATGGCAGCTGTTAAAAAAAATGTAAATCCGTTAATATTACAGAAAAAAAAAACACATAAATAATAAATATTTTTACTCCCGAGGTTCTAAAACGTCTAGTTTCGTTCCTGACTAATGTTAACAGTGCGCGACAGACTACACGTAGGTAGCTAGAATTGTCGTTCACCTATCCGAAACACTAACTAGATGAATGAGGAGAGAATGGTAAGAAAGATATATGACGCAAGTGTTGATGGCACCAGAAATAGAGGACGTCCGCGGAAGACTCGGCACGACCAGGTAAACCAGATAATCAGGTCTATTCTCAAAATTGCTATATTGAAATTAAGGTGATTGTTACACCAACCCTCAAAAATAGACAGTATTTAAATTAACGTCAGTGCTATATTTGAATGAGAGTGAGGGAGATAAACGTACCATAATCTGTCAAAACATAAAAATGGCAACAGGATTGGTCGTGATTCTTCACTACGACGCTGCGGATGAGGAAATCAATAGGTAATTTATGAACAAACCTTTTTATGTGAACTTTGAATACTGTATTAGTACTTATTTTAACCAAAAACTTATATTTTTAGTCGAAACTCGAGAATGGAAAGACGTCGTTTGCGTGATTTGTGCGGTATAGTTGTACCTTATCAAGGCGGTATAGTTGTAAAAATTGCCCATTTGGAATTTCCATCGGATTTCCTCATCCGCAGCGTCGTAATGAAGAATCACGGCCAATCCTGTTGCCATTTTTATGTTTTGACAGATTATGGTACGTTTATCTCCCTCACTCTCTCTCCCTCTCTCTCATTCAAATATAACACGGACGTTAATTTACATACTGTCTATTTTTGAGGGTTGGTGTAACAATCACCTTCATTTCAATATTGCAATTTTGAGAATAGGCCTGAATGGAAGATGGTTCTGTTAGAAGCCTCAACAATCGGCGAGCCTGTATGTGAAGACGTACGATTGTGGATGAGGCGAGAATTGTGTGCGGCGTGATGGTAAGTAAGTAAGCAAGTAACTTGAATATTCTTTCTTTAGAGGAACATTTTGATTAGGTGTAGAACTTCTCTACCGTAGGTCTCTTTAAGATGAATTGCGCGCACGTTATGAAACAAAGCGTGACCCGAACGACCAGCATTCATCACAGCCACCTCTCCGGACCGCCGACCGCTGCCCGGTGAGTAATGACTCGAGATTTCTTATTTTCCGATTATTTTGGATTGTTGTTCTCGCGTAAATAAAGTGCACCGAAGAGAGCTCGGGACATTTTGGCTCAGACCGGCGAATTTAATAATACCCGAACAGAAATACTACACTGAAAATTATAATTGCTCGACCCGGTAAATGTTAAAACGGCCAGTTTTCAATTCTAAACAGTTCAAACGGAAAGATCAAATTGATGTATTCCCAAAATGACCGATCTGATTTAGTAGCAGGGTGAGAAAAAAAGTCATTTCACATATCTGAATTCAATTCAATAACGACATAAGCACATACGTTACAAAAAGACTGTTATTTACTGACTTATTTGCTGACCGACGATTCAGATTTATAAAACACTTCTAAGGTCTGTTCTCGCATATAGATCAGAATGCTAGATGAAATACAATACAAATATAAGTAAAATACTAAGGATAATTGATACCAAAAATGAAAACGGAATGTGTCATAGGTCAACGGGATGTGACTATATCAACAAATTGGACGCAGAATTTGGTGAATCCAAATTGTTATCAAGACAGCACGGATGAGGTGGGCTGGTCTCATTCAACGAATGAACTCAGAACAACTAGCGAATAAAGTGTTTTATGGATGATTAGATGGCGTTTATGCAGGGAATTTAGTGAACCCAACATGTCCAAGTTGTCAAGATAGCACGGCTGAAGTGAGCTGGTCACGTTCAAAGAATGGACTAGGAATGACCAGCAGCGTTTTACGCAGAATCTATCGGCCAAAGTAATGTTGAAAGATCCAATCTAAGGCGGTTGGACGACGTTATCCAAGATGCCGGTTACCCAGGAACGATGTATGAGCAAAAGCTCTCATATCGGTCCTACACAATCGTAGCATTTTTTAACACTACTTACACTACTACTCCTGAGTCCCTCACATACCTATACACAATACACAAAAACAAAAGGGTACCTTTCGGAAAAGGGAAGCCAGGACCGGCAGATATTAATCCTAAGGTTTTTACGAGCAAGAAGGGAGGATGGCCCTCAACATTTTTCTAAACACCTGACCGTCTCAAAATTTCCCAGCGAGACACCCACACATCCACGAATAGCCGGAAAAGTCTGAAACTCCTTTCGTTCCTCATCAGGTGATCGTTCCGAGCCGGACAATAACCTGCCACATCCAATGCCGCGAGCGTACCCTCCCTGGCATCCCTCATAATCTCACACACCCAGAGTACGTGGTTCAGCGTTCAACGAACCGCGGATCCTCGGCGAGTCCCAGGTCAAATAATACCCAGGATGCGTGCTGTCGGTATCGCGATCTGGAGAAAACAGCGAAGAACATATTGAAGTGGCGAGTGAAGAGGCCAGAGTCCACGCCGAGCTGCACATGTTACATGTTAAAAACGTGAGAACATCTCGTAACACATGAGTTATTTCAAAACATAATATAATCAATTATAATTCTTAATGTATTTTTTTGCACAATCATCAAAACACCCCATATTGCATAATCTACTGAGTTTAAATCTGGGCTGTTCGGTGGCCACATGCCTGGCTCGATGACATTAACATTCTCACGACGAAGAAATTTGATTATATTTTTGGCTGTGTGAGATGGAGCTCCGTCCTGCTGTAATGTCCAGTTATGCTGTAATGTCTAGCTATACTCCAGACTTTGCTTTGAAACTCTTTATTCATTTTCCTAGCACCCCAACGTCTTTCAATTCGCAAATTTTTGATCAGAATACGGTATTCTGCAGTGATTTTTATCATTCTGGACAACAATTTGAAAAAAACAAATATAAACAATGGGAAAATTAATAATCAAAGATGGCGACCGGAAATTGCCGAAATAAAACGTAATATAGGCAAATAGGTAAATAAGTAAATTAGGAAACTATTTAAGCTATTGTTGATATAGTTAAACTAATTTTGATGTAATTATATCACATGTACATTATATATACAGGTGGAGCATCTGGAAAATGTAAAAATATTTTTATAAAATCGTCGTGTACTTGAAGCTGGAACTTTTCTATTGCAAGTAGGACTCGAACCATTTAAGCGATATCAACTGTATCTAATCAGCATTGCATTTTTACTCTTACCGTTACCACAGGATATTTCACTACAGCGGAAGCAGCGGTTTATCTTGACTAGGTTGAGGATGCATGTCATAATTGTGTTTATAATTAAAATAACCTACATAATTATAATGAAACCAAACTACATGATAAAAGAAAAAAAAATACAGTTACCACCGGGACGCGAACCCGGAACTTTATCTTGCCTTCTTGCCGGGGGAATACGTTATTTATTAAACTATGTTAACCATTTACTTCCATGTCGAATTTTCGAACTTATATATTGTTAGCGACGTTTATAATTTATTTATTTTATTTTATTAAGTTTTTGGTGTTGTTGCCTATTGCCTCATGCATACATCAAATTTGCGAATTACCAAAATTTAACCTGCATGTATCCTTCCCTTTTTTTCCTATTACCTATTCCCAAGCACAAGGAAGAAAGAAGAAGTCGCAGTAATTAAAATCTATCAACTGCAGCATGATCAATGTACCTTTCTAACTTTCTACGGATTAACTTCCGTCGCTTTACTCCGCTACCGTTTAGAATTAATAATCATACACTAATTATATTATACTTAATAATGCTTTTTTTCGCGAGTGTTACTATACGCGCCGCGACGCTTGTTACCCGCGGTGGAGAGGAATCAACGAACCAGCCACCATCCAGTCGACTAAAAAAGTAAGTACCTTCCTTTCTTCCTCATATTTCTACCACACGTGTTCCATCTATTTTAGTGAGATTTTGTTATTTCTTATTTATTTGTTTGTTCTGTTGTTTGTATATCGCATTTTTAATAGTGGCCCGCGAACGTAATCCATGTGCAAGTAAATTTCGAAAAAAACCTTTTAAATAGAACACATTCTTGTTGGGCAATTTCAAAATATAGTTCTGTGCCATTTTTAATGCAAATTAAATTAATCAATTAATATAGAAAGATATACAGAAAATAATCTATTTATTGAAAAAATATTTTTGTTGATTCTGGTAGCAACTAAATTATCTTATATTTCTAGTTGATTAATTTAATTCGTATTAATTATATGTCTGGTACTTGACTGCATATGAAAAAATATTGTTCTCTGGATGTTCCATTTTTTTTTTAATGAGTCAACTGAGCTCTGCGTCTCTAGCATAAGCGGGTGCCCACATCTTATATGTGTAATAATAATTTAATTTAATACCAGAAGGCAGGTGTATTCTATATTGATTTGAAAATGTAATTTCTCCTGTCATTTTTGACGGGTTTTCGCCTAGTTTTAAAATAAGTCAAGCACTGCTGCAAATAAATTCGTCCCATCATTCAGAGAGCGAGTCGAAATACTCATACATACATTCACAACTTTCGAACATCTATGAATCGCATAAACACACAGATACCAGCAACAGTGCATTCTATCATTCGTTCCGTATCCACAAAGTTTGAAAGTATTCGACTTTCGCACGTGCGTATTCAGTTCCGCCCGTTAATGTCTTCGTAAACGCATTCGTTAACAGCATCCAAAGTACAAAAAACGACTTTAATGCTTACGGGTATAATGCATAGAATAGCAAACGGATTGTTTGTGTGACGCATTTTTGACATATGTTATATTTATATATTTGATAGTAGGTATAAACTTGTTATCCAGCATCCCTTCTACAAAAAGTCACCGACCACTAAACTGACTAAATTACGAGTCGAAATAGTTCAAGGGATATGTGCCTAATCTCAACCGTGTCAAAGAGCAATGTGTTAAAAAAAATCTTTTTTATGCGATTATTTCGATTAATTGAAATATTTTATTGATTTCAAATTATATATTGAATACAAAAAATTAAAGATCATCGAATTTCGAGCGACTAGACTAATTTTTGTTACATGATTTGGGGCCTGAAGCAAAAGTATAGATTAATAATTTAACAATTTCGCCAATATTTATTTTGAAGTACGTGGACTGTAAAAATTTCAGATAATAATATTTTCCGTAACAGTGTAAAATTTGCACATATTCGACTCGTGATGTAGTAAAGTATCCACACGTAAAATATTGTGAACTAGGTCTGTTTTTGATATGATGTATATGTTTATACATATCGGGACTGAATTGTTCTAATGAGAATAAATGCCAGTTGTGAATATTCCTGCATACTAAAATGGAATTAACATTAATATCGATTAGTACATATAGGATATTCCGAAATTAATGTATTTATATGTTAAACGAGAAAACAAACCTTTTCGCAGACAGTTCTGCAGGAGCCGGTGGCCTTGGAGCAGCACGAGGACACTTCTGAAAAGATATACAATTATTATTTGTCTGACAAAAAAAAAACAAAATTAAAAAATATATATATCAAGACTCCATCAAACAATCCATACGGAAAACTGAAACTGTTTATTTTTTTCGAACCGTAACCGTACGAAGAAATTCTTTTATTTTCCAAGAAGTTTGAAGGCATATTTCAGACTCTTCGGAAACGACAATAATGCTTTTTTTCTTCTCGATTTTGCTTAGTGCTTAGCTACGCTATTGCAATCTACTGCCCTTTAAGAAATATGTTGAATAATTAAAATAGTGACTCTTATACTTCAGAACATTAGTAATTTTTCAGTAAGTCCTACATACTCTGATGATTACACAGGGGACCAAAAGGTCTGCGCTATATAAAACATTCTGCATCAATACTTTTACCAGTGCTAATACGGTCTAATAATTTTTAAAATCTACAGTGTGAAATTTATTAAATCATTTCTTACCAAAGACCAGACCAAAATGAAAATTCAATTGTGAAAAAATATTACATTGTATCAAGTAGTACCTAACAATATTCTTATTTAATATCTTATATACAATACACAGTGGTGTAGTGGCACTTATTTTCGAGCCAGGGCGCCTCTCGGCCATTTTTTTGACACGGAACTTACTTTTTAAGTACATTTAAGAAATATTATGATACGAAATATTTTGCTTAGAACTGTGTACATCGAACATTATGCAGCGGACGGATATTACGAGAAAATTTACAGGTTTTTTTTTTTTTTGAAAATTGGATCATCTATCCCATTCTTTCAACCATTGACCACATGCACTTGAATTTATTTATTTTATTGAGAGATTTTGATAGTGTAAACATATTATAACAAACATGATAAAATTAATGAAGAGAAAAAAAATAGGGAGAAGGGTGGGTAGGTTGCAACTATTGTTGCGGTAAAGGGAGAGCAACGTGTGTTTTTATAGGTAGAATGAATGGTCAAAATTGAGATTGTGGTGGTTCATAAGAAGAACCCTTTGAATACAGATGAAATATATTAACTCAACTTAAATAACGAGTCATCCCTAAATGTACATTTTTTTTACATTTATATATATATGGTTTTAATGTTTAATGTTTAATGTTGTTTAAACCTCATTTTAACTCCATTTCTGTGGGAATACGAGTACATGGAATAAAAAATAATGGGGGGAGGATTAAAATCCATTTTTTATTTAGCATTACACCACCCTTATTCAGGGGACCCTTACATTTTGCATTGGGACTCAATGCCTTTTTACTAAAATCACGAACCGTGAGGCAATCAGTGATATCTTTGAGTCACACTCACTATCGGTGATTGAATATCTGGAAATATCGTGATTAGTGATTTATTTATATTTGGTTGTGAACCATGATTCGGCGCATGTGCATATAAAACAAAAATATTAATTAAGGAATGACTTTATAATTCGCGATTCTGCCGAAACATTTTACGCATTTGACCTGGAATGCTGAGAATTTGACCCGAAAAATATACTCACATTTTTTTAAGGGTTTTTATTCTCTCTGCGATGATATTAAATTAGATATATATTATTTATATATGCTAGAATATATTTTTAACGCAAATATAGTTTGAATAATATCAGTAAATACGCTCAAAATTATGTTTCTATTTTATTTATTTATTTCAGTCAATCACTGATATTATCGAATATCAATCACAATCACACCAGTGAGTCAAAAGTAGCATTTTTTCTCATCACTACTTTTTACCATTTGCTCTGGGGACCAATTTTTAGTTAGCCACGCCAATGATTGAGAAGGTACAAGGTTCCCGTGAATGCGAGGCCTGGATGTAAATTTTAGCTAAGACAGCGACCGATGTATGTACTTATCTTTAGTTTGTTTTATAACTAGTTTGAATATCTGCCGGTTCGATAACGGATTTGTTCCCGCGGTTCGCGCTTTCGCTAAACTAAATTGCAAATTAACCATCGTTATATCCAACTAGCTCGTTCTCGCCGTCCACGTACGGCTGCCTATATTAACGTCATCCAAAATGAAAACACTCCGGTTTCTTGCAGTATGCAGAGCTCGAGTTAAATTGATTTCTGTACATAATAAATTCGCAGATTCATTTCGCCGGCAGTAACGGTGTGAACCTGACCTCTGCAGTCTCGTCATCGCGGTCGGTCAGCGGCTGAATGGTCCCGATGACTGTGCCCGCACTGGGTTCCGAAACGTCATCAAACAAGACCAAAGAAATGCGGAAAATTTAATAGATACTTCAAAAATATTATTTTCTCAATTAATTTAATAATGATTTTATATTATTTTCAACGTGTTTAAATAAGGATACTTATAAGTTGATCAACTTCCGTTATCACTCAAAATACTTTAAAGCAGAACACATTATTATTGTGAAATTTTTTCAGAACATAGTTCTGAAGTATTATAATACAAATTGAATGCATCAACTAAATCAATTGATCTAAAAAAATATTTTATTTGCTACCGGGATTAGAAACCTAAATCTTTTCGTATCCGGGTAAATGCGTGACCAATTACATCACGCCAACCATAAGTTGACGACAAATTTTTGAAAATTAACTTTTTCAATTTGAAAAAGCTGCAGCAAAAGTTCGAAAATTTGTCGCCAACATACTCAGTCGGTGGTAATTTTTTTTTCGTTAAATTGATTTCGTTGATACATTTAATTTGTATTAAAACACAACATATTTTGTACCATTAATAAATAAATAGTGTTATTTTAAAGTATGTACGTATTAATGTTTAGGGAATACCCGTATGTATATAGGTGTGTACACTTTTTAGTTGAGATTGAGATAAGTTATCATTACGCCTTGCTTTTGTGCAAAGTGTTATTTTATCTGTAAGATTTATTATTCGAATGAAAGTGACCATTATTTTTTGGTGGCATCTAAAATACCCCTCTTTTCAAACGGAGTGTTTACGACTGCGGTTCGGTTTCGGTTCAATTGCGAGAGGCGCTCAATTGGAGCAGCGCGTCATTCAAATTGCTGGACGTCCTTAATTAAGTCAATTTATTAAACGGAGAGACGGGCTCACCCTGCGCCCGCGCGGCGCTGCAGCAAGTGATGAAGACCAGAGCTGACAGGACGCTCCAGCAATACGCCCCGCACTTCCACTGGCGCAGTCTTCGTCGTAAACTTCTGTAACGGTGCATCGAGAATACCCCGTCATACTTTAGCGCATCCGCTCGATACGCGCACTCCATTGTCGCAGTTCATTTAACCAAGCTGAGCGCAAAACTATTATGTCATCCGAAATCGACACTCGACAAATAAACTTAATTTTTTAAAGTTTATTATCAATCCGGATTTAAGATGTTGCCGTTCCGACGAGTACATCACTAGGGCATTGTTTTGTTTGTTGGGTCACTCGTGGCTGACTTTTTATCGGTTGTCACGCGCGTTTCGTACGTCGCTCGATTGCTGTCAGCTGTCAAGTGTCGAGCTCGGGGCTCGGGGCTCGGGGCTCGGAGCTCGGGGCTCGGAGCGGTGGCGGACTCGGCGCGGCGCGCGGCCACTGATCAGCCCGCACGGCCGTAAACTGAATACTGAATGAACAGAGCGAGGCGTAACCCGGAGCTTCCCAATCCGCGCGCTCCACTCTGGCTCAGGGTCTACACTCCGCAACTAACTTCCAGCACTGTTAATTTGAAATATTTATCAAAAAAATAAAAATAAAACTAGATGCGCACTCACGATACGTGTTTTCTCTAAGCCGTTTGCGAATTATTTAAATTTGCAAATAGCTTAGAGAAATATTACTAATAAAACTCATCAAAAATGAATTTATTATTATTAAATATATTAATTAGAAAGATATACATATAAAATCAAGGGAAAGTGCATTATCCAACTATGCTACAGCGACGATATCTTTAGCGACAAATTTTCGAACCCACATGTTACCTTTTTGATTTATACATTTAATCATTCCATTATTTGACAGAGCCATCTACCTTATTTTTACAGAATCTCAAATATCTTTGAGTAAACTGATAGCAGACGCCAGAATTATCAATTCATTTTTATTAAATTTTGGACACATTGATTCAACTTTATTATTTAGGAGAACACATTCTGAATGTGTTCTCCTAAAAAATATTATTATTATTAGCTTGTTTGTGTAGTGGTCGAGACGTTGGCCCAGTGGTCTAGTGCTCGGGGGTTCGCGCCCCAAGCATCTAGCTTAGTTTGAAAATAGTAAGAATATTGATGTGACATGTTTCTTAAAAAAAAAAAATATATCTCATAATTGACTAGTTTGTGAAAAAAGTTCACCCAAACGTCTTTTGAAATGAAAATTCATATTGAACATGTCTATTACCTTAAGGTAGCCAGAACAATTGAGTCGATAAACGACTGGCTTATTCTTCAATCTAACCTTAACAAATCACATGAATGGTGTACACACAACAAACTTTTTTTAAATATTGATAAATGTCAATCTATAACGTTTTAAACCCATTGTTTTTCATTACAGCGTAAACAGCGTTACTCTTAAAAAAATATCTCAAATTAAATTACCAATAAAACTATTAAATGTCATGGGTTTTGTATTAAGAACGGTGAAACATATCAACTCACTTAAATCGTCTATACACGGCTGTGGTTCGTAGCAATTTAGAATTCAACTCGACTATTTGGTCTCCATTCTATAAAGTGCACGAATTCAAATTGGAAAGGGTCCGGCATACATTTTTACGGTTTATTAACTTCAAACTGTGTATACCCGTTGAACAATTGAATTATGATTTTTTAATTAGCACTCTTAATTTAACTAACTTGTCGTGTGGGAGAACTTTAAGTGATTTATTATTTTTATTTAAAATAGTAAATGGGAAACTGGACGCACCTAATTTAACTGAACTGATTGTATACCACGTTCCTGCGCGGAGTACCAGGTCCGGGCGTTGTTCCATGTAAATTCATCATATATACATTTTCATAGAAATACACCCACACGAAGACTTCACAGGCTTGGGGACGATTTTGGTCTTGTATGTATATTCCTATATTCAAAGCTTAAACATAAGAGTTATGTTTTTGATGCTGTTCTGAGTCAAACATACAATTGATTTTGATACTCGGCCATTCTGTGTCAAACCTACATTTTTATTGTTTGTTTTGCTTACTTTTAATTTTTTTTTAAAGCTATATATGTATATTTTATCAAGTTCTATTTTTATATATATTTTATTCTAATTTCTATTTGTGTAGCTGCTCATGTCTTTATTTTTTTTATACCAAACCAACCTTGTAAAAGGCATAAAGGACGTTAATAAATAAAATAAAAAAATTACGGAAATAAAATCAGTGGCCTATCTACGTCAATGCAGCCAATGCGGTGCATTGCGATCCACGTTAGGATAGGGGCCTAATAAGTTCGCATCCTATAATACTTTTGGTATCGATTTACTTCTTTACGCTAATACGGAAAAATAATTTTTAAATTCCACCACACTGTGAAATGGAATAATAAAATAAAAAAATATATGTATATATATATACATATAATGAAAACATTAATGTACCTACAGTATGGCCCAAAAAAAGTGAAAACATTTCGTAAAATGTGATATAATTACATCAAAATTAGTTTAACTGTATCAACAATAGGTTAAATAGTTAATTAATTTACTTATTTACCTATATTATGTTTTATTTCGACAATTTCCGGTCGCCATCTTTGATTATTGATTTTCCCATTGTTTATATTTGGTTTTTTCAAATTGTTGCCCAGAATGACAAAAATCACTGCAGAAGACCGTATTCTGATCAAAAATTTTCGAATTGAAAAACATCGGGGTGCTAGGAAAATGATCAAAAGGTTTCAAAATAAAGCCTGGAGTTTAGCTAGACATTACAGTAGGACGGAGCTCCATCTCACACAGCTAAAAATACAATCAACTTTCTTCGTCGTGAGAATGTTAATTTCATTAAGCCAGACATGTAGCTATCGAACAGCCCAGATTTAAACCCAGTAGATTATGCAATAATAATATACTAACAATAACACATGTTTTTAGTTAGTATTGACATCCTGAAGAAGAAAATGGTATTTTTCAAAACCGGTAGATGTATTTAAACTCATTAAGTAGTTAATAAAACAAAGTTAACAAATAAAAATAATGAATGTTAACCACAAAGTTAATTTTGCTAATTTCAAAAGTACTTAGTGATGTCCCCAGAAGTCGAATCCTCAGCTACTCGATCACTAAGCGAGTCTCACCGCTAGACCAAACGAGCGCGTCTAAACTAACAATAGTGTTAAATATTTAATACCTGAATACCGAGATTTTTCAGAACCGATTATTTCCGCCCGATGTGCGAATAGGCGGCGCTTTCCTGAAAAGATGTCCCCTGAAAGCAGATTGAGGACCGCAGGCGCACGATCCGCGAGTTTATCAAAAACGAATTTGTCCGAGACTTGGCGAGAGCTGACGAATGCACCCGATCCTAAGGACCGGCGTCGGATTAAGGCGATCTGGTGACACTTGAATGTTAATGGCACGCGTGGTATACTCGGGCGAGCGCAGGGCCGGCTCTGAACTTGGCTCGGTTTTGAATTTAAATTCGCGATTTCCGCATTGTGTGGGAATTATAAAATACTTAATAACGGATTGTAAATTTTAAAAATAAAAAGTGTATGTAAAGTAGAGATGAATAATAATCCTGGTCGCGCGCTAAGATATTATTTTATGACATATTCATACATTACCAACTATCATATATTTGATAAATAAATAATACATAAACATTTACTGACTTTAATTTTGTTTTCGTTTTATATTACCTTCTTCATTTTCGTTTAAATAGGCAATCCATCCTTCAAGAGTGCAAGTACAAAAAGTACAATAATATTATGGAATAGGAAATATTATATTACAAGTCAATACCATTGTCGTTCAAAAAATTTACTAGTTTAAAATTACCATTGATGAGATTACTGTAAAAAAAACCTGTGATCCGCAATGGACAGGCAAAAATGATATGGTCAAGGGTTTCCTCCTCGGCACCACACTCACACATCGGGGAATCTATTAAGCTCAATCTGAATAAATGTGAGGCTACCTGGCAATGCCCAATTCTCATTCTAGAGATATTTGATATTGTTCTTTTGGAGAAGCAGGGGGTGCGGGGAATAGATCTTTGAATTATTTTAAGCCGATTACTTTATGATTATTTGGATAATGCAGTCCAAATAGAATTTGTACAATTTTTTACCATGTTAAGTTGAGGGAAAACTCCGGAAAGAGTGGCCTCATTGGCCAGTTTATCAACACATTCATTTCCATAAATTCGCTTATGTCCAGGAATCCAAACGAATGACATTGTTGCTGTCCAAATTAAATAGACATCTTCTGATCTCTTTGTCTAGCCAAACGTTCGTATTAGCATAGATGGATTCAAGAGCTGCTTGCGAGTCGGAGAATATAACAGCCTTATCGACGTTCCGGAGTACGCAGATGTTAACTTACCTATTACCACAAACAAAAATACAGAATGTCTCAAAAAACGTGTGCACGTGATATAAGAATTTCAAAATTGATTTCATTTTATTCGATCACAAGTTGGAGGTATTATTTCTACTTTGATAGACGAATTGCGCGAAGATGTACCATTGAACATTCTCCGCGTTCTATGAACCTATACCTGCCACTGGTATTTTTTAATTTTTCTGGTGCAAAACTGGCAACAAGTGAGGTAAAACGCTTCCAAATAAAAATTGAAATGGTTCGTAATGTTTGCAATTCCATTTACTTGCATTATCAACAGTGCCTAAACCAGAATGGCCATAAGTTCGAACACTCGCGATCAGTGGCGTAACTACAAAAATTGGGTCCCAATGCAGAATTTGAAAAAGGACCCTCTAAAAAAGTATTGTTTACGTATAAGATACTCGAATAATAATAATTGCGTGGTTTATCCATTAAGTACTAAGCAAAAATGAGTGTCTTGTCTCTTATAATAATCACACTTTGCAGGGCTTGAATGCACATACTTTTGAAAATAGTTGCTTCGCTTTAGAGCGGTTTTTATTAGCGGGGTTCCGCTACTATATCGGTACATCGATAATATTTTCACGTGTTTTATAATATACGTAAAAAACGATTTTTACTTGTAAAAATATCGCTTTCAAATGGATTTTAGATTGTAGGGCGCGAACTTTTTACTATCTAACGTGGGCCCCAATGCATAGCATTGGCTGTATTGGCATAGTTACGCCGCTGCTTACGATTAACACTTTTTTTTTTAAATTTGATTTTTTAATTTGAATTGAACTTAATAATTTTTTCAAAGATTGAATACATTATTTTACAACTTACTGTATTATTAATAATTATGATTTATTATTTAGTTACTTATTAATTCGTTTATCCAGAGTGAACTATATCAGTAACAAAAAAACAATTTCGTGTGTTTTATAAAACTTTTTAATTCTATGTTTATTTATATTCTTACTAGCGATCCGCTCAGTATTCAAGTTTAGTTATATAATCATTTAAAATAGTGGGTTACGGGGCGTGTGGAAGGGAAGCCTTTTTGTATAAATTTAATCCAGGCAAGCGGAGAGTGAGTTGTTCGGGGGCTGGGATGGGGTGATTATATTTCGATCACTTTCCTAGAGTGCAGCTGAGAAAAATTTGTAACGGATGACATTCAATATGATAGACATTAATATCGGGGAAAGAGAGTGGAACGGCCTATGCATTGTGCAGGTCCTAAAGTGTAACTATGCAAAAATTGGTTTATATAGGTCAAAGCGTGTAGAATTGTGTAGAAAGAGACACATGTAGTTTTATACATAAATGGAACAACACAAAATATATATATTTATGACTATTATATATTAAGCTCTTTCGTAATTAAATTAATCGCTTTTTCCTAGCCATATCAAGTTTAATTAACAATGTACATCACAGTTGATATACATCGTATTAGTATGTATTTATTAACACCTTTGGTTAACGTCTAATTAGCTTTATTCGACGCATAAAATGAATACAGTTTACAGTCGTTGGTTTCCTCTAGTTTATATACATTTATAAATACAAAAAGAATCAATTAATTAATAAATAATAGTATACAAACAATACAGGTTTATCTTGCTTTAAACAGTATTAAAAATAAATATTTTTGAAATTAAGGAAAAAAAATTAGGTAAGATGAGATAAAAAGCTGTAGAAAGTATGACGTCTATATGTATCCGTATATAATTTAATATATGTCTGTCTATTCTCTATACAATCCTTATACCCTTTGACCGATCCACCTCTTTAGGCATGGCACTCTCATCCATTTTCTTGACCACTTCATCTCGCGTCACTTTTCTTCTTCACCTTCTCATAATCATCACAGTGTGTCCATGTATCCCATGGACGAGGTAAATTAGAAGAATGATAGGTTATTCGACTGTCTAATAAATTAAAAAATCTTGAAACCTTCGTATAAAACACAATATACTGAGGGCGAAGGGCGAAAATATAATTTACCATATTAGTTCAATTCATACATATTTTTGGTGTATTTAAATTACGGCAATAAAAGTGGACCTGCAGAAGTCACGAGATCAATATAAATATACTGTGTCCCGAACACCTTTTGTGTTTGTCCGTTTGTCCTCGCTGGACGCAGCATCAGGGCGTCTCGCCTCCTCCGCGGGAGAACTCCTCGGCCGGCGACTGGTCCTGCCCACGCGCCGCCCGAGCTGCACCGCCACATTGCGATACGACGATTAGGCTGCGACGTAATGCGCGTCCAGCAAGTAATACGAGTTCAGGTTCCATTCAGAGTTGTGTGTCGCGCTCCGTACCATTATTTTGCATTTAATAAATTTAAAAAAACAAAAACGAAACTGACAACTTTGTATTTAACTTAGGTAAATAAATAAAGTTTTGATAGCTCGTTTCAGTGGCTCTCAACCGCGGTTTATGAATGTGGCGCGAGCGATCGGGAAGTGTGCAGCTAAATATATCTGATTATTATTCAAATTCTGTTTTTTTTTTTTTTTTAGTTCCGAAATAAACTAATAAAAAGTATTTCCACTCTGTCGACATGCAATTTTCATATAGTATTATGTTATATAATCTATTATGTTGGTGCACCGATTACTGATCCCCCGACAGTTGATCCCTCGTACAGTTGATCCCTCCGACAGTTGTTCCCTCGTACAGTTGATCCCTCGTACAGTTGATCCCTCCGACAGTTGTTCCCTCCGACAGTTGATCCCTCGGACAGTTGATCCCTCTGCCAATTGTTCCCCCGGACAATTGATTCCACATAGCTTTTTCAAGTAGATACCTATTTATATTCGTAAATACCAATGTTATAAATAGGGAGGGAGCAATTTTATAAAAATATTGCTCTCTTACGAAATGATATATAATTCCAGAAAATTAATAATGTTGTCATATTTACAATAAATCGTTAACGTTAAATATTATTACTTTTACGAATTGTGATAAACCGTTTTTACTTTATTTTCGTTCAGTTTTTAATTTTATTAGCATTTTAATATAATTAACTTAAAATATAGTGTAAATAATTATAAAACCATCATTTAAAATATAATTTTATATTAATTTCATATTATTTTAGTCGAATATCAGCCATGTCAGAAATATATGTATTTTAAAAAGTCGTGTTTTTTTGCGACTATTTCGATTAATTGAAATATTTTATTCACTCCAGATTATATATTAAATACGGAAAATAAATGGCCATCTACCGTCGAGCTGTCACATTACAGAGTTTGTTTACATTTCTTCGATAAATTGTGTCTATAGTTAACAGATTTTTAATTATACATTAAAATTGTCTTTAAATGTTTTACGCCGTAAGGTTTTTTTAAGATCTTTCACCTGCATATAAATGAAACGTGTGTAATATACGCAAAAAAGGGCAGCCATTTTAACGTACATTTATATATATAAGGTGGTATTAATATCTTAAAAATATATATATATAATCCTTATGCCAGCAGTCCACTGCAGCTTTCGGCTTGCATCGCCTATCTCGTGTCGACCCTGGTCGTCTTGTGCCATCTCTCCGTTCCGGTCGGAGCGTACACGAGGCGAGGAGCCTCGGCGAGAGTGAACTGCTGGTGTAATTACTAACTATGTCAAAACAAACATGTAGGTGATTATTAACGATACTACCTAAAGTAAATGTTTGTATTGATTTGTGTACTTAATGATATTCCCCAAAAGTACCTAACTAATTGAGCGTGACTGATATCTTCTGAAATAACAAGCTAAAAATTTAATTTTTTGGTGTACTAAATAATTTTCCGTTAAATATTTTCAATATCTACAAATGCCTCTTATAAATAGGTTAATTTCGATCCCAAACGAACGAATCCTTTAACCAATAACGTTGATTGATTTAGCAAAATAGTTTGCATTGCATTTTTCTGAGCGACGCACCGGTTGCTAGGCGACGTTTAAATCGTTTGCTTTCACGACTCGGTTTCTAGTTGCATCTGGGTGCATCAAAAGAATAAAAAACTAGCGACGTTTATAATGTAATATTATCAAATCTATCCATCAGAGTGTTTGTGTCAGTCTTATTTTATTTTGTTTTACATACAGCGGTCCCGCTAAAGCAACTGTAATTGGCAAGTACAAATTTATAAACTAAATATTTTACTAAATACGTCAGAGTGGTTAACCAAGTAACCAAACAACCAAGAACTGAATTAACACAAATTAGGTTATAAACCAGATTTACGCCAATATTTCCATATAACCAATTTTTTAACGTTGTAAATTATTTCAATACGCTATGTATTGTGACACACAACCGACGCCACCTGGCGGCAGACGCGACAAATAATATAATTATGTATTAGCTATTTTTTTTAAACCTGTCAGTCTGAATTTGATTCTGAATTTGGCGTCCACTAGGTTATAGCTGGTAATACGAAATGCGATATTGTCGTAAATACTGACTGTACAACATCATACGCGACATATGACGCTAGCGCGCTGCTCGCATTTGTAGCACAATATAATACAGGATTATATGTAATTCATTATTTGGCCGAATGGAGAATATAGGGTAAGAGTGCGTGCACGCGGATGAAACGAGTTCGTTGTCTATTGCAATATGGTGTGTATAAAATAGTTACGCTATTCTACTCCGCGTACAAAATACAATAGGCAAAAACAACATAATTTGCTCCGCACTCGACTCTATACTGTATTTTATCGCCATAAGCGCGAAACATTTGCTTTGAAACTCGCGTGAAGTATAGCACAAAGATGAGCGCGAAGCGAGCTGTCATTCATTGTCTGTTGTATTTGTACGCAGAGCGGAATAATCAACTGATGCGTACCGACCCCAAGAGAAAAGTTTATTCCGTGCACATGCATTCAAAAGAGACAGTAATTGTACCATATAAATTATTCTATAATACTGGATGAGTGGCCTTCAACACTTTCCTTCATTGTCCACCAGTCGCTAGAGCGATTAATTTGAGAAAATAACTTTAGCAGTAAAAATGGCACGACGTCCGCTCGCCATCCACAAGTCGGAGTGGGACCGCCTGAAGGTCCAGGTGAGTCAAGAGAGAGAACTGAACGTTGCCGAGAAGCAAGCAGCCTACGTACAATCCATGAACGAAGCGTCTCACAGCATGACAAAAACGTGGGAAAATTCGTACGAGGTAAGGCAAAAGTAGAGTTCTAAAGAAATTTATGGTACCAAATCAATACACCTATGTAAAAATTACCCAATCTTGTTTTATCTAACGTCATAATAACAGCTGCGAGGTGGACGAATAGAGGAATTAGGTACATCATACAATATTTTATTTATTAGAACACATTCTTATTGTGAAGTTGTAATTATTCAGAACAGACGGTCTGTGATATATTAAATGTATTAATTATAAAGATCGAAAAATATTGTTGTTGCTCCACCGGGATTCGAATCTGAATCTCTTTCCAAACCGGGGAATGTGCATTATCCAACTATGCTATAGCGACATTATTTTTGACGACAAATTTTCGATCCTATATGTTACCTTTTTGATATTAATACATTTAATCGTTCCATTATTTGATAGAGCCATCTACCTTATTATTTCGAACCTATATGTTACACTTTTTCAAATTAATACATATATCGTTACAAAGTAGATGGTTTTCAAATAATGGAACGATAAATGTATTAATTTGAAAAAGTGTAACATATAGGTTCGAAAATTTGTCGTCAAAAATAATGTAGCTGTAGCATAGTTGGATAATGCGCTTTCCCCGGTTTGGAAAGAGATCCAGGTTCGAATCTCGGTAGCGCAACAACAATGTATTTCGATAAAATTGATTTTATATGTATATCTTTCTATTTAATACATTTAATTAGTATTTAATATTTAATTTATTTAAGTACATTTAAAAGCCACTAATTGTAAAATTAGTTATCAGCAGTTTTCTTTTATACTAGTAATCATAGATATTAAAATAGTGAGTACATATTTTTTATTTATTATAATTATAATTTTAGAGTACTATTAATAGTGTTTTTAAAGATTCAGTTTTACCGTAAAATAATACCTTCTTACCCATATAAAAATGTATGAACGTTTTTAAGAACACTTTCTATGACTGAACATAACTAAAGGAATTAATTATTTTTATTAAAGGTTGACGTAGGAAATAGTTATTCCAATTGATTTTTGTTTTTCTCGAATCAAAAACCAATCCATGCACCAAATTTAAAAAACAATCATGAAATCAACACGTTAAAAACAGTAAGATAGTAAAATTCTCGAATTAGTAAAAGCGAAAATAGACACTTCAATGATTTGCACGCAGTTGTAAGCCTTTCTAATGTTATTCTGTTAAAAAAACAGCATAGATAACGACTCCATACAAAACGGATCAACCAAAAGGAATTTTCAATTCAGTAAATAGCCATTTATATGACTTGAGTAATTCACTAGCTTAAAGAGTAATATGAATAGCTCGATGCGGCGAATACCAAAGAGCGCCATGAGTATAGCGGTGAGTTGTCGTGGTAGTTTTTAGAACTAAGCTATTTTAAAGTCACTATTGATACACAGATGGCGCTAATTGTAAAATAATGTTTTCGTTTATGTTGATCCAATTATTTAATTTATATTTGTTTCCCAAAATTTTTAGTAATGCACAGCTTTTTGCTTGTATGCACTGCACGCCCCTGATATTTTGTACATGTCTGCTTAGTAAGGAATAAACTTTAAACTATAAGTAATTAAGTATTTAGCATTTTAAAAAATAATAAAAACTAGAGGTTGTCTTTTAGGCATTAATTTTAGAATTCAAATTTGAAGTTACCTACATATCAATAAAGACATAGAGAATCATAGAAAGAATTAAAAGAATTATATAAAAAAGAATCATAGGGAAAATTCATAGGATCTGCTGAATTTCCAAATTTAGACTTCCTAAGCAATCGAGATCGTGAGCTGTTTCTGTTCTATCTCTATTACAATTAATTAATTGATTTCAAAAAAATAATTTGATTTTCATTGTGACATATATGCTGTTTCAGGAAACGAATATCAATTTTACTCCATAGATGGCGATAGTGCAGTGGTATTCGAAGTGTTTCTACATATTAACATGTATACAACTTTCAAAATATTTGATAATGGAGGTTGTTGGGTGCAATGGTGAACGTTACATTGTGTAAAGTGATCACTTAAGCCAGGCGAACACAGGTCGTAAACCCTGTAATTATCCATACTTCAATATTTTTACATAAAACAAAAATAGCTTCGTCTCTATGAGATATCTATTATTTGTTTAATTTAAAATTTGTTTGTGTTTTTTTTATTTCTTACTAATTTCTAGAGAGTACTACAACGTCAGGAGGAAGAAAGAATAGCCAAAAAAGCGACTGAAGATGAATCAAGGATGACTTTCTACAGGCAGCTCTTGGAAAGGAAACGCATCGAAAGGGAGAAGATGCTTGCGGAGGCCAGGGATACATTCTTCAAGCAAAAAGATGAGCCGAAGACCCTCGAAAGGTTCGTAAGAAGACTATGGTTGTCCACCAGCCTATATTTATTCTCTAATTTAGCAAATCTTTCGATATTTTTCCGAAGAGATGGAGATACAGTCGCTATACTGTGTAAACCAGGGGCCAAGAACCTTTTTGAGTTCACATGCCAAAAAATCTAAAATTCTACTTGTGAAAAAATTCTAAATTCACCTATAAAATGAATTTCCTACTAACTACCTTATGCATGTAATTTTAAAACCATTTTCGGACATTGTTAACATTATCTTTAAAATATATATAAATTTCAAAATATTTTATTCAATTAATATGCGAAAATGAATTGCAATAAATAATAATAAAATCTGATTGAATTTCTGTAATAAATGACATACTATTTTTTCATACTTACGATAGTGCCCTCATGTGTGCCGAGGTGCTGCGGGAGCAAGCCGTCCAGAGAAAGTTCAACGAACAGCTGAGGGCGGATCAAAGGGAGAGGGAGAAAGAGAACGCGCTGGAAGTCAAACAAAAGAGCGAAGAGTGGCTGGAAGATCAGAGGATCAAACATCAGAGGAGACGGGAACAAAACAAAGCTATAGCCCAAATAATTATCGCCCAGTCAGTTTTGCTTTATTTTGTGCTGTTGTATATTTGTATCATGTTAAGATATGTTTTTGATCACTGTAACGTACATCCGCAAGAAAATAAGAGTTGTTCGCCGATCTCTGCATCTCCCGTCTGGCGATGATGATGATAATGATGAGGTCAGAAGAAATGAAACACATAAATTTGTTATTTTTAGGGACACTGCGACGACAGAATCGAGAATCGTTTCCGCTCGCAGTATACTCGGTTTTATTTCAGTTACTAACAATACATTCAATTCATTTATATTTTTCCCACCATTTCAGCAGGCAGGCAGTAATGGGCACCAGTAATACATATTTTATCAAAAAATGACAGACGTTGTTTGCCGAAATCTATCTCACGTTTTTCTGGCGCCCCGCTAATGATACACCAAAAAATATTTTTAATAACTGCCTCGTGTTTTTATCATATCATTTTTTTGGCGTCACTTCGGCGACCTCTCAATCTTGTGCGATATACCTAGCGGCTTTAATTTTAATTATTATTTATTTAGACTTTATTGACAATATATATTTTTGTTGTGACAGAGGTGAATATATTATAATATAACATGATAAACATAAGATACAATTACATTGCTATTAAATACTCGTAGTTTATTGTGTGGGATGGAGTAGACTCCACCTCTGATATATACAGCGTTGTCCTGGCTACATTGCTAGACTGAAGTCTATGTTAAAGTAGACAGTTTTTTTCGTGCTGTTTTCGAACGAAATTCGAAATTCGGCAGAAATAAAAATAGAGATAAAAGAAAAAAGATTTTTTTTTTACCATGCTTCTGATTGCTCTCTACCCGATTGGATCATATCTTGGGTCCATATTTGTGTAATCTTATTGGAGTTGAACGATTTCCAGATAATAATTAATAATTATTCACATGTCGTGAAAGCGAAACTATACATTATCGATGACTATATGGTTGATTATAATTATTACGGCGCTACCTGTTATTAACATCGTAGCGATCAAGTTATTGGATTAATGCACAACGTTCATAGCGTTTTTATATTCCGAGGCGAGAATGCCTTGGTAAGATTTTTCTTTTTTGACGTGTCATTTTAATGCTTTAAAATTGGTTCATTGAATTTTTTGATTTATACAAATTAATTGTTGGCAAAAGAAAATGAAGTGTCACGTGCAAAAAACGAACATTCATCCACGCAAGGTAATGTTGTGCATCTGGTGGGACAAAGAAGGTGTCGTCTACCGCGAATTGATTCAGAGGAATGCGACCATCGCTTTTGAGGTTTATCGTCGCCTTGAAGCTGCAATTATAGATAAACTGCCGGGAAGACGACATCGAGTGACTTTTGTAAACAATGCGGGAGAATATATTATCTGTCTGCTATCAGTTTACTCAAAGGTATTTGAGATTCTGTAAAAATAAGGTAGATGGCTCTGTCAAATGATGGAACGATTAAATGTATTAATATCAAAAAGGTAACATATAGGGTCGAAAATTGTCGCTAAAAATAATGTCGCTGTAGCTTAGTTGGATAAAGCACCTTCCCTGGTTAGGAAAGAGATCCAGGTTCGAATCCCGGTGGCGCAACAACAATATTTTTCGATAAAATTGATTTTATATGTATATCTTTATAATTAATATATTTAATTCATATTTAGAATATATTATTGATTAGTTATGTATTTTATATATATAAGTATATAAAATTGAATAAAAACACTATGAGATTATGCATCTACCCAATATACAAAAGAATGCTGTCGATCAATGAAGAACACAGGCGAAGAATTTTATCGAAAAAAAAAAATTTGTTGTTGCCGGGATTCGAACCTGGATCTCTTTCTATCCGGGGAACGTGCATTAACCGATTATGCTATACCAACACAGTGCATTGACGACAAATTCTCGAACTAATATGTCACACTTTTCAAATTAACACGTCTATCGTTCCATTATTTGAAAGCCATATTTTTTTTTTACGGAATCTCAAATACCTTTGAGTAATCCGATAGGAGACGCCAGAATTAATAATTCATTTTTATTCAATTTTGGACACATCGATACAACTTATAAATTATTAAGTAGAACACATTCTTATTGTGAAGTTGTAATTATTCAGAACAGACGGTCTGTGATGTTATTTTAAATATAAATGAAATGTAGATACGAAGAGATCTAAATTCGAATTCCGGTAGCAACAACAATATTTTTCGATAAAATTGATATAATTACATCAAAATTAGTTTTACTATATCAACAATAGCTTAAATAGTTTACTA
This sequence comes from Eubasilissa splendida, assembly GCA_031772225.1. Taxonomy (NCBI): domain Eukaryota; kingdom Metazoa; phylum Arthropoda; class Insecta; order Trichoptera; family Phryganeidae; genus Eubasilissa; species Eubasilissa splendida. The sequence continues at coordinate 22,934,810 of CM062845.1, read as the reverse complement.
ATTTACTTACTTACCTATATTACGTTTTATTTCGACTATTTCCGATCGCCATCTTTGATTATTAATTTTCCCATTGTTTATATTTGGTTTTTTCAAATTGTTGCCCAGAATGACAAAAATTACTGCAGAAGACCGTATTCTGATCAAACATTTACGAATTGTTAAACGTTGGGGTGCTAGGAAAATGAACAAAAAGTTTCAAAACAAAGCCTGGAGTATAGCTAGACATTACAGCAGGACGGAGCTCCATCTCACACAGCCAGAAATACAATCAACTTTCTTTGTCGTGAGAATGTTAATTTCATCGAGCCAGGCATGTGGCCACCGAACAGCTCAGATTTAAACTCAGTAGATTATGCAATATAAGGGTGTTCTGATGATTTCTGATTAGCTAAATATTGTAAAAAAAAAATTACATTAAGAATTATAATTAATTATATTATGTTTTGAAATAACTCGTGTGTTACGAGATGTTCTCACTTTTTTTGGGCCACCTTTACATGCAGGTATACATGTGTAAAATTAGTTTTTAAATTTTTGTTTCGCTTTTAAAGAAAGGAAGACGCCAAAGCTCGCGAAGTGATGAAAAAGGAACAAACATTCAGGAACGAAAGACTGGATATTGCCAATTCCAATAAAGAAATGGAAGAAATTCGGAAGTTTGAGAGAGAGCTCGTAAGTAAAATGTTATGATTTTACAAAAAAAATTGTTGAAAAATAAATAAAAATTAAAAAAAAAAACAAAAACTTTTTAATGTCATTGTAGAAATTAAAAGAACGCCAAGCGCTTAAAGATCAAGGCGAGGCCGCCATCAGATCTAGGGAGAATAAAAGGGCAGAAGATAAACTTATTGACGAAATGGAAGATAAACTTATTGACATCTACGAAAGGACCAACTGCAAAATTCAAAATTTGACAAAACAAAGGAAAAAAGAGGTAAACGAATCAAATCGAACATTCCAAAACTATATCATGCCTTAATTTGCACCGTTGATTCTGAAAAAACATAAAAAAATAAAACTGCACACACACGTCATATCTATATTTATTTATTTAGACTTTATTGACATGCATATTTTTGTTGTAACATAAGATACAATTACATTGCTATTAAATACTCGTAGTTTATTGTGTGGGATGAAATAGACTCCACCTCTGATTTATACAGCGCTGTCCTGACTACTTTGCTAGACTGAAGTCTGTGTTAAAGTAGACAGTTTTTTTTCGTGCTGTTGTGGTGTTATTTAATAAAAATTCGACAGATAAAAATGTAGTGGAAGTGTTGTAGAACTAGTGAATTATTAGTGTAGGCACTGTGTAATGATTATGTTAGAATGTTGGATAGCCATGCTTCCGATTGAATCCATATTGGACGATTTCCAGTTGGTACTGAGTGTGTTGTACAATTTCGGAGCTAAGAACATGTAGAATCTTTGATAACATGTCGTTTTTGCTCTCAAAATTATTCGGTTAGTATTACATATCTCGACAAGGCGTCTAATCAATAAGAATTCGTTAGATAAATACTAATAATCACTACAACAGAGTTGTGGTGATTTGACCATTTTTGTATTTGTTTGGTATTGGCGGGGGTTGGTTGTGGTAGGTATTTCAATTTATTTATACACATATTCACAATCTGAAAAAAAACTACAAGTGGTCCTATATATTTTAGTACATTTCTATATCATTTAAAAATATCTGTCGTTTCAGCTTGAGGATCAAAAGAACAAAATACGCGGTATTCTCAAAAGCAAATATCCAAATTTAGAAAAGAAACGTTTGGAAAAAGAAGAGGAAAATTATTTAAGGGCTAAGGAAGAATTTCAGAAAAGGTAAAAATAAAATTTCATACGTATACATTATTTTGATCGTCGGTCCGCCGCCATCGAAGGGCGTTATTAATTATTCGGTTACATATTAAATAATAGTATGTTTTTATTTTATTTAGGGAGGATGTTTTGCTGAACAAGAAGAAAGCTTCAAAAGAGGCTGTAATAAGAGACAGAAAAAAATGCTACGAGGATTGGCTGATCAAGGATGCAGAAAACCGCGAAAACGAGGCGACCTTCAAGGCGTGGGAAATAACAAACAGGTTTATATTTATATTTCTCACTTTACACCAATCAGCAAAGCTCAATTTTTTTAAATAATTTGTATTTAGGCACTTCAATTTTATTTAATACGCAATCATTTCATTAATTTTATTTAATACGCACGAGGAAATGAGAAATACAACTTTTATTATTTTGTTCTACGAATATAGTAGCTAATTACGATTACTGTTTTTATTATAAAAAATATTATATTTTTTAAACTATTTAAAATTCTGTGAATAGTTAAAAAAAACTGTGATCGATTCGTAATTTTGATGACCCGAAGATGGCGTAGCAAATCAAAAATTAGATTTATTTTTCATTATCACTTTTTTTGTAATTCATTTACGCCGTACAATTCGTAATTCTCTCTACATGCTTTAATAAGAAGCTAAAAGGATTATGCACGTTTGTAAAAAGACATAAGCCAATGCAATCAAGTAGAAATAATATCTCCATGAATGGTCAATATAATTCCTATCGTCAGGTGACGTCGGCAGTCGGCCTTTGGCCATAAAACGTGGCGCACGTGCCGTATAAATACGTAATGTACGGCCGGAATGGTACATTACGTATTAAAATAATTCTAACAATATTTCTGATTGGGTAATTGTTCGCGTAAATTAGTTAAGATTAATTTGTACCTAATGTGGTAAATCACTTCCTTTTTTAATGATAATAAATTATATTCTTAATATAAAAAATTGGTACACTGGATGTGGCCGCGCGCATAGCTGTAAAAGTTAAATAAAAAAATTCACAAATCATTATACAATGACTAATATATGTCAGTTTCGTTCAGGGCATTGAAAAGCTTTACCTAATTTTATTATTTTTCACCAGTTTAGCCAACTATCGAGCTTTGTGGGACGCTTCTAAAGGATTATTTTTAATTAATTAGATTTCTATGTTTAGATTTGAAAACTCGCGACACACAGACCAGTTCAATGAACTAATGCGAGAGAGAAAAAAGAAGAGCGTGGCAGAGTATAAAGAGTTTATTTTGAAGCAACAGGTAACTAAAAATATGCATGATTAATAAATAACTTGCATTTACTCGTCTAGTCAAATATTATATTTACTATCAATTTATTTCAGCGAGATGTTGAAGCAGAAAGAGCGAAGGACAAAGAAGAAAGATACAGATTTTATCACACAGAGAGATTGGCCGATATGGAAGCTGCTGACAAAAAGTTCATGACCTTTGCGACAGATCTTATCGAAGAATGTAAAGAAACTAACAGACCAATAAATCCTTTACTAAAAGTCATCGATGTAAGTTATCTACTTGAGATTAAACTAATGTTATAAAACGATAGCATAGATGTGCCTAAATGTCTGATGTGTCTCTGTCCCGGTAATGGACACCTCAATTTTGATGTTTGAAATCATAATTAAAATTTCAATTATTATTACAGCGACAACTGATAACTGTAGGGGACATCTACCCTAAATACTAACGGATTTAAATAATACAAATTTGTTTCAAAATTGGTAACTTGCGGATATAGATACTAATATTTTATTTTGTTTTATGATACTATCAAATCTTTCAACACATTTAAATATGTCCTTGAGCGAGCGAGGATTATGGTGCGGTAGTTTAATCGGACGAAGCACTTGACCGGTATAACGAGAGGGTTCGGAACCCGGACCTGACGCCTTTTATTCCTTCATTTTTTTTTTAAGTGCTTTGCTTCGAATACCGAATAAATTTCGTGTAAATGTATGTCCAGTGCATTCATTTGCACATTGTTTATAACTAAAAATATAACATTTATTATTTGTTTTAAGGATTACAAAGCGAGATACATGAATCCACCGAAAAGTATACCGAAACATCTAAAGACACATTTTCCTCCGTTTGCAACTGGAACAAACTTGGAGAAATGTATTTCTAAACCGCGAGAAGACACCAACAAACTGGACAAACGTCCAGAAGTAAGAGAACCAAGAAATGCTCCGATGACAAATGGCATACAAGATGAATAATTTATTGTTTTTGATGTTTTCATAAATTTATGTCCAAAATCATTTTGAATTCAGCGTGGTCAAAAAGATTGGCATTGAAATTGAATGTGCAAATTGTTTTCATCCCTAAAAGTGTCAGAGGGTTATTTTGTGTTGTGTACGAATTTTTTTTGAATAAAATCAACTACCTACTGTTTTATTTTATATGGCAACACTTTTGTTGAATTTTTTTCAGTAATTTTCATCTTTGATGCACCCAGCGCCAGTGGCGACATCCTAATTTTTTAACAACCGCTACGCCGTTTAGATCTTATGTATGCAGGCGAGAGTTCATAGTTTTTCATTTTAATTATGTGTGATAAAATACTAAATTAAAAAGTAAATTTGAGAAAAATCTTACCTTGTAACACAAACTTGTTTGTTTTCGACTGGTTTTACTATTACTATCTAAATAAACGACAAATGATCACGGCATAAAAAAATACACACGAAAGGAAACTCGAGCGTTTTCAGATGCGGCAACTAAATTGAAACTGAATTGAATTTCGTCATCGATTTGAGTCTGAAGTCGACTTCTATGGTTATAAATATATTAAGAGAACACATTCTTATTGTGAAGTTGAAATTATTCAGAACAGACCCTTCTGTGATATTTTAAATATGAATTAAATATATTAATTAAAAAGATATACATATAAAATCAATTGTATCGAAAAATATTGTTGTTGCGCCACCGGGATTCGAACCTGGATCTCTTTCCTAACCGGGGAAGGTGCATTAAATTAAACATTATATCAAAAATGTAACATATAGGTTCGAAAATTGTCGCTGTAGCGTAGTTGGATAATGCACCTTCCCCGGTTAGGAAAGGTATCCAGGTTCGAATCCCGGTGGCGCAACGACAATATTTTTCGATAAAATTGATTTTATATGTATATCTTTCTAATTAATATATTTAATTCATATTTAGTTACAAAGTATGACTAGTGCGTAATACGAGTATAATAAATCGATTTACAACATGTGATTTTAGTTTTAGTTGCGAATTTTTGTGATAACAAATCAGTGTTTTTTTATTATTTTCTATTTTTCTTGACTTTCTAGATTTTAACAACCGGTTCGACGAACCGTAACTGAATTCAACAACCGGTCACACGAACCGGCCGGGAGGTATCACCACCCGGGGCGCCACACGACATGATATATTTCTTGTTAAATGTTCTGTGATTAACCTAATGCAGGGGGCGGCAGACCGCGGCTCTTTCCATAGGCATTTGTGACTCTTCAACTCCAACTCATATTTTCAAATACAATCATATTTGATACATGGAATAGTTTGCCCGCGCAATAAAGGATCTGGCATTTTCCATTTAACATAACGTAAAGTTTTAGAGAATGAGACGATTTTGATCTCAAAAATGCAAATTGATATGTGAATCCTGCACCGAATAGGATCCAAATGAACGAATTGCGCGATCTCCGGGTCGCGCGTCCCGTGTAATGTGAAATATGACAATTCCGGTCGTAAATCGATATCACCGCAGGGTAGGGAAACCTTGGTACAGGATGAAGTCGGTGAGGGGATATGGATTCCAGTCGAAGGACCAGTGATCTCGGAAACCGGGATTCGGAAGGACTGTTCGCCTTACCTTGTGGCTCCGAAATCCCGCAGTGCCGCCGAGATCACACAATGACACGCGGATGAGGCGATCTCCGATCCCACTCGAATACGGCGATGTCACTAGTTCACCCACGGCACACACAAACAATACGTGATCAAAACACAATATCAGCAAATACAGTGCTGGTGCACTGGAGCTCAAGTGTCCACACTGCGAATGCAATCGCGATGTCGAAATCGAACAAATATTGATCAAGTTGACGTCTGCCGACGTCAAGATTACAATTCACACTGACAAGACGAACATGAGGAAATGTATGGATGGGAATTTGTATGTGGAAATGTGTCAATAACATGGGGTCGCGACCGATTCGAAAAGACGCGCCAAAAGGGTGTTAACGAATTCGTGACAATATGAATAAATTAAAATATGTACCTAGTTGTACAACCCTTAAACAATAGCCCACCTCGACTCAGATCATCCTAGTGAGGTGGCATTATTTTTAATAAATGTAAAAGAATATACTTTTAAAAAAGTTATATTCGAATTGTCACTTTTCTTTTAACAAACTCTCCACAAGAAACAAAGAGAATATGGAACAATTCTTTTAATTTTATGCTATCTGAACCTTTTCTATTCACAAACTACAGTAGGTACTTTTTGAAGACATAAAGAGGCGTCATCTTTGTATTTTGTTCAGGGTGCCGAACTCCAGGGATAGGCCCTGAGTTATGCATATACTTATTAAGGAGAACACATTCTTATTGTGAAGTTGTAATTATTCAGAACATTCGGTCTGTGATATTTTAAATACTAATATAAATGTATTAATTAGAAAGATATACATATAGAATCAATTTTATTGTAAAATAATGTTGTTGCTACTGTGATTCGAACCTGGATCTCTTGTTATCCAGGGATTACTATATTTAATTTGTATTTTAAAAAATATCACAGACCTAAGTTTTGATTAATTACAACTTCACAATAAGAATGTGTTCTTAATAATATATATGTTGTATCAATGTGACAAAAATTTAATAAAAATGAATTATTAATTCTGTCATCAGATTACTCAAAGGTATTAGAGATTCCGTAAAAATAAAGAAGATGGCTTTCGAATAATGGAATGATAAATGTGAAACATATAAGTTTGAAAATTTGTCGTCAATGCTGTGTTGGTATAGCATAATCGGTTAATGCACGTTCCCCGGATAGGAAGAGATCCAGGTTCGAATCCTGGTAGCAATAACAATATTTTTTGATAAAATTGATTTTACATGTATATCTTTCTAATTAATACATTTAATTTGTATTTCAAAAAAATACATGTACTTACAGAGCTAGTTGTTTTCTACTTACCTTACTGCCTGTTTTCTACTTTTTATAAGTTTGTCTAATCACTGATTTACGTAATTATATGCGCTCATAGTTCTCTATTTGAAGTTTACAAATCATTTTGATATTTAAGGACACAAAATTAAAAACATTATAAAACACGTGTGACGGTTATGTGCAAGGAGTCACGATGTAATATCTTTTTATCATCTGGTCTATAAATAATGACGAATTTAGGTATACTGTACTGAAACATGAAACTTTATCTTTCGTCTCAGAGAATACCGTACAAAGTAAACACAGCTCGCTTCGGGCGCATCTCTTGACTGTCCTTTACGCGCTCTCAAGACGAATCTCCGAGACAAATCTTATTCATGTACATATATCATTAAACTATCTCTTCACATCATTCATCTAATAAAATAAAATGAACAGGAAAGGAACTTGCTACTTTTTGTATATTTATATTTATTCACCGTTTGTCAACATGTCGGTAGTTAAACTTACGTCTTAATGGTCTGGAGTTGTGATTTTTTTAAGAATCTCTATAACTGTTAACACCACATTTTTGAATTCATCAGATAATAGAGATCCTTATGAAGATAAAAAAATTCTTGGAAACCACATCTACCATTGGTGAAAATCTTATTCAAAATTACCCTGCAAGACACTAAATTGTACCTGCATCTAGTCATAGTTATAGGCTTGGCATTAATTTCATTAATTTACAGTCGGGACATTCAGCTGTAAATGACAATTCATAATTTTCTAAAACTCACAATGTGAACAAGAATATCCATGAAGCGGGTTCATTCAACTAAAGCGTAGATAATGATTATCTTTAAATATAAATTCTTATATTTAAAATGAATACTTAGTATCCGAGTTTCGAGTAGTGACGATGGTGAGGGAGGAGTGGACTCCAAATTCAGGCTTTGACCCGGGCACAGATTTTCTTTGCACAGCCATGTACTAATTAATATACAGGGTGGTCCAAAAAAAGGGAGAACATCTCGTAACACACGAGTTATAATTAATTATAATACTTAATGTAATTTTTTTTGCACAATATTTAGCTAATCAGAAATCATTAAAACACCCCATACTGCATAATCTACTGGGTTTATTAAATCTGGCCTGTTCTGTGGCCACACGCCTGGCTCTATGAAATTAACATTCTCACGACGAAGACAGTTGATTGTATTTCTGGCTGTGTGAAATGGAGCTCCGTCCTGCTGTAATGTCTATCTATACTCCAGGCTTTGTTTTGAAACTCTTTGATCCTTTTCCTAGCACCCCAATGTTTTTCAATTTGCAAAATTTTGAACAGAATACGGTCTTCTGCAGTGATTTTTGTCATTCTGGGCAACAATTTGAAAAAACCAAATATAAACAATGAGAAAATTAATAATCAAAGATGGCGATTGGAAATAGTCGAAATAAAACGTAATATAGGTAAGTAAGTAAATTAGTAAACTATTTAAGCTATTGTTGATATAGTTAAACTAATTTTCATGTAATTATATCACATTTTACGAAATGTTCTCACTTTTTTTGGGCCACCCTGTACGTACATATAGATAAAAATTACAATATTTAAAAAATTATAATTCACAATATAAAACAACCAAATTTTTGTATTCTTATTTTTTATAAAATAATTAACCATTTTGTCCCATCATCGGATCACAACACTGAGCATGTAATAATGTGTCGGTGGGTACATTAAAGCTGGCCCAAAATGCTAAATTAATTATGACATAGGTGTGAATAAAAAATACAGAAAAGTATATAGTTAATATGAATTGTAGAACTATGTATATGAATGTTGCATGTACTCTGGATCACTCTTCACAAATATGTGCTCCAATAACATTGAGATTAAATAAAAGAATATATTCAATAGAAAAATTATTTTATTTTCAACCGCTGCTCGGTAAACATAAAAGATGTCTCGTAATTACACTAAAGATTTATTCATATATTTGTAAAATTTGTACACCCCGGCTGTCATGGTATCTAACGCTATATAAAACATACAAATATTCTTTGGGAGTAAAAATTTGTTAGCATCGGAAATAACAGGTACAGCGGATTCAGACTAATTTAAATATCATTTAAGTTCTAAGTAAAAACCCGAGCGATAAATCCTGAAACTTTTCAGGAGCAAGTTGGAAAAGGAAATAAAAAATTTGATAACTAGGTGATCACACCCAGATGATACTCAACGATTCTAAATAATTCAGGTAGAATTTTCATACACGGGTTGAAATCACCAAACAACATAATCAAATGAAACTCTAAATAGAAATATACTCACTGAAATAATGATTTGATCAAGACAAACGACAAAGTGTGTTTAATTTAGGCATAAAGCCACTCCTCCTTACAGCTTCTCCAAATCTTAGAATGTCTTGTACAGAAATCACGCAGATAACAATATTGCACGGCACATCCGTAAAACAATACATTGATATTTAAAATATTGCTCATTCCAAATTTATGACCTATCAAAAATATTGTTTAATAAATACTCAAATTTATCAGCCCTCGAGTCTACTTAATACTCAAATAAAGTTTGTTTAATCAATTATTTATCTTAATCGGTAATTGTACTTTTAAATGTAGGTGTATAGTAATGCAATTATTTACTGATCACTCATCAATTAATATTATTAAATGCAGAGAAAAAATCATAAAACCTCAAAATTACCAAATCTGCAAAAGTTTTGTACCTGTAATTTGATTGTCTTGTGGAGCTAAAAGATTATTTTCCTAGTTTACAACGTCCATACAAATTTAACATATTTACATCAAGAAATTGTTCCCATAAATACATTTCCACGAGAAATTAATTCGCAAAGTAAATTACAACTTCGACAAATCTACATCATCTCTAATAAGTAACAACCACTATGTATTAAAAATATATTAAAAACATTTTTTAAATGTTTAATTTAAAATCATAATAAATGCAATATGTAAATATACAATTAAAATGGCACATGAAATCGTTATAAAACACTCGTAACTTTTGAGGACTTGGTATTTAGATTTGAAGGGTGCACCATTGTAAATGCCGTCTTAATTTAAAAATTAGTTACTACTGTTAATCCATTTTGAAAACCAATAAAAACCTGCAGTATGACACAACTTTATGCGGGTGGACTTTGGCATTTACAATATATTTAGTGCGATACCTCACTTTTAATTTTTTAAATTAAGATAACACCCTTCATTTGATAAGTTAAAAAAAATATGGCAAGACACAGGTAAAACTTCAAATTATAATTAGTGGTAACTTATTTATATTTCATTCACTTATCACTATTTCGCACCATTCACATTATCATATTATTTTGTTTATTTGCTTATTACATATGAGTGAAATAAAATTATTTTAAAAAATGCTTATAAGTTGCATTATTTCACTTGTTCAGATATTGTGTGAAAAAATGCAGAAAAGGGGAAAAGTTTTTACTTTTCAGAATTGGTCAAATGGTAGTCCAATGAACACAGAAGCAATACAGAAATGCAATGACTCAAATTATGGTTTGGTTTTTACAGGTACAGGTGGGCACCAAATAAATATAGAAATATAGTAAAAAAAAAAGTTTAATAATAATTGTATTTGCGTGTCAATGGCATTTTATAATTTAGTAAAGTTAAGTTAATTGTTTTTTAAGTCAAAAATGATAATGTACAAATAGAAAAATTGAGACAATATAGAATACACCTAATTTATCATAAATATACAATTGAGTCAATATCACAACTAAATAAAAAGTTGGTGTAAAAACTTGGGCAATTAAAAGTATATCACTTAAAAATGTTTAATTAGTTTAAAAACACTTACAAAGAAATATGCGTCCTTTCAAATTGTCGGTAATACGATCCCACTAGCAATTATCCATATTAGTCCTATTTTCACACCATTTTTATTTAACAAACAAATAGTGCTATCGCGAGTTTAAAAACTGTATAAATATAGTGTACCTATATTTAGATTCAAAGATCTAAAAAGTGTATCGTGTTAAAAAATAGTTTAATATATTATTGTTATTATACAAATTCTTCTCCAGTCATAAAATAATATCCCCAAGAATGAATTCAGAGTGTTTTGTTTGAGCTTCTTTATCAGAAAAAGCGTAACCATTATTAATCTCACTGAGCAAATAATCGAGGAAAATAAATAAAAACTCTTATGGGTACCTACTTACAAAATATACACAATATTGTCAAAGGCCTTACATTACCTAACGAGAGGCATACACTAAGTTCAAGGGGGATCTCTCGGTGACTTGAGGGCTCGTTGAAGTTTCGCATCTAACTGGCTAATTTTTTCCAAATATTTAGATACAATCGGTGACATCTCATTTCTGGACCTACAACAAAAGGAATGACATTAAAAATAATAATTATGTACACATTACTATAATTGTAGCTTGAAAAATATTTATACGAGACACAATTGTGATTGTATAAAATTTGATAAATATAAAAAACATGGTATGTACATATATTTTTTTATGATAGACTTAATTTTAAGAGGAAGAAAAAGCTACATTTTTGACAAAACTTACAACACTGAATGTTCACTTCTAGTTCTTTATTCTTACTACCATAATTCCTGTGACAGGAGAGCTAGAAACATAACTTTACTACATGGATACTGGTTTCAGTGATTTGGCAGTAGAGGTCGGTACAACAGTTTAACATTCTGCCCTGTGAATAAAATACAACTGAAAAAGAATGACTCGCTCCATGCCCAACTCAATACTGTCTTTCACCTGATGTTCGAGAGAAGACAAGATATCCGTGTACACATACAATCATACCTCGTTATTCGACACTCATATTATGTCATAACCCGCTACAGTAAAATCCCGTTAATTTGAAGAACGTTTATTCAAAATTCACCGCAAGTCGAAATTTTCAAGTAGAATTTGGTCCCTCTGGAAAGTTTTCATACTAAATTGTAAGAAATGCCGCCGCAACCACCACGGATCATAATTTTAAAAGCGCTGGAAATTTTTCTTGCTAACTACGCGAATATAACCGAAGAATGGTGTACAATGAACAATAATGAGTTTATGGATTATGTCATTAACAATGACACGAAAAGATAATTAGGGTTTTATAAATAATTTATTTGTTTAAATTTGTGCTCTAATCATGATTGTGAAGAGACTATTTAACTTTTCTTTTAATGTAGACTGACCAATTGAAAATAAACTAAATAACTCAATTTACGGTAATTTTTTATTTTTATTGATTTGTTTATACTGTATTTTGACAATTTGTTTATTATTTTTAAATATGTGGAAATACTTTATAATATTATTATAATATGGTGCCTACCGCACGCGAGATGTGTGGGAATAAACATTCTCATGTTGGCAACACAGACGCGCAGGGAAAGAATTCCGAGCAATGGTCTTTTCGGGTGACAGGTAGCATTGTAAACGGACAGACAAATCTAATTCATAAATCGCATGAAATGTGACTTCATTTAAGTGAGGAAGGGTGAGAACAATTGAATATTTTAACATCTGTGTTGTCCTGCATCATATTTGAACTTATCTGTTAACTAATTATGTATATGTGAAATTTCAGGATGGACGCATCCCTTCTTCACTTCCTCACTAAATTCATTCCTCAGTCATTTATTCATTCACTTTCTCATCTCGTTCCTAGTATTTTTTTACTTTTAAATTTCGTAAAAGTGATGTTATTGTAAACTTTTGTTACAACTCATTTCGCGGACATGACAGTAGAGGAGTCATGCCACAACACACTGAATGCCACGGGAAGGATTTCTCCCGTACAATGGATGAGAGGTACGGGTTGAACTGCCTCTGACAGTACCCGACGAGATGATTTTTTAAACCAAGGGAGACGCAAGCGATCCATGAAGAACCAAATGCCAATAGATAATCCAGCCTTCCTGACGTGCGGCAAGTAAAAGTGACAAGTTTTAACGGGTACCTTGGACTAGCCAAATTAAAATGAAGACTGTGAATCTCTGCAGAAATGGACAATTACTACGCGAAAACTGGTTGTAAAAATGCATTTTTATTGTGTACGAAGAATTTAAAGCTTATGATTTTTTTATTGTAGCATAATCTTTCTTTTCATATTCTCATTTAAAACAAATAATTTTCTATCGTAGCATATTTGTTTCTTTACTTTATTTAAAACTGACTGATGGGTTAACCAATCTATTTGTCAAGTTATTTATTGTTAAGTTATTCTGACCCGACAAACTGTCAGATGACAAATTATGTTCATTTAGTTCTGGAAATAGTGGTGAATTTTATTATTTTATTGTGGCAAAATTGCCAAAATCATCTCTTTCATCACATCACATTTTGTGATGGAACGCTTAATGATTTCTATTTTAATATTCTATTTTCTTGTTTCTTTTTTGTATTAAACTATGTGATTAAAATTTGCAATAATCTTTTTATTTTTCCCTGAAAATGCTGGCTAAAGTGAAAGGCAGGAGATTATGTTGAATTCTGTGAACCAAAACCCACGCACATCATGAAATCCTCTGAGCAAGCCGATGGATGTGCAAACATGGCGTCCTATCGTGATGACTACACGTCACATTTAGGCATCCACGTCACAACTTATACATAATTACTTTTGAGTCATAATGAAAAAAATATCATAAGTCGTTATTTGAACTTTATTCTTGATTTTTGTTCCCCTCAACTTCGAATTAATGGGATTTTACTATATTCGACTTAGACGATTCAATCAACCAACACCAGTGCTGATATTCTACATGTGCACGCACACTAATTTTGAAGTTATGCACTCAATCTGCATTACATGGGTGTGTTGGCTAGACATATGTTCCTATTGAGTTAATTTCCACCCTAATATGGAACCCAACACTGAAATAGCAAAGAGGCCTAGAATTGTATTAATTGTGCATTGTGTGTTATGTGTGTAAGATGCATTACCGTTAAGCTCCATTCTAAATAAATAATTTTTGATTTATTAGACTTAATTTTTTTAATTTTCGAAATTTTAATAATTAATGTATATTGGTTCGTTAAGCGACAATATTTAGTGGAACCAATTAGCTTTGATTAACGAGGTATAACTACTATAAGAGTATGTGAAGATGCGTACAAAAAGTTTTTGAACTTACTGGTTATTAAGGTATTTTATGCCATAAGCATCCTGAGATTCTGAGTGCTGTTCCTGCAATCTGGAATTGTCAACTGTAGAATGACATCTTTCTGAGGTGTCGTAAGATTGTGTGCAGTGCTTAAGTTTGTGCGGTACAGCATCTTCCAGGAATGAATCCATCTTGTTATGGTGGCGAGGATTCTGACTGCTCAAACCTTCATCTTGATTTCTGCCAGAGACATTAGTTTTACTGCTCACAGTCCAGCTCTTGTTGGAGGGTTTGGCCGATATGTGATTTTCTGACTTAAGTTCATCAAATGAATTATTTGCCTTCTTTAGTTCTGATTTTTCTCTTGCATATGAGGAGGTAGGTAAGTGTGTATAAGATTTTGAATTGCTGCAAAGACAAACAAAATAGTTAAAAGTATTCTAATATTCCATTTATTTTGCCTAGTTGTATGGTTTGGATGCAATAGTTCCAGTCATGTAGGTTTCACAGCACAAGGTCTTTGTTAGTTTCGGAACATTAAACATATTATACATGTACATATCTATTTCGAAAATAATTTTCACTTAACTTAAATATTTATATAAACTCACCGTAATTCAGTGGGGTAAACATTTGGAATATTAAGATGGATATTGGCTCCTATCCGATTACCCGTGTGCCATCTTCTAACAAGATATTTCATCCGGAATACTGCTATAATAGAGAGAGTTACACACCTGAAAAAAAACATTAATTCATTGTTTACATAGACTATATAAATACATTTAAACTAGCCGTTGAACCAGTTATGCTAGCCACAACATCTAAGCTGTCCTATGGAAGGCATGATGCTTTCTTTTTATCCAGCTTCGTCGCTATTTGTGTAATCGCATTGCATATATCAATAGATGAATCGATTCTAAATAAAATGAAACTTAATATAATTTCATGAATATTCATATTTATATAATCATTACAAATAAATTATGTAATGGAGACTTTTGTTTAGTATCATAAACACAAAGCTTTATACTTATTTAGTCTTATATTATACAAACTTGAATCTGTTGGTGGTAGGGGATGTTGAAGGATTTCTCCAATGCTGCAACAGGTAACTGGCATTGGCAACTTCCATGAGATAACGCTTCTGCCAGACTAGCGCCTTGCGGTAGCTATCCACCCTCATATAGCGCCCATAGAGGAAGCGAACCTATACCACACATTTCTTGATAAAATATTTCCAATAGTATAAGTATATTGGAAGAAGAAGTCATCGGAGCCAACATATTAAATTCTGATATGTTTTTTTTTTATATTCAACGGTCTACAAGTTTGTTGATGCCATATGTATCGCACAGAATTACTCACCAAGTAGGTGCCACATTTATAAAAAAAATTGTATTTTAAACTTGATGAAAGATTTCAATGGGCCAGGGAATTATTAGACCACAACAACTCCTAGTTGGCTATGGAATCCAGAGGGAGCACTAAAGGTCGAAGACCGGCGAACCAAGATGCAGAACAGAAAAGAAGCAGAATGGGGGGATTTCATTGAAAGCCACCTCACCGAGGCTTACCCCAAGCTGTCGTGCCATATCGTTGATGTCCTTGCCGCATGTGATCAGGCATTGTTATACCTGGTGCGTTGTGTTGAATGTTCCAAAACATTGGCAATTACAGCTTAACCTTAATTAGTAGTTCAAAATGAATCACAATATATGTATATATATATATATGCTGGTGTAATTCGTAATATTTTTTAAATGTTCAAACACTGTAGAATGGGCTGTATTTAATTATTGTGCTATTTCTCAGTTACCATGTTAAGCATGGATTTGAATCAATTAAATAAATTTGAATGATTAAATCAATCAAGTTAATTTTTTCAACATTTGCTTCTATTGGCCGTCCAGAATGTTTATCATCCAAAAGGTTAAAAGTACCAATACAATTTTTTTTACCGCAATTTTTACTTGACATTTCATTTAAAATTCTTAAAATATGCAATGGCAAGTCTTACTTATACTCCCCATTTAAATAATATTTAATAACAAATTTTCAAAAAAATTATTAATGAAAGAAGTGCAAAATGTTGCATTTTATTATCACTCATAAAAAAATGTCATGACTTATTAAACTACCAAAATTATATTTTCAGGTTTCATTGTAATTCAACGGGAGTAATTATAGATAAATTATTAAAAGTTACCTGTTGATCAAGACCCTCGGGAAGATTAGCCAGGGATTGGGAATATTTCCCACCCATCTTAATTTGATTCTCCAAAACCTTAACTTTTGTCTGCAACTCTCTTCTTTCCAAAGTTAATTCTCGGACTGTTTCTGACATCTGAATATTTTCATTTATATTTCGTCTCAGTAAATTCTCCAATTCCTTTAAACATAATCCATAAACAATTAAATATGCATTTAAAAAGAAAACCATGAGAAATAAATTGTGTATTTTTATAAAAACTTATAATACTCATATAGTGATACCTAAATTACATTAGTATAGAATAAATTTTGTTATTAAAATTAACATCATCAAATAAATCTTGTTAATCAAAATCGTTTTCATTTTTAAGAAAAACAACTTAAATTGATATGTTAATTGAATCAGCTGTCTCGGAAAACATTTTATAATTTATCATCCAATAAATATTCAAGTGCGTTGATAACTAATACTCCAGATTAAAAGTTCAAGGTCAGTTTGCAGGTCACAAGAAATATTTAATGGCGCTCCACTGTCGAGCAGATATTGTAATATTAATGTGCATTATAATAGAATGTAATACAGTGGAACTTCTATATTACGGACTTCCATTTGGCCAAATTCTCTATAATACAAGCATTTAGCGGCGTATTATTTGTATATAACAAATCCACATTTCTATTCAAAAACATTTCTTCTGAGGATTTTAATGTTATGAACTCAGTTTATGGTTATCAATCGGCGCAGTCGCTTATATTTTGCAGTAGGTAAATGTGAAATGTGAGGGATTTAAAAAAAATACAATTGTATAGAATACTTATATTTATACTGAGAAACAATTTAAAAAAAAACTGAATTCATCAGATGAAGTAAGATATTAATCAAAATTTGTCCATGTATAGATGTAGATCAGCCTGATTTGAGGCAAATGAAAGTTATTCACAAAAATAATATGCTGCTTTCGGAATGATAATTAGAGAAAGGGCTTTACGATTGTTATATATTAGTGTAAATAGGTAAGTAACTTTTGATATATAATAAAGGGTGTCCAGCAGAAAATTTTCATGTTTAATATTAAATTTAAAAAAAATCACAATGTTATTCTCATATTTTGTTTATACAAAATGGAGTTTAACAATGTACAGCTTGTGTGGGTAAAACTGTAGATTTTTTTTCAAAATAACGTGCACTGTTGATTTTTTTATTCCAGTATACGCTGCAATCTTCCATATCGATTTACGCCGATTGCGCATAATTTCACGTCAAACTTGAGCCACATGTTCTGGCATCGCTGCTGACATTGATGGTCCCGGAGGAGTTTGATTAACCATTGTCCCTTCTTGTCTGAACTTTTGAACCCAACACCAGATATGTTGCGTGCTCGGCCCATCACTTACTCGTCAAATATTAAAGTGAGTACAAAAAGTGTGACGTGCACGAAGTGCGACCGGTGACTTATTGCGACTGGCAAATTCGCAAATCACGCACGTTGAACAATACCCCTCCTACTTACCTCACCCTGATGGTTTACAAGCAATTACAATTTAATCTTGAAATTTTTCTGCTGGACACCTTTATATACGTAGTAATATGCAAGTTCCACTGTATCAAAATAATATATATGTTGTTAGATATTTGCTTCAGATGTGTTCCAAGTGAAGTGAATTGTGGTTTTTAAAATATTGTGATTGCACAAGTACAATTTATAATAAATATATGTGATTAAGAATATTCACTCCCAAAAGTTTAAAGCGATCGTCATGCCTGTTAGTATTTTGGCACCGTTAAGGTAAAAACAATTTAAATGATCTCGTGCAACATTGTCGTTTCAATTTCTTATTGAATAAAATTGAAAAGGGATTTAGTTTACATTGTTTTAAGTGAAGAGTCAAGAGAGAAATTAAAAGCAAATAATGAATTACCAATAATGCTTCATATGTTTCAGCATTCTCGAGTCTCCTTTGGGAGTGCAGTATCTTAGACAACTTCTTTTCTAAATTTGCATTTTCATTTTTTTGCAAGTGCAACATTTCACTAGAATGTACCATTTGTAAGTGCAGTTCGTGATTATTTTTCTGCAACTCAGCTATAAGGTGTTTGTATTCTTCCATATTTTTGTGAAAATTATGCTTTTCTTTATCTGAAATATTCTGAAGATTGGCAAATTGGGCTTTCTCATTATCCAGCCGTGTTCTTAGTGACATCGTCTCATTCTTAAGGGATTCCGATATCTCCACCTTCAATAAATACAGAGAAGGACCCAATAACCAATTTGCAATTAAATTTTTTTTAAATTTAAAAAATGAAAAAAAAAATTGCAATAATTAAAATTGTTTTATAACAATTACAATTCGATTAAATAAATCTTATAAACAATATTAAAGTTCAGTGTTTTCTTTCTTTCGTGTTTTCAAATAAAAAGCTATAAAAGTTGCCTGTATTTTCTGTAACAAGACAGCAAATCAAAGATGCTCGCCGCACCAATTCACGTATGGCAAAGAAAATGTGAGAATGACGACTCATAGCACAGACGTACATACATTTATGGCTGCATCATGAGATGCCAAAGAAATGTTGCCAATAAAAGACACAGCATTTCCCAATGTCGATGAGATTGTTTAATAATAAGATTATATTCATTGTAAATTTGCAGTTACATATTTTAGTAATGAAAATAAAACATGCATCAAAACATTATTTGGATAAAATATATGGTCTCATGAAATTATATCCCAAAACATACAATATTAATGGTACAAATATAGTAAATTAGATTAGATATACAATACATACACGGTGTTATTAGTTATTTACGGTAAATGAAATAATCATTTTATAACACAATAGTATAAACATCCCCTGTTAGGTCGAGCAAATACAAACATTGGATAGTTTAAATACAAACCTGATCCTCCAACTGTCCAGCGATGCGATGCATTTTTTCTTTCTTCACCTTTACAGAATTATTACTCGACTCTGCAATAGCCAAATTTTCATTCAGCTGTTCCACTTGATTTTTCAATGCCTTCACCTGCGCTTCTAAATGATCAGTGATAGATTTCTCTCTCTCCAACAGTGTTTGTAGTTCATTTTCCGAATCAATCGCAGATTCCAATTGGTCTTTCAATATCCTAATGACATCGGAATCTTGATTCTGTAGAGATTTTAACAAATGTACCATATACTACATTATATAGAAAAAAGATGTGTGAAGTTAATATATGACAATATACACATATGTAATTCATTTGTAAAATGTCAACACATAATATGTATACATATATAGTATATATATCAGCGGTACGCAATCTGTACATTGAAATAACCTGTACTTAACTGTAATTTTTACGAAATAACTTGAAATAAAATATGTATCTCATAATATGTATTGTTATGACAATTATTGTCATTTTATTCAGATTTTAATATATCATAATATTCTGTCAGATAAATATTTAATTTCACTTTCTTTCCCAAAATATATTGTTACATACAGCTTATTTCACCTAATACATATATATATAATATGTATGTGATGAGCATGTTAAATTCAGAGAATGTAATGCATATCAAATACAGGTAATGCTTGTTGATCGCAGGCGACACTTATGGGTTACGTTTTGGATAGCCGGGTGATAAGTACAATTTCACGATCAATAAGGAATATAAATTTTTTAAATTTAAAATATGAAACAACTTTATTAATGAACTAAACAATAACAATTACAATAAACGTCCCGCTTTAAATAAAAATACAATAATAACTGTCAAATAATCCGATATAAACTCGCTCACTCGCTCGTAATCTTCCTCATTCTTTCTATCAATTCAACGCAATAATTGTAAAGAGAAAGAGCCTTTTCAATGATTTTTACATTTAACTTTTGCATGGGAACACAGACGTCATTTTCTTGAGAAAATATATTAAAAATATGATGGGAGCATGTATTGGAGCAGGAATGTACACGTGGTATGTACGGTGGCAAAAAATATGATAACGCAAAATTTAAAAAAATAAATTATCCCATTAACTGCCGGCTCTTTATTAACATTACCACATTAACAACAGGTTGCGGAATATGCTGGCGACATAAGTATATATTGAAAAGTATCCACCTTTAGACGTTAGCGGCACCTAGCAAGACAGCATAATAATCATGATCAGCAGAAAATGTGTTAAATCGAATTGCGATATAACGAATCCACACTCGCTGGATGACGCAATGAATTGGAGGACTATCTGTACAGGAATACCCTGATTACTGTGGTTTTGACTATCGCTGATTTTATTACGTTACATATAAGGTTATTGCGGTTAACAATATGAAAATAAAAACAAATTATTTTCCGTTATCATGCTGACATTTATACATACTAATGTGTATGTATAAATATATATGTGCTGGCTCCAGTAATGATCGTAGCGTGCACATTGTTTGTCTTGCTGACATTTATACATACTAATGAGTATGTATAAATATATATGTGCTGGCTCCAGTAACAATTGTAGCGTGCACATTGTTTGTCATGCTGACATTTATACATACTAATGCGTATGTATTAATACATATGTGCTGGCTCCAGTAATGATCGTAGCGTGCACATTGTCATGCTGACATTTATACATACTAATGCGTATGTATAAATATATATGTGTTGGCTCCAGTAATGATCGTAGCGTGCACATTGTTTCGCTGCTAATACTGCTTATTTTATTTATACATAATAAGTATTTACTGTACATTTTAGTTACCATTACAAAAAAAGTTAACAACAATAATGTACTTTCTATAGGTTAGAATTCTCCGATTTCTGCAATGTTTTTCTGGCAGCAATATTAGCCTACTTTTAATACCAATTAACTTTTGACTTTTGTAAATATGTACTGCTATAATATAATACTAATAAAACCTTTATATTGTTAATACATAACATTATGTTATTTTTTTAATATTTATAAAATGCTAAATATTTGATATCAACGTAATAACCTCGAGTTTACAGACTCTGGTGAACCTGATGTCATTAAATCTATTAAACTACAACATCTCGGATGGGCCAGTGATCTGCTTCGGATGGACATGAACGCCTTAAGATATCCATGGCCAATCCCAGGCTGTAGTACAATGATGATGATGATGATGATAATAAAGATGATTGTATACAAATGTAAATAAATACAGTAAAACCGCGAGATAACGAAATCCAAGGGCCCAAAAAATAAAAATTCGTAATAACGAATTCCCACATATAACGAAATAAATTAAAAAAATCCTACTATATGTTACGCGCCGTCGCAAAAAAATGTTGCGCGGCTTCAAAAAAGATCGCAAATTCTGCAAACAAAGGAGGAACAAGGCCACAGGGAACTGAATATCTACATATTTTTAGTAGTTTTGTTATTAAAACAGATAAAAAAATGGATAATCAAAGGAATTAAATTAAGAACAGAACCTATTCAATACCAATTGGAAGATATTTTTGTAAATTCCAGAATATTGCAAACACAAAACAATATTTTAATTGTGTTTAAATGTAGAGCCGCTTCAAACATAGTTTTGGGCATGAAACATAAAAAATAATTCAAAAATAAAAATTTTACAGTCGAATCGCGGCATTTTTATAAAATGAGTCGTATATAAATTACGAAGGTACTTACCGGTAACGGCGGCAACCACTTCAAAATATGATACTATGAACCCAAGAAGAAGTTTGAATTGTTTTACTACCTTGTCGGCAGACCGCCGCGCACCGCCGAAAAGGCCATTAAACCGTTCGCATACGGCAGATGCAGCGGCGCGGCTTTGTAAGTGCGAAATAATATTTTCATCTTTTAACATTTTTTTATTTCGTTATAAATTTACGTAAATGTATTGGCATTTTTTAGTACGGGACAAAAATGATTTTGTTATAAATATTAACGGGATTTCGTTATATAAATGCATTTTTGTATGAAAAATTTGTTTTAGGGACTAAATTTCGATTTTTTTTTTGATATATGTCATTTTTCGCTATATCGGGTTTCGTTATATCGCAGTTTTACTGTAAACAATTCAATCTAGAACTGTTTTCATAAATATATTAATTAGATATGCATACATATTTAATAATTCAATCATACCTGCAAAACATGGTGATCTATCTCAGAAATGAGAGAAGTCTGTGTGTCCTTGTGAAGAAAGTTCTCTGACTTGTGTTTCTCAACGTTGGTTAAAATATTGTTGAATTGAATTTCACGCTCGATGAGCATCTTTTTCACATTACCCAACGCTTGCTTCAGCTGTTCATTCTCCAACAACAGCTCCTGTAGATGTCTATCTCTTTCAATACTAAGAAGTGTATCGGCTTCATGTCTAAAGTGAAAAAGGAACAACCATTTTGTTTTTAAAATTTAGGAAAATATTATTGATTTTTACAGTGACGGAATAAAGCATGTAACGTGAAAGAGCGCAATTCTATGGCTCTACAATGCGAGACATATCAAAATGAGAAATAAATAAATTAATAGATAATTTAGTACTAACTTTTTTGCAGCTTCTGTCAGCTCAATGACAACATCTTGAAGCTCGTTACATTCTTCAGTTCTTTTGTTTAATTTATCCCGCAGTTCCTCCAAATTTCCTTCTTCATTTAATTGATTCCTGAGAATTTTGAGATTAGCCCGGAGATTGAGTCTTTCAGAAACGAGTTCTTTCAACATTCTGTCCTTATCGGATTCATCATTTTGCAAATATTCCACTTGCTTCTGTAAATCTCCAATTTCAAGTTTGGCTTTCTCTAGCTGTAGAACCTGTAAATGATAGAAAAACTCCATAAAAATACAATAATTAACCTTTTAACTGCTAACTCTATTTGAAATGGAAAACACCGCAAGCTTAAAGGGCCTTAATTTATCTATCAAAAGCTGGGACTTGTCGTTTACAGACGGAAAAATAATTTTAAAATATGACTTTAATCCCTGCAAGTTTGCAAGGTCCAAAAGTGAGTGTTAACACGCTTATAGCTTGGCGTGACATACAAAGTTTGGCGTGTTAGCACGCTCATGGCGTTAACAAGGTTGAAGTTGTTAAGAAAAATTAAAGCATGTAAATAAGTGTGTAATAATAATGCAAGACCAGATTCGTCATATAAATAATATATACAAGACTGATGATAAAGTTCCATTCATACCTATAAAATTGATATCTTACCTTTGAGCTCAATTCTTTCCTTTTACTGATCAAATTGTTCTGAAGAGTCTGCACCTTCGTACTTATTGTGTTCAATTTTAATTGGTAGTGACCATTTGCATTTTCATTATCAATCTTGTCGGCAGGTGATCTCCGACCATCTAATCCACTAAGAAGCCACTTATATTCTTCTAATTTAATGATATCCTCATTGGTCGCTTCGGACGATTGTTCCGTTTGTTTCACATCTTGTGTCTGAATTACATTTTCCAAATCATTCTCAAATTTGGATACAGCATCTTTGTATTGAGAAAGGACATTTTGCAATTCGTCATTTTTACTCGTCAAAAGATTCATCTCGGTAGTCAGTGTAGAGTTTTCAAGAGTCAACTGTTCCTCTATATATTTGAGATCTAGATATTTTGTTTGCAGCTGAGTTACTTCAGCATTTTTTTCAATCAAATTGAAGGTAAGCTTCTTATTTTGGTCTTCTTCCTCGATTATCCTTTTTTGAAGATCATCAAGTCTATCCAAATTTTCATTTAAGCTATCAATTTGTAAATTCTTTTCTGCAATCATATGCTCCAACTTTTCAAGTTCTGCCAATTTCTTTTTTAAATTATGGTTTTCCACAGAATCGCTCTCAAACTTTTGACATCTTTCCTCCATTTGCTTGAGCTTGAGCTCTACAGATCTCTTTTCCTTATAGATTTCTGAAATCATCGTTTCACGCCTTAAAATATCATCTTTTAAAATATTTATCTCCTTGCTCTTTTCATTTACTTCACTCATTGCATTTTCAAGTTTTTCTTTCAATATCTGCTCCCCTTTTGCAAAGTTATCGAGCTGTATATTAAAGTAATTTTTATCTTCCTGCATAGTTTCCAAACTGTTTTGCAGAACGCGTTCCAGTTCATCCATTTCATTTTTTACAGCTGGGAATTCCGACAACTGCTCCTCTGCCATCTTGAGAGTCGCCGTCTTAGCGTTCAACTCTTCCCTTAAAAGACAAATCTCATTCTTAAGCTGAGTCAAAATATCAGGATAAACTTTCTGCTGTGTGTCAACATGAATTCCCAAATCTTTCAGAGATTTTGGCAATTGCAAATTAGACAAATTCTTTGAAAGATTAATTTCTACATCTCTATAAATGTCAGCATCATTTAGGGATAAATTTGCTTTTTTAACGGTACTTCTTTCGATTCTGTTGGGTTCTGACAAGTTGGATACGGAGAAATCTATTTTTTTAGGTTGAATTGTAACATGTTTATCACCAGATGCATCTTTATTTGGAAACATGGAACAGTTGTCACTCAGCATCTTGAAATTTGCGGGTGACAGATTTTCTTGCTTCACGGGAGAAGTTAAAATAGTTCGATGTAAAGTTGGTAAACTGTGTTCTTTGTGAACTGCGGGACTCGTATCTTTCAGTGACTGATTAGTAATTCCAAATCCAGAAGATGAAGCAACAGGAATAATGCGATCGCTCTCTGGCAGCACTGTTAAAGTCTGCTCCTTCGTATCATTTGTTGTAAAAATAAACTGTCCAGATACAAAACTTTGCGGTCTCAATTCAGCATTTCTAACAACAAGTTCCGGTTCGTCAAATTCCGATATTGATAAAATATCACTCAATGTTCTTGCAGAAAGCTTTCCGTCATTATTGCAATCTTTTTCTCTTTCATCTTCAATTTGCAAACCTAAAAATTATATAATTTATTATATAGCTAAAGTTATATTACAACTCAACTAAAACTAAAAACTAAAATTCATATAAACATGTCAATTCAAGTAAACAACAATAATAATTACATTCTTAAAACACCATTGAAAATATATAATAATTCATTAAGAATTATATGTCTGTAATTCATTAGCTTCCTTGCAAAAATCTAATTCAAAGTGTGGGGAAACAATATAGAAATAATGATAACATTAGACAGAATAAACATACTTAAAACAGCTTGCAGATGTTTTTCTTTCTCCAGCAATTGTTGGCGTAATACAACAATATCGGCATTTTTATCTGCCAACAGTGATTCCTGTTGGAGACGACTTATTTCCACTTCTTTCTGTAATTCTCGGAATTTTGATTTTGTTTCTTCCAATTCACGTCTTAACTTCTGTACTAATTCTTTGCTGGAATCTGAAATGAACGCTGAGCTGATTTAACTTTTATATAATCTAGTGCGTTATTCAATTATACTAAATGTTAAATACAGATAAAAAAAGTGTATTTTTTATTTCTACTTAATTAATATCTTTCATAGTTGATAGATTAACATTTGATAGAACCACAAATTATAGTAGATATCCAATCAGTACCGACTCATTTTCTGGCATGCCTATTTTATTAAGGTTTCCCTTTCAATATTATTTTATATTTTAGCATTTTTTACAAAAGTGTGGATTTTTAGCATTTATTTATATCAAAAGTTACACATTAGATATGATTTTTTTTAACTATTACTTAGATAGTAGGACCTTTACACTAATTTAAAACTATTAAACTGAATGTTATTTTCCATAATTAAGATGATACAAGCATTATAAGAAAGACTGCAACCATTACATTCATTTTCCGCATGCCACAAAATTGCCTTAATATAGAAAATTCTTGCATATACGAAATATATTTTCATATAATCTTGAAGCCAAGATTACAGAAACTGAGTTGAGACAAATTAACAAAATGTTAAAAATTAATAGAGTTATAAACCATTCAATTTGCAGGAAATGTACATATTATCAATTTTTAATGTTTTTAAAACACTTTGTGTTATTGAATACAAATGATTTTAAATAATACATTGTATTTACTTAAATGCTTTGAGGCTTTCAGCTACTATTTAAAAGTAAGTTTTATATCAAAAATAGAATAATTTCTTATTAAATTATATTCGCATCGATCCTAATGTGTTGTTTTTATTAGCGTCATCTGGCTCGATCTGGCTGAGACGGACGTGTAATATGTCGCTTCTTTCACTTTTGGTTAAATATGTCAATAAGATATATTTTCACACATGTTTTAGCTATACTATGAAGTAATATTGTATTTATTCACAAAATAAGTTGAAAATTCCGTAAATTATACAGTTTTACAGTGATTTTACATTTTCTTGAACAAAGTAAACATTTTATGTTCATTATTTTGTATGTAAGTCACAATTGTTGTCTTTTAAACACTAGCTCTCTGTTTCATAATTACGTAGTAAATATGAAGAAAAAAGTTTGAATAACGAATTAGGATAATGAATACAAAAATTCGATTCTTTTTTACATACTAACTTTTTTCATAGCAATTCGAAGTAATTATATACACCTATCTATATCCACATATTTAGAAATAACAAACAAGTTATCAAAATACGGTGTAAAGAAATCACAATATTATTTTTAATAAATCACGATTATAATGGACTATTTTTCGCGCCATTTTTAATAACGACATAATAGTCAAACTTGTCAACCCGCCATTTCTCCGCTAAAGTTAGCAAAAAAAGTTTCCAGTCCTTTTAAAACTTTTGTTTTGTGGTGGTCGCGGTGACATTTGGCCTTTCTAAAGTTCTTTCTGTTATCATTTTTAATATTGTCGACAACCTCATTAATGGGGTTGCGTATTTTTCTGTTAATTTTGTTTTGGATAATATTTTTTGTCAATCTCTTGTATTAATTCGATTTTTTATCAACTGTCGGCGTTTTGCACGAGTTTCGCATTGATGCTATTATCGAGAATATAAAGTTATCAGTCAAAATCATAAAAATGTTTTAATTTAAATTTAATGAAATACGGAAAAGTCTGAGGAACTAGCGTATTAGCATTTGTACAACAAAATATACAAACACTACGTAAACAAAAATAATGATGGCAATAATACGGAACAGAAGATTGGCAAGCACTGACATTCGCAGCTAGCAGCTGGGAGAACTTGAGAACTGCGTTGAGGGCGCAAAGATAATATTTGCTATCTTTTTCTAATGTAAAGAAAACGAGCGAGAGATAAAAGCATGTGACCTTAAGTTAATGCGTCGCGGTAAGGAAAATAAAGATTTCAAATCGAGGACGCACAAGATATATTTATTATCTTTTCTAGTATACTGAGAATGAGTGAGAAAACAAACAATGCAAATTAACTTTATGCATTGTGAATCGGTATAGGGGCGGAACTACCCATTTTGATGGTCTTGGACTTTGGACAGGCGCATCGTGTAGCGCATGTGTATTTTCCAGATTGCTGACATCTGACAAAAAAATCGAATTAGGTAAAAAATAGATCGACAAATTCGTCTGATAGGGTCCAAAAGTAGCTTCCAATAACGATATTCGATTTATAAGTACAATTTAGTATGAAAACTTTCCAGAGGGACCACATTCTGCTCTAAAACTTTGACTTGCGGCGAATTTTGAATAAACGGGATTTTACTGTACAAACAGCTCGCAAAATGGCAACATGGTGTTTTAAATCAATAGTATTAAACAAAATCAGAAAATGGATCAGACATAATAATTTTTAATTTAGAACATTAATTTAAGCGACTATCTAAATATATGTAGGTACTTTGTCTGATTTCAAAACATATTCATATACGTACATGAATTGGGTACTTCGATAAATTATTTAATTTTCGATGGATTAATTCAAATGACAACACACATTTTATTTCATTCCATAATATTAATATGAATAAATGTGGATAAAACTCTAGATACAAGTTAATTTTGACACTCGTATAGAATGCGAGAAAATCAACAATTTTATTGTTATCTCTTTCTCTCATAACTTTCCGTTCTAGCATGATTTACATCACTAATAACGTCCTTAACTATTTATGTGATACTCATAAGAATTTAACTATTAGCCTCATCTAGTGTAAGTATTCGATAAGAAATTCTCGAAATTCTAACTGGAAAAATGAAAGTACAATATTAATTATACTGAAAGTTTGAGATGTCCAAGATACACTGTGTTATGAATTGTAATTAAATCAAATCACTTCAATAATGTGATAATATGTATACAAATATTTCAAGCAAACTGCTATTTCAAATTGCACTTGTAAATTGCAAGATTTATTGTCTTCATTTAACATATTTTTAACAATATGAAACCAGTGTCTAAATAATTGTTAACTTATGTATCACCTGGTGTCCCCTCTAGTGCCCGCAACTGCATGTCCCTGCTGCGAAGTCCTTCCCGAAGTAGTTGTCCTTCAGATAGCGCCTGGTCCAGTTGGCGACGCAGGCCCTCGGTGCTGTGATAACTCTGCGCTTCCACCGTATGCCGAGTCTGCTCTAACCGAGACTGCAGGGAGGAAATGCGTAAACTTTGTTCGCTCATACGCTCTTGAAGCACATCTCGCTCCATTCTCAGCTCCTGCTCAAACCAGACATTTCATTGCCCCAAAATCAAAAGATTAGATTCCAGATTGTAAATATGGAATTATTACTAAATAACTTATTCGGAATAATGCAGGTGTAAAAAATTCAACTTCATTCAAATTGAATAACAATTCTGAAAACCAGAACATTGTAAATTTGACATTTGTTTCTAAATAACCTAATTGTTTTCCTGGGCAAACCAACTTATTTCCCTTATTCAATGTAAATGTGTATTTTTTAAATTAATAATAAAATTATGCATAAAAATTTCAGAATTATTTCTGAAAGGATTTTATTATTAAAATCTTTCTTATCCCACTGGACAAATAAACAATTCTACATCTAGAATATAACTAAAAAAACACTTTAAATATATATTAAAACAAATTTAATATTCTTTATATTGATAGATATAGTAAAACTCCACTAATTCGTAACTAACCAGACAATATTTAAAAAAAAATTGAAGAATTATGAATAATGAGAACAAAATTCTTTGAATTAGAAAGATTGACATTAGAAAGATTTTTTTTTAATGTGTCAGATTTTAGGTATTTAAAAACATTTGCAAATATGTGAATTACGTGAACAAATGATTTATTTTGGGTGTCAAAAACGCCTACGACCTGCGAATAATCAAATTTTACGTATTATCAATAGAAATTAGTATGAAATGTTATTTTCGGGGTTAAAGTATTTGAAAAAAAGTGCGAAATATACCAAATATAAGTATAGAAATTAACAGTTTTATTGCATATGTAAAAGACTGTACAGTAAAACCTCGATATAACGGACTAATTGGGGGGAAGGGGTGTCCGTTAAAGCCGAAAGTCCGTTATATAAAAATAGGTTTAAAATAAATCAAAAAACTTTTTTTTGAAAATATGTACACTGCATTTAGATTAAAATAAACAATACAAAACACAAACAAAATTCTATTTATTGTCTTCGGACACTCGTCGTGAAGTGACGTTGCTGTGTAATATTGATGCGCTTGTTTTCGGTAATCCTGCTTTGAAAAAGAAATCAAGTTTTGTTTGCACTTTCGAAGTTTGCTGTTTTTTTATAATCAACTCTCTAAAATTACGAAAATGCGTATAATATAGTTGAACTTCGTTATCTGATGAATAGTCAATAAATGTTATTAGATCGTTGGGATGTGATCTTACCACTAATAACTTCATTTTTGGCAGTGTTGTTTCTTCTTTGCTATCTTCACTTCCATCCTCATTTTTTAGGTTCATAACTTCATCAGCTATTTCACTTTCGGTCATGATATTATACCCAGGGTCACCTTCATCTTCTCTCCTACATCACGCATTAACGCAAATTTATTTATTTTGCTTTTGTTTTTTTTATATCCGAAACAGTTTGGTTTTTTATGCCATATTGTTCACATATACGAGACGAGACATTTCAGACTCCAACTTTTGTATAATTTCTAATATTTGATTGATCGTTAGATTGATTCTTTTCCGTTTGTCCATATTTAAAGGGTAGGGTTGCGAAAATTTAAATTTATTTACTGGAGTACACTAAATACGTTCATTCACTTTGAGTAAACAAGATGTAGAGTTGCGTGAATCCCAGGCAGCGTGGCAAACACCAGTGTGCTGCGTCGAAACCTATGCATTTTTATATCAGGGAATCCCCTAATATACTATCGCTCCGGCTAGGTGCAGTCTACGAGCAGGACAGCATTATGTCTCAAATTCTAGTGCTAGACGTATGACGTGATTATCATGCCCGCTAAAAATTGTTTAAATACGGCAACACTTGAATTTAAGGATGTATAATATTAACAGGACGTTTTTAATTTTTTTACATTTGACCAAATTTTTTGTCCGTTATATCCAAAGTTCGTTAAATAGAGGTCAGTTATATCGAGGTTTTACTGTACTCATTTTGAATACGTGCAATATGACAAATACTGTGCAGGTACAGAAGAAAATGTATCATTTATTAAAAAATATAAAAACAAAAGTAAGTATGTACAACAAACAAAAGTAAGTAACAAAGATCAAGTCACCATAAAACTGATAAAAAACATAAAAAAGATGATCAGCAGAGTTGTTACTGGAAATAAACATGGACAAATCCACAGAGAATATCAAGTGCCTTACCTGCGCCACATCTTTGAGTTGCACTAGCTGCATCTCCAGGTCCCGAATTCGCTTGAACGCTGCATCCTCAGCCCGTAGGTGGCGCTGTAGTCCGTCTCCTAGCTGCCACACCTCCAAAACAGGTAGTCGCCCCCCCCGCACGCTCAATGGGGATGGTACCCCCTGAAATATTGACAATGTAAATATTAGCCACGCTTCGACGATATAGACTTAATAGTTAATTAATTAATATTTTTGTTTTTAATCCACTGTGAGTTAATTATATTCACAAACTGGTTTCGGAAAATACATTTTCCTTCAGCAGGATGACCAAAAACAATATCGACATGCCACCACATTGATGCCAAAATTCTTAACATTCAAAATTCACAGGCTACCTTTTTCAAATTTTATTTTTACAAAAAAACTATGAAAACATTTGTATAACTAAAAAACAAAAAATATGCAAGAACTATTTCACCATAAGCATCCATCGACCGCAATTTCGTACGATTTTGAGATGAAAAAAAGGAAAAATTAAAAGTTGATAGTGTTGTCAGGCCATAACACTTAAAATATTATTATTTATTTTATACTTGTTTTTTGGAAGGACGACATCAGATTTTATTAATATTATTGTGTTTAATGTGATGCTTAAAACAAAAATATATTAGCACTTCACATCACAACTACATACACATTACATATTGCACTTAAATAGCACTAACACGCATAAAATGATGCCGCCGGCCGCAGCAATGGCCCATGCTGCCTAACGGCACTCGCTGCATTTATAGTAAAATGCTTGTATATTAATTTTAATTAATAACTAAAAAAAATATCTTATTCACTTGAATTACTTGGCAACAAAAATGAAAAATATCGCGAACGTACGTCAAAATCTAGCTGACAATTTACTCAAATTGGAACGTTCCAGACACTTTCTAACTTATTGCGTCCTTCTTATCATCGGACTCTGCGGTAGTAACGAGCATATAGGGAATGTCTAAAAAGTCAGCAGTCTCCACTAACAAAATCACCCTCTGCCATTTTGTAAAGCAAAAATAAAATCAAAAAAGTTTTCGAAAATTCGACAACTGTAAAAATATCAGCACTTTGACGTTAACATGTGTGTTAAATTTTCAAATTTAATAAAATTGCGATCTGGCAACGTAAAAGTAAGCGCCAATTATCAATTTTGTATGGAGGAAAAATTACGATTTTTATACTCGATTTCAGATGTAATTCGTTTTATTCTTGAGTTGAAACAGATTTTTATGGGGCGCCGTACAATACCACTACTGGAAATAATAATTTGATTAAAGATCCGATCCGCAGCGCCGGTACCACACATTACTTGGTCATTTCCGTGGAGAAATAGATGCCGCGGAATGTCACGTGGTTGTCCGCTATACTCACGATAGCCAACTTAAATTCTGACAGTTCTCATTCCATCCCTTTCTCTGTCGGAAACTTGCGACGTGGGCGGCCAAGGAGTTAAGATCAATCTGAATAAATGTGAAGCTACCTGGCAATGCAATAGAGATATTTGATATTGTTCTCTTGGAGATTTTCCTTTTAGAGAACCAGGGAGTGTGGGGAATAGAGTTTTGAATTATTTTAAGCCGATTACCCTTATGATTATTTGCAAATAGAATTTGTATACTTTTTTACCATGCTAAGTCTGTCATACATCGGGATATGGAATTGATGGGGGAAAATTCCGGAAAGACTGGGCCTCCTTGGCCAGTTTATTTGTTTTACGTATTTAATACATTTTTAAATGGCTGTAATTTTTTTAATATTATGTTTATTAGTACCTACATCATAGAATATACATATTTTGTAAATCTGCCACGTAAATAAGTATCAAATACATACTATATACTAGAATAATTTAAAATATCCTTTTTTACTTATGATACTTTACGTAGAAGAACTCGATATGTTAAATTGTTCTAATGTTTTCAAATTCAATTTAAAAAAAAATTAATAAAAAAACAATTTTAATAATAAATCTAGTACCCGACTTAAATTGTTACGATGATGGTAGATGTGGAAATTAACTTAATGATCCAAAATTATTGGAAAAATAATTAACTCATAGTGGTTTAAAAACAATGTTAATAAATGATTGATTATTAAAATGAATAACCACAATGTATTTGCGTTAGATATTAAAAATAATAATATTAATAATAATAAATAAATAAATATTATAAACACAACTAGCAAATATAAATAAAATTAACTCTGAGAGTGTCACAAGCTTTTTTAAAACCAACTCCATATATACAAATAACACTTCCTGAAGTATTACAACACTGTGGTGCTCCTATTCTTAAACACTAAAATCAATAACTCCATTGATAGATTATTAGGAGAACACATTCTTATTGTGAAGTTGTAATTATTCAGAACAGACGGTCTGTGATATTTTAAATAAAAATTAAATGTATTAATTAAAAATATATATATAAAATCAATTTTATCGAAAAATATTGTTGTTGCGCTACTAGGATTCGAACCTGGATCTCTTTCCAAACCGGGAAAGGTGCATTATCCAACTATGCTACAGTGACATAAAAGAGAAAATACTACTGGAGTGCATAGAGAAACAATATCAAAAACAGACACAATGCTCACTCTGCAAAGTGTGAAACCTCAGTAAAACCCCGTTAAAATTATCCCCGCTATACCGAAATATGATATATATCGAATTTTTTTTCAAAATTAATCCCTTACAATCAATTTTTCATACCGTCTTTTATTTTTACATTTTTTGTCCCGTAAGAAAAAATACCAATATATTTCAACGAATATATTTCGAAATATATTTTGGCCGTTTACGGTCATGTTTGTTAATTGTTTTATAGCCTTGGCGCAGCGAGCCGGTCAGCGCGGGCGGTCCGCTTTGCCCTTGTAAAACTTTTGGGATCATAATAGGTCCTTATAAAGCCATTTGGCATAATCTCCACATTGTCCAAGGTTGGATTTATTACCGATTGTCAAAATAGGTTAGAATGGCACCCTTCCCACGCTCTGAAGCGTACACGCATTCACTGTTCACACCTCTAAAAACAGGTCACTTATGTCACTTTTTATCGATTCCAATGAGTAGTAATATTGCGTACGACATTTTCGTTAATATATTTATTTGACAATTGTTTTCGTGTGTTTGTTTACTGACATTTATATGTACTAGCATTCCGTAATTTATTCTTTAAAGTACATTTTTTAATATTTTGTGGAACCCTAAAATGACTTCAGGTCGTGATAATTCCTGCAAAATTTTAACCCTCGACAAAAAACTATAATTCCGAATTCGTCTCTCTACGATTTAAAGAAATAGGAAGATCGATTGACCGATGCGAAACTCTCAATGCTTGTAGAGGCTCTACAATTGAACAGAGTTAAAATTTAATGTTGTTTTATATTTGCATGACATTTTAGAATTTCCAAAAATATTGACAAATTTTAGGTTATCTTATTGTCCCGTAAAATGTTTTTAATTTGATTTCTTAGTTATTATCCATTTGCTTATCTTTTGAAACAACAAAACTAAATAGATTATTCAGAGTTCTCTTTATAAAGAAAATCCTCCTTTGTTTACAGAATGCCTTATTATGTTATATTATTCCATATTAAACTGACAATGAGTGTCTTGTTTGCGGAACTTACAAACTTTTTTTAAGCTGCGCTACATTTATTTCTACGGCGCGCGGGTAACATTAACATATTAGGAAATTTTTTAATTTTATTTCGTTATTAGGAAATTTTATCTTTTGGTCCCTTCAATTTCGCAATAACGAGGTTTTACTGTATTATGTACCCATAAGTTAAATGCCAAATTTGAGATGCAAAAAAGAACATATTTTGGTAAAATTGTCTTAATTATTATGGGATATTTCCCAAAATCAAACCTAATCTCTAGACCAGACATAATATGGCCACTAACAGCTCATATTACACAAATACTTCTACATCCATAGATGGCACTTGCATGGTCTACTATCATAATAATTTTCTTAATTCTGTCCATCCGTATCGCATAGCAATGTAAAACAAAAATACATTGTCCGGGTCGCATTCCATCTGCCAATGGGTGAATTAGGAGATAGACCGTCACCTTTTAAGCCCATTACCTATTCTGTAACTCACATACAACTTGCTTAATACACTTAGAATGTTTCTTATAATATTATCATACTGCTTTTATAATAGCTTTGATTATGAGGATTCTATTAATGAATTTTCTCTTACTTCGGCTTGTTGTTTCTTGTGATCTCGTATGGAAACGTCTTCACTGGGGGAACTGCAGCTCTGTGAGCAGACGGCCTCATGAAGGCTCTCCAAGGCGGCTGTGTGTTCTGCTAGAGTCTTCAGCAGTACCTGCAACTAATTGAAAAAAAACACATATCGGTCAATACACTGATATGCTACTATTGTATCTGGCATTTTCAAATCAAACCATTTAGGAATAGAAAAAGGTATTGCTGTAATTAACTACCAGATGAAATTACTAAATCATACATTAAACATGAAACAGAATTTGTTTTAACTTGACATACTAAAGTGATCCTTATTTTTAAAGAGACGTTTTTATAAATTTCACTCGCTGGATTTTTTTAGAAAGTGAACTGTACGAAATTTCAGTTCATTCGGATAATCAAAAAGGGTCTTAAATTTTACAAAGAATGTGGAAAATTTTAAAAATCTATTACATTAATGTAGATTATATAAAAATGAAACAGATTTAACAAAAGTATTGTTTATCAAATTATCTATATTAATAGAGTTAATTTAATTTATTAAAATATTACACATAGTTTTTCTGCTCTGTGTCAAGCAAGTATCAATTGACAAGACGAAAGAAAACAGAAAAGAGTTAAGGTGCGACATTCAACAATAATTCAAATTTTCACATTCTTTACGAAAATATTTTATTATTCATTTATATCAGAAGTTATACACTAGATTAGACTTTTTTTTAATTATTACTTAGATAGGACCTTTACACTCATTTAAAACTAATATACTGAATGTTATTTACCATAATTAAGAAAATACAATCATTATGAGAAAGACCGCGACCATTACATTCATTTTCCGCTTGCCACAAAATTGCCTTAATATGAAAAACTCTTGCATATACGAAATATGTATATTTTCTTATAATCTCGAAGTCATGATTATGGAGACAATTCTCGATTGAGATAAATTAGCAAATTGTTAAAAATTAATAGAGTTATAAGCATTCAATTTGCAGGACATATTATCAATTTTCAACATTTTTA
The DNA here is from genome assembly GCA_031772225.1 of Eubasilissa splendida. Lineage (NCBI taxonomy): Eukaryota > Metazoa > Arthropoda > Insecta > Trichoptera > Phryganeidae > Eubasilissa > Eubasilissa splendida. The sequence goes on along the minus strand of CM062845.1, from coordinate 22,898,487 downwards.
AAATACTTTGTTTTAGTGAAAACATATGTTTTTAAATAATATATTGTATTTACTCACAAGCTTTGAGTTACTGAGCTACTTATTTAAAATCAAGTTTGATATCAAAAATGCAATAATTTCTTACTAAATATTATTTAAATCGACCCTAATAATGTGTATTTTTTTATTTTCTTTATTAGTGTCAAATCGCCGAGTCAGTGGCCGTAACGACATCTAGTCCGTGTTCTCGAAATTTATGCTAAAAGATGCCGAAAATATATGTTTTCACGCATATTTTACCCACGCTATGAATTAATATTGAACTTATTCACAACATTAGTAGCAAATTTCATAAATTAGATGTTTCACAATATTTTGAGTATGTCCAAATCTTTGTAGGAATCAATTACTGGGATTTATCCCTTGAGGGCTTGTCATCAAGATTTGTTTTTTTACTGATTTTTAAAGGAAAACGTTTTCTTGAAAAAGTAAACACTTTATGTGCACTATTTTTATATGTGTTGCAATTAAATATTTAGTTTATATATATATCACTGTTGTCTTTTAAATACTAGCTGTCTGTTTCACAAATAGTATGTAATTATAAAACAGACATATCACCAAAATGCCAATGTGGCGTTTTAAATTGATAATATTAAACAAAATAATAAATTGAAGCTGACATAATAATTTAAAACTTAGAACATTGATTTTAGCGACATCTAAATATATGTAGGTACTTTGTCTGATTTTAAAACATATTCATATATGTATATGAATTAGGTACACAATAAATTATTTAATTTTCAATGGATTAATTCAAATGACAACATGTTTTTATTACATTCCATATATCAATATGGAAAAGACTCCAGATAAAAGTTATTTTTGACACTTGAACACACTAACAACAACTATCGAACACACACTATCGAATGTGAGAAAATCAACATTTTTATTGTCGGTCTCTTTGTATTCAAGCCTTCCTCTCTCGCATGATTTACGTAATAAATAACGTCATTAATTATTTATCTGATACTTATAAGAATTTAACTATTCGCCTTATCTTGAAAGCATGTAAAATTTCCAGAATTTTAAACTAGAAAAATGAAAACTCACCCTTAAGAAATAGCTTTATTACATTACACTTGCGGCTATGCTTGATTTTTAATATTTTAATATTCACTCATGTATGTATATAATAAATGTGATCAAATGGGATGAAAAGCTACACCCTGCTTTACCTTTTGGTAAAAGATAACAAATAGCCTTTATAGTTATCATCTATATAGAAATAAAAAATAGCAACACTGTATTTTAAGGGATTAGAGAATGCAGTCATGAAATTTCATTATATTTAAAGACTAGTTATTAAAAAAAATTATTACCGTATATACTCATGTATACGTCGAGAAATTTTGGTCATAAACTTCATTTTAAAACACAGAGTTGACTTATCCACGGGCCAGTGCTAGTTTCAATAGAACTTTGCGCGCATACAACAGAGGATGTGAAGAAAGAAGCAAAGAAAATAGTGACCACGTTAGCACTGATTCCAAGCGGCTTAACATCAATGCTCCAGCCATTGGATGTTTGTCTCAACAAGCCTTTCAAAGACCAATTGCGCAATATGTGGCAACAATGGATGTGTTCTGGTCAAGCAAAGTTAACGAAAGGAGGGAACTTGATGAAACCAGGCATTGATTTGGTAACGAAATTGATAAAGGATGCTTGTGTCTCAATATCACTAGAAATGATAAAGAAGTCGTTCTTGAAATGCGGAATTAGCAATACTATGGATGGATCAGAAGACGACGAATCAGCTTCAGATACATACATTGAAGATAACATTTACGCTGATGGCATCTCCGAAGAACAGTTTAATAATTTATTTGGACATTCTGACGATGGCGGGTCGGAGTTTGATGGATTTGAATAGGTTGAACAATTTTTGTGTTATTTTGGAGGACATGAATAAAAATTCCCTGTAAAAAATTTAAGGGATTCTCTACAGTTAATAAATGGAAATGTTCCTCTTCATGATTGCTCAATTTTTAATCCAGCTTTTAGCTGACATAAATAAATAAAATCTTATTGATTGATACATAGTATTTTTCGGACATGTCATTAATACGTAGTCTGCGGAGTGTTAACTTGTGGAGATTTAGATACAAGTATCTGGTGTGATACGTCTGGAGACAATCTGACAAAAATCTAAAATCTAACAAAATTATAAAAATCACAGAATTTAATAACCCCAAGTTTTAGCCTTATCCACAAGTCATAGCATAATTGGTCAAAAAACTGCCCGCGATTTATAGACGAGTATGTACGGTACATAATTTTATTTAATGTATTTCTTCTAACTCTTTAACATTAATAACAAATAAAACTGTCAATTTTATTCAATTAACAACTTACTCCATACACTTATTAAATTATTTTTCTTTTTGACATCTCAAAGACAAGACATAGTGGTCCATGTAGCACCATTTACAGTTAGTTGAGTATAAAATTTTACACATTTCATCTAGTCTAAAATGAAAAAAATAGTAAAAAAAAAACTAAAATTTGAATCAAATCCAAATCAACGAAAAAAATTTTTACTAACCTCACTTCGCATCTGTTCAATTTGCAGTTTTTCATTATCATTTTCAACATTAGTATTTTGATTTTTTTTGCTATTGGCCGCTAAAAGGCCTTCAGTGATTTTTTTCTCCATATCGTTTCTAGAAACTTTGAGTTCATCAGTCAAATGTTCAATCTTCATCTCTCTTTCCTCTGCCAGAAGTCTGAAGTATTCCAAGTCTTTCAAAACTTCAACTTCTTGCGATGTCTTGGTTTCAATCTGATTTTCCAGATTCCCAATAATATCTCTCAGCAATCCAATCTTCTCTTCAGACGCTGCTAACTCAGATTGTTTGGTGCTATTCTCAGTCTCCAACTCGGATATTCTGTTGGTCATGTCCTTGATTTGAGTTTCCAGCTGATCAACCTTCAAAATACTCTAATTTAATGATTCGGCAGAAACATTGCAATTAATTATAAATAAATTAAAAACTAACATTTCGTATGATGGGTATAATGATGGTAGTGATATATACAGGATGGCCCAAAAAAAGTGAGAACATTTCGTAACACATGAGTTATTTCAAAACATAATAAAATTAATTATAATTCTTAATGTAATTTTTTTGCACAATATTTAGCTAATCAGAAATCATCAAAACACTCCATATTGCATAATCTACTGGGTTTTAATCTGGGCTGTTCGGTGGCCACATGCCTGGCTCGATGAAATTAACATTCTCACGACGAAGAAAGTTGATTGTATTTCTGACTGTGTAATGTCTGCCCTGCTGTAATGTCCAGTTATGTTGTAATGTCTAGCTATACTCCAGGCATTGTTTTGAAACTCTTTGATCATTTTCCTAACACCCCAACGTTTTTCAATTCGCAAATTTTTGATCAGAATACGATCTTCTGCAGTGATTTTTGTCATTCTGGGCAACAATTTGAAAAAACCAAATATAAACAATGGGAAAATTAATAATCAAAGATGGTGACCAGAAATTGTCGAAAAAAAAGTAATATAGGTAAGTAAGTAAATTAATAAAGCTATTGTTGATGTAGTTAAACTATTTTTGATGTAATTATATCACATTTTACAAAATGTTCTCTTTTTTTGAGCCCCCTGTATATATATATGCATATTTATTGTTTTTAATTATATAGTACATACAAAAATCTTTTCAAGTATCAACTGTATAATATCAAGAAAGTAATTGGTTTGGAACAATCACAATATTATTTTCTAATTCCTTGTGAGCTGTTTCAAGGAATATGATTGACTGAAATTTTCAAATATGTAACCAGTCACACAAGCTAATCAAAATATGTGATATTAAAAGAGTGTTTTGATGATAATGTTCAGTGAAAATAAATAGGTCCATTTGGTGATGAAGGGGGAAAATTTTCCTAAAACATAGAAGAGTGGCATGTGTAGTGTATGTCTCATTTTGGACCTCGAGCAGTAAGAACCAAGCACAAAGATATCAGTCAAATATTTTTATGGAGACTTTTCAGTACTATTTTAGTATGTATACGTTACAGTGAATGTATATTACCAGTGAAGTTATATTTTCACTGGTATAAATATAATTTCACTAATTCAAACAATGAAACAGTGAAACTGTATTTGTTCACAAATGGACAATCCAGTATACGTTTAGCAAGCGTTGTGTTTGTGGATGCCATCTAACGTTGGAACATTTTAACCTTAGCTAGTAACGTGTCACCCTACAACTATGTTTTGAAAATTAGTTGTGTTAGTTAATTATGTTGTTATTATTATTGTTTATGTTATGTTAAGTGTTAATTTTAGAACTTTCATTTTAAAGCATATCGGAAAAATTTTACTGTTCAAGTGTTAGTTTGAAAATGAAAAGTCAATTTTTATTGAAAATAAACACGTATTTTAAACAAAAACAAAAATATGCCAATGGACGTTTCACAACAATCAAATTGACAGCTTAGAGCAGTATGACACAAGCGCCCATCAATTTTCGCTAGTAGAAATATATATCTTCTGGTGAAAATGTATTCGGATACGATTTCACTAAAACACCAGTGAAAATATAACTTCACTGGTAATACATATTCACTGTAACATATATAAAACATACTTTAAATTGGTTCAACTAATTACAAATAAAAATAACAGACAACAATTTTATTCTTAAATGATCAATTTTACTTAATTTAAATATATATATATATATATATATATTTACCTAACCGAGAAAAATAATTTGATTACAATGTGAAAAAAATTAATTATATTGTACAAAAGTACTTTGTGATTTTATACTAAAAGTTGAAACAATAGTTGTTGACTTTTGACGTAATTTCAGATATGATATATCGATGATCATAACCAAGACTACAAGATAATTTAACTTTGAGCTGGATAGCATATTTTCTCAGGTAAATATTTTACTGTACTTATATCAATTTAATTAAAGGGTGAAAGCAAATAGTTTACGTACATAGATTTTATAGTATCTGTGATTGCTTTTTCAAAAATGTTCCAATAAAAGTATTACCTCTTTGGAGATTCTGACATACTGTTGAGTCTTCACTAATAGTTTAGAGTTTTCATCTTTTAATTGCTTGAGTTCTTGCTGAAACTCGTCCCTTTCATGTTCTCTTTCAGCAGCTTGCTCCTCTAGAAATTGTCTAGTCGAGCGGAGCTGCTTATTTGCGGCTTCCAGCTAATCATCATTCAATGGTTATTAGTATAGCTTTCATGGGGGAACTTAGCGCAACCTCGGTGGATTGTAGGCGAGGAGGAGCGGGGTTATGTAAACATTACAAGGTTAAAATTATTGATATTCATTTACATTGAATTTATTTGATTTTCTCAAATCATTAAATATTATAAAACACAAAGGATAAAGGTAATGCACAAATCACTCATTTTAATGTTTCATGCTTATGACACTTGTCAATTTATATAACTGGTTGTCAATAATCATTTTTGTCTTTAAATTTGAGACTTGTTTAAAAATGGAATAACACAACATGGAAAACAGTTTAGTTGGTTAAGTGGTAAGAGTGTGTTTAAAAATACCTACTGTGTATAATGTATCACTATTAATGTATACAGTATTATAAAATACATTATTATTTTACCCGCATTTGCATGTCCTCGCGTTCAGTGTTGGCAACTTGCAGCTCGGCAGCCAACCGTGCCGGAGGAGACGCCTCCCCATACCTAAATACATACAGTAATAACATTCAACTTTTCAATACAATTTATAATATAGAAACTAATGATATTAAATCTCGTAAACTAACTAATCTCTAAACTAAAAAAAAAGTATATTTTTAATAACTAATACTCCATCTCTTTATCACCTTCTAATTAAACAAAATAATTAATACAATGGTACATATATGTACATAAAATATTATCATGTTGAAAAGTTTGGCAAAACAATATTTTGTACTTTTTGAACAAAAAACAAGTTTTTTTTAAACTTTTTCAACTAAATTTTGATGATTTTATCATTTTTAACAAGGATAGAAATATGGTCATTCAGTGTCTGTATTTAGAAATACAATACTCTTGATTATCCGGGATTGCTGCTTTATTTTGTTTCTCTTTAATATATTAGTGTACCCAAAAAATCCCTAGTCAAACAAAACTAAAATTTAAACTTCAATAATTAAGTACACTAAAATATAATAATTAACAATGATATACCTATCAGAAATGATATCTTGGTGCAATGGGTGATCATTGGCCAGTTCAGCAAATCTTTCCAAAGCAACCTGCAGATCACCTTTGAGCATTTCCTCACGGTACATACTCTGGGCGAGAGATTCTTCCAAATCCTATTAGCGCATTAGAAACAATAAGTATAAAGAATATTGTAAATAAACACATGTAATGATGTACAAATAGATTTTTCTTATCATTATGTGTGCATTATTATTGTTTTTCTACCATAATAAAATATATCATAAAAATATGATAAATATTGCTTCTTTCAATTTTCATTTTTGTGCTGATAAACTGGCCAAGGAGGTCACTCTTTCCGGAGTTTTCCCCCATCAACTCCATATCCCGATGTATGACAGATTTAATATGGTAAAAAACCGTATGAATTCTATCGTAATCGGCTTAAAATAGTTCAAAGATCTATTCCACACATCCCCTGGTTCTCCAAAAGGAAAATCTCCAAAAGAACAATATCAAAAATCTCTAGAATGAGAATTGGGTATTGCCAGGTAGCCTTACGTTTATTCAGATTGAACTTAATAGATTCCCCAATGTGTGAGTGTGGTGCCGAGGAGGAAATCCTTGACCATATATTTTTTGTCTATCCATTGCGGATCACAGGTTTTTTTTACAGTAATCTCGTCAATGGTAATTTTCAACTCCCGGTTAACTTGTGTCATCTTCTTCCCCTTAACTCGCCATATTTAATCTATATAATAGCAAATTTATTGAAAGACAATGGTATTGTATTGACTTGTAATTTAATATTTTTTATTCTATAATATTATAGTACTTTTTTCTATAAAATAAAGTTTTAACTTGATTAATGGTGCCAATCACTCTTGAAGGGTTGATTGCTTATTTAAAAGAAAAATTTTCATTTTATTTTATACATTTCTATTGTACATACCTACAATAAATTGTTAGTAACCTATACATTAAGGCTTATGTATAATTTTTCATTAATCTGCAGATGTTAGATAGATTAAGGTGATGTGATTCAGTAAAATCCCGTTAATTCAAAGAACGTTTATTCGAAATTCGTCACAAGTCAAAGTTTTAGAGCAGAATGTGGTCCCTCTGGAAAGTTTTCAGACTAAATGGTACTAATAAATCGAATATCGTTATTTGAAGTTATTTTTGGACCCTATCAGATGAGTTTGTCTATTTTTCGACAATTCGATTTTTTGTCAAATGTCTACCGTCAAATACCGTGACACATTAATGTATATGCTTTTTTTTCTCGCTCGTATTCTTTACATTAGAAAAAGATGGCAAATATTATCTTTGCGCCCCCTTCTAGGAAATGTAATTCTACCAGTTTCTGCGAATGTCAGTGCTTGCCAAACTTCTTTTCCATATTAATACCATCATTATTTTTGTTTACGTAGAGTTTGTATATTTTGTTGTGCAAACGCTAGTACGCGGTTGAGTTCATCACTTTTCCGTGTTTTATAAATTATTTAATTTGTACTCATTTTAATAAAAATATTTCTTTTTCTATTTAAGTTTAGTGTCAAGGCATTTTGAAGAATGTGTGGTTGGCGTTTCTCAAACCTTGTTCATTATTTTATTGCCATTGTTTTACATGTAAAGATATTTATTAGTATTTCTCTAATATTTACATGTTAGATATTTTGAATTTCGTGAATGCGTGTTTTTTTTGTATTTCATTAAATTTAAATTAAAACATTTTTATGATTTTGACTGATAATTTTATAATATCGAAAATAGCACGAATGCAAAACTAGTACAAAACGCCAACAATTGCTAAAAAATCAAATGAATACAAGAGATTGTCAAAAAATATTATCCAAAATGAAATTAACAGAAGAATACACGACCCCATTAATGACGTTGTAAACAATATTAAACATGATGACAGATAGAACGTTGGCATTAAAAGGCTAGAAATGTCAGGGAAAAGGAGTAAGGAAGCGGAGATTGAAGAAGAAAAATAACAAGACGTCACAGGCAAGTGCAAAATGCCACCGCGACCACCACAAAACAAAGTTTAAAAAGTGCTGGAAACTTTTGTTGCTTCAACTTCAATACATCGGAGAAATGGCAGTATTGACAAGTACGACAATTATGTTGTTATTAAAAATGGCGCAAAAAAATAGTTAATTATAGTTGGGTTTTTAAAAATAATGTTGTGATTTGTTTACGCTGTATTTTGACAACTTGTTTCTTATTTTTAAATGTGTGTATATAGGTATATATAATTACTTTGAGTTGTAATGAAAAATGTTAATGCCTATGTAAAAAAAATCGAGTTTAAAAAATTGATTTTTATTATTGTAAATCGTTATTCAAACTTTTTTCTTGATTTTCGGTCCCTTCAACTTCAAATAAATGGGATTTTACTGTATCTAGTTTAAAATAAAAATGCATTCCACACTTTAAACAGACTAGTTATACATGTATAGCTCTGATCAACAACTGATCGAATTTATTTGTCTACAAATATAATGTTTGCATGTCAGATGATAAAATTATCACTTTTTTTTAATATTCACATCATTGTTTATAAATTTTACACATCCATGCATTAGGAAATTTGTAATATTTAAACAAAAACTTTAACAACAACATTTTTGATTGAAACGTGCGTACCTTCCTGACTGCTTCAGATTTATCATATTTATCTTGCAGATCATTGTGTTCCTGTAGAAGTTCATCGGCATCGGCATAATCTTTTGTTGGTTTTTGTTCATCTGCAAAATCAATGGAAAACTGTGGCATTTTGCACGCAAGATTCAAACAACATAAAACACAAACAACACCCACTATCACATTTCAAATTATAGTCACATCAGAAAGTGTTCTTTAATTAATCTTAATACAATATGTTGAATCCTCTCAAATGACTTAATTTTAACTAAAGATTTATTCATTACATAAATTAGACAACTAATATTACTAAGATAACTCTACGCATGACTTGCAACAATAACCCTTAATGTGTATATCCAACAATTATTTAAGTCAATCGAGAGACATACAACTCTGGCTTGAGCTCTCAAAAAGGGTTAATTATATATTAAATAATTATTATAAATTATGCAAAAATGAACATTACCATAAATCATATTTTTTTAATTAGTATCAAATTCTAGCAGTAGATAAATGTACTATGCTAGAATAAATATCTTAAATCTGTAAAATTCACTCAGAGCCAACCGACATTATATGATATAATATTTACAGAATAGTACAAATAAGCTTTGTTTTTTAGTTTATAAATATTCCACCAAAAATATAAGATTAGGTTAGGTTAGGTTAATTTTTTTATTAATTTTAAAACATAAATAATATTTACTAAAACATACAGAACAAGATTTTATACATTTATTTAACCCTTCCCAAACCATGCAGTAACACAGGTCTACCTCTCTAATTAAATCTATAATATTTCGGTAAATATACGCAACATACATTTCATATTTTAGTTAATTTGAAGGAAAATATTTATGCTTAGAAATGGCAATTATGTAAGGCGAATCATACATAAATAATTATTTTTAATTCATTAATAATATAATAATTCATCATTAATAAGTAAAATTAATACATTGACAAAAATACCATTTGTGGCAAGACAGAAAAAAATCACACATTAATTTCACAGTGAAAACAATAACAAACATATGAATATAATGGTGTCCCTTTATAACTAATTAAATGAAGATAGATAAAAAGGAAGGTTGTATTATACAATGCAACCTCCTATACAGAACTTGATGAATGCTTTGAATTATAATATTACATATTTTTTTTATATTTAATGCTCAATACTTAAAGTAAATTTATGGCATTAACCATTTTTTCACATTTTAAAGACTAATAGAATTCTAATTTCTTACGGTAACACGAGTTGACAGCATGGCTTTGTAGAGTATTTTATATCACGGTATGGTAAAGGTTAATTTCAAGAGTCACTTTGCCACTTGATGATTCGTTCTATTTTGAAAAGTTATGTCCGACAACTAAGTGCAATGCATCAGACTGCATTGACGGAATATCCAATTATGGAGATTGTATAATATATAGATATAATGTATGAGAATTACATACCATTTGATGCTAATATACTAAGTCGCTTTGGTGCTTGGGAAGATAAGACAAGCAATTCTTGAGCTTCTTGCTTTAGTCGTCTCAGGCAATAATCTAAGTCATGCTTAAAGTTCACGCTGACATCCTGACTCTTGTCCAGACAGTCCAGAATGCTCTCAGTCTCGATAAAGGGCAATATCCCATCGACCTTTGGCGCAAAGTGCATCCTCTTGGAATGTCTACTTATCTGTGACAAGACGCTGTTGTCCAGGTTTTCTTTCAATTCGTGTTCTGAATTCGAGTCTTTGGCCGTAGTAAATGAACTGAAAAATATAAAAATGATATTTCAAGCGTTCAGCTTATCCATACATCGGATGCTGCTACATTTTCTGAGAAATAAATCAATATTAAATATTTACTTAATAATATTCCGACAAATTATTATTATATTAGGCACAATTCAATCTAGCATATAGATTTAGATTTTTTTCCCAAAAATTATAGATATGCGCGAGTTATTTTAATGTATGAATTGCTGGCGTCCAATTTTGAGTGAGATTTATTAGTTAAAAAAAGTTTACATTCATCTAGTATTGCAAATGAAAATACGGTTCAGTTCTAACAGAGGTGATAATAAAAATAAAAATTAATATTACATATTTAGGATATATTATTTTCCTTACAAATTGTTTAATTTTATTTAATAAAATAATTCAAATGATACAATTATCAAAGGAAATAAGGCTGCACATAATTATTCTTCACCGCAGTAATATTTACTGACCTTAAAATGATAGTGTTATCAAAGTTATCGTCAGCGTCTATAATTTGTCTCAGAAGTTCTCCAACAAAAGTGTTGTTCAACTCATCCTCGCATAAATTAAAATATTCAACCAGCTGCGACAATACTTTCTGTAGAGTTGTGGTCATGTGCTTCAATCCATCCCTGAAATAGAGAAGGGAATGTTATCTACGTGAATCGGAAAGGGCGGTACCTGGATTGTATAATCAGCGCCGGTCACGCTAACAAATTGCTCACCTCTCCTTGATCGCTTCCTCCAGTTTCCGATTTTTGTCAAAAGCATCGTTACGTTTTTGTTTCCATTTATCAGCTTCAACTTTATATTTATCAGTTATAAGAGCCAACTGTTGGGAATTTTCACTTTGAACAGCAGACAACTAAAAATCACATTAATAAAAACATTTAAGAAGAAAAATAGACCTAATCTAACTATTTAGTTTTTATTAACTTATTATGCATATAGACCATACATAATAAACAATACCATACATATATAAATAAATCAAACATTCTAACACACCCATTCTATTCATAATGTAAGAGATGTTCACTGTCTCCTTTAACTAGACCCAAGTAAAGGAGACAGGTTCATCCATTATATTTGACAAAACAAATATTAAAAATTAATCTCAATCTGAACCAGAGTAACAAGGTTATAAAACTATAAAAAGTTTACGTAAATTTATATGGTTAATAAATGAGTTACACCGAACAATTAACTTAAATCAGCATTCGTTCCACAAATGGTTTATTAGAATATTGAACTTGCATAAATTATCCTCATTTCCAATGAATCTTTTCCTTCCAAGATCCACCTCATTTCTAAATCTGCACATATTCCTCTACAAATGTCAACACCACATCACAAACTTCATTTTAATAATTACATAGGTACATTCTGCGCACAAATATAAGATGGCTCTGCGCTAGGTGGCAAGTTACTGCAGATATCTGATTCAATCTGCTTTTCAATTCTTCGTAATTTTACTATTTACATTAATTAATTAATAAAAATTATCCCATTCAGATTCGACTAACTGAACCAACTATCTGAAACCAAACTAATCTAGCACAAACGACTGGCCATATTTGATGTTTGATCCGGGCCATGTACTCTGATTGTCTTGGGGTCACCACATGTTCTAAGTGGGTATTGTGAATACAGAATGACTGGTATATGAACCATAAAACTATTTGTCCAAAAATGACCATACTTGGAAGCCGGACAGTCGCCCGGGCCCCTCCTCCCTCTCGACAGACCTTGATCTGCACTCAAGTCATCATTCTTCGGATGCTCCTTTGCTCTACTATACAAAAACCACTAAAGCCTCGACGCATAACCACAATGATGCATTTAAAAGTTTTATTAAGTTTTTTCAACATATATGTATGTATATACTAAAAGCTGAACCCAAAAGGCCTCTTTCTAGACAATTGTCTGCAGGTTTATAAATGCACTCAACACGTGTAACATCTCGTATCAGAGTACTCTATTATAATTTAATAAAATACGTTTACTCATTATCTTAATACATCAAACATCCAACTAAATTAATTGTAATTCTATTTCTAATCTTTCCTACACACACACACATTCTTCCCTTTCCTACACACACACACATTCTTCCTTTTCCTGTATTCGCACTTAAACAACATCTCAATATAAGAAACGACCACATATTTAAATTGTCAGTTACATGACACATTTGTTTCTAATGCCAAATAGAAATGGTTTGGAAACCTTTTAATTATTATTTTCTTTATTCCAATATGTAAAATAACAAATATGTATTGTACGTTTTGGTTATCACTAGCAGAGCGCAATCGGCTACCGCTAATTGATGCAACAGAACAACAGTTGAGTATCGTTACCATTATTCCCCGTGAAAGGTCTATAAAAAATAAATAATAAAGTAAACCAAAACGAGCTTCAAATTACAAGATACCGTTGGACCCGGGGCCATAATTAATAATACATATTTTATATACAATGTTAAATATTGACAATCAAAGCACAATCAAAATTAACCAATGTTTGACGCAAACAACTAACCAATCAGACATACTCTCAAAATGAAATACAAATTAATAATTTAATTATACTTAAAACACACTTCAGGCGCTAACGCGACGCGGTTGTACTCAGAATCGAAAGCTTTCATTTGTATATATTTATCAATACATCGTGAAATTTCCATAAAAATAATAATATAAGTGCATACTTTCAGAAAATTACTGATTTTTCTGTGCAAATGAGGGCGAGATTGGATTTACAGACATACAAATGAACGCTTTTATTTAATAGAAGATTGAAGAATACGTGCGGAACATTCACAATATCCGGCACACACAACGACGTGGGAATGTCCCGGCGTAATCCGGGACATCTGGTCGCCTTAATCGTACAATAATTATTATCAACGGAACTGTCCGTATCTGGTCACATTAAATAAAGTAATTCTTAAATATATGCGCGATTAGGAAATATACATCTAAGCGAAATTGTACGCGTCGAAGCATACCAAACATTTTCAAAAATAAAATACGTAAAACTTTAAAATTTGCCCGAGATGAATGTGGTCCCGAGCCGACCTTCGGATATTTTAAAAACGGGGACACCGAGGTTTGGAAATAAAGCTGACACAGATATTCCAAAACTTCCGTCTCTCGGCAGTCCTAGCGCGGACGAACGTCGATAGTAAACATACCACAGACATATTCTTCACCGCCATCGCCGCGAATGTTGGCCGTACCGCGACAGAGCCAAACTGCAAATAATAATATCACACCCGTCCGTCGCTCTCCACACTCGTCGATCATTTATTTGTGTTTTTAAATTCACTTCACTTCCGTCGTCCGCACGGCGAGTTTTCAAATCACCACAGAACGACGCCAATAATCGCCGATTTTCAAAACTTCGCCAATATTCAAATCCAGACGGCGTCGTCACTCTGTCGGGGAGGCGACTTTTAATTCAATAAAAACACAACACGCGACGCGGGATTGTTAACCGCACTCGCCTCTCCTCCGGCTGCTCGACACTCGACACTGGACACTAGCGGCGCTGTCGGGAGGCGGGGACAGCGATTGACAATACTTATCGCAAATCAAACAACATTAACGGGGCGAGCTTTCACAATCAAAACAACGTCGAGGAAGTGAAGGCGATCGGACGCACTGGAGCGCGCGCCGCACGGACGCACGATCGCCGCTCAGTGATGGCTGATCGCTGATGGCTGATGGCTGGTCTCCCCGCCCGCCGCGTCCCAGTTGTCTCGTCTGGAGAGTACATATAAACAATACGCATGCACCCGAAGCAGCGCTTCCCAAAACAGATTACATCAGAACCCCTCTTTATTTCTCCACACATAACTACACGCATATTATACTCTTGTTTAACTCGGCTATATATCGTATCCCCGTCTCGGGACGGGCGCCAAAAATTCGCCACAAAATTGTTTTACACACAAAAGCAAATAGCTTAGCGGTTAAGATGCCGGCCTATTGATTTAGTGGTCGGGGATTCGCTCCTCTTTCCGGGAGACCGGCATGTTAGTCCTATTTTCATAGTACAAGCGTTTAGCTTAATTTGAAAATAGTAAGAATATATTGCATGGACGCATTTCAATTTTAATTTTTTGTCTTTATAATTTTTATTTTCTTTTCGTGACACACACATAATGACATTTCTGGTACATATACAAATAATACATACTCATTTAACAAAAAAAATTTGATAAATAAATAGTTTTACGTCAAAATTAGATTGGTATAAAAATAATTTCGGTTTATGTTTTCTATATTTTAACTTTGTTCAAGATAAGATAATTTTAAAAGTGCATTCTTCGGTCTGTACTTTGGTAACATCGGCTTCGGTTTTATTAATAATCTCGCTTCGAATTGGGCTATCGAATTAAAGATTGAAAATAAACAAATAGGACCATTTTTTGTAATGAGTTCGAAACGGGTGGTAAAGCAGCAGAAACTGCTCGTAATCTGACGACGCTTTTAGATTGGATTCTGTTACGGTGCAACGGTGGTTCCCGTGCATGTGGGACGAGAAATGATGAAGGTCGCGGGCGACCGAAGGCGTCAGTTGAATCAGAACCGCGCACAGTTCGAGAGCACGCACAAAAGTTTGGCGTAAAAATCGTCCAACAATTCTGGACCACTAGGAAAATCAAAAAAAAAGCTTGACAAATGGGTGCCGCACGAACTGAACGAAAGCCATAAAAATCACCATTACGAAGTTCTAGGCTGAGGGCGCTTGTTGGGACTATGAAACGTTGCCTCATCCACCACTTTCATCAGACATCTCGCCGACAGATTATTACTTATTTAAAAATTTCGACTCTTTACAAGGTGACGTCTTCGACGAGCAGGCTGTTGCCGAAAGTGCATTTCGAGATTTGATCACCTCCAGAACTACGGAATTTCACACCGCCGGAATATGTCGATTCTAGTGGTGCTTATTTCGATTCATAAAATTAATTATTAGCTGAGAGAAATGTATTTGAATTTGAAGATCATAAACCGCAATTTTTTTAATTTAAAAAAAAATAGATACGCGTACACGGAATACATGTCACATCAATATTGTCACTATTTTCAAACTAAGCTAAACGCTTGTACTATAAAAATAGGACTAACTTGCTGGTGTCCTGGAACGAGGTGCGAACCCCTGACCATTAGATCACTAGGCCACCAGCATCTTAACCACTACACCAACGAGCTATTATATATTAACAAAAAAATGTACTGTAACACATAAATACACATAAACCAATAAATATGAATTGGACCGTTCTATTAACACTATTTCACCTGAGTTATATTAAATTATGGCATCCAAAAGTAAGAAAAGAAGTTATGTTTCTCTATCATCTTCTTTGCCTCTATCTCATTCACTCGGGATCGGTTCTGTTGTATTATTCCAGTCTGCACACGAAATGTAACGACTGATATGACACAATTGATAATAGTTCACTCCATCTCTTTTCGAGTCAAGTCTCATCCGTGTACACGCGTCATTACATTCTAAATTTGAATCGTATACGAGTGATGGAATGATGTATTGTGAACACGTCGATTGATTCTATTAATATATTGTAAAGTCGCTTCAAGTCGCGCGCCTCATTCTTCGGTGCGCAGCAAACCGAAAGCCGGCTGATAGCGGCCGGAAAAAACAGATAGGAATTGACCTTTGCGCTGAACCGTGGACAGCGTGTTTCCGAAACTCGACGGGCACACCAGCCCCGCAAACAAACTGTCGGCGAGATAAGGGATTGGTGAGTCACCGCCGATAAGCTGGCAAATGGCAAATTAGTACTCCGCCCTGGCTTTCCTCGCAAATCGGGCATCGCGATAAGGTCGCCGCCGATGCACGGTTGAAATATCTCCGCCGGCCCGTTCCCCGATGGAGTTTATTTATATCAGCGGCGCGGGAGCGGGGGGCGGGAAGGGGCGGAGCCGCGCTCCCGCTGGAGACCCCACCGTCACCGCGCATCGGGGACACGGCGCATCAAACCAGAGTTAAATCCAAATCTTGGCAAAATCCTGATCTCTCCCAACCCGACTTCTAACAGTGTCTAAATACGCTAGAAGAAAAGCAATCCGTTTTGCCGATCGCTCTCGCTAGGTGATGGCCGCCTCGCGGCCGACAGTGGCCGCCGCGCGGCTAGCGAAAACCCAACTAACATTTGATGAGCTAATTTGGGTTATTGCGTGAAAATGGTTCCAAATGCATTATTATTTATTTCTTCCATACACACCAACTCTATTTAATGTGCTGAAAGTTGCAACTGCATCAATTATTTATTTCAATTTATGGATCATTATTATTAATTTGCAATTGTTTTTATTATTTTAATTTCCCTCATCTCACAGTGGTCATTGATAATACTGAAAATAAGTTAAGACCTTAAAAATAATCATATTTGCATACTCAAAACAAAATATACATGAATATATGTTGATATTCAATCAACACTTTAGAGCTCATTATCCCTTGTTATTTCTAAGGGGTCGATATTCTTAAAATGATTTAAATACGTTATTTACCGCTACGACGACGACAGATTATATTCGCGGTGTCGCTAAATAAGGCGGTTAGAATCTGGCTATATAAAAAAAAAACAGGTCAATCGGGGATCTGATCCTGCGCTTCTAGAATCTGATTTCTAGACAGATGCCTTAGCCCACTCGGCCGCAGCCGGTCACTCCGTGTATTAGTATTACCGTCTGTTTATCTCGGCCAAAGAGTACCCGCTCCTCCGTACGACTCCATACTCTTGCGTCATCCACATCCACACATATTCTCACGCAAGCTTGAGGCTTCTAACAGAACCATCTTCCACGTTCTGATCCTGGTCGTGACAAGTCTTCCGCTGACGTCCTCTATTCCTGGTCTCATCAGCAGTTGCGTCGTCTTTATTACCATCCTCTCCTCGCTCATTCGTTCCGCATGACCAAAACATCTAAGTGGCCCTTTTTTATTCCCTTTCACTACACTGAGATCAGCTTGACATTCAATCGTCATTTACTCTAGCATAAATAAATACATTATTTCCATTCTAACAATAACTCACCCCTAGCAATAAAACATGGTCACAACACGAGACAACGAAATGTGTGATTGTGATTGATATTCAATAATATCAGTGATTGAAAACTGTGACTGCGATCACAGTTTCATTACTGATGCGCGTGCGCCGCACGATATCACAATGCGCGAAATAAATAAAAAAACATAATTTAAAAAAATATATTCTACCATATATAATTTAATATCGTCACAAAGAGAATGAAAAAACCCTTAAGAAATGTGAGATTATTTTTAGGGTCAAATTCTCAGCATGCGTAAAACGTTTTGGCAGAATCTGCTAGATGGCGCTTATCACGAATTATAACGTCATTCTTTCGTGAATATTTTCATTTCATATGCCGAATACTGGTTCACAACCAAAAATATAAACAAAATAAAAAATGAATCACCAATCACCGTGAGTGTGACTCAAAGATATCGGTGATTAACTCACGGTTCGTGATTTTGAGCTTATCACTACTGCACACCAGTTCCGAGAGCAACAACTACATTCTATCAACGTTTCTACACGTTTTTAGCTCCGAAACTATACAACACACTCAACACTGACTGGAAATCGTAAACTTCCAATAAGATTACGCAAATATGGTCTCAATATATGATTCAATCGGGTGCAGATCAATCAGAAGCATCGCTGTCCAACGTTCCAACTTAATCGTGACAATACAATACCTACACTAATAATTAACTTTAGTTTTACAACATATTAACTACTTTTTTATTTATTACACCACAACAGCGCGAAAAAACTGGCTACTTTAACACAGGCGGCAGTCCAGCAAAGTAGCCAGGACAATGCCATATATGCATCAGAGGTGGATACCTGCCGCATCCCACACATCGACTAATAAGCGTATAATATAATTGTACGAGTATGTTCACTTCTGATTTAAAAATATATACATGTCTATAAAGATTTAAAAAAAAATAATAATAAAAATGGATTTGCCATGTTTAATAGCTGAAGCGATTATGTTCATCAGATTCATTACGAAACTGTATGGGTACATAATTTGTCCGCTAGCCGCAATAGCCTAACTAGGAATTTGCCCGTGCGGGCAACGGCAAACTGGCGGATTTTTAATGCGTGACCCTACCGCGTGACTCGCGAGGGGCGCGGCCTACGTCGTGTGATTAATTGGATACATTTTTATTTGTTGGACGCGCGTACGTATTTATACAGTCGCCGAGTACGCGTCCTCTGATTTTGTTAGATATGAACGAAAAAGAAACAAGCTTGTTTTATATAAGGTATTTTTCGGGTATGGGTGACGCGTTGGAGCTCCTTAGGTGGGTAGTTAGGCCGGCCCGTGCGGGTGGGACTCCACCTACGGGCCCACCTCTCACTCTCCATGCCTCATGTTTCGCAACTCCGTTAGTCTGTCCGTGTAAGTGTGACTCAATCTATTTTGTGTCTCGTCCACTGTCCCTCTTTTGGGAGTGTTTTTTAATGAATGGATCCCTGAGTGTCTGCCTTGAATTACTACACCTTAATTTTCCATCTGTATGTAAAATTATGTTCTATGGATTTATGTTATATGATTTTTATGAATAAATACAGCACTTAAGGGACGCTGAAGGGTCTAAATTTTAAAATCTTTGCGATAATTGCTAATAACCACATTGAATTTCTCTTT
The DNA here is from genome assembly GCA_031772225.1 of Eubasilissa splendida. Taxonomy (NCBI): domain Eukaryota; kingdom Metazoa; phylum Arthropoda; class Insecta; order Trichoptera; family Phryganeidae; genus Eubasilissa; species Eubasilissa splendida. The sequence goes on along the minus strand of CM062845.1, from coordinate 22,879,123 downwards.
TTTCGTTTTGCATATACTTAAATATATTATTGAATTAAAGTCGTGTATTTTTATTAGCTTTGATGCGTGGGACCGACAAGGAAGCCCTAGATTCTAAACCTGTTGGTTCGGCTAGAGCCAGCGAATATAGAGGTCACTAAATGGCTGAAAGGTTTCCGATAAAATAAATTACGCTTATTGTTGTAGATATATTTAGTTAATTTTTTTGGTACAACAATTCAAAATGTCAAACGGTTAAAAATGCCGGTTGTGTGATAAATATTAACTTTTCACTGTAGTAAAAAAAAAGTTACAAAAGTAAATATTGTTGCGAAAACGGGTTGTTTGATCGTTAGTAAAAAAATATTAACTTTTCGAAAGCACATCCCGCAGTAAACTTATTTTACTTTTCGATATCCGATAGTAAGAAACGAGAATCGATGATTAAATATGGTGGACTCTTCACAGCTGTTCCAAAAGTCGTCGTGATTGGAAAGTTGCAGTATACGACAATTAATCATTCAACATCCTGCCATTTCAGTGATGATAGTTCATCCGATGATGATATCGTTGTTTAATATACATTAGCACATAATACGAAAAAATTTCATCAAAGTGACAGATTTCGAACGCCTATGCGAAAAAATCCATAGATAATGCATAAAATAAAGCATATTTTAAATATGAATTAAATATATTAATTATAAAGATATACATATAAAATCAATTTTATCGAAAAATAAAAACATTGTTGTTGCGCTACCGGGATTCGAACCTGGATCTCTTCCCTAACCGGGGGAGGTGCTTTATCCAACTAAGCTACAGCAGCACTATTTTTATCGACAATTTTTCGACCTTATATGTTACCTTTTTGATATCAATACATTTAATCGTTCCATCATTTGACAGAGCCATCTACCTTATTTTTACAGAATCTCAAATTTCCCGGTTAGGGAAGAGATCCAGGTTCGAATCCCGGTAGCGCAACAACAATGTTTTTATTTTTCGATAAAATTGATTTTATATGTATATCTTTATAATTAATATATTTAATTCATATTTAAAATATCACAGAACTATGTTCTGAATAATTACAACTTCACAATAAGAATGTGTTCTCCTAAAAAAAAAAAAAAAACCTATTTCATGATTATTATTATTATTACATCATGCTCTGATAGTAGTGAATTTGATGTATCAACAACCCGCAAAGGATTTTTACTACGGGCGTTAGTAAAAAGTTACTACTGATCGCACGACCGGCCCTCAACACCCGGGAACAAATGTGACAACGGACGCCTAATGATATCCGACAATAAATAAATAACAGGACAAAATTAGGAAACTTTGCTTTGCATAAATTGGTGTCGTCGAGGATGTTGACGAAGACTTTAACGATTAAACTGTACGAGGGCTATCTGAAAAGTTTCCGACCTAACAAAGAAACGAGACATTTTTTCTTTCAATTTATTTTTATTTTTCGACATAGTCTCCTTGTAAGTGTGTACACTTCTCCCAGCGATACTCACATCCCTTTAACCCGTACAAATAGTACATGGGAGTCTTTCTCTGCAAAATAGTTATTTACGAAGGTGGCCTCCTCATTTGACGAAAATCTCTGCCCTCTGAGCGCAACTATTAGCTTAGGGAACAAAAAAAAAGTCACTTGGGGCTAGATCTGGTGAGTAGAGAGTTCAAACAGTAATTTGTAGATTTTCGCCCGAGCCACCGCTGAGGTGTGAGTCGGCGGTTTTGGTGAAACAAATATTTTTTTCTCCAAATGTGGTCATTTTTCCGCAATTTCTGCCGTCATGCTTTCAACTCCATGGCTTTTTTTGGAGCCAATTCCCCCCTTCGCAGTCCACTATTTTGACTGTGTTTCTGTTTCTGGAGTATGATGGTATATACAAGTTTCATCTACAGTAAGTAACAGAGCGTTGGAAATGTTCATTCCAACACGTTTTTGGTCCGGAGTGAGTAAACGCGGCACCCAACGTGCGGCCAGCTTTCTCATGCCTAAATCTTGATTCAATGTGTGACAAACACGTTCTTTGGATATGTTCATAGCCTCTGCTATCTCGCTAACCTTAATGCGACGGTCGTCCAGCACCATTGGGGGAACTTGAGCGATGTTATCGTCAGTGGTTGCAGTTTTTGGCACCCGAGCTGGTACGGCCACGTTTAAATTCAACTGCCCAAACTTTAACCGTGGTAAATGATGGTGCAGAGTCTCCGTACACAGCGTCCAACACATCTTTAATTTGTGTAGGCGTATTGTCTTTCAAAAACAAATACTTATTGACTGTTCAATACTCGATTTTTTCATTCAAACGATTCAAACGATTGTCAAAATGCGCGTCCAAAATGGCTGAAATTTTGGTGAGTACGTATCAAAGCATGCGCAAACATGTTCCCCAACTTTTGTCGACGAGTGCTGCCATCTTCGTGTTGAAATAAGAAATTTTTCAGACAGTCCTCATATATGTACAGCGCTGATCGACCCATTACGTATAGGTGTAGTTTCTCAGTTCAACTGCAGTTTGCAGGTCTTCGAAAATTAATATTTACGGCCCAGGTTAGTCTCCGGTTAAGTATTGGGAGATTAAGGAATAGCATGTCGCGCCAGGTGTCCCGAGGAGGCTGAACAGGCGGGACAACATATTTACCTTATCTCTTACGAGAAGTCAATCATATGTTCAAAATGGGCGATGCGAGAAATCGGACTCGACCGAGTGAAATCAGAAACGAGCAAATAAAACTAATTTAGCAACACGGAAGTAATAAACTAGCGCATTCCCAGAAGCGAGGTGTAATAACAGCACAACAGCGAGCCGTTACGATCGGAATTCAAATCCACCGCCATCTCAGTCGGCATTGACGCTAGCGACAGCGTTGCCGGCTGCTGCTACAAGTCTGGCTCGAGCATTTCACTCGCCAAGCAGTCTCTCCGGTTTCATCGTTTCACAACGTTGGTCTTGCCGGCTCGCGCTCGCCGAGCAAGACCGCCAACTCGCTTCATTTCATGTCATAAGACGCATGCACCTTCTACATCTACATTCATTCATCCACTGTATTCATTCTATGTCTTCCTTGTTTTTATCATACCGACAATAAACGCATCAATCACATTTATTTCATTTAACCACCGTCCTAACCCCCAAAAACTTATTTCAAGTTTCAGTAGTGAGCAGTTCGCACGTAGAATGTATCAGGTACGTGCGGTCACTACACGGCCATCCGACCATTCGACTGCGGTTCGAATCCCGTTAGAGCAACAGCAATATGTTTCGATAAAATTGATTTTACATGTATATCTTTCTAACTAATACATTTAATTAGTATTTAATCTAAGACTGCCCCTAGGCTAATTGTTAATGTCACTGCAGTAGCGTTATCTAATCTGCGATTATCGCGAACATCCCTTTGTAATTATAATAAACCGAACAAAGGAAATCTTATCATCCAATTACCTCCATCGACATGCATTTCACAAACGGATCGAAAACATCAATTACATTTCGGTTCACACATAGCGTCGTGACTTTATTTAATCTGAAACCTCGACACAGACGTTTATCCATATACTAAAATACGCCTGACTTTTAGGCCCAAACTTTTTACGACGCCGCTGACCTTCAGACTAAAAGTGCCTGTCAATTCTATTTACAAAAAAAATTCGGCACCGAACGCAAGAATCGGCTAGATTTCCTATGTGTTTGAAAGGATATTTCCCGTATTTATGGTGCCCTCTAGGTACATGCTTGACTATTTTTTTACACATATATATATATATATATATGTTTAATGTAAATCTGATGAGAACTACGGGAGTTATTATCACGTCCACAAGGGGGTTTTAATAGTTATTTTCCCCAAACCACATCACACCTCATCCGTGACAAATCTAGTATAACACGTTTCGCAGTGATAGCACAAAGTGGTCAAACCAAAGTTACGGTTTAGAGACGCACAAGAAATGTTAATAAAAAATATGCACAAAATTCATTATATCCCATATATTTATTAACGAGCGGTGGCTTCATGGTCATGATCAAAGAAGGTGTATTGAAAATTTTTCCAAAAGTTGCGTCATCTGCAATAGGTAGTATTTCTATTCGTTATAAACAGTAAACAATTAGATGGTCTGGGTAACGTTTAAAATGGTAAGGCCAATGTGCAGCAAGCGGCATCAGTCCACAGAAAAGTAAATGAATAGACATGAAATAAATAAAGTGTACATTAGTTGCCGGACGAGGGGCATTCCGCACACATTATTTGCGGAAACATATATCCGATAGTTTATGACACATTTATGTGACAGTAAAAGTATTTACTCTTCGAAAAAATTAAATCTTTATATAAACGAGACGAATTTTTTTACATTAATACATATTATAGGTGTAGCGATCGGAATTCAAATCTACCGCCATCTCAGTCGGCATCGGCGCTAGCGACAGCGCTGCCGGCTGCTGCTACAAGTCGGGCTCGAGCATTCACCGCCAAGCAGTCTCTCCAGTTTCATCGTTTCACAACGGCGGTCTTGCCGGCTCGCGTTCGCCGAGCAAGACCGCCAACTCGCTTCATTTCATTTCACGTGCACCTTCTACATCTTCATTCATTCATTTATTCATTCTATCTGTCTTCATTGTTTGTCATATCGTACTGTCATAATAAACCTCAACACACGCCAATCACATTTCTTTCATTTAACCACCGTCCTAACCCCCAAATAGGTATTGTCAGCGTTTTAACTTTTCATTACAATCGAGTCATATATTTTTAAAAAAGTCGCGGAGCTATTTGATTGAAATAATAAATTAGCGTTAGTTCATGTCTATATGTTTGGTAGTCTGCGGCCGAGTCAATAAAAAGATGAGTCATAAATAATAAATAATTCGGTAACGATGTGACGGCCGGTATATTAATTCGTTTCTCTGAGATGCGAATTTTTTTCATGCCAGTTTTCGTTTCTCTACGTTACGCGAGAGAAATTTCGAGAAGTGGAAAACGTCTCGAGCATCTCCAGGAGAAACAAAAGCGAGAAGCGTCAAGTTCAATCTCCAATTAGATCGGAGTTGCATAATGATCGTATTCTGGAATGCGCGCAAGAACGGCGGACGAAAAATGCAGATCTGTACGCGTTGAGAGAAGATTGTTCTGAGGAGAGCCGCTTCAGCAAGCAGCCGGGAGTCACCATTGATAAAGAGTTTACTTCATATTTTGTCAGTCGCGAACGTGCGCCGACCAAAATAAACACTTTTCTATCTTTGGATCGCGCCGACAGTTAGACGGTAACTAGCGGAGAGCGTCTCTGAAAAGTTTCTGGTTCGGTTGTTGGGATTTATTTTTAAGCAAAAACATCTGTTCTATAATGAGGGTCGATTGTTTTCTTTTTGTCGGAATAAAGGCAAAACATTGCGGAAGGGGATGATGTATTTAATCGGGTCTGGAAACAAAAACGCGGCCATCAATAATAATCCTAATAAAAATATAAAATACGCACTCGCTATATATTTACGTACAGGGTTTAACAGACCTAGTCCGCAATATTTTTACTAAATTACGAGTCGAAAATATTCAAGGAGTATTGTACAAATATGAGATTTTTACAAAATCATGTTAAGCTTTAAGTCTGTGTACTAGTGATGAGCTCAAAATCACGAATCATATTTTGAGTCACACTCACTATCTGTGATTGAATATCTAGGAATATCGTGATGATCAACAGTTATTTTTTTTATTTGGTTGTGAACCGTGATTCCGGCACATGTGCATATAAAATGAAAATATTCATTAAGGAATGACGTTATAATTCGTGATAAACGCCATCTAGTAAATTCTGCTGAAACGTTTTACGCATTTGACCCGAAATGCTGAGAATTTGATTCGAAAAATAAACTCACACTCTCCTTAGGGTTTTCATTCTCTTTGTGATGATATTAAATTAGATCATTTATATATGGTAGAATATGTTTTTTACGCACATGAAGTTTGAATAATATAAGTAAATACGCTCAAAATTATGTTTTATTTATTTTTCGTGTATTGTGATATCGTGCGATTAATATTATATCGATTGTGATTGATATTACCGAATATCAATCACAATCACACCAGTGAGTAAAGAATAGCATTTTTTCTAATCACTACTGTGCACATGCTTCGAAATAAATATTTGCAAAACTACCCCATTATTATTGTATATTTTTGCTTTAAACCCTAAACCATCTCAACAGCTAGACGCACGTTTTTCGATCTTTTATTTTTTGTATTCAACACATACTTTGGAATCAATAAGATCGAAATAATCACACAACGACATTTTTTAATTAATTCTGGTGCGGTTGAGATTCTGCATGTGCAGCTTGAACATTTTCAACTCATATTTATAATACGTATCTTCTATACTTAAATTGTACAAATGGTATATTACGCCAGTATATTAAACACAAAAATGATACAATTTTATCAAATTAACAAATTATTAAGAAAAATTCTAAACCTAATATTTGTTAGGATCTGCGAGCGACCATGTTGTAGTTGCTGTGCGGCCATATTACAATTGTGACATACAACGAATCGCGTAATTGACGATGCGAACTGTATTAATCACGTTCACAATAGAATTTAAGTTATCATTAAATATTTGTATACATCAACCTCACTTTCACCTCACTTATCGCCACTTTACTATCCAAAGTTCAATCATACATACATACATATTGTATCTAGACTCACACTGGCTTATCGTATAAACAATACAATACTATGTCTACCTTAATACAAACATATAAAACAGTTGCCATTTCACATCTCAAAACTTTTCAGTTGTCGGTCGAGTCATGATGACGACCGCCCTTGCCGTTGTACGCGCGTGCGTCGTCCCGATTCGAAATCTTTAACCAGTATCGAAAGTTAAAATTTTATTTTTATCGTACGCCTCATCTTCGGAAGATTACAGATTCGTTTAATTAGTTCAGACGAGTTTACAATGTGCGCCGATTATGCGAACGCCAGTTGTTTCTCTGTCCGATGTTGTCGCTCCTTCAAAGTGATTCGAATCGATGAACTTACTAGAGCCAAACATTATTTCCACGGTTGAATGCAGCCAAATGCATCTCAATCGCATTTCCTGTAAATTTACATAAATTAGTCTGCAGCTAACCCGAGGCTCAGAGGCGAGGTTAGAAAACTCTGTCCAAACTTTGACTAGATGTATCGTTACATAAGTGAATGCGCAACAAGCAAACAATTTTCAAATCACTCGCTATCGGAGTCATTCGTTTTCCCATTATATTCTGCCATTTCTCAAAGTAACCAAATATTTAAAATATAAATTAAATATTTTTTAGGAGAACACATTCTTATTGTGAAGTTGTAATTATTCAGAACAGACGGTCTGTGATATTTTAAATATGAATTAAATATATTAATTAGAAAGATATACATATAAAATCAATTTTATCGAAAAATATTGTTGTTGCGCTACCGGGATTCGAACCTGGATCTCTTTCCTAACCGGGGAAGGTGCATTAACAACTTAATACATTTAATCGTTCCATTATTTAATACATAATAAAAATAACCAGATGTTTCGTCAATGTCGGGTGATAATTTGATATAAATATTCTCCGACGGTGAGCTCTGGCATCATAAAATTTGCACAGCTTATCATGCTTGGAATTTCTAGGTCAAAGCACATATTTTCGGCTCGCAACATTATGGCGTTTTGAAACATGCATTTAACTGTAAAAAAAAATAAAAAAATACCGCGTTTGTGTTCCTTATTATTGTTTTTTTTTCTTTACTGTAAAAAATATTTTTCGTAGTTATAGTTTACTAGCAGTCAATCAATACCCAGTGTTGCCCGGTGTTCATATTTAGTTATAATTTAAAATTGGAATTTAGAAGGAGGAGAAAGCCTTTGTTAAGCGCAGGCACTAAATATCTAATAACGATTCAAAATTCGCTTCAGACAGGAGGAAGTTGAGATGTCCAAGGGAGTGTGGTAGAATGACTATATTTTCCTCAGGATCTACAAGTGCAACTGAACAAAATTTAGATGACGTTCGATATATACACATTTATATCGGGTGAAAGGAGTGGGATCCCCAGGGAAATGGGGGGGGCCAGGGTCCTAAAGTTTGGAATGGATGTATTTAATTTAAAGCTCAGAGAAGGGGGTGGAGTGGCCAGGGGAAGGGTGCCTATGTTTTCTGCAGATCCTAAAGAGTGACTACGCAAAAGTTATAATGGACAGCATTAATGCTAAAACACATTTATATCGGAAGGAGGGAGGGGGGAGGCTAGCCGGCAGAAAGATATTTTTTTTATTTGTGACAGCAATGCCCAAAAAGAAGATGCCATTTTAAATCAATCTCAAATCAACAAAATACGAAATAGGACGAAGTCAAATTAATTTATTTTATTTGATACTTTGTAAAAGATTTGATGAGAGAAGAAAAACACAAAGAATGAGAACAATTTTATTGAAATGATTTTGAAAAAGACGATTTTATTTATGTAAATAATGTTGAATTAATGTCCAAATATTTTTTTATATAAATATAAATTTATTTCATTAATAATATGAAATGATACAATATTATGAAAACTGACATTCTGGTGACATTATTCATTTTAATAAAATTCATTATTTTTTTTAACTATCTGTAGATAATTAAATGAATTATTAGTATATAAAGTGTCACTTGGAGCCAACAGGCTCAATAAATATATATATATTGGTGAATCAGTTCCAAGTGACACTTGTATTTCACCCCGATTCATATCTAATGTATTACCTAATCCATATCCAGTCCATGCACGGACACTGATTATATGGATTCACACATCGCTACCATAATAAATTCAATAACACTAATTACACTGGGCAGCATACATTTTGGTCCTAACGATTTTTTAACTTTTTCTAGGTAATTTTTGGATGCAGAATCCAAAATAGTCATCAAATTTGGTCCATCAGATCTAGTTTTTGAGATACGCTATATTGGTCTTTTTTAGAGTATGGAATGAATGGAATTATATCTAATGGGAACTTGTTAACCGAGGCGGTACCGACACTGATGTATGGAAGTGAGGCCTGAAGCTGGCAGAAGAAGAACGAAAGTAGTCTGAATGCAGTGGAAATGAGATCACTTAGACATATATGTGGCAAATCTATTTATGACAGAGTAAAGAATGAAAAAATAAGGAAAGAATGTAAAGCTGACGTTAGTATAGTGAGTAATAGTAAAAAAGCATTACTTACGTGGTTTGGTCATATGGAATGGATGAATGAGGAGAGAATGGTAAGAAAGATATATGACGCAAGTGTTGATGGCGCCAGAAGTAGAGGACGTCCGCGGAAGACTTGGCACGACCAGGTAAACCAGATGGTTCTGTTAGAAGCTTGAAGCATGAATGTGGATAAGACGAGAATTGTGTATCAGGACAGAAGAGTGTGACACTCTATCCTCTCTGCCTTCTCATCGTGGAGAAATGGCGTGATGGTAAGTAAGTTAGTTAGAATAAAATCATCTTATTTTTAACTTCTGCACATTTCACTTTATTAACTGCTAGTTAAAAAAACAAAAAATACAAAGTAAGGTATACTTTCATCACTTTTCACTTAACATTTTTCTTTTATACGATTTTCTTGCATGGAGTTTACCGGGACAGTCTCGTTGAAGACTCCAACAGTAGTCGGCCATCATGTGGCTATCCCATCCTCCTTGATATCGATCTTCTATAGTTTTAATGTCCTGATGGAATCTATCCCCCTGTTCTTCACTAAACACATCTAGGTTTTCTTGAAACCGGTCTAAGTGATTGTGAAGGTAGTGAACTTTTATAGTCATGTTACAACCGAGAATATTAAAGTTGGAAAGCATATTTTCCACTAATTCTATGTAATTTTCTGCCTTATAATTTCCAAGAAAAAATTTTACTACGTGAACAAATGAACTCCAAGCGTTAGATTCAATCTCGTTCATTAATGCAGTAAATTGTGAATCTTTAATAAGCTGCTTTATCTGAGGACCATCAAATATTCCAGCTTTCAGATTTTGTGTGGTAATCCCAGGAAGTTTTCATGTCGAGTAGCCAAAACAAAGTCCATCTCGATTAAAAACCTTCACAAATTGCTTCATATGCCCCAACATGATATGCAAGCAAAGGTTTGTTGATTAAGTTTTGTTTTCCTTGAATTATATTTCTTAAAGGACAATTTCTGCTAACCCAGTGCTGATCATTAGCTCTGCTGCCCCAAGACATAAAAAACAAGGATATTTTGTATATCCACTTTGTTGTCCAAGGGGGAAGTTTACGATTTTTAGATTGACACAAATCACCCACTAATGTTCTTAATTTTTTTCAGGACTAGTGATATTGTCTCATATTCCTCATTCACTTCCGCTTTTCAATTGTCCACTACCGTTAATGTTGAATGCATGCATACGAAATGTCTCCCAAGTGAATGCCAAAATATGCAAGATTTCACTTAGGTTTTCAACTTTCATTCAAAGTGTATTTCAAAGTGTGTCTGGATGATTCACACAGCTACATCTGCTTGTGGATGTCATGGTTTTACTTACATTTTTTATTACTAAATAATGCCGAAACTTTATACAAAATGATAGCACAACTTCACCTACGATAACTCAATAGGAAACTGAACCGAGTAAGGCAGAGATAATATGAGCAAGTTATTAATTAGTTCGTGGGGGTGGCTTATCCTGATATAGGAATGTCGGCTTTTACAGTCATGGATACTAAGTAATTGAAACTGACTAATTAGATTTTAATTTTAGGTATGAAATTTCAATTTTGACCTCTAATGATATTATTTCATTATTTTTGGCTTTTATCAGAACTACAATTAGACTGTATCTCAAAAACTAGAGCTGATATGAAAAAAAAAAGGCAGGTATTTTTGGAATCGGCACATCAAAAATATCCAAAATCAGTTCTTACTTTTCCGGCGCCAAAAAAAAAAACATTTTGTTGTTCAGTGTTATAAATAGTACCACACATCAAACAAAAAAATTGATAGCCAACATGTTATAAAGGAAGCTAAAGGGAAATTACTTACCTCATTGGCGTGCGCAACTTTCAGACTTTCAATTGTTTGCTGCATTTCAGCTTGCACCTTGTCCCGGAGGCCTATAAACTCTAGGGGCCAGTTGGATACCCCGGCATGTGGATCTGATAATAAAGCCTGTCAAAAAAAAAGCAGAAGAACATAAAACGTTCAAGTCTTATGCAAATAGTCAAAAATGTATGCAAATTTTGTCAAAATATCATTAGATTTTGATATCATCTGAATCTGTTAGGGCCGGTTGTGTACGCCATAGTAACATTTTACTTTAGTATAAAAAAGTTACTAAAGTAAGTTAAAAGTTGTTTGATTGTTGGTAAAAAAATATTAACTTCTCGAAAGTACATCCGTTGTAAACTCATTTTACTCTCCGATATACGATAATAAAAACGATGATTGATACTTTGAAATTTGCAGTGTACGACAATTAATCATTCAATATCAGGCTATTTTAGTGATAAGAGTTCTTCCTATGATGATCTCGTTGTTTAATAGCACATAATCTGAAAAAACTTCACCACCAAAGTGACAGATTTCAAATGAAAAATCCATACATAAAGCATATTTCATGATTATTTGTCACGCCTATAGACATCTCATCTATGCTTTGACAATAGTAAATTTGACGTTCGAACGACGCGCAAACAATTTTAACCACAGGTGTTAGTAAAAAGTTAACATAGTCAACCGGACCTTAGTAATTTATTATTTTAAGTCAGTGCTAGGGTGCGCTTAAGATAGGTTGCTAAATGTCAGATACAAGCTGGCCATAGATAGACGAGAAAACATTACCCGGTAGAGTTTGAATGACCTTGAAAATCTTAAAACTTAAATTTAACACAAAGACAATGGCATTATTTTTAATTACAGTTGTACAACTCTATTCAAAGAATTTATCCTGTACATAGCTACTAAGAGTAAAATGAAAGTAAAGATTTTGTGAAATTTTAATAAATTTATTACTCAATATAATAACTGTAAGAGTTTAATCATTTGTTAAAAAAATAAAGTGAGAAGATCCACATTTGTAAATAAATTATGCTCTTAGTATATTCCAATTTGTAGCAGAACAACTTCACTGCACAATTGCCCAGCAAATCAATTGACCTTTTATCAATGAATAAACAAAGGATCATCATATCAGCGTCACCACCGCACAGATAACCGGCGTGGTGTAAGTTAGTGTGCAAATGTACAACATATTTAAGACTTATACAGAGCTCCTAAACAATCTGGTAAAATAGAAGCGGGTCCATTTTTAATTTGACGATTTATATTTATTCCAATGTACAAAACATGTTAACTATAATTAGTTCTCTCAAGTCTAGCATGCACTTAAATGGTGACAGACCTCAGATCTGCACGATGCCGAGAAAAGTGGATACTCAAAAATGAATGAAGAACACGATCTTCATGCGTGATTAAATTATAAAAAATAAGATTATATATATATATGTACATATATATAATTAAAAAACCATATTAAATTTTTATTCTAAATTTAAATTTTAAAATAAAATAATAACAATGATAAAACAATTTATGATTAAATTGCACAAACTAGAGATATATATTTTAGTTTTAGCATCTTATATGTTTTTAGTATAATTATGACATTCGTTTTTAATATAAAGAATTCCACTTTCCCATTGTAAACTTTGTATTTCGCATCAGATTTGCTTTGATCGGTTACTTATTTTTAGTAATCTGTGAAAAGTTATATGCATATTTCAGTCACCCCTCGATAAATCAATTTCTTGAAAGCTTTTCTTAAAAAAAAACATTTTTAATTTTGTTTGTGGCCATTATGTCGTTGGATCTAATATCGCATGGATAATTTGTCGGCTGGAGCTTTAGTCGGCCGGATCTTTTGTCATGGACGTTTTATCGTTGGGCCAAAAGTCCGCGGAGCTTTTGTCGTGGAACCATCATGATGAACTAAAGTGGAAGATGATGATATATTCAATTGAAAACAATTTAAAAAATTTTATTATATTAAGATATTTCATAACAAAAAAAAAATACTAAACTTGCATAGTCTATCAGTAGATTTACTTTACGTATTTTGTTCATAGATTTATTATTAAGGGATTAAATTCAATAATTATGTATCCTAGATTTTAAATTTTGGCTTAGTTGGCTGGTTAACAGATTTTATAAAGATAAATATTATGTTTCGTCTTTTATATTGCAGAGTACAAAAAAACAACTACATTAAAAAAAATAGCTATAATTTATATAAGTATAAAAATAATTGCATTATGCTAAAAATAAAAAGCGTTAAAAATACAGGAAAGCTCTTTAATACGAAATTGATAGGATCAAAATTAAAGAAAAAAAAGTTTTTCAAATTAGGAAAGTAGAATTTCATAGAAAATTTTCTAAATATCAATATATATTCTAAACATTTATAAGTGTAGTACAAATATACATTTTCTAAAAACATTTTTAAATACATATATTTGGTCAAAGTCCTGCACTTCTATTTCGTCAACTTTTTGACTTTTGCCAAATATTGACAAGCATGTTATATTGAACCATGAATTAAATCTGTGGAGCCAATCATCGGACGCTCCAAAATCATTTGTTGGCCAATGAACATCCTTTCTCGGTGAGAATTGGAATATTGACCACATGCATTTGAAAAAAGCCTGCTTTCCAGCTTTTTGTGCTTTCCTTCAACTTATGATACGATTCTTATAATTGTTGAAATGGTTGAGTTAGCGATACCATATTTATTGTGATATTTTCCTTACTGTCAATTTTACTGTCCAAATCTATAATTAAATCTATTTTCTTAGAAATTGTTAATGTTTTATACGTACTGCGAACTGGCGCCACTTTAAATTTAAAATAAAATATGAAAAAGACTCAAATTACAAGGACGCAACAAAAATAATATGCAATATTCTTTACACTTTTCAAATAACACTTAATAATCTAAAACCTCAAAAAAGATTCACAAATAAAAGTACAAAAAAGAGTCAATAGATAGACAGATAGATGACAGTAATATTTTCACGCAATTTAACACAAAAATAATTAAGAATTGTTTTAAATGTAGAAAAACACAAAGATAGGCAATGTAAAACTTTAAAACTCTGAAATCAGCGCGCAAGATAACAGAACTTTAAGCTAAACTCTTCATTTGGTGGGATTTCCATCTCAGTGGCCCGCCGGCCGTTTGGGAATATATTTACGGTTATACAGATGGTCAAACCTGTATGATTGATCAATTCCTGTAGGGATTAGGGGTCGACCGTGGCAAAATCCAATTTCAAATTAAAGTTGTTTATATCAACAAGCTTTTACTATACTATGTACCTATATATATTAATTTGGTGTTAACATTTTTAATAGATTTGGATTAAAAAATGTAATAATAAAAGCAACATTTTCTATTGTTTTTTGTGAAAAAAAAAACAACTTCAATATTATCGACAATTTTGTAGTTAAAAATGTCGCCTAGGTACTACAGCCTCGGTATTTTACATATTATTGACAAATGTTGATTGAATGCAAAAAAGAACAAACATGAAAACGAAACGTTGAGTAATTTTACAAATTCGCAAAAAAAAAATACGAAATGTGTACAGCGCACAATGAAAGCCACCAGAACTGTGTAAAATTACATTGTTCATAGTTTATGAAATATTTCATTTATTTTTATTTCCCAAAATTTCTAATAATGCAGAGCTTTTTTGCTTGTATGCAGTGCAAATCTGTGGGTTCCGATATGTAAATTTCTAATATACCTACTTTATAGATGTCAGCAAAAGATCCCTCCTATTCATATATGGTTTGTTGCATGAAAGAGAAAGATAAAAACAGAAATACATTATCCAACTATGCTACAGCGACAATATTTTTAGTGACAATTTTCGAACCTATATGTTACCTTTTTGATATTAATACATTTAATCATTCCATTATTTGAAAGAGCCATCTACCTTATTTTTACAGAATCTCAAATACCTTTGAGTATTTAATAGAAATACATTACTTATCTTGTATAAATTGTAACCATATTTCCACACTGCAGCAGAGATTCAAATTTATGAAGTGCCCTGATGATCGAGCTACTCGTATGAAAATATCATATATCAATTTAGCATTGCTAGTATGTATATTTGGCAACTCTGTGATATGTTTTTAAAAATTCATACTTATAAATCCAAATGTTATGTAAAAACAAATATTTTTTGTGGCGTACAACAGTAAATCGTATAGAGCGGCTGCAAGCCTAATAAATTGTGAACAGAGTTTTACCTTTTCCAATTCCAAGTCAGTGTCACGGTGTTCAAAATGCAAAAAATCCCCATGATCTGTATTTTCTAAGGTCTGCAGGTGCGCCTTTAACTCGGCAATTTGATTTTTATAGTTTTCTTCCATTTCAGTAAAATGAAGTTCATGGGAAGCTGTCAGATCGTTGATATCCATTTCGTGCTGAGATGTTAAGACTTTTAACTGTGTTTGGTGTTCTTTTTTCATATTATAAATCTTTTTTTGCAAAACAGAAACCTGAAAAGCAATAATTGTACATAAACAAAATAATAATACATGGCAGTGTATATTGTACACTAAAGGATGAGGAACAGATGAAATCATTTGTGTTTCATCCTTTAAACAACAAATTAATTACACATAATTGTTTTTGTAGTAACATTTGTGCCTCATGAATTATACCAGTCAATAAGCAATTATTTTTTTCAATGACATGGCATTTTTAATCTTTTAACTTTGTTTAGTGCGGCCAGAAATGCAACAGTAGACTGGCCAAATCATTGACTCAGGTTCTTCAGCCATGATGCTCTTCTCCTCCAAGGCCCAATTTCCAGCAATCTTTTCCTGCATTATGAGATATAGTATCTAGTGGTATTTCTCATTACATGTCTGAGAAATACAAGTTTTCAGATTTTTATTATTTTAACTGCTTCTATTTCTTTCTTAATCCGAACCACAACACTTTCATTTATAATTCTATTCATCAAGCTAATTTTGTCCTGCAATCTCCTGCAGATCCACATCTCAAATCTTATCATTTCTTCGGTCTATGTTTTTTATTATTAACATAATATTAACACACTAACGGAGTATTAATACCCGTTCACTGGACTAGCGTCTAACTGCGGAAAGGGTGTTAATACTGTTTATGTCAAAGTTTTTTTTAATTGAAAAAATGTAATTAAACTCGATCATTCTCTTTAGATATCATATTGCATTGTGTAGATAAGATATGCAATTGATATATTAGAAAAATAATTGTTTACCCGCATTACATCACCAGTTTACACGAAAAGTACCTGAAGGAAATGTGTTAATAATTTTTTTTCAACATTCTACAAGTTTTTCGATGCCACTTTTAGTAAAATACTGAAATTTAAACTCATGAGTTCCACTTTCAAAATTCATAATAAGTTCAAATTTTAGATCAATTATAGTGAGTTCAGATCAATTGTCATTCTCAAAACTTTTCCTTTGAGCTTGGATGAATCTTGTCCAAAAATGCTTAGCGAACGAGAGCCCACACGAGACTAACCACATTCCTTGGACCACATGTCTCGGAGGTTGGTACGATTCCATACAAACGTACAAATAATGAGTCGAATTTTATTTGAAAAAGTTTGATGAATGCTAAGTTGTTCGAATAGACCTTATTAGGTACCAAAAAAAATTACTTAACAAATACGTATTATTTATAGAATATTATAATAAAAAACACTCAAAAAGCTGACAAATATTCAAGGCGTACTAGTATTTTTAATGGAACAATATATTCAGTCACCCTATATATTGGGTTCATGCAATAATTCATTAATTGAATGTCCTCAGTTACCTCATCCAGTCCCAAATGAAATTCGGCACTGTGACTTCGTCGTATTTTAAAATCAGGCAAGTCAAATCCTTTGTCTCCAGCCCCGTGCAGTGGGCTGCCGAAGGGCAGTGCCTCCGGACAATTATCCAATGAGTCCATAGATGAGTCAGTTGACAACTTTTTACTATGTTGACTGAAAATCTCTTCCGAATAACTGAGAAAATACAAATAATTATATCATTATCCAAATATAAATTAATATGGAACATACATATAAAAATTTACTAACTTTTTTTCCATCTTGGCGCATCTTTCTTCAAAGTAAGTTCTTAATTTTTCAACTTCTTTTTGATGTTTCTGCTCAACTACTTTAAAAAACTCAATTAATTCACGATTTTCTGGTTTCATGTGAAAAAGCATTTCATTCAAAGTAATTTTAATTCCTGCATTCGTATTGTTTAACTTATTTAAATGATCATTTACACTGTTTATGGATTTCTCAAAATTACTAAGAAATTCTTTTTCCAATAAACTAAGTACATTATCTCGGACATTTTCTAAATTTGTATGGTCCAAACAATATGTGTTAAATAAATCGTCTAAATTGGCTAAATGACTATGAAAAATATTGGACGATCCTTCACTCAATTTGGGTGCTTCAGGATTTAGAATTGATGTTTCAACATCAATGGCTTCTACTTTTTTAATTAATTCTTCAGATTGTGTTATATAATCAAAAGAATCTTCTTTGACAAAATTTTCATGTTTTGCAAAATCTGATAACTGCCCTTTGATTTCTAAACCAGAAGAAGATATGTCACTAAGCAGTTGTTGCAATTGGGATATTTCTGAAACCAAATGATTATTTTGAATCTGTAGACTGTCTCTTTGTTCCGCAGACTGTTGAAGAGATGACCTTAATTCTTCTACCTTTTGCAAAAGGAATTTTTGTATATCTGGAACCTAAATTTCAAAATTATTAATACATACAATGTAATAAATATTTCCAAATAACTAAGCAGGTTCTTCTAGCTCGATGATGCAATGACATGTACAAGAATCAGATAATTTTGTATTTAAAATTATGTATATTATTGATCAATAAAAAAACTTCAATTTCAGTCTTCAATTCCAAAATATTTCCAATAAATGACGATATTGAATGTTACTCTATCTATGCTAATGAAATAAATTCTCAGAAATGTATGGACACACAGAGTACAAGATTATATAAATGATTAACGTATATTTATTTGTATCGTACTGGAACCACAAAAGTGTCAAACTTATTTTTTTCAAGATAACAGAAAGAATCGAACGGTCAGAATTTTCAGAACCTTAGAAACAGCAAAAATATTGATTAATAAAGTGTTAAATATTACCTTATGTTTGAAGTCTTCGTGAAATGTTTTATAGTCTGTAGTAACAGTACTCAAGGAAAATTCTCCTTCGACTGTTGGTTTGTTTTGTACATCAAACAAACCATTATCTTGAATATCTTTAGTTAGAAAAACATCCCTTGACTGGTTTAAAATCATTTCCTCTATGTCAAAATCTTGTTCATAATCTCCGTTGCCAGATTTAGAATCATCGTTATCCACCATTATCTCATCGCTTCCATTAATACTTTGACACGTATCTTTTTCACACAATATTTCTTCAGTTTCCAAAACTGTAGCATTTTGTTGTACTTTTGTTCCTTCTAATTCTCTATTTCCATCGAAACTCGATATTGCGTTTAAAGTTATAAAATTATTTCGATTAACGGGAGAAAGAATACTGTCCACGTTTGAAAAAATTAAATTGCTAACAAAGGGAAAATTTCTCTTACCGATCGCTTCTCCTCTTATATCTAATTTTATTATTTCTTCGGATGAAGACGAGTTCTTATCGGGGTTGCTAGTTTCAGGAGGATCGGTATTTAGTTGTAAAGGAGGGTCTGTTGCCGATTCCTCTAAATATAGATGCGACTTACTCTTACTCTGAGAAGCTGAAATGCTATCATTGTCTTCAGGTACAGAAATATTCACTTTTTCCATATCAGCATTGCTAACACTCAAATTACCTTGGGAAGATTTTTCTGATTCATCGAGATGAGTGTGTACGGAGCTATCAATGCTCAAATGATCATCGTCAATCACATGTGATACTGAAGAAATGTTATTATTAATACTATTAGCTTTCTTTTCTTGTGTCGTATCGCTAATTGTTTGTAATAAGGATTCAATATTGGCATTGCTTTTATAACTTGGCATCGAGCTTTCTGGTAATTCCGTATGAGAATCTCTCTCTGAATTACCAGTTTTCTCACTTGGGTGAAATTTATCAGCCTCTGAAAGTGATTGTGATAGGCTGTTCAAATTCAAACTAGGAATAGAAAAATTTGATGAATTAGTGGGCACTTCTTCCGCAACACTATTATTTTTACATTGATTAATAATTTCATCTTCCGCGACTGTGATGGAATTTGTTTCAGATTTGTCTTTCAATATTGGGGAATGTTTAGAACATTTTTGTAATAATGGTGTTGTTTGCTTTTCGGAGATACTGTCATATTCATTTGAAGGTTTAATATCAAAAATAATACTTTCGGTCTGAATAGCAGACGATGTTGCCACACTTTCATCATCTCTTTTACTTAAAATGGGGCTTTTTTCATTACTCACTGCGTTTTCATGGGATTTTTTTGCAAAGTATATTAACTGAAAAAAAACAAAAAAATATTCTTATTTAATAACACATTTAAAAATGTTACACAAAATTAATATCTAAAATGTCAAAACGGACTTACAAAAGCCATAAGAATTCCAAAATATGATGCGTTAAGAAAGATGCACCTTTAAATAGTGAACAATATGGAACTACTAGCAAACTAAAAATAACTAAAATGTAGATTGAAGGAGTGTGTAGTATTGAATAACACGCAAAAAGGTCAAATGTATGAATGAATATTGATATCTTTACCTGATGATCTAACTTATTTTGATTTTCACTGTCGTCACTTTCCATGATTATATATTATTTAAAACACAAATAATATAATAACTCTGACATTACGCCTCAATATTTATCAAACTCTCGAGCTGTCATCGATTTCAAAACAACGCCATTTTCAAACAAAACCAAAGATACTTCAAATGCATAGAAAAATAATAATCAATAAATACACAATATACATAATAATAACCGTGACGACCCGCCTGCAACTTGCTGCAACACGATATAAATAATAATAATTCTTACACACTAGTTAGCATAGCGATATGTTGTATATTTTTTATGTGCAAACGTATCCTGTTCTGTGTCTTTTGTATTGGTCACATAGTAACTATACAATAATATGTCGGTTCAATTTAAAGCTTAATCCCATTATTGTTGAAATTTTGACAGTTTTCTGAAAAAGATGTTATTATGTAGATTCACGAAACAAGAAATTGGTAAAGCCTAGTAATCGTTGAAGTATAAAAGATACAAACATCAAGTTACAAAAAATGATTCAATTATCTCCACCTAATTCTTTTACTTAAATAATAAAAAAAGAAACGTACAGATAGTTTTATTTAAATTGTTTTATTCTTAAAATTGTATTTAATGTAATACAATACGATGATTCAAAACTACCAAAAGGTCTATTCTAACACGCAACAAACAAACAACACTTCTCATTTCTTATGCTAAGTACAGTGACATATTTATCTGACAATTCTTCCAACCGCCATTTTCATTTTTACCTTTTGTGCTATTTTCTTATATCTTCGAATCATTATTTTCTCATCTCATGACAAAAGCTCCGCAGACATTTGGCCCAACAACAATACGTCCACGACAAAAGATCCGGCGGAACATTGATCCATGCGATATTAAATCTAACACATTAAATAGCGATATTAAATCTTTGGGGGTTAGGACAGTGGTTAAATGAAATAGATGTGATTGATGTGTGTTGAGGTTTATTATGACAAATGATAAAAACAATGAAGACAGATAGAAATGAATACAATGAATGAAGATGTAGGAAATGATGAAATGAAATGAATTGGCGGTCTTGCTCGGCGAAAACGAGCCGGCAAGACCGCCATTGTGAAACGCTGAAACTGGAGAGACTGCTTGGCGGTGAATTGAGCCAGACTTGTGGCAGCAGCCGGCAGCGCTGTCGCTAGCGTCGATGCCGACTGAGATGGCGGTAGATTTGTATTATGGTCGCTACAAATCTAACAAAATTTAAAAATTCCACTTTCTCACAGTAAACTTTGTATTTTGCGTCGCATTTGTTTTGATCGGTTACTTATTTTTAGTAATCTGCGAAAGGTTATATGCATATTTCAGTCACCCTTCGATTTCTTGAAAGCTCTTTCTTAAAAAAAATATTTTGAAGTTTTCTGAAGTCTGACCTAATGTCGCGTGGATCAATAAACTATAGAAAGCCAAACTTTTTAATTAAGAATTACAGGAGGAATATTATGTTCCAGGTTGTTTTTGAATAACTAGAAAATGAAACACAAATTTTTAATTTTGTTTTTATTTGTCGATTATTTAATTTATTACAATTATTTATAGAATATGACATTGACCAAGTGGCTGCCTCTGGTAGCGGCACAGATGCGTACTCTTTTAACCATATTTCTCATAACATTCTCGCACACTTCGCATGTTACTTCTATTTTTACTCTTTTGCGTTTATTCATTTTCTGTTTTGATTTTCATGTCAGATTTCATACGACTTCAATTAAACGCATAATTTAAACCTTTAATATTATAATATTGATTTATTTTTCGCCAATTGGTCGATGAATGGCAAAGCATGTCTCAGAAAAAAGAAGATTGTAAAATTTTTTTTGAGGCGACCGGGCTGAGGTGCTATGATTATTGTTATTTTTGATTTATTTTTATTTTTCTGGGATAACTTTTTGGTTTATTTTTTGTTCAATTTCACGAATGAAAAAGAACGAAATTTTATTTTTCAATCTCAGTCCATTAGAATTTGAAATAGGGACGATAACATGTCATTTCATTTTTCGCATTAAATAGAATCGAAGTAAATCTACTAATTAAATTTTCATTTATAATTAATTTGCTTTAAGCATTAAATTAATTTGATCATGGCTTTGTAAAGATCAATTAAAAACTCAAACATGTCGGTAGAGAAAATCAACATTATTTGTAACTATTTTCGAGTACCTCCTCGTTAAATTTTTTACCCTAAATTTCGTATAGGTACTCCCTTTGAAATGTCTAAACCATAGAGAATACTAACAGATCTTATATCTGAAA
Source organism: Eubasilissa splendida (assembly GCA_031772225.1). Taxonomy (NCBI): domain Eukaryota; kingdom Metazoa; phylum Arthropoda; class Insecta; order Trichoptera; family Phryganeidae; genus Eubasilissa; species Eubasilissa splendida. The sequence continues at coordinate 22,856,960 of CM062845.1, read as the reverse complement.
TGATCTGAATTCTGTTTTTCTTGATCAATTTTAAGAAACGTCAAACTGTTAGTTGCTGGGAGTGGTTGTTTTTGTATTTTACCCAGCATTATAATTGGTTTGGTGTCAAGATGACGGAAAACATTAATAAACGTCCTTCAAAAAGTATTCTAAAATCATCAAGTAGTATTGAACGCCAGGAACATCCTTCATCTTCAAAAAAACCCAAAGAGCAAAGATTCGATGAAATGAATATAATAGCTACACTTCATCCTCCTGATAAGGATTATGGTCATATGAAAATTGAAGAACCGAAAACACCCTTTTCAGAATATTCAGATCCAGATTTAAATCCAACCAGGGATGAAATTGACGCGAATATTCTCGCAGCGAAATTAGCTGCAGGAATGAATAATCCACGTCGGGATTACTCCTCTAGTTCCGACGATGAAGATACTAACGAAACACCTGAAGAGAGGCGTATTCGCATAGAATTTCAAGATAAACGTAAGAAGCACTACAACGAGTTTCAAGCCATCAAATTGGCCAGAAAACTAATGGAGGAAGAAGAAGATGACGATTGTTCCTGTGAAAACTCTGCAATGGAAATTGCAGATCCTGCCGCAGCCTCCGACGCTTCCCAAAGTTCTTCGCTAGAAAAAACTGACTCAATGCCAAAAATACCAAACACTAAAAAATCACATCCATGACCAAAATAAGTCTGCCATACATTTATTTTAGTTGCAAATTTATTTATAAAATTTTATTTGTAAATATGGTATATACGCGATGATATTTTTTAATGAAATGTTTTTTGCTGAATAAATTGTTGGAAAAAATGCTAAGCTGACCAATTTTTGTATTGAAATTCATTAAACTCGCTTTAAAGATGAAATGAATATCCACATAATACAGAGTTCCTATATCGGACAATTCAAAGTTGTTTTCTTATCCTTGAGAAATGTCCACAAAACCGTCATAGCTGTTGCTCGCATTATACGGATATGTTAGGGTAAATATACGGTTGGCCCATTTTATTTATACTAGAGGAAAGGGTATTTAGTTTTACCAATATTTAGAATATCCAGCCATGATTTAATTTTTCTCAAATTCTTTTCGGCTTTTCCATATATTTTTTTCTATGCGTGGCCTTGTGGAGAATATCCATATCATTTGAAAAGTCTATGATTTTAGCTTCATTATCTTCAGTGCTGGATAAGTTATTAATATAAATATGATGCGTTTGTTGGTTTAGTGGTTGAGATACGGAGATACGGTCGGGGTTCCCTCATTCCAGGAGACCAGCAAGTTAGTCCTATTGTCATAGCACAAGCGTTTAGCTTAGTTTGAAAATAGTAAGAATATTTATGTGATGCATATTCTGTGCCACATCATTCTCTATTAAAAAAAATAGAATAAGTATTAGGACCTAAAGTGTTGTCTTGTGGAATACCAAATTTTAAATATTCTGGATTACTAACTGTTACGGTTTCGTAGTGTGTTCTTTTTTCCATATTATGACTGATATCAATATTTTTAATTTTTTGAAAGCATGAGATGTGATATCAAAAGCTTTGACTAAATCCAAAAATATACAAACTATTTTATTGCAGTCGTCCAAATTGGGCACTATATGCAGCGCATATTGCATTTTGTGTACTCAAATTTTACTCTAAATCCGTATTGACTGTTTGATAAAATATTATGGTTGTTCAAAACTTCATTATGTGGTATGTAAGAATCAGTATATAAACATTATCAATAATGGGATTGGGAAACAATGTTTGGAAAATAATGTATCAATTTTGTATTTTCATTATTTGTTGACAAAGAGCAGTCTTTGTTCACATATTATTGATCGAAGATAAGATTTATATTTGAAATCTTCATTTTCCACTTGCAGAAGTGATTGGCAACATTAACAATATTCAAGGTGAAACCCAGATGTTCGGAAAGATAGCACTCGTGTTTTTTCCCCAACAAATTATAGAATTTCTCTTGGAACCTTTTTAGCAGTTTGTACTATATCTCTGAAAGCTTCTGTTCCCTAAACAGCTCTAAACAATTTATGTCTGAATTATTCCCACCGGTAAAACAGCTTGTAAATCTATACAGTGTGATAATAGTATATGAAGTTTTTCTGGCATTGCATGCAGAGAAAAGTCATACAAAAACCTGCTATCCAAACCTGGCATTCTGATTTACCGCCTCGTTCGCTATTGCTCCACCCTAAAGCCGACCCTGCCTCCGGGAAGGAATACCAAATTTTATCAAACAAGTTTTAGACGTGAGAAATTATTTATTATGCAAAGCTATCGGCGCTGTTTCACGATGGACGATTGCTCATACCAGAGCAAAAACTCTATTGTAAGGTCATATCTAAGCATATTCAAGTGCATTCCAACAGAATTTTTGTGTAAATTCGTTAACATGGAAGAGACCTGGATTCACCATTACACCCCAAAGACCTACCAACAAACAAAGTATTGAGAGTCGAACCAGCTCTGAAGAACGCGAGAGTAGTTCTATCAGCCGGAAAAGTTATGGCATCAGTGTTTAGGAATGCGAAAGGTATTATTTTGGTCCATCTTTTATCGATAAATGAAGAACCCAGAAAGATTGCATAATAATAATGTGTTTATTCCAGTGTGATTAGGTTTTTTAACCCGATTCGCCATAAAGATAATTCTTATTATGAAAACAGCCTGGATTTGAGAAGAAAAATGCCTTGCTACAAGTCTATTATTACGATGGCTAAAATTTAATACAATTGGACAAAAAATTGTTATGGCACGCATACTGTTACAAATTATGTGTCGAATAACAAAGTGATCGCTACCACAAAGGCATATTTCGAAGAGTTGGATGAATCGGCCTATAAGAAAGGCATAAAGCATTAAAATCACCGGAATAAGGATATTGAGTATTGAGATTATGTTGAAATATAAAATATTTTTCCAAACAATACTTTGTTATTTCCTTCTTAAATATTATATGTATATTTAAGAAGGAAACAAATTTTTGTATAATTTTGTACAATTAAATTTTGCCACGTTTAATTTTGCAATATTTTCCATTTCAATTTTGGCAATTACAAGAAATTCGGGGTAAAATATTAACATTAAACAAAATCTCTTTAAATATGAATTAAATATATTAATTAGAAAGGTATATATATAAAATCAATTTTATCAAAAATATTGTTGTTGCGCCACTGGGATTCGAACCTGGATCTCTTTCCTAACCAGGGAAGTTGCATTATCCAATTATGCTACAGCGACAATTTTCGAACCTATATGTTACCTTTTTGATATTAATGCATTTAATCGTTCCATTATTTGACAGAGCCATCTCCCTTATTTTTACAGAATCTCAAATACCTTTGAGTAAACTGATAGCAGACGCCAAAATTATCAATTCATTTTTATTAAATTTAGGACACATTGATACAACTTTATTATTTAGGAGAACACATTCTTATTGTGAAGTTGTAATTATTCAGTCTATGATATTTTAAATATGAATTAAATATATTAATTAGAAAGGTATACATATAAAATCAATTTTATCGAAAAATATTGTTGTTGCGCCACCGGGATTCGAACCTGGATCTCTTTCCTAACCGGGGAAGGTGCATTATCCAACTATGTCCAATATTTTTCGATAAAATTGATTTTATATGTATACCTTTCTAATTAATATATTTAATTCATATTTAAAATATCACAGACCTATGTTCTGAATAATTACAACTTCACAATAAGAATGTGTTCTTCTAAAAAAAAAAAAAATCTCTTTAATTAATTAACTTTAATTGCATGTGACCTAACAGTTCCAGATTACATATTTAGAAATATTCACCTTCACATGTATATAAATATACCAGTTATGCAGTTTTCTTGTAAACAAATGCAAAAAAATCACACTGCAATTCCATTTGGCTTATAAATGTGATACTTTAAAACCATTGCGGATTATTTTCCCTGAAGAACATTATTCGTTTACATTAAGCCTGCAGTATGTTGCCATTTTCACAGTCTACTGGTAACTGTTACTGGATCTGTAAGTAACATTGGAAGTTGAACATGACCAATGGAAAATATTCCATTTTTATTTTTCAGAAATTTTTTAACACCAGAAGAGTCCTACGATAATATGATTCAACTGAAGAAAAAGCAGAGCAAGCTTCTTTGGGGATAAGGAAAAAATAAAAGATAATTTTTAGATAAAAAATAGAATATTATATTAAATGTAAACTCTCCTAAATTACATAGAATATTTTCACGTGCATGTACATTTTTCCCAAAATAAAATCAATACATATATCTAATAATTTGTTATAGTACATAGCAGTAGTCGGACAATTTTTCTTGCTGCGGCATAATGTTGACTTAACTATGTTCATGTGTGCATAATAGGTAGTGATGAGCTAAACATTATTGTGACTGTGGTTATGCGTTTGGTATTTCTTTTATAACGATGATTGGTAATTGATATTTTACTGTTAGAGATTTAGTTTCCACTATATCGGTGATTGCTCGCCGAATTACGAACAATCAGTTACTTATCATCGTTACAATCGAACACAAATTTCACAATCACAGTCACAATAATGGTTTAGCTCATCACTAATGATAGGCCATACATAAATTTTTGGAGAGATTTATAAAAATATTGCAGTAATATCCATTAATACTAACTAACTTACCATAACGTCATTTCAGAGAATAGAACACCACACTCTTCTGTCCTGGCATACTACTTTTGCCTCCTCCATTTTCATACATATTCTCAAGCACACTCTTCGGTTATTGAAGCTTCTAACAAGGCCATCCTCAGTATTTGGTTTATCTGGTCATGCCAGGTCTTTTGTGGGCGCCCTCTGTTTCTTCAATACTCGCCTCATATATTTTCTTTACCATCCTCCTCTCGCTCATACTTTCCACATGACCAAACCATCTCAGCAACCTTTTTTTTTATCCTATCGACTATATTTCAAGCAGCTCCTAGTTTGTTCATTCTTCACTTTATCATTTATAGATTTTCCACTTGCACCTAAGCGACGGCATTTTTACTGCATTCTGTCTGCTTTTGTTCCTTTTTTGCCAATTCCAGGCTTCGCTTCCATACAGTAGTTTTCCACAGTCACACTCCTCACAATAGCATTCTCAATCTTGCCGCCCCCAGTAAGCGTACTTCATAATACTATACTATATTTAATAAATTTGACTTGGACCAATAAATCGTTCTGGTCAATCTTTTATTTGAATGATTTTGAATCAGTCTAACTAATTAACAATTAAAATTATTAAAATCCTAAATTAATAAATAGCACATCCATATTTATTTATAATACAATATATGTACGTATTCTAGTTCTGCCAAAGCTATGTATATCGATATACTCATGTACAAAATTTGAGAATTATTCTAGTATTAATATTGTATCCAAATAAATTTTTCATATTTTGAATGATTAATTATTACCTAGTTAAAAAAATAACTTTACTCTTTTCCTTTACAAGTTTGCAAAAATAAATTTATTTGTGAATATGATCTGGCGATTGAATTGTGAATTGATTGATAATTGTTTGTTTTTTTTAAATATAGCATACATATACATATATATATATATAACAGCTGTCTACCACACGTCTTAGACCAAAGGATTAGAGATATCGAACGCTGTAGATCCATATCTGAATGTGGCACAATAGTTTCAATAAAGTTGATTCTATATATATTATTAAACCCTAATTTAGTTTAGCTGAAGCCATCAATAATAAAATATTGCATGTTTAGAAAGCATCAAAACCATAGCTGAAATATTAGAACTGAAACAGACGTAATGCAGCTGATTCATATCACAAACATTTGTGAATCTGAAGAAGATTGGAAGAATTAATGAATGAGGATAACATAAATACTGAAAAGAAACAAAGAAAATAAAAATTATGAGTATGAAAACGGAAAGTTTTTGAAGAATGTCAATCTCTAAATAGATTAAATTCAACCAGAGATCGAAATTAGAATTACGGTATTACGAGACTCAAAAATTTAAAAACTTTATAAATTAATTAATTCAATCGATTTATAATATTATGAAGACAGAATTGGCAAAGATCTATAATAAATAATTATAATACTTTTTAATGAACGTAAAATAAAAATTCTAAAATGTGTTTAAAAAATTGGTGTCATGTGTCCATCTTTGTATCTTTAATTTTAAAATAGCTATAAGAAAATAACTTATAAATGCTTTAAAAAACTGACATAAAAATTTTATTTAACTAAAATCACAGCATTGGCAGATTACTCTACTGGACCAAATTATACATAATGTTTTTTAAAAATTTGATCAAAATAATATCCCAAACACTAGGTTATCTATGGATAAATAAACAATTGGACTTACAGGGACACCTAGTCTAAACAACTTATTGGAAATTATTGTCCATTTTGAACAATGTTCAACAACTATGTACATATTAAATAGTATGTATGTACCTAATAATACCTAACCGTATGAAAAGTATGTATATACCTCTAAAATACGACATTTGTGAGAACTTTTGTTTTTTTATTTGATACATTATGATCTGTATAAATGGAAAACTTTTTCTAAATTATGCTTTGTAGTCATAATCAACTCATTATGAGGTTATGTTTTGTGTGTATAAATAAATCGTCAATAAAATCAGCAATTGAAAAAGATAAATTAGATAGCTGTTGCATTCGTTGAGATGATATAAAGATATTTTTTTTCCAAATTCTTCACACAAAATTTTTAAATGATTTTGTAAAATTTGCAAACATTGCATTAAGTACACTTAATAAATGAATTGAATTTTATATAATGATAATAAAAAAGTAATACTATTTATAATACTAAGATGTAGAATTTATATGATTTATTTATATAAATTATGAAAATAATATCATTAAACCTTGTTTGCCGTAAATAATACACATCGATAGTTCAAGTTTACTAGGTCCCCAAAAAATTATCAACCGGTTCTTTAAACTAGTTTTGGTAACCCTTCTTACACCTCCCCTGCATGTACTAAATGTGTTTTAGTTATTATTCCCGACCATGTTAAGCATATCATTTATCCTGTTTCAATTTCAAAAGAATGGTACAAGTTACAACTTTTTCAGAAGCAATAGTTTCAAATTTTTGAATGATTTGTTACGAAACATGTCTGGCAACTCAATATTTAATTTTATTATAAATGAGCGAGAGGTTTCCAATTTTAACAACCGGTTTGTGCAAATCCATAGGGGGACATCACTGTATCGGTTTTTACAACCAATATTTCTAGAACTCGTATCTGTCTGCTGTATATTTAATTTATAATACTAATAGTGATAAAACTCTAGATCTATTTAAAACAAACTAAATATTTTTATTAAAAAAACTTTATCAATTGAAAATTAAAGGTTTTATATGGCCAATTAACAATAATAATAATAATGTGGTACACTGGGTCCTCAAAAGAGTTGTCATTTTATATAAAACACATCTGCCTGGATATTCAAATACATACATTGTTTAATTTATAGCATTTCTATATTTTAGTTAGTCCAGGTACAAAATAAAAATCACTGAAACATCGACCCTAATTAATTTTTCACACAATGAAATGAAATTAGAAAACATTGTATTCCTAGTCTACAATAGAATTAAATCTTAGGTTCTTCTCCCACAGCACAACATCCCAGGGTGGGATTTGGCCTCCTCCACAAGTGCTCTCCACCGACTCCTATCCCTGGCCATTCTTGTCCAGTTCTTAGGTTACAATTTATATATTTTCAAGTCATTTTTAATCATAAAATGTAAGTGTTTAAGCAGTGGCGTAACTGTAAAAAGTATCGCACACAAGAAATATGAATATTAAGTATAATAGTGGAATAAAAATAGACTTTTGTCTCCTTTAAAATTCACCTTTCTTGAAAAAAGCAAAAATATGTATCAAGCATTTACAGTCAAACCTCTTTTTGTGCGGTAGATGCGTTGCGCGGAAAGTCGTACAAAAAAGTTATGACTTGCATAGAAAAAGTGAAGATGCGTTCCATGAATTTTAAAAACCGCATAACTTTGAAACAATAAGTATACCTAAAATCGCATAAAAAAAGTTTATAAAATAATATGGCATAAATAATTACTTTAAAATTATTTAATTAAAAAGTAACATTTTTGGTTATTGTTTTGATAACATTTTAAGGATGTTTGGCATATTTTTATTGATTTATTTTTTAGAAAAGTTGAAGATCGCTGCGTTACTGAGACATCATGACACGTTGTTCTGCTTAATCTATCAAAAGCACACTGTTTGTAAACAATGAGCGTATACTTGAGATTGGGGAGCGATGATGTACAAATGCCCAATATCGCTAAGCGCGGGCCGCTGCCAATGGGTCTTTTTAACAAAACGCAGCCGTTTGAACTTCCCTGCCATGTACACATGTGAGCAAAACACTACCACATGTGTTTTTGCACGTCGCCTTGAAATAAACGAGTGAAAATCTGGATTTTGTACTTAAAATATGAGAACAGCACATTATTAAGTACGTAATTAAAATTAAATATATTTTTAAATTGCATTTAAAAAAACCACATAACTTCAAAAATGCACAAAAAGAGGTTCAAGTGTATATGCATTTGCAACTGAAAAAAATTATTGACAATTTTCGCTTTGTGGCGATGATCTGGTCCTTAAACTGACATAATATTAGCTAGGTATTCACATATTTTTCCAATGCATGTAAGAAAAGATTTTAAAATTTTATTAAAAAAATTAGTCCATATTCACCCTGGGAAAAAATCGATAGAAAAAGTATTTTAACATACTCTGTGGTGGTGGGTCAGATTTGACCTGGGTGTTTGTAAAAATTTGAATTACGCTATATATATTTGTTTAATGCTGTTTTCCTTCTAGTTTTATTAAATATTTTCAAATAATTTGAGATACAAATAAATGTTATCAGACGAGATTAAAATGAGTTATTGATAAAAATGTGAAAAAACGCTCAAAAACTGACCTAAGACAGTCGGATTGAATCTCAGCGCTTATGCTGAAACATATAATGTCAACATTTTGAGTACCCGCTCAAATCCTGATATCCTTTGTCTATCGAGACAAAGGATACCAGGTATGCGTTCATGTATTTGTTTTGACTTCTTTTCGTCTGGCAGCCCCTAGACAATGCCAGTAATATAATTATTTGAGGGGTGTTGCGCCTACTTGTAAGTTTTATGACACTACCTGCTCGGGTTCCGACGATAAGATCACATGCTCAGTGGATGTTTGTATTTTGGCTGTGTAGGGAGTCTATTGATGTGCGAGAATATGTACATTATTTGGAATATTTTTTAATACTTTCATTTTTTATTAGAAACATTACGGCACATCATGCCATTTGATTAAATCATTTTTAAAATGAAATATCTATAAAAAAATCTTCCACAAAACGGTTGAAAAACCGAAAACTTGAAGCGGGTCTAAAATGACCCACCACCGTCGGATGTGTTTTGTTTTGACCCCCCGGGTTGTAAGTGTTAAGGCGTGGATGGACTTTTGGGCCTCAATGCATCGCATTGGCGTAGTTATGCAACTGTGTTTTAGAACATACCTACCTTCAACTATGTTTGGTTTCAACATTTTTGAAAAAACTTAATTTTGATTCGTACACCAATCCACTATTGTCTTCCACGGCCTGTACAGTTCGTAAGTTGATAGAGGGTCAATCACCTTCTTTGGCCTCTGTAAGAATTAAAAAAGTTTTCATTTTTTAATATTTTAAAACTACATATGTGGAAGTCATAATTATCTACTTGAGACACAGGCTTAATTTTTAACAATTTCAATATATTATACAATACAGAAACAATCAAATTAATTAATTAAATTATTATTATAAAAAATGTGAATTTAAATTGTTAAAAATTAAACCAGTTAAAAGTTTTTATACTCCAAATGTACAGTACAGTACACTCTCAATTATCCAGTATGAGGGAAATTGGTAACAGGGATTTAATTGTTGAAAGTTTAGTCTCCAGTGTTTCAGAGATTGGTCATCGAATTACGAATAATCAATAAAATCAAACTCAAATATTACAATCACAGTTAAAATAACAGTTTAGCTCATCACTAGAAAACAATTAACCCGTATTTAAAAAAATCCTGGATAATCTTCACCAAAAAAAAGTACACTAATATATATGTAGAAAACTGGGGATAAATACGAATTTAAGCAATTTAAAAAATCAACAATAAATCAAATGCTATAGGCATAATTTAAATTTACCATTTGATATGATGAACCCACCTACTTGTACTCAAATATAAACATTGAATCTAAACGTGTCAAAATAATAATTTGCAGACACATTTTCGGTATTTCCGGTCAATGATTTAATTTATTTTCTATTAGATTGTATCAATTCTACCAATTAAATTCTCAGCCATTTTCTATCCACTGCTGAATGAAGGCTTTCCCAAATGTCTCCCACTTTTCACTGTTCATTATTATTTGTTACCATGTATTTGGTACATATTATGTAGTCAAATGAAGTATTATTTTTACATTTTAAATGATATTTCGAAATATTACTAACAATTTTGGAATTTTTAACTGCCCAGTTTAATCTGCAATCCAGTTAATATAACCCCAGATAATCAATAGTTTACTGTACATTCATTCTCTTCTATCATTAGTTTTTGGATAATGCATCATTTTTACATATACATTTTACCCTTATTATTATTAGTACCTGGTAATTGGATTTTTGAGTCTATGACCATGCGTATCCAATAATTACAGTGGAGCACGTTTAACATGAAACAGAAATATTTTTTTATGTTAAAAGATTTTCAGTCAGCAATGTTTTTGAAGTCATTATAAAAGTTTAAACAATTTAACACCTTATTACACTACACAATAGGTATTATTGTTGATGTTGGCAAAAATGGCAAATAATCTGGGCAATGCTAATTATCGGATTTCTGTCTGCTCAATGCAAAGTTGAGTTAAAAAATTATGAACAAACCTAGTTCAGTGATGACAAGGTGCGGCAAACAATTTAAGATGCTAAGGTATGAACTCATCTACTCAGGCCTATTCTCAAAATTGCAATATTGAAATGAAGGTGATTGTTACACCAACCCTCAAAAATAGACAGTATGTAAATTAACGTCCGTGTTATATTTGAATGAGAGAGAGGGAGAGAGAGTGAGGGAGTGAGGGAGATAAACATACCATAATCTGTCAAAACATAAAAATGGCAACAGGATTGGCCGTGATTCTTCACTACGACGCTGCGAATGAGGAAATCAATAGTAATTTATGAACAAACCTTTTTCTGTGAACTTTGAATACTGTATTAGTACTTATTTTAACCAAAAACTTATATTTTTAGTCGAAACTCGAGAATGGAAAGACGTCGTTTGCGTGATTTGTGCGGTATAGTTGTACCTTATCAAGGCGGTATAGTTGTAAAAATTGCCCATTTGGAATTTCCATCGGATTAATAATTACAAATACAGTATTCAATGTTCACAGAAAAAGGTTTGTTCATAAATTACCTATTGATTTCCTCATCCGCAGCGTCGTAGTGAAGAATCACGGCCAATCCTGTTGCCATTTTTATGTTTTGACAGATTATGGTACGTTTATCTCCCTCACTCCCTCACTCTCTCTCCCTCTCTCTCATTCAAATATAACACATATTTTTGAGGGTTGGTGTAACAATCACCTTCATTTCAATATTGCAATTTTGAGAATAGGTCTGATTGGATGTCATCGTTAACAAGAAAAAGTTGAGTCATAAATTTCGCGACGACGCCGCCTCCAATATATTTTTTGAGCATTTGGCAACCAATTCTTTTGAGACATGGAATCCTTTTACGTTAAACATTTTTTATTTAATATTAAAAGAAAATAAATGTATGAAATCACACAGCATTTTTTTCACATTAACCGATTTTTCATGTTAATCTTGCTTCACTATATATAAAAAACAAACAGTTCTTACCCAGCGTTGCCCGTGATCACATTAAATTATAAATAGGAGGGAGTATGACACTTTTGTTTTGCACAGATTCTAACGAGTGATATTGTATGCAATATTTGGTCCAAGCAGAAAGAAGGTAAGATATCAGGGGGTGGAGTGAGGTGATTATATTTTCCTTAGGGTCCTAGAGTGCAACTCAGCTGAGTAGCGGTGGTTAATTTTTGACCGGTTACCATCGGTATACCCAGTTACTCAATATCGTAATACCCGGTTCCACAGAATCAAGTATCGTAGGATGCAAGAAATATCAGAGTCACTGGTCAAAATGAAAAAGTTCTTTGCAATAATAGTTCTTGATGACGATGAAAAAGTACTAGTTATGTAGTGACATCCCTTATCCAGAATATATATGTGAAATAGCATTTCCTTTTCGATCTCGTCTTCAGTGTACGTAGGTACATTTCCCTCCCTTTTTATTCTATTGGTAGCCCTGCTTCCATTTTACTTTATCATTCCACCAGGCAAGCGGAGGCCATTTTGATTCAATTGACATCGATCTTTTGGCATGTGATCACACAACGGAACCAATATTCCTTTAATTTCTTAATAGGTCTTCGTTCCGGGAGATCCGATAATCTATTCCTTCTAATCCCGCAATCATGTCAAAGAGTTCCCTCGTGATATACCCATGCTCCGAGATCATCTGCATCTTGTAGTGGTCCAGCGCCGGAGGACCGCCCCCACCTTTCATTTTCACCGCCGCGAAGGGGAGAAAGGCATTCAATATAATATAATTCACCTTTATATCGGAAGGAGAGGGTGGGATGGCCAGAAGAAGGGGAGAGGATGTCTATTTTTAAGTGGAGGGTGTAAGCTGTCCATCAGAAAACCCTAAATAAAAACGAAATAGGCAAACTGTGGTCCTGGCAGGGGAAGGTGAAATGTCTGGAAGTTGAAAGGGGGATAGTGTTACCATATTTTCGTCAGAGTTTTAAAATCGAGATAACATTTATTTCGGGGGGAGGAAGTGTGGTGGTGAGTGGGAAGGGTGCCTATGTTTTGCACAAAGCCCTAAAGAATAACTGCTATAATAAAATATAACAAGCATTTATTTTGGGGAAGGGGGTGGATGGCTGGGGGAGGAGGGAGATTGGACCTATATTTTATGCCAGGTTCTAAAGAGTAACTATGCAAAATTTGGTTTAGATTTTTCTGTGTATAGTTTTCTGAACTAATTGGTTTAGATTAGTCAATAGAAGTAGGATTGTATGGAGAGAGGAGAACAGTCAGATTAACAGACAGACAAACATGCATATGCTTATTTTATAAAACTACAACTACTCTTTTATTTGAAAAACTTTTACTTCTCCTTACCGTAACTGCCCTTTCGAAAGTCTTTACGCTTGGTGGATCTGAAGTAGTCACCTGCTCTTGAACAAGGTCAGCCTGCGCGACATGAACAAAATATTCAATTAATATATTGGTCAAATTGAGTCACGAAGCCTGCCTTTTGGAACAAAGATAGGGAAATTCAAATCCCACTAGTGACCACATATATATTTCTTTCTTACCCAAAACTTTGTTTGAAATAGTTGACTTGTCTTTTTATTTTCTTAAACGAAATTATAACTTCTAAATATTAACTGAACCAACCCCGTTATTAGTTACTATTTTTCTACACATCAATTAATGTAAAAACTTTGGTCACTCAAAAGTTAATATAACACATAAGCCCAATCATGTACACCCGAGAGTCGAGGGATTTATTTTCATCCTGCATATATTCACATTATAAAGAGCTTAGAGTTAGTTTGATTAAATTCTACATTCATATCATAACATAACACTGCTTATTATAAATTAATGTTGCAAAGAACTGATTGAAAATGTTAATTTAATATACACATACATTACTATCGGTACAAACAAAGGAAAATGGAGAATAGGAATCGTATTTTCATTTAAAGTTAATTAAACTGATATAAAATTAAATAGTTCCGGTTATATATTAATTAAATTAAATAATTCCAGTTATGTACGAAGGCGAAATAATAAAAAATCAAACAATACTAATTATGTATATAAGAAAACCTACATTACATCAATTGAGTTCAATTCATTTCCCTTTGCTCGTGAACATCTTCATGTTGAATGAAGTTAAAAAAGTATATACGTATTATCCGCCGAGCCTTTTGTATTTTGGTTTTAAATTTGACTAAGGATAAAACAGCATGTGGTTGTATTTTTGTCATGACTATGGTTTAATAACGAAATATAAATCAATGTGTGCGTAGTATATAGTTTAGTTTATTTTTTTTAAAAATTCATAAAAGCCTTTTCATGCCTATCATTACCGAACATAAGTGGAATTTAATTTAAAAAAACTTTTTCATCAAAATGTTACTTCCTTGTGGATATTACAAAATAATAACAAAAAAATACATGATTTCTGGTATATTTTTTTGTGAAATAATCACCCCAAAAGCGCATAATGATGCGAAAGTAATTGCCATTTTTTGTAAATATAAGATTTCAATATTTTAAAAGAAACAGTGTTTATTTAGTCAATTAAATAGTTTCCATTATTAGCGATAACTGCAAGTTCTCTTGAGGTCAAACGAGGGTCTACATCCGCCATGGCCCAGAGCTACTCTTTCTCAACTTCGATGGGACATCCGCAGCTGGTTTTCCAGTGATATTCCCCGAACGAAACATGCTAAACCACATACGACTCGTTTGTTCTTTTAAGACACTTTCAGCATACACTGAACAAATATTGTACATCAGGGCGATTGCATTGTTTCTTTTTTTTAATTCATTCACAACATTCAATGTCGCAAATTAATTTTCTTCTCGGCCGTTGATAATTTTATTTTTAGGATTGTTAAGCAATTGAAGTTGAAAGGAAACTGGCTAAATCAAGTAGGATGTATTTTAAAGCAATGACAAAAAAATAGATTTCAAGACAAAGGACAACCATTTACACTATCTCTAAATAAGTACCGTTAAAATGGCAACAACTTCTCATCGACTATGTACATACTTAAGTATGTATTCAGCAGACTACGAAAGCCGAGAGTAAACTTGAAATAATATCAAGGGAGCATAATTCCTGTCTCAGAGATTGCCTCGATATAAAAATCTCATCCTATTACACGCACCGTAAAGGTGTCCCTCACTTTGAAATTCGAGCCAATGTATGCTGATATTGAAATCAAATTTTTGGTAATTTTGATCATTAACCATGTCACGATTATCAATTATGATTTACATATTTTTCCAAATAGGTTTTTTTCATAAATTTTTAATATCTGTGATAAATTTAAATGTCTGTTAAATAAACACTGAAAATCTTTTAAAATTAAAATATAAATATCCTTACCTTGTCGGTATCTTCAGAGAATATTGAAAGTTGAGCATCTGGATACACAGTATTCCCTAGTGCACCGCCAGCTGCCAGGCTCGTTGATTGCACAATATTGCCTGATTCAAGGTCAACTCTCAGGCTTGTTGGGTACCCAGTATTGCCTGATGCATTACTCGCTTGCACGCTCGTTGGGTACATTGTACTTGTTGGTGAAGGGCCAATTGGCATGCCTGATGGGTAAATAGTATTGCCTGATGCATTGCTTGCTTGCATGCTCGTTGGGTACATTGTACTGCTTGGTGAACGGCCAGTTGTCAGGCTTGATGGGTACACAGTATTGCCTGATGCATTGCTCGCTTGCACGCTCGTTGGGTACATTATACTGCTTGGTGAACGGCCAGTTGTCAGGCTTGATGGATACATAGTATTGCCTGATGCATTGCTAGCTGGCAGTCTCGTTGGGTACATTGTACTGCTTGCTGAATGACCAGTTGTCATGCTTGATGGGTACACAGTATTGCCTGATGCATTGCTAGCGTGCTGGCTCATTGGGTACATTGTACTGCTTGGTGAACGGCCAGTTGTCAGGCTTGATGGGTATACAGTACTGCCTGATTCACGGCCAGCTTGCAGGCTTGTTGAGTACATTGTACTGCCTGATGCATGGCCGGCTGTCAGACTTGTTGGGTATACAGTACTGTCAGATTCACGGCCAACTTGCAGGTTTGTTGAGTACATTGTACTGCCGGATGCATGGCCGGCTGTCAGACTTGTTGGGTATACAGTACTGCCTGATTCACGGCCAACTTGCAGGTTTGTTGAGTACATTGTACTGCCTGATGCATGGCCGGCTTTCAGGCTTGTTGGGTATACAGTACTGTCTGATGCATGGCTAACTTTGAGGCTTGTTTTGCCTGGTGCTTGGCCAGTTGGTAGGCTTGTTCTGCCTGGTGCTTGGCCTATTGGCAGGCTTTTCAGGTACATAGTACTGCTTGGTGCACGGCTATTAGGCAGGCTTAATGGGTACATAGTACTGTCTGGTGCATGCCCACCACGTAAGCTTGTTGGATACACAGTGTCTGGTGCTTGATTAGTCGGCAGGCTTGTTGGGTACATAGTACTGCCTAATGTACGGCTATTAGGCCGGCTTGATGGGTACATAGTACTGTCTGGTGCGTGCCCAGCTAACGAGCTTCTTGGGTACACAATGCCTGGTGCTTGGCTAGTTGGCTGGCTTGTTGGGTACATAGTACTGCCTGATGCACGGCTATTAGGCAGACTTTTTGGATACATAGTACTGTCTGGTGCATGCTCAGCTAACAAGCTTGATGGGTACATGGTACTCCTTGGTGCACGATCAGCTGGCAGGCTTGTTGGATACGCAGTACTGCCTGGTGCACGATCAGCTAGCAGGCTTGTTGGGTAGACAGTATTGTCCGGTGCACGGCCAGATGATGGAAGCTGGGAATAATTAAGTAAAATTGTAATTTCTTAAAATTATTCATTTCAATTAATAACAAATTAAAATGTATTTCATAAATGATAGGTAACTGAATATTTTTTTAAACTCTGGCGTCGTTGAATTTTATAAAAATGACCCAAAAAAGTGACATCCACATCCAATCCATCGGGAGGGGGTCCAATAGTTATCTGAATACTATAACCAATTGGTTATTACACTTTTTGTTTGTAGATGCTACTTTATAACCAGTGATCATATTAATAAACAAACAATTTTAATTTGAATATACAATGTAAATGTCACTGAGATAGTTTTGGTCAAGTGGGACGTTTGAAGCAAGAGAGGATAATAAAGAATATATGTGAGGTCAGTGTTAAAGGCAACAGTAATAGAGAGCATGATCAGACAAACCAAAAATTGAACAATGACCCTGTCAAAAGCATCCAACTACTGAAGAGCGCGCGTTAGAAGACGTAGAAAAGAGATTGAAAACTTGATGATGTGTACAAATTGACGTTTTAATTATTTGTATAATATTTGAATTTTTAAAGATCCCGATACTACAATGGTGAATCAAGCCTCCACTCTGAATTGAATCAAAATATTTGTCAGAAATACAATTACTATTAATTAATAATTGGCTTCCGGATGTGTATTGCTCAGTCTGCAGTCGGCTAGCAAGTCCGTTGGATGCTTGAAAATAAAATAGTAATCATTTACAAAGTCTGCGCCTACAATACACGATACTTTTTGATACTTTTCCCGGAGCTATATGTTATAATAATTTATAAAATCCACTACATTAAAAAATGCAATTAAAAAATTCAAAGCATCATTCCTTACTTGTGTTACAACTGAATATATGATTGATTGAGTTCGTTTTTGAAAGTTATGTTCAAATATCCAAATGAGCAGCATTGTTCCGCAAACAATTTCTTTGGATACGCCTTCTGCCATAGAAATTTGTTGTCGTAGACAGACATAATTATTGACTTCCTAAGCATTAACATTAATGACTATCGAATCAACAAAACACACAAATGTGTCGGGTTAGGTTAGATTATGTTAGACTGGACGCTAAAGCCAAGGAAAACTTTTTTCAGTTGTGAGTGCATATGATCGCTTGAAAAACCGCATTTACTTTATTTCATGAAAATGTTAATATTACAGAAGACAAGAAACCAATTTTATTCTTAACATAAATATTATTTTATTTTATTTAAATACATGTGGAGGGGCCCCTTCTATTTTGAATTGAGAATCAAAGTCTTTTCTACTATTTTGCGTTGGGCCCAACTTTTTCAGTTACGCTACTGGTAATATATAAAAATGTTTAGTATTCTGTCAGCCATAGAAATGGTAGATAACTAATGATTTTGAAAACTTGTATAATATTTTATTAATTGAAGAAAAAAGTAGCCTCTAATCATTCAAAAGATACCGACACGTTATTTTATGTATTTCAATATCCAATATATGTGTTATTAAAAACCCAATCAGTTCAGCAACAAAAAGTAATAAAAATTGTATTAAAACAGTTTGAATATAATTTGAAGTATTTTCTGCATAATTCATATTATTTCAAGATGAGAAAGTTGATATCTTTGCTCGTTTGTATGACTGTAATCTTCTTCTTCTTCTTTTAAATAGGCAATCCACCCTTCAAGAGTGATTTGTGCCATTAACCAAGTTAAAGCCTTATTTTATAGAAAAAGCTACATTAATATTAAAGAGTAGGAAATATTATATTACAAGTTAATACTATTGTCGTTCAAAAAATTTGCTATTATATAGGTTAAATGTGGCGAGTTAAGGGAAAGAAGATGACACAAGTTAACCGGGAGTTGAAAATTACCGTTGACGAGATTACTGCAAAAAAACCTATGATCCGCAATAGACAGGCAAAAAGATATGGTCAAGGGTTTCCTCCTCGGCACCACACTCACACATCGGGGAATCTATTAAGTTCAATCTGAATAAATGTGAGGCTACCTGGCAATTCCCAATTCTCATTCTAGAGATATTTGATATTGTTCTTTTGGAGACTTTCCTTTTGGAGAACCAGGGAGTGCGGGGAATAGATCTTTGACTTATTTTAAGCCGAGTATCCTTAATGATTATTTGGATCTGTAGCGACCATAATTCAAATCTACCGCCATCTCAGTCGGCATCGACGCTAGCGACAGCGCTGCCGGCTGCTGCCACAAATCTGGCTCAATTCACCGCCAGACACTCTCTCCAGTTTCAGCGTTTCACAATGGCGGTCTTGCCGGCTCGTCTTTGCCGAGCAAGACTGCTAATTCATTTCATTTCATAAATTCTTACATCTTCATTCACTGCATTCATTTCTGTCTGTCTTCATTGTTTTTATCATTTGTCACAATAAACCTCAGCACGCGCCAATCACATGTATTTCATTTAACCACCGACCTAACCCCCAAAGATCCATCCATTGTACAGTCCAAATAGAATTCATACGGTTTTTTACCATATTAAGTCTGTCATACATCGGGATATGGAATCGATGAGGGAAAACTCCGGAAAGAGTTGCCTCCTTGGCCAGTTTATCAGCACATTCATATGACTGTAATCATTAGCGTAACTAAGACAATAGGACCTCAATGCAAAACGGAAGGGTACTTTGTATAAGTATGTATTGTACTATGTGTTTCCAATGTAAGAATAATTACCTGTCCAATTACCCTAATCAATGTGTGTTTATGATCCATCATGCAACTAGTAAATGTCCATACAAATGGAAAATTGACCGTCTGTATTGTTGTCATTCCTAGTAATAATAATATATACAAATCTCGTCCTCGACAAATTATGAAACCAAATGTATGTGTTTTATACTAGCAACGAAATCCTTAGTGATGCAACGATAGTAAAGGATTACTGTCGTCGATATGCGCATCGCGTGGAAGGTTTCTAAATATTTTATTTATATTTCTTTCTGTGATAGTTTTGAAAAAATATATGTCCATAGTACGCTAGTGAAAGTATCGATACCGAAAGTAATGTACGCCACGGATTTATCGGGCGCCTATCTACTGCTTCTTCTTCTTTTACATAGGCGATCCACCCTTCAAGAGTGATTTGTGCCATTAATCAAGTTAAATCTTTATTTGATAGAAAAAAGTACAATAATATTATATTATTAAGGAGAACACATTATTATTGTGAAGTTGTAATTATTCAGAACACAATTAATAATTAATTTTGGCGTCTCCTATCGGATTACCCAAATGTATTTAAGATTCCGTAAAAATAAAGAAGAAGGCTTTCAAATAATGGAACGATAGATGTATCAATCTGAATAGTGTAACTTATAAGTTCGAAAATTTGCCGTCAATGCTGCAATTTCCCCAGATGGGAAGAGATCCAGGTTCAAATCCCAGTAGCAACAACAATATGTTGCGATAAAATTGATTTTATATGTATATCTTTCTAATTAATACCTTTAATTTGTAAATATGAATTAAATATATTAATTATAAAGATATACATATAAAATCAGTTTTATCGAAAAATATTGTTGTTGCGCCACCTGGATTCGAACCTGGATCTCTTTCCTAACCGGGGAAGGTGCTTTATCCAACTAAGCTACAGCGATATTATTTTTAGCGACAATTTTCGACCCTATATGTTACCTTTTTGATATTAATACATTTAATCGATCCATCATTTGACAGAGCCATCTACCTTATTTTTACGGAATCTCAAATACCTTTGAGTAAACTGATAGCAGACGCCGAATTATCAATTCATTTTTATTAAATTTTGGACACATTGATACAACTTTATTATTTAGGAGAACACATTCTTGTGTCATAGGTCTGTGATATATCACAGACCGTCTGTTCTGAATAATTACAACTTCACAATAAGAATGTGTTCTCCTAAACCTTTAATTTGTATTTTAAAAAATTATATGATGGAATAGGAAATATTATATTTAATCCTAATTAGTCAATTTAAATAAAGTTACATTCGCATCACAAGTTAAAGATGTAAAAAAAAATTTTTTTTTCATGAAGATATTTTTACGTTTTATGTATATTTTATCTATGGTGCGCGCTAACGGAGTGAGTGAGTACACTCTCTAACAAGCCGCAGATAATCCAGCAGTTTATAAACAGAAATTTGAGCGACACGACACGCTCGGAAGCTTTGGCATCTCTGCTATGAAAAATGCTTTGAAAAAAGTTCACGGTTGCGAAGCCGAAAACGGCGAACATTCATTTGAAATTGTTCCTTCGTTCACAATTCACAAAATCTCTAGTTATACCAATTCTATATTTATTAATCGAAAATTAAATAATTTACAGAAGTATCTAACGTACGTATGATGTTTAAATTTTTGCATACGCACTGAATCTAGGCGCGCATTTAACACATTTCGACTGGGCACAGAGTTTTCAGATATGTAGGTACGTGGATAGCGAATTATACGATCTTTCAAAAGAATCCCGATATTGTCCTAAATATCGTATATAGTGTTACAGCAATATAAAGATCCTATCAAAGTCGATGTTATTCAAGAAATGAAGAAACTGCGTTTATATCCTCTGATATAGATGAATACCTAATAAAAACCCACGTTTTCATAAATTAAACAAAAATATGTTTTTTTTTATTATCCTTGTTTTATTAACCACTTAATTGAGTTTAAATACACCTACCGGTTTCGAAAACAATAATATATGTTTTAGTTAGTTATGACATCCCGAAGAAGAAGATGGTATTTTTTCGAAACCGGTAGATGTATTTAAACTCAATTAAGTGGTTAATAAAACAAAGATAACAAATAAAAATATGAATTTTAACCGCAAAGTTAATATTGCTAATTTTAAAATACAAATTAATTGAATCAACTAGAAAGATAAACAGAAAAAATCTATTTATCGAAAAAATATTTAGCTGCTAAGGATTCGAACCTGAACCTCTTCCTATCCAGAGAAACGTGTTACCATTCCACTATAGCAACCGAATATAATAAATTTATAATTTATATTATTCAATTTTTAAAAGCAATCAACTTTATATTGCGTTGAATCTCAAATACCTTCGAGTAAAATACGCTAGGAGAGACCAAAATTAAATTAATTAATCCATTTTATTAAATTACCTTAACATTACATACATTTTTGTTGTGAATTTGCATTTTCAGAACATAGTTCTGCGGTATTCTAATGCAAATTAAATAAATCAACTAGAAAGAAATACGGAAAAAATCTATTTATCGAAAAAATATTTAATTGCTACCGGGATTCGAACCTGACGGGGATCCTAGGAAACAGTATATATATTTATAAATGTAACCTTAAAAAAATATGATTCTATAAGTAATGAAAGTCTCTTACCGTCACTGCATTTTGGAAAACCTTCGGACGTACAGCTTCCAGGGAGCCATTTTTTCCATACTGAGTCCTCGGTAGTGAAGCGTCAGTGTGGCGCTGGTTTGACACTTCAATCGGACGCTACAAGCGATGTATTCAAACTGCATTACTTTCTTGCTCATTTAGATTAAATTGCAAGAATGACTTTGAAGAATGAGGTCTTTAATTATTGCTTTTTAACGTGCGATAAAACAATATTAGTATTTTTAATGGCCTTCGATCATTTGACTGAGGTTCATTTGAAAAAAAAACATGTTGAATCATGTAATTTGTACAATTATAGTTTTTGTTTTTTTTTATAAACCAAAATGAATACCTAAAAACATTTATTTTAACGTAACAAATACAAATCATTCAATTAAAAAATAGGGGCGGAATAATGGGCGGGGGGGACAGGAGCAGCAGCCCCGGGTGCAAAGTTTTGTTGAATGTGAAAATTTAAAAAATAGAGATGCTTACATACATGGAAGACATGTCACATCAGTATTCTTACTATTATCAAACTAAGCTAAACGCTCGTGCTATGAAAATAGGACTCTAACTTGCTGGTCTCCTGGAACGGGGCGCAAACCCCCGACCGCTAGATCACTAGGTCAACGTCTTAACCACTAGACCAACACGATACTCATAATTGACAAGTGTCGTGTCGAAAATCGGTGAGAATATAGAATTCAAAACCAAGTGTATAATTTTTAATGAAAAATATCGCTATCAAAGATAAAAAAATTGTTGCGTAATTTGCATTTTTTTTACTGATACCTACCGGACGCTAAAATACCTAGCTACCACTCTTCATTGATTATACATAATATATAGTTTAACTGTGTTCATTTATGTATTGTGATAAATATGTGGAACCTCGATTTTAAGTTTTTGAAGGGAACAACAAAAATAATGTAAATAGAGGCAAAATGTAAATTGGGTGTATTTAAAAAACAGACAATGTTTTCTTGTTGTTTTTAAATAGTTCATTCAATATTATAAATTAAATTTACGGTTCCTGGTGGTGCATTGCTAATACTAGTAAAATATGCTTTGAGGCCTTCAATGTGCCTCATGGCATCGTCCTTTGTAGGAACTGAGTTTATGGGATGAGCAGACACTTGTTTTTTATAGGAAAGTTTTTCTTCTGTCAAAGATGTTATTACGTTGGAGTCAACGTCTAAAGTAAATCTATAAATTCTTTCCCACCCATCAATGTTGTCTATGCTATATTTTACGCAATTCTCTTGCTGATTTCAGCTTGTAATCAATAATAAAATAACGAAACGTACATATTACGTAGGCATGAGAATGAAAAATGCGACATACGACATGCGACAGGCAAACGACCGACACACTCTTGGTTCTATGGCGAATAGCGAACTGACCGATGAATTAGACGTAAATAGCGGGAAAGACGAACGTAAAATAGGGTTTTTAATGTACTAGAATGACACGGGACTGCAGAAATAACACGCAAATGGGGGGGAAAAAATCGTGAATCGGCCATGTAAAGTTCCGCCGTATTGAAAGCGGTTTAAAACAAGATAAACAGTGGAATAAAGTTAAAAGGTGTTTTGATTAAATCAGTAAAATGGAATTCCAAATTAGTAAATAATAAGATGAATTATACCTGTTTTCGAGGAAACACGTTGATCTGGCATTTAATGCACTTCTGCGACGTGTTAGCCCGCGAGCTGCTCGACTGCCACTTGCGCTTGCACTTGGGGCACATGTACTCCCCGAAGCAGGTCTTTTTTCCTTGGTAGGGCGTCGATCCGTCCTGCTTACTCAAAGACTAAACAAAAATATATATTTATATTATTTTTACTGAAGATATCCCTTACCAAGTTTGCAGTATTGTCAATCAACTGATTTAGTTGTATTTATATAAAGTATTTATATGTAAGGTATTATATAAAATTATTGTAGTGTAACTCCCTCTCCAAGCACAAGAGCTGGTCTCTTTTTTGCAGAGGTAAGCGAAATAAAAACCATGTCATTTAAAAAAAATGTAAAATACTTTAAACACGCTATAAAAAATTGTAAAAAATGTCAAATAAATAAAAATAAAATATATATATATATATTTATAATAAAAGCCCATTTCTGTCATGTTACGCTGTATACAGTGGCGTGCAGTAGGTATAGATTTAGTTAATGCTGTTACCAATGATATTATACAATAATAACATATGTAATACAATATATGTTGTACATAGGATTATGAGCTTTTGTTCAACCAGCGTCCTTAGACAAAATGAATTTGTAATTTTAGTGTACTATTGTATTAATAGTGTTCTTAAAGTTTAAGTTTTAACGTAAAATAATACCTTCTTACCCGTATAAAAACCAATATAAAAAATGTATGGACGTTTTTATGAACACTTTTTATGACTGAACATGATACTTTTATTATTTGAAAATCCTTCACGACATAGTAATGTGAATAGATACAATCGCCGCATTGTAGCTACTAGCGCCTCAGCTACAGTGGTGTGTTGTCGTGGTAGTTTTTAGAACTAAGCCATTAAAGTTTATACTGGTACACAGATGGCGCTAATTGTAATAAATCCGTAAATATATGTTCACGATCCATATTATAGATTATTTAATTTATATTTGTTTCCCAGATTTTTTGCTTGTATGCACTGCACGCCCCTGGCTGTATACCTACCTGAGGATAACATTCCCAAAAATAACAATATAACAAATTTAAAGTGTTTGAGAATCTTCACATGTTTTCGCGGTCGTTTAGAATCTTCTGTGTACTTTTCCGGGCAGTTCTGCCACGTGTCACCTCTTTAGCCGACGTTTCGGATCCCATTACAGGGTCCATCATCATTTGCCGATTGCTTCATAATAGGTCGAAAGTTTTTAAACAGTTGTGACTGATAATACAGTTAATTTTGTTACGGAGTTTACAGTGAAGAGAAAAAGTTACTCGAAAAAGGTGGTATTTAAGATTACAACTCTATAAAACAATCGACCCAGAAGCAGCCATAGACACGTCGAAGGAAAAATAGACAATTAGAGAATCTGGAAAGGGAACAGACGATATTTATGGGCCATCATTGTGGTATTGTGGCAGATATCTGTGTGTGAATGTCTAGCGGTCAGTCGGCAGCCTATGCCCACAAATGAATGAGACATTTTGAGCGTAATTTTGAACGTTTTAATTAACGGATGGCGAAATGACCTTAGTGCAGTCTTGAATCAAGTGGCCCTTGCAGTAGCACAGGTGGCACACGTAGTTGGGCGGGGGGTGTCGGGGGGTGCTCATGGCCCTCAGTTCAGCCCTCATCTCGTTCTCCACATTTTCCAACTTCGGGTCCGGAACCGCCCACCAGTTAAGCGGAGTGTAGATCCACTGAAAATTAGATTATCACGTTTATTCTTTTCTTTTCATTAAATTAAATTAGAGATGCACACCTACGCGGAATACGTGTCGCATCAATAGTCTTACTATAACGCTACCTCGCTAGTCCCCCGGAATGAGGCGCGAACCTTCGACAACTAGATCACTAGGCAGCGGCAAAACTACAAAAATTGGACCCCAATGCAAAATGGGAAGAAAATAAGGCATAAAATGGAAAGGCCCCTTGTGTACGTATTCTATGTATCTACGTTTAAGAAAATTAAGTAGGTACTACGTAATTTTATTCATTAAATAATAACAACAAAATTGATTTTTACAATATGCCCACTTTCGCGACAGTAAACAAATCGGTATTTTTAGGCGAGACTGAAAAATATTGCGATGGTTTGGTCCCTAACCGGACATGCTAGCGGGGTATCGCTGTATTACGTATCGATGATGTTTTCTAATGTGACGTAATTCCATTTCTGGCTGTGGTGGATTTAAAAAATATTAGTCCATATTAATAAAATAAAATATTATTGCTCCCAAATGTATCCTTTCAGAACTTTTGGTCCCTTATCCAATTGGGCCAAACGAATTGACGTAGCTACGAACTATTATGTGTGTACCTGCACTCCAAAGCCACATCCCTATCTTTTAGTTTGTCAACCTTAATCTTTCTTGATTTGAGGAGAGTTATGGGTTGGAACCATTATATTAAAAGTTTTGTTTAATCTTATTATTTACGCTTTCTGTAAGCGCATGTGCATTGAAACGGTTATTTCACATCATCTAATTTATTGCTTTGTTTACCCGGTACAGAACCCGGATTTAAATTATCTTTTATATTATTTAATGTGAGAAATATCTCCACAATTATCTTTATAAACTATAACACAACCCTTCAGAGATCAGATCGTATCCAACATCCAAACGAGAAAGAGCTGAAAGTCTATTCGTTTCAATACATCTCCGTAGACACGCTACCTTGTACATTTGTGCACCTGTAATATATTAATAAACGAGTTATTTACAAGTACCGAGTCGTCATTTTAAGACCTCCCGAGGAAGAAACATAAAAGCACCTGTCACTAGACCAACAAATTACTAATTTTCTTTCGAAGACAATTCTGTCTAATGAGGAGTGATTGTCGATTAAATAAAGCCAGTAACACATTACTGACATTCAAATAAATATTTGGGACATAATTTTAATGTAGAAAATTGTGATTTAGTTGTAGAGTGTTTCATATAAACATTTTTTCTACAAAACCAGTAGTAGGCATGCCATCTACTCCCGAAGTTCCTTCTATATTTTTTGATCTTACATAGCGTCATACCCAGCGCCGAGGCTAGACCTCTGCCGCCACATGCAAGATTGTTTTTTTCTGTCCTATTAACATAAGTGAAGTTGTTTTCAACTTTTGTAAAACCATCCCCATAAATTGACCGCCCGCGTGCCACACACGTTAGGGGCGGTATTTTATTAGGCCGGCATTTTGAAATTTGCCCAAGGGCGGCTTTTTACCAAAAGACGTTCTGGATACTGGTGTTGACCACAAATCACTGCTTTATTAGAAAATAACTATAATGTTATTTATTGGATTTTATTTATACCTGAATTATTTTTATTACACACTATTATCGTTTTGCAACATGGGATTTGGTTTTTCAATATTTATAATGTTAGAGAAAAAATAAAAAATAATAAAGATAGGAATACAACAATTTTTTTATATATTCAAAACATAACAATTAATCAGTCACTGTTAAAACAATTTATATCATTCCTACGGGTAAGAAGAGGGGTCACCATCGATAGGCCACTTTTTAATAATTTCTTCCAAATTGTGAGAAAGCGTGCTCTTTCGTAAAAACCCAGGCAATTCATTTTTTCTTGTAGGAAAAACAAATTCTATTGTCCTCGATCCATACTTATCGGTGATTTTGGGAATTGTCAGAATT
The DNA here is from genome assembly GCA_031772225.1 of Eubasilissa splendida. NCBI lineage: Eukaryota > Metazoa > Arthropoda > Insecta > Trichoptera > Phryganeidae > Eubasilissa > Eubasilissa splendida. The sequence goes on along the minus strand of CM062845.1, from coordinate 22,829,429 downwards.
GTCAGATTTGCTACACCTCTTGTATTTTTTCCGTGTGAAGCCACCCTATTTAGAGCATCGCAAAGAACGTTTACGAAAGAATATAACAATTCCAGGCTAACAATTTTTTTCACTATGGCTGTTTGAAGATTTTGTTTTTTTTATACATTTGATCCCACGATCGGATCCCATATCTTAATAATGACTCAACCAAAGAATTTTTTTTATTACATAATGAATTTATTAGCAAATTCCATTTAAAGTGTTCGTCAATAATTAAACCGAGGTATTCGTACCGAAGTACATTCACAATTATTTATAATGCAAAGGTCAAAGGTGTGCGCAATTATGTTCAGTTTTTGCCATTGATTTTGAGTGACCATTTTAACAGTTCGTTGAAATCAATTTGTGGTCCATAGGAAGCTTCGTTCAAGCTATCGTGAGACATTACTGAAGCTGCGCCATCTGCAAATACAAAGTGAAGACAATGACAAAAAAGTCTAGAGATTATAGAGACATAAACAATATAGAGGTAAGGTCCCAAGATTGAGCCTTGTGCTACACCATTATTTTCTATGTTTTCCGTTGACTCTTACCACACACAAACTCGTTCCTGCGAGTAATTAGTAAAGATCCTCTAATTTTTATGACTTCTAGAATTCCTAAAAGTGATTTATGTTTAATAGTATCGAAAGCCTTTGAATACTCAATAAACATGACCGGTATATTTTTCTTCTCATTTAACTCACGTGATTGGAAAAATTTTCTAACCGTTGATCAGTGATTTTTTTTTTTGTTATCCATATTGCTGTTGGTCAATTAACTTAAATTTGTTTAAATAAATTGCAATGATGTATTTTAACGTAAAATTATCTAAAGCAGGTAAAATGGAAGTCGATTTGTAATTAGAAATATTTTAAAAATCTCCGCCCTTGCGGATCGGTCTTATAGTACTACATTTTAGATCAGAGGTTCCTAAACTTTTTTGTGTCGTAGACCCCTTGCCATGTTTTTCGGTTTTTGGTGGACCCACTACTTACCTGATATTGATTTTTTGTAAATTTCTAATTGTAGTGAAGTTTAGTGTTAAAAACTTAAACCACAAAGCGAATGCCTACATCCTACAACTTACACAATCTTATAAAAATATATAATACATTTTTTACTTCATAGGTACTTTTATAAATAATGTATATGTCTTTATATTATAAGATTATAATGTAAGTAAATAGGTACTATCAGTGTATGTTGAGATCCACTATCGTGGACCCCATTTTCATTTCATGGACCTTGCAGGTTATCATAGACCCCTGGGGGTCGATATAGACCACTTTGGGAATCACCGTTTTAGATCCTTTGGTGGTTTTTAAAATACTGTTTATCATGTGAGTAATGACAGAATACAGTAACTTAATATCTAATTTCAAATCGCACATGCTAATATTATCAATTCCAGGTGAAGTGGATGTTTTCATACCGTTTACAATTTGTTTAATGTCGTCTTGCGTGGCTAATGGTAAGGTCGAGCTATGCTCTCTGCGTTATTGTCTGCGCACCGACGTTTAAATATGGTTTCCATTCTTATTAAATATCAGTTTTATTCCGAGCTTGATGAAATGTTGCGCACTCGATCTTCAGAACAAGAGAGAGGTCACTTTCTCTACATGAGATTTCGGAAAAAACCACCCCCATCCCCCTTTCCTACCTCTTAAAGCAGACTTTTTGCACTTGATGAAATTTGACGTTCAAAATGAGAGGAAAATAATTGTGTGCATCTGATTTCGAAAAAAAAACTATCCTCACCTCCCTAAGTTTATTGTGTCCACGCGCAAATAATTCAATCGTGTCGTATCTAGAACCATCTAGATTCTAGAGGTTCGCATAATCTATCCCGACTACACGCACTAAACGCGATACGTGTCACCACTTGAACTGTAGTGTATTATTATAATTAGTATGTGTTACACCCGGTGAAAGGTCTCCTCCCGACCACGGCCGCACTCGCACACCGGACCGTCTACTGAATTCAACTTGAACAGATGGCGATGTAACTTGTAAAAGTGTAATGATATAACACGACGAATTCCACTAAAAAATTAATCATTTGAATGTCAGCTGCGACAGTAAACACCAATTGTAATAGGACAAAAAGAGTTAATTTCGCATAACGCATAAATATAATGATCTCTCTCTCTCTCTCGCTGATTAAATCAAAAGAGATAAGGAGGAAGGGAAGGTGTATTGAGTAATAATACCATTATTCTACCAACGCACTAAACGACATGCCGACCCGAAGAACGTAATTATTACAGACAACCGGTGAATTGTACGATTAGAACACATTCTTATTGTGAAGTTGTAATTATTCAGAACAGATGTTTTAAATATTAATTAAATATATTAATTAGAAAGATATACATATAAAATCAATTTTATCGAAAAATATACTGTTGTTGCGCCACCGGGTTTCGAATCTGGATCTCTTTCCTAACCGGGGAAGGTGCATTATCCATTACAACTTCACAATAAGAATGTGTTCTAATAATAATAAAATTGTATCAATGTGTCCAAAATTTAATAAAAAATGAATTGATAATTCTGGCGTCCGCTATCAGTTTACTCAAAGGTATATGAGATTCTGTAAAAATAAAGTAGACGGCTCTTTCAAATAATGGAACGATTAAATGTGTTAATATCAAAAAGGTAACATATAGGTTCGAAAATTGTCGCTAAAAATATTGTCGCCGTAGCATAGTTGGATAATGCACTTTCCCCGGTCAGGAAAGAGATCCAGGTTCGAATCCCGGCGGCGCAACAACAGTATATTTTTCGATAAAATTGATTTTATATGTATATCTTTCTAATTAATATATTTAGAATTGTACGATATTTGCAGCGCTGTGTGTAGTCGGGAGTCGGATTCGTTGATTTCTGGTATTTTAAGCGGAGTAGAAATCATAGAGTATTTATCCATACCTGTATTATACTCTTACTATAACCTCATCGGTAGCACTGCAGACGAAGATTTTGATGAAGAGGTATTTAGAAGCAAGGCCCGGCTCGCTAGACACGTCCATCATTCAACAGCGACTAGTTTATGTGAAGCTGATATTTTGTTTATTATTCAATCTGTAATGCCTACACGAATATTACTAAATCCTGTCGGCGGAGCGTGGAGCCAAAACTGATCATATTATTATTATTATTATTGTTGTTGTCCTTTTAAATAATGATTATTCATAATTCTCAGTATTAAGTAACACGCATTGTTTACGTAACGCAGCCGGCAATCATTGTAGGGGGGGTTTACGGCGACGGTAATTACGAGTTCGGTGTGTAAACAAACCGCCGGGTTCGAATCTTTTTTAGTTTGGTACTTTTTACATTAACCTTTACCATGCCGTGATATGAAATACCCGAGCGCAGCCACGCTGTCAACTCGTGTTACCATAAATGACAGAAAAAATGTTTTTATTAGCTTAAATGGCATGAATTTACTCATTTATTTAGAGCGTTCATTAAATCTTATACAATGTGTTCTTCTTTCTTATCTCACTTCATTTAATTAGTGAGAAAGAGACAATTGTACAATTGTCTCTTATATAAGTACTTATATGTTTGTTGTTCTTTAAATAACAGTTAGAAAAAATGTTTTTATTATTATTTAGAGCGTTCATTAAGTCCTATACAATGTGTTCTTCCTTCTTATCTCTCTTCATTTAATTAGTGAGAAAGAGACAATTGTACTTATATGTTTGTTGTTCTTTAAATAGCAGTTAGAAAAAATGTTTTTATTAGCTTAAATGGCATGAATTTACTCATTTATTTAGAGCGTTCATTATGTCCTATACAATGTGTTCTTCCTTCTTATCTCTCTTCATTTTATTAGTGAGAAAGAGACAATTGTACTTATATGTTTGTTGTTCTTTAAATAACAGTTAGAAAAAATGTTTTTATTATTATTTAGAGCGTTCATTAAGTCCTATACAATGTGTTCTTCCTTCTTATCTCTCTTCATTTAATTAGTGAGAAAGAGACAATTGTACTTATATGTTTGTTGTTCTTTTAACTGTGAAAATAGTGTGTGTTCTCTGTCTTTCATATCACAAATTGTATATTTACCAACGTATTAATTTTACAACGGATTGAATGAAAAACCTAATTGTTTTTGAACGATTCCCTTTTCATAATTGTTTTTTTTACTAGTCATTCCTAAGCGCTAATATTTTCTTTAAGATTATCTAAAATATGAATTTTTTGTTGCATGTAAATACATGCAACATAAAAATCGGTAAATACCGAAATATTACTGGTTTAATTATGATGGTAGACCTGTGTTACTGCATGATTTGGGGAGGGTTAAAGAGAACACATTATTATTGTGAAGTTGCAGTTTTTCAGAACATAGTTCTGTGCTATTTTAATACAAATTAAATGAATCAATTAGAAAGATGTACAGGAAAATTCAATTTATCGAAAAAATATTTTTTGCTATTTTTATCTTATCTAATTGATTTTTATGTCTTTCTAATTGATGCATTGAATATACGTTTTAAATGTATGTATTCTAACAATAATCCTATTTTTTTTTCAAATTTGATACTAATATTTGTTTTATTCACCAGGCGATGTAAAATGCTCCTCCCTGTTCAGTGGTTTGGATCAGCCCCATACTAAGTACGTTCGTTTTCAAAGCTTATAGACCCAGGTTATCGGTTATTAGAATCTGAATATTCATAAATAACTCATCTATGTATGTTTTGGAGTGAAATAACATGAAATAATAGTATCATCCTAAAACCCAGCGCCGTAGCTATGCCAATGCGGTGCATTGGGGCCCACATTAGATAGGGGGCCAAAAATTTTGCGCCCTACAATCTCCGATCCATTTGAAAGAGATATGTTTACGAGTATCGATATATTTCCTACCGTTAATAGTTTTACATAGCTAAAAATGGAATTACTACATTTAAAAAATCGTTTCTGATGTATATCTATTACGAAACACGTGAAAATATTATCGGTGTACCTATACAGCAGCCAAGCCCCGCTACTATCGGATTAGGGACCAGACCATCGCTGTAGAGTGAAAATCGCTTTAAAGCAAAGCAACTATTTTCAAATGCATGTGTATATTATATGAGAAAAAAGACTATTTTTTTCTTAGTATTTAATGGATTAGAGTGCCACACGATTCTCGCCTCATACACATTCATACATCCTCTCATACAAGCTCACCGATTGTTGAGGCTTCTAACAGAACCATTCTCCAGTATCTGGTTTACCTGGTCGTGCCAAGTCTTCCGCGGACGTCCTCTATTTCTAGTGCCATCAACACTTGCGTCATATATATTTTTTATCATTCTCTCCTCATTCATCCGTTCCATATGACCAAACCACCTGAGTGATCCTTTTTTAATCTTACTCACTATACTAACATCAGCTTTACATTCTTTACATATTTCTTCATTCTTTACTCTCTTATAAATAGATTTTCCACATATACGCCTAAGTGATCTCATTTCCACTGCATTCAGTATACTTTCGTTTCTCTGCTGACAGCTCCAGGCCTCACTTCCATATCTCAGTGTCGGTACCAAGACTCCATTGTGCACAGCTAGTCTTGCCTCGGTTGACAAATTCCCGTTAGATATAATTCCATTCAAAGCGCCGTTTACTTTATTCCCTGCAGTCACCTTCCTTTCGATATCATTCTCAGTCTTTCCGTTTCTATCCAACATTCTTCCCAAATATACAAACTCATCTACTTGTTCCAAACATTCATTACCTACAAGTATTTAGCGCGGTGTCTCGCTTTCCTCCTGCTCGAATACCATCACTTTCGACTTGTTAACCATTCATAATAAGATATAGATGTCTCACAGAGACGAAGTTATTTTTTTTATATGGGAAGTATGAATGTCGTAAGCCCTGTAATGCCCAAGACTTTCATAATAATGTCGTTTTTCTTCCATACATCGTACATTCTACTCACTAGATTCTGTAGTTCTTGTTCATTATTCACCATTAGTACTGCATCATCGGCGGCATTATTAGGAAAAACTTCCATAAATATATCTTCCAACTAAATCTGTCATTCTTAATTCAAAATGATTGTCGTTTCAATATCGATGTGTTATTTAATTTTGACACTAATATTTTAAATTAAACTAAATTAGAACGATTTTAAAGCGAGTTTAATATTTTAAACATCAAATCAATATTTTGTTTTATCCTCTTTGGAACGGATTACACTCTGAATACGACTCGGCATTGTACTTCCCAAATACCATATCATTTATTAAATTATGTATTAGGGTCTAATTTTTACATTTACGCCACTGCTGAAACCTTAACTTTTTAGGCACCTAATGTATTTTAATACTATTTGTAATTCCTCGAATAATTCCCGACGTTGCGCGGCCGGTAACCGCCCTCATAAATCTCCAAATACCACTCCACTTTTATTCCTATCAAATTGTATGTTCAATATTGCCCCGACCTCGATTAAGCGCTCGGCATCGTTTTATACAAAGCCATCGGTCATAATAGCTGTCGCCAGACGTGTTTAGATTATTTTTTTACAATCTGGCACTTCCTTCTCTCTTCTGTGGGTCAATATTTGATAACTTAAAATTTTATACTAATTGAAAATCGAATTAATGGACTGTGCTGAAGGAGGTTTGCACTCACCACAATCCAGTTCTTCTGGCACCTCCAAGGTGGACTGTAAATTTATATTTATCACTATCTTCGTTCAGGGGTTCGACGTCTCAATTTAATACTATACTTCGATTCATTAATTACCGTACCGGTTCGAGGTCGCCGTTCGACTAGCGGAGGCGTGCCGGGTGAGGAGAGGAGGGGATAGGAAGGCACAGTACACTACCTTCGTTCAAGAATAAATATATGTCCCAAACAGACTGACTATTTTAAATGAAACGATTATAAAATAGACAAATAATAAAATTATATTTAGTTTACTTAATTAGAAGAGTTAAAACCATTCGTGTCTTCATCTTGCTATATACAGCCTTCAGGGTTAGATAAGCAACGCGTCAATATCAAACAAAGCCTCCTTGCTGAGCAGTGAGTGGCCTTGCATCGGTTCCATTTCCATAATATAAAAACACCTCACTCTGCTGCCGAGTTCATGAACGAGGTACGTGGTCGGGGAGGGTGATTAGTGACGTCACGCTTTAGGAGTTCGCGGACAACGTTCAAACTAATTTTGGCTGAGCGATTAAGATAATTAAAGATTAAACCGATCGCTCTATATGGATGTGAAGCTGGGTCGCTCACTTTACAGCACTTTATAAAGCAGTTTGCAATTCTTCAAAAATAAAGTCTCGCGCAAGACATTTACGGCCCAATACATATAACCTAACCTAACCTAACCCTAACGGATAATGGCAGCGGTAGGCTGCCAATACCTTAAGCACGGGCCTCAGAACTATTCGCGGTAATCCGGAGAAGGGGTGGATTTTTTATCAATACGCAATAATTATTAAACAAATATCAGATATCTCATAGAGACAAAGCTATTTTTTTATTATATTTAATGGAAAATATATGGAAGTATGGGGTATTTACAGAGCTTACGACCAAAATCAGATTCTCATAGTGATGACATAAAAAATGTTTAAAAAAAGGAAAAATTAATTATCAAATTTGGTCCATAGATGGCGATGGTGTAGTGGTACTCGAAGCGATTCTACATACTAACATATATACAACTTTCAAAAATTTGAGTAATGTCGATTTTGAGAAGTGAGAATTGATGAACGTTATATACGTTATATAAAGTGATCCACTTAAGCCGGCCGAAGACAGGTCGTAAGCCCCGTAATTACACCATACTTCCATATATTTTCCATTAAATATAATAAAAAATGGTTTTGTCTATATGAGATATGTGATATTTGTTTAATAACAGTGCCTTTGTAGGTAAAAATCCAGTAATTGTGTGCTCTTGGACATATTCAAATATTGCTAATAATTATTAAATGTGAGCAAACGAAAGAACACAGAACAATGCACACAAAATCTATTTAAGAGTCTATTAATTTATTAAGAGTTTAGAAAAGTTAATATTTGATTTATTCTAGTCTCGCTTCAGTATTCAGAATCTAGAATCAGGAATCGAACTTCCAGTTTGACAATAAATTAGGTTTGCTTGTCTTTGTCTTCCGAGCGACGCTCTCGTGTCGAGACATGTTTATTTGTCTCTGGATAGAAACAAATATGTATAAATAAATTAATGAACGATCTCAAGTAGACAAGGTTTAAGAGTGCGGGCCCGCTGCACGTATTTTAGTATGATTTTGATAGATATATAACCCGAACCACTTCACGCGTCCTACATAATATTATGTCACCTACTCAATTATTTTTTCTCCAATTTATGATATGTAAAAACAATAAAATAATATATTCTTAAGTTTAGTAGTATTTATTTTAGTTTAAATATTTAAGGATTACGCTAGAATAAGGCGGCACTGTACATAAAGTGTCGCGCCTAATTAATTTGAAATACTTAACTTCCAGTAAATTGTTTAGAGGGTTTTTTATCAGTAATTTTTTACCCTTCCAATTCATGTATTAATATAAAACACATATGATGTTTATAATAATAAGGTAGTTAGTAAAAGTGTCAAAGTGATTAGCGCTGATGCACTTGTAGTAGTAGATTAGGCGGTCTAGCCGCATGTAGAGTACTCAGAGTATCGTAGAGACTCTAAGGAATTGGAAAAAAAAAAAAAACAATTATTTTTTATAGATAGAATATTATTATATTACAAATACATTTCAAAATATGTTCAGTATTCTGAATAATACTCGTATTTGTACAAAAGTGTTGTATATATTATTATTCACAAAAAAATGTTTATACAAATCTAACTATTATTATTTCCGCTCGATTTTACCCAGAAGGTATTTTCTCGCTTAAAAGTGGTCCAAATTTTATTTAAAATGAGATTAGCGAAAGAGTGAGAGAGAGTTGACGAATGAATGACTTAGATTTGGCGGTTTAGGCGGTGCAAAATATAATACACAACGAATGACAGCCGCGAGTTTTGGGACAAAAGTACCATTCGTGTGTAAGCATCCTTAAAGAAAACAAATAGATTGTACCAATATGTTTCCACTCATTGTAGTTTTATTTGACTGCGTCAATAGAATTCCTTGACGAATTAGGACGTTACTTTATTCAACTTGTTTGGTTAGCTATATTTGATTAGCTCAGTAGGTCCATAGTAAGACCGGTAGAATTGCGGACGCAATGGGCCCATCTTTAGACATTGTGCCTCCTTTATACATCACGAAATAATTAACAAAGAATATTGAATTTGTGTAAGCTTAAGACCAAAGGCGATTTTATTATTATATTATTAGCATACTCATCTACTTGTATTAACCACTATCACGAAAAACAATTAAACAAATGTCAGAGAATATTAACCTCTCAATTGGGGCTTGCATTACCGGTTTACCGGTAAATCGGTAAATCAACCAAAACGCACCATAGGTTGGAAATTTACCAATAATTACCGGAAATTATTTCACTGTTATTCAGAGAGAAATGTCATATTGGGAAAACAAGAAAAATCGAGGTAAATATTGGAACATTGCATTTCAAAATGTGATGACTTAAGTATTGAATCATTACAAGCGTTTTCACCTGCGGGACAAATGTGGACAAAATTCAGGTCAAGTCTTAAATATGAATGTATTGATATAATTTATTTCATGAGAGCATACTTTAATTCTGAAAAATTATTATTACCTAAAAATTAATATTTTTTTAATAAATTCATACACCTAATATATGTTTTACATACATCAATAAGATAATGGATAAACTAATAAGTTAATAATATGAACTCCTCACCAAATATTATACAGTCGTAATTCAAATTAACCAAGCTCGATGTGGCGTACACATAAGTGATTATCTGATCTCTCATTACCATATCACAGTAAAAACAAAAAGGACATCATATACGTATGTATTTATATGACATTTTTCACCTGAAGCGTATTTGAAATTATTTAGGTTTTAATCTAGGATACCGTAAACCGGTAATGAAAGAATTATTTACCGTTTGCCGGTAATTACAATTTGATGGTAAATTGCAAGCCCTACTCCCAATATAGCGCAGGATATAATAAAGGTATGATTAATACGTATTAAAAAAATATATTTTCTTGTAAATATTGAATTTATTATTTACCTACTTCATCCCATTTTTGGGTTATAATATTTATTGCACGCTTGACAGACGTTAAGGCATTTCAAAATAGTGCGTAAGTTTCACTTCCCAGAAATTAAAAAATACGTCACCAGTTTCACGTTTGATCGCACGGCGGACGCCCAGTTCGGCTCTGTATGGACGCATCGGTTTTGTGCTAGTGCGGCGACAAAAAAATAATAATGTCCCACTCTGACGTTTGGCTTAATTGTTTCGTATTTTATTAATTTTTTAAGGTCATTTGTTACGTTTAATTCATTATTTTAATGATTATTTACACTGCGCTGTCATTTTTTTAACCTTTCGTTATTTTACTTTTTTTATTAATTATATTCAACATCATATTTTCGTCTATGCGTTGGCAATACATATGTACAAGTTAATATATATATATATATATATAATAGGTTTTATATACTTTAGCAATATTTGAATATGTCCAAGAATACACAATTACTGGATTTTCACCTACACATGCGCCGTTATAAAACAAATAATAGATATCTCATAAAAACGAAGCTATTTTTTTATTATTAATCTTATTAACCTCCTTATTTACCTCCATATCTATCAAATTCTTTGATTGGGTGGAATGGTGAACGTTACATATTGTTCGAGACTCACTGTTCTAGTTATTGAATTGAATATTTTAAATGTAATATTCTTTTCATTACATTTGTTAGCGTTAACTGGTAATTACATTAATATCTAGGTATTTTAAAATTAATTAGTATGTACCAGTATACCGATCGTGTAAGGTGACAGAACGAGAAAATATGTTGTCCCACGAATATTTAATAAAATCAATAAAGATTTATTAAATATCATAAAAAATAAAGAGAGAAAAGGAAAGAACACATTCTCATCTAATTATTTGTTTAATTTAAAAAATAATAATTGTTGATAAAAAAAAAACTATTTAATACGCAATCGTTACCGTAAAACTGTTGTGCAGTTTGGAAAATATTTAAAATAATAATGTATATGTAGGTGTGTAATAAAAATTATTACTTTTTCTTTAATCAGTGAGCAAATCCACCCGCAGGTGGAACATATGTCGCGAAAATTATTTAAGACTATTTATATAAGATTTAGTATATTAATTAGAAAGATATACATATAAAATCAATTTTATCGAAAAATATTGTTGTTGCGCCACCGGGATTCGAACCTGGATCTCTTTCCTAACCGGGGAAGGTGCTTTATCCAACTAAGCTACAGCGACAATATTTTTAGCGACAATTTTCGACCCTATATGTTACCTTTTTGATATTAATACATTTAATCGTTCCATCATTTGACAGAGCCATCTACCTTATTTTTAGAGAATCTCAAATACCTTTGAGTAAACTGATAGCAGACGCCAGAATTATCAATTCATTTTTATTAAATTTTTGGACACATTGATACAACTTTATTATTTAGGAGAACACATTTTTATTGTGAAGTTGTAATTATTCAGAACATGTTCTGAATAATTACAACTTCACAATAAGAATGTGTTCTCCTAAGAAATATTACTGTTTTTAAATTCGAATTTTTGATATTAGAAGTACACTTTAAAAGCTGAATAAATTCATAGAAAATTGACACTTTAAGTTACATACTGAATGACATCATCGAATATGACGCTAATAGTAATGGCGGTAAGGCGTCCGAACTGTCAGTAGCCCGCGATATAGTCAGCCCCTTCCAGCATCCATCAGATATTAGTATTGAATTGACATATCTAAAATGCTCCGTCGTTTTAACTTAACATACGGAGTTTTTAATTTATGTTTAAAATATAGACCGGACACCGGACAGCCTTCTAAAGTACTGACTGTCGCACACATTACGGACGGGTGGAAAGGTTCAAGGGTAAGAGTCAAGGGCATGTCAGCATATCGGGCAAGGTCGGTGGTGAGTATAAAATACTTATTATATTATATTTCGCCCATTATTAACTATCACATAGAACCGAGCCATTTTGCAAGTCAACCGGCATTCCTTGATGGTGTATATGATATATAATATATTATCGTTATTCATATACCTACACATATAATACATAAACGCGATGGATACTAAGTTAAGTTTACAAACTGTACAGCAAAAGGCAGATACACCAAAATAAAAATGTAATGTATTTATTTCTCTTACAATATCACAAAACCCTACGTCATTAACTTGTGCATTTAAAAGCATCGTACGGGATCATTTTTTAAATAATAAAATACGTATAGCCTTCTATGTCATTTAAATAACACATACGCATATATTACACTAAAATAAATTTAATTAATGGGAAGGTACGAACGTAAAATAATAAATAATTCAGGTAGGTACTTACGGGTTCAAAATACTTCGGTTTAGGAGCCATATTGAAGAGTCCCCGGTCTCCGTACCGCTTTCCGCTCTTCCGGCGAGATTTTCAGATGATTATTAATGTTTTTTATTCATTTATTGCGCAAAGGTTAGAGTTAATAATAAGTACACTTTTAGAGAAAATCTTCTATTTTGGCTTAATAGCCGAAAATGTATTAGGTATCAACTCCGGACGACAAAAAGAAAAACTTTGAAAATTTATTTTTAAGTTTGAAATTTAATTCGACGTAAAAAGAAAAAGTTATTACACAGTCAAAACTAATATTAACTATCGTAGATATTAATCAGGCACAAATGAAAGGAAAAAGCTCCGTCAAACTTTGCAAAGCTCTCGCGGCGGAGTAGTTGATGACTGATGACTAACCGACTTGACAACTTGACGCGAAAAACAATACTGCAACCGGCGCGAAGCTGCGATGTGCGAAGACTGACGTTCTAATGTGTCTTCTCCACCTATACTGCATCGCAGGCCTGTCCAAGATACAATTTTGTCCGGCCCGCCTGTACGCTCGGACCTGCTACAGTGGCCGATTTACTACCGGCTCTAGGAAAAAACTAAAAATGATCGCCGATGATTTATTTAATATAAACCACGTGACCCGTTAAAGAAATGTTTTATCTCCGTCAATTGTCACATTCGCATGAAGAAATTCATATTGAACTTTTTTTTTTATCGCGAACGATTGGCTCTATTAAAGGGCCAAATGAAATTCTATAAATGCTAAGGGTGGCCCAAAAAAAGGGAGAACATCTCGTAACACGCGAGTTATTTCAAAACATAATATAATTGATTATAATTCATAATGTAATATTTTTTTGGCACAATATTTAGCTAATCAAAACACCCCATATTGTATAATCTACTGGGTTTAAATCTGGGCTGTTCGGTGGCCACATGCCTGGCTCGATGAAATTAACATTCTCACGATGGAGAAAGTTGATTGTATTTCTGGCTGTGTGAGATGGAGCTACGTCCTGCTGTAATGACAAGTTTATACTCCGGGCTTTCTTTTGAAACTCATTGATCATTTTGCTAGTACCCCAACATTTTTCAATTCGCAAATTTTTGATCAGAATACGGTCTTCTGCAGTGATTTTTGTCATTCTGGGCAACAATTTGAAAAAAAAACAAATATAAACAATGGGAAAATTAATAATCAAAGATGGCGACCGAAAATTGACGAAATAAAACGTAACATAGGTAAATTAGTCAACTCTTTAAGCTATTGTCGATATAGTTAAACTAATTTTTACATGTACAAATTACAGAATTACAAATTCACAGTGGCGCTTGTGACCGGCAGAACCGCAAGTTTAATATATATAGATAAGTTTCTGTTATAGTAGTAATTAATACCGGAAAAGCATTGTCTGCTATAATATACTTAGTGTATTACTAGTATAGCAGACAGAGTAACGAATGAAGTTTTATTTTACTACCAAGATACTCAGCAACAATGTTTACTCTTTATAAACATTGTTATTGTTATTATTATTAATTAATTGTAGTATAAAGGTGCCGTCCGAAGGCGTGTCCCGGTGATCTTTCAAATATGCTATTTCTAAATCAAACTACTTTAATTTTGCTTGCGCTTTGCTCTTGAGGCGCCAACTGGCGATCTCCAAAAACTCGGGAGTTTCAAAAAGACTAAAAAATATCCCAACTATGTGATTTTTTTAATCCTTTAAGAAAGTTATTTTCAAAATTATATCATTTCTCCGTTTATAGAATGTCGTCAAAGAAATAAAACTTGACTGTATATTGTATTTATATTTTATGAGTTGTTATTATTTAGGTAACTTGTCATGTAATGAAAACGATATTCTTAATATAATACAGTGATATAATACCTATATTCATTTGCTAATTGAATGTCTTGAAAAATACCTTTGTTGGTGTAGATTTAATTAAGTTTATTATTAAAATTACTATATCTTACAATTATTTTGCGCCTGAGGCTTCGGATAATTAAATCTTTCCAATTTTGCAAGAAATAGTTCGACAACACACTCGTTTCCTACTGTAGCCGCATAGAGTCTACACTACTATTAGAAGCGCTTAGTAGCTTTAGCTAAAAGTATATATTTATTGTATGAATGGCCATTTTTTTAACGAGTCCATCTTAAGTTGGACATCCCTGCTGAATTATTACGTTCACATCCAGGATCCCAACAGAGGTAATTATATATTTGATTTAACGGAGGCAATGCGCAACAAAAGATTAACAATCGCCGTGCGGTTTACAGTAAAGGCGTGCTATGCTGAGAAATGTGCTCACATTACACGGCAGAGGACTTTGCTGCTAGAGCCATTCAGACGGAGACTTTTCCTACCGCTGCAACAGACAAACGTTGGTTTTCTCGTTCGCTCCGATTGCAACGCCTTCAACAAAATTATTATCTCTTTCATCATAGTCACAGTGGGGGCAAAGAAGGTGTAACACAATTGTAATTGTGGTTTAAAGATGTACGCGGAAAAATATCACTTTTAGACATCTCACTTTTAATAAATTCAATACCTATTTCGATACAATTGTAAATCGGCGAAAATTGATTGCTCTTTGTTAGCACACTATTGGAAGAGGTAACAGAGCTAGCCGATTTGAAATTGCCGCCATTTTTCTGTGGGTGCTTTTTGTACGTTGAAACTTGACAGCTGTCATGTTGAAGGGATGCCATTGCAAAATGGAGCGGTACACGGTTCAGCAACGATTACTTATGTGAAAGTTATTCTACATTTTACCGCTTAAAGTGGAAGCTCAAACCTCTAACGCGTCGCAAAAGTTTTATTGTGCATTTAAAATTATTCATCCGTCTACGTCAAGTGTTGAACATTAGCTTGACTATAATATTACGCTCGGCTTCCAATTTGTCGTTCAGGACGGTAGAAGACCAATTATTAACACTTTGACTATAATTCTAAAACTACAACGTGAAAATCTGTCTGTAGGGTTTCATGCAGTAGGTATATTTCGTAAGAACAAAGAGATGATTTGTGCGATGTTGCAAGTAGAGAGAAAAGTGTCAGTTTGTAAATAATAAGCGATAAATAAATCCGGTGAATGAAAATGCTAGGTACCTGTTCAGGCCAAAATCATCTGAGGAGCACACCTGATTGCAGATGAAAATGTAATTTTCAATCTTTTATAGTCTTGACATGTGCGCATAGATAAATTACTCATTTTAGTGAAAACCGGACTAAAATCTGGCCAATATTATTAATCCAAAAAAGTTGAAAAAATGTTCGAGAATATACTAAAAAAGGCGCACACGTGTGCATTTATGAACAGCGCAAAATATTATTGCAGGGTCGTCAAATAATTTTCACGATACAATACATTATTTAGAGCACAATTATTTTTAAAATAAAAATCTATTATTAGGAGAACACATTCATATAGTGAAGTTGTTATTATTCAGAACAGACGGTCTGAGATATTTTAAATATGAATTAAATATATTAATTAGAAAGATATACATATAAAATCAATTTTATCGAAAAAGATTGTTGTTGCGCCACCGGGATTCGAATTTGGATCTCTTTCCAAACCGGGGAAGGTGCATTTTCCAACTATGCTACAGCGACGATATTTTTAGCGACAAATTTTCGAACCTACATGTTACCTTTTTTGTATTAATACATTTAATGGTTCCATTATTTGTATCAATGTGACCAAAATTTAATATTACTATATATTATTAATTTACTCAAAGGTATTTGAGATTCCGTAAAAATAATGTAGATGGCTCTTTCAAATAATGGAACGATTAAATGTATTAATATTTAAAAGGGTATCCCAATCCGTTCCAGATCTCCACACATTTTGCAACAAAATTTTTGATCTTGCAGTCAATGGCGAAAGAAATCCCGGTGGATCGAATATTGTCATTATTACTTGTAACATTTTCCTTTTTGTAGGCCGTCGTTTCCCAGTAATAATGTCCTCTTTTACTTTCTTGAAGCTGAGATCGAATGATAATGTGTCTTGAGTTCGGGTCCCATTGCAGTCCCGATGTCCTTTGACCACGTTCTGAGACCTGGCGGTGATTGGTGTGTGATATTGGATGCCCAACTAGTTATCTTGAACCCACCCTGGCGATGTGCGCGTGTCACTTGAACTATTAGTTGTTTGGCTTCTTCTACCGACTCCGCGCTATCGAGATAATCGTCCATACAATGTCTCGTGTTGATAGCTTCGACGGGCTTCGGGTGTTGAGGCAAATTTTCATTTTTTACGAATTGTGCGGTGCGTGGTGAGGACTCGGCCCCGAACATCATGGAGCGCATTGCGTAAAGCGGCTCGTGAAAATATTACTACGTCCAAAAGTGATAAAAAATAGTCATTGTATCTTAAACTGCCCTAATTTGTAAGTTGTGCGATGTATTTTGTTCCGGTCTTCTTACATATCAATTATTTTATCATATCTACGTGATTGGCAAGTAAAAAGTATGAGTAATGAATTTGGGACCGGGACTATTTTGGCAGGATTTTCGCCCGGTTTTCGCTAAAATGCGTGATTTATTAATCCGCACATGTCGAGACTATAAAATATTTAAAATTACATTTTCACCTGCCGCCAGGTGTGCTCCTCGGGTGGTTTTGGCTTGAACAACCCCCCAGACAGCAAACCCCGCCTCCTTCGTGATTTACCACGCTGCGATCTATTGTATTACAGACAAGTGACAATGACAACTTACTGGAAGCAACTAATGCTAATAAAACAATCAAAAAATTAATATTTTGAGAGATTACTCTTCCGACACCGCGACTTTAAACACGTATTTAGTAGCCGTTATGAAAAATGTGGAACATATAAAAAAAAAATATATATTAATTTTCGAAAATAATTCCCGGTTAATCCGCACCCCGGTTGAGCCGATCCCGGATAATCGGGAGTCTACTGTATACGCAAAAATATTAACCATCATTTTTATTTGTTAATCAATTAATTGATATGTAAAAGACCGGAACTAAATATATTGCACAGTTTACAAATGAGAGCAGTTTAAGATGCAATTACTATTTTTTATCAATTTTTTAACATAATAATATTTTCACAGGCCTCTTTCAAGTGACGAACCTGCGCACGCGCGCCCCGCTCCAGCGAATGGACCAATAAGAAGCCACGTTTAACAGCATATAAGATAAATGCACTCACCGATGAGGTAATTTCTTTTACAAATAAAGCATTAAATAATTAATTAAAAAATTAGCGTAGTCAGGTATAATAAAATGGCCAGTCGAAATATTGAGGAAATGACTTACTGGTATAAAATAAAATAAGTTATGTATGGAGTCGTGTCTATTTGAGTAATAATTTAAGATATTTTGCCATAAAAACCAAGTATCGAATATAAAATAGATTTGTAAGGATCTTTTTTATTAAATACGAATTAAATATATTAATTAGAAAGATATACATATAAAAACAATTTTATCGAAAAATATTGTTGCTGGATCTCTTTCCTAACCGGGGAAGGTGCATTATCCAACTATGCTACAGCGACAATATTTTTAGCGACAATTTTCGAACCTTTTTGATATTAATACATTTAATCGTTCCATTATTTGAAAGAGACGTCTACCTTATTTTTACAGAATCTCAAATACCTTTGAGTAAACTGACAGCAGACGCCAGAATTATCAATTCATTTTTATTAAGTTTTGGACACATTGATACAACTCTATTATATGTCTATTTTTAATCGTACTATATATGTGGCACTACCAGAAGATTGCGGGAAACCAGCACTTGCTGGAAGATCATTTCGGTTACCACAAATATTTCTCTATTATGATTACAAATTAGATTAATAAAATAAATGTAAAAATGAGGCGTCTAGAGGGCTACGCCCCTATTACAATCTTCGCCATCTTCTTCGTCTATTCGTCCACCGTGCCTTGTAACAACTGCTGTTCAGCCGAGTTCCCGGCACCACAGGAAGACATATTAAACAATATACCTATTGTGCAATATGTGCAATCATATTTGGATAAGGCCAGAATTAGCATTGCATTTGTAATATTTCACTTGTATGTACTTACTTCTTATTTGAAGTAATCGTGGCCCGTTGTCTCTTGTCTCTTGTCTCTGTAAAATGTTAATGATTATTTAAATGTAATATTTATAACCAGACGGGACATGCGATAAACAGATTCTAAAAAAATTAAGTTAAATTATTAAGAGAACACATTCTTATTGCGAAGTTGTAATTATACAGAACAGACGGTCTGCGATATTTAAAATGTGCAACTATGCTACAGCGACAATACTTTTAGCGACAATTTTCGAACCTTTTTGATATTTTTGATAATATTGATTTTATATGTATATCTTTCTAATTAATATATTTAAATTAAATTAATTAAAATAAGTATCCTTTCAAAAATATCACAATCTTTTTTCACATGACAATAAAGCAATAATATAAGAGATGATTTTTCTTTAAAAATGCATCCAGCAGCCCACTTTGGCTTTTGCATTTAGTACCAGGGGCGTGCATAACTATGATGTTTGCGAAAAAATGTAAATTAAATATTTATTTGGCATATTGTGCATTAAGTATGTAGATCTATACCAAAATAATTCAATTAATTAATTAACGTGTTAACTAGAACCGTACAATTACGTGCAGAATTCGCACCGCGCGATGTTCTGAACACGTCTTCGCTTGAACAGACTATATTGTGTGTTTATACGTAGTATTATTTTATATTTTAACTCCTTTAGTAAGCAACTTGACAAAATTCCCGAGAATACTTGTAATAATACACATTCACACAGGTATACTTACACAAAACCATGCTTCTGTAAGAATGAACATCTAATGATAATACCCATCGATATTAGCAGCATAATCTTAGTTCATGTCTAATGCACGCCACTGTTTAGTGCATGCCTATGTTAAACGAATTCATTTATCATATATGTATATAACATAATTACACAATACATTTGTCGGATTTTAACAATTCCACACGTCAGATTTCATCTAACGTCAGAAAATATGTAAATAATCCGACGGGAATGAAACACGTGAAAGAATTAGTGGCACACCTACGCCAATGCAGTTCATCGGGGGCCACGTTAGAAGGGGCTCAAAAAGTCCGTGCAATGCGTTTCAAATCGATAGTTTTCCCAGCGCTAATATGGACTATTATTTTTTTAAATCCACTAAGAAATAGATTTTTAAAATCGTTTCCTAAATTTAAACGAAAACATGCTAGTAAAAGGTCAAACCATTTACCAATTACCATAAAGCAAAGCGAGATTTTTTTTCAGTTGTGGCTACATAATATACGAGTATGAGTACACACAAACGCCTGAAAACTTTTCTATTGTTTCATGAAAGTGTAAACAATATTGGGACCAAGAGACTGACTCTTTAACGGATAAAATGGCGTGGTTATAATATATAATATAACATCCTACATACTCGTACAATACATATACAGGGAACCCTTCCATTTTGTTCCATTTTTTTTTAGTTACGCCTCTGGATATTGAATAACCGGGGTCTGAAAGATGTATCCAGTGACTTAAAACGTTGTAATATAGTATAATAAAAACGATTATGCATTTATTTTTTCCGGGAAATTTTGTATTTAAATTTGATGAGCTTATCAGCTTGTGACTGAATTTACAAATGTAAAAATATATATTTATGCATTTGTACGATGAAAAATACACGCACGAATGATTTAAAAAAATAATGTTAAGTCATGACATCTTCCATAGACACTTAACCAGCGGCGGAGAACCTGTTTCCACAAAAATGTCAAAATATACGTCATTTTGTAAAAAAAATCTCGTTTCGACTTAAAGCTACGTTCGGCACAAAAGAAACCATTATTTTTTTTTCATACCGCCGTACTTGTAAAACCAATCTTCCCGATACACTCGCCCACTTCGTGTTATACATTTAAAACATGTCTTCAACACTCGCGGATATTTTTATAATGGTGTATCGATAATAATTATTATCAAATATGAATTAAATATATTAATTAGAAATCAATTAATTCTATCGAAAAATATTGTTGTTGCGCCACCGGGATTCGAACCTGGATCTCTTTCCTAACCGGGGAAGGTGCATTATCCAACTGTGCTACAGCGACAATATTTTTAGCGACAATTTTCGAACCTTTTTGATATTAATACATTTAATCGTTCCATTATTTGAAAGAGCCGTCTACCTTATTTTTACAGAATCTCAAATACCTTTGAGTAAACTGACAGCGGACGCCAGAATTATCAATTGATTTTTATTAAATTTTGGACACATTGATACAACTTTATTATTATCCTAATAATTTTTTTTAAATCATAACTTAAATGCATTCACGAACCAAATTCGAACTTGGCGCGCGCGACACCAAAAGTGGACGGCGTGTCACCGGTTCGTCATGGCTGCCCTAGACAAACGTGATCCGTTTTGTCAAAAGTTAGCCCGCTGCGGTCAGATGAGGCGCGACACGTGCATATAATTGTCGCCCACTCCCAATCCGGCCGCATCATCGGAAAACAATGCAGACCACACAGCGCCCTAGGATTGCGCCGTGCCAAGGTGTTTACATTAACAGTGTGATATTTGAAACGTCGCAATCTCGTAACTCACTCCCCGTTCTTAAAACAAGAGCGTGCTAACAAAAGCGTATCAATGTCATTTGGGGTACACGGGGATAAATTGGACTATCTGATTTTTATTTATTCATTTGTAACTATATAATATAAAGTAAAAAAATATGTTCGGACTGCGCCCGGATCGAGACGGACACAGTTTACAAGCAATTGTACAATGAATTAGTATTACAAGTAGTAAGGTAGAATTAACATTTATTACTCTATATCTAGGTGTATATGAAAAACAATTTTAAAGTAGACTTTCAAATAAATTATTTTGGATACATTTGAGTGAGTGCACCAATACTGGCTCTACCCATGTTACGAATCCTAGTTTTAATTCTTAGTTTCCACGTTATTAGGACAATTCAATTGGTTTAAATCTTTCAGCATTCTATTAAATAGTATAGGCCCAAAATATTTATAGTTCCTTTGGCCATATGTTGTATATGCTCTTGAGGTTTGTAGGTTATGTGTATTTGTCCGTGTGGAAATTATTGTTTGTATTTATATATGTATTTAAGAGTAGTATTAGCCAGGCGCGGTCGCTTCATACATGCGTTGGATGCTCCGCATCCCTTTGGTTCTAGAGTCAAAAAGCTTTGGACTATTTGTTTCTACCCGAATACATCACTGGCGCAAATAAGCTCGTCCTGCCCCTTAGGGACCAGCCATAACCCACACTACGATACGGCGCGCTCGAGCGAGTCAAAATACATATACATTCTCAACTTTCTATGAATCGCGTAAACACACAGACACCAACAACAAAGAATTCTATCATTCGTTCCGTATCCACAAAGTCTGAAAGCATTTTTTCCCCAACGTGTTCTAATGCTACAAAACGAACATAGTGAATTGTGTAAGTGTATAATTAAATCAATGACGCGTAAATGTTTTGTGTCTCAACCATTTGCGGAAAAAGAATACATTCTGGATATTGGAAAATCGACAGCATCCCTTCTGCAAAAAGTCACCGACCGCCACTGGTATTAGCATATATCTGTCTTACATCAAAGGCATCGAATTTATTAAAAATTTCATCACTGCTCGTTGTGATTGGGATTTTGAGGATAACTTTTAAAATAATTTTCTGAGCTGCTCTCATTGGATTAATTGCAGACATAGTCGCTCCGCCCCAAGCAATTATACCATGCTCTATGATTGATTGACAGATTGCATAGTACGCCATTTTGAGATGTTTTATATTAAGGTAATTCCTAATATTTCGAAAATACTGTATTGATTAATGATTAATTTAATTAAACATACACACTGGAGGTCCCTGCCGGGGGTATCTGGGGCGGCCGGGGGGGGAGGGATGGTGCTTATGTTGTGCGCAGGATCCTAAATAGCAACTGTGCAATATTTGGGGTGGATAGCGTTCAATTAAAAAACATTTATAACATGATGAGAAATTGGGTTGCCGGGGAGAGGGGAGATGGGGATTATTACCTATATTTTGCGCAGGGTCTGAAAGAGTAACTATGCAAAATTTGATTTAGATCAGTTGAAGGGTACTATGAATATACAGGATGGCCCAAAAAAAGTGAGAACATTTCGTAAAATGTGATATAATTACATCAAAATTAGTTTAACTATATCAGCAATAGCTTAAATATTTACCTATATATTAAACCTATATTACGTTTTATTTCGACAATTTCCGGTCGCCATATTTGATTATTAATTTTCCCATCGTTTATATTTGGTTTTTTTCAAATTGTTTCTCAGAATGACAAAAATCACCGCAGAAGACCGTATTCTGATCAAAAATTTGCGAATTGAAAAACGTCGGGGTGTTAGGAAAATGATCAAAGTCTGGGGTATAGCTAGACATTACAGCAGGACGGGGCTCCATCTCACACAGCCAGAAATACGATCAACTTTCTTCGTCGTGAAAATGTTAATTTCATCGAGCCAGGCACGTGGCCACCGAATAGCCCAGATTTAAACCCAGTAGATTATGCAACATGGGGTGTTTTGATGATTTTTGATTAACTAAATATTGTGCAAATAAATTACATTAAGAATTAGAATGAATTATATTATGTTTTGAAATAACTCGTGCGCTACGAGATGTTCTCATTTTTTTGGGCCATCCAGATGTAAGGGCGATCCACAGCCGTGTCGCGTCTGTTTGAGAACACTTGAAGGAGGAAAATAATAAGAATAAATATAAAACGAACCTGTGACCACTCGATCACCAGGCGAACGTCTCAGCACCACTTAAATTACATTAAGATTACTTGAAGAATAAGCTAGTCTCGAGACCAACAAGAAACTATAAATCATTTTGGTGTAGAATCCATCAATTTTCATGTAAAAACCTTTACACCGATTTGTGTAAATTAATTCCACGTCAGCTAACTATCAAAAGTGGAAGACATTCGAAAATGAATATATTTTCAAAGTGATTTTATTTTTCTGAAAAAAAATTACGATAAATGATAAATGTAATGAAATGTCTCACATCTTCTTGCTGATCCGCTCTCCCCCCAGTTCCCGGAGGCTTATCTAAAAAATGTGTATATCCCGCTCGTGTTAAAAGTCCGCTGCGAGGCGGTTTCGCGTCTGAGCGCGCGCCACAATGTAGGTGCCATCGAACAAAGGAAATATGCTAACACATGCGAAAGCATAATAAATATCAAATAGGAACCCATAACCTGCGTACCTTTATACACTGTATTAAATTCTCATTCAAAAGTTCGAAATTGTTGACATTGTGGTTACTCGGAAAATAATATCATACCTTACCCCTTTTCGTAATTCGTACGCACGCTTCTTCTCAGTTCCAAGTATGTAGATGCATACATAATGCAGTAAAAGTGCATGCGGAATGTAATAAATGCAACGCGCGCTGTCATCACTCTACTAATTGAATTAATACTAATATAATTTCTCTAAACACACATTTTAATGAATATTTACACACTATTAAAGCATTTAACATAAACATTATCACGCATTTTTATATTGTTTGATTAATTACAACAAATGTAGATAGACAGAAAATTTCCATTAACAACTATACTAATTAAGCTTTACAGAAAGTCGTAACATTTTCCAAGTGAGACATGTAACGACCATTGTTTAATTATGTTTATCAAAAACATTGCAATAGTATCTGCTAGGTGGCGCCATGTCTTAAAGACAGAAAATATGAACGTACCCGAATAATTAAAATTAATTTCTTAATTTCTTCAACAGATAGATTATATCTTTGTGTTTTATCTAAATTTGTTTTAATTATCATGTGTTATGTTTTGAGAAATTGTAACTTCACAAATAAAATGTGATTTCATTATAATTCATTTAATTAATTATAGCAGACGGCGAGATGCACGATATCTCCATTCTGCAGGAGCTGAACATCGAGGATAGGCCCTCAACCTGCAGCCTAAACGAATCCTTCAATTTTTTGGGTATGTTGCGAGAAAATAAGGTAGCTTGGAGAAGCTTCTTGGCCATGTTGAAGGACGGAGAGGAAAAGGAAGATCCCTCACCCGTTAGATCGACCAAATAGAAAAGGCGAGAGACACTTCTCTGGCGATAACCCTCAGATCTGCAGGATGCCGATAAAAGTGGAGGAGCATAATCAAAAGGGCGAGAGTACACAATTTTTTTTGAAATTTTTCTTCTTCTAATTTCTTTGCGAAGCCTGATTTAGTGAAATTTCGTGTTTTTGAGCTTGTCTATGCAAGTTTACGACCAAATTCTAATTTTTATTATTCCAATCAATGTTAGATAGCAATAGCCCATTCTTCTTTTCTTTCACAAGTTCCTTTATGCCATCGTCACACCATGCATCGCTTTTCTTCCTTCCTTGGGTAGTTATACCACAGGTGCCCTTCGCTGATTCGCATGGAGTAACCTTAATGTATTCCCATCCATCGTCTACATTCAGATTACTCGCTCCTTTCTCACTCAGTCTTTCACACGCTTTCCTTTCAAATTTTTCCCTGACGTCATCCTTTTGCAGATTCTCAATTTTGATTCTAGATGGCGCCGATCTGTTTTTTCACTGTTTTTTCCATGGATCCTTGGAATAAAAGTATTCTTGAGACGACGAGAAAATGGTCAGTTTCTATCTCGGCGCCCCGAAACACTCGAGTATCAACAGTAACGGATCTCAGTCTAGAGTCAACCACCACAAAATCAATCGTCGACCTTTCATTCTCTCTCTCCCGTGTATACGGATGGATTCCTTTGTGATCAAAAAAGGTATTTGAAACAAAACGGTTCCATTCCAAACATACCTCAAGTAGACTATTTTAAAATTATTATTCCGTTTTACATTCGTCCAAAATTCATTTTTCACTTTATCATTTTCTGAGTTTACTAACCTACGACTAAAAATACTCTTGTAATTCCAATTTTAAAACGGATCTACATGAGCCTGGCACTGGCATACTCATATTCTCTCACACATTCTATCATTATTTTCGAGAGCAACGCTGCAACACCCTGACACAGCCGGTCCTCCTCTGGGACTCTGGACCATAGCACCAGCGTGTCATTGTACTCCCTACCTTTCTTCATGCTCTCACTGATTCACAATGTATCTAGGTTATTTTCATTTATACTATCACACAGTTCATTCCCTTTGTGTCCATTCCTCCTCTAATATTCCACCCACCCACTCTGCACTCCGTCCTCCTCTTCCCGCCACCACCCCATAATAGGGGGCGAGCCTCATTGATACCTATTGGCATGTCTCCTGGGACCTTATACTAATTTAAAAATACCCTTTCAACATTATCCTTTCATTCAATCCACTAGATCATTACGAAGACCTAACTATAACATATAATATTACAATAAGTACTAATTAAATGTATCAATTTTATCGAAAAATATTGTTTTTGCGCTACCGGGATTCGAACCTGTAACGATAAAATTGATTGTATGTGTATATCTTTTTAATTAATACATTTAATTAGTATTTAAAACATCACAGATGTATGTTCTGAATAATTACAACTTCGCAATAAGAATGTGTTCTCCTTAATAACTACGATAAGTCTAAAAATGTAACACTAGCTAAACATAAAATATCACGTAGCTAAACCGACACTAAATGATTATTGTTTATATGGATATTCCAACAACTGCATGTTTCTTGATCAGTTCAGGCCGGATAGATTTCCATGTAGATCTCGTTGCTTTTGGATAGAAACGAGGTACAATATACGTGCGGCAGGCGATATCAGTTGGACATCGGACCTTTTGCAGCAGTCAAGCAGAATCACATTTCACCTGCAAAATCCCACGACTCGGACAGACGCCGAATCATCACAATAATATTTTGCAAGATAGCTGAGTATTTGTTTTGTTTTAACGGCACATGTCCGCGAAATAAAACGCGATATAGGTACACGATGACAAATCCCTAAGATGTATCTCGTGTCTCGTTTCGTGGACACGGGCCACAAGGCAGTATGGTTGTATTACTTTCAGAATTACGATCCTATAATTTTAGTCGATAGGATTATTTTTCATGCCTGCTGCGTGCCGCGCTCACTATCCATAGATACGTACTCATTTGTTTAAACTACAGTTAAGTACTAAATCGAAAAGAATTATATTTGAAAAGTGAAGATTAATTTCTCTTCACTTAAAAATTAGCTCTCTGTTCTTTCAAATGTCTAAACTGACGGAGTCTAAATTAATATCATAAAAAGTTAGAATATCGATTAACGTTTTTTTGAGATCGTATGGAAAAATACGAGCAGATCGCTACAGTGGGAGAAGGGTCGTACGGTGTGGTGATGAAATGCAGGCACCGAGACACGGGCCAACTGGTGGCCGTGAAGAAGTTCCTGGAGACAGAAGAGGATGCAACAGTCAGAAAGATGGCTATTAGGGAAATAAGAATGTTAAAGGTAATGAGTTTATTTTTAAAATATTTATTCGATAACATTTTATACATTATACAATTGTGTTAAATGCGTTGTGTAACCCAAGATCAAAGATTTTTGTTTTCATGTAGAATAACAGCCGACCCAAACACCTTCTTCTTTCTTCATTTATTAAATAGGCAATCCACCCTTCAAGAGTGATTTGTGCCATTAATCAAGTTAAAACTTTATTTTATAGAAAAAAGTACAATAATATTATATTACAAGTCAATACCATTGTCGTTCAAAAAGTTTACAGTTATTTAGATTAAATGTGGCGAGTTAAGTAAGGCAAAGAAGATGACACAAGTTAACCGAGAGTTGAAAATTACCATTGACGAGATTACTGTAAAAAAACCTGTGATCCGCAATGGACAGGAAATAAGACATGGTCAAGGGTTTCCTCCTCGGCACCACACTCACATTGGGCAGTCTATTAAGTTCAATCTGGATAAATGTGAGGCTACCTGGCAATGCCCAATTCTCATTCTAGAGATATTTGGTATTGTTATTTTGGAGAACCAGAGAAATGAAACACAAAATGAAAAAGGCCCCCCTGTGCGTGATGGAAAGGTCAAATTAGCCCAAAAAACTGTAGACAGAAGTGGAATATCGGTCCAGTGAGCTTAATAACGTTTTTACTAACATCGCGACCAGCTAAGAAGTAAATAAAAATAACATTATGTTTTATCTTCCAAAGAAAATACGCCACGAGAACGTCGTGAGCATAATCGAGGTGTTCCGGCGGCGGAGACGCATGTACATGGTGTTCGAGTTCGTGGAGCGGACCGTCCTCCGGGAGCTGGAGGAGGCGCCGGGGGGCCTGCCCGACCTCCAGGTGCGCCAGATCACCTTCCAACTGCTGCGGGCGCTCGCGCACTGCCACGCCAATAACGTGAGTCCTTCGGTCATTATCACGTCCCTGCTGATTGTACTGATATGATTGTAGCTTTATTCCTATAAAATGTACGCGAAACTCTATGCCATTATATCCCGGTGCTATAAAATGTACCTACATACACGAAGCGTTATCATACTAGGGCTAGAGCTAATGCGGTGGACTGCACTCGGAACGAAACTCAAAAATTATTATCTGCACACACTCTGGCAGCCGAAAGGACTATTTCTACATTCGTGACGTTATGAAAATGAAATATTAAAAATAATTAAATTAAATTGGGAAAAAACACTGTTTTAAAAAATGTATTGATTGCGTGGTCATTGTATGACCATAATGACCTAAATGACGCCTGGCCATGTTCGCCGTGCACTTCACGCTTATTGTACATCAAACGTCAGTCCGTTGACCGTTGATCTTCCATTCGTCACTTGGGTGAATTTGAATCTCACCAGATGGAATAAATGTTTATAATATATTTATTTATTCTTAATACAGTGCATACATAAGTATTTTTACACAGGTATGCTCTAATATAAACAAGATTAAAATCGTTTCTTTTTACCACACCTTATCTTTAACGCATTTGGTTAAATTCATTTTGAATATGTATTTTCTCACCATTTCTTATATGTTTTATAGCATTGAATTAAAAATCTTCATAGCACTGTACATCATCGATTTCTGAGATTTAGCCTTCTTCCTCTCAGTCTATCTTTTCCTCTTGTATGATGTTCGTGCTCAGGTTGATTTTATAAATAAATACCTCGACACCACATAGGGCAAGACTAGGCTTTAAGGGTCTTGACTTATCTATCAAAAGTTGGGACTTGTCGTTCACAGACGGCAAAATGATTTAAAAATATGACTTTTAATCCCTGCAAGTTTGCAAGTTCCAAAAGTGGGTGTTAACACGCTTATATCTTGGCGTGACATACAAAGTTTGACGTGTTAACGCCCTCATATATCTATTTATCCTGACAATTGTTGCATTTCTTCTTTGTTAGCCAAAAACAAAATAACAAAGTTGTATACTATTTTGCAAGACACAGTACTAATGAATCTTCTAAACCTTCCCTTATTTTGCCACTGCCTTGTGTTTATCAAATTTTTCAAAAAGTTTGAGTTTTAATCTCGTTCTACCGATCTCAAGCCGATCTCCGAGTTTGTAAAAATCTCAACACGTGTACACGGCACTAAGATTTATCTCGCCGTGTCTCAGGCCACACTCACCAGCAATTGTGTACGGTCCCAGATAATTCACCGAGACGTGAAGCCGGAGAACGTGCTGCTGTCCAAGACGGGCGTGGTGAAGCTGTGCGACTTCGGGTTTGCTCGCGTGGCCGCCCTGCCCTCGGAGCCCTACACGGAGTACGTGGCCACGCGCTGGTACCGCGCCCCCGAACTGCTCGTGGCCGATCCCAGGTCGTTCGTGCACTTTATTTTATTTCATTTAAGCGTTTTGAGTGTTGAAAACTTTATTATTTTTCTGCCATTGTGAAATAAAAACAGTAGACATGTTGTACTGCGCATGCAAAAAGTAAGAAGGAGGACAATAATCTACCAGTGGCGTAACTAGAAAAATTGGGCCCCAATTCAAAATGAAAGAGCCCCCTAAATAATGCATATAAGGTATTATATTTTTTTTACTATGCCAACCTGGCAATGAATGAGTGAGACCGATACAGGAGCTTTTGCTTATAAAACGGTTCTGGTTTAGCGGTGGGTCCCCACATTATGCGGTTTATTGATTAGATAAAAAAAAACAAAATTATATAATCCTTTTTCTGTAATATTCACATAAAATTAAAGATAAAAAATTTATTGGGCGAAAAAATCCGTAGATAATGCAAAATAAAGTATATCTCATAATTGTCTATCACATCTTATTATCCATTATCCATCTATGCTTTGGCAGTTACGGGTTACATCTGTACTCTAGCAGGTACGGGCCCGAGGTGGACGTGTGGGCGGCGGGCTGCATGCTGGCCGAGATGACGACCGGCACGCCACTGTTCCCGGGAGAGTCGGACCTCGACCAGCTGCACTTGATCGTCCAACTTATTGGTGAATTTTATTTTGTGAAATATTTCTGAAATTAATCATAATTTTTGAAGCCCAAAACCGAAATACATAATTACAGTTTTAATTTTTTTTTTTTTTTAATTTGCTCGCGCAGATAATTGCAGTCGATTATTTATGTAGATGTCGCCCTCTGCGTCTCATTATTTTCTATCTATTGTCATTCGCGATTGTCGAGTTTGATGATTTCATCGGTCCAGCGGGTTCGAGGGCGGCATGTGTCGACGGGGCCTGCCCATTGTCATTTTATTTTCCACTCTTTTCAGTTATCCTCTGCGTGTTTCTTTTCCTATCTCTTCGTGTGACATCTTTTCGTGTCCCATTGCGTTAATCGATTTTTTTAACCTCTTTTTTTTATTGTTGTATATACAGTGGAAATCGTTTAACACGAAACCATGGGAACCGAAAAAAATTTTCATGTTATAGGAAATGAAAGTTGAGTCGTGAAGTCATAAATATCATGCGATTCGGTAACGATGCGGCAGGGTAGTGTGCAACCAGCGGCATCCTTGTTAATTATCAGACGTCAACCTTGTCAGAAAGTTGAGTCATAATGTCGTAAACAGTACACATTCTACGATGCTAAATCTTTTCATGTTAAGCATATTTTATTTCATATTAAACGAAAATAAATGCATGAAATCGCATGACATTCTGCGGGGACCAGAATATATTTTTCATGTTCTATAGTTTATTTTTCTGTATAATTACGTTCTCTATTGGGCCAGGCAAGCTGACTCCCCGGCAGCAGGAGCTGCTGTCCCGGCGGCAGCGAGGCCCCCCGCGCCCGACAGGCGTCGCTGCCGTCAGGCGGTTGGGCGCGGGGGGCGCCCGGGGGGCCCTGTTGGCGGCCATGCTGCGCGCCGAGCCCGGGCGGCGCCCCCGCTGCGCCCAGCTGCTGCACCACGCGTACTTCACCAGGGACGGCTTCGCCGACCACTTCCCCGTGGAGATCAAGCGGCGAGCGCAGCAAGAGGCTCTGGTCGGTATTTAAGTGTCTATTTTATTATTTTTGATGCTAATGACCCTGGTAGATAGATATGAGTAAAAAGTTTTATAACGAGTTAACAATTGATGAGAATTAACAAAATATTTCAACTACCGCACAAGTACAGAAGTGCGTGGGTTCCAAGGTCAATGAAGTCTAATCACGTGACACGCGACAGTCCTTGACGTTCCAGAGCGAATAGTGCGAATTTGACTTGTAGTAAGCACCAGTGGTGTAGTGGAGGCAAGGCGGGCCGGTGCGGCACCCTGGCACTTCTTTTTGAGCCTTTAACTTTGAATTTTTAAGTACATTTACACAATATTTCCCATAGAATTTTGTATTTCAAATATCGCGCAGCGGACGCATATTACGAGAATAAAAATAAATATATAGGACCGGAGCATTTTCAATGCGTGAAAGTCATTACGAAGAAATTTATTGTTTTTTTTGTTGTTGTTAAGAATTGGATCATCTAGACGCACGGCGGTATCCCATTATTTCAACCATTGACAACATGACAACACTGGGAGACAGATGAAATGTGTGAACTCGACTTGAATAAAACAGTAATTCCTAAATTTATACGTTATAGGCTCGATAATTTGATTTCAAATTTCCCTGGGGGAAAAAAAATAGAGAGAGGCGGAAATCAAATATTACTTTTTTTTATTTAGCACTACTACACCACTGGTTAGCACGTATTGCGCGTTCGATCGATCATTAACCACATACAATACAATTTCACTTTTAAATAGACCATGCGTCATAAATAATATATCCACGTTAGTATTAATGGACGAGTTTCTGGCTAAAGGAATTAACCATTCTGGATAGAGGAAATAAATAGCCCGGATTGGTTTGTGGATGGTGTGAAATAATATTAGAGATCTTATTTATCGAACAGGATTATTTGCGAAAGTATTGTTTTTTATTAACTATTGTGTAGAGTGTCGCTAGGTCCGTGATTTGTGTTTTTTTTTATTTTTCCCCCCAAAGAGGTTCGGTGAAAACTTTCGAGTCTCATGTCGCATCTATCGAGCGAATCGTTAAGAGGACACATTCATTTTTCCATTTTGAAATTGGAGAAACTTTACACAAATTAGATATGCTTTCAAGATGACGCTAATAGTTAAATTATTATATGTATCGGATAAATAATTAATGGCGTTATTTGTTACGCGAATCATGCGAGAGAGGAAAATTGTTGATTTTCTCGCATTCGATACAAGCTTTAAACATAACTCGTATCAGGTGTACTTTCCACCTTTTTTCATATTGATATATTGGAATCATATCAATCGTGTGGAATGAAATAAAAATGTGCGTTTGTCATTTGAATTAATCATTCGAAAATTAAATCATGCCTTTTGGTACCTGATTCATACGTATGAATATGTTTTGAAATCAGACAAAGTACCCGACCGTATAAATATTTTATATGGTCGCTTAAGGACGTTCCCAAAAACAATCACTTATCTTACAATCCTTTTGAAACTTTGAATGTCTTTTATACGTAGAAATATTTTTCAATAGTCCTTGCGGTAGTAAATATTGAGTTTTAAAATGAGCATATTTAACATACGAACCATACCCGATCATCCCCGATCAATGTCGTAGCGCACGTTTAATTGTCATTTTCTTAAGATTGTTTTGGAAAACTGAGAATCATTAATTGAAAATTTAATAAATATCTTTCTGTAAAAATAACTAAAACAATAGCGGTATTCGTTTTGTTATAAAAAATGTTAAAAAGTGAACTACTTTTGATGGTTTTGACGTTTCCTTTTATAATTTGAATTGTGAAAGATGGCGACTTGGCAACGTGGCAACTACGCGGAAAGTTTGAAATACCGAAAGGCGCAGCAGTTTTTAATAATTGCGCGTAGCTCACAGATATAGGTTAACTAACACCTGTAGGTTATTGTGAATTATAAATCAATTTTTATAACAAATGAAATATTTATTACTATTCAATATTAATAAGCATCATGTTAACATAATAAATAATTATTTATTCTAAAATATAATCTGTGATAGAATTTTCATAAAGAATTTTATTTTTAACATCAAACAAACGTAAAATCATATCAATCTATATTTTTTTTAGACACGAGTATTTTCTAATTACTTTTTCTTTTTTTTTGGTTTTTTAACTTTTTATCTTTTACGAATTTTGATTTCTTAAGAAGTGTAAGACTTTAATTGTACCAACATTCGTAAATTTACTTTGGCTTTGTCTGACTTAGATAATGTTTGCAAATAATACTGGCATTTTTTGTGAGAGATAAATGAACTACTTCGTAATTTTAATGTGTTAATCAAATTTTTTAGTTCTCATCTGGAATTTCACATTGAGCTGTTTTACGAAGTGTTTTTTTTAAATTTTTTCATTTTTAGCTTCAGACATACTTGCTAAGGCTTTAGCTATTTTATCACCAGTATTTTTTAAACGCAAACTCATTATTAATAAACTATTCGCAATCTCTAATATAAAAGTAGCCTCCAAAAATTTTTCAAAACATTGACAGCACACGTCTCCAGCGTAGGAATATTCAAAGTAAGAATGCAATGTTGCCGGATTGGAGAAACGACGCAAAGAGAATATTTTTGTACTTCTGCGCATGTGAGCGGAAGCGAAAAAGTACACTGTACCTCAACTATTTTTTTTATTCTATTCATAGTAGTTTATATACGGGGGAATCTTCTTGAAGGTTGAGTACGACTGCTCATTGGGAACGTCCTTAAATCAAATTCTAAATTTATAATTTTTATGACAGCTTCAATTCATTATTTTGTTTAATATTATCGACTTAAAACGCCCCGTTGCCGTTTTGGTGATATGTCTGTTTCATAATTATATACTATTTATGAAACACACAACTTTGCTTAAAATGCAACAGTGTTGTATATAAACGGAATATTTAATTCCGACTTACATAAAAAATAACGTACATGAAATGTTTACTTTCTTCAAGAAAACGTTGTTTTTCCTTGAAATAGATAAAAAGACGTCTAATTGATGAAATTTGCTACTAATGATGTGAATAAGTTCGATATTAATTCATACCGTGGGTAAAATATGCGTGAAAACATATATTTTCGGCATCTTTTGCGAGAGCGTGGACTAGACGTCATTACGGCCGCTGTCGATCGGCGATTTAAATACATACACATTATTAGGATCGATATAAATATTATTTAGTAAGAAATTATTAACTTATGTTTTCACTGAAACGAAGTATTATAAAAACGTCGAAAATTGATAACATGTACTGCAAATTGAATGGTTTATAACTCTACTAATTTTTAACATTTTGCTAATTTGGTTTCCAACAGATTTGTCTCCGTAATCTTGGCTTCAAGATTATAAGATAATATATTTCTTTTATGCAATAATTTAGCCCATTAACAGAATTTTGTAGCACGTGGAAAATACATCTAATGGTATACTTGTATTATCTTAATTATGGCAAATAACATTCAGTGTATTAGTTTTAAATGAGTATAAAGATTATATCTAAGCAATAGTTAACTCTAGTGTATAACTTCTGATATAAATTAATAATAAACGCGAAAATTTGAATTATCATTGAAAGTAGCGGCTTAAAGCTGTGTTGTTATGTACATGTCTCAAAGATTTATGGAACATTCTTTGGATTCGCTAATTATTATTTATCTAAATAAATGTCAGATATCTCATAGGGGCGAAGCTATTTTATTATATTTTTAATGGAATGATATATAGAAATATGGGGGGGGGGGGTACAAATACAGGGCAATTACCACCTGTCTTCGGCCGGTTTAAAGTAAGTAATAAAAACAAATAATATTTCTAAGGATTGATGAAAGTGAAAAGAAATATAACCTTTTAAATATGAATTAAATATGTTAATTAGAAAGATATACATATAAAATCAATTTTACCGAAAAATATTGTTGTTGCGCCACGGGGATTCGAACCTGGATCTCATTCCTAATCATGTCATCAATCCTAATTTGCATTATCCAACTATGCTACAACGACAATATTTTTAGCGACAATTTTCGAACCTATTACCTTTTTGATATTAATACATTTAATCGTTCCATTATTTGAAAGAGCCATCTATCTTATTTTTACAGATTCTCAAATACCTTTGAGTGATGCACCTTCCCCGGTTAGGAAAGAGATCCAGGTTCGAATCCCGGTGGCGCAACAACAGTACATTTTTCGATAAAATTGATTTTATATGTATGTCTTTCTAATGAATATATTTAATTAATATTTAAAATATCACAGACCGTCTGTTCTGAATAATTACAACTTCACAATAAGAATGTGTTCTCCTGACAGAAATATAATCATTATTGTAAAATGAATGTGACGTTCTTGTTTGGTCTCGAGGCTCAAGCTTCGCCTGATCGTGCGGGCTCGAGTTGCGAATTCGTAGAACATCAATATGATTTACCCGGAATACAAGCCTACCATAGACAGCGGTATTTTGTTATCAGCAACATTTTATAAATTACGTCTTCTATTTCGCGTTTCGCGTTTCGAAAATGATGAGCCAGATTTCACGTGTCGTATTTCATACTAATTAAATGTTACGTCTGTGAATTTTTAATTCTATACCTACTGGTTTTTAATTTTAGTGAAACATGAAAAGGTGATAGGATAATTAAATTATAAATACGTTTTTAATCATACGTGAAAATTTATCGTGATTTTCCTAATAAAGAGCATAAGAATTGATAATGAGGTTTTTTTTTTTGACATTTTAAAAAAATTTTATAACACGAATTAAGTTTTTTTTCCGCTTACCTATCATGTAATATCAATTCACATGCGCTGCCTACTGCCTACTGTTTTATTTCTCCATCCTCGGAATACCGAAATGCCGGGGAAATTCGCTGTTTCAAAAATCGATATTCAAAAAAATATCGGTAGGTATTTTGAAATAAATCAGCTCTACACTTTGTCCCGGACACCGCCAATTTACCTAATTATATTATTCATAGCGCGAGCGCTTAGCTTAGCTTGAAAAAAATGAAAAATAGTAAATATATTATGTTCGCTGAAATACAAAACACAACAGTAGAAAATAGGCGTTGTGCAAAATCCGCCTCTAACAGACAAATACGTATTCTCTTCCCGGTTCTTTTTCAATTGTTATAGCAATAACGTAAATACTTTAATTAAGCTAGTGAATGTTGTGATATTCAACCGGTTCCGCATATTTGTTCAAGAATTCACACTTGTTTCAGGCAGATGTGAGCATCCGCTAAATTGTCGGATCTTGCCGCAAGTAACCCCTGGAACATTATTTATTTCTTTATTATTTAAATAATATTGATAATAATACATTTGATAACAATACCACACCGTGTTTAGGAAAATTAACAATACCTATTACTCCTTGTGTTGTATTATTATTTATTAATTTTACTGTCACTACTCACAATTGAATGTATCTAAATGATCTCCATTTCGTATATGAAAATACAGTTTTCGATCGCGTTCAATGTGACGTGAAATTTTTTTTGCTGTATTTTTAATGTATCGATTAACTTGTGTAAATTAAAACGTCTCCCCCGACACGTCCGAATGAGAGGCACCCCTGTCTCGCAACTAAACGGCGGCCGTTTGGATTTGAATCTGTGCAAGTCGGTCATAATGGAGATGTCTAGACCGTTTACGTAAAGATGGAAAACAACGCCGACCATATCTTATGCTTATATATTGTATAGTTGACATTTGTTGCAGTATCAAAATGGTTTAGAATAAAACTAATTGATGATGTTCGCCGAACAGTTTATGAAATATATAAATTACCTAACTGCGTATATAAATGACTAGATTAAACTCGGTGAGATGAGATTTAGATTCAAAAAACAAAGCCAAAAAAAGTGGTATTAAAATTCTATTGGTTATTAGTCTGTACATATTTGTGTGTACACGTTTACTGTGCGTTATATATTACATAATAAAAATATATTTACGTTATTCTCATGGCGCCCCGGTAAAAATTGCAATAACAAAATGTATTCCTATCACAGACATTCTACAAACATTATTTGCGGAAACATAAATATTTGTGTAAACAGGACATATTTTTTTTTTACATTAATGCATGTTATATTGTCAGCGTTAAAATTTTCGTTCCAATCGAGTCATATTTTTAAATAAAGTCGCGGAGCTATTCGATTGCGCAAATGGTACCGAAGTGATCACGTGCCAAAATGCAAACATTGAAACAAGGAATTTGCGTTAGTTTATGTCTATGTATTTGGTAGTGTGTGATTTGAAAATTCAGCGGCGTAACTGCGCCAGTGCAGCCAATGGGGTGTCACCTTAGATGGGGGTTGAAGAGATAAAAAATTTCAAAATCATTGATCATCAATGATGATATATAAAGTACTGCCCCTCTAATGTGTCCGCAAAAGTAATGTGTTTTTTTTATTATAGTTGCCAGTTCATATTTATAAAGGTCTTAAAACACCTTCGAGAATGCGTACAGATAATTTTACATTCTCGTCGGGACACCCTTTATAATAGAAAAAAATCAACTTCAATTTTTCTAGAGAAATGGGTGTGTTCGCAGCGAGCAAGAGGTGAGCAAAGGGCTCGCCTAGTCTCAGAACTGTTCCGGGGAAGGGTCGGATCATTCTTGTACACTTATATGCGTTAATTATTAAAGCATTCGAATATTATTTAATATTCTTATATTATGTAATGTAATAATAACGCAATATACCGTAAAATAGTTGATAGTTGAACCGTAGACTGCAAGACTGACGCAGAAAATTTTCGCTCCAATTTCATGTTTCAAAACAGAACACTGGATTGAAACTGAAGTTCTCCTTGGTACATTATGGTACAGAGTATATAATACATATTTGGAACTGTCCTCCTGAAAACTGTACACAATTACGGTAAAGGGGAAAAACATGTGCACGTGTGAAGTATGAAAGAAAATCGTTCAAAGCATCGTTTACAAAAATGTTGCGTTGTACATCTGGACGCAACGTATAAGTATTAAACATCGACGTTTTAAAGCGTTGTTAGACTATAGACAAAAAACCGTTAGGTCTCTTTTATTTTGCACCAATTTCAAAAGGCAAGACAGTCTTATGTTTCATAATACATTTAGACCATCTACAAAAATTGCAGCACCCACTGATTTGATTTGAGAATACATATTGAGAATACGCCGGCCTGAGTCACATTTGACAAGGGGCTCGCGCGAGCCCCTCCGGCCTGCCCTCGGGTGTCCGTCATGCCGTTTGTATTGGCTAATATGTATTTATATATCCACACGGGTGCGGCTTTTATCCATCAATATCCCACAAAAGGAGAACCTACCGATGCCGTTTGTTCACCGACTGTTCCGAGACTCGGAACTAGCTGTAGGCACAACAGTCCGGTAAACGTGACCCCGAAAGGTATGCGCTATTGGAACGTTTCCCTCGCCTTTCTGGGCGTAGCAGCAGCAGCAATGTCTCGGAAATAAACTTGACCGCCGAGAGCGAAAAAACAATATTTTTAATCAGAAAATGTACCCACACCCCCTCGCCGGCATTGGACCTTGAACCTGAACTTGGGTTATGAACACAATTTGTTTACCTACCCTTGGCCAGTCACGATTATATAAACCTCCGCATCGCAATTGTCCTTACGTAACGGCGTTCGAGAACGGGAGAGAGTTTTTTCATTTTGGTACATTTATTCGGACGAAAATTATTCATTTTTTATTTTTACATATTACAATCCAATCTAACAATGTACCATGTGCTTTTCGCCATTCTGTCTAGTGAAACGTTGTTGGATTATTTAAATACAAATGTATTTTATTAAAAGCTACATACTTTAAATTATCTACCCCATATAAGAAAATATCTATTTTTAAATTTACACACAAACAAAAATATGTTAAATACGTTACATGAAAATATTCATTTTCAAGAAATGTGATTTTTTATTTTATTTTTGATAAAAAAATGTCATGCGGTCTTCCACTTCGGTCCGAGTCCAAAAATTAATTGACCCAGATTTGTAAAAAAACACTTTGCAGTAACACAATTTTTTGATTTCTCTTCTTTGAGTACCTACCGGATCATAATCTACTTCTTCATTTGATAGATATGTTATACGAAGTGGATGGACATATCTGGTAGCGGGACACGTGTTCTTTGATAACTCTAATATTGTTAGTAGTGAACGCTGGCGTGTCGCCCAAAACGATGTGGCGTGTCACATTGCCATAATACGTCGGATTAATAACTACACCAAAATGTGCATAATATACATGTCAAAAATACATTTACACTTGAAGAAATAATTAAAACCACTGAAAAATTAATAAAACGCTATCGAAGGATACAGTAGCGCTTTGCTAACGTCAGGTTTGGAACAATTAATTAAGCGAGGTTATTTTTCATCTATTCCTGTTTAACATTATTTATTTATTTAATAAGTATTTAATGAATAAAACTTTGTAGTATTCTTACAATATATAATATAGTACAGTGGGACCTTCCATTGTGCCATGGGGTCCAGAATGTTAGTTACGTCATTGCACGTCATCTGTTATCACTCTCTGGATCGAAGTTCGACCCGTTTCTGACCTTGGCGTCATGGCACGTGCTCGTAATAGGTACATTGTCGGCGTGCACGTCGCCCGACTCGCTCGGAGTCAGCTGATGTGCGCACTTACACCGGATTGATTTAATAATTTTCAAATGTTAATATTAAACCTTTTTACTTGGGTTGGTGTTATTATTTGGACAGATATTGATTACCTCACAGTGGCTTCTAATGATAGTGTTGATGATATCAAATTGGTCAGAAACCACATCATTTTTTATTTTTTTTAACGACCACATTTAACATTTACCATACCGTGATAAAATATACCCGAACGCGGCCATGCTATCAACTCGTGTTATCGTAAATAACAGTTATAAAAAATGTTTTTATTAGCTTAAATGGTTTCAATGGCCTGAATTTACTCTAAATATTCAATTTTGAAAAAATGATTAATAACATAATTTAGAGCATTCATTAAGTCCTACACAATGTGTCCTTACTTCTTATCTCTCTTCATTTAATTAGTGAGAAAGACAAAATTATATTTGTGATCTCTATCTTTCATATCACAAATTGTATTTTTACCAACGTATTCATTTTACAACGGATTGAATGGAAAAATAATTGTTTTTGTACGAGTCCCTTTCCATAATTAGTTTTTCACTAGTCATTCCTGAGCGCTAATATTTTCTTTAGGATTATCTAAAATATAAATTGTATGTTGCATATATTTACCGAAATATTACTTACTGCAGACCCGTGTTACTGCATGGTTTGGGAAGGGTTAAAGAAATAAAATAAATATTTTTTTATAGATTGTTTTCATATTAAATTCAGTATTAAAACCATACACTGAGAAACGAATACTTTTAAATACGCTCTAAATAATATATATGTACATATATACAATGCATACATAGGGATAAAAATTCAAGGGACGAGTTTATTTCGTCTCGAACGTATGAAAATCAACCATTGTATATTCATCTCGCTCTTTCAAAACCTTTATTTTCATTTACGCAAAAAAATGAAGCACTCTATATTTAGTTCATATTGTTTATTATGAATGAACTGTTAATGTCGTCTTGACAGGGGCGTGCCATGGGCATGGCTACTAAGCAAGTGGGGCGGTGCCTAAGAGCGGCAAATATTATGGGGCGACAACTTGGCGGCAGACTATAAGTATTAGATCTAATAAAAATATTATAATTATCGTCCCACATGTAAAAAAGCAAAAAATTAATATTATGAGGCATTTTTAAGGCTTCACTTTCAAAAATTCATATTT
Organism: Eubasilissa splendida; assembly: GCA_031772225.1. NCBI lineage: Eukaryota > Metazoa > Arthropoda > Insecta > Trichoptera > Phryganeidae > Eubasilissa > Eubasilissa splendida. Next base: position 22,788,483 of record CM062845.1, on the reverse strand, counting down.
CCGCTTTCCTTTCTGAAAATATGGGTATTCATTTATATCAGAAGTTATACCGAGTGTCTCATAGCTAGTAGCAAAAACTTCGAGGGAGTCTTCTTCATTCAATTTAGAACAGAAAATATTACTTACACTGAGGTGAAATGTTTTCAGTTAAAGAGTTAAGCGACATCAAAGTTTTTTTTTTTTTTTCAATATTTCTTACTTCTCTTTTCTAAAACGTTGGACTACTATTAAAGTAATTCATATCAAATTTTATAAATTGATTCCGCTGACTTACAACGGTGGTTCGCTCACTCGTTCACCGAACAAACTTTCTTTAGATATTGCGTATATTAATGAAGTTAATAAGAATTTTTAAATAAATATAAAATAATTAAAAAAACAAAGAAATCAAAATATTTAACGGAAATCAAAACGAAAAAATGTAAATAGCTTTATCTACTAATCGAAAACATAAATGGGTATGAATATCTACTTTTAATCTTGTAATATTCAGAAATCGAAAGAACAGAAATGTCGCACGGAATATAATACTAAAAAATGATGTTTACACAAAAATCCCACGTAAATATCTTTTACATAAAATTACGCACAATCTATGAATGTAAATAATTGTAAAACCATAATTTATTTCAATTAAACGATTTAAAATATAATCTAATGTGGAAGTTAATTATATTCAAATGCAAATAAGGTTAAAATTAAAAACTGAACTAAAATGTTAAAACAATAAATTAAAAATGGTTTATCACAACTCGTAAAAGTAATAATATTTATCATAAATACGATTTGTTGTAAATATGAAAACATTATATGGTGTTTATTAAAATATATGTTAAAATACATAAATGAACGGAGAAACAAACGCGCCTCCATACTTTACAATCATTGTTTAAGCTATCTGGTAATGTGTGTGAGCTCGACATGACATCGCACTCAGGTACTTCATCGTAAGTGACAAATCATTCATGGGGCAATAACCAATTTATGGGTCCCTTTTTATTTACATCGCAATATTGAATGGATGCCGTCTCTAAACATGAGAGAGAGAGAGAGAGAGAGAGAGAGAGAGAGCGACAAACTGACATAATCATGTGTTTATATTTCACATAGTATAGTGAACATTTTTATTTTTAAATATCCGTGAAACTAAAAATATTATTTTGTATTTTTTTACATTAAACATATTTACGAATTACATTTTTTTATTTATTACGTCATACATAAAAATCTCCTCGATGCTTGCGTAATTAATTTTTCAGATGCTGTCATTGAATCGAAGGATAAAGATTTTTATTTTGAAAATGTATTTACTTCGGGCGAAAAAAAGTCTGATTCAATTCAATATCCCTTATTTTAATTTTTAAATCAAGTGAATATTATTTTAATTTCAACATTTACATACTTCTTTATTTTCGAAAATAATAAAAATAATTGGCCCATTTACACCGCTAGACTTTTTTCTTTGGGGGCACGTAAACGCTATTGTTTACAAAGTACCTTAGGCAAATGAGGAAGAGATGCGTGACCGCATCATTGAAGCGTTCAATAAAGTGTCCAGCGAGAGTTACCGAGCGTTTATCTATCCAGCATTCATCGAGCCAAATTGTAAAAATTGTTTTAGATATTTGAATGATAGATATTTGAGTGTGTGTAGTGAGAATTTTATAAGTTTCGATGTACAATTGAAAAGTGAATAGTTTATAAAGTTGTTATTGAAATTATTAGTGTTAAATCTTGTTTAAATTATGTATTTGCGTTTAACGAGAGTGATCGGTAGCCAACCTTAGCCAGAAAAACTAGGGTGAGGATAAATACTTACAATTCGTGAATTATATTTACCTAATAGCGTCTACGTTATACGCTGTACGCTGTAATTAATAATATCATGTATATTTTCTTTTTCGCATCTTCATATTGACTGACAGATGGTCATGATTTTATCAAAAGTATGTATTTTTTTATCAAAGCATATTTTAATCAGGTACTCATTTAAAATGCACTTTGAATAATTTCAAAAATGGCTTCCGATTTGACAACACAAATTAAACAACCGTCCTTGGACAGTAACAACTACATACGTAATTTGTAGGCTAATAATAAGCATAATACGTTCACAAGTTTCACATGATCTTTTTCATAATCAAGGTAATAATTGAAAGAAAAATAAACGATCTTTCATTAGTCGAGTCGATTTACTCATTCTTGAAGTTTGAACAGCTGGCTACGAGACACCCTGTATAATAGATTTGACTTTGTTGAAAACTATTGCTCAGATTGGATCGTTACACTAATTCTAAACTAATAAACTGAATGTTATTCGCCATAATTAATAAAATACAAGCATTATACGAAAGACCGCGACCATTACATTTATTTTTCGCGTGCCATAAAATTACCTTAATATAGAAAATTCTTGCATATACGAAATATATTTTCTTATAATATTGAAGCCAAGATTGCAGAGGCAAATCTGCATTGAATCAAATTAGCAAAATGTTAAAAATTAATAGTTATAAACCATTCAATTTGCAGTAAATTTGATCAATTTTCAACGTTTTAAAAATGCCTCGTGTTATGAATACAAATTATTTAAAATTATTTATTATATATACTCACATGCTTTGAGGTCTCAGCTATTATTTTAAATCAAGTTTTATATCAAAAACATAATAGTTTCTTACTAAATAATATTTATATCGATCCTATTAGTGTGTGTGTGTTTTTAATCGGCGATTTTAACAATAAAAAAAACATACACTTTCGTAAAAAAACGCGAAAATATTTATTGTTTTGGGAAGCGCGCTTTAAGGGTCCATTACTCAGAATATTTCATTTCTTTACCAGATACGTAGATAATAGACCCGGTCATAAAATAATAAAATTTCCAAAGGCGAGATTAGTTTAAAGGATACACATTTATAGGGATAGGTTAAGGACAGATTAAAAATAGTAGGGGCGGCATCCTGAAATTTGCTCAAGGGCGGCACTTTATCCAAGGACGTCACTGCGTTTTAAAATAGTACAAAATATGCATATTATATCAAAATTTTTGCTGAAAATGTGAAGTAATCCAATTAATTTCGTAATGAGAATTTTTCCCATGCACACATAATAAAATATAATAATTATAATTTTGCGTGTCCAGTTGAATCCCCTGGCCGCGGCGTGCCGCGGGCGGGGCGGGGGGCCGTCCCCGGGCCGGGCCCCGCCTCACGCTCCGCCCCCCAGCCCCTCGCTCGTCTCCCTGCCGCTGCTGACTGCGGGCCGCCGACCAGTCCGCACCGATGGAGCCGAGGTAATATGGCCGTGCCCTCCATACATTTTACAAAACACCGTGCATAATTAGATATTCTGGAAATAAATCAAACATCTGATGAAATGTTAAACACTCGTAAGCGTTATTGAGCTTCAACTTTCAAATCCGCGTGCAAATAATTCAACGTGCGTATATATGATATAATAGGTATAGATGAGTATTGTAAAATCGGTGTCACAACTTATTAAACCTACTTATATATGGACAAAATTATTTATCCACTTAACAAGCTGCTTGACTAGTCTAACAGTATTATAGGAACAAATTAAACTGAAATGTCAACTTGGTAACGTATACAAGAACAATTTTTAAAACCTTTTTAAAAACAATGCACATTGGCCTTATTAACATTCGAATGTACAAAGCCTACGTGACTTATGTAAATTCGATTCACTATATTTTGTAATTTTTTTTCAAAAATACGACAATATATCTAGCTCAACAGCCATCAGGGCATTCAGAGGTGTCAAGATATTCTGCAGGTTTAAGCTAGGATATTCAAATTGTTATTTTCAAATAGTGCACATAACAGTTAAATACAGTAAAACTCTATTAATTCGTATATCTTATTTACATATATCTGTCAAGTTTCGCTTCACATGAGCAAAATATATCAATTTCCGAATTTTCATTGATTTCTTAGCTCATTTCCTAGTTAGTATTAAAATTACAGCCGAGATGAGTTTTTCGGTCTTTTTTAACGGCACCCCATAAGCTGTAATTATTGTGATATTGGAGAACTAGCTGCCATTCTCCGGGGCAACACTTCTGCGGAGACGTTTGCGATGATATTTGAAGAAACAGAAGATGGCTCTTCTAGATCTATATAATGTTCGTCTTGCTTTTTTTGTATTATGTATTTTGTAATGCTCATAAACTTTTTATTCTGTTCACACTCTTTCTCCACTTTTCGATTTTTTTATTTCGAATTTTTCGGCGCCCCGGCATGCTCGGCGCCCTCGGGCGGAGTCCGAGCTCGCCACCCTCTCGGACTGGCCCTGTTAATAAACGTTCCTGGTTACTACGGAGCTCTTAAAAGAGAGGAGGGAAATAAGGCATATGACTCATTTTCATAGACCTTAATACCCGCAGGCCTGAAAATTAAAAAATGTCTTAAAAATGAGAAATTTGAATGTAACATCTAAGTAATTCAAATAAAACATAAAATTGCATGAATTACAGAAGACAGAGTACAAATTTGCATAGTTTATTAAAATAATGTTAAAATTACTTATTAATAGCACACACACGTCACAATAATATCCTGCTATTTCGGATACTAATTTTTTTCATACTATTTAATATATAAAACTAGCTTGTGCTTAATTTTTTTAAATTTTATACACGATACACATACAGGTGGCCTTTTTCGCCATTTTGCATTGCCCAATGTATTTAGTTACGCCACTGTATTTAACTAAAATAGGTACGACTAAGGAAACCAGTAACCTAAGTGGTACCACTTATAGCTTAAGTCGTACCTATGACTAAAGATAAAGGAAAATAGCTAAGACTATATTTTGTAAAGAAAGACGTAAATCCTTCGCCGTTAAGATCTAACTAACGAATTGTGAGATTTCTGGGTCGCGCGTCCCGCAGATTGGATTATGACAATTCCGGTCGTAAATCGGAATCGTCGTAATCTGGATATAAGTAATATGGGTCGATGATGGGATAGGAGTTCCAGTCGAAGGACCAGTGATTTTGGCGAACCGGATTTGGAAGGACCGATCGCCTTACCGTGTATATGACGCCTCCGTCACCCTGCAGTCGCCGCTGAGAATCACACAAGCGGCCCACGAGTGGGCAGATCTCCGCTTCCAATTGAAGACGGCGATATCACCACTTCACCCGCGGCACACAAAAAACAAACACGTGACAACGTGATCAAACACAATATCACATATATTATTACAGTGCTGGTGCACTGGGGCTGAACGTCCACACCGCGAATGTTATCGCGATGTCGAGATCGAACAAATATCGGTCACGTTGACGTCTGCTGACATCAAGGTCACATTTCACACTGAAGACGAGCATATTCAGTTTTTACAGGTGTCACAAACATATTTATTGTTTGTTTTTGTCTCCAGCACATAGATCCTATACCCATGCTTACATTTTAAACACTGAATCTTATTTTCTTCACTTTCTTCTGCAAAAAAGATTATAAAATCAATCGCTTTTTAGCTTTTTTCGTTGTTTTCTTCTTTCTTTTAACCGCTTCTTTATTTTTATTTACTCTATTCTCGATCTCTTCTTTATACGAAGCAGACATTATTTCCACAGATAGGGTTGTGCTTATGCATAATTGTTGACTTACATTTGATTTTCTTATTCTATCCTCGAAGATGACATCGCATAGTTGGCATAGGGATATAATATTGTCTGTGTGCTTCATTAAATCCAATATCACCACTACGTAATTTTCTTAGCGCCTCGTCCGCGTCTTCTTGTTTCCAACAATTATAAATTCGTTTCGACACGTTTATGGTTCGAAATGTGTTATTTTTTCCCGAACAAAATATTGTTACCCGGAGTGATTTTTTTATTTTTATTTTCAGTGCCGATAAATCGGCGTTTATTTTTAAAACAGCATTTCTTTAAAGCTTGAATCAATATAAAAATCCTTAAAGTAACCAATACACCAGAAAGTACTAGTATTGATACTACATTCCATTTACATACAAGCCTGTTGATCGCTTCCTATCTCGCTGAAGTACCTGTTCTGAGGTAGGTTTATAGCATATCGTAAGGTACGACTTTAGCAACCTTACCCTACCTGCACACCTACAGATGAGTATTATCTTAGACACAGTATGTATAATAAAACTTTCAATATAGGTACTGTAAGTAGTCTAATGCTGAAGTGTTTAATACATTTGAGATTATGTAGATATAAAATAATTACCTTTAATCCGATGCTCGGCTAGCTCGATAGAGCACGGATTATCTTTCTCATATGGGAGGTGGATATCAGAGACAGAATGATAGAAAACACTTCAATAAAAGATGGTGTAGATTATTCTAAGACAATGTGCATTTATTCAACTAAATAAAATTTATAAATGTATCAGAATTACTGAAATGAAGTATGAGGGCTGACATAAATGGGCGATATGAAATACAAAGTACAGGAAACACAATATGCAACTCAGATAGTAAATGAATATATAAAATCAAGGTGATCAGTTCTCCCTGTCCATATCCATTCGCGGTGGATAGCACTGGATATCACTTTCGTCAGCCAAGCTGAGGTCACATGGCGAAGAGACAAATTAGAATATGGATGATCAATAAATACCTCGAAGATTACAATAGTTGGCACCATTTCGATGTAATGCCGTAGACCTGCACAAAGGTCTGGCGAGATGGTGGTGATGATGGCATGGCCAGCAGGATGGGACCAGCGACGGAGCCTTGATGGGTGGAGAAGTCCATTTGCAGCAGAAGTGCACACGGGGAGACGAGACAGAAGGCATTGGCAATGATGAAGAGGATTGCCGTCGGGCGCGTGGCAGTTGGAATAATGTGAGCAATAATATCCGTGAGATGGGAGGATACAGATACAGCGGTGCGTACAATCGGATGATATCCTGCGCCGGAGATTCAGTCGGATATTTGCCGATGCGTGGTGAAATAACACGTGGTCGCGACACAAAATGGCGTGCGCTCAGAACGTGGAAGAGATTCACACGCCAGGCAATGATAGAAATTAATGCACTCCGCGAACCACCGTGCCGCAGATGTTGACACAAGATGTATACAAAGTCAGTAATAGAGGTTTATCGTCAAATTAATGATCACACAACTCTTGAATATCGAGATTGGTGAGAGTTACTCGGAGAGCTGACGGAGGACCTCCCGACTCCAACGATAGTTTGGGCGAATCTGATCTATGCTAGGAGGCTGATATGTTCAGCGACTCTTTCTATGGAGAGGTGATAAGACTCAAACTGGGACACCTGTCTATGAGAAAACTTTATGCTATAGAAATAAACCTATTACAACTATTAGGAGAACACATTCTTATTGTGATGTTGTAATTATTCAGAACAGACGGTCTGTGATATTTTAAATATTAATTAAATATATTAATTAGAAAGATATACGTATAAAATCAATTTTATCGAAAAATATTGTTGTTGCACCACCGGGATTCGAACCTGGATCTCTTTCCTAACCGGGGAAGGTGCATTATCCAACTATACTACAGCGACAATATTTTTAGCGACAATTTTCGAACCTATATGTTACCTTTTTGATATTAATACATTTAATCGTTCCATCATTTAACATATAGGTTCGAAAATTGTCGCTAAAATTATTGTCGCTGTAGCATAGTTGGATAATGCACCTTCTCCGGTTAGGAAAGAGATCCAGGTTCGAATCCCGGTGGCGCAATAACATTTTTCGATAAAATTGATTTTATATATATATATATATCTTTCTAATTAATATATTTAATTCATATTTAAAATATTACAACTATAACTATGACTATGGTTCATGCCATAAAATTGCTCTAGAAGATTATATTTCTTACAAGGCAGATCGCCTCACTGCAGTGGTGAATAGGCCCGATGGGAGGCTGAGAGAAATCCCGATGTGGGACGATGTCAAAATATAATATTAAAATTCACCTGTACGCAGTAGCTTTTATTGCATCCTGAAATAACCATTTATTTGTTTAAATATTATTATGCTAAGAAAAATGGTAAACAACAGTTGGTAGATATGCATATAGGAGCGGGTAAAAAATAAATTGAGATGTTACTGAAACTATTTGTCACAGTAGGCTAGAAGCATTCATGTTAATGAAAGCATAGTTGATTGGGCCGGCTATCTTGAAAATTACCCGGCCCGGTCATAGATCGCCAATTCGCCCCTGCCTCCCTAGATACAGTGATAACCACAGCAATGTCTTACACGTTTGTCTATAAATAATAACAAATATTAATAGCGTATTGCATTTTCATTTTGTCATGACAAAATGGCAATTCATCAAAAATGATGATCAAATATAATACACTATTATTATTAATTTATACACCTACCGTATAATAATAAAATATAAAACAAGTTGCTGATGCCTTCATGGAGGGATGAGATCGCGTTCACTTTTCTCCGATGTCTCAAGTGCAATAATCGGCTGGTACATTTTGGGATCCCGATGGGCGCAGCAGCTATAGACGATGGACAGTGGTATATTTTTTTTTTTTTTTTTGGATACATAATCAGGCCTATTCTCAAAATTGCAATATTGAAATGAAGGTGATTGTTACACCAACCCTCAAAAATAGACAGATTGTTTTGACAGATTATGGTACGTTTATCTCCCTCACTCCCTCACTCTCTCTCCATCTCTCTCATTCAAATATAACAAATGAAGGTGATTGTTACACCAACCCTCAAAAATAGACAGATAGTTTTGACCGATTATGGTACGTTTATCTCCCTCACTCCCTCACTCTCTCTCCCTCTCTCTCATTCAAATATAACACTATTTTTGAGGGTTGGTGTAACAGTCACCTTCATTTCAATATTGCAATTTTGAGAATAGGCCTGATTATAATGTTTTTAAATTCATCTATTTTTTTGTTGTGCTGTGATGCAATCATTTATTTCCCGCCCATCGGGGCACATTATCAGGGTATAAAATAGAGATTGGGCGTATGTGGGAGTCTGGGTCGTAAAAACCTAATAAATTAATGGTGGGATTGGGGATATTGGCGAGATTGGAGTAAAATCTACGGGAGAGGTCTTGGAAGCGTTGTTTGTGGGTAGGTAGGGATGTTGGTGTCGTTGCGGATAATGGAGTTGATTGAATTGCAGGTGAGCGAAGAACGCTTGGAGTGCCCCCCCTCCACTCCCACCCGCTTCGCCCTCCCCCCAATTACCACCGCGTGCCCCGCAGTCATATTGCCGCTCAAGCCATCAACAAATGAAAGGAATTCGATTTGTCGGTGGGTTCAATCATTAGTCATTTGTGATTTAAAAAAAGGCTCTTTTATGTATATATTGCGTAATTAGCAATTATATAATATATATCAATTTCCAGATCGACGATTCAAGTCACATTCGATACCACACCTCTGAGGATAGCGGTAATGGGACGACCGAGACGCTAAACCGTCACGCATCACTAGATACTCACTTCGATACCCGATATGTTGTTGTAAATGTCCTTGAAAGTGAATATTATGCATTATTATGTAAATGTTTGTTTTATTACTTGTATAGGTATCTATTATATTTCCAGAGAAATGATATTACGATGCAAAACTTAGCCTGAAATCGTTATATATAATTATTTTTGTAATTAGTATATTATTTACTATTTATTATTATATGTTATACTATTTTTATACTAAGAAAAAAAAATTGTTTACCTTGGATACCAATGCATTCGCAAAGGGGGCGACTGAAATATTGCTCCCAGCTTTCATTGACATTTCCAATCCTCAATCTTTAAATACTGCCTTGTAATGTGAGATGGCCAAAATTATGTAATGTCTTGGAAATAGTTGGCGACACTGTCAAATGCAGATGAAAAAAGGCGTAATACAAAGATGCAGTGGCGTAACTACGCCACTGCGGTGCATTGAGGCCCCGCAGACTATCGTCGAAGAAACGATAGCTATTGCACAAAAATAAATAAATAAATACGACTCACGAAAAAAGATTAATAATTTAGAATCACTTCCATTACAATTACCTACTGTTTTGTGTTAATTTCCAAAAAATATAAAATTATAAAACTTTTGGATGTTAGGTCGGTGGTGAAATGAAAGACTGATTGATTGGCGTGTTAGTGTTAATTGAGTCGGATAGAACAATGAAGACGGGTAAGATTGAAAGAGTGAAGATGCAGATGGTGCGCGTGGGTCGGCAAGACCGCCACTGCGGAGCGATGAAACAGTAGAGACTGCTGATGCGAAGCGATGACACAGGAGAGAGCTCAACGACGAGGAATCGGGCCAGTCACGTAGCGATATGTCGCTAGCGTCGATGCCGACTGAGATGGCGGTGAATTTGAAATCTGATTTTCGAAATTGCAGGGCTGATAAACCCAAAATACTATGATGTGAGTTATAATCAGACCTATTCTCAAAATTGCAATATTGAAATGAAGGTGATTGTTACACCAACCCTCAAAAATAGACAGTATGTAAATTAACGTCCGTGTTATATTTGAATGAGAGAGAGGGAGATAAACGTATCATAATCTGTCAAAACATAAAAATGGCAACAGGATTGGCCGTGATTCTTCACTACGACGCTGCGGATGAGGAAATCAATAGGTAATTTATGAACAAACCTTTTTCTGTGAACTTTGAATACTGTATTAGTATTTATTTTAACCAAAAACTTATATTTTTAGTCGAAACTCAAGAATAGAAAGATGTCGTTTGCGTGATTTGACAGATTATGATACGTTTATCTCCCTCACTCTTTCTCCCTCTCCCTCATTCAAATATAACACGGACGTTAATTTACATACTGTCTATTTTTGATGGTTGGTGTAACAATCACCTTCATTTCAATATTGCAATTTTGAGAATAGGCCTGATTATTTCTGATTATTTTTTAAAATTTATTACATGCTGATATATTCTTAACTGTTTATGTCGCAGTGGCAATAGCGAGACGAAATTCAAACGAAAAAATCATCATCTTAGAAATAGCACGGAGCAAGGAGCGTCTATCGGCGTTGGCGCTACTCAGCCGAAAAAATGAACGTCTCAGATCTGATGCCTTGCAAGTGCTTGATAGAGTCGAAAATCATCACATCTTGGATTGAAATATGTTTACTTCTAAAATTTTGTTTTCTTTTTTAATTATTGCGTGGATGGAATTGGAAAAAAGACCCACTGTGTGTACACAAATACATATTGTATACGTTCCTATTGGCGCCCTATAAAAACGACTTATCAATTATTTTTTATCTATGGTATGTACAGTAGTGCGGTGTTCATTTACCGATTACCTACCAAAATAAGTTTACTTTTTTTCCAGTGAAAATGTGAAAAACAAATTGAACATAAAATGTACACGCGGACTGGTTCCTTGACCAGATGTTTTTGTGCGTTTCCATAATACACAGTAGAAGATATTTTCTAAATTTTATAATTCCGTTTCTGTGTATAGTGGATTTTAATAACTTATTAGTCCGCATAGAAAAGTATCGATGCCAAAAGTTTTGCAGGGCGCAGCACACATTTCGGTGTCCCGCCTAATATGGGCCCCAGTGTACCGCATTGGCTGCATTGGCGTAGTTACGCCGCTGTATACAATATCGTTTCACATCGACTGTAAGACGCACCATAAATACAGATAATATAATAAGAGTACTCGGATGTCATTAATAGTTCTCGCTGATCTGTAATGTTACAGCCGCATCTCACGCGTGACGTTAACTTATTACATATTAGTGTTTCGGCGGGAAGTTAAAAATTAAAAATATATATTTAAGTTATACGGCGCGCGGGTCGCGCCGGGTAACTCTAACCCCCTTCTCCCGCTCCAAAACTGGCATATTCGGCTGCACGAAGGGTCGCCACTCGAGGTGGGTGGTGCCTCCTGGAAGGTGTCCGGAGATCTCGCCTTGGGCGCGAGGTAAGCGGCGGATATTCCCCGCCGCACAACTAGAGGATCGGAGGCCGACCGAGGCAGCGCGGCACGAGTGGAGCGGCAGAGCCAGCGCCTCGGACCGGGGGCGGACTCTACTCGGCGGTCGGCGGTACATGACCAGGCGTGATGAACAAGATAGTGAGTGATAATAGAAACTACATCAGTCTTAGACAAGGTTAGTTTCCTTTTTTTGTGTAAATATGTACAACTTTTGCATAAATTAATTTACCTTCCCGCCACCTCCTCATGACCATCGCTTAATTATGTTGATTGCGCATGGACCACAGCGTCTGTGTACATGCATATTTGACATATTTATATATGCAGTTTGGGGGAGGGGGGAGGCATATGTCCCCGGGCACCAGACTACAGACTAGGAGGGGAGGGTTGCCAAAACAGGGTATTTAATTGGTTAACTGCGTAGTACTAAATATACTTTTGATATCTTTAATGGAGGGGGCGCCATTCGGATAGTTTGCTCCCGAACACCAAATACCCTAGCCATGTTCTTTTTGTGTGTTTAGTGTAAATAAATTATTATCAAGTCATTCTCTAGTCGCATTTAGTTCATTTTCAGCCTTTTGGTGTATTTCTAACCATGAGCAGCCTCGATATAAGTACAGTCGCAGTGTTGCAAGAAATTGTTTCCTCTGCAGCTTTTATTCCCCAGTAAAAGTATGTATAGAAAAAATCTAATTTGTCGTATAATTATCAACTTAATAGTAACAAACTTAGTGTCTGCACTCAAGTGAAGGATCTTGGTATCATCTTGAATTCTAAATTAACTTTTATCCCGCATATAGAGTCGGTAATTGCTAAGGCCTATAGACTCCTTGGATCCATTGCTAGAACGTCTAACCCATTCCAATCACCTTTTACTCTTATCATTCTATATTTCTCATTTGTACGCAGCCAACTTGAATTCGGATCGGTTGTTTGGAACGCACATTATTCCACCTACAGCGACCGACTTGAAAATGTCCAACATAATTATTTTAATATATTAAATTCACGTGCCCGCTTAGACATTAAATCTCATTCAGAAAGTGAGTGTTCCATAAAATACCCCCCCTCTTAATTAAATAGTAGAAACACTCAAAATTTATCTTACCTCTATAAAATATGAAATAATTTTGTTGACTCGCCCTATTTATTAGAACAAATAACTTTTAACTGTCCAACGCGACAAACACGAACAAATAATCTTTTTTACCCAAATTTGTAAATTACATAAAAAATTGTTTTGTCATCCGCTCTACATCAAAATATAATGCCTTAAATTTTTCTAATAACATGGACATTTTCAACGATAAATTGCTTCCTTTTAAATTTAAACTACGCCAACTTTTCAATAACTATTAACATAAATTGTATATATTGCGTCCCATTTCCCTCCCCTCCTAACCCTTTCCTCTTTGTATGTTCAGTTTAAAATCACTCTTTTGTTTCTTTTTTCAGTTTATTATTATTATTTTTTTAATATATACTAGTTTTTAGTTTATTATGTTTATTTTTATGTAAAAGTATTTTTGTTTATCAGTCTGTTTGAGTATACTATTTTTTAGTTTATTATGTACTACGTATTTAATTCCGAAGAAACTTCACTGGTGTTATTTCTATATATTATGTAATTATCAGTTATTATTGTTACACTGTTTGTTTCTCTAAAAATAAAAAAATAAAAAAATGTCTCTTACCTATGCCAGTAGGTATTTGAATCTGGCCGAAACATGGACAAGGTTAAATCCTTTCGAGTAGTACATCATTCACCGCCATGCGCAAGTCGTATGATTATTCTGAACGCACCCCTGAACGGCATTCGCTGTTTTCGACTGTGACCTAGAGATGGTTGTCCATGGATGAACTGTTCTTTTAAAACCGTTCGCTGTTCTAAATGAACGATCTGTTCAATTTACCGTTACCAACACCAGTTCATTAAAAAAAAAATGATTTAAAGCAAAACAATTTAAAATGAGGGTTTCATCAGATAACAATCCGTATATTTTCTGTTATTTATATGCCCCGGCGATAATTGTGCCGCGAGCGTATTTTGATTCGGACCGATTAATTATCAATTGGCGGTCGCGGATACCGGGGACCATGTCGTCCGCGCTCGGAGAAAGCTGTCAATTTTGACATGAATCAGATGGCCAGGGCGGACGTGAAAGCTCCGAGAGCAGGCGGTTGGTCTTGCATAATATCCATTAAATAAACACAATGGCGAAAGAATGATGTTCACGAACGAGATATTCTCGGGAGTGCATTTCGTAGGGACCCGCGTGCCACGGGAACCTTTTCTTCCGTCATTAGAAAGCTATTAATTTATCTCGGCTACTTATCTGGGAGATTTATCTCTTCCACAGTTGGAGTAATTACGAAGCGATGACCACACGCATTACTCGATACATTATGTTCGGGGTGACAAATATAATAGCCGGAAGAGAGACCAACGTTTTTCCCAAGATCGAGTCAATCGGTTGCCTTTTGCCTAGGAATAAATTGTTCCTAGAAATATCTCACTCGAGAGCGGTATAATGGCATAAGAATATATCTTCGCCGGTCGATACATCAAGTTGGTTGACAATAACCGCACCAAAAAGGTTATTAGGTTGCGGGTCTATTGTCATCCGAGGGTAGTTAACTTCTGGGTAAGAAAGTAGCTCTATTGTAGAATTCGAACCAGAACACATGCAATGGCCCGCCGTGAAGCAGCGACTCACTGTCGCGTCATTTCTCTGTAGGGGTAAGCAGAAAGGATAGAGCGCATACTCATAAGTCTATCTAACATCTTCCACATTCATGCACCTTATGTGGTGCGTAAATCGGACTATTCCGTCGTCACTAAATTCATTCCATACGGCCAAACAATTTGAGCGAGTCTCTAATCGATCGCGATTAGGTCTGTAGCGATCGTAATTCGAATCTACCGCCATCTCAGTCGGCATCGACGCTAGCGACAGCGCTGCCGGCTGCTGCCACAAGTCTGGCTCAATTCACCGCCATACAGTCTCTCCAGTTTCAGCGTTTCACAATGGCGGTCTTGCCGGCTCGCGCTTGCCGAGCAAGACTGCCAATTCATTTAATTTCATAATTTCCTACATCTTCATTCACTGTATTCATTTCTACCTGTCTTCATTGTTTTTATCATTTGTCACAATAAACCTCAACACGCGCCAATCACATGTATTTCATTTAACCACCGTCCTAACCCCCAAAGGTCTATTTAAAGTGTGCCGGTGTAGTAGCACTTCCGCAGTATTCAGTCTCCATTCGTTTCTAATCTACTAGCGATAACCGAAATAATTAAGAATGAATAAAAATAAAAGCAGGCAAGAAGATTACAATGTAAATAAATTAATAATATACAATTATAACTGGGCAGGCAGGAAGGAAAAAATGTATAATAGGTATAAGTGCATGCAATGCGAAAATCGCTCATGTAAACACTGTAACTTAATATTGAAATAAAGAAACGACCAGACTCCATATGTACCTAATTATAATAAATATAATAAATTAAAGTTTTTTCTCAGAGATAATAAAAATAAAATGATTAGCTCATAAGTAGGATTTTTATGTGACATGATTTTGTACCGATTGAGGATGTAATAAAAGAAAAATTGATATGTAATTAGATGTAAGAATTCTGGTAAGGAGTAGGCTTGATATGGCGATTAATGAAAATGTTTAGAATGTAAGTTATTCATAATTTTAATACAGTAAACGGTGTCGTATATCGTCGATGAATTATTGTGGGGGTTTTAAATAAATAATTCCAAGGTGGACAGTGATGTCGTTAAGTTATTATACAATAAAGTGAACTATAATTAATTATAAAGAAAGTAGCGGGACCGAAAATTTGGCCTACAAGTGGACGCTTAACGTCGCTGTAACAAATATACCAATAAGGTATCATCAATCCAGTGAGGACGGACCGACCCTTGAGCGAGAACTACGCCCTCACCACGGGTACTTTAAAAGGGCCAGAACACTATTTTTGGACTAGTTGTAAACAAGATTTGGAAGTGTGCAGTTGAGAATAGGAGTTGGGAGTGGAGAGTAAGGAGAAAGAGTTGAAGGTGGGACCCCATCCTCAAAAGCCGGAGGAGAAGCGAGTGGTTAGAGTTGCAAACAGGCAGTTGAGAACGCGCAGTTGAAAACAGAAGTTGTAAGTGGACATTTGTAGTAAGAACTGGAGGTGGGGGCTCATTCTCGGAGTCGGAAGTCGAAAGTTGAAGATCGAAGCCGAAGATCATCAGAACTGAAAATTGGCAGTCGAAGATCAGAGTGGAAAGTTGAAATTCAATCTCGGAAGCCATAAAACGTCGCGAGATCGACCAGCAGAAGCAGACAGTCAGACATCAGAAATCCGATCAAACGTAACAGAATCGGAGGATAGACAGCCACAGTTCACCGCAATCTACCCAGGAGCAGCCGCCACGGCCGTTCTGAGTAACCAGCCTGATAGTCTATCGCCGGAACAGCCGCGGAGCCAGCCTGGAAACAGTTGCGGGTAGCCGCCCACGCACGCCAAGTGCTAACAGCATCACTTCCCCGGCCTGAGACCAGGTCTCCGGAAGAAGATCAGAGGAATATCGCAAGATAATCCGAGGTAGAATTAATTATAGATTAAATTAGTTATAAGTGTTTCCACCTGCCTATGACTGTAAACATGTAATTAATAAATGTTTCATTTGTGTATCTTCCGTGTTTACATTCATCTGTATTTTCCTATAACCATGGTACTAATGAAAGCGTGATACTAATGGATGGATCGTGAAGCGAACATTCTAATAGAGTGCGGGATGTCATTCTAACGAGCGACCAGGAGCACGATACATGTTCGATTAATCATCGACTAATCGAATTATAGCTCCCAAAACCCCCACCTTTATGTCATTATAATAGATGTTTATAATTTCAAGCACACTTCAGAAATTCCAAGTGAATTGTAAAAATGTCTAATAAAATTCGTTTGGATATTATACAATAGATTTTTTGCCATGTTAAGAAATACCGCGGCCACTACTGTAAATTTAAAACAAATGACGAACAACGCCACTAGTACGCGCTACCCCCTCCGAGCGGCCTTCCTGCTGAGCCAAGTGCGCCCCTCCAACAAATCACATTAAGCGCGGGCCTATAAAGGTTGCGATCATGGATCGCTGGCTAAAGAAGACTTTGTCGTTACCCAAGGGGCAGTCAATAACCAACATCGGAGCCCAGAGCTAAGCCTAGTTCGAGGACACAGGCGGGACCCTGGCTAGTATGCTGCCTCACATCTCGTCGACCACCGTCAAAGTAACACCGCTATACTTGCAGCATCCACGCTTCCGGAGGATCGGAGCACGAGTCGATCCCGTCTCTCCCTGCTATTAACGATGGATTGCTGCTCACCCACATCAACAAACTAGGAACCATGTCTTGCCACTTCAATTGAGTCTCCGTCGTCAGCGCATCGAGCATGGCCCTCACTTCTTCACTGGATCTCGCCGCCTCTCAGTTTCCGCCATTAGCGTGTCGAACCCGCATAAATCACTAGTATTATTTTCTATTTTTAAGATTGGCAGTCAATAGGTTTTTTTTTATAAATGATAAAAAAAGAACCATTTTAATGAACGGAACAATGAACGATAGTTCCAAACATAATGAAAATCCCAACACTAATACGACCATACTGCGACTGCCATAATTGATAAAGAACAATTCTCTTTTGGATTATCTATGGATTAAGTTACTTCACTATTACACCTATGTATTATACTTCCTTCATACATAGATAAGCTTGACGCATGTGCTTACCCTTCCCAAGTGCCAACCCCTGCGAAGTGTCAAAAACTGGTTTCATTACTGCATTTGATTTCTAACGTGGAGTGAGAATTTGCTCGTGTACATATTGCAAAAGTTTATAATTTATTCGTTTAATTATTTTTGTACTTATTTCCTTTTTAAATAGTATATGGACGTAAGTGAGCAAAAATCTGGTTCCCAACGTTGTATAATTTATTAAAAACGATAATTTGACAACACACAGTTAATATTTTAATATAATCTTCTTTTCCCTCGTTAAGTATAACGTAAGCAAGTTTTATAATATTAACCTGTACGTAAGATTCGGCTCGAGAGTTTTTTCGAGGTCTTTATACGATGTTTGACCCTGAAATATTATCGTCCTGCGTAAGGACTACAGACAACTGCGTGATGATTGTTGAGCATCGGATTAATATATTAATGTTAATTAATTATTTCATTACGAACTGTGGTATGACAATCTCGAGTGACGTTTAAACCACTAATTTCCCTCGTTTAGACGAGAAAATTACTATAGAATCCTAACCTGAAATGTCGCCATAAATGAACTGTATTCGAGACTGGTGCACACTATGTTTAACTGATTCTTACTTATTGCATTTTCATCGAACTGACTATTTTTTATCATATAAGTAATTCAGGAATGTATTAGAACTTATAAAAAAATCAGGCAGAAATACAGTATTATACAATCATGATTGCTCTAAAATATTTAAAAACTAGGATTCTTCCATCGCTTTTGTCAATTAATTTTTCTGACAAATGCACTTCGTTCAACGACAGGTAAATAGTTAAAAAATATTTTTAATCGTTAGCATTGTGTTTGGTTTTTCCTTTGAATTTTTAATAATTATCGCTTTTCTAACACTGTTTGTCCATGATTTTGTTACTTTTGTCCAAGGAAACATCCTATTAGTAATTTTGATTTATAATTTACTTTTCTTCATTATGTTTGGTTGCCTGTTACGGTTTTCACTATCTCTTAACATTAAAGGTTTATTAATAAATCTCAATCTAAAAAGTTAAAGCTGGTTAATCCGTTCCATTGATGAATTGTACAATCAAAATATAATTGAAACAGCAGTTTAATCTACCCCGAGCACTCCATGCCTGGTTTTATCAGAGGGTGGGAGGATTTGCACAGGGTCCTAAAGAGTAACTATTCAAAATTTGGTTTACATTGATTAAAGAGTGTATGATTGTGTAGAAAACAGACAGATATTCAATATTATATAGGGTGTCCAGCGGAAAAATTTCAAGATTAAATTGTAATTGCTCGTAAACCATCACGGTGAGGTAAGTGGGAGGGGTATTATTCGACGCGTGTGATTTGTGGATTTGCCAGTCGCAATGAGTCACTGGTCGGGAGTGCATCGCGTGTTCACGGTTGAGCAATATTTAGAATGCAGTGATTCATTGGTTCATGCGCGTCACGCTTTTTGTACTCACTTTATATTCAACGAGTAAGTGATGGGCCTAGCACACAATTTTTCTGGTGATGGGTTCAAAAGTTCAGACAAGAAGGGACAATGGTTAACCAAACTCCTCCGGGACCATCAACGTCAGCAGCGACACCAGAACATGTGGCTCAAGTTTGTGAAATTATGCGAAATCCGTGTAAATCGATAAAGAAGATTGCAGCCTGTACTGGAATAAAAAAATCAACAGTGCGCGTTATTTTGAAAAAGAAACTACAGTTTCACCCATACAAATTGCAAATCGTGCAGTTTCTCAATGAAAATAATTATTCTTTACGTGAAACCTTAGCGAGGACGATGCTGGAACATTTTGGGACAGCACAAACGCTTGAAAACATATTGTTTACTGACGAAGCACATTTTCATATCGATGGTTATGTTAGAACATGAGATACTGGTGCCCCGACTACCCAAGGAAACGCCATCAAAAATGTTTGCATTGTCTAAAAACGACAGTGTGGTGTGCAATTTCTGCCTTAGGGATAATTGGCCCTTATTTTTTTAACTAGCAATAGACAGTTACTGCTTACGTGAATTGCCGAATGATCGACAAGTTTTTGGTACCGCAACTGCAGCTGTTTCCCGCGTTCAACAACAAAAGACAGCTTGAGTTTCAATAGAGAAGCTGAGAGGAATATTTCACAATAAATTAATCAGCAAATATGGAAGCATACCCCGGGCACCTGTCACTGGACCTTACACCATGCGACTTTTTTTTGTGGGGGATTCCTGAAGTTGAGAGTTTACAGCAACAACTCAGGCCCTACAAGAAAATATCCGCCGTGACATTGCTACCATTGAACCAACGGTTTGCTCTTGCATGTTCACAAATTTAAGAGTCCGATTGCAAGAATATCTTGAAAGAAAAAGACAGCATTTAGACAATATTGTTTATAAAATGCATCGCATCCGCATCGTTAAACTTCATTTTGTGTAAATTAAATATGAAAATAACATTGTAGTTTTTTATTTTTATTTAGTATTAAACTTGAAAATTTTCCGCTGGACATCCTTTACATAAATGTGTTTTAAAATTAGTTATCTTTTAGGCTATTCTGTTATTTGCTTATTATGCAACATTTTAGACCATATTTCAGTAGTTATCAGTAGGGTTGGGTTGAAGAAAATAAATAATGTGAAGTAATAAGTCACATCCTGGCAACAACATATTCCTAGCATGTTGTCAAATATATTAGCCAGCATTGCTATCAATGTTAGCATTATTGATAGCAGGTCTTAGGATCCTGGCCACAGTACTGACCACCTCGCTTGCTTAGTCTTCATCCCCGTTTATGTTATTTGAATGTTTATAAATCTCCAGTATAGTACGTTCACAAATTGTGTTCTAATATTGAATAATTCTCAATCAGTGAGTATAAATGTCACCCGACAATTGAGTCTGCAAGTTCTTTGCCCTACATTTCATTAGTATTTTTAATTTATTAGTAACATAATAACATATACAGTCAAATCTCAGTATAGCGAAGTTCACGGAACCAAAGATAATGTTTTGTTATACTGAAAATTCATTATATTGAATGCAAGGATGACGATAGATTTTTATTTACTATATTATACCTACAGCATCAACCTCTTATATGATTGATGCACGACAGAACATGTGATGCGTGATCATCGTATGATTAGTTGATATACGTTTGTGTATGCGTATGCATCAGTGAAACACCGATTGTCAAACTGTGATAAATATATTTTTTTTTAAATAAATTTAAGATAACAATATTTAAAAAAACTTTAAATTCAAATACAATAAAAATTCAAAGAAAAAGACGAGGTTTGAGGGTCGGCTTAAGACCTAGGATGTCGCTTGTAAACAAGTCCGGCACGTCTTATATCAAAGACAATCTGAGTTCTCTGAAATATTGTGTCAAGTTGTAACTTCATCCATAAATTTCGGATCAAAATATTTTATTATTCCGAGATCAAGACTTTGTTACAATGAAATATGCTTTACTATATTTTGTATGAAAATATTTTGGAAACAAATTTGAAGATACGTTATACTGGGAATTTCTTTACTTTGGTATTCGTTATAAAGCAATTTGACCGTATTGTGCAGGTAACACTAGCTTTTACTCCCAATGGATAAACAAAATACTAACGAGACTTTATTTTTTAAATGTATTTGCCATTTCTTCAAAATATACCACTTGTTTATCTGCCCAATTGGTTATTATAAACCTCGATTGTGCCGGAATAAACATTTTATTATTTACCACTATTTCATACATTATCTTACTGCTTGTTAGGGACTAGAGATAATGATTATATAGTGGACAAAGACATATCAGGACTTAAGCACTTTAAATCTGCCGATTTTCTTCAGCATAATGTATCATCACTGTAATATTAAGAATATTTATTTCTAGAAAAATGGCTAGAATTTTAAATGGAAAGGAGCTTTCAAACCAAATAAATGAAGAATTAAAAAATGAGATAAGTGTTTGGGTGTCAGATAATCACAGAAGACCACAGTTGACCTGTGTTATGGTTGGAGATGATCAAGCTAGTGCAACATATGTTCGTAAGAAGATGGAGGCTGCTCAATTCATCGGTAAGATTATTAAAAATTTTAAATAACTTCTTTTTTTCCAGATTTCTGATGAAAAAAATGCATGTTTTTATATTTGTTCACCCAGTTTTGTCATCGCGTGAGTACATATTGAGGAAATTTTGCGGAAATTGAAATAAAAAAGTGAATAAAATCATTTGGGGTCCATAACAGATAGGAGCCTATTCAAAACTGTCGGTAATAATACTTTTGCCAGCGCTACTGTGGACTAATAATTTTTAAACTCGGCAGCAAGTGGAATTATAAAATTTAAAAAATGATTTTTTAATTTTTTCATTACATAAATAACACATGTGAAGATATTTTCAATGTATTCAGTTTCCTTCTAACACACTACATAGGGAGTGTAAAAAATGAAACAAGGCATTTTTTCAGTTCCGAATACAGTAAAAACTCATTAATACAAACGTATTTGTTAAAATACTAATTAATAGTAATTCGTTATAATTCAAAAATTTTATCATATTTTACCCCCCTCAAATGAATTTTCATATAAAATTCTACATATAATTCGAAAAACTTGATAATAATTTATAACTAAATTTAAAAAAAATACATTAGTCATTATAAATCTTAACATTTGCGAGTATTTTACACCTGCACTGACTCCGCCACGGCCGACCCTTAATTCTTGAGGGGATTGACCATTCACATGAGTTTAAATAACCGTATAACAGTAAATACATCGCCAAACGGCCGACAGGTCGATTACAAAAGAGGAGTTCAGTCAATAGAGGACGACCGCGGAAGACTTGGCACGACCAGATAAACCAGATATTGGAAGATGGTCCTGTTAGAAGCCACAATAACCGGCGACCTTGTATGAGAAGATGTACGAATGTGGATGAGGCGAGAATTGTGTGTCAGGACAGAAGAGTGTGGCACTCTATCCTCTCTGTCTACTCCTGCGCGGAAACATTATTATTTTAGTGTTTAGTATAGTTTTGCATGAAAATATTACTGACATATTGACTCTTTATTGCACTTTTATTTGTAAATTTCGTTAAAACTGCCACTCTTGAGATTTTAGATTCTTTATTAAGTGTTATTTGAAACTTGTAAAAAATATTGCATATTTATGTTGTTCTTGTGTTAGATTTTAGTATTTTATTTTGCATGTAGTGTTTCATTTTTAATTAAAAATTGTGTGAGTTCGCAGTATGATGTATAAAACATTAACAATTTCTAAGAAAATGTATATTTAATTAAAGATGTGAACAGTAAGGAAATATTACAAAAAAATATGGTATCGCCAATTCAACTATTTAAAAAATTGCACCAAAATTAAAGAATCGTATCATAATTTAAAAATATAATTTAGTTCACCTATAGATGGGAAGGACTGCTCAAAAATTGTGTGTAGTACAAAGTTAAAATAAAAATTATATTTTTAAATTAAAATATTACAACACAAAGTAACTGCCAAATCAATCAATGAAAATCATATCATAGGTTAAAGGAAAGTAACACGTATCGGCGCTTTCGCCTGGCAAAACACAAAGATCTGGAAAGCAAGCTGTTTGAAATTTTTTTCTCAGATGCGTATGGCGAATATTGCAATTTCTGATGTAATTCTCCTCGAGAAAGGACAATCATTGGCCAATGAACTGGAGATTAATAATTTTGGAGCCTCCAATGACTGTCACCAAGGATTTAATGAAGATTCAGTGTAACATGCTTGCTTGTGGCAAAAGTCAAAAAGTTGACGAAATAGAGGTGGGACACTTGGACAAAAATGAAAGTCACATTGGCCAAATACATGTATTTAAAAATGTTTGAGAAAATGTATATTTGTACTACACCTATAAATATTTAGAAAATATGTTGATATTTTGAAATTCTACTTACCTAATTCGAAAATCTTTTTTTTTAAATTTATAGTTCCCACAATTTCATATTAAAGAACTTTTACTATATACATAAACACATAAAAACACACCATTTGTTGAATTACGTTAGGCTGTTAAAACTGCTGAAATTGATTTGATTCAATTAATTAAAATCGCTATTATGTTTTACCATTAAATTAAATTTGCTAAACTAGCTAAAACAACTGAGAAAGTAATGCTAGTATTGTACATATCAAAATATTTTATTTTTTTTGTTTTCACTGCGTGACTCGACTCGAGAGGAAAGTGTGCAAACCCAATATCATAATTATAATTTTCTTAATCATTTTCATGAGTGTGAATATTATAGGGAGACGAGACTAATTTTGTTTGCATTAGAAAAAAGTATTTTCTTGCATAAATAACTTGAGCCAACCACTTAGATTTTTTTTTTTTTTAAACTCCAACTGGTTTCCGAATAACATCTGTTCATCTAACATTAGAATTTGGCAGTGTAAGTTTTAAGGTAATCCAATTTTATTTTGCAGGAATCGATAGCAGGACTATCAATCTTGATAGTAAAATTTCCGAAAAGGATCTCATAAACCAAGTGAACCAGTTGAATAATGATGACAATGTGGATGGAATTCTTGTTCAATTACCTCTTCCAGAATCAATTAACGAGAGAACAATATGTAACGCCGTGTCCCCCGATAAAGATGTTGATGGTTTCCATATTATAAATATGGGGAAAATGTGTTTGGATATGAACACCATTCTACCGTGTACTCCAGCTGGTGTTTTGGAAATTATCAAAAGGTTGCAATTACTTTTGTTTTGCAAATTTTGTTTATACATGAAACAAATTTGTTAATTCGTATACAGTTTAATTTGAACCCCAGTAATTAAAAAATCGACATAATTAAAAAATTTAAAATTCACTAAACCTAAAATGTAATTTTTAAAATTGATCAATCTCGGTAATTCGTAGTTTGAGATAATTTTTAGACCCGTGCGCTATGAATCAATATCTTTTTATGTCACATAATTTAATTTTTTTTTAAACCTACAAAAAAAATTTATACCTTTACGTGTCGCGGTACCTACCGATACACTGCACGCCTAGGCACGCTTGTGTGTATGCAGGATCTTTATATATCTCGATCACCGTACGCTGGTAATTATCAAATAGTTCGATACTAGCCACTATCGTACACTGATAATGGTCAAATAGATCAATTCCGCCGCACGAATACGAGAAAATATATTTTTTTTTTACAAAATTGGCACAATTATTTTACTAATTTCGCAAATTCTGAATTCATTCATTCAATATATTCAATTCAATTCAGATCATTTAAAATTTATTTCATTGAATTTCCAGTTAGCGTAGTACAAATTTTTTTTGCTCTCTTGAATCTCGAAATAATTTACTACATCACAAAACCTATCAACCAATATTTTACATATACCTCTGTACTGTGCTATTAATATAAAAGTACGATCAAGAATGAACCTTTTTTGTTATTATTTATATATTATGTAGTACATAATTACATTTATTTGCTCGTCAGTTTGACTATAATATAGCTATGATATTAATCCACTTTTGGTTTGAAAAATAGTAATATATTGAACTGATATGTGTCTGTGTATGCTTTCCTGTTAAAGGCAAGATTTTGTACAATACATAAAAGAATAATTCAGCGCAAGACTCAACTCGATCAAATGTGTTGATATTACCAACATTCTTCTAAAAGCATGTATATATTTTATATTTAAAAAATTGAAGTTGAAATTACGGTGGCGTAACTACCGAGGAGCATTTGAAGCGGCCCCGGGTGCAAAGTTGAAAGTATGCAATATTACAATTTATTTTTGTTTCACCAATAATTATTTTCCAATTTCCCATGTTTGCATGTGTCACCCTCTAACCAGTAACTGACAATCACCAACACGTACGGACCTTTTGTCATAATTGATTGACAAAATTAGAAATTAAATTTCTTAGAGCTAACGCACACCTACGACTTTATGTCGTACAACTGTCATAATGGCGAGGTCTACGTAGATATCCAGTCGTCGATGTGCGCACTATCGTATATTTCTATAGCCTCTCATCACTATACAGTCAAATCTCTTTGTAACAAAATTCCCAGTATAACGTATCTTCAATTTGTCCCTGAAAAACTTTGAGATTTGACTGTATACAGGCAATAAATCAGAATTAGATCTGAAGGTGCGGGATTTGAACCCTGGTTGACAAGTATTATATATATTTATTCAGCAACATCTTCCTTTCTTGGACAGTGACATTATTTAAAAATGCATGTTTAAATAATCCTCACTAGAATGATAAATTACGTTGTTATTTAAATTATTTTAAGAATATCTCTGATTGGATATTTGTCTACATTAATTAAATTATTTAAAAGCAGATTTTTGCATTATTGCGACTGGGCGCGCATCGAAGCAGCAGCTACCTTGCAAAATCAATTGGCATTGATTGTTTTCTGCTATTATGATATTTAATGCTTAGTATTATCTATGTAGGGCACTCACTCTGCTATGTCTTGTTGGAGTTGAGTTTGATCTGCTATTTCGCAATTTCTCCAGTTTTATTTTCCGTTACAAATTATCAATGTTGCCATTTATTTTTAGTACACGTTATGTAGTCAAATGATAAATTGTTTTTATATTTTAAAGATATTATGAAATGTTATTTTAAGAAATCCAATATTTTTTACTGCAATTTTAATAGTTAATCTGCAACCCCGTATAATTGAGAGTTTAATTATATATACCTGTTAGCTTTTCTTTTCATTTTTATTACCTTTGCCTGTGTTCCCATTTTTTTTTTTTTTTTTTCATATTATTGTATTAAATATGTATATTGGGTACCTATTTTTTTTTTAAACTTCTGCATAATGTGAATTATTGTTATGGGATGAATTGTTTTTTTATTTGCAACTTATCATTTGTTTAGTCGCCAAATAAAATAAAAATTATTTAGACCATGTCCATCTTCACAGTTACATAAATATGCACATATAAAAATATTTTGAATTGCACTAAGTTTTTTTTTTCACAACTAAACTTTGTACTACACACACGTTGGATTATTGTGTAATCATCAACAGGTGATAACTGAATGAGAGCGACTGCACCGCTTGAAACTACAGTAGTGACAATAACCAAACCAATAAAAAAATTAATTTAGTTGTGAAAATAAAAATAATCATGTTGCATCACAAAGTAGCCGCTATGTCAATTAATGATATTTCCACTAGGTTTGGTTAATACATTTCTAGATTGGTTGACGGATACGGTATTAATCTTGTATGGTCTTTATTTTGTTTTTTTTTTTTTATTAAGAGTTCAACATAAATTTTTAAGATTTATTAACTTCAAACTGTGTATACATGTTGAACAATTGAATTATGATTTTCTAATGAGCACTCTTAGTTTAACTAACGTGTCGTGTAGGAGAACGTTAAATGATTTATTATTTTTATTTAAAATAGTAAATGGCATACTGGACGCCCTTAATTTAACTGAACTGATTGTATACCACGTTCCTGCGCAGAGTACCAGGTCGACGGCACTGTTCCATGTAAATGCATCATATATTAATTTTTATAGGAATGCACCCACACAAAGGCTTCACAAGCTTAGGAACGATTTTGGTCTTGTAGATATTGTAGATATATTCAATGTTTAAATATAAGAGTGATGTTTTTGATGCTGTTCTGAGTCAAAGATACAATTGGTTTTGATACTAAGCATTCTGTGTTAAACCTAAATTTGTATTGTTTTTCTGTCTTGAACCTTAATTTTTATAGTTTGTTTTGCTTATTTTTCAATATTTTTTTAAGCTATATATGTATATTCTATCAATTTTATATATTTATATTCCATGCTACTTGTGTAGTTGCTCATGTTTTTTTTTATATACCTAACCAATTTTGTAAAAGCCCGTAAGGATGTAAATTAATAAATAAATGTTTAATTTCCAGGAACAACATACATACATTTGGTAAAAATGTTGTCGTTGTAGGACGTTCTAAAAATGTCAGTTTACCAATTGCCATGTTATTGCATTCTGATGGTCAACATGAGTCGGGATTGGGAATGGATGCAACAGTGACTATTTGCCATCGTTATACTCCTCCGGAGCAATTGGCTTTGCATTGCCGTAACGCAGACATTATTATTACTGCAACAGGTTTGTACTTGTCTATTATGTCTTGTATTTTACTTTTTATATCCCTTTTACAATATTATATTAATGTATTTTATGATAAAGTCTGAACATATTTTATGTTAATTGTCCAGGAAGGATCTAAGATATATTTAATCGGAGAACCGCATGAGAAGCCAGGCATAAAAAAGTTAATTATAATTGTTAGTCACCTAAACA
Source organism: Eubasilissa splendida (assembly GCA_031772225.1). Classification (NCBI taxonomy): domain Eukaryota; kingdom Metazoa; phylum Arthropoda; class Insecta; order Trichoptera; family Phryganeidae; genus Eubasilissa; species Eubasilissa splendida. The sequence goes on along the minus strand of CM062845.1, from coordinate 22,760,402 downwards.
TAATAAAAACATTAAATTACTATAAAACAATACTAAATTATCAGTTTACATGTAAAGATTGAATGGAAAATAAATATATATATTAAATGAAATATAACACCTTTTTCTAGGACAAGTTGGACTAATCAAAGCAGACATGGTAAAACCTGGGGCCACGGTTATTGATATAGGATTGACAAGAATCACTTGCCCAGATACTGGTGTGAAAAAACTTGTTGGAGATGTAGAATTTGAGAGTATGTATAATATTAATCGATGTACCAGCAAGTGATCATAGCTTTTGCTTGAAAATTTCAATAATTTTAAACATGCCAACATGCTAAGATGGCATAACACAACAGCAGCATTATACCGAGATATACTAAAGTGTGTCCACACACACACACACACATAGAAAACTATGGAAGTTTGTCTCAAATTTATATATATATATCAATTCAGAGGTCAAAAATGTACAAAGCAAATTTTCAAAATTAAAGATTACCGATGGATACAACTTAATTTAATAAATAATTATCTCAAAAGAAATTTGAATTTAACTTTATATTTAAAAAATGATATAATTTACTGTGCAATGAACAAGGTATTTGAATTATCACAAATCAAGAAAATATATAATGATTATGTTTCAGAAGTATCAAAGGTAGCCGGTGCCATAACCCCAGTTCCTGGAGGAGTAGGTCCCATGACAGTGGCCATGCTTATGAAAAATACTTTCATAGCAGCTAAAAATAGGGCGAGCTAAGTATTGACATTCTATTTTCTTACATATTTATAAGTGGTGCTATTGTACACATCCACATGTACATGCCTAATAATATTTTTTTGTTTTCAAATTAAATATATGTATTTAAAATGGAAATTGTGATTTTAATGACTCCATTCTAGAAAATATACTTAATAATTTATAAAAAACAAATGCAAGTGATAAATAGTAATAATTAACATATTATATATATATATATACAATATAAAGAATCATACATTAACTAAACACCAATTAATTCAAACCATTTCTTTTGGCTCCGTACAATGACAAAATTCTGGGACCGATGAGGTTGAGATAGCAAATTTAATGAAGTATGGTTAAATGCAAATGAGATATGCGGACTAGGAGGGCAGACCCCAAATGGTGGGAAAAGTTCAAGAGAAAGAACTCAATTTATTTTTCGAAGAATAAATTATTTTTAAGTTACAGCCAAAAGTTCAATCAATAAACATCAAATTCTGTGAATTTGAATCAGCCCTCTGAATTTTTTTTTTAATGTGACTTGTAACACAATAATTGACGTCTACTGGCTATACATAATATGTGGTGATGAGCTAAACGTTATTGTGACTGTGATTGTGTGTTTGGTATTTCTTTTATAACGATGATTGGTAACTGATATTTTACTGTTAGAGATTTAGTTTCCACTATATCAGTGATTGCTCGCCGAATTATGAATAACCAGTTACTAATCTTTACAATCGAATACAAATTTCACAATCACAGTCACAATAACGGTTAAAATAATGGTATCAGTAATACACATCACTAATAATATGTAGTTACGTTAGGAGAAAACCTTACTAAGTATTATTTGGTTACTTCGGAAGGAATGAAGTTTAACCAATTTTCTGCCCAACAAAAACTTTCTGTGTAAAAATTTTTTTTGCTAAATAATTTCATTATTAGCTTGTTTCAACTTTGGCAATTTCATTAGGTAATAACAGTCTATAAAAAATGTCATGTTTAACACATCACTATTAAATTTGTTTCACTAATATTTTTGTAATTGCTGGGTGTTTATCTAAATAACAAAGTTATTTTGTGTCTACAATATTTTTAAGAGCAAAATTGAGTATGTCTCCGAAAAGTTACCACTGTACCAAAACTGATCGTACCAGTTTCACGTAGATGGGAATTACTCTAATTTTAATACAAAAAAATGCTTGTACACAAATATCCTCTCGATAATCCCGAAATGAAGAAAGAGAAATTAAATATGTTAGTGCAAATAGTAGATCAATTATTTAATGTTCACCTCCAACTTTTAAATTAATCAATTACTTAAACTATGTACTTATTTCGTCCATACATCAATAATTCGTGCAGTAATTGAAATATTTAAAGTATTTACTTACATAAATACCTGTCTGCAACAATATTAACGACAGAACTGATCACATTTCTCAAAGTTTTAATGATTTTAGTTGACAATATCTTGTCTAGAATACATAAAATAACCTTAATATTGACCTCTCTTATCTGCAGAATATATTGTTGGGGAGAATGGGCAGAAGTGGATCAGTATTTTGAGATTTTTTTTGTTTGTAAATATTCTACAAGATTTGGAATCATATATTGCCACATAATTATTAAAATGTTAAAGGTGCAATATTTAAAAATAATTGCTGCCAGCCATATCTCCAAATAATTGATCTATTACTCGAAGGGAATTTTTACATAACAAAGTCTATCTAGACTGACAATATAAACATCACTTGGTAAACTATCATTGCTGACTGGATTGGTGGTGGCTGGTGAATGCAAACTTCCCTATGGATACAAAGGTCGAAGATTCAAATCCTCGCAGACATTGGTCGATCCTATTTTGCTATGCTCAACCCTAATTTTAAAATAGTAAGAAAAATGTTATGTTTGTATATTATGTCAAAAAAATTAAGGTGAATCGGGATAAGTGCGACATATAATTCATCAATATAAACTTTGAACTATTCTCAAACTCATAAGATTATGCTATGACTTTGAAATGTTGATAGAAGGATCAAACCATTTCCTAATATAAGTCTTTAAAAATACAAATGTAACCTTTTAGGATAGCGGATATTGAAAGCATTTTACAAAAATTGGACGAGTAGATGCACTTACCCCAAATTTGGGATAAGTGAATCTAGTTGTATTATTTCTAACAAATTGTTAAAATAATAAAAATATCTTTACTGATCTGCTTAATGACAATATGAATTAGTTATTTTGGTTCTTAATGATGGGTAAAACGTGCTAATTTCCAAAAAAATCTAGTAAAATTGGTTATACAGGGGAAGTGCGACATATCATATGATTGTTTTTGAAATTAGTTAATAATTTTTTAAAAAATAATGGAACTGTCTACACATCACTAATTGGGAAAGTTTCCATTCAAAAATATATAGGGTACCGTACCAACCACTGAGCAGATGCGGTGTAAAATTTATGGAGTAAGTGTATCTGGTCTTATAAATTGTAATCTGCGGAAATAGTCACAAAACTAATATATACATCACAAACTACAATTCAAAATAAAGGTACTTACCTAATATCAGCGTCCTGGCACAAAAGATTATCGAGATATACGAAAGATTGAAAAGGTATACACAACTCGCAAGTTGACATCAAACAACTGTCATAACTTGAAATGGTATTATAAGTAAACTAATGTTTGGATTTGCACCATCGTTGGACTATCTTTTCAAATATTGATTTATAACGTTTGTTGCGTGATGGCATAGATGCCGGAAGAAACAGAATTCGGAAGGAAGTTCCACTCACCACAATCCGTTCTTCTGGCACCTCCAATGTGGACTGTAACTTAGAGTTTTGACACTATCTCTATTCAGGATCTTGAATGATTCAGATTACAATAGATGGTCACGTAGACACACTTCTCACTCTATTTTACACTGCGAAATCTTTTGTAACCGTACCGGTTCAGGGCCGCCGATTGACTGGGTCGGTGGAAGGTGAGGAAGAGGGGGGAGGTGGAAGGCACAGTACATCATCCTCACTCAAGCACAAATATGTCCCAAACATTTCTTAATAGTTTGCAGCACTGGAATCTAATTTCAAACGTAATTAGGAGACGTAGATGCACTTACCCTAACTCAGCTTACATTAATATATATTTTTTAATCTAATTGGGGACACAAGTAATATTATAAAATATCTACAAACTAAGCAAAGATAAAATTATTGCTGTGGATGATCGGCATATTATACAATCATGGAGTTGTGAAAACAAAAGCAGGATTTTTCAGTTTTTAAAATTGTATGTAAAATTGTATGGTGTTTTATAATTATGACACACAATTTAAATTTTTTAACTATTCGATGCAATAAAGGTTTTACTGTTTGGTAACCAGATTTAAATATGCTGGCTATATTTATATTTTTACTTTACTTATTTAAAACATCCATCTTCTCTTCTTAATCAATGAAATAGTCTTATTGCAAGATGGCTTCTTTCGTATGGGTCAACAAATAAAATAATTAGCAGCTTGAAAATTTGGGAAAACATGCAGAGCTGAGGTTATAAAATATTATATACAAACTGAACATTTATAGAATTGAAAGGGTAATTTTTTTAACATTAACTCAATATTTGTATAAAACATACATCATTTGTATAAAATGTTTATAACATTAAACAGTTAATTTACAATTTGACAATGAATATGTAACTTCAATATTCTTACTTTTATTTAAATACTGTAAAAGCAAAATAGTATTTTTTCACTAAGTATATCAGTAATTATTTGAACATAAGTTATTTATTTTAAGATTTGTATGAATTTTTTTAAATAAAAGTACAAACTCACCACTTATAAGAGGCTATCCATTTAATCTATGTTTGCTGATTTGGACCTCCATCAGTCGCACTGCCATATTTTATTGAAGAATTCTCCAATCAGTTGACAGTGCATGACATACATCATACGTATTAAAAAAAAGGTTCCTGCATTTGCTACTTAATTATTTTCTTTTAATTTTCAGGAATTGTTCCGTTTTGAACATCTCGTTTGTTTATTCTTCAAACAACTTCTTTTTTTTAATTCTCAGGAGTACATATATTTTTTCACATTTACTTTGTCGAGTGGTACCGATGCATGAGTTCAAACTCATAAAACGGCTCTGAGAAAGGACGGGTCCTTTCGGCCCCCTGTCACCTATTTGTATTTGATCCATGTAGAACGTTTGTTGGTTCACGAAAATATGTACATTATTCGTAATATTTTTTATAAAAGCTTTTAACTTTTTAATAGAAAGTTTATAGCACATCGTGCCATTTCATTAAATCATATTTAAAATTAAATATCTATAAAATCTCCCAAAAAACGGTTAAAAAACCAAAATCTTGCAGTCTGTCTGAAATGACATTTTTTGTTTTGACCCACCGGGTTGTAAGGGTTAATAAATTCTCATCAATCGATTCTAGTATGTAATTGACCAATTATTGTAATCTTAAATTGAATGTCCCAATTAAGGATGTACTTTCATTTTTCCAGTATGAAATTCTATGCGAATTACATACTCTTTCAAGTCGAGGCTAATAGTTAAACTACTTATAATATAAGGTGTCACTACAAGAGCGGAAAATTTCAATTTGGTGCCATTTTTGCTGTTGTGCTTTGACATAATGACAGTTCGATGGTAGACAGTCCGCCATTATCAAAAATGAATCGCTATTCAACACATGCGCACGAGTGCATCAAATGTAAAGAGAATAATCAAAAAATTCAAGGAGACTGGATCGATTACTGATGTAAGAACATCGACACGTGTTCATCCAGGTGGTTCGGCAGAAAACATCACAACTGTTCGCCAGAATGTAGCCGAGAGTCCGGGAACATCCATTCGGCATCGTGCACAAGAATTGAACATTTCAAAAAACATTTCATAGATGGTATGGATTTCGAGAACATGTGGTTCCAACAGGATGGTGCCACTTCACATTCTCTGGTTGTGTAATCTCCCATTTGGGTGACCAGAATTGGCTGCCTAGATCGTACGATTTAATGCCTTTGGACTTCTATCTCTAGGATTTTTTGAAGTCAAAAGCTTATGTCAATAAGCCCACAACCACCCAAGCCTTGAAGGAGGAGAATAGATGCTGTAAAGCAAATGTGCTAGCAAAGCCAAGGAGGGCATTTATCAGATGTGTTGTTCCATACATAATTCACACGCGTCAACTTTATGATTAAATCAACATTTCGGTATTTTATTAAAAAAACTGCCTTTTATTTAAAATTTCAATTTTCCGCTCTTGTTTGGACTCCTTTATTACATTAATACTAAAGGACATTATTTGTTATGTAAATCTTACCAGAGAAGCAGGTGTTGATAGAAAGAGATGGCAATAAAATATGTAGTTGATTTTCTTGCATTCGAAACAAGCTGTCAGAATAAAACTCATTTCTATAGTTTTACCTACATTTTTTCATATTAATATTATGGAATGCTTTATTGTCATTTGAATTAATTGGGTTATAATTACCTAGTTCATATCTATAAATATGTTTTGAGATCAGTCAAAGTACCTATATATATATATTTAGATTGATGCTTAAGGTGTGACTTTCAATAATAATTCATATTTTCGCAATTTTTATGAAAATGTGGGTTTTTATTATTAATTTATATCTGAAGTTATACACTAGTTTTAAACTTTTTTTTAACTATTACTTAGAAATGACCTTTACATGAATTTAAAACTAATAAACTTAATGTTATTTGCCATAATTAAGACAATACGAGCATTATAAGAAAGACCGCGACCATTAGATACATTTTCCGTGTGTCACAAAGTTGTCTTAATATGGAAAATTCTTGCATAAAAGAAATATACATATAATCTTAAAGCCAAGATTATGGAAACAAATTAACAAAATCTTAAAAATGAATAACCATTCAATTTGCAGGACATATTACCAATTTTTGACGTTTTTAAAATACTTTGTTTTAGTGAAAATATACATTTTTTAATAATATATTGTATTTGCTCACATGCTTTGAGGCTTCACCTTCTATTTAAAAACAAGTTTTATATAAAAAAAAACAATAATTTCTTACTAAATAATATTTATATCGATCTTAATAATGTGGATTTTCTTTATTAGCATTTAAATCTCTGCACTTTCTAGCAGTTCTGATGTTTATATTGTATAAATACTGTAATAACAATTCCTGTTATGGTAACAATCATTTTCGAAACTTAATATATCTAATAAAATCATATTTACACTACTGTGGGCTAAGAGAGGCCTTTCAATTTAAGCATACTTTCAATTGAAAACAAAATAGGAACCCAGATACCAAGCAAACTGGACAACATCTTTGCCGATAAAAAGAATTGCAAGTATAATGCAACATTTTCACGTTGACATAATTTTTTTTCGAAGACATACACCAAATACATATTTTTATTAATTTATTTATTTGCATTAAGTACCATAGTCAGATTTTTTTAAATGTGAAAAATAAATAAACATAAGAAAATAATTTTCTAGTTAAAAAATATTCTAAAATTAGTAACAATAAAAAAAAGTGAAACAAGATGTGTTCTTGGAGGGGGTATACGTATATGTGTGTTTGCCTGGGGCCTGAAAATTTGTCACATGATTTCCCTCTTTTCTTTGGTGCAATAATTTTAGTTAAATACCCAAATATCTTTAATTTTATTTTAAATAGAGAATGATTTCATGACATCAATATTCTTACTATTTTTCAAACTAAGCTTGCGTTGTGTTACTGGTCTCCCGGATCGACAATCAAACCCTCGGCCACCTGGATATAGGTGAGAGTTTTACTTCTAGACCAATCCGAAGTAAGCTAAGTTCATTGTTCAATATCACAAATAAAAATAGTACGATAAATTTAACAAAAATAGAAGACTACCTCTTCATTTTGTGATGATCCACATATAACAAAATGATAAAAAATACGAATTCTACGAAATTTCTAGAGCGGGTCGGTTAGGGGCGAGAGTAGCGGGGCGGGGGATGAGAACAGTATGAGCGGGGGTGGCGAACGCTTCTCCAGACAGTCGGTTTCGGGAGGGCGAGGGGTTGGTATGTGTGAAGGTCGCTTTTGAACCAGGAAATCTAAGGGCGCGGGAAACGGGACGAGATAGCCTGAAACGGACTCGGACGGTTAAGTTTACGCGGCCGCGAGGATTGTTGGAGTTGATCTAATGTGTTAAAGTGTTAATCAAGGACCTTACGATCGTCGCGAAAGTGTTGGCGGACCATTTATTCGATCCGGATATTATCGCGAGAGACGTGTGTTGGTGCCCAGAAGGACGTCGGCAGCGAGGACCTGCTTGGATCTTAATGAGTTTCTTTTGCATGCCTTTGTTGATTATCATTCTATTTTACCGCATTTGTAATATATGTTTTGACTCTTTATGATTGCTCAAAATTATAATTGAACGATAACCACCTTGGTTGCTGCAGAGCTCGGTTTTGAAATAAGATAAACTGGTATAATCATGGAGAATCAAAGTATCAATATGTATTTAAACCATTTGTTATATTATATATTGCACGATTAACCCACAAAAGGAATTAACCAGCTACTACCATTGTTGAATGACTTCGGAGATATTACACACCACAAAATGAGGAGCTGCATTTATATATTTATTTATTTACTTCCTTCGGCCAGCGAGCTGAACTGAATATTCTGATATGTAAGCTTGCTTGAAGGATTTCGAACGTGAGAGAAAGGGTTTAGGCTGACCTTCAGGACGTCTGGTACTGATGGTGAAGTATAGTTTGGCACTGATATATGGGCGAGTCGCGTTGATTTCGGGACCAATCGCTGAGAGAATTTAGATCCGCTACTATGCCTTGTCGTCACCTACAAGAGGCTACAGGCTAAGGTGACGATTCCGCGGCGGTTTCGGTTCTCTCAACATACGTCATGTGCGCCACAAACTGTATGTAGCTTACGAGCGTATCAGGTGGGTTCCTGTAGGATTTTCCGAACACCCCGTACCTCAGTACAGTTGAAGAGGATGATAGTAGGATCTCTAGTGGTTAATACCCAGAGACAGTGTTCCTGAAACGATCTACAATTACGCAAATACACACACACACACCCGCACCAGCATGCAGAGATAACAATCCTAACTATTTGTTCCTGGCTCTATTCGAGATGCATTGTTCGAGACACCGAGGATCATCCAGCAGATAAACTAAACTATTCATCGCTGTCACATGTCGTATGCCCTCAGACGCACCTAAAGGATGGTAATTTTCCTGAGAATCGTACTGTCATGTCACAATCAATTACCTTCAGTGGTGGACGCGGCCACGGATCGGCCATTTTCCTACCGATACTGAACAGCAGCATATTGGAGATACAAGGACCTCGGCCATGCATCTTGAATGAGTCATAACAAATGATATTGTTCACTGAGACATCGGCCGAATCTAAATTTTGGATCATCATCATCATCATTAACTTTTGAACGCGTGGGTGAGAGGGCTCGGGGTTAAGCACCCGTCGTCTACCGCGAATAGGCACCAGGCGTACGGGTATCTTAATCTGGGGATTAGGGGAGCCGAGCGAGCGCAACAGACTGGTGTCTAGAGAACTTATCATAATCACGGAACATATTGGCCAAGCGGAGCATTTAGCATGTTGCATGTTGTTTCACATGTCCACATAATTTATGAACAGCTAGGCGACGCCACGAGGCGGCCACAGTCACGAGGATAAATCTACGACAAGGTTGGTGTCCTATATATAATTCCTTCCACACTCTTATATTTCAGAATTAGGGGTAATAAATTGAAGACTAGTAGAATTAATGCCATAACGAGTGCGTTCGGGTATCGTACTGCATGATCAGAGGGTTCCGTTATTTAATCGCGTACTATAAGATAATCGGTATATTTATTTTAACAATTGCTCTATAGGTATTTGAACGGCTATAATATTTGGATATTTGTAAACTTTGGATATTTGATAATTGAAAACGCGGGTTAAAAGAACTAGGATTATTACGGACATAGCATGGGGAGTATTTCTACCATTAGATGATCATTTGGCCAAATTAATATTAAGGTTTCGTAGAAGCCGTCTACGTTAAACGTCGAACTTAGAGAAGTAGGGAAACATCGAAAACATCACAATTTTGAATACACAGTTATCCCTCCCTCCTGCAGTGTATTAAATGGATGGCCCCAAGATCTACTGGTGAGGGTGACAACTAAACACCATTAGCTTATAATGCAATAAAGGAAACTACCTCTGTAGTACTTCAGTAGTGGATACTTAAATTGACTGAAGGACTTTATGGTCACCATATATATAAACTAAATCCTTATAAAAATAAAAATTCACAGGACAACCCACTCATTGCATAATAAGAACACAACATTTACCTACAATTTGATTTATGTACCAAACAAATTTCACTTTATAAAAACATATATACATGCACTTAAATATTGGAACTTGGGTCCGTTTGGTTTTGTAAAAAACCATCATTCTACGTGTTCATGTTGCCCTGTAGATTCCCTCCAATTGTTTTGTATCATTTCTATAATCAGTTTCCACCACGAGGATCTGCTAACAAAATATATGCAGCAAGCTATAATAAAAGCCCAAGACAACACGAGGAAATAATCCAATTCCTTGTCTGTTGCACTGGGCACTGGTCCCTGGAAATCTTGAGAGTGTACCACAATAATATCTTCCTGAATTCCTGTGTATATTTTAATAAATTTTACAAAAGCGTGAACTGTGTATTCAGTTCCATTAAACTTAGCTATCGGTCTACCGTTATGGAATAACATTAATGTTGGAACTCCAACTATTCCATACTGTGTGTTAACACCATGGTATTTAAGAGCATCCAGAGCAACCATTTTCAGATCTGGGAATGATCTGGCGAGACCATTGAAGTGTGGTCCTGCCATAGCGCTGAATGGACACAACCTTGAGAAAAACAATACAACTGTACAATTTGCTTCCGTCTCCTTGTTAGTAATTTCATTGTCCGATATTAAGAGATCCACTAATCTGGAACTATTGGCCATTTCCACCATTCGAGAGGAACGCTCCTCCGCTGTTGCATTTGCTAATGTCAACTTGCAATTTACAATCTTTTTGGTTTCATTTTTACTTGGTTTTGAAGTGACATCTGAATCTGTAATATTATTTGACAGTTTAATCAATTCAACTTCTTTGTTCTCAACTGCTTGTTCTGGTAAAAAATCATTCTCCAGCGAAGGAAAACTGGTTAAGACCGCTGTAATTTGCGATTCTGAATTTATTTCAACTTCTTGGAGTGGCTCGGGTTTAAATATTTCTTCAGGATAAACCGCTGTCACTAACCCTAAAAAAATTACAAGATATTTATTCAGATATTAAATATGTAAATGTATGAACCGTTATTAAATATATAAAGCATTCAAATCGTATTATTTAATAAACTTGGTATTATATCGTAAAATAAAAGTTAACGTACATGTCATTAAAAATACAAAAAACAAATTCCTTTGAAAAGTCATTTTTAAGCGCTTTTGACAGTTTTGACACAAGAAAATCCATAGTTTAATTATCTGCCTGACAAATTGCCTTCTAACTCTACCGACCAATCTATTTGAGCAAGTTTGTTCTATGGTTTAAGCTAAATTAACAAAGCCAAGCGTCGAGTAAAGATCGTTCAAGTAAACGTCCAGCACACTTTTTCAACGCTCTAGTCCAGTCATACTCAATATTTTTTATCTTCGGGCTGCAACATTATACTGATATGACGAAAAAAAAATCATATATGAAAAACAGTATTGGTTGAAACCCGTTTGTATCGCACAGAATTACTCGCCGAGGAGGCGCTATATAATTGATATATTAATAATTTAAAAGTGCAATCATCGACGTGGCGCCAAAAAACCTGTGGGATAGATATCAGGAAAACAAAGACGTCTTAGTAAAACGTATAGCGGCGGCCTGTCGCCGTGTGGGTACTTGCAAATATGACTGAATGCATTGTAGTAAATCTGAATAAAAACAGGGTATTCTGCTGGCGGAAGCCATTCTCGATTTCACAGCCGTAGTGTGCCTATATTGAACATCTTTTGTGTTTCATTTCTTTCGACCTCATAATCTTCATCATCGCCGATTGAGAGAAGCTGAGATCTAAACCAACCTTGTCTACATTCTTATTTCCTATACGAAATAGTTTGATTCAAGAATTGGGCGCCGCCACTTGATAAATCAACAATTTATTTTTTGTGACTAAAAACAAAATGATAATAATACTTATCAGCATACCAGCTCAAACATTAACAACACCGTATTTCCCTACATAAATTTATTTTTCATCATAACTGTATACTATACCTCAAAATACAATAACGAATAATATAAAACTCAAAACTAACGTGTATCCAAGCGTTTATTATAAATTTTTGTGATTTTTGGTACTGAGATAATTTTTTTACTATTTTAGAGAAGAGCGATGATTGTTCGCGCATATCTCAAGATATTCAAAACTAAGAATGCCAGATTTTTTTTTAATCACGTTTCTGATAATAAATGTGTTTCGGGCCGCACATAAAACCTTGGCGGGCCACAGGTTGGGTATGGCTGCTCTAGTCGAAGGCTAGAGTGACTCGAGGATTGATATCCTCTTTAACTAAGAGTCACTTAATGTAATGGAATTCATTCGTTGGATCCACCGAAAATGAAACATAACGCGCACGCGTTTCTTCTGTTCGACTTATCAAAAGGCTGATTCCGTCTTTGGGGCACTATCTCTGACCATTGTCTTACGTTCTTTTATTTTCCAGGGATCCGAAAGGACCCGAGGAAACCATTCTTTATCACAAATGAAGTTGAACACAAATCAACCCGCAAACTAATGGGCTCTGACGCAATTAACGTCACTCTAGGGTGATATATTGGTTTAGATTAGGTGGCGCTTGCGTAACTGTTTTTTCTTAGACAAGAGAGTTCTGGGAACCTATTGTACATTTTGTTTCATCCAGACATGGCCAGCAGTGGTAGGGGAGCTCACAACCCCCCCCCCACGTGACCAATGCGACGCGACCGCCGCCATGCGGCGGTTCGTCGAACTACAATATCCGGAACCCGACAACGCACGGTCTTAATACCGTTCCAAAGTCGCGCTCCAGACATAAAAATAAATAAAATACAAAATAGTTGTGGAATATCGCGAACAATAAACAAATACCAACAAGACTTAAATCGCGATAGCCACAATATAATCAAGGCATTTATTATACTACAAACAAATATGAAACATGGAATAAACAGGAAGTGGGGGTGATCGCCCATAATTTACACAATTATTTTCAATGGGTGATCACCCCATACAAAGACAATATAAGTGTGTGGATATTGCGAGCATTAAACATTAATTACCAAGACTAGCCAGCGATATCCACCACAAAATATTTACAAATGCGGACGACCGTCCGAAATCTCAATACACAAAACAATTACATTCGGTGGACGGTCGCCCCATACAAAATACTATGGGCGGCCTCACCATGTACCCCCTGCGGGCCCATGGTGAGCCATTTCAGGTCTCCCCATCGGGGAATTCGTCGAGTGGAATTCCAAATATCATCTCCAAACAGGCTTTTCCGAGTCTGGCCGCCGGCTCTCCGCGCGCGGCGACTCCTCACGAGAAGCTGCTTCTTGAGTCCGTCGTGAGGTGGAAACCTGTGTTCAACAATTCTGTTAAATATGAGTCCCGGCTTATTGTTCGAAATGCAAGCCCTTCTGGTTTATGTCAAAATTTCAGTTTCTTCCTAAGTCCGGGCCCCGTGACTCTTCCATATCCGCAATCATTAATTGTTCAATAGACCTGAATCTGATATGCTTGCTTCATAATCGACGTTAGGGCATAACAATTTCTTGCCTTTTTTTGTGGATAATTTTTTTAAATAAATTCAATGACCGTTACAGATGTCTTTCACTGAGCCCTTTTCATACCCTCGTATCAATATTATCATATATAGTTTTATTTAAACTTATGTTATGCCTAGTAGTCATAAATTCTATGAGTAATTATATTTAGTCACTTTATAATCTTAGGTTAACCTTCGGGTACCGGAAGATCGAAAATATGATCGAGGGCAAGAGCGAGGTACGAAGTGACCATATTCAAATTTGCGTTTTAATGCAATATAATGATTTGAGCATGTTCTATCATATTTTTAATTAAATTTCTTATACAATGTGAACAAGATACTACTAGATTTATCATAATTTTATAAGAAATCGTAGTATTTTGAAATGTCATATCTCACAAGCGCCCGGCCGACGAAAGCTACGCGAGTAGAATTACGTAACTGGATGTGCCGCGCGATTGCGAACACACCGCATACGTGCGGACCATGAGCCGTAAGCTATAAAATCATGTGTTCCGAAAGTTACGGTCCAATATTATAATATTTATTTCAAAATGCACACAACTAGAATTAGGATGAAATCATTGGGATTATTTTTAAATACATACAAGTACAAATGGGATAGAATTTTTAATATTTTACATTAATCACACAGTAAAAAGACGTATAAATGACAAATTAAAATCTTCACATTTATTTAATCAAAATTAATAAATCTTAACAGCAAATAACTTTGAAAAGTAAATGTAAACATTTTCTTTAAAATTACAAACATAAAGTCACAATATATCGTAAAAAAGTAAAAAGGTTAATGCGAGAATTAATTATTCAAATAAAGCGTAAGGTGTATAGTGATAAGTGATAGTGACAAGGATAATAAATATTATATGATAGCCAAAGAAATTTTTTTTTTTTTGGAAAATAAGTTTAGGAATAATTGTGCCAGTAAGTACTGAATATAATAGAGATAACTTATAATTTTTAAATAAAAACTTTAAGAATGTTACATAAAATTACGTAACGCGCACTGATAACAGTTAAAAGAGATAAGACGCGACTGAAACATGCATGCTTAGCGAAGAACCTATAGCGAAGAGATCTAAGACGCGACTCGCTCAAATACGTGCGTCCAAAGCGTGCGTCATATCTGCCGTTATTTTATAAGAGGAATTACCATATAAAATGGTCTCGATTGTCTATGGAAAAACATAATTTACTATTCTTTTGGCTGTCTTACTATATATATATTTTTATTTATTATATATTTTTTGCACGTTGTATTGGATATTTACAAGAATTACAATTAATACCAGCTTAATATCATTCATATTTTTAAAATAAGATTTTTAGGGTTATATTGTACCCCGTTCCGGAACTGAAGTGTTAAAGGCGCAGAATATTTTATGTGAACGTACGTATCCGAACGTAAACCCTTATCTATGCGTAAACCAGAGTTTTTATGTTGCTTAGAGCATAGATTACTGATATTTACGTCAAGACAATCGGTGTCAGGTCCTCCATAGAGATTTTGACAGTTCCTCCATAGATATCTCTTATCTGTGATAGAAAGGCGATTGCCAAGCGCGCGTTAAAAAGTTTCAAAATTATGTATACTTTTTGTACAACACATTAGATTAAACTCATTTATATGTTAAGTTTAGTAGATCGACCAACCGCTTAGAAGAATGTCATGTTCTAAGGAGGATATTGAAAATAAACGTCTTGCGGCATTAGAAAGAAAACGATCTCGGACAAATGTCAAATCATATAATTCTGTATCTAGCAATTCGTCGCCGTCTATTGGCCCTCATCTTTCTCATTATAACCAAAGATTTGAACCTTATAAATATAAAGAAAAAGTAGCGCCCGTTTTCGACACAAAAATTGTATCTGGAACCGTTAACTTGATTTCAGAAGACAGATTTGAAGTCAAGCCTTCGGTTTTCAATGAACAGTTAATTAGTGTATTTAAAACTATATCATCCAGGACGTATGGTAAGTTTTTACTGGAATTTATGTTTTATGAAGTAACCAATGCCTACATAAAAATTTATGAAGGATCTATAAACGTTTCCCGTGCACTGTTGGGCTGTTATTTAAAAAATACACTAATACCTCGCATTATGGCATAGATGTGTTCCGATAAAGTTGGCCGTAAAGCAAAACGCCATATATCAAATAATTTATTTTGATAAAAATCCATACCATTTCCATTGTATCCATTCTAATTACATAGAAAAATTATATTAATAAAAAATCTAATATTTTTCGGGTCCATAATTACTGACAACGGTAGCTGCGAGCCAGAAATTAAATAATGCATAGGTATAGCAAAAAGTTCTATGTCCAGACTTGACGAAATATGGAAAGACTGCGGTATTTACAAGACAACGAAGGTCATGTTTGTACAGTCTGGTGTATTCTATATTTTTGCATAGTGTGGAATCGTGGACTCTGAAGGCAAGAGAGAGAAGACGGAATGATTTGAAATCTGGTGCTGGAGACAAGTGTTGCCAATACCGTGAATGGCGAGACGAACTGAACATCATCTTGCATAGACAGACATCTTGCGAGAAAGGAAGATAGCTTGGAGAAGCTTGTTGTGGTGAGCCACGTTGAAGGATGGAGAGAAAGAGGAAAATCCCCCACCTGTTGAACCGACCAAGTAGAAGAGCAACAGGCACTTTTCCATGACAACTCTAAGATCTGCAGAATGCTGACAAAAGTGGATGAGCATAGTCAAGAGGGTGAGAGAAATGTTGAACGGTTCTAAACAGAACCTGAAGAGGAACATAAAAATCTCGTGACATTGTGCTGTCATCAGTTCCACCTGTTGTTGAGGAAGAACCTGGTAGAAAAAATTGGTGCAACATTTTTTGTTATTTTTTTGGTTTTAGTAGTTTTTTATTGTAGTTAATGGTTGTATTAATGCTTCGAGAAACTTTAAAGCTGTGATCTTCACCAGGATCAGTTTGAAGTAGAATGTTTATTTCTTGTTCGAAATGAGAAATCCCGAAAATGTATTTTTTGGCCGTATATCGGAAAATTTTGGACCACAAATCAAAGCAGAGCTATAATTTTAAAAAGCCATTATAGCGAAAAGCCGTATAGCAAGGTATGGGTGTATTTTTATTAAAAATTGAGAATATTTTTTTCTGCCAACAAAGGTTTGCGAGAAAACCAAGTTTCTTCTCATTTGGGGGGGGATGGCATTTATAAAAAAATGAAATCATAAGTATGTGGTATACTGACTCGTGATGTTTTTACTATTTAGGAACCAATAAAATATCTAGTTTATGTAATGATTTGAGTCCATGCAGATAGGGCAGATCATCCTTTACGTGAACTAGATATAGGAGTTATGAGACATTATATTATATAGTAAGCTGACAAAATAATTTCAGACAAAGAAAAAAGGCTGTGGAATTTTTCTTTAGAACATTATGAAGAATTATCAAATAAAGTTCTACCTCTGAAATCTCAAGTCGTTTTAGGAGCCATTCCACAATATGTTCTAAGGGTGAGTTATATCTCTTAATATAAGTGTGTGTTGTGGTTGTATGTTAGTAAAATCTGCACATGCGTTTGTGGAAAAGTTCCAAATATTTCCAGCTTGAGTGTAAATTGTAATGAATATAATTGTTTTTACTATTTCTCTGTGGGGGGTAGCATAGACGATAGAGTGCCACACTCTTCTATCCTAATGCACAACTCTCACCTCGTGCACATTCATACATGACTCATGCATGCTCATTGATTATTGAGGCTTGTAACGCTACCATTTTCCGGCATCTAGTTTAACTGGTCATGCAAAGTCTTCTATAGACGTTCTCTGTTTCTGGTGCCATCAACACTCGCGTCATATATCTTTCTTACTATTCTCTCATTCATTCGTTCTACATGACCAAATTCCTTAAGATACCCTTTTTTAGTCTTATTCACTATGCTGATAAATAAATCCATCATATTTCATATTCATTGCATTCAGTCTCCTTTTGCTCCTCTTCTGCCAACTCCAAGCTTCACTTCCACACATCTCCGTTGCATACATGAAAACTTTGATGAATTCTTCTCACACTTAGAGTAATTTGTATAATATCATGTAGGTACACTAGGTGTCCCTTAACTGTGGTAAAATTTTTTTTTTTTCAAAATTTCTACACCTACTCTCAATATGTTCCGAATAATAACACTTACTCACTTATGAAATATTATCATTCTTGGATAACGTTTATTCGTGCCAACATAAATGTAAAGTAAATATATGGGGTATAACCAAACTTAATATAAAATGATTCCATGTTTTATGAAATCATTCAATAAAATATATATTATTATTATACTAATATTTATTATAATGTCTAAGCTGACATCTAAGTATAATAATATTTAGTACATCTAAACATACAAAACTATTGTGGTCATATTCTCTTTAGCGTTTCTTTCTTACAAACAGGGTATAATTTCCTACGTTCTTGCACATAACGTAATTGTTCTTCCTCCGCAGTTATTAACCCATGAAAGAGTTGCTCTTGCTTGACAGCTCTTCTAAAGGCCTACTCGTTATTTAATGAATTTTGATTTCAAACACACTTCTTTCAAATTCATAGACATGATGTTGACAAGCGAAAGTAACAATTCTCTTCCTTATTTTTATTCTAGGAGTGCAATGCACCATTGAAACAACCTGTTGTGTCCAACAGGGAACCTGTGCTTTAGCTTTCAGATTTCAGTTATTGATTGTACTTCATACAGCCTGTACTTTGTTATTTATCGGAAGAATTATCGATAGGAAGAAAGTCTTTCTTATTTGAAATTTTTCGCATTCAAAGCAGGCAATCATTTGCCATCTCAGTGAAAAGTGACAACTTCTGGTATATCGTTGTTAAAATCAGTTTTTATAGCTTCTGCACGTTATTTTCTTTTCTCTGTCCGGATTATTGGATAGAGGATTTATTTATTGAAAATTCATCAATATTATGACCGATGTTTCCACTGTGGTTTAAAGAATATAAACGGAGTCTCTTATACTTAACTGGCGTCTATCTAGTTGCTGCTAGTTTTGGTGTAATTTTATAATTTTTTCTACGTTTTGTGATCGTGCCAATTTGTGTGCTCTTGGGCAAAGCAAAAAAAACTCTTCCTGACTCAAAACTACTTTCATCTGAATTAAAAGATGTATCATCAAGTTTTTGAGGAAGTGAAAAGTGAGTATGATGCTAAAGAGGTTGAGATGTATTTAATTTGTCTTTTCTCTTCTATTAACCTTTATTTCATCCTTTCCTCCTTTTCAGTTAGTTTTTTATCTACACGTGCTAAGTAGTCGGGTCATTATATTATCCTCTTCTATTTTGATTCATTAAACCGCATAGACATGTGAAATATCAAACAAATTATTTTTTAAATTGTCTTCCCGTCGCTTAAAAACTTATTGAGTTTTCTTAGGATTTTTTTTGTAATTTTCTCCAAATATGATATCCTTGAATTCATACAAAAAAATGACCCTCAAGTCTTTAGACGACACCATTCTGTTTATGGACATAATAAAAAATACACAATAGCAAAAATAACTTCACTACAGTACAATTGTCAATTACAAATAGTCGGATGGGTAAAATACTGCACAGAACATTTCTCAATCGCGGTTAAACTATCTGAAAATCCGCAACTACAACCTAATAACTTCACGATGCAATAAAATAAAACTGCAAGATCTTGCCGATTTGACACTTGTTTTTCCTTTGTTATTTTGTGGCTTACGTCCCAAAATATACTTTAATCTAACAGCATAATTCTACTGGCTTATTAAATTAATAAAATAAATACATCTTACACAAATAAAAACTAATGATAAAATGATAACTATCTAGTAGTATTTTAGAGCTACCCCTGCGTAACGTGTATTGACATGTATTGCAAGTTGGCACAGGTTAAAGTATTCCAAACGTCGAAAAATTCATTGTACGAGTATTTTAGGGTAAACGGAATAAAATTAGAACATAGGTGGTTAAAAATGTTATCATTGAAAAATAAGGAACACCCTAAGGTAAGGTTTTTAAAGGTAGGCATAATGAATCATGTTTCTACAATTATGTTGTCATTAAAAAAACTGTCTGAGTCAAAATGTAAAAGTAAATTAATAAAGAATAAATTTTTATTTATTTCAGATAGTTCGAGAACCCACCAAGAACTGCAATATAGATCTTTCTCCAATTGATCCATTTTTACGGAATCAGTTATTGCCGTTTCAAGTTGATGGTGTGAAGTAAGATTTTATTTTATATTATCGCATTAAATTTTTCATGGTTATCTTTTGTTTAAACCTTAAGTCTTGTATATATATGTACCGAGGGCAGTGTAGCAGTACAGAATATTTGCATCATTTACGTTCATGTTTTGTCATTCGTTTGGTACGGTATTTTTATTTATAAATTTCAATTATTAAAAATAGAGATGCATACATGGAATACATGTCACATATCTATATTATTACTACTTTTTAAACTAGGCTAAGCGCTTGTGCTGTGGAAAAATAGGACTAACTTGGTGGTCTCCCGGGAAGATAATAACCATTTGGTCACGAGACGAGTGTCCTACCGCAATACCAAACAGATGCTTCACAATTAGGAAGACATTATTAATAAAATTATTTAGAGAAGACTATGGGAATGTTGGCATATGCATGCAAAAAATAATTATTGACAAGATAACTTTTCAATATCACATTTTCATTAAATTGCTCACTGTTAATGTGTGGTAGAATAATATGAACGCAAAATGTGTTGTAACTTGCTTTGATAATATCTTTCAATAAAACATAATGCACAACCGTAGCATAACAACGTACTTTTTACCTGACAGTATTATGTAGTCAACTGTCCATACGGCACATTCGCACTGTGCTCGGAACTCGGTACATATCTGTGCAAGAGTTTAGTTCTACAAGTAAATTTGTTTTTTTTAAAATATTATTTACCATTATTAAAAATATATACAACCTCGTAATTATATTTCTTGTTGTGTTATGTTTTTAGTTTTGGCATAAAAAAAAGAGGCCGTTGTTTAATTGCAGACGACATGGGGCTTGGAAAAACATTTCAAGCCCTTGCTATTGCACATTATTACAAGGATGACTGGCCGCTTTTAATCATAACTACATCATCCATGAGGTACTTTTTATTTGTCCTATGTATATAAATTATTGTCTTTTAACTACAACACACATTCATTAATGTACATGTCTTATGTAACTATCAATTATCTATTCAAGTAAAGAGATTCAATCTGACTGTTAAGATCTGGTACTAAACAAAACTAAGCATTATTCATGGACTGAAAGATGATTAACTTTGGGAAAATGTTTGGTGGCGTGGTATGTCAGGGTATAGAAATAGGCACCTTTCCATATTATGTTTAACATTAAATATTATCCAAAACTCCTGTCAAACATCACTTTTTACTTTTTGCTTTTACCATACAAGTGACGCGCACATAAAGTTAAAATATTTAACCAAAAAGCAATTATTGTTTAAGCTTTGTTCGCTTCCAATATAATGATGTAAGCAAGAGTTATTTTTAAATAGGAAGAGGTTCGTATCCTAGTAGTAATTAAATATTTTTTCAATAGATTTTTAGTTGATTAATTTAATTTGTGTTAGTAAAATGTCTTCAAAATGATTTACTTATACTTATAGTAAAACCTCGTTAAAATAAACACCACTATACCGAAAATGACGTATATCGTAATTTTTTCCAAAATTAATTCCTTAAAAAAAAAAATATTTTGTTGCTGAAATCTCAGAAATTAGGACCCCGGCGTATTTTTTATTTTATGTATTTAAACCTTTTAATTAAAGATTACACCATAATTATTATTTTTTTTATTATTTATTTTTTATTTTCATAGCATTGACTTTGTGGTAGGTCATAATTATTTGTGGATGGACGATAAGTGACACTAAGTGATCCATAAATAAAATATGCATAGAAATCAATTGTCGGGCAGGGGTTTGGCCTCAGTTGCTGTGGGAGTGGGGGGAAAATATATGTAAAAATTGGCAGTTGTGGACGTCAAAGGTAGTTAGCACTGTGGAAGAAGAAAATGTTTAATATATGTGTACATGACCTCCATTTCTTTCATTAACCTTCAAGCGGGCGCGCTGAGTACTTTCCCTTGAGCGGGCGCTTGTCGTAAATTTGATGTCATCAAGTTTTCTCCATGTAAATGGTGTTTTCTTTATATAAATGTTAAGGAATTGCTGTAAGGTTATGAAAAATGATAAATGACAGTACTTTAAAAAATATATATTTGACTTTCTTAAACAAAAAACGAAACAACACTAATTATTTAAAAATGAAATATTTTATCAACCTATTAGTCAGAATCAATATTCTCATCATTACAATTGTTGCAAACCACCTTAAATGCCAAATGGTTCTTGCATGTAAAGGACTGGTAACGGCAACAGTTCATTGATACTGAGGATCTTTTCTTCTCCAGTGCACATGACCGACAAATCGGTTCAACTTCCCAACCATAATTCACTTTGAGAAAAGCACTTATATCTTGCGGTAAATATTTGACATTTGATCTGAAGATAAGATGCTCTTTCATCATGGTCAATGCCAAATTTTTTAGGAAAATTCTTCGATGCTTTGGAGCCTTTCCTGGACAGGCAAATTTGTATAAAATTTGAGCATTTATGCTGCCAATATTCAATAGAGTCCAAATATCAATGAATAACAAAAATTTCTAAGCACACCCGGTACGTCTGTAGTTTAGAGAGACACTAACTCTCGAATACCTCGGAGCTCGATGCTCGCGACTAAGTGGTAAAAGTGGGGGAAGCGATAAGACGCATTTGTCGTAAATTTTGTGACAGCGCGCCCGCTGGAAGATTAAAAACTTCCACCGGCTACTTTCTCAGTTTGTCTGAAACGAAACATATTATTATTTCATCTTTTAATATAATATAGGAGTAATCTTAAGTCCCCTTGGTTAAAGCTTAATTTGAAGTTACTTATTTACTATTATATATTTTTAATAATTCAACAAAGCTAATGTATTTTATTTTAAATAAATTTGTAAAAAAATATTTGCTTTTCAGAGAGACGTGGGAATCTAAAATTCATGAATTATTGCCTTCAATACCGATGGTGAACGTTATTTCCGTTACATCTGGCAAAGAAAAATCATACATCCTAGACCGCCAATCGCGTATTGTTATTATAAGCTACAAAATGTCAATTGTTTTTACCGAGCTTCTTCTGGAAAAGAAATTTGGCTGTGTCATCTTAGTAAGTCATAAAAAATTTATTTCCCTCAGTATCATTAGTTCAATACGTGCACAATTTTCTCATTTTTTTAAAATGTACCCAACTGTGTAGCATTGACACAGAGCACCAATTTAATTTAACATACTTTGTATGGATTTGTGTATCTCCAAAATGAATTAATTAATTATACATTATTTAGGATGAATCTCACCTTCTTAAGTCATACAAAGCACAATCTACAGAATGTGTGATGAAACTGACAAAAATGGCCAAAAGAGTGCTTCTTTTGAGTGGAACTCCAGCCCTTTCCAGGCCCAGTGAGCTATACACGCAATTGCATATTATTGATCCAACATTTTTTAGTAATTTCACTGAATATGGTGAGTAAACTTGTGATTTATTTAACAATTTATAGAATCTACAAGAAATTAGTTTTATAATAATTAATATTATAAAATTTATCATTAATTCCTGTTGCTGATCATTAGCCAATTATTACAGATAGTTTATAATATGTAGAGTTATTTGATTTATCGTGGTAAATTTATAGAATCATCATTGCATCTTGTATTGGTTACATATTTCTACAAAGCATGTATTTTATTTTCAATTCCAAAAGTTGTGCAAACATTCATTACACGGCTTAAAAGTTTTTTTTAATTATGTCAGATGCCACTGTTAGGCCGAGCTGGGCCAGGCTTAAAAATATAAATTTTATTAAACATTTACATAAATCCACCAATTGTTTTAAAAAATCTTTATTGACTTAATGAGAGGGGAGGGTATGAGCATAGTTAGCCAACAAGCAAAGCGATATTTATCAGGATTGAATATTAATAGGCCTCTTTGTTTTACCTTGGTGTGATTTTTATGCAGGAAAACGATATTGCGCAGGAAAGCAAACAAATTTTGGTTGGGACATGACGGGACAGTCTAATTTATCTGAACTTCAAATTATTTTACAGAAAAAATTTTTAATCAGAAGAACAAAGGATCAAGTTTTAAATTTAAAAGAAAAAACAAGGTATATATAATTATCGATGTGTACATATATGTAAACTGTTTTTGAAAATAAATATTTTTTAGAATTACTAAATTTATTTATCATAAATTTATCTGAGATTTTTATTATTTTCAGAGAATCAGTTTTATTAGATTCCAGTCTTCTATGTATGACTAAAGAAACCCAACACGGTCTAACACAATTAGCTGATTCTTACAAAAGAAAAAAGTCTGCAGAAAAACATGGAGCGCTTCTAACATTCTTTTGTGAAACGGCAAAAGTAAAAATTCCAGCTATTTGGTAATACAACAATACTATCTGGGACAGTGCTGTCAATTCCAATGCCAGCAGACTAATATTAATTTGATCATATGACATATAAGCCAGGACATTGAATATCTCTCCGGCCAGCGCCGTATAGATCTGCGTGAAAACAAAACTTTCCGCCACAGCCACTGATATGATATTCTGGCGTGATGCAATCTTTATTTATTCGCCTACCGGGGACATTACTTTAGCCTCTAAATACAAATGATCGCGTAAGAATAAATTGAATTCTGAATTATTTCAATCTGTATGAGCATTCCTGCACGTAATATTTGCCTTTTTTTGTGGCGAGCCTAGGGCCGGCAATTCTTAGTTTATGTGAAATAAAAAAAATTATAAAGAATTCTGAGATATTCAATACGTTGGGATGTTTCATTCTATCGGGGCATGTCTTCAGGTAGGTAAACATTTTTTAAAACTCATTTTGTTTCATTCACAAAATATTCTTTGATACTTCTATATTGCGATGTAGTTATCACTCAGATATTTTTTTATGCAGTAAAAACTTTATCGTACAGAAAAATGTTAGTCAAAAAATAATCTTTGAAAACAAAATCGTTTTATATAAAAAGTCACTTCCCTACTTACACTAATATAAAACAAGAACTTAAATGAAATATAAAAGTTTATTGTTTTTGGAAAAATAAACTTGTAATGTTTTGTTGCGATGCAGCATTGCCGCACTCAAAAATTGACTATTGTTCATAAAAATCTTACGCATATTTATATAATAATAAATTTCTTCTGGTATATACCTACTTCTTCACCAAATTAAAATCCTCATTTAAGTAATGAATGCGCTTATTATTCCATCTTGTGTCAGTTATTTCGGCACATCAGTTTTCAACATCTATTAATAAATACTTATTCTTTGATCCATCAATAATTTCATTATCTTATCAGGTGGAAAAAACATTAATCGACTATTATTATTATTCTTCGTATTAGTAATGAAATAAACTGTAATCGTGACTGTGATTGGCATTCAATTAAAACAATGATTGGTATCTGTAATTATTCATAATTCGGTGAGCAATCACAATAGCACAATAGAATTTAAATCTCTGGCTGTTAAATCACACTTACCAACCATCATTACAATTGAACACCAATCACAATCACGGTTTATCTCATCACTACTCCCTATTCTAAAAGGCGATGTGCTGTACATGTTACATAAAATTTACAAATTACCTTAAGTATTATTAATTTATTGTATTATGATTTTCCAGTAAATATGTGTCAGATATGATATCTAGAAGTGAGAAATTTATAATATTTGCTCATCACAGAATAGTATTGGAAGCAATTTGTCATACATTAGATGAGTGTAGAGTTCATTATATATGCATTGACGGGTCAACTAAATCTGAATCTAGAAGTGTAAGTATACAGTAATCAATTACTATATAGCCCAATCCATATTCAGTAATTAAATAGAAGAGCCTAGGATTTTTAATAATATATACCGTTTATTTTTTAGGAGAACACATTCTTATTGTGAAGTTGTAATTATTCGGTGGCGCAACAATAATATTTTTCGATTAAATTGATTTTATATGTATATCTTTCTAATTAATATATTTAATATATACCGTATTAGATTATTATATATATATATATATATATATATACAGGCGTGTGCAGTCAGTATAATGAAATAAGCTGTACGGAATTGTATATTTTGAGAAATATCAGACAGAAAATGATAATATATTAAAGTCTGCAAAATATGAAAATAATTGTGATAGGAATATTATGAGATATATATTTTATTCCGATTTATTTTGCAGAAACTCTAGTTCATTACAGCTTATTTCAAAGTACTGACTGCACATATTTAATATGCAGTAGAACCTCCCATTATCCGGACTAATTAAGGATTAACATTGTACGAATAATGAAAAATCCATATAATTTAGAAGATAAATAATTATCTATTATGAATACTTTTTATTGACATAACTTCACATACCAACATTACATGTTTGTACATAATATGTAATTATATGCTTACATAAAATTATAGTTCAATTATAGATTTTTGTTTAAAACTAACTGTCCTTTTCGAGTTGAGTCGAAGTTGTATTGAGTCAAATTCTTTCTGTCTCTCAAACCGCTTCATAGCAACATCTAAGCACTGAAATGCTTCAGAATGTATAGGACCGATATCTCCTCCCTCAGCAATTTTCTCCTTGTCCTCTTGGTCTTGTTCTTCTGAGGGTATATCAAAAACTGTCTCAATTATTTCCTCATCATTCAAAATTTGGAATCCAGGATCATTTGCATCACAATTTAACCATTGGCTGACATCTTCTTCATCACATTTACTGCATATTCAAATTTGTTTTACTGCTTCTGTGATGTCTCCTACAACTCTTATATTTGATGAAACAACATCAGTTGCATTACTGTTACTGGAACTTATTAACAATCCTTTCAAATTTGTTTCAAACAAGGAAACAAGAACTGTAAACGTGTAGGGTGGTTCGCCGGTCCGCTCTGGTGTCTCAGATGTTGATTGTCTGCAGCGGGGTGCAGTGGTCCAGGGGGGTCCAAATCGTATCCAGTGTAGCAGCCAAATCGTGATGTTTTTCCGGGTTCGTATCCAAAGTTATAGCAGAAGTCGGGAAGCCAGAAGATCCAGTAGTAGTAGTGATAGCAGGGGTCCAAAGATGAGATGAAAATGAAAGGCAGGTTTTTTCTTCAAGTCCAGCGGTGCGAGAGCGTCCAAGAGAGAATGAGAGTGCCCTTTGCAGCCGCTGGACCATTATTTATTTCACATAAAAACATTGCGAGCGCAACATGCTCCGTGGAGATCATAGCCAATAACATCGCCGGATCTGTCCCCCTGCTGCCCCGCTGCGGTCCAGCGCAGCCACCCCCTGGCGGCCAGATCTTGAAACTTGGTTCATTTTTCTCGCCGCCAGATACGGGACGGCAGATCTCAGATTTCTTCGGCATTTTACATCTCCTCCCCATAGTTCTGCTTTCTCAGGCACCGCAAGTATTTTATCTTATAGCCTTTATTCTTCCTCGCGATGCCTGATAAGTCTCACCCGGGGCAATGGCCCGGGGAATTAATTATCGCACCTTAAACTTAGAAAACCCATTTTTACTGGATTTTTAAGGTGCGTAATATTATCTCCGGGCGATCGCCCCTTCCATGCTCTTTTTATTGAAACACAATTAACATAGGAAATAATTTTCTAAATCTAGATATCCTAATATTAAACAATGGATTTTTCTGCTCGCTGGCGGGGGCGGAGTCTCGTGGCGGCCCGCTTCCCCTTCCACTCGGCGGTCCGTTGAGCGCAGAGGCGTGGGGATTCCAGGGGCGTGGGGTGCCGGGCGGAATGTTCCCTTGAAGCGGAAAAGTGGCCCTTTCTGCTTGCTCATTTTTCAGGCCACTTTTTATCGCACCCGTAGCTCAAAAAGCTGTGCGGAACAAAATTTTTGTTCCATGATTTTTTCATATTGACACATCTACAGAATTCCAACTCTTTGCTGCCGTGTAGCAACAGTCCTTTAAATCTTCTGGAAATTGATGACTGATTCTTCATTATTTTCGTCTGCGAACAATAATTGTCGAAGAAACTGTTTTAGATATAGGCACTTAAATGTTACTATTACACCCTGATCCATCGATTGTATTACAGACGTTACATTTGGTGGAGGATCTTATACCATAAACATTTTCTCATTTAAACATTCTATTGCGCTACATGTTTAGTAATAATATCCTACAGGTTATTTGATATTTTTTTTGTTTTTTTATACAATTCGGATAATTGAGGTCCGAATAGTGGAGGTTCTACTGCATACATTAGTGATGGTAAACCGTTACGTGACTGATGATTGGTAACTGAGATTTAACGATGATTGGTAACTAAGATTTAAGTGTCGGAAGCTTACTTTCTAGTGTACCAGTCATTGCTCGAAGAATTACGTTAATCAGTTATCAATCTTCTTTACAGTCGAACACAATCACAGTCACAGTAACAGTTCAAATAACAATTTTATCATCACTAGTATATATACGTATGAATATCAGGTGGCGTTTTCTCTATATAGAATTCCTTAAAAATTTTCATCAAAAATCAGTTATTTCTTTAGCTCAGTTTATCAATGTAATGCTGGTTTTCAATATAATAAAATTATTATTTATGAAAATTCTCTATCACTAGGAAGTTTTTTCAAAGAGTTTAGTGTACTAGAGATATAAAAGTTCTGTCTAAGTTTATACTTAAAATAAAAAGTAACTGAGTTTATCTTCCGACATATGTGCCTATTATTATGAAAGTGGTCTAAGTCATGTTTCTTTTGTTTCGAGATATTTAAGTTTTGCGTTTGAATTGATTAAAAAATATTTTTATATTACACAACACAATGTTTCAAAATTTATAATTTATATAATTTATTATGACATATAAATTTTACAAGCTATACATATAAATTTTACAAGGAGTAAAAAGCTTTAACATAATGCTATACATAAATTTTAAAAGGAGTAAAAAAATTATTATTGAAATGTTATAATAAACACTAGCAGAATACCGTTGAACGTCGTAACGATACACTAAATATAACGCTTCAAATTTTTCACATTTGTTATAATTTGCATCATATTATATCAATTTAAAACAATATGACGCAAAATAATTGATAAACTTATTTTCTTCAATTTCTTTCATAATAATGGGCACATATATGATTAATAAAAATCCAGTATTCTTTTAAAAAATGCAAAAATATGAATTAGTATTGAAAGTAAGCCGCAAGCGCAACATCAAATGTTTTCTGCCGGTGGCCATTATTATAAATATTTTAACAGTATTTATTATTGCGTTACGTTACTAACATCCGCCGGGCTGTCAAAGCTCTATTTATAATTTTGGTAAAATATAAACTTTTGTACACTGCAGTTAATTTTATTTGCCTGCTTGCTGATCCGAGCGCTTAATAGCACATTTAGCAAAAAAAAAGATTTTTTCATAAAATAAAAGGTCACCTATTTTATGAGAAATATATTTAGACTTTATTTTTTAGCTGAATTTAACACTTTCGACACCATGCAAAATTAATATATGATGGTAATGCAAAATGGTGATTCTACAATACAAATGTAGCTAAGACGAACTTAATAGCACTAGTAAAGACAATTCTGCCTAGTTTCAGAATCCATCCAGCAATTTGAAATATTAACCGAGTGTGACCAGTCTACAAAAGAAAAAGATTCACATTCCTTTTGTAGATATTTTCTACAACTTCCCTACAATTATTATCGTAATGGATCAGCAATAGTATTTTTCCTAATCGGTGGATTGACTGAAATATGTATGGAACTGTATTTTCATAATTGTTACAAAATTAGTCTCCAACTACCTGGATACACACTTTCTATTGGGGACAAACACTCAAAATTATTTAGCATTTCGCCTCATTGTAGGTTTATTTTTACTAAAGTATTTTAATATATTTATAAAATTCTTTTTTACTAACTTTTTTCTAGATCCTTGTGGATAAATTTCAATTCAATGAAAGTTGCCGTTGCGCAGTTTTATCAATTACAGCCGCGAATGCTGGAATTACTCTCACTGCGGCCCAGTTAGTTATTTTTGCAGAATTGCATTGGAATCCTGGAGTAAGTGTTTAATTTTTATGGTGCTATGTCATATATTTATTTTTTTAGTAATAGAATAATAACGGGGGAGGATTGGCCCAGCAGGACACTGGCTGAAATATCGGCGGGCTATGATTTTGGTCTTTATTTTACAAAATATTATTAAAAGGATAGAAACTTAATGCTAATAGAATTTGCTTATTTACACAAATAAGTAAGTAAACAGTTATTGGATGCGACCACATACGCTCGTCGAGAGAAAAAAGTGAGTCAGTGATTCCCCAAAATATGGCGGCCTGTAACATCCGCCTCCGCCATCCGTCTACACAGCCGCACCCTCTAGCGGCAGAATACTGGCATTGCCATGTAATATTATTATATTCAAATTTATCCTAAACTAGTCAACAATTAAAAAAGGATTCTGAACTAACTTTTATTGCGTCATATAATAAATCATTTATTTTTCCATAATATCATAGTTTACATACATAGAACAATCACTATATAGAATCGTGTAAAAAATAGATTACGAAATACTATTAGTTACTGGTAGCCTAGAAGCTTTTATGTTATTGTCAATAGAAAGAGATATAGGGTGTTTAGCGGAAAAATTTCAAGATTAAATTGTAATTGCTCGTAAACTATCACGGTGAGGTAAGTGGGAGGAGTATTGTTCGACGAGCGTGATTCGTCAGCCGCATGAGTCACTGGTCGGGAGTGCACCGCGTGTTCACGGTTGAGCAATATTTAAAGTGTGGTGATTCATTGGTTCGTGCGCGTTGCGCTTTTTGTACTCACTTTAATATTCGACGAGTAAGTGATGGGCTGAGCACGCTACTTATCTGGTGTTGGGTTCAAAAGTTTAGACAAGAAGGGACAATGGTTAACCAAACTCCTCCGGGACCATCGTCGTCAGCAGCGACGCCAGAACATGTGGCTCAAGTTCGACGTGAAATTATGCGCAATCCACATAAATCGATAAGAAAGATTGCAGCCTGTACTGGAATAAAAATATCAACAGTGCACATTATTTTGAAAAGGAAACTACAGTTTCACCCATACAATCTGCAAATCTGTAAGATTTGTCATAATAATAGTCATAATAGTCTATTAGACTATTCTTTACGTGAAACCTTAGCAAAAACGATTCTGGTATGTTTTAAACAGCACGAACGCTTGGGAACATATTGTTTACTGACAAAGCACATTTTCATATTCATAAACAGAACATGAGATCCCGACAACCCGAGGAAACGCCATCAAAAACGTTTACATTGTCCAAAAACGACAGTGTGGTGTGCAATTTCTGCCCGAAGGATAATTGGCCCTTATTTTTTTAATCAGTGAGAGACAGTCACTGCTGATGTGTATTGCCGAACGATCAACGAGTTTTTGGTACAGCAACTGCAGCTGTTTCCCGGGTTCAATAACAGAACACAATTTCAGCAAGACGAGACCACTCCACACACAGCTAGAGTTTCAATGGAGAAGCTGAGGGGAATTTATACCCTGGGCACCTTGGTCACCGGACCTTACACCGTGTGACTTTTTTTTGTGGGGATACCTGAAGTTGAGAGTTTACAGCAACAATCCTCGAACAATACACCTACAAGAAAATATCCGCTATGAAGTTGCTACCATTGAACCAATGGTTTGCTCTTGCGTGTTCGCAAATTTAAGAGTCCGATTGCAAGAGTGTCTTGAGAGAAATGGACGGCATTTAGACAATATTGTTTATAAAACGTAAAATTCATTTTGTATAAATAAAATATGAGAATAACATTATAGTTTTTTTTTATTTAATATTAAACTTGAAAATTTTCAATCAGACACCCTTTATATTGATTGAGGTTGATAATGATTGATGTAATTATCAATATAATTGTGGAAGAAAATGTATTATAAAAAGAAGAAAAAAAAATTTAAAATTATTGTACAAAATAGTCACCATCTATCGGGCAAACTTTTTATCCCTTTTTCAAAAAATTTTGATGGTTTCGACCCAAAATAGTCCAAGAGATCATTTTTTATCCCATCATTAGAGGTATATTTTTTGCCATCTAAAAAACTTTGATCGATAAGATCGAAATAAATGATAGTCCGATGGTGCCAAATCCGGTGAATATAGGGAATGTAGAACTGTTCTCCATCCGAGTGCGTTGATTTTATCCCGAGTGATTTTAGCGGTGTGTGGCCGCGCGTTGTCGTGTTGTAAGTGTACCGTGTGATGATTGATCAAAGCAGGCCTCTTTTTTTTAAAATTCATTTTGTAATTTGTTCAGTTGGCTGCAGTGATTGTTTCTCCGGATTTGAGTAATTCAAAATAAATGATTCCGTGAATGTCCCACCAAACAGACAATAGGACCTTTCTTATAGTAAGGCTGGGTTTCGGGGTTGTTCTTGGTACCTGCTGTGCCGATAACAATTGCCTTTTTCGCCCCTTATTGTCGTACATTACCCATTTCTCATCTCCAGTCACCATTTAAATTTTCAAAACCATTTTTGGCATTGACGAACTAGTAAGATGTTTTTGATTGTCAAATTTTTTTTGTGAAACTCGTACAACATACAAGATCGTAAAAACATCTTACTCGGAATAGAGGTTGTTTTTGTAAATAAAAAATTCTAACACACTCTCCAGACGTAGTCCCAACACATACATAATTCACTTTGTTGAAAATGTGTAAAATTTTAATCATTGTTACCATATGTATATATTTAAATAAATTATTTGTGATCGATTTTAAACATTGTGGTGGGGCTGGTTATCTTGAAAAATTTTGACTAACAACTTCCTCTTGTGCATGCATAGATTGTTGAAGCTTCGATAGATAGTTTAATACAGGGGTCTCCAGACTACGGCCCGTGAGCACAGTAAATCCGGCCCGTCAAGCTTTACTTTTTAATACAACAAAATAATAATCAAATGTTTCATTTACTAGAAAAAATACCACAAGCAACTGATCCAGCAATAAGAAATTTTAATAATTATTTTAAACCAATCGGTTCCATTTAAAGTTCTAGAATGAGGTTTTCTGCGTTGACTTTATAAAAATGTGTTTTATTTTCTATTAAAGTTATGGTGTGCTAGGTCTTGGCTCGCCCGACTTTGTGAAACAAGTCACTGTGACTCTTGGGCCAAAGTTTGGAGACCCCTGGTTTAATAGATTATTATTTACAGATCTTGACGCAAGCAGAAGCTCGCGCACACAGAATTGGACAGCATGGAGGGGTTTCTATCAAATACCTATTGGCAAAAGGCACCGCTGATGACTTTATGTGGCCAATGTTAGAAAATAAGCTTCAGGTATCTAATACAGCAGATTTTTTTATATCTCTGTATAAATTTTGTATATTTCACATAAATGTTAATTTGAGAGAAACCCGGTTATCAGAAGTTATCTTGATGGTTGACATGCAAAAATATCTCCCATATCAATTTTACTTACTTACCATCACGCCGTTTTCCGCGGGGGTTGGCAGAGAGAATAGAGCGCCACACTCTTCTGTCCTGACACAATTCTCACCTCATCCACATTCATACATCTTCTCGACGATTGAGGCTTCTAGAGGACCATCCTCCAGTATCTGGTTTACATGGTCTTGCCAAGTCTTCCATCAACACTTGCGTCATATATCTTTCTTACCATTCTCTCCTCATTCATCCGTTGCATATGACCAAACCGCCTAAGTGATCCTTTCTTAATCTTACTCACTATACTAAGATCAGCTTTACATTCTTTCTTTATTTCTTCACTCTGTCATAAATGGAGATGCCACATATACGCCTAAGTGATTTCATTTCCACCGCATTCAGTCTACTTTTGTTCCTCTTCTACTAGTTTCAGGCCTCACTTCCATATATCAGTGTCGGTACCAAGACTCCAGTCTTGCCTCAGTTGACAAGTTTGTTTATTGTTAACCTAATCTTATTATTGTTTTATAAAATAAATTATTGGTCGACTTTTATGAACATATTTAAATTTAATTTTTTTTAATAAATCAGCAGATTTCAAAATCTAAATATCGTGTCATATCAATATTCTTACTATTTTCAAACTAAGCTAAACGCTTGTACTATGAATGTATTTCTGTAGCATCATCTTTAATTTCTGCATACATCCACATATTTAATAAAGATAATTTAATCAATATTAAAATTTAAAACAATACGTTGAGTTTTCATGATTTTTTGATAATAAATAATATTGGTACGTTTTTTGCCTCTGGTGGCATTTTCTGCACATTGTACTATCATAAACCACATTCTTTATTTGATAATAAAGTTTACAACATTGACAAATGTTATTTTAGGATTATGCAATTAATGATTTTATCAGTTTGATTGTGTAAATAGAAGAAAAATCCTGTAAAAGCCAAAACAGCCTCCTCTTGCACCTAGCTTTAGAACAATGAAGCTGGCGCAGTGTTATTTTCTAAATGACTAACTGAAGCTTATGTTACTTTAAAATGTAGAAATTTTTTTGTCGTTTCTTTCTGGGGTTGCTTATAGAAAGGACAGATTTGAAATTTAATAAATCTCAACCTTCTATGCTATAAATTGTTGGTATTGTTTATTATCAATTTTTCACGGGGTTTTGCAAAAAGGATTCAAGACACAACATATACTGCTCGCACAAGTTATCGACATATTGAATCCTCGAAATCTAAAGGCAATATCCGATCAAAATCTCTTACAATCTTTGAATTCTGTAAGTTTGCTAAATAAAAAGATAATTAAATTTTTACTGCCTGAAATCAATATAGTAAGAGATATGCGTATCGTAAATCTCAAAATATGTTTTATTAAACTCAATAACAGTAAAAAATGTAAAATGTTACACAACCAGTAGGAATTGGGAATTTTAAGTGGATTAGAGATGTTTACTAAAATTTTTTTGTTTTATAGGTACTCAATCAAGTTGGCCTAAGCAAAGACACTTTTGAAAATACCACCCATTCAAAGCAGGTAAATTATTGCTATATCCACTATTTTAAATTAAAATTTGTTTTTCATGTTTAATTTGAGTATACAATTTTTTTTTTTTATACTAATTACACATGTGGTTTTAGGACTCGCCAAAGGAAAATAGTATAGCAAATTATATGTCTAGTACTTCACGAGATAATAAATATATTCCCGGAACCAACATTGAAATTGGCAAAATAAAATCACCCCTTCGAGACACACAATCGCAAAATGAAAAGGCCAATCCTGATGTTAATATTTTTCTCGAAGACGATGAGGGTGATGAAATATTAGCAACTGTTAATCTTTAAAAAAAATCACCAATAATTTTACTTTTAAAATAATAAATATTACTTTCTCAAAAAAATTATTTTTCAATTTTTAAACCCTCAGTTGATAAAGTGACACAAAGTTAATCATAATTGATTTAAAAAATAATTATAGTGATTTGTTAATAAGTGATAAAATTGGCTCGTAATTACCATTGCAACTTTGTAACCATTGGTCCACCTCTCCCAGCACTGCGCGAGTATAACTTCTCGATATCACCCTGATCTCACTTGTTTCATAAATGAAGAAGGGGGCAGTTTTCAAACACACCTTTATTATAATGTAAAATACAGTTTGTTATGAATTTTTTAAGAATAGAATTAAATTAATTAATTGATCCCAAGAAGCTCTCATCTCTCAACATTAATTACCATCCACTGAGGTCTATAATTGCAGACCTGCGGATGGTGATACTAGTAATCAGGACCGGCTCTAGCGTGGAGCCAAGCAGGCCTAGGCTCGGGCGCCATAGGACACCTAATTTTTAAGTAATATTTTTTTTTTAAAAACCAAAACATAAAATGGCGTAAGGTTGTCACATACCCTCGAGCTGGGCTTGCTAGTAATTAGTTTACAGCAAATCAAACTTCTAAGACCTCTTATAACAATATGTATAACTATTTTTTCAAGAATAGCTTATCATGTTGCAGCGGGCAAAAAGTGTTTAACACTCCCGTTCCGGAACAGGGCACACATAACCTCAAAAATCTTATTTTTTTTAACTATATGAAAAATTAATGATATTGAGCTAGTATTCATTGTAATCCTCAAAAATATATAAAGGTATACAACGCACAAAAAAATAAAACATTAATATATAGTAAGACAGACTAGCGAAACTTATGTTTTTCCATGGACAATCGGGACGATTTTATAAGTTAATTCTCTTTATTAGGTAACGACAGACATGATATACGTATTTGGATAAGTCGCGTCTTAGATCTTTTCGCTATTGGTGGGTTACCAAGCACGCTACAGTGTTTCAGTAGGTCTTACTCCTCTACTGTAGTCAGAGCGCGCTACATAATTTTATGTATTCTTGAAGCTTTTAATTTAAAATTATCTTTATTATATTCTGTACTCACTGGTACTATTATTCCTACATTTATTCTCCAAAAATTTATATATTTTCTTTGACTATCATATAATATGTATTATCTTTGTACTCAACTTTACACCCTATGCTTTAATTCAATATTCCGGTATTTTTACTTTTTTCTAATATATGTTATAACATTATACCTTGTACCTACCGCGCACGAGATGTGATGGGAGTTGACATTTATCAAATGGCAGCACTGCACCGCGTAAGGAAAAGTTTTCTGTGGTATTTTGTTTTTTTGAAGACTTGCGAGCGCGAAGGAGCTGCTCCTGATACTATAATCACGAAGATGTGATTTCATATTGAATTAAGGGTGAGAATTAATAAATATATTGGGCATCTATGTTATCCTGGACCATGTTAGTGAGATTTTTTGTTTACTATTTCACTTGTATGTTTGCAGGATATGAAGCATCCCTTCCTCACATGACGGCAGAGAGGTGTTAAGTAGATGACAATACTATTTCTTTGTGAAGGATTACTTACAAACAAAGCAGAGCGGAGATACGATTTGGTCTCCTTTGCTTCTTTTATTCTTAATTTGACTTATTTTACAATAAAAGAGGGCTCATGGATTTTTTGTGACTTCAAAAGAAAGCCGACTACACAGCCTTCTTGACGTTTTGACAAGTAAGGAGGTGCAAGTATTTTACGGGTGCCTCGGAACCTCAAGACTAAACGAAGACGGTGGATTGCTCATGAAGAACGAAGACATCTGATGGTCAAATTGTTGTAAAGTAAATTTTGATGTGAATTTTTAATATCTAATGTAACGTATTGTTTATTCTCACCTTTTAATTTCAAATGCAAACTTGCTAGTTTTGTTAGAGACGATTTAATGAAAGTCCATTATTTTGCTGATCATCAGTCTTCTTCTTCTTTCAAATAGGCAATCCACCCTTCAAGAGTGATTTGTGCCATTAAACAAGTTCAAACATTATTTCATAGAAAGCAGTACAACAATATTATAGAATAGGGAATATTGCATTACAAGTTAATACCATTGGCATTCAATAAATTTGCTATTATATAGCTTAAATGTGGCGAGTTGAGGGAAAGAAGATGACACAAGTTAACTGGGAGTTGAAAATTACCATTGACAAGATTATTGTAAATTACCATTGACAAGATTATTGTAAAAAAACCTGTGATCCGCAATGGACAGGCAAAAAAGACATGGTCAAGGGTTTCCTCCTCGGCACCACATTCACACATTGGGGAGTCTATTATGTTCATTCTGAACAAATGTGAGGCCACCTGGCAATGCCCAATTCTCATTCTAGAGATATTTGCTACTGTTCTTTTTGAGACTTTCCTGTTGGAGAACCAAGGGGAGCGTGGAATATATCTTTGGATTATTTTAAGACGATTACCCTTGTGATTGTTTGGATCCATCCATTGTGCAGACCAGATAGAATACATATGTTTTTTTACAATATTAAGTCTGTCATACATCGGGATATGGAATTGATGGGGAAGAACTCCGGAAAGAGTGGCCTTCTTGGCCAATTTATCAGCACATTCATTTCCCTGAATTCTCTTATATGCAGGGATCCAAACGAATGACACCCGTTTATTGTTGCTGTACAAATCAAATAGGCATCTTCTGATGGAACAGATTATCTCATTGTCTAGCCAAACTTTCATATTAGCAGAGAGGGATTCAAGAACTGCTTGAGAGTCGGAGAATATAACAGCCTTATCGACGTTCCGGAGAACGCAGATGTCCAAGGCCTTTTTAATTGCCCAACATTCTGCTGAGAAAACCGATGAATCCGCAGGAAGTCGAAGCTTCACATTTATTCCTAATTGAGGTATGGAAACTGCAGCACTGCAATAGCCCTCAGGGCAAAGTTTAGAACCGTCGGTGTAGATGTGGAGATAGTTAAGCCATTTCGAATCAAGTACACTATTAAACAACTTGTTTACATGATTTTCATTTAGCTGGGTTGATTTGTCTTACATCAATGTCAGGAGAGAAAAATAAAGCACGGAAAGGGGTAGAATAGACTGGAAGAGTAGAATAGCGAGGTGAATCGGGATATTTTGTTTTTATACAGGAGAAGCTATTGCATAAGTTTGGGCGAGATTTATTTAATAAGTATCTCCGTGAGTCTATCAGAGAGGAAAGGGCGGAAACCTTTTGTAATAGTGGGTGGGAAATAAAATTGCACCTTTTTAGAAAGAATTTATCTGACAAATATTGTCGCCTAATAAGGAGAGGCATCTCTGCACATTCCACTTGAAGAGAATTGATTGGAGATGAATTCATAGCTCCCAAAATAAGTCTCAAATATTTGGACTGGATTCTGTCAAGCTTGGATTGAAGGTAAGCTGGTAGAGGATCAAACAAAAAACTAGCGTAGTCCAAACGGCTTCGTACTAGGGCTTGATATACAAGTTTCATGGTAGATGGATGAGATCCCCACCATACTCCACAAACCGATCTTAAAATATTAATATTTTTTCCATCTATGTGGGATTTCCAGGAAAATTTTCTGTCCAAAATCATTATTATCGTTATCGATGGTCATTGACACGGGAGAGACTTTGTGTTTCCTCGTAAAGACAACAATATGAGATTTCGAAGGCGATAGGTCTAAACCATTACACTTCAACCAATTGTTTAGAAAGTTAAGACCAGCAGATAGTTTGCTAATCGCAGAATCAATATTGTTGTCTGAAGCATAAATAGCAAAGTCATCCGCAAAGTTCAACACGTTACATATTTTTGATATCTTACTTATGAGGTCCGCAATGTACAAATTAAATAGTAAAGGACTCAATACCGAGCCCTGGGAGAGGCCTCTTGAAATCACTCTCTTAATACTCCCTTCCGGGCCGTCCACAACAATGGATCGCTCAGCAAAAATATTGTGTATTAGTTGTGCGAGATGGCTTGGGATATCAAGGTTTTTAATTTTTTCCAGAAGCAGAGGTAGAAGTACATTATCATAGGCTGCATTAATATCTATAAATGCTGCCACTATAAGTTGTTTTTTTGCAAAAGATGCATGGATGTCCGTAATAAGAATACTTAGATTGTCCAGGCAGGAAAGGGATTTGCGAAAACCAAACTGAAACGGAGATAGAAGAGAATTGTGTTCTATATGCCATTCTAATCTATTTTTAAGCATTCGTTCCAGAATTTTCAGAAAACACAATGACAGGGCGATTGGGCGGTACGATTGTCCTTGGTTGGGGTTTTTATAAGGTTTTAAAATGGGTATGATTTTTTGGGTTTTCCACTCCTGGGGAACTGTTCCTGAATTTAAGCATGAATTAAACATGCCCAATAAGTATTTATGAAACTCCGGTGGGGTTTTTTTTGAGGAAATAGTAAGATAGTTCATCAATACCTGGAGCGGATACAGTTTTTAGGGTTATCAATAATTCCTCCATGGAGAAGGGAGCATCCAACCATGAAGGAGAGTGATTTAAAGCTGACTTTGGAAATAGTATTTCACTGTGATTAGGGGCATAGGCTGGTGCTATTTTATTGACAAATTCTTCAATCCACAAGGAGTTCAATGGAGACTGTTTAGGAGCACATGAGGAAGTGCAAAATCTTTTAATCATGCACCATGTGTAAGAGGGGGGAGAATCAGGAGAGAGAGACGAGCAAAATTTATACCATCTCGTTTTTTCTTTTTCAATAATCTCTTGACCTCGGCTTGAATATTTTTGGCATTAAGAAAATTGTCTAGACTCATATCATTTCTATACTTACGCATCGCTTCCTTTCTCAATTTAATAGCCTGTGAACACTCCTCATCCCACCATGGATTTTTATGAGACTTTGGAACATGGTTTAACTTTCGGAACAGCTGCATCCGCTGCTGAATACATTATGACCGATATTTCTGAAAAGAGCGTTTGAGGATCGAGCGAAGTTCCTAAGGCTGGGATGTTTTCAATGTTACTATTTATAATTTCACTATATTTTAACCAGTTAGCCTTTTTTAGATTATATTTATTGGACTTTTTAACTATAGATTTCATTGGATATAGAGGCACCGATAGAATAATTGGAAAATGATCACTCGAGTGGGGATCATGTAATATTGACCAGTTACATGAACTGGAAATGTTTGCAGTACATATTGATACATCAACCGCACTAGGATTCTGCGAGGGGGCATTAAATCTTGTAGGAGAACCGTCGTTTAGAATGCAGAAGTTACAGTCGTCGATAAAAGATATAATTTGGTTTCCTGATCTATCGGAAAAGCTACTTCCCCATGTAGGGGAATGAGCATTGAAGTCTCCCAGTATAAAGAAAGTACTTGGCATTAAAGCAATGACCGAGGACCAGAACTCAGGAATAAAAAAAGTATGA
The DNA here is from genome assembly GCA_031772225.1 of Eubasilissa splendida. NCBI lineage: Eukaryota > Metazoa > Arthropoda > Insecta > Trichoptera > Phryganeidae > Eubasilissa > Eubasilissa splendida. The sequence goes on along the minus strand of CM062845.1, from coordinate 22,719,780 downwards.
GGAGGTATATATACAGAAACAAAACCAATTCCGTTAGTATCTGCGGCAACTATTTGAGTATTTGTTTGAGCTGGTAAGGGAATATTTGAAAAGGGGAGAGACAAATTAATTAGTAGCGCGGCGCCCGCTCTACCATCGTCTCGGAGAATGGAAAAACCAGCCATTGAATAATCAATACCCGGTCTCAGATATCGCAGCGATTTTTATAGAAAATGAATTAAGGATATGTACAATCTCATGTTTATTGGAGACAGCACTTCTGCTGTTCCATTGCAGGATGTTTAGAGAGTGGGCACTAGAGTAGGTTTGATGCTGGTGAGTCATGGTTAATATTTATTAATGAATTAAGTACAGGAAGAAAATTGGCAACGTGGGACGGTATATTTTCGGAGCTAGATATTATAGAAAGCAAGATTTGAGCGACTAAGGTGATTAAGTTAGTAATATTATTGGGTTGGTTTTCTTGATGAACTGGGGGTGAAGTTGAAGATCCTGATGGGATGGCACATCCCACTGACGGGTTTGAAGGCTGGCCATTAAAGTAGGATAGTAAGTCATCGTGAGCTTTTTTTTTCATAATATGAAGTTGACTTTTTTTCAACTTCGTTGAAAGCCTTGTATTTGTAAAGCATATTATGAGGCTTGAATGCTGGGGTTGTCGGGATGGTAATACGGGTTTTATTAGCTGTAACGTCTGCAAAGCTTTTTGAAGATGTTTGATACAGTTTAGAAGCTTGAATATAGGACAGGTTTTATGAAGCCATGGCTTGATTAATCTTCCTCTGTCTTGGTAATTCGGGACAAACGTTGCTTACCGCCGAATGATTTCCTGAGCAATGAATACAAGTGTTATTAGCCTCTACTGAGCAGTTTTCACCTAGATGGGCTTCTGAGCATTTATAGCACCTTGGGGTCGAGCGACATTGCAGTTTCGTATGACCGTACCGACAACATCTGTAGCAAATAATTGTAGGGTAAAAATAGAGCTCGATAGGTAAGGAGTTGTAAAATAGGTATACATATTCGGGGAGGGATTGACCTTCGAATGTTAGGACTACAGTTTGAGAGGGTTTCCATGATGGAGTGTCAGAGGATTTATCCCTGTAGTTAAGTCTTTCCTTTTTGCTTTCAGGACCTTGCCAAACTAAGCAGGAACTAATACGTGTTCAATTATTTCCTCCTCACTTAATTCGGTGGAAATACCGCATACCAGACCCATTTTGGTAACTTTATATCGTGGAATATAGGCTTTTAAGTTGTTAATTACCAGAAATGAGGACTTGATAAATGTGTTGGCCGCGGTCGGGTTAGTGAAGGTTATCGATATTTTGTTTCGACCCTCGGATTCAACACCTCCGTGAGCAATATTAAAAATTCTACTCTTGAGCAGACTTCCCATTTTCGTGGGATGAAGGGGTTTAGTGGGATCTTTATCCTGTACCAGAACCAGGAAAGGGCCAAGGGAATGTATTGGATAATCAATCGTAGGAATAATTATTGGGTCGTCAATCAGAATATTTGTCGTTGTTGGGTCCGGAGGTAACATATCTGGAGTGCAGGGTTCTTCTTCTTCCCGACGTCTTTTATTAATACTAATATCCGGTGGGTCCGGGGACTTAGCTATATTAACCATAATAACTACTATCTAATTCCTTAAGATGAGCCTAGATCTAATATAATATAACAATAATAGGTACAAATGAAAGAGCAAGCTGTATGCCCCGATACGAGCTTGCTTCTTATGCTAGTACAATAAAAAATAAAAATAATAATTGGAAACAAAAATATTATAAAATTGGAACGAAAACAGTTTTATCTGAGCGTTTTGCAGGTAGATCCGTGAAATGTCACCCCGCTTGGAATTGTAACAAACCAACACAACCGCCCGTTTCGAATGTAACGATCGAACTGAGATCATCAGTCAATCAATCTTTATTTGTGATCACGTTTATGTGACATGATTTCTGCTATATCTTACCTGACAAACTCATCAGGAATTTGTTGTAATATAATTTCTGAGGTGAAGATATTAATATCTAGTATTAGGTTGGGTATGATTAATAAGAACGTTGAGGGTTTATTTTCAACTTTATTTTCAAAGCACGATCAGACTACGCACGACACACGGCAAAGGCGGTAAGAAGAGTGCTATGTCTCCAAAGTTAGTTGCGCATCCTTTCTTCTAGTGGCAATCCTGGCAATCTCTTGTAGTGGTTATCCTGGAATGCGGTCTTTGAGTATTTGGCGCGTATCAGTTGATCACCCCTCATGCGCGATGCCGCCACCGGTAATTCATTTCGCGCAAGGTAGGATTCTACCATCCCCTTCAGCTTGTCTTTCATAAAACATTTTAACAGAACACCGGCTGACTCATTGCTCGAGGTCGACTCGCTCTCCATGTCGATATTCTCCTTCCTCGATCTTCAGGTATAACGGGATCAACCGTTCAAATTACACTATGAACATGGTATCGGACAGTTAAAATTGCACAATTAAGAAACTGCGATTCACTATCAAGTCACTCAAAAGGTCAGAATTATACCCGGTTCAATTTATTTTACGCGCCAAGGGAATCAAAATGACGTCACGGCGTCGAACACATGAGCAGCACGTGGGTATATTGTAGTTACCGGAATATTTACGTTTTTAACTTATAATCTTCTTTTTTCGAGCTAACACTATATCCCACTTATGAATTATTAGGTTGGGTATGATTAATAAGAACGTTGAGGGTTTATTTTCAAAGCACAATCAGACTACGCACGACACACGGCAAAGGCGGTAAGAAGAGTGCTATGTCTACGAAGTTAGTTGCGTGTCCTTCCTTCTAGCGGCAATCCTGGCAATCTCTTGTAGTGGTTATCCCAGAATGCGGTCTTTGAGTATTTGGCGCGTAACACTAGTCAATCTAGTGTATCATAGTGTTTTATCTCACCATTCATTCTAAAGGTTTAACTTGCTAATTTTGATATTGACACGTTAATAAGAACTCTTATTATTTTGTTAAGGAAAGAGTAATCACATTCAGTGACATAATTTCTCACTATATTCTACCTTGTAAATTCATATGTTTTCATATCTGTGCAAAACCATTAAATTATGATGTTATAAATTTTGAAACTAATTTTATTATTTTCCCTGACATAGTAAATTCTGTGCATCAGAACCACGCACCTCATGCTATACACTGAGCGAGCCGGAGGACGGATGATTTGTTCTGTGTTTATGTTAGTAATTTTAATGAAAATATTTATATATGAGTGAACTTTTTAATTTTTTTATATTTATTAATATTTTCCTTGGTTTTCTTTTTCTTTTTCATAGCATTATATATATTTCGTAACTTTAATGTATAACATAATATGTATTATCTTTATGGTGAATTGGGTTAAAAAAAATCTAATCACGCTGGAATAAATTAAATAATAAAAGTTATAAATAATCTAAGTTATGTGCTGTTTAGATTTCTTAATTTTGATTAAATGAATATGAAGATTTTTATTTGACATTTTTACAACATTTTACTTTGTAATTAATGTAAAATATTAAAATTCTATCCCATTTGTAATAATCCCAATAATTCTATCCCACTTCTAGTTGTATGCATTTTGAAATAAATATTATAATATTAGACCGTAACTTTCGGAGCACACGTTTGTGGCTCGCAGCGCGGGTGTGTGCTATCGCAGCACATCCGGCTACGTCATTCTGCTCGCGCAACTACTGTCGGCCGGGCGCTTGTGAGTGATGAGACTTCAAAATACTACGGTTTCTTATGAAATGACAACAAATTTAGTAATATCTTGTTCACATCGTATAAGAAATTTAATTTAAAATATTATGACATGCTCCAACCAAATTTATTATTATTAATATTAAAATGCAAATTTGAATAGGGTTACTTTATACCCCGCTCCGGCCCTTGATCCTATTTTCAATCTTCTGGTACCCGAATGTTAAGAGCACTGAAGTTCATCAACTTAGGAAACATTTGAGGTGCTGGTCGAAAATGTCATTTCAAACATTAACTGTGGTACTAGAAATAATAGAAAAAATATTTAGTTGATGTTTATAGCGTCAACTTTGTGGTTAGACATAATTAAAAATTGTATTTATAATTAACTTTGTTTAAACCACTGTTATTTTTACGTCAACCAGTTTCAATACTAACGTATCTTCGTCAGAACTGGCGTACAACTGAACTATTCCATAAAAAATTTAAATGACATCCATTACGGGGCGATTGACAGGGAGGCATTGAAATAGGGAATATATTAAAGGTTTAATTGGTTATTAATTATATTAGACTTAGGGTTGTGATTTTTTGATTTATAGACTTTCTAATAAAGCCTGTATTATTGTGTAAAATTTCAATGCCGTTTTCTTTTATGAAATTGTAACCTGTCTCTAAAAAGTGGTTGGAAAATTCTGGGTAGTTATTATTGTTAAGGCACCCTAAGTGTTTTTTTATTCTAGTATTGAACCTCTGTGCCGTTTTACCTATATAAAATGCCGAATACGTTGGTATCGAAACTGGCTGACGTAAAAATAATGGTTAAATATAAAAAATACAATTTTAAAATATTTTGCTACCGGGATAGGCAGTCTAGCAACTGGCTTCACTACCTACCTTTTTGAAAGTCATTAGTAACCACAGAGTAAATAACCCACTTTTTGTCACAAGATGTTGAAGAAATTGTGAATTCTTTTCTAAATTCAACTAAGTTTTGGCACATTTGAACCCGCACAGATTTGTTCTCGTCGCTTAAATCGTGAGGTATACATTATGCTGTGAATCTGTAATCTGTTGAATAGATTTACCTTGACTTCAATATATAAAATGTCACCTTAACATTACACATTTCTTTTAAAAACCGTCCTAAATGTTTTCTTCAATCCATAATCTCCAGTGTAATTTAAACTTATACTATGTATAAATATTCTTCAATATTAATTTCTCAGTTGTTTTTAAAAGTAAGAACACTGTAGTAAAAAATACATATTGTTTTTATTTTATAAAATAAACTCTTGGGAAAAGTATTGCCTTAGATAAATATTAGAAATGAAAACAAAGCTTTATTATTTATTTTTACTTTTTAATATTGGTGAAAAAACTCTTCCAGTGAACTTTGGAACATCTCTTCCTTCGGCAGGAATGGACTGAAACAAAAAAAAGTAGACCAACAATCAAGACACTGATTTTTTGTTAAAATTTCAATAACCAACTTAAATATTTGAATTTCGCAAATATAGCACAGCAAAATTTGTGAAGAAAGAAAATTAAATTGCGATGATTTTGTCATTAATAGATAACATTGTAAGATTGCTATAGAAATCTCAACCACATTCTGATACAATTATAATAAATAAAAAACAAAAATTCATGCGACACAAAAAAAACTTATAAGAAAAATCACCAGAAGCTCACTAAATATAATCGTATAACATATAACATGTAATTTTATATTCTGTCTCCCTCTAAATATATATAAATACACTCTTTTTGTATTTATTGTTGGTTTTAAATACACCCTGACGAAGCTTGAGCTAAGCGAAACTGGTTGGCGTTTAACGAAATTCATGGTTTTATACAAAGTAATTGTTTTATATAATTTTTAAAAATTATGGATTATCGCATGTAAACAAAAGTATTATCAATTGTGAAAATGAATACGAAGCTATGTTCTTATTCAAATATCAAAGCAAATAAAACACAATCATCAAAATGTTGCTATCAAAATCACTCCAATGTTTTTAATACAGTAAAATTCAATTTATTCGAAATTCGCCGCAAGTCGAAGTTTTAGAGCAGAACGTGGTCCCTCTGGAAAGTTTTCATATTAAATTGTACTTATAAATCCAATATCGTTATTCAAAGCCATTTTTGAACCCTAACAGATGAATTTTTTCGATTTATTTTTCACCTAATTCGAAATAAGAAAGTACTAGTGTCTAAAAAAAATATATTGCTAGGATTTTATGTTTGATGTTAAAAATAAAATTCTTTATGAAAATTCTATCACAGATTATATTTTAGAATAAATAATTATTTTTTATGTTAACATGATGCTTATTAATATTAAATAGTAATAAATATTTAATTTGTTATAAAAATTGATTTTTGAGTGAGCTACTCGCATTTATTAAAAACTGCTGCGCTTTTCGGTATTTCAAACTTTCCGCTTAGTGCCGCGTTGCCAAGTCACCATCTCTCGCTATTCAAATTATAAAAGGAAACGTCAAAACCATCAAAAGTAACTCACTTTTAACATTTTTTATAACAAAACGAATACCGCTTGTTTTAGTTATTTTTACAGAAAGATATTTGTTAAATTTTCAATTAATGATTCTCAGTTTTCCAAAACAAACATAAGAAAATTACTATTGCTATTCAATTAAATGTGTGCTACAATATCGATCGGGGTATGGTTCGTATGTTAAATATGCAAATTTTAATAGTCAATTTACAAATTTACTACCGCAAGGACTATTGAAAAAAAATTCTACAAATAAATGACACTTATAAGTATGTGTATTCAAAGTTTCAAAAAGATTGTAAGAAAAGTGATTTTTTTGGGAACGTCCTTAAAACATTATTATTTGTTTTTTGGAAGAATGACTTCAGATTTTATTAATATTATTGTGTTTAATGTGATGCTTAATACAAAAAAATATTAGCACTTCACATCACAACTACGTAGACATTACATATAGTACTAACAACACGCAAAAAATGATACCGCGGTAATGATCAATGCTGCCTAACGGCGCACTCACTGTATTTATAGTAAAACGCTTGTATATTAATTTCAATTAATAACTAAAAAACAATATCTTATTCACTTGAATTACTCGGCAACAAAAATGAGAAATATCGCGAACGTACATCAAAACTTACTCAAATTGGAACATTCCAGATACTTTCCAACTTATTGCGTCCTTCTCAACATCAGACTCTGCGGTAGTAACAAGCATATCGGGAATGTCTAAAAAGTTGGCAGTCACCACTAACGAAATAAGTCACCCTCCGCCATTTCGTAATGTGAAAATAAAATCAAAAAAGTTTTCGAAAATTCAATAACTGTAAAAATATCAGCACTTTAGACGTCGACATGAGAGTATGTGTGTTAAATCTTCAAATTTAATTAAATTGCGATCTGGCAACGCAAAAATAACCACCAACTGTCAATTTTGTATGGAGGAAAAATGACGAATTTTACACTCGATTTCAGACGTAATTGAAACAGATTTCTATGGGGCACCGTACGATATTACTACTGGAAATAATAATTTGGTTAAAGATCCGATCCGCAGCGCCGGTGATATCATGCATTATTTGATGGTCATTTTTCGTCAAAAACAGACACCACAGAATGTCATATGGGTATCCACCATACTCATGATAGCCAACATAAATTCTGGCAGTTCTCATGACATCCCTTTCTCTGTCGGAAACTTGCGACGTGGGCGGCCAAGGAGTTAAAAAAAAAAAAGCTTATTTTATGACTATTTTTATATTAAATCTTAACATACCTTAATCCTAAAATAAAATGGCAGAAATTCGTGTATAAAGCGACAGAAGTCAAAATGAGTTGTCACAAGGTGCAGTCTGGCCATTTCCATTTTCAAAGTATTAACATGATGGTGATAGTCTGTCTTGCTCTTGACCACTGTGTTAACTATTCCCGCTAAATCTTTTATGAATTTTTCTGCTCGTGCAAGACTTTTCAAACCGTACCTGTAAAAGACCATTTAAATTGTAGCGAATAAATTGATTCACATCATGCGTATTAATATTGTAAAATGTTAACATATTAAACAACCACTTACTTTAATTTCAACTTGTTTTCAACAAAATTGTACAATTTCTGGGTAATCCATTGCTCTCTCATGTACAGCTTTGGCTTCTTGGAAACTTTCACTTCAGTATGATTTGCAACACAGGGTTTAGAAATCATTTTAGCTTTACCTGCTGGTTTTTGTTTATGCTGTACTGCTTTTTCTATTTTCTGAGCAAGGTACGGTGTAGGCTTTTTAAATTCATTGTCAAATCTCTTTGTAAACATTTCATCCTGAAAAATAGCTTTTATACAAGAAGTTCAAACAACTCAGAGGGGTTCTCATGATCAAAATATTCATTATATGAACCCCTGCAGCTGGGGATGCATATAGAACATTATAAAACAGTGGAAGTTATCACAATTTTATCAATAACTGACTTTCAATTAGAATATCAAATGAAATCACAAACATTCTGCCGATGGAACAACGAGGGATCATCCGACATTTACATCAAACTGAGATATTAAGCTTCAAACTTTTGAATATTCATTTTTCGATAACTTTGGTAGAATTTAATTAACCACCACATTTAATGATGTAAAAAAAATTACAAAAATGAGGCTATTAATTTACAGTAAAAAAATAGTTTCCTGATTTCAAACGCATTATACTTTATTGCATATTTATTTAAAATGTAAATACTCATATTTTATTTGTATTCACATCAACAGTTCTAAAAAATATTACAAGTAGATACTACTAAAATACAACTTTGTTTTCTTGTTATCTCCTAAACTATTAGAAAAATTTACTCAATTGTAACACAGTTTTAAAGAGAAAATTATTGTAATAATTTTGGTATAAAAGTGTCAATTTTTACCAAAATGTCAGATTACACCTTGCTGTTCCAAGGGTATGATTCTTCTCCACGCTGAACTTTAACAATCAGCAAGTCTAACTTTATCTATTCGACATAAACATAGCAAAATATTAGAATGAAGAAAAAAATGTAAAACAATAGAAACTCCTTAATTCTAAATTCAGGGGATCGACAAATACAAATTTTGAGGTAAACAACCTTCACTAAGTCGAATATTAAAAATATTCACATAAACATGTGTAATTTTGCCTAGATCACGTTTAAAATAAAAGAAAAGCTTGTGCGATGAGTAAAGATTAGCACAAATGATAATAATCACAATGACTGAAAGAGGTTACATAAGTCACAAAAGAGCGGAAAATGACCAAAATATAAAATAAAGTTCAAAAGTAAGCGATCATAAATCCATCAACAAGTATTTATCTCAAACTGTCTCATGTGTTGAAGTTGAGAGGCGGGAAGGGGATTAAAATCTGCATTATTGCAATTAAATATTTTGGTCAAATACAAACTATCGAGAAAAAAACTGAAAGTGTGTTGTGAAAACAAATTTTTATAATTCAGGGTTAAGTGGATATAAAGGAAGGTATATTTTCAACTCTATAAATTCTCATAAGGTTTAAGTACAAAAATAACCCAGTGCAACCTTCAAAACGTAATAGTTCGTTCATTGAATGAATACAGTAAAATACCCCGGTAATTCAAACCCAATTTATTTGAAATTTTTAACATAACCCAAAATGTCTATTTTATAGTTGATTTACCTCGTTATTTCAAAAACCCTGGTAATTTTGGGACCCTTGTGCTATAATTTGATATCTTTTTACTTCATATAATCAATAAATTATTTAAGGTTTTAAAAATTTACAACGCGCACAGTGATAGTCCTTGCCCACTTGTGCGGAGCCCCTTTTGCCGAAACATTTATGCAATGCTTCTGATTGTCAAATAGATAAATTAACACTCGCCCTGTGCCAATAATTTTCAAATAGATCGATATGTCTTACACCGAGTAACTCTCAATCCAGCTCAATGATGGCCTCACGAACACTGACAAGTTGAACCTAATACTGGAACGAGCAAGTGTCGGTTGACCAAATGTTATAGGTATTTTTAAAGATCTTAGATACGCCACCAAGTCTCTGCAGCTCCAAGGATAAAGCCTTCTCTTTAAACAAATAACTATTGCTTGGAGGAACCTTGGACAAGGACTAAGCATTGTGTTGTTTCTTACTGTCTATAACTGTGGGACTCGATCACTTTCGCTCTCTTGCCGCAAACTAACAGTTTTTCAGAATGGTGATTAAAGTCGCTCTGCCCCTGAAGATGCCCTCAATCTTACCAACTTGGTAATCCAGAGTAAGCTGCTCAGAATCATAGAAGGCCCAGTGATGAGCATGCAGAGACTACTTTGTAGGATCTCCCGCTCCTTGAGTGCCACATGCGCAACGGCTACATGCACTTTTTTACTGTTCACTTCCGAATCTCCAAAACCGGGTTCCGCAACACAATTCTTTAGAACCTTGACATAGCGAACATCAGGCCATCTTGCTGAATTACTCGCGGCAAGCGTTTGACTGATTGGAGTCTACTAGCCAAAGATCATTCATCACACCTGAAAGACTGCCTTCTACTGACTAATGGAGGACACTTCTATTGTTCATCTACTGGTACTTTACAAAAAACTAGAAGCATCGGTATTGCAATTCATTCTGTCTGTCGTTTCGCATTGCATTAAGATTTCTTTTTAATTACTGCCTTGTCCGATATCCGAAAGATGTCGCAGGAAAGAAAAGTGAGAGGACGAGTCGCTTAAGTGAGCCTGCGCAATCATCTCCATTGTAACAGCTTTTCTAAGGCATTTCAATTGATGGCGTGGTCAGACCTCGTGTCTCATTTGGGTTTAGAACCATTTTTGCAGGACTCCGATACACCATGGCCCTCGAATCGCACTCTGCATTCGATAGAATCACAATTCGATATTATTTTGGAAGTAACCACAAAAAAAAATATTCACAAGATTTCTGTTCTGTGATCACGCGACGAAAGATCGATGTCAATTGAATCAAAATTGCTTCCGCCTGCCTGGTGGGACAATAAAGCAAAACGGAAGCAGGGCTACCAATAGGATAATAAGGAAGAGAAAGATACCTACGCACACTGAAGACGCAACAGAAAAAGAGATGCTATCTCAGCATGTATATTCAGGATAAGGGACAGCACTACATAATGTGAATTTCTATTTAATGAGGTTTAACTGTTTTTAATAATTACCACTCTTTTCATCCTTTTAGCATTTTCGAACATCACTTTTTTGGCTAATTCGTCCAATTCTTCTTCAGTTATTTTTCTTTTTATTGATAAATTATTATTTTGATTCTTATTTGTTTTAACAAGCGGCAATTCAGGAGTGCTTAGAGTACCCATATTTTCATTGTCATAAGAATTTGTAGAAAAATTAGAATCTGTGTAAATTTCTTTTAAAGATATGCTATCTAACCGAAAGCGTGTTGTTGGTGTCATAGCTCTCACGGGAGTCACTTGGTGTACTTCTGAGTCTTGTGATGTCTCATATATCGGATGAGACATAGATTTTTTAACTGGGGATCTGGATGATTTTAAATCTATAGATGTACTGTCTACAGTAGCAAAACTCTGTTTACCGCCAAGTATTGGTTTTTGGAAATCGTCAAGAGAATCAGATGAAGAATAAAGAGTTTCTTGATTGACACTATTCATTTCATTGATAGTTTCTCCTTTTCTCTGATTTTTAACAAATATGAATAAATTTTCTTGATCAATAGAAAGTGATGGATCCATTGAATGGTTTGCTGTGGATTCTGTTAACAAGTTATTTTGTGTATTAATACTTTCCACGTGTATCCTTGAATGCTGTTGTAATCCATCCCTAGAAACATCTGAGGATTCAGAAAAGATTTGAACAATTTCTTGAGTTTTACCAAGAATAGCTTCTTGATTTGAATCAATATTTACAATGCCTTGTACATTTTTTATTTTTAATTCATCATTCTCAATGATATTTTGTTGGCTAATCTGAAAATTTACTTCATTTGCTTTTAATTCTTTATCTACAATATTTTGTTGACTCGCCTGTAAATTTACATAATTTCCTTTCAATTCTTCTTTTTCTAAAATATCCTGTTGACTCAGCTGTATATCTACAACATTTCCGTTAATACCTTGTTGACTCGTCTGTAAATTTACATAATTTTCTTTCGATTTTTCTTTTTCTGAAAGATCCTGTTGACTCAGCTGTATATCTATAACATTTCCTTTAATACCTTGTTGACTCGTCTGTAAATTTACATCATTTTCTTTTGATTTTTCTTTTTCTGAAAGATCCTGTTGACTCAGCTGTATATCTATAACATTTCCTTTAATACCTTGTTGACTCGTCTGTAAATTTACATAATTTCCTTTCGATTTTTCTTTTTCTAAAAGATCCTGTTGACTCAGCTGTATATCTATAACATTTTCGTTAATACCTTGTTGACTCGTCTGTAAATCTACATAATTTCCTTTTAATTTTTCTTTTTCCGAAATATCCTGTTGACTCGGCTGTATATCTATAACATTTTCGTTAATACCTTGTTGAATCGTTTGTAAATTTACATAATTTCCTTTTGATTTTTCCTTTTCTGAAACATCATGTTGACTCAGCTGTATATCTATAAGATTTTCGTTAATACCTTGTTGACTCGTCTGTAAATCTACATAATTTCCTTTTGATTTTTCCTTTTCCGAAATATCCTGTTGACTCGGCTGTATATCTATAACATTTTCGTTAATACCTTGTTGACTCATTTGTAAATTTACATAATTTCCTTTTGTTTTTTCCTTTTCTGAAATATCATGTTGACTCAGCTGTATATCTATAACATTTTCATCAATACCTTGTTGACTCTGCTGTAAATGTACATAACTTTCTGTAACAACTTGCATACTGTTTCCAGATTCTCCTATTTCTGAACCTATTAACCGAGTGTTTGAATTAATAGCATTTGTTATTGATTCTTGTGAACCCTTTTTTGTTGACTTTAGTTTATCTGCAGTTAGTAAGTTGTGGGGATTTTCTGTTTCAACACTTATTTTTTCATTAATTATACCATTATCATTCCCGTCAACAGTTGTAATATCTTTGCCTTTTTGTTGTATCTCCACGTCAGTAGAATCATTTTCAGACGTATTATCAAAATGTTGATTTTCGAAATGAGATGAACGCCTTACAGGAGGATTTGTTCTTTTGGCCATCAATTCTTCAATGACTTGCCTGTCAATATCACTTTGATTGAGAGTCGGAGACAGTTCTTCATCGCTCTCCTGCAGTCTAAGCCAAGTTCCAATTGACTGTCTTTTTTGTAAATTAGGCAAATTACTCGATAAGACGGGAGCTTCTAGCTGAGGTGATTCTGTCATTTTAGACAGGCTAAAAATATCTTGAATGTGTGACTCTGAATGTTTCTGAAAAACAAAGAAAATACAGATAAAAAATTAACAATTGATTTGGTTCTAAGGTTTGATAAATGCAAACCTTAGTAATTTATTCCTGGTTAAAAAAAAAAACTGGAAACGCAAATATAATATGATTTTTAAATCTTTCTATTGGCAAATATTTGAATATCTGACATCTGTCAGAAAACAATTATAGTTTATATCGATAGTGGCCGACATTTATCCAAGACACAAACCGTTTTATTTAAAAGTAAACTAATAATATTAATTGCCGCTAGAGCAAAATACGCGAAAGTATAATCTGTCACCAGGTACGGACGTATATGTAGCGAAAATTGTAGGTTACGTTATTATTTCAATCATTGTAAGAATATATCTGACTGGATATTTGTTTGCGTTAATTGGTTAAGTTCTACGCAAACTACTTATATATTTTTTTTAAAGATTTTATAAACCAAAATTTGTTTTGCAAATAAAATACTAAATAAATAATCTGCCTGTGTCTTATGTATGCATTCGCACATGCCTGGTTTTATCTGTGCTCCTGGTTTTTATATCACCCATATATCTTATCATATATATCCCTAATCATCAACCACCAAGAAGTATATAATAATATGGTATGGCTCTTAATGAGAAAAAGCATCCCTCATCTATTAAACTCTTCTACCGGTCCTATAAAACCAAAAAAGTTTGTCACATCTGAAATCTTATTACAGTAAAACCGCGATATAACGAAATCCAAGGGACCAAAAAATAAAAATTCGTAATAACCAATTCCCACATATAACGAAATAAATAAAAAAAATCCTACAACTATATGTTACGCGCCGTCGCAAAAAAATGTTGCGCGGCTTCAAAAAAGATCGCAAATTCTGCAAACAAAGGAGGAAGAAGGCCATAGGGAACTGAATACCTACATATTTTTAGTAGTTTTGTTATTAAAACAGATAAGCAAATGGATAATCAAAGGAATTAAATTAAGAACAGAACCTATTCAACACCAATTAGAAGATATTTTTGTAAATTCCAGAATATTGCAAACACAAAACAATATTTTAATTGTGATTAGAGCCGCTTCAAACATAAAAATTTGACAGTTGAATCGCGGCATTTTTATAAAATGAGTCGTATATAAATTACGAAGGTACTTATCGGTTACGGCGGCAACCACTTCAAAATATATTCATTAAAATTGTTCACTTAAAAATTATCGTTAACATTGTTCACTTAAAATCATCGTTAACATTATTTGTGCGATGGTTAAAGTTTTGCGGGAATTATCACGTACTGAAGCCATTTTAAGGTTTCACAAAATATTAGGAAATGTACTTTAAATAATAAATTACGCTACACTAGTATGTATACGCAGATTTCAGTAAACACACGAAAACAATAGTTAATAGAAACATAAAATGCCGTACAAAAATAGTCCATAAAATATTTTAACGAATTATTTATATTATTGACGAGTTCACACGAAAACAATTGTCAAACGAAAATGAATTTATGTAAATATTCAGTTCGGTCATGCAATAATCGCGTTAAAAGCGGAACAAACTTAACTCTACAGACGTTACACTGAGACTGACATTCCCAATAAGTACATACTGCAACTTTCGGGGGGTTCCTGTTAATTTTTGTATTTTCCAGCTGTTTGGGTCTGGGATTGCAATACATATTAGAGGCGTATGCGTACGTAAAACGTGTCCAAGTGAACGCCGCAAGAATTATGTCAAATGGTTTTATGGGCCTACTATGAACCCAAGAAGAAGTTTGAATTGTTTTACTACCTTGTCGGCAGACCGCCGCGCACCGCCGAAAAGGCCATAAAACCGTTCGCATACGGCAGATGCAGCGGCGCGGCTTTGTAAGTGCGAAATAATATTTTCATCTTTTAACATTTTTTTATTTCGTTATAAATTTACGTAAATGTATTGGCATTTTTTCGTACGGGACAAAAATGATTTTGTTATAAATATTAACGGGATTTCGTTATATAAATGCATTTTTGTATGAAAAATTGGTTTTAGGGACTAAATTTCGATTTTTTTTTCGATATACGTCATTTTTCATTATATCGGGTTTCGTTATATCGCGGTTTTACTGTATATGTAGTATTTAAAAAAAATGACATACCTTCATATTCCTAACAGCATCAGGCAACTCATTATCTTTGAATAGACCAGAATTTTTAGGCATTTGGTGAGCTTTTGACGTTCTTTTAGAAATATTTTCATTGATACTATCATTTGTTTTATTTTTCACAGGAGATATTAACAAATTAACTTTGGTAGATTCTTGTACTGGATCAGACGGATCTTTTGAAGATACAGGTAAACACATCTCTGCAGTATCTCTACTGCTTTCAATAGATTCTTTATTCTCTTGGCAGAGAGCCTTCAAAGAACCGGCACTGCTGATTTCTTTCTCTTCCATGATGGCAGAAGGTAACAGATCCAGTTTTGTACCGAGAGCCTGCTTAGATTTATTTGAAGTTTTTGGACTTCTATCACTTTCCAGCATGGTGGAGGAAGCCAGCCTTTTCCATCTATCAAAATTGATAGTTTCAGATGTAATACTACAAGGTGAAAAATCTGGATAGCCAGATTTTACACTGTCAACATCTTGTTCAGACATTCTTCCACGTGAATTATTTGCACTTCCACGAGATGCTCTCCTTTTCATTAAATCTTGATGTTTTGACTCATTCTGTTGTTGAACTGAATTATTAGTATTTCCAAATTCTTTTTCAGAAATGTTGGTATTTTTCACTGAAATGACTTTAGATTTTTTATTTTCTTCAATTTTGGACTCATCAGATTCCAAATTGGACCAAGCGTCAGCGAAAAGAGATTTTTTCAACTTTGAACTTTTTTTGAACAATTTTTTAGATGGTTTAACAATTGATTTCTTTAAATTCAAGCTACTATGATCATCATTAATTTTTTTGGAATCATCCATTACTTTGGAGGAGTTATCCATTGCTTGAGAAAAGGCCATTTTCTTCATAGATTTTTTCTTTTTGAATAAACGTTTAGTTTTTAATGGAATTTCAATTTTACTTTGAAGATGCAAAGAGTCGATATTAGAATTCTTGTCAGACTCGTAAAATTCATTATTTTCTGATAAGAAGTTGGGAGGAAGTTGTTCAATATGTGCAGTATTAGCATTTGCAGCATCAGAGGTCAGAACTGACATAACACGATTGGCTGTTTCTCTGTTTATTTCAACATTTCGTTTTGACAATTGTTTTTTAAATAGTCCTCTCTGTCTCACCGAACCGACTGGAGACATCATCGGTAGTGAATTTACAGAGTTCATGGAAAAATTTTCACTCTCTGCATCGTCTACTAAGGTAATCCTTATTGTATGGCTGAAATGTGAAAAATAATAATTTGAAAATTAACAAAATTTATAAATAAATGGCGTTCCTCTTACTGTTTAATCAGTGTCACAATCTCATCGCTGGACAATACTCGTATAAAATTGGATTCAACAATCACAAAAGGGTCTTTATTTTTCTTGTAAATTTAATAACTTTTAAAAAAACAATAGTGCACAAAAACTTATCTTGACCAAACCTCACTTAACACTTCTTGTGCGGGTCGGGTAGTTCTACTCGCGCGCCTGACTGGTGCTCAACGGTGGGACGGGTAGTTCTACCTTTTCAGCTGACTCTACTTTAAAGGCAGGAAAGGTAGAACTACCCGATTTGTTTATATGAGTGTTGTATACCAATCTCTTGGTAAAGGTCCAAACTACATGTATATAAATAAAAAATCCCGATATATGTCCGATGTATCCTTTTGTCTTTGTGTCTATTACGTAGTATAATAATTACGCGCAGCTCTTACGAGAGTTTGTCTGTACATGAATATTTAAACAAAAATACACAAAATTCAATAATTTTATAAAAAGGAATATGTCAATACATGCTTTAAGTTTTACAGAGTAAGAAATTGGTAAAGAAATTTTAAGAAATCACTCAATTACTGAATAAATTAGTGAGCGCACGAAGTTTCTGTCGAGTAGATAAGCGGTATATTTTTTATGACTAATGAAGGTATATTATGGTAAAATTATATTTGTCTCTGTCTTGTACTTGATTATTCATTCACAAATGAGTGAGAATGCACAATTTCACTATAGCGATCGAAATGAATTTATTTTGTTGCATTTAAAGTGTGTAACCCAACGTAGGTTTACGGGCCGTCCGCCGTAGTAAATCATCTCAAGTGGATCTCAATATTTGTATTTCTGAAATTCACCAAGTCACTTCGAATTTTAGTTTTTAAATATGGTGTTATAAAACGGGCGTGTTGTTGTTTAGCGGAATATAATTATATTACTTCTTTTTAAACTCGAAAAAATGACTTCAGAAAATTATCAAAGTGATGAGGAAATATTCGCGGATAATTTATCTGATCTTTCTAGCGATTATTTGCCTGAATTTGACAGTGATAGTTATGACACAAGTGACAGTGAAGAGTTCCCTCGCAGGAGGAGGGTGCCAGTGATGCCCTTACAATTCAGTGATTCTGAAGAAAGTGATGCGGAGGAAGAGGAAGTTACGGAATGGTCTGAAATAGACAATCCACCTAATATTGAACCATTTTTAGGTCACGTTGGTGTTCGTGTACCACCAAGCGATCCCGAAAACATAATGGACGTAGTAAAACTGTTCATCGGGGATGATTTACTTGAGATGATGATAGAGGAATGCCATCGATACCGCACACAAAACGAATCACGGATCAAAAAAATGAAGAAATCCATCAAATGGAAGTCCATAAGTCTTTAGAGATGAAAAAATTTTTAGGACTGATTTTGCTTATGGGACAAGTTCGAAAAGACACAAGAGATGATTATTGGTCAACAGATCCGTGTATCGAAACACCTATTTATTCAAAAATAATGAGTCGTGATCGTTTTAGACAGATATGGCAATCGTGGCACTTTTCTAATAATGAGAACATCGCGAATCGCGAAAAAATTAGACCAATTGTGACATACCTTATACCAAAGTTTTCTTCTGTCTACAACCCTCAAAGGGAACTGTCTCTGGATGAAAGTATTGTACCGTGGCGGGGAAGACTTTCATTTAAAGTGTATAATGCGTCAAAAATAATAAAATATGGGGTTCTTGTGCGTATGATTAGTGAAGCAACTACGGGATACATTTGTAACCTCGAAATTTACAGCGGAAAAGGAAGACGATTATTAGAGACTATTCATTCGCTTCTCGGTCCATATTTAAATTTGTGGCATCACGTATACATGGATAATTATTATAATAGTGTGCAAACTAGTGAAGTACTCCTACAACATAGAATAAGAATAAACCGAGGTTTTCCAGAATGTTTTAAAACAGCGAATCTTAGTGTAGGCCAAAGTATTTTCCGTCGATGTATTGTTGCAACACTGGAAATCTAAGAAAGATGTTCGAATGATCTCAACAATACATTCGTCCACTATCCTAGAAAGCCACAACATCGATTGGACTACAAGACAACGTATTTGGAAACCTCAGTGTGTAATAGAATATAACAAATATATGAAAGGCGTTGATCGTGCAGATCAGTATTTATCGTATTACTCTGTATTACGAAAAACAAAAAAATGGACCAAGAGAGTTGTGATGTTTTTGTTGAATTGTGCCTTATTTAATTCTTTTAAAGTGTACAAAACATTTAATCCAACCAAAAGACTAACATACAAACAGTTTTTGCGCGCCGTTGGAAAATTTTGGATAGCCGACCATGCTTGTAGAACCGACATAAATCTGGAGGAACCGGGACCATCATCTCAATTACCGAGAAATGTAGTCAAAAGCGATCCTCCAGGGAGGTTATCACTCGACATGAAAAAACATTGAGCGATTAAAATTGTTACCGGCGGTAAAAAAAAATATCCACAAAGACAGTGTCGTGTGAGTTCTGTACACAAAAAGAAAAGTTTTACTAGTTATATGTGTACATTTTGTGACGTACCCCTACACAGGGGTGAATGTTTTTATAAATACCATACTTTATCTAGATATTAGAACGATAGTTTTTATGTGAACTTTTATATCATAGCGAACATGCTGTAAATATGTGATTGCCTCAATGTACTTACAAAAATAAAAGCGATTTGTTTCCAAAAAGTATACAATATTGAGGACCATACTATGGTAAGTGAGTATTCCAAATTTCATTAGAAAATTACTAACGGTTTGGAAGATGGAGCGTTTTTTATCACATTCCGATGGTTTTCGCCCGCTACACGTACTTGTGACCCGAGAGCGGCACCCCGCACAAAAAGTGTTAATAAACAAAAAATCTCACGCACTTAAGGTAAGGGTGTACTTTCATTTTTCCAGTTTGAAATTTGAGAAATTCTATACGAATTACATAATCTTTCAACCCGAGACTAATAATAAAACTTCTTGTACTCTTGCTTAAGTGTCACCTAAATACTAAAGTACGTTATTTGTTAGAAAGTAGGAAATATGTAGAAAGAGATAACAATGTAATTGTTGATTTTCTCGCATTCAAGACAAAAATTTGTGTTAAAAATAACTCATATCTAGTCTTTTCCACGTTTTTTCATATTAATATTATGGAATGAAATAAAATGTGTGTTGTTATTTGAATTAATCCATTGAAAATTAAATAATGTATCGAAGTACTTAGTTCATATATATACATGAATATATTTTGAAATCGGTGAAAGTACTTACATATATTTAGATAGTCATTTAAATCGATATTCTAAATTTAAAATAATTATGTGAAATGCATTTTGTGGTTTTGTTTAATATTTAGAACACTGCGTTACCATTCTGTGAGCATTTGTTTCATAATCAAGTAGTACATATTTTGCTATATTTAAAAGACAACAATGTTACATATTTACGGAATATTCAAGTGTGACTTACAAACAAAATAATATACATTTGTTTACTTTGTTCAAGAAAACGTTGTGTTCCCTTTAAAATAAAATCTAATATATGAAATTTGCAACTTATATAATAACTGAATAAGTTAAATATTAATTCAAACGCTTAAAAACATATATTTTTGTATTTTTATTTATTATCTTTGTTTTATTAACCACTAAATTGAGTTTAAATACATCTACCGGTTTCGAAAAATACAATTTTCTTCCTCAGGATTTCATAACTAACTAAAACATATATTATTGTTTCTTTGCCAGAATATATTTTTAAAAACTCTATTTTTAAAAAATCTATTTTAAAAAAAAAAAAAATTTTTTTAATACCTATCTCAAATCATTACTTAATACTAATTTACTCGAATAATTTTTAGGAAAATATTTTAGAATGGGACTCGTAGTTAAATTTAGTTAGTTTATAATTTTTTGATTAGTTTTACATGCTTTATTTATCTCCAACGATTCCAAATTATTTAATTTGTGACCAACACCGTTTGATTGAATTGATTATTACTCACTATTGATTATTGGCGTAGGATTTTATACATAAATAACTTATCGAATCAAATATCTAAACACCTACCACGAAATATTAGACCGGCATTTTATACAAATAATAGTATAGGAAATATATTCATAAATTCTAAAGACAAAGATGATAAATTTAACAATTCTGTTGTCTATAAACTTAGTTGCAAGGATTGTGCTGCATTTTATATTGGTAAAACAGGTAGAAATTTTAATATAAGAGTAAGGGAGTATTTGAGATGTTTGAACAATAGTGGGTTTTCAGAATTTGCTAATCATTTGATAGAAAATGGTCATGGTTTTGATAAAAAAATTGGGATTGTCAATTTTGCATATAAACGGTGTTGGTCTCAAATTAAATAATATGGAATCGTTGGAGATAAATAAAGCGTGTAAAACTAATCAAAAAATTATAAACCGACTAAATTTAACTACGAGTCCCATTCTAAAACATTTTCCTAAAAATTATTCAAGTAAATTAGTATTAATGATTTGAGTTAGGTACTAAAAAAAAATTTTTTTTTTTTTTTAAAATAGTTTTTTTAAAAATAGTTATGACATCCTGATGAAGAAAATGGTATTTTTCAAAACCGGTAGATGTATTTAAACTCAATTTAGTGGTTAATAAAACAAAGATAATAAATAAAGATATGATTTTTAGCCACAAAGTTAATATTGCTTATTTTAAAAGTATATATTTTTGGCATTTTATAATGAAAATTTCAAAAGTGCGAATTTGACGTCCATCATGCCACTTGGGACCAGCGAAATGAAGCAAAAAAAAAAAAAAAACATTAATAGGATCGATATAAATATTATTTAGTAAGAAATTATTGTGTTATTGATATAAAACTTAATTTTAAATAGTAGCTGAAGCCTCAAAGCATGTGAATAAATATAATATATTATTTTTAATTGTTCGCTTTCACTAAAATAAAGTATTTTAAAAACATTGAAAATTGATAAATGCAAATTTAACAGTTTATAACTATTAATTTTAAACATTTTGTTAATTTGTCTCAGTTCAGATTTGTCTCCATAATTATGGCTTCAAGATTATAAGAAAATATATTTTGTATATGCAAGTATTTTACATATTAAAGCAATTTTGTGGCACACGGAAAATGAATTTAATGGTTGCGGTCTTTCTCATAATGCTTGTATTGTCTTAATTATGGCAAATAATAATTAGTTTATTAGTTGTAAATTAGTATAAAGATCTTATATAAGTAGTAGTTTTAAAAAAAGTCTAATCTAATGTATAATTTCTGATACAAATGAATAATAAAAACCCATATTTTCGTAAAAAAAAAAATGCAAAAATACACATTCACAAGAATTTTTATTTTCACCGTAAATCTAAAACGTTTTTAAATAATTAAACTGGAAAATTCGCAGTTCTGTCTTTTACTATCTTTTCACCACCTGCTGATGATATTTTGTTATTATTATTTAAGTACGTATAATATTTTAAAAGATCCCACTAACTGTAAAATTAGTTATTAGAAAATTTGTTTTATATGATTAAATATGGATAACAATGAAAATTTTGCATAAATTAAAAACTAATTCTAAATATTTACTTAATTGCATAACATTATTTTTAAGTATTATATTTCTTACATTAGAAATTTTGTTGAGGTTATTTATTTTAGAGAGCAATGAATTCAAGGAATTTAGAACTACTCTTAGCTTTCTTTCACCGTAGTTATTCCATTGGAGAATTTTAAGATTAGCTCAAACCATTTGCCATGAATTATAAGTATGTACAGTAAAACCCCGTTTATTCAAAATTCGCCGCAAGTCAAAGTTTTAGAGAAGAATGTGGTTCCTCTGGAAAGTTTTCATATTAAATTGTTTTTATAAATCAAATATCGTTATTCGAAGCTACTTTTGGACCCTATCAGATGAATTTGTTGATCTATTTTTTGCCTAATTCGATTTTTATGTCAGATGTCAGCTATCTGGAAAATACACATGTGCTACGCGATGTGACCGTCAAAATGGGTAGTTCCAACCTATACCGATTTACGACACATAAAGTTAATTCTCATTGTTTGTTTTCTCACTCACTCTCAGTGTACTAGAAAAGATGACAAATATATATTGTGCATCCTCGATTTGAAATATTTATTTTTTACCGCGATGTTTTAACTTAAGGTCACATGCTTTTTTCTCTCGCTCATTTTCTTTATATTAGAAAAAGATAGCAAATATTATCTTTGCGTCCTTATAAGTAATGCAGTTCTCTAATTCTCCCAGCTGCTAGGTGCGAATGTCAGTACTTGCCAATCTTCTGTTCCGTATTATTACCATCATTATACGAAGCATTTGTATATTTTGTTGTACAAACGTTAGTACGCAGTTGAGTTCCTCAGACTTTTCCGTATTTTATAAATGATTTCATTTGTATTCATTTTAATACAGACATTTCTCTTTCTATTTAAGTTTAGTGTCGAGGCATTTTAAAGGATGTGTAGTTAGCGTTCCTCAGATTTTCTCGTATCTTGTTAATTATTTTATTGCCATTGTTTTATATATAAAGAACATTATTTGTTTTTCTCTTAATATTTACCTGTTAGACATTTTGAAATTTGCGAATGCGTGGTTTGCTTTCCTTTGACTTTTCCGTATTTCATTAAATTTAAATTAAAACATTTTTATAATTTTGACTGATAATTTTATATTCTCGATAATAGCATTAATGCGAAACTCGTACAAAACGCCGAATTAATACAAGAGATTGACAAAAAATATTATCCAAAACAAAATTAACAGAAAAATACGCAACCCCATTAATGAGATTGTCGACAATATTAAACATGATGACAGAAAGAACTTTAACGTTGAAAGGCGAGTGCCAAATGTCACCGCGACCACCACAAAACAAATGTTTTAAAAGCGCTGGAAACTTTTGTCGCTAACTTCAGTGGAGAAATGGCAGGTTGACAAGTTCGACTATTATGTCATTATTAAAAACTGTATTTTAACAACTTGTTTGTTAATTTTAAATGTATGGATATAGGTGTATATAATTACTTTGAGTTGCTATGAAAAAAGTTAGTATGTAAAAAAGAATCAAATTTTTGAAATTTTTATATTCATTATCCTAATTCGTTATTTGAACTTTTTTCTTGATTTTCGGTCCTCTCAATTTTGAATAAACGGGATTTTACCGTATATTGAATTAGAAGTAGATGTTTTGTACATGTCTGCAGAGTAATAATTGACTGTAAATCTATAAGTCCAAAGCAGGTAATACTTAAAAAAATTAATAAACTCTGGGGGTTGTCTTTATCTGATAAAGATTTAGCTATTAATTAGAATTCTAAAATTAATTAAACAATTCATTTTAGAATTCTGATTTGAAGAGATTGTATCTGATTGATGTAAGTTTTAAGAAATTATCACATACTAGGATTCCATTTCAGATTAAAGATTCCCTTGAAGATCAATATACTTGCGGATTAAGATAAACTCGAAATTTGTGATTGGTTTAAAGCAAATTAAACCAGTGAAGAAAGAAAACCGACATGAAAATTTAGGGTTAAGCGAACAGACATGGACTGCAGATGAACAAAGAAAAATATTATACACCATCTCAAGCCCTCGAAACCGCATTCTTGCTTGAGAGTCTTGAGAGGCAGGATGAATCTGACTCTATACAGCTGCTACAGTTAAAACAAATCTGAACTGAAATTTAGCTGAACTATTTACTTCAAAAGTCTATTAAAATTAATTAATTAACTACTTATGTGATTGTACATATATGTATTTGTATATAATAACATAAAATAAAATCATCAAATAGAAGTTGTGACGCCCACTTATAAAAAAAATCAATCATCATTATTTGGGGGCTGGGGGTGATCATAATTGCACTTACTCAGTGTTGACTCGAGTACATCGCGCCAAATTGTATTTTTTTACTGGAGATTATTTATTGTTTTTGTATCGAGGTAATTTCTTTTCCAACCAACCCAGATAATCGAAATTTTACTGTATGTACATATTATTTCTGATTTTTCACAATGAAATACATAGAAGTAAAACAATACCTATTAAAATTTTGATATACAATGTCATTTCGGAAGCATTGATTGCCTTCTCATGCAAAATTTTATCTATTTAGTAAGCTTTTTTTATATTTAACCCATATACATACGTACAAAGCATTCTTAGATTTGCAAAATACAGTGATTATTTATATTTTGCACACAAGAATTATGGTATCCAAGGATTTAGACTAAAACTAAACTGTACAAATATGTGGATTAAAGTTCAAAGAAAATAAATTATTATCACCTCTCTTCTACTGAAATTTCAGAATTGTTGAAATTTGATTGACTCACGGGTAGAAAGTTTGTTCGAGCGTGTTCTTTATCTAATCGTTTCCACCATTGCGATTCTGAAACCAAAAATATAGTAAATTAAGGAATTCAAGTTATTTTAAAAATTAATTAAATAGCATGGTAAAATATCTAATTATATTATGGTAAACAAGAGTTATCAATCAACTTAACACTTTTGTACAACACATATTTATAAATTCTAGATACTTAAATAAAATAAAAACTTATGATACACAGTAAGACAATAACTAAAAATATCATAACATAAATATAGACATACACGAATTTTAATTAAACATTAAAATAAGATTTTTAACAGTGAAATTAAAAATGACTTTATTTCAAACCACTGGTAGTTCATTATTTGATGCTGATTAGTTTTGATTGCTATGAAACTCAACAAAATAAATGTAATCTTGAATATCTAATTCTTCCAATTCACATTTTAGTCTAATGTGATCATTATTGATTAACTAAATCAACTCAGTAATGAAGTCTTTAACTTGTTTAGTGTTTTAAGAAACTAAAGAAAAATTCAAGTAATATTATTAAAATCTATTTTAAATAATAAAATGATTAAATTTTTGTGTTTATTCAGTAGTAATATTTTTAATTACCAATTAATTGTGTTCAGTATTAAGTGTGTGGTTTCAAAATTACGCAAATATAAGTTTAATATTAAGTGAATGTACTGTGTAAAATATTATATTTATTATAAAAGCTAATCAGCATCACGTTATGATTAAAACTGTAAATGAATACATATTGAAAAATGAAGGACTTACAACTCACATTATAAGTCGAATTAGGGAGTTATCCCCTCATAAGTGTAAATAATGGCCAGTCATTAAAATAGAAATAAACATATATAACATTCATCTATTGAATCCTAAACAGAAGTAAACAGTAGAAAGCACGAAAACTAGGCACACATAGCTTCTTTCAGGTCACTAAACTTAAGATTATTGTGCGAATGTCCCAAAAAATAAAATTGGAAATCGATAACAAAAATTAACGACCTGTTTTGATTAGAAAATATGAAATATTACCCCGTTTATTCCAGTCTGCATCTGTATCATCATTCAGAATTGAGCCGGATCCCAAAACGCTTCCATTTTCTGATCTCCGAAGCAAGCTAACCCTTTGGTGTAAATTATTCATCTTTCTGAGATCAGAAGATTCATATGAACGACGCATTCTATCTAATGCTGGAGAAGGTATTAAGATGTTTCAGAGATTTAGACGATACAAAATACTTCGTGGTAAAATATAACTATGAAGAAATCATTTTCTTGAAATAAAAAAAGTTAATCACAATATTAAAAATAGTCAATATTAATGTAACTTGACAATGACAAACAACATTCGCGATAACAATTGAACGATACGATATTCAAAACCCCGAAGCGTCAAATATATATCTTTTATCTATGCGTCAAATTCAAAACAGATTTCCGTTTGTTCCATAGATAGAGAATTACGTTTATAGACAGGAGTGTCAATAGTGCACAGATTGATACAAACGGGACACGACGTAGTGCGCCATGTAATTTGAGTCGGGGTTCGTTTAGGAGTCATGATTCGATTAATCATGCTCCTGATCGCTCTTCAGAACGATACCCCGCACTCTAATGGAATGTTCGCTTCGCGACCCATCCATCAGATATCACGCTTCCGTCAGTACCATGGTTATGGGAAGAACAAAGGTGAATATGAACACACGAAGATACACAACTTATACGTTTATTAAATACACATTTAATTTACGGGCAGGTGGAAATACTTATAACTAACTTAGTCTAAAACTATGTCTACCTCGGGTTACTTGGCGACGTTCCTTCGGAGATCTGGTCTCCGGCTGGCAGAGTGATGACGTTAGCACCCAGCGCGGGCGGCTATCCGCTGTCTGCTCTGTAGGACTGCGTGTAGGACTGCGGACCGGTATGGGCGGCTGCTCTCGGGTGGATTGCGGTGAACCGTGGCTGCTTCCTCCGTCGATTTCGGTCCCAACTGTGGTTTTTTTGACGTCTCTTTCGGACCTCGTTTCCAACTAATAGAACGTACTCTCGCCTCTAGCTCTTACTCCCGTCCCCGTCGCGTGTTTACGACTGCTCCTCCGGGCCTCGTCTAACTCGTCCTCCTGGACCTCATGTCCGACTCACAACTCCGGATTTCATTTCACAACTGTGTGCTTTTTTGTAACTCATTCCGGTTGTCTTTTTATAACTCATTCCGGACCTCGTTCCACTCGTCCTCCCGGACCTCATGTCCGACTCACTACTCCGGGTTTACAAATCACTTTCAAAATGGCGTTCTGGCCCTTTTAAATTAACCGTGGCGAGGGTGTACTTCTCGCTCGGGGGTCAGTCCGTCCTCACAGGATTGGCGATGCTTCATTGGTCCGTCCGTTGACAGCAGCGTTACACTCTCGCTTGTAGGCCTAATTTCCGATTAATTAATTACAGTCCGGCCTTATTACATAAAAATTCAATAATGTCACTGTTCACTTAAATTGTCCATTAAAAAGCCCTACAATTATCTATTAACATATATAAACTATTAATAACTTACATTCTATACATCCTCACCATTTTTCACATTAAGCTTACTCCTTATCGGAATTATTACTATCTCTAATTAAATCTTGAGTTTTCCTCTAAGTACATCTTCAATCAATATAAAAATATTTCACATAAAATCCTACTTAAGAGCTAATCATTTAATTTATTTTTATTACCTCTGAGACGAAAACTTTTATAATTAGGTACACATGGGGTCTCTTTATTTCAGCTTTAAATTACATTGTTTCATGAGTGATTTTCGCATTACCTAGACTTATACCTATTACATGTTTTTCCCACCTGCCAAGTTATATTTACATTATTATTTATATTTATTTACATTGAAATCTCTCTGCCGCCTTCATTCTTATTTGTTTTAGTTGAATCGATTATTGCTAGTAGATTAGGAACGAATGCAGACTGAATACTGCAGAAGTGCTATTACACCGGCACACTTTGATTAGATCGAATCGCGGTCGATTTGAGACTTGCTCAAACGGTTTGGCCGTATGGAATGAATAATTGACAACGGAATAGTCCGATCTACGCATCACATAAGATGCATGAATGTGAAAGATGTGAATCCGCGTACACAGACTTATTCGTATGCGTCCTATTTTCTCTGCCTACCCCCACGGAGAAAAGACGCGAGAGTCAGCCGTCGCTCACACTGGCCCTTCCGCACGTGGGTACTGGCCCATATGCAACAAAAGCTGCTTTATTACCCCGGAGTCAATTATCCTCGGGCGCATAAAATGGACCCGCATCTTAATGGTTCTTTTTTTTCATGGTGCGGTCATTGTCTTATTGTTGACCCCCTAATTTACTGAAGGTACATTGCTATCAGGCCGCCCCCGAGCGCGACATTTCTCGGTACGATTTCTTCTCGGATAAAAGGCAACCGATTGACTTCATAACGTATTGCGTAACACGTGTGGTCATCCTTCGCAATTGCGAAAGAGATAAATCTTCCCGATGAATGGTCTAGAAAACAAAGGACAGCTTTCCAATGACGGAAGAAAAGGTCCTCGTGTGACGTGGGTTCTTGCGAAATGCACTTCCAAGAAAACAAAGTATCCTCAGATGACAAATAACGATAGGTCGGTCCGAATCAATATCGACTCGCGACACAGATTACCGTTCAGGCATATCATGATGATAATTTGTTACGGCCCATAGATAAGAACGATTCTAAAAGTCGCCGAGTGTTCCCAACTTATGAACCCAGCGCTAACTTTTTGAAAGAAGAACAAATTTATCTTTTCTATTATCTATGAGTTCCCTGCATGTTTGATCTGTCCGGTTTCTGTGGATGGTTCTATGGTATGGTTGCTTCACGGTGGACTTTAGTATCATTATATTTTAGATACTGTGTTATCTATGTGTATACTGAATACTAAATGAATTGTGAAATAATCTTAAATTTGTGCTCACTGCTCGCTGTACTCAGTTCTCTGATCTAATAACGTAGTGGCTGTCGAACCGGTTTTACGTGAGGTGACAGCTGTTGTATAATTTTAGTATTTCATTTCTTATTGGTCCTAAAATTGAATCAATATGTCTGAATCCATTGGACCCGTCAAATACTTTTTCTGCGGTGGATTTGGTGGAATATGCACCGTTTTGGCTGGTCATCCCATGGATACTATCAAAGTGAGGCTTCAAACCATGCCTCTACCAAAACCCGGAGAAAGTGCCTTGTATAAAGGTACTTGGGACTGCTTCACTAAAACAATCCGGGTGGAGGGTGTCAGAGGACTCTACAAAGGAATGTCGGCACCTCTTACAGGAGTAGCACCAATTTTTGCAATTAGTTTTTTTGGTTTCGGGGTTGGTAAAAAATTGATTAAAGGTGATTCTACAGAACCATTAACTAAACCTCAACTCTTCTTAGCTGGTTCATTCTCTGGAATATTTACTACAACCGTGATGGCGCCAGGAGAAAGAATCAAATGTCTTTTACAAATTCAACACGGTGGGACCCACCCTCCAAAATATAATGGAATGGTAGATTGTGCCAGACAATTATTTAAAGAAGGAGGCATAAGAAGTATTTACAAGGGGACTGTGGCAACTCTCCTCCGTGATGTACCGGCTAGCGGTATGTACTTTATGACTTATGAAGTGGTCAAGGAGTTTCTGACTCCTGCTAATGCTGTGAAAGGTGAATTGGGATTGACAGCTACAATAATGGCTGGAGGCGCAGCTGGCATTGCCAACTGGTTGATTGGAATGCCCGCGGATGTGCTGAAAAGCCGCTTGCAGACTGCTCCAGAGGGTACCTACCCAAATGGCATGCGAGATGTCTTCAAAATTCTCATGAAACAAGAGGGACCTCTCGCCCTTTACAAAGGAATTATTCCTGTTATGTTAAGAGCTTTCCCAGCTAATGCCGCATGTTTCTTAGGATTAGAAATAGCTGTTAAATTCCTCAATTGGGTAGGTCTATGAGATTTATCAATATTTTATTCTCAATGATGTTATACTAGTGTTTAATACAATTTCAATCATAGAAATATAACATTATTATTGACATTTCAAGATTTATTATACTTTTCCATCAAATGAGATAGGATATCTTAGATCCCCGCCTTCCCCACCCAACTATACATATTTTTGATTTCAAATATGCATATATTTTGTATACTTTTCTTGAAAAATATTAATATGAATTTGTTTGAAAAAAAGATTTTTTTATTAAGTATTTGGTATAGATACAACAATATATTGCTGTATCTATATGTATATAACATGATATATATTAAGTACAAAAATACAAATTGAATTTTGTATGTCAAATTTAATCAATATTTGAAAAGCGCAGCTGTATTAACACGGCCTTTGAAAATGACCTTTTTATGCTGCAAACAGATTCAAAAATGTTGTTAAATTTCTCTATTCTCATGCCGAGTGTTAATTAACATTGATTGCTTACCATTTACTTTCCTTATTTCATATTAAATGTCCATTGATTCACATTGTTATCAATTTTGGGCACATTATATTAATTGGATAATCACAAAATTGGATGAAATGTAGAAAATGATTGAGTTTCCAAACTTTTCGCTTCTATGTTTCTTTTGATGTAAACCTTTTCGTTTAGGCATTTACAACCAGAACAAGCAGAAATTGTTTTGTGTAGATCTCTAACATAAGTCGTCAGCCCTGGTAATAAACTTTGCGATGAGATTGGAAACTTGGAAAAAAGCTCACCAGCCTTATTAATTAACATGAGCAGTTCAAGCTTGTTATCAATTATTGTGCTATGTTTGTCACATTTGGACTGCTCACAATATGCATATCATAGATTCCAATAAGCTTTGCTGGCGAAATTTGTAATAACACTGTTGATTTGAAGAAATATTTGTCTTCAATTGGGACAGTGTTCTAGCGAGTCATTAATATGTAATGATGTTTAAATTTTGCACAAGTATCAAATAATCTGTGATGATTTGAGACTTCAGATATGGCACAACGATGTGCACGATCCTACATTGTATTATTAATATTGTAAGATTTTTATTTATTGTTCCCGCAATATGGTACTCTTAATATATTTTTATATTTTGTGGACTAAAATAAAAATCCATTCTAATACAAATGCTATTGCGTGTAGATGCATTTCAAGAACCTATAGTTGTCATTACCTCAGGTATTTTTTGAAATCAACATTTTATGTGCAATTTGGTTCTATGAGTGCATCAAACGCTACTGAGGTTAAATCATAGTATTATTGTCTACACTTGTAAGACCTCTGAGCACTACCATTTCATGTGTGAACGTAATAAGAAATAAAAATTTGAATATTACATCTTTATGAGAATAACAATATACCTGATGCTTTTTCACAAATTAAGAGAACATTGATGATTTGATGAAAAAGATTTTTTTTTTAATTTTTTCCTTTATTATATTAATTTATTTTTACTTCTATTAGATGTTTAAATAAATATAAACTTAAACTGTTGTCGAATATTCTG
The DNA here is from genome assembly GCA_031772225.1 of Eubasilissa splendida. Lineage (NCBI taxonomy): Eukaryota > Metazoa > Arthropoda > Insecta > Trichoptera > Phryganeidae > Eubasilissa > Eubasilissa splendida. The sequence goes on along the minus strand of CM062845.1, from coordinate 22,688,285 downwards.
CATTTAAAAAATATGTTTTACAAATTAAATATTCTGTGCATCCGTCATTTTATAACAGCTTGAATGTGTCACATAGAATTCAAAAAATAAAGTGATGACTTATATGTATTGTGTATCTTGCCATATTATTATTTTTATATCAGTGGTTTTTTGATTTTTAAATCTATATGTTATGTACCATAGATTTTCTAATAAGGTTATCAATCATTGAGATTGACTATGGTTATCTTGAAATTACTAATTTGGCGCTGAATGATGCTGTGCTCAAAATTTGTCATTGCATCTACAAAACATGTAATATCTGACAAAATCACACTTTAAACAAGGTTTTTAATACTCCGCCCATTTCCCTACGTTTGTTAAATCATTTCTTCACTTAACTCGCAATAATTGTAAATAAACCATTGCAAAAATTAATAAAAGCTCGTGGGTTGGGTAATATTTAATTTGGTAATATAGAGAGGAATTGAGGGATTCAGAAGCAAGCGGAGGACGTCCGCGGAACACTTGTCACAATCAGGTAAACCAGATTGTTACAAATCTTAACAATTGACGGGCTTGCATGAGAAGATGTATGAATGAGTGTAGCACTCTATCCTCTCTGCTTACCCCATGGACAGACGGTGTGATGGTAAGCTAGTTAATAAGATATTGCTTTTGGGTTAATCCTATGTATTTAAGCAAGCTCTAACTGCGTCGGACATGCTGGAAAAAAAGTTTAATTTAAATAAGTGCTCTAGTTGATTTGTACACCTAAAAGGTTAAAAACTATCAAATATGTGAAGGAAACGTTTTTTAAGTGTGAAATTTTACTCTTATTAATAATAATATTTATCAGTTTTGTCATTGGGAAATTTTGTATTTTTATTATTGAAATAAAATTTAATTCGCACTTTGTAATAATAATATGCGTACATATATATACATATACACTGTCAAAATGGTTTATCTGTTGTAAAAAGACTTGTTTCCTTTTTTGAAACCATTTTTGGTTGATTTAATAAAAAACAGTGCCTTAAAAATATTTATTTATTGTACTCACTACCAAGAAAATATCTTTGGCTAGAGTTAATAGAGCCATTGAGTCCGTTTTAGGGTGTTGTAAGCTGAAGTTCTCATTTACAGCACTCCTTATTACATATTTTATGAACATTCATTCTTCTTTTTTTCATCTTTAAAGAAATTTCATTTTGATAATTCACTTAAATCTTTAAAAAATCTAATATTAATTTAAAAAAATTAATATTTGAAATTTGTCAATATTTTAAATTCAGTAGGAAGAAAAGTATTTTAACTAAATTAACACCCATTCCCGTAGTCACTTCGGTGCAGAGTGGCCAGTGTAGGATAGAGCAGCAGCGGGTGAATTGGTTTGGTCGTGGAACAGGGAAGTAGTACAACAGAATTTCATTTAGCTTCATCCCTTCAGGAGCAGTAAGCTCATCCCCTTTTTAGAAGAAGACTCCAGCCATCGGTTTGCCTGGGTGCCGACATGCACAAGATGATCATTTTTAATACATATTACTTTGTCTGAAGTGGGCTACTGTCATTGTACAATATTCTTGAGAGTTGTGGTGGATCTCAATTTGTAGGTATTTGCAAAAATTTAATTTTGTTATGAATAAAGTCTCTCATTCACGATGAACTCGTCATTTCAAGAGTTTCTTCGGAATGAAAATTTTTTGCCTATCCCTGGTGACAATAATTAAGTCTTCACGCCCAGGCACTTCATAAACCAATTTTTAATTGACTTAAAAATTTCACAAATGATGAACACCAATTGCTACTTCTTCTGTACAGTTTACTAGGAGTTATTATGACTGATTATATTTAGTTGTAACAATGATTCATAATTAATTACTCGTAATTCTACAAACAATCACTGGTACGCTAGAATATAGTTTTCCATCGCTATTGAAAATAAATTTGTTTCTACTCGGTGTATAAATGTCACTCCGTATAATGATTGTGATATTTGATACTGTGGCCCAATATCATAAGTGCATAAATTACTAATAGTTTTTTGAATTTTCTGTGGATCGGTCGGTGGTCATGGTTTGAAACCCATCTTGGACAATTCTGAATTATTAATTCTATTTATATTTTATTAATACGGCACCAGTCATTGTGTTCGATGGTTATTAGAATCAGCCTTGCATTGTGCTCATTTTTTAATGGACGGAATGAAACACCCCTGTATTTTTTATCAGATTATCAATTATTAGTCAGGATATTCCTAATAATTTGTGTTTTGGAATAAAATAACAAACAATAATAGTGTCACCGAGCCTTCATAAATCTTGGATTATATGCATCCGCCGCTGCTTTCTCTTGTTTACAATTTAGTTTTTAATATTTTCATAACCTTGGTTAGACACACCCAATATTTTATCCGATGTTAGCTATCGCCAAATGTATTTAGTTTGGGCTTTTTACAATTGGGCACATTCTTTTCAAAGACAAGCAGTTTATCTGTTTGTAACTCAAAAACATTGACTTTTAAATTAAATGATTATAAAATTTTGTGTAGACATGAATTAAAAATCTCATCCGTGAACGTGGGCCATAAGAAATAAAATGTAATTGTTAAGAAATAATAAACAATTGTTTAAGAAATAAATATAAAATTGTTTTTTATATTTATTTCTTAGATTTTTACATTCATATTGGCATTCAAATAAAGTTATTTTTAAATACCTTAAAGATTACTAGTATGTGTTAGCTGCGACTATACATACATAATATCCTCCCGAGCTCGACTAAGTCCACATACCTCGGATAATCAGGGTTCTATTGTAATGATAAGTCTCCATTAAGGGGACAAATTATTTTAATAACTCATTTTGTCGTGCGTTATGTTATTCACCTGATTCTTGATAGTAAAAGTCAATTTATATTACATATAAGAATGAATACACTTGGGTTTGACAAGATTGAAGTTTTATGTCAATGATATATTAATATTGTATTTTCCTAATGAATGATATTCTAAATATTGAATGTACCCGATATAGCTAATTGTTTTTGATAATAAATATTTTTATATGAAACAAAAAGACTGGAATTTACAGTATTGAAACTGAAATATTAATATTACTTTATAAAAATTGTAAAATGTGATGTATAATGTACAATATTACTTGCAGTCTAGACCACTGTCTCCTGATAAGTATGGAAATATAAAATGTTGAATAAAATTCTATTTATTTACTTTTTATACTGATTTATACAGATCTAATTCCATTAAATAAAATAAACTTTATTTCAATTTTGCAGTTTGGATTTTTAATCTGGTAAGTTTTTCAAGAGAATACTGTATTTGTATATATCTGTATTTATATACTATATCTGTATTTGTAAGAAATAAAATGCTATTTCTTCAAAAAGGTCATTATAATAAACACAATTATTGTTTTTTTATATATACACTCATCACTCTCTGTAGCGAAACTCGGTATAATGTAAAAAATTTCCAGACGTGTTTGGTGGTCTATAAGAACTGGTGTATTTATTCACTCTTTATAATGAAGTGGCTCTTTGTAGTGAAAAAATTGGGACATTCTCACTGATATCAGGACATCTGTAAGCTCTGTTTCTTGGAATTTCACCACTGCCCGGCACTACAGCTTTTCCCTTAGCGGCGAAATTCATGATGGTTTTTTCCATTATCGCCTTTTCATCGTTCAGTCAGTACCTGATTTTTATTTTGTAAACATGGCTAATTGTAAAAGAAAATTTTTGACTATATAAAAAAGTTTCTTTGATTTGTGCGATAGAGTAAGGCGAAAAGAAAAATGATCTTGGGTGAAACTTTTCACAGTATGTACCATTTAGAAGAGTAAGGAGAAACCACTGCAGACTGAAGCAGAATGCAGCTCTTTGAAAAAAATGAGGAGGTGGCAATTTGATGACTCAGACCGAGCTGCATAGTTTCAGCAACAGTGCATCAATCAGCCTCGGTGGGCCAATTGTGAAGGTGAAGACTGATAAGTACATCAAACAGCCGAGGATCATAGGATTCAAGGCTTCAGAGGGAAGTTCAAGCAGCAACATGGAATCAATATCACCAATGGTTGACTAGAGATGACGAGATACTTTCCTAATGCTATCTTCAATGCTGATGAAACAGGGATTTTTAAAAATGATTCATTTTACAGACAAGACTCAAATTTAAAGATGGGCTGTGCGTGGGTGGTAAACTGTCGAAAGAGCACATCACAGAGCTAGTGGCACAGAAAAGAAGAAACCGATGGTCAAGAAACTAAAAAAAATGTGTGGACAAGTGTCTGGCCACAACAGCTGAGATGACTGATGATGAAATTGTGAAAGCCACTAGAACAGGACCGAGAAGATGAGGAGGAGCCTGAACCACAGAAGAATTTTCTAAAATATAGGAGAAAGTACAAACAGCGTATTGGAAAAGCAAGATGATAGATTATTTTAAGTTTTAATTTATTTTAAGACAATTAGTGTAATGCAATTGTGTAATATATTTCAAAAAAGAAATAATGCTATATTTTAACAGATACAGAGCATTGTTTATCCTGGTGCTCTTATAAATAATAAATAATTCTAGTTTATCCGATAATTTCAAAACAATTGAAATAATAAATTTCACATCACTTAAATGAATATGAAATTATAAAATATCACCAAATTATAAATATATACCAAACTAAGATTTATGTTTATGTCAGAAAGTATATGGCAACAAATTCAGATTCTTTGAAAGAAGTTATCAGCCTTTTCATGAAAAGTTGCATGCACCTGAGCCTTGAAATAAACAAAAGCAAGACAAAAATATTCAAGAGCAGATTACTTGGACCAAATGCCGAGAACTAATGTTCTTGATGACTATGAAGAGATCAGTTATTTTATCTACCCAAAATATCTTGTCTCATAAATGGAGGGTGCGAGGTCTGAAGGAGAATTGGTATAGCCAAGTCTGCTATGTCGAAGTTGACCAAAATTTTAATAAACCGCTCTATCTCAAGGAACGTAAAAGTCTGACTGGTTAAAGCCCTGGTATTCTCCATGGCTCATAGTATGGAGTCAAAACACGTTCTTTAAAAGGAAAGAAAGAACATGCTCGATGCCCAGATGTAATGTTATGCTGTGTATACCATAGATTGTGAGACAAACAAATGTTTCCATTCTTCAGGGACTTTGTACTAAAGAAAATCTCTCCATAACACGTAGGAAAACAATTCTTTCATGCCTCCACATTTATTATACAAGTGGGCCATAAGTTTTTGCATTTTTGAAAATTCAATAAAAAAAAAACTACAGGTTGGATGATAATGAATGTTTATTTCGCTAAAAAGCACAATTGGGAAAATCATCTCTTAAAAATAAGTATATAATAAAATAGGTTTTGAAACATGACTATGACACGAAACACATGTGATGTTGGCTACCTCTTGCCGAAAATTCGCCATAAGTTGGGTTATTGTGGCTTTTTTTATCCAAATAAACACAACTTTTGAAATAACCCCATAAAAAATCAAGAGGTGTCAAATCTGGGCTGTGGGGGAGCCATGAGATGTCACCTCTATGTGATATCAGTTTGATAGAAAACATTTTCTTCACCGCTGGTATAGTCACATTGGATGTATGGCAGGTTGCTCCATCCAAGTCCTCTGCTCGTATCCTGAGAATTGGTGGAATTACAGCTGGAAAAAATCCCTCAGCATCTTGACATATTCTTCAGAATTAACAGTAACAGAATTGCCACTTGCGTTTTCAAAGAAATAATGCCCTTTGATGGCAAAACCACCCAAACTCATTTTTGGAGAATGGAGAGCCCTTTGATGTTTGAGTATGGGTTCTCCCTGCTCCAGAACCTACAATTCTGCTTATGAACATGCTCGTTCAAATGAAAATGGGCTTCGTTAGAGAACAAAATGTTGAAATGGGTGAACCACTCGAACATTGTCTCAACAAATCTTTTCTGTGAAATTCAATCATCGAGTTTTAAATCTTGCACTATTTGGATCTTATATGAGTGTAGTCTAATTTCAAAATTTGACGCAAAGTTGATCATAGCAGCAGAATGCTTATGTGCCGCACAAGATCACACCTTTACGGCGCACAATTTTTTCATGCGTCAGAATACCGCTGCACTGTGCGGGTGGAAGGAGGTTCCGTCCCTTCGGCTGGCGGCCTCAGAACAGAATCAAAGTGAATATTTCAAGGCTCTCGAGACCCTAGGACAATTTAAATGCTACGTAAAATAAAGGGACAATGTGGGGCGGTCGCCCGGAGATAAAATTATCTGAATGACTATTTATTTAAACTAATAAACTTAATTGATAAATAAATGACTCCCGGGCGATCGCTCAAACTTGAAATGTATGAGACACCGCGGGCAAACATGGTAATAAAATGCTCGCGGTGTCTCTAAATCTAAATTTTATATAATAAAACACATGTAATGTAAGCGAAAACCGAAATCTGCCGGCTCGGGCGCTGCGACCCGAAAATGGCCAGCAGTTGTCGCCTGGCGCTGCCAGGAGGCGACAGCACGGGACTGCATGGGGGCGGAACGAGGCTTGTAAGCCCGCTGCCATTGATCTGGCGGGAAACCGGGGGCCCCACACGACCAGCCCCGGTTCCTTGTGAATAAATAGTGCACCGGTGGCCGAGAAAGTTCATTCTTGCCGCCGCACTCTAGTAGTGAACTCGCCAGTCTTTTATTTCTTTACCCTGCCTGACCTTGCTTTTACTCTGGACTTTTGGAAACGGATTCTATTATTGGCTGCTACACTGAACTACGACTTTGGACCGTATTGGATCTTGCGCATCACTGCACAGATATCGTCAGCCTGAACACAAGAGTGAACCGGCGAACCACCCTAAAAATACTGTTCTTGTTTTCTGTATGGAACAGCTTACGAATCGACAATTCCGGATCTTCTCGTATAGACACGTTAACTTGCGCGACATTCTCTTTGCTTCTTATTTAGTGTTGAACCGGTCTCTTCGAACTAATTATTTAATTAAATTAACACTCAGACATTGATTCAAACTGTGTTTGGGGGTTAGGACGGTGGTTAAATGAAATACATGTGATTGGCGTGTGAGGTTTATTATGACAATAAAAACAATGAAGACAGATAGAAATAAATACAGTGGATGAAGATGTAGGAAATGATGAAATGAAATGAATTGGCGGTCTTGCTCGGCGAAGGCGAGCCTGCAAGACCGCCATTGTGAAACGCTGAAACTGGAGAGACTGCCTGGTGGTGAATTCTCAAGCCAGGCTTGTAGCAACGGTGTCGCTAGCGTCGATGCCGACTGAGATGGCGGTGGATTCGAATTACGATCGCTACATGTGTAATTGGTAGTGAACGCGAAACAGGCTGCCAAACAATCACATAAGAATCATTGTTTTTGTAAAACTGTTTTACGCAGAACGCGCGTTGTTTCCCCGTAAAGTGATCTATTTATTGCGACTAAGTTTCCAAGCACCAGACTCCCGCGCGCTGTCACCAGCATGCCCCTCAGAAGCAATTTAAAAAGTGCAAAATCTTATACTTAACTTTTTAGTTTTATCTCCGAAACTCTGTTTTGCACACATATGATCTCCAGCAACGCTGGGTACATACAGAATTATCTTTATAAAGTACATAATATGTTATTTGAACTCATTTTGTCTTTTACATACTTATTAATTTCAGTGGATAATTTTTAGTTTGTTAAATGTTATATATGTAATATAAATACATAAATTGTAATCATTTGTTTTGTTAGTTCGTAGAACCTTCATACTACCACATTTAGTATCGCTGGTATGCATTCAATTTGATGTTCTAATTATTTACCATCCACCAATAATTATATACACGGAGAAACTTATCGGTTACTGACTTTAAAATGAATAAAGCAATAAAGAGCAATAAATAATCATTATTTGTTTGGTCCTTATGCAAGGTGAAAATTTTGTGATAAAGTGAACAAATAATATCAAAAAGTACATACTTATAACAAAAAGTATGTATGTGTGTAGATAAGAGTAAATTTATTAAAGTTCTAAATTTTCGAACACTGTGTGACATATATCGAATCATATTGATTATGTATACTCATTATTTCAATCTTATGAAGAGCACATTAGTTACTTGACATAATCAGAGGACTTCAGTTGTCATCAAATGTTTATATATATTTCACTTTTACTACTATATTTTTTTTTTACCAAAAGTTCAGTCTGATACTTCCGTGAATTTTATATTGCGTCTCTCGATACACGATTAATTTTATTACCATAGCAGTTATTACAATATTATGCACTCACTTTATTACAGGCAGAAATATTGTAAAATGTCTATATGAAATAAAAACGACTTATTTAATTTTTTATTTTTTTTTAAATTGATGACATGCAATGATATCAGTTGTTATTCTTATAACCGTTGTCTGTACATACGCGAACGGTGAGCCTCGATTCTAAATCGTCGATCAGTATCGAATGTTTTAATATATATGTAATTATGATCGTATCGTGTATTTTCGATCAAAATAATTATACAGCGGCTCATAATTAGAAAGTTACAGATTTTTCTGTAAAAATATCATTATAATCTGACTAATGATGATGGCGATACCGCACACACAAACAAACCATTATATTATTGGTAATTGGTAGGATGTAAGATATTTTACATATATTTATGGTCTTATTAACATGAGTCAGTAACAGTTAATCGCAGTTCCACTTCCATGACGTTTTCTATGGCGCGATTCCGCTATTGGCGACATTGGCATGATATGATTCACAAAGAGTTTTCTCTTTGGTCACATGTTGGTCACCCTTGCTTGCGTCTTGTACCGTCGTGTATCTAGTATCTAGTCGAATTATTTTTACTTGGCGTTTGGCATTCAGTTACGTCCTCGGCCTACAGTGTTATTGATTAGTTTTAGTAGTTATAAATGTTATTTTAATATCATTTTAAATGATTTTCCGATATTTTAATGCGGTATAACAACAGGTCTTCGAATAACAATTCGAAGTGTCAGTGATGAAAATGGCTCACCGCAATTCCGACATAACATGTCCAAGGTTGTGCGTTTCCTTACTGCGAATAAGCTTGATTCTTTTAATAAGTGCTTGTATCACATTAAAGGTATGTTATTTTTTATATAATTACGTTTTAAAATATTTAATATTCGTAGTTTATGTTTAATTGACCTACCCACCCATATTTTATTGTACCAAGGAATTCCTCGAAAAACAATCGTTCATTTAGGATCAACTACGCTACGTCTACAGAATACGGATATCTTATTACGATAATCCAATAGTAACATGTTTTTGATATTGTTCTTAGAAAGGCAAGACTATCGTGAGTTAAGTATGACAGTCAATTGTCTTTTTGATACGGTCAGGAAAACACTTTTCTACAGGTATTTAGTAGCAAGCAAGCAATGTTTGCAATTGTCTTAAACAAAAAAAATGTAATGTCGAACTTGTTCCTTCCTACTTTGACCTGCTAAATAAAGTATTTTAGACAAGTTTAAACAGTGCATCATTAATGTGTACCTTGTCAGTGATAAATATCCAAAGTCGCAATTTTACTTGACGTAATCTAATAAATGATTGAATGTCTCTTTTTATTTATAAATTATATTTATAATGTGAATTTTAATATAAACCCTTATTTATTTTTCTTTATTAATTATGAGGAGGTAGAATGATAATTTACAACCTTATTACACATGCGTATTTACCAGTGGCGTGCACTACAAGTGGAAATATTATGGGCTGTATTGCCACCAGAGGTTGTATTCATCTGAGTGGAGGATGTTTGCCTAGGAATGAATATAATCTTCCAGAAGCATTTTGTTGTTATAAAATGGCTGTAGGAGTTATTTTCTGTTCTTGAAAAATAATAATATTATTAATATTAATTTAAGGAAATTCTTTAAGTTTAAGTGAAGAGTTAAAAATATTATATTATAAAATAATACAATGTTTGTAATGTAATAATAATAAAATGTGAGTCATAACATAGTGTTATAATAAGATAAACATGCAATGTAAGACATATATTTCGGTACCCTGACTGCTACACTAGTGTTTTATACTATATTATAGCAGAAAGTGCTTTTCCGGTGTGATAGTAAACAAAGTGTAATGTTCAACATACAAAAAAATATATAAAGACTAAAACAAAATGCAATTAGATAGCATATAAATACATTGTAAAACTTAAAGTAAATGCATTGTTCACCGTATAAATATATATATAAAGTAAAACAAGATTAGATAGCATATAATGTTAAACTTTAAGTAAATGAATTGTTCAATATATAAAAAATAAAAAAGAGTAAATAAATAAATAATATGCAAATATGAAGTAAGCTTATGCAAAATTATAATGTTCAATGTACAAAAAAAGTGTGTAAAATTAGTAAATAACATACAAATATGAAGTAAATTTATGTAAAATTGTAATTTTCAATATAAAAAGATTGAAAAATTTTTAGTTAAATAACATTCTAATACAGCTACAGAGAAAAGTAAAAAATGCAATATTCAATATATAGGTACTGTTGTAGCAGTTTTATTCTCAAGTTTGGACTTTTAAAAGTTTTTTGGTGTAATTTCTCCACCTTTCGTGGAGCTAGAACTGCACTTTTCTTGAAAAATGTGCAAGACTATGGTTGCAATTTTTCACGTTTGCATTTAGACTGTTGTACATTTTTGATACTAGAAACAAATAGAATCTTTGTGCAAAAGTTTTGTTTAATTTTGACACAAGATAGTAACAGTTGGCCTGTGTCCTTGTTAAGTGAGGGTATGTTATTTGTTGATATTGTTTATATTGGTACAAGTTATTTAGTGTACCAAATATATACATTTGACAGATGTCTAGGATGTGACATTCTTTAAAGAGTTCATTTGAAGGATAACTCTCAACAGAATGGATGCATACATTTAAGTCTGCTTTAAATACAGATTAGTACTAGTGAAAACTTTGCAATTTAGAACATCGCGCCGTGCGAACGAGATAGGGATTGTGTTTAGTTTGCATACATTTGGTATATATTTTGCGAAAAATTATGCAAAACACGTGCGCTAATTTTATTTCTTTTTTCTAAATTTTTCCAATCTTGAGTTTTTTGCTCATGGAGTTAAACGTACATGCTTAATGCATAACATATCAAATATATATGTAATTTAAATTTGTTTTGCAGAAATTATGCGCAGGTTTTTTGATTGTATGGAGTGCACGCTCCTGATATTTATTTAGATTACTCATTCTTTTTTTCTGTGAATGGTTGGCTGATAAGTTGATATTTGATTTTAATACATTGGCAGGAAGCATTGCTATAGGTTGTCACATATGGCATATGTATCTCATAACAATTTCCTTATCAGTTACTACTATGTTAGTATTAGGAGGGTCATCAAAGACTCTGCGGTAGGTTCTCAATATACATATGATACAGGATTAAATAAACCAGATTATAGTTTAACTGGGCCTGAATTATTTTAACAAGCTAGCCCGAGGACCCCATTCATCCAAAAATGTTATTATTTTGGAAAATATCTTCATATACAATAATATCAAAATAAAGTATGCAGATATTTGAATTGCCAAAAAATTATTACGAATTTAATTTTGAAGGTGTTGTGTTTGGCATTTAACATTTAGATTTTTTTAAGTAATGACAGATAAAATCTTTCATTTTCGTTTCAATCATTGCATGACCTTAAATGCAAAGTCTGTCTGTACATATATAATATACATAGTATGCGGTTTATTACATATAAATGACCCGCACTTACTATTATTCATAGAATACTTGCGTTAGTGATTGTCTTTCACAGGCGCTTTGGCATTCAATATTATTAATTCATGTGAAAGTAATAAAGTGTTAACATGGGTACTTTTTTACATTTACTGTGTTTTATAATAATACATGATAATGATGATAATAATAATAAGACCGAATTAATTGTATTATTTGTAATTATGCAATAGAACAGGTACATTTCGTCTGATCCCTGCCTATCTCATTAGAATCCGCATCGAGGTGGACAGTGTTGTTCTCTTGTATCATTTAAATTAATTACAAAAGCAATAGAGAAATAATATGTGGAAGTAAGCAAAGCATTTAGATACAATACTTTTTTTTTCTTTCAAATCACATAATTATATTTCATATTTCTAGGAGAACATATTCTTATTTTGAAGTTGTAATTATTCAGAACATAGGCCTGTGATATTTTAAATAATTACAATTTCACAATAAGAATGTGTTCTCCTAATAATAAAGTTGTATCAATGTGTCCAAAATTTAATAAAAATGAATTGATAATTCTGGCGTCTGCTATCAGTTTACTCAAAGGTATTTGAGATTCTGTAAAAATAAGGTAGATGGCTCTTTCAAATAATGGAACGATTAAATGTATTAATATCGAAAAGGTAACATATAGGTTCGAAAATTGTCGCTAAAAATATTGTCGCTGTAGCATAGTTGGATAATGCACCTTCCCCGGTTAGGAAAGAGATCCAGGTTCGAATCCCAGTGGCGCAACAATAATATTTTTCGATAAAATTGATTTTATATATATATCTTTGTAACTAATATATTTAATTCATATTTTCATATTTCTCTTCAAATTCTTAGTAATGACCAAATAAAAGGTGAATTATAAGATTTAAAAGATTTAAGAATTTAAAGATTGATTTACTAATGCAAGTCATTCATTCATATATAATGTGATTCTTAAAGAGGTATGCGGCGATGATGGAAATTTCCATCATCTCATATCACGATCTCTATTTAGTCATTGATGTATTGCAAAGCCTTATGCTACCAGAAGGCGATTTTTTTTTCTATCAATTATACTTTTAAATAAATAATTTAATTATTATCAATCATTTCGCTAGCATTAGTTAGTTTAGCTTAGTTGCGATAGCCAAGAATATAGAAACATGTATGTATTTTTAATGAAAATGTGGGTTTTTATGATTAATTTATATCAGAAGTTATACAGTAGATTAGACTTTATTTTTAAATTATTACTTAGATAAGACCTTTACACTAATTTAAAACTAATAAACTGATTATTATTTGCCATAATTAAGTCAATACAAGCATTATAAGAAAGATATCGACCATTACATTAATTTTCCGTGTGCCACAAAATTGCCTTAATATGGAATATTCTTGCATATACGAAATATATTTTCTTATAATCATAAAGCCAAGATTACGGAGACAAATCTGAACTAAGACAAATTAACAAAATGTTAAAAATTAATGGAGTTATAAACTCTTAAGTGAGTAAGTGAGATATTATTAATTTTCGACATTTTTAAAATACTTTGTTTTAGTGAAAAGAAATTATTTTAAATAATATATTGTATTTACTCACAGGCTTTGAGTCTAGTTGATTAATACAAATGACAGCACATTTTTATTTTATTCCATAATATTAATATGAAAAAATATGGATAAGACCTAGATATGAGTTATTTTTAACACTTGTCTCGAATGCGAGAAAATCAACAATTGTCATCTCTTTCTATCAAAACTTTCCTCTCTAGCAAGATTTATCTATCAAATAACATTTTTTAGTATTTAGGTGACGTTATAAGAACTTTATCTGTTAGTCCTGGCTTGAAAGAATATGTAATTCATGTAGAGTTTTTTAAATTTCAAATGGGAAAAATGAAAGTACATCTTTAGGGCAGTTGTGTGATCAGTAGTAACTTATTACTTTAGTAAAAAATGTTACTAAAGTAAAAAAATTTGCAAAAATGGGTTGTGTGATCGTTGGTAAAAAAATATTTACTTCTCATAGTTACATCCCATAGTAAACTCATTTTACTCTGCAATATCCGATAGTAAAAACGAGAATCGATAGTTAAATATTACTGACTTTTCATAGCTGTTTTAAGTCATCTGACACATTAATACTTTGAAAGTTTCAGTATATGACAATTAATCATTCAATATCCCACTATTTTAGTTATGAGAATTTGTCCGATTCGTTTAATACATAATTTAAAAAAATTTCACCATTAAAGTGACAGATTTCGAATGCCTAAGTGAAAAAATCCACAGATAATGCATAGAATAAAGCATGTTTCATGATTATTTGTCACGCCTATAGACATCTCCATCTATACTTTGACAGTAGGAAATTTGATGTATCAACAACTAGCAAAGGATTTTTACTACGGGCATTAGTAAAAAGTTAGTACTGATCGCACAACCGGCCCTGAGTAGTATGAATGTGCAGAGAATACCTACAATTTCAAACTGAAGACACAAAGCACACTGCTTAATAAATCAATAAATCAAAATACTTGTGGTGTTTGAAACTGGTCTAAATACAGAATATACAGATGTTATGTATCATAAAATCTTGTTACCTAAATACAATTTATAATCAAATACCATTTGTTTTTTTATTTTTTATTTGGTGCACATTTAGGACATTCAAATACATGACAATGTTTTCAAGTATGTACATAGCATGTGCGTGAAAATTTTGATAACTTGTAGAATGGCTTAAGACGTGTGCCTTTTACTATGTTTCATTGGCGTATATATATAATATTTTTCTTTTTCAAGTTATTTTAGAATCAAGAGTGTTTAATTTGCTATTTTATTTATTATATGAATCATCCATCACATGTCTAATTATTAGTGGAAATTCTTGTCAATATGTAGTCACCTTTAGAAGTGTGGGTAAAAATAAGAATGTTGGGTGTGATTCATGAAAATATGTAGAACTGCTCAGAATTGACTTATCACAAAGAAACAAGTCTCAAAGTTCAATTTGCAAAACAAATCAGAAACGGATATGAATAAATACATACCTGAATTCTTGATTAGTTTTATGTGATGATTGATTTTTATTCAATTTCAAACTTTCAATTAAGCTTTTTCAAAAACACTTATGGACTAAGTCAGTAGGAAGAAATTATGGTACGTCTGCAATTATCACAATACAATCATCATTAAATTGTCATCTAATAATATCCACCCTTATTCTACAGTTTTACGTGGTTATTTTTTTTAACAAAATATTATTTCAAAACATTTATAATGAAACACTACTGCAACTAAATTAATTTACAATTGTGACATTTCTTAGGGGTAGGCAGAGAGAATAGAATGCGTCACTTTCATACATTTTCTCTTGTATGTTGATTGTTAAAGCTACAGTGCAAATGACTGTTATAAATGATTTTTTATCTAGCAGAACTCGCACTTTACAATACATTAGCTGGTAAGAGAACTACACTTGTGTCGCTGCTTTACACACTGACTAAAGCAAAGCAGTCACACTGTTCTTTTAAGTACCCTAAATCTCTGAAACATTTAACCGGTTGACTACCCTTCAACATGCAGGCAACACTGATTTGACAATTCCTTTCATTGCTTGACGGTTTAGGGACCGATTATTATAAAATATTTCATTCACAAAATGTCCCAAAGCATTACAACAGAATAATAATGTTATTCTATCTTTGGCAATTTGAATCCCTTTAATATCATTAATTGATATGGCGGTTACTTTGTGGTGTAACATGATTATATTTTAATTTTCACATCAAAACTTTGTATTACACGCACACACACATACACATAAATTCGGAGAAATACTAATAAACAACATAACACTCCCTGACACTTCACCTTTACTGTCCATATTCCTGTTAACGTCCAAAACCTCCCCCCTCTTCTCGAGCCCCGTCCCATTGCCTGAATAAACTACAATACCGTATTTAGTTTAGTCATCACTTGATGATGAGAGGAATTGCACCTCTCAAAACTAGTAGTTAAAATTACCCATCGTGTGTGTAATACAAAGTTTTGTTGTGAAAATTGAATCTCTTTATTTAATTTTTTGACAGGTAGATCTGACAAGATATTTTTTCTGCTAATTTTCTTCATCTTTAGTATTTTTTTTTGTATTTTCATTAACCTGTTAGCTGCCCAAAAAAATCCTAGGTGAAACAGCATCATACCACATATTGGCGTCAAAATTTAAAAAATTCAAAATTCACAGGCTAGCTTTTTCGAATTTTATTTTTATAAAAAAACCATGAAAAGTTGATATAACTTTAAAAAAACATAGCTACTATTTCATCATAAGCGTCCATTGACTGCGATTTCGTGTGGTTTTGAGATAAAAAAAAGGAAAAAATAAAAGTTTAGTGTTGTCAGGCCATAGCATTTAGGATATTATTATTTATTTTATATTTGTGTTTTGGAAGGATGACATCAGATTTTATTAATATTATCGTGTTTAATGTGATGCTTAAAATTAAAAAATATTAGCATTTCACATCACGGTTAAGTACACACTACACATCGCACTTATATAGCACTAAAACACGCATAAAATGATGCCGCCGATCGCGGCAATGGCCAATGCTGCCTAACGGCGCACTCACTGTTTTTATAGTAAAACGCCCGTATTTTAATTTTAATTAATAACTAAAAATAATATCTTATTCACTTGAATTACTTAGCAACAAAAACGAGAAATATTGCGAACATACATCAACATATAACTAACAATTTATTTAAGTTGGAACGTTACAGAACTTTCCAACTTATTGCGGCGTTCTTATCATCTGACTCTGCAGTAGTACCGAGCATATCGGGAATGTCTAAAAAGTTGGCAATATCTCCACTATCCAAAAAGCCGCCCTCCGCCATTTTGTAATAAAAAGTTTGTAAATCTAAAAATAAAATCAAAAGTTTTTGAAAATTCGATAACTGTAAAAATATCTGCCCTTTGACGTCGATATGAGAATGTGTGTTAAATTTTCAAATGCAATTGAAATTTCAGTCATTTTTGTATAAATCACTTTTATCTATGGTATAAAATAAATCTGGCAACACAAAAGTTGCGCATCAACTGGCAATTTTGTATGGGGGAAAAATGATGATTTTTACACTCAATTTCAGACGTAATTCATGGTGTTTTTAAGTTGAATAATATTTCTATGGGTCACAATATGATATCACTGCTGGAAATAATAAGTTGGCTTAAAATCTGAAACACGGCATCCGTGATATCAATCGCTATTTACTGACGCCGCGTGCTGTCACATGGGTGTCGGTTATAGAATATAGGATAGTCAATATGGCATTCTGACATTTATCACTCTGTTTCTTTCTCTATCACATTTTCCAGCGCAGGCATTCATTTCTTGGGGTTACGGTAATTGTATGGCATGCGGAAAATGTATCTAATGGTCTCGGTCTTTCTTAGAACACTTATATTGTCTTAATTATGACAAATACCATTCAGTTTATTAGTTTTAAATGAGTGTAAAGGTGCTATCTATGTAATACATAGTTTAAAAAAAGTCAAATCTGATGTCTCAGCTTCAATAGTTTTCATTTGGAACCACTACTTACAGGACACCTGTATATTGAATGCAAAAACACATACATCTATAAAAAATACAATCAATTTTAAAAAATCAAAAATTAAAATGAAAAACATTCAAAAAAGAACAATTAATAAAGAAACATATTAGAAGACAATAACGTATGTATTTGGCCAAAGTCAATTGAAGTCCCCTAATAAAAAATTTCTAATAATTTCATCCTATACAAATTTTGTTTCAAAAAATTACATGAATTTATCATAATATCACATTTTACAATAAAACAATCCCCTGTTGAACAAACTGACAAAACAGACAGATTTACTTCAGAAATTCTTTTTAGTAGTAAATATCTTTGGACTAATTTCTCCCTAAAGCAAATCTTTATGGCTGGCCATATAAACTATGGAAACTTTTTTTTTTTTTTAAATATACTTACACATCCACCGCTCGTCGCTGGGTCACTATCTGCTGTATGATAATGGACTGTAGTATTAACTCAACTTGTTTAAAGTTAATAATATCAAGACAAATTAAGAGTTTCGAGTTATTTTTTTTAAAAGTCCATAGACTTGACACAGCACAAACTGGCGGTGTTGCACTCACTTGCTTGCAGGTGTTTAGGAGAATCATCCAAAGAGAGTAATTTAATCATCCGCCTAAGATACTCTTACACAATATCCAAACTTGAATGAAATCCTGAAAAAAGCTTACATTCCTGGGTGAATGATGACTCAATCCAAACAGTCCTCTAATCAGATTTTCACGTGCATCTCTTAATAGCACACAGTTCCACAAAATATGCCCCAGCGTCTCTGATTCACACGCTTGTATACATACCACGGGGCACTGACAAGTCCTAAATCAAATAGTTTACTGACAAATTGCCCGCCCCGTTATCATCTGCCATTCATATTGATTTAGTGCCGGAGGTCCCCGCACACCTTTTGCTTTTACAGCGACCCTGTGTCGCCGTATCTCACCTTTCTAAAGTTAGTTCTCTCATTCTTTTAACCTCGTCGTTGAAAATTCGTTAGTTGTGCCTAGTGTTTCTTCCCGAGAAAATTGCCAAATCGAAAATTCTCATTTCTTGGGAAATTCTCTCGAGGATTTTTTATTATATAAAATTAAATTTGTACAGATATTTTTAAAAGGTTTGCAACCACTGCCCTTTTTATAACACTGCATAAATAAGGGTGCGTGCCTAATATGCACACTGACAAAAAATTGTTTACAAATTTCTGACACTAATTCCCCTTATCTTTGCTTAAGTAATAAAAAGTAGTCACTCAGATAAGAAACCTTTTTGAATATGTTGTGATGAAACAATGTTTGAAAATATGCAAGATCGAAAGTATTATATTTGATTGATAATTTTTTTTTTGCCATTTTCTATTAATCTAACAAGCCGGTAACTTAATTTTTGCTTTGATAATCTAAGAAACCAGCTATTTGACGATTGTAGTACAGTACATGCATCGTTGACTAAAAAAAAGACATGCTTCGAATAGTGGACTTTTTCAGTTAAAGGCCCTTGTTTGGAACCTATGGGGCCGTTATTACGAGTCAAGCCTGTACAGTTATTTAACATTCCGAACGAGCTCCCTTTCTTCATAACATTGTTTCACCATATTTAGGTCTTTGAAGGGTAAGACAATTTAGCTTATTGACTCTTGACGGCCTTATGGACATGGCCTAGGTCTAGTTGAGTGGCAACATCCAATATGAAAAAATACATATGTAGGTTTTTTCAGAATGTAATGTACCAATGTATTAAAATCTTTTATTTTATCGTACCAGTATTAATTTATTTCAGCTGTGAACATATATAAAATGTGGATTAATTGTATAAAAATAAAATTACAATGTCCTATCTCTTATTTTTATGTAATATTGATCCTATAACTTTTATTGCAGACAACATCAGCGGCTGATGGCCACTGCATTTGGTATGATGAGTGCCACACAGACGAAAATGGAAAAGTAAAAAATTGTGCATACAATGGAACAGCTAAGCTTCTCCCGATGGAGGGATTGGTAAGATACTTTAAACATATAAACATTAATCCATACAATACATAGTTATATTAAAATGTAGACATAAGAAAAGAAACAAAAACATATTATATAAAACCATGGATGATAGAAAAATATACATAGTAATATAGATGTCATTACAAAAGATCCAGCATAAAACAGGGAAGTACACATATATGACTCAATCAAACAAACAAACACGTAGATAGATAATTGATGGTAAATGAAGGTACACTAGTTCAATGCAGACACTCGGGGATCGAGTCATCAAAACACTCAGAAGAGGGACAGCGGATGCGACACAAGATGTTTTGAGTCTTACACGGACAGACTAACGTAGTTGCAAAACACTAGGTATAGAGTATGAAGACAGAGATAGAGAGATAGGCGCATAGGTAGAGATTTCCCACCCATGCGGTCCAGCCTAACTACCTACCTAATGATCTCCATCGTATCACCCATACCCAAATATTAGGTCCACATTCCTGGGCAGAGACGGTGTCTAAATCCATTCACAATTCCGCAAAATATGCTCAGACGTCTGTTCCAATCTCCTACATGTACTCCATGTGGCATCCACAAGTCTAAACTCAAACAGTTTACTCCGGAATTGTCCATACTCCGTAATCATCTGCCATTCAAAATGATTCAGGTCTGGAGGTTCCATCATGCTTTTCAATTTGATGGCGACGTTAGGAAGAAAGGAATAAGTCTTATCACCGTATCTCACCTTCCTTTTCTTAAATGTCTCATTCTTAGAACTAGATATTTCAAGGATCCGTCCGCCTGTTGGTCTAAAAATGATGCCTAAAGTGTTGCACTGACGAATTTACCAATCACTGCGTCACCACCGCACAACGATGGTACCTGCATCTACTGCGAAGACCAGTGAGCATTTTGGTCCACCAGCTAGTTTTCGCTATTCTTTCAGACTTAATCTCGCCTAGAGCATGGTCCACAGCCCTAACGACAACCCTATTTACTGATTACATTGCGCGGAAATGCTACATACGCAGGATGTATAGCCTAATCCGGCGGAGATGTTACTACGTCACTCGCTGTAATGAATCTCTTTAGTAATGTAAAAAAGTAGCTACTTTAGGCACAGCATTGGACGTGTTAAAGTTAGTACCAGGGGATTGTAAATAAATCTCAGTGTAGACAACGCCTGCTTCGGCAATCCAGTATATGGCAATTTAGTTCCAATAATGGTCTCGGAGACCCGGCGGATCTGGGTCCCTTTTCCCTATAATATCTCATTAAATTTTAATTGAAAAAACTTTTTTTTAAAAGTAGAGATATGTACATGGAATATGTGTCAAATCAATATTCTTCTATTTTCAAACTAAGCTAAGCGCTTGTGCTATGAAAATAGGATTAACTTGATGGCCTCCTGGAATGAGGCTTGAACCCCCAACCACTATATCAGTAGGCAAGTATCGTAACCTTTAGACCACAAGCACTTCATGAAACAAGTGAAAATTATTTATTTATATATATATATATAGGGTATATTAGACCTAGACGTAGTCCTTTTCCTAGTCGAAAACGCAAATGAGATTAAAAAATTTCAAAGTAATTATTGAAATCTGTTGAAATATATTATTGTGTGAGGATTTTACAAAATCATTATAAACTTTAATTCTTCATGCTTGAGAACAATATTTGCGAAATTGACCCATTATTATCCTGTAGCTGTCTTTACTTGGGGGTCATAAAATATTTCAGGATCCTAAATCATCTAAGAAAAAATAGTCCAGCTGTTGGAAGTTCAATGACCTTTTATTTTTGGTATTCAATATATCTTTTGAAATCAATAAAATATTTTAGGAGAACACATTCTTATTGTGAAGTTGTAATTATTCAGAACAGACGGTCTGTGATATTTTAAATATTAATTAAATATATTAATTAGAAAGATATACATATAAAATCAATTCTATCGAAAAATATTGTTGTTGCGCCACCGGGATTCGAACCTGGATCTCTTTCCTAACCGGGGAAGATGCATTATCCAACTATGCTACAGCGACAATATTTTTAGCGACAATTTTTGAACCTATATGTTACCTTTTTGATATTAATACATTTAATCATTCCATTATTTGTAAGAGTCATCTACCTTATTTTTACAGAATCTCAAATACCTTTGAGTAAACTGATAGCAGACGCCAGAATTATCAATTCATTTTTATTAAATTTTGGAATCCCGGTGGCGCAACAACAATATTTTTCGATAGTATTGATTTTATATGTATATCTTTTTAAGTAATATATTTAATTCATATTTAAAATAAAATATTACTTTCAATTAATCAAAACCCTCCAATAAAATGCTTATTTATATTTCTGAAACGGTTGAGAATAGGACATTGTACTTGAAATTTTATCATTAATAACATTTTTATATATATACAAAAATCATATCAAAATAAATTGTTTTGTGCATATAAACATACAAAATTAAATTGAATAAGTAGTACACAATTTTATTTATTAAATGTTAAAAAATAACTATTAATTTTTGTAGCAGGAGAAAAGACAAATTATTTAAACATTTTTACAAAAAATTTCAAACATATTTACAATAATAATTAAATTCCTAATGGTTATGTATCTATCGTTCTAGAACTGAGGCAAGTATGATCTATAAAAAAATTATGTTTTTTTAGATGTATGAAACACAAATTGTAATTGTAAATAATGACATAATGACGCTGGTATTACCATATGAACGACGACGCGAATGCCATAGGGAATAGTGATGAGATAAAATGCTACTCTTAACTCACTGGTGTGATTGTAATTGATATTCGATATCAGTGATTGAAAACTGTGACTGTGATTACTGTTTCATTACTAATATGCGTGCGCCGCACAATATCACAATAAACGAAATAAAAAAATAACAATTTTGAGCGTATTTACTTATATTATTCAAACTTCATTTATGTAAAAAACATATTCTAGCATGTATAATTGATATGTAACTTATTTAATATCGTCACAAAGATAATGAAAACCCATAAAAACTTTTCGGGTCAAATTCTCAGCATTTCAGGTCAAATACGTAAAATGTTTTGGCAAAATCTATTAGATGGCGCTTATCACGAATTATAACGTCATTCCTTCAAGAATATTTTCATTTCATCTGCACACGCGCCGAATCATAAATCAATAAATAAAATAAAATTAATCACGAATCACGATATTCCCAGATATTCAATCACTGATAGTGAATGTGACTCAAAGATATCGGTGATTGACTCATGGTTCGTGATTTTGAGCTTATCACTAATAGGGAAGCCCGTGTCCGCGTTGTGTTTTTTTGTGATCCAATAATATATTCAATGAAATATTTTTGACATATCGCACACCTAGATTAAAACTAAGACAACTCAAAAAAACAAAAATTTTGAGTTATTATTGTATTCAGATACTCTGTCACATATGCAACTAACTTATTCCCAGTTCTCGAATAATGTCATTTTAGGATACATTTATGATCTAAATGTTATTTAGTTTCATAACTTTAATAACAAAAAATGGAGAAATATGTTTTTATTATTTTGTCTACTGAAAAATGACTTTTTGAGTTGTCTTAGTTTTGATCTATGTGTGCGATATGTAGAGATATATTTTGAGTATTAGGAAAAATATTATTAATACTCACTAGGATTCAATAATTTACAAATTTCGTCAGTTCGTATTAGAAAATTCTTGTTTGAAAAAAAGATTGACCCGCCGAGACTTAGACTGGGTATCGGGTCCGAGTATTTTTACCTGAACCCAACAGGCCCGAGTCCGGGTACCCGAACCCAAAAAACCCTAGTTGTTGTATATCAGTCGGTCATTCTACTCTGCATATAAAATGCAAATAACGACAGCTCATTTCGCTTAAAAATCTGTACTGGCCAATATGTTTTACAATTTTTGAGACGGGTCTCATTTGTCTACGTGCAGCACGAGGACATGTGCGCACAAGTCATTTTCCATTCCAATACCAACAATTTAGTTACATTATGTTGGTGTAAAACCTTTTGGATATTATAAAATTAAAAATTGCTTTTAACCAATGCGTCATACCTCATTATTCGAAGCTCCGTTAATCAACGATCAATCAATCAAAGTTCTTATATTATGGGATAACATGCTATTCGACGATTCAATCAACCGACGCCGGCACTTTATATATATATATATATATTTATTATTAGCAGTGGCGTGCAGTAGGTATAGATTTAGGTTATGCTGTTACCAATGATATTATACAATCATATATAATATATGTACTACAATATATGTTGTACATAGGATTATGAACTTTCATTTAACCAATGTCTATAGACAAAATGAATCCGTCGTTTATACGACCCTACCATGTATTTATTTGTAAATTTTGAGTACTATTAATAGTGTTTTTAAGTTTTAACATAAAATAATACCTTCTTACCCATATAAAAAAATGTATGAACGTTTTTAAGAACACTTTCTATGGCTGAACATGGATTATTTTATTGTTTGAAAATCCTTCACATATAACTAAAGAAAATAATTATTTTTATTATTAACGTAGGAACTAGTTCTGCCGATTGGTTTTTGTTTTTCCCAAATCAATGAACGATCATGAAATCAACAAGTTAAAAACAATAAGCTAGTAAAATTTGCGAATTAGTAAAAGAGGAAGTAGACACTCCAATGACTTGCACGCAGTTGTAAGGCTTTCAAATGTTAATCTGTTAAAAAACAGCATAAGTAACGACTCCATACAAAACTGTTAAAAAATATGTATTTTTTACAAAATCAATATATTAAAACAGACAAAATATAAAGAATGAAAAGAATAATCTTCAGGGGAGAGTGGCAACAATATAGAACAATTTTTTAACACATTGTCAACTAAAATTTCTTAACAGAAATAAATTGTCATCTTAGATATTCATGATTTGCAATCACTAGATACGACTCAATTTCACAGTTATATTTTCCGATTTTCTTCATTGGATGTGGTGAAGGGGGCCGTTCTCACACACGGTTACATCAGGGCCCCAAAATGTGGACAGGCGCACCATGATGAATCCAAAAATCGTGAGACCAAAACTGGTCTACATTAGTCGTCAGGGAACTCTCCATGTCCCAGTCAATTCCGGATGATGATCCAATTTTCGGATGGATCAGGATCCTTATAAATCTCTTGATTTGTCATGTAGAATGCAACATGGTCGCAAATAAACTTTCTCCGACGTCTTGTGGTGAGCAGGCAGCACACGCCATTTGTACATATATTAGTTTGTTAATCGACGATTCGTTTATCAACGACATTTGATGGAACCAATTAGCGACGATTAACTGGATATGACTGTACCAAATTACTTTTTCATGTTAAAATATATTTTAAAAAAACATTAACTTTTTTAATAATCAACGATTATGATAGAAACGTAACATATTTTTAGACTATAACGTTATACATGATGTATTGCACAAATTAGATTTATTTTACTCGTACTTCAATGTTTAAAGAATAATGAGCTATATTTAGCATTTTATTTTATCGACAAAACTCTGCGGGAAATAGATTATTGTAATTTTTATATTACGTGGTAAATAAATATCTTTAAAAATGGCTATGGCTAGTCTGACATCTGTATAGTCCTTGTTTTTATAATTGGAAGGAAGCTGTGTATGTTCTTTTTTCTTTTATAAGTATTCTTAATCTTATAACGTTAAAAAAAAACTATATTACAAGGGCTGTATGATAAGTACCCGTGTTTAACGACTGATAGGCGCCACTGATGCAAAATCTGTATTTCATTGTTTAACGCCATCTTTCGAACTACGCCTGTCAAAATATATCGAGTAGTTTTGTTTTTATAGCTGTTGAAAGTGGGTAAGTTTGTGTTTGTTTGCAACCAAGGAAAAATAAATATCGGTCAGTGATTCAATTCCTTTTTTGGATGGGAAGACGTGTGAGGAAATTAAAGTGAAGTTGCACGCCGTTTATAAGGACGATGACTACCATCAGATATTGATTTAATGTATTCAAGCGTGGCCGAAGATCCGTTTTTGATGAAGGGTGCCCAGGCCGTCCGATTGAGGTAACTACGACGGAGGATATGGTCAACAAAATCCATGATATCGTGTTAACAGACTGCCGAGTGAAGTTCACAGAGATTGCTGACATTGTAAATATCTCAATGAATGTTCTACATGAAAATTGGGCATGAGAAAGCTATCAGCGAGATGGGTGCCGCGTTTACTCACAGTGGAGCAAATAACGGAATCGCATGACAACTTCGGAGCACTGTTTGGACATGTTTATGCGCAATCCGGAAGAGTTTCTGCAGTATTGTAAGACATGGATCTATCACTACACGCCAGAAATGTGAACAGTGGATTTCACCTGGCGATCCTGCTCCAAAGAAGGCGAAAACGGTTCCTTCAGCCGGAAAGATCATGGCCACTGTTTTTTAGGATTCTCGAGGCATCATCCTCACCGACTACTTGGAGAAGGGAAGGACAATCATGGGGCAGTACTATGCTGGTTTATTGGCTAATACGGGTACTTATCACACAGCCCTCATATCTGCATGAAAATACTTGCTTTTGGAAAATGCGCTGATTATTTCTTATTTCCTGTACATTAATATGTGAGCTGCTCTGTAAAGTCTGGGGCAGTAATCAAGCAATCCTGTTGAGAGCCACGGGTGTGTGAACAAAACTTTTCACGTCACATCAGGCCGTGAGAGTGCGAACTTGCGTACACTATTTGACCATATACAAATGTGGTAAAATAATTTTCAACACATTTAGACTGGATATTTCTAAAATCTTTAAACCTACTGAAGTCTATCTTATCAAAGCCTTTCATTAGACAGGTCTAGACTAGAGTCTGCACTTACAAAGCTCTTTTTTTTTTTTTACGGGAAATTAGCAAAGCATCCAGTTCAGTGCTCTTTGATCCGAGTTCGCGTGTTATTAGCCAGAATTTTTATTTTTAAAATTATTTACAATATACATTGTTTTTTTGACTGAACTATAATTTTAATATATTGTGGATTCGAATCCCGGTAGCAACTAAATATTTTCTCGATAAATAGATTTTTTCTGTGTATCTTTCTAGTTGATTAATTTAATTCGTATTAAAATACCACAGAACTATGTTCGGAAAATGCCACTTTACAGCAAAAATATGTTCTCCTTAATATATAGGTATATTTATCAATGTGTCGATAAAACTTTTAATGCATTTCTTTGTTTTTTCTATATAAGTTTTTCATGCTAATTTTTTATGACTTAAAATCGTCAACTTTTACATATTTTATTTAAAAGAATTTGAGTGAATTTTAATTTAAAAAACTTCATGTTTTCACGAAAACGTGATTATTCGTCAAAGTTTTCTACCATATTGTGTTTATTTATTTGATTTTAATTTATTTTTTGGAAAAATAGCTGGCCTACAGATGTTCCTCATATGGTTGGCAGTTGAAAAATTAAAATGGTTACCTGTCAATCAGTTAAAGGTGTCTGAATTTCACCATTACTGACCATGTTCATTTTTGTTGAACTCCTTGACATTATTGTGTAACTCTATGGAACTGTTATCACATCACCAATCATACCATCTGGCCTTGCTTCGTGTACTATTGTTCCTCTGCCTGCTCTTGTAATGTTTTGCCTTACTTAAAAACAAAAATAAGTTGTTCAACTGATGTTGACAAGACCAGCATAAGTGTACCATGGTGAAATTTAGGCTCACACTCCGGTTGTAATAAAAAAAACTGTTTTTTTTTTTAAATATTTATTTATTGTTTTAATAAATTACATATATATTTAATATTAAAATATAAATGAAAATATGACAAAAGTATTATTATTCACTGTTATATAATTAATTGTTCATCAAGCATATATTCAGAATTTCGTTGTTTTTTTCTTTACACGTATTCAAAACAAAATTTGATCCACACATATTACACTTTAAACTGACTTTAGAAATAAAACTTTATGTTCTTTCAATATTCGTTCATGTGCACCCAAACATCGATTTGTGGGAATAAATTTGATTAATTTGAGAAAAGATTTGGTGTATGTCGACCACTCTTTTGCTATCCGATTTAGGATGTTCACACGAGTCCACACATTGAATGCTCAGTTTGGGAACATCCTGAAAATAATTTATAATATTATTATTATAGTTATTTAGTTATCAGTATTTTTATGTTTAAAATATTAAAATACGTGTTTATTCATTTATATGACTATAACAAATACATTTGTATCAATCAGACAGGTCTGTCATGTATAATTCTTTTGATAAAATTATTTATCTTTAAGGATATGTATTTCCAATAAAAAATAATTTATCTGCACTACATAATATATGTATATTGAACTATATAATTTATATTGTTAAATCAAATAGATAATTGTTATAGAAATGGTAAAAGTTATCAACTTACATTGCGATTTTTTTCAAGAAGTTTATAACCATTTAAAATTTTGTTGGAACATTTCCTAGTGTGTCAATGGATACTTTTTGACCTTAGGCATCTTGAGTCACAGGAGGCAGTAATTTCAGAACAATAATGTATATCATAATATATTATTGACTTTTAATGAGAACCAAATCCAACAAAAAAATCACGGGTTCGCAAATTTCACATTGAACCTTGTAAATGAATGGATGCCATGCGCCAGCCGCCATGCGTTAGCCGTGCATGTGCTGTCAGATTCTAAAACGAACCGATCGGTTGACGCATGTTGTATATTGAAAAGTCAAAATTATAATCTGTTTTCGTATAAAAACAGCCCAAAACCATACAATTTACAAAAATAAGCAATCGGTATCAAGAATAAGTATAATATTCATTCATATTGTAGTCAAAATTTGTATTAAAATGTGTTTTATAGGCAAATTTAATTAAAATCTAACGGAGCATAGATCCCATGACCGTCGTGGCCAGATCTAATGGCGTATTGAAACATCGATAGACAATTAAAATTATCGTATTTCGTAGGACTGGAAATATATTATTTAAGAAATTATTATTGTGTTTCTGATATTAAACTTAGTTTTAAATAGTAGTTGAAGCCTCAAAGCATGTGAGTAAATATAGTATATTATTTAAAAACATGTTTTTACTAAAACAAAGTATTTTAAAAACGTCAAAAATTCATCAAATGTACTGCAAATTGAATGATTTATAACTATTCATTTTTAACATTTTGCTAATTTGGTTTCCTACAGATTTGTCTCCGTAATCTTGGCTTCAAGATTATAAGAAAATATATTTTGTTTATGCATTAATTTACCGTATTGACTCAATTTCGTACTATGCCTAAAATGCATCTAATGGTCGCGGTCTTTCTTATAATATTTGTATTGTCTTAATTATGACAAATAACATTCAGTTTATTAGTTTTATATTAATGTAAAGGTCCAATCTAAGTAATAGTTGAAAAAAAAGTCAAATCTATTGAATAACTTCTGATATAAATGAATAATAAAAACCTGCATTTTCGTAAAAAAACACGAAAATACCCGCATTTTCGTAAAAAACACGAAAATACCCGCATTTTCGTAAAAAACATGAAAATACCCGCATTTTCATAAAAAAACACGAAAATATGAATTATTATTGAAAGTCGCGCCCTAAGCATCAATCTAAATATATATATATATAGGTACTTTGACTGATCTCAAAATATATTTATAGATATGAACTAGGTAATTATAACCCAATTAATTCAAATGACAATAAACATTCCATAATATTAATATGAAAAATTAAACGCCTTAACCACTTTTCTAATCTCATAAGGTTTTTACACGAACTTCAGTGCCTTGTTGCTATGGAATATTTATTGTATATTTTATAATTTAATTTGTATAATTTGACCCGAGTGAACGTAGATGTGATTTGGCCTCCATTCCAATGTAACTACCTTAGGTGAGTCTGTCTCCGGCTCAAATGATTGAATGGTCATCACGCCCACGCCGGTCAATTGGACAATTGATTATTAGATTGGCGATGTCAATGACACCAATCTTCACTTTTTTATGAAAATGAATTATGACTAACTTATTCATTCATCATCGTCATCATCCTGTGTCTCTTCACTTGCTTAAA
The DNA here is from genome assembly GCA_031772225.1 of Eubasilissa splendida. NCBI lineage: Eukaryota > Metazoa > Arthropoda > Insecta > Trichoptera > Phryganeidae > Eubasilissa > Eubasilissa splendida. The sequence continues at coordinate 22,658,740 of CM062845.1, read as the reverse complement.
ATAAAATCAAAAATTCGACAGTGGCTCTTTCTGTGGATAGCTCCTTACTCGAGATGTAGGAATAATTCATTTTCTTTTTTTACTAAATCATTATGTTACATATTTTTGGATCTGATAAGATCTATCTAGTCTTATATGTTCTATATATGAATGGTTGAAGTAAAATTGGCACGAAGTACCAATATTTCATTTTTCAAATTAAGTAAGCAGCTTGATTCTATGTCATCGCTAATAACTCTAATAATGCATTAAGTCCTTGCAACGCTGCCTTTATGCTTGTTTGAATATCACGTCTTCGCTAAGTGCCACGATGTGGTAATTTAAAAATGGCACTAAATACCATTGCCTGCTAACATCAGTCTGTATGAAAATGGCTGAGCAAGTGGCACATGCGCCAGGTGAGCTCCCCATACAAACGGCAAGAAAAAGGTGTTTAAAAGAATATAGTGCAAATTAAAGAAGAAAAATACAAGGCCTGGAATATATATCAACAGCTTAGAAGATCATTCTAGCAAAAAATCCACCAGTAAATGAGCTATGATTTATTTTGTGTTTTTGTATTAAGGTTCATCCCAGTGTCATGTCACAGGCTAGTGATGTGCAATACGGTGCAAGTTTAACAATATTATTAATTAATATCTACATTTTCGCTTGGGTTAAGTTTAATTAGTTACATTTGTAATGGATGAATCAGTAATGTAGGTATCAATAAATAAATTCATATTTTAATGGGTTTTTTTTTGCTATTAGATATTTTTTATTTATTTTGCTACATTCTAAGGATACAGTAGGAAAATTAGTAAGATAATATTAGTTACAAGGATGAATGTATTTTATGGTTGACCAGGATTTTAATTTGTTCAAATGCTATATAAAGTGCAAAGAAATAGAGGAAGACTAAAAACAGGCATTATTTCATGAATTCTGCAAGCTTAAGAATAATGAAAAACAAGCTTCATATCTGAAGAGCTTAATAAATATAGTACGGATTAAACAAAGGTGAAATGGTACATACAGTGACCTTAAAGTAAGCAAACAACAGTGTACGGTAAATTACTATTTGCCAAACGGTTCAGGAAATATACTCCCAGTCTGCAAAAAAATGTTTATAGAGTTTTTGCTCTTATAGAAAAAAGAAAACGGGTGTGCAGTCCTGTGGTGCCTGAAGATTTGATAAAAATGATTGAAGAAGCTAGGCAAACGCCTTTTCATGTTATTGACATGAAACATACCGATTTCTTGGACTTTTAAGAAGCAGCAGATAGTATAATCAATATACTGACAAGACCGAGAGCCCGGTGAATAAAAATACGCAGTGACGACATCAATCAAGTTCTCGTCAGAACTACTCTCCACAACGTGGAGCCATGGAGAGTAATGAAACAAAATAAAACTACAACAGATTTAAGAAGGCTTGTAGTATCTCAACTTCACTGCTCTTCCAAGATCTCAAGCGCAAAGAAAAAGGACTTACTCTAAATGGTGCCTTACCTAAAACAAATGTAATACCAAGAGTTCTACAGGCAACTCTGCCAATAAAGCTTAGATTTAGGTGGATGTTACTTAACTCTCGTCATCTTCATACGAAGTGTAAATCTGAATGCACGGCATTTTTATGCGTGTTTTAATAAAAACTTTAAACTTTATTAACGCCAATAACTATTACTTTTCTTACTATTTTTTAATACAGATTATACTTTGTATGTAGATGACGTCAGTAGCATTTACCTTATGTTATAAAATAAACAAAATTTATCAAAAATTTAATTAAAAAAATATGCCTGAAAAACTAAACACAATGACATACGTTTTACAACATTTTAATTTTATTTAACTAGTTATTTTTATGTCTCAGTAAAACAAAATTTAATAGTAAACGATAAAAATAATGAACCTAGAAAGGAACTCATCAATCACATCAGTGATTCAATCACTGGCATCAGTGGCACATCACTAAGCCAGTTTGCCGTTTGAAGATGTTTGGGGTACTTAGCTAATGTTAAACTACAGAGACGATGGACTTAGTGCCTTTCATAAGAAAGAGTGCTTGGTACTTAGGAGTTGTTTAAAAATTATCTTTCGCAATTTAATTACAGAAAGCACCATTTTTATGTAGAAAGCAGAGGTAGGTAGTTTTTCAAGAAATATCTGATAAAAACTTAAATATGATGTTATTATTCACCTTTTCTTGTTTTCCTCAGATAATCCGTCATGGTACATAGTGCGTTATTTGATTCTACCATTCATATGTTAAGGGGGCTTTCAATACTAATTAATTTTTTCTCGTTTTTACAAACATTTTGTTTTTTATTATTCATATATATTCAAAGTTATACACTAGATTAGATTTTTTTAAAATCATAACTTAGATAGGACCTTTGCACTAATGTAAAACTAATAAATTTGATATTATTTGCAATAATTAAGACAATACAATCATTATTAAAAGACCACAACCATTAAATTTATATTCAGTGTCATAAAAATGTCTTATTATGAAAAATTCTTGCATATCGTCGCTTAAGGAATATCACCGCATAAGTCATTTTATTCAACTTTACAAGAGAGACAAAAAACTATTTTAAATATGAATGCTTTTTTGCTCTTTTCTTTTATATTTAGTTTTAAAAAAGTAATCCTTTAATCAATCACATTTTTTCACTTCTTCAATATCAGTATACATTGTTTCCTGAAGAAGATACCATAGGTATCGAAACATATTGAATAATCAATAAATAGAGGTTTAAACAAAGTATTATTTATACATTTTTTCAATTTCAAAATATTTCTACTCAGGATTTCAAATTTTTTGTGACATATGTTCCCTCTTACAAAAATAATAGTCACTGCAATTATTAATATTATTAAAAATTCCGCTGGTGAGAAGATAATAATTAATTAGATGAAAACAGGATTTTTTTATACTTATATATATTTTTTAATTAATTGATATGGGAAAATAATGTAAATACCCAGTATCATATTTAAAGGTGTTCATATAGAGTATAATCAATATTCATTATTCAATGATTTTTTATCATGTATAAAAGTTGTTATTAAAAAAATATTTTTAATACTAGCAAAATCATATTTGTGGTTAAAATTAAATTCTTTAACTTTGTTTTTAAATATAATTTAGTAATTAAGGAAAAACATAAAAATTATCATAAAAATAAAATTAAAACAACATTCAATAGATGAACATTACAATATAATTCACTCTTGAGGTAATTAGTAAAAAAAACTATGGCAATCAGAAGGCATTATATTTATTAATTTCTGAAAATGTTTCCATTTGGATTGTTTTATTAGTAGGAGCTGTGAATATAGTTTAAACAGTTACCCCTGGATGGTAGTCCTGGTAGTGATTTTGATATATGTTATATAAAGCCATCATTTCATCTTGGAAACTCAGTTTTTACAAGAATATCTCAGATGACTTATATATACATGAGTCGCAGTGTTTCGCCCGCCACTAGTGCGTACATACGCACTGAGGAGCGGTGAAAAACGTACCAAAATTACTTGGAATCTTTATCCTACAATATCCTATCTGTCAATATTTGTCAAGAATTATTAGCCATCTTATAAACAAACACAAAATAATAAAAGTCCTCGTATCATCCGGTATCACTCAGTTATTCAAATTCTCCCGCCTCTGTCCGCGCGCTCGCGCTCAAGGTTCCACCAACTTGCAGAGTCCTGCACGGATGTAATATTTAGATGCGAATGAAATACTATCATAAATTCACCGAAATCAATTCATAACTCGGTATTTAAAACACGTTTCTTTGTAGTTTATACATTTTTCAAGTTTTTGAACTGAATTGAATATGCTTCTTTGTTAATAGCGTGATCCGAGAATGTCATTTAATAAGGTTTTTTTTATCGTAAAAATATTTTGTGTTTGAATATTTAACAATCATGTATGTTAGAACGTCATTTTAAACTTTGATATCAATTAAACAAATTACATTTATTTATTTATTTATCCTGTGAAAACATCACCGATTCTTCATAAAAATATTTGTTTCCTATGATGTCGAGACACATTTTATTTTATAATTTATATCATCAAAGAAATTGAAATAAATAATGATAGTCGAGGCCTAGGTATCTCAGGTAACTGTTGCTACAACTTATTGGCTAGACTCAAATCTATAGCCAGTTATCATTACTCCGCGTTGTGTATGCGCACTTCAAAAATTATAGGAAAAATTAGAAAACAAATTCAGTTTATGCGTGTAGTATGTAATGTGTTTCAAAAATTGTTTCAAATTATAGACTTAAATTTAATGTCACTATTTAAAAACTTGTAAATAGTGTGAATTAGGCTCAGAAATCAGCGCCCGCTAGATCACTACTTCACTCTAGTACGTATGAATATCACTACAAATGGTGCTAGTGTAGCGATGTTGTAGGGCACTGTTGTGTTCTTTCATGGATAATGTTGTTTACGTTATTTTGGTTCTGATTTCTGTATTTGTTTATGTTCGTGAAGATACTTGAGAACCTTTAATTAACCTTAAATAGTGCCGCTTATGAAAAATGTCATGCGTATTTATGAACGCGATCAATGAGTTTCTTTTCTTGCTTCCTTGGAAATGGTCGCATACTGGTTATCTATCATATAAGTAACAAATACTGATGCGATTGTTGGTTTCGTCCAACCCATAACAGTTTGCTTCATAGTTTTCCAAATTAAACATAACCAAGTTATGCACACATAATTTAGTTTTAAAATAAAAGGAATTGGCTTCATGGCTTGGAGATGTTGGGTGAAAACTTAACATTGGCCCAAGATCACAAAAGTTTGTCAGCATTTCTCTCAGACCTTGCAGTCTTTTCTATTCACATGTTTATTTCATACCATGTCCCCATGGTGTTACCATTTTTTATGAGAACAACATACATCACACTCATCTTTTTTCGGTCGAAACAAACTTAATTTTTTATTTGTAAAAATTATCTGCAGTGATGCAGTCATTTGGCTATTTATTGTATTCCTTTTTGTACTAATCACACAGCTGTGACATATTTGTTATACTAGTTTCCAAATGTAACCTTGAAGTAGATTGTTTGCAATAATGGGATGGCAATTTCAAAAGTTTGTTAAAAAAGTGAAGAAGAAATATAATTTCTACTTTCTTCTTTTGAGACATTAGGGCACTTTTCATATGGAAACATATCATTCATCATCGATATATATTCATTTCATCGATAATCTGCATTTCTAAATATGCTAATTACATCCAATTAAAGAGGTCATTGTTGAAATCCTACATATCAAATAAATCCGTATAATTCATAATTTTTAGTACTTTTTCAATTCTCTTAAAATGTTGAAATCTTTGTGAAAACTGTTTAATACAACCAAGAATATTTGAAAATTCATATGTGAAATTCCAATTACTTTTTTCAAAAATTTGCACTTCACCCAAAAATAGTTGTGAAATATTCAAATTTGCCAGATTTAATATCTAACTAAAACATCTAACTTCATTTCAAACCCCTTTTTAAGCCCAAACATGACTTCAATCATCTTCCACATTCATGCAATTTTTTATACACAATAACTTCAAAGCACAAACCACCACAACTTTTATCTCTATGTATAGTATAACCATAATCAGCAATTTTTAACCCTCACTACGCGTCATCTTTCAACAGCAACATTTTCAGTACGCGGCACTGTTTCAAGAATATTTATACTTTTATTTTTCGATAATATTGATTTTGTATGTATATCTTTATAATTAATACATTTAATTCATATTTAAAATATCACAGAACTATGTTCTGAATAATTACAACTTCACAATAAGAATGTGTTCTCCTAAAAAATAATAAAGTTGTATCAATGTGTCCAAAATTTAATAAAAATGAATTAATAACTCTAGCGTCTGCTATATAGATTCACTCAAAGGTATTTGAGATTCTGTAAAAATAAGGTAGATGGCTCTGTCAAATGATGGAACGATTAAATGTATTGATATCAAAAAGGTAACATATAAGGTCGAAAAATTGTCGATAAAAATAGTGCCGCTGTAGCATAGTTGGATAATGCACCTCCCCCGGTTAGGGAAGAGATCCAGGTTCGAATCCCGGTAGCCGCAACAACAATGTTTTTATTTTTCGATAATATTGATTTTGTATGTATATCTTTATAATTAATACATTTAATTCATATTTATTTATACTTTGATTTAAATCATAAATACGAGAGTAAAAAATAATTGGTATCACTTGAGAAGATCAATAATAGATAAAGATATTTTCTGTTTACTAAAAGAAAGAGAAACATGCTTTGAATTAACAGAATATATAAACAAAAATATCTCATATTGATGCCTCACCACTCGAGCGACGTCGCCATGTTGGTCCGTTGTACAAGGTCGGAACACTGCGCCGCGCGCCTTATATTACAGACTCCTTTTCAAGTGGAACACCAATAAATCACACGCAAATGTTTATCTCTAAAATAATTTTATCTTGAAGAACAGTTTAGGGGCAGAGACACTTCATTATTATTAATAATCCGAACTCTGTCTGTAAAGTTTTAAAAATGTTTTGAGGTGTGATATATTTTAAAACAAGGATATACACATAAGGACACTTTACAAGCACCACACATAAATTTTGTAAGTGACATTTTTTTTTCCTGAATTTTCGTATTGCCGCAAACATGACATCGCCTTCGGGGTTTGTTATTTTTAAGTGTTGGTGGAATGGGTTCTGGCATATGGTCGGCTAGTGTTTTGGGTAAAATTCTGTGTGGAGTATGGCTTGTTGAAGGTGTTGGATGTGGTGTATTGATAATTGGTACAGAGTATTTTTCTAAGAGCTGCCTAATTACGCTCAGCTGAAATTCAGCTAATGTTTTTTTGTTACCGGTGACAAATTTATACATATTATAGCCATTCAATAAATATAAATCAATCATGTGAAATGCTACTTTTTTGTACCATTTTACAGATTTCCTCATACATGATAAGCTACTAAGCATCATATCAGTTTTGTCCACCGCACCCATACATTTATTGTACTCGATTATGCACTTTGGCTTCAATATAGGCTCACCCGTTTGATAATGGTTTTTCCCACTGCATTCAAAAGATTCGTCATGTAAGGTGGTAAGGATATGCACATCTCTTCTGTCACACCATTTGAGGGCCAATAATGGACTATTCTTCTTAGCCTCTATTTCTCCCTTTTTTAGTTTTTTAAAATCTGGCATGCCTTTCCGATTTTTTCTCACCGTCCCACACGCATTCGTTCGGTTAGTATGAAGGTATTTAAATAACGTTGGACTTGTGTACCAATTATCACACCACAAATTATGGCCTTTACCGATATAATCATTTAAGAGAGTAGTGACAACAGCTCCAGAAACTCCAATATTTTGATCATCCACTATTTCCGTCCCTTGTCCACAGTAAATTATGAAATCGACGATGTAGCCTGTCATCACGTCACATAAAACAAACATTTTGATGCCAAAACGATGTCGTTTTTTTGGAAGATATTGTTTGAATTTAAGCCGGCCTTTAAAAACAATAATACTTTCATCGATACATAAATTTTCATGTGGGACCATTGTTTCTTTAAATATTTTACGGGTATGTTCTAATAATAATCGAAGTTTAACGAGTTTATCTTGCGAAGCTAGTTCATATGGGTCAGAGAAATGTAGCATCTGTAGTAATAATTGGTACTGATCTCTCGGCATTGTTTTACCGAAAATTGGACTCACGAGTAAGGGATCAGTACTCCAGTGTTCTTCAATAGACAAATGCTTATTTCTTGTCATAAGCATTGCTGTTGCAAAAAATACATACATTTCTTGTACGGTGGTATCTTTCCATTTATGCGAACGTGATTTTGGCCCGTGTTCCTTCTTATTATAATTAAAATAATAAAATTTATTAGTTTCCTCCACAATTTTAGACATGATCGAAAAGTTGAGGAAATGTTCGAAAAAAATTGATTCTGATGAATTTTCAGAAAAAATGTTGGTTGTTATGCCAGATTGGAAGTCATCAAATTCATAAATGACGGGAATGTGAGGTCCAGAAGTCCAAGATTGCAAATATTCTCCAACGTCTTCCTCGACAGGTTGTGCTTCGGTATATAAATCGTCACTAACTATGTCACATGGCTCTAATTCTTCTTCACTAATTTCATAATCAGAGTCTAATTCTTGAATAAGGTCACCAATTTGTTCTTCATGCAAATTTTGCCGCGCCATTTTAAAAGTTATTTTTTTTACAATGGAAAACAATATAAAATAAAATTAAAATTTGACAAAAATGACCACACAAAATGTAAACTCACATAAAAGTATTGGTTCCGAATTATAATTCAACTCACTATAACAACTCAGAAACACGACACAAATAAAAAAAAGAGCACACCTAACACTTGCAAATTTTTTTAAAAATAGTTTGTGATAAATTAATGTTCCGTTAAACCAATGTATACTGAAAATAGTACTTCGGAGCAGAGTCCGCTTCCGACGTGTTTGCTTTCGAAACTGCGCATGCGCACTGCTCAATCTTAATATGGCGGCAATTTTTCAAACTGATAAGGACTTGAGATCGATGGACGAGGTCCCGAAAAATGTCATTTTTGGTAACCTAACAAAATAATCTCGAGTGTATCTTGGAGATGTCGCTAAGGTGACGAAATAAGGAATTTTACTGTAAAAATTTGACAGTTCTATAACGAATACTCCCGATTTTACCGACATCCAAACGTCATATACCAAATATGATACAACCGCAGTGTGGGCCTATACCATGGCGCGACAAATGTGATACAACCGCGCCGGGCGGGTTAAATATGTACAAGAACACACAATTACTGAATTTTCACCTAGAAAGGCACTGTCATTAAACAAATAATAGAAATCTCATAGAAATGAAGCTATTTTTTATTAATGAAAAAATATGGAAGTATGTTAAACCAGCCGAAGACAGGCCGTAAGCTCTGTAATTACCCATACTTCCATATTTTTCCATTAATAAGATATAGCTTCGTCTCTATAGTTTTTGTTTTTTATTGGTAACATTTCTACGTGACAAAAAAATATATAAAAAGCACGATAAACAATTATTATTTACACATTGCAGCACTGGTTTACACCTGCGTGAAAATGACAGTCAATGTGACAGATGGGGATTAGATATCGTCAGAAATAGACGGAGAACTCGATTAAAGTGTTTACAGGTACTTTTAAGTTTTAAGTTTTTTTTGTGGAAAAAAACTAAAAAAATATGGTTATTAGAAATCTTTAGGGTGCTGTCAAAAATCTCCTGCATGCCATGCGTGCCACATCTTTGCCACCCCTGATCTAGATGATAAAATTCCAGAAATTAGTTTTTTCCCAATAAATTTATCTCAAATATAAGAAAATCAACCATTTTATTGTTTTCTTTCTATCAAAACTTTTCTTTAGATTTACATAACAAATAACATTGTTCAGTATTTAGTGAAGTATTTTAACTATTTGTGTAATAAACATAGATTTTCGAGAAATTCTAACTGGAGAAATAAAAGGACCCCTTAACTAGAAAAAATATGTGTTAACATCATCTCATCAAACTCACAAAATCTGCATAAATTAATTGCAGCGACTTTCAACTGTTATAGAACCATTGGTAATAAATTTATCTAAATTTATGCCTAGTAACACAGAGTTTTATAGGTAGAATAGTCAGTAATCATAATCCTCGTTTAAACAAAAAAAAAAAATTCATTGTCATGATAGTAATTTGAAATATTTTTTGATAAATTTATACAATGGGATCACTTACATGACCCTAATTTACTTAATATTGGCATTACAACTATGTTTCAATCATAAATACATCATCATTATATATCTCATAATATTCAAAATAATATTATTAACCTGCATCAAAAACAAATATGTAGTTGATTATGAGGCCAATGCTGATTTAAACATTTATTTTCCATTTTTCATATATGTGAACTTCTCCAAAATTATAATCCACATGCTGTTTGTTGTGTTTTGCTTGTAAAAGGAAAAATGCATAATATCAGAATACATCACAAATAATCACAAAAATCAGAAATGTCGGAAATTTTTCCAAAAAACTTGTTATTCTTTTTTTCTTCAAGCTTTTTATCAAATTAACTAGCAGATAAGCAATCGGCGATTTCTTACTGCTAGGCACTGCGGGCAGCTATTGTGGCCGCTATGTAGCCATTAGTGACCGCTGCATGATCAGGGTCTTAATATAATCTATATTTCATTGATAGAGCTTTACCCAAAATAATCCACACATAAATAAAATGTTGATGTAATTAAAATTATTCCACCTTTGTAAGTTAGCTGTCAAAATGAACAAAAATAACATCTAGATGACATAAGAGAATCATAAACAGAAAGATACTATTTTATCAGTATTATGTGCATTTAAATAAAGATGGAATCGGATGAATGATTTTCTCAGCAGATTTTAACAAATTGTATTGACAAAACATAATTAAAAAAAAAAAAATTTTGACAAGCGACTAAGTACTTCATTCTATGGTAATTAAGATTTCTCCCTTACCATAGATAGCATAGATAAGAAAAGATAACGGATGTCAATATACTTGCCAGTCGTATCGTACGATTTCGCTAAAATATTTTTTTTTTCTTACTCATAATAAAGACGATGTACACTTCATTTCAAATTGAATATATATTTACGTACTGTTATTGAGTATATAAAAGTGAAAACATTTAAGTAATCTTAACCTAGAGATATTAAAAACACGTTCGACATTTTCGCTACTTTGGTGAATATTTTTTTTTGCACTGCATCCAAGATGTCCAATAAGTCATAGATAATAGATGGGGAAACTCAATATATAATAAGGATATTATAATTGTAGATTGATAATAAGTTATTAAAAATAGAATTAAATAGTACATACAAAATACATTTAATGTATTTTTAAAAAATATATTGCATCTGTTACCTATGGACCTGTAAATGTACTGTATGTTTTAAAGAATTTTGTTTTTAATATTTAATAGTACTTTTCGCGCAAACTGGTGATGTAATGCGTGTAAACAATTATTGCTCTAATATATTAATTTGATATCTTATCTACACGATGCAATATGATCTCGCTGTTTAATTTGTATAACCAAAAATTTTTCACCACCAAAATTATGGATTTCGAACGCAGGGGTGAATAAAGAAAGCCATAGGATAAAGCGTAAAATTGTGTGTATTTGATGATTAAACGCATTGCAACACTATTTGGCGGGATTGACTTTGACAGTAATAAAATTGATCATCGGATGAACTCTCATCACTCAAATAGTATTGAATAATTAATTGTCGTATATTGCAACATTCAAAAGTATGAATGTGACAAATGACTTTGGAAACAACTGTAAAGAGTCCGCCATTTATCGGATATCAGATAGTAAAATTAGTTTACTTACCGATATCCTGTATTGTACCATTGAATATACTTTCGAGAAGTAAATATTTTTTACCAACGATTGAACAACCCGTTTTTGAAAAAAAATGACTAGCATAATAAAAAATTACCACTGATCACACAACCGGCCCTAAGTCTATTACTCTTGTATGTATTTAGTCCATGCTTTCTTAATCTTTATGCTTCAAAATTCTGTCGTTAATTATCACTAGAAATATATAGGTAACTAGTCCCTTGAACAAATAAATTTTAACTACCAATAAAATAGTAAAAATAATACGTATCATTTAGAAGCAATGAACCTTTATAGAGATAGTTTTCGCCATACATGTGCTAACATATTTGTAGATGTGAAAATAAATACATTGAGCTACAAAAATCGAAATTTTGCATGCAGAATCTCGAGTTGCTGCGTTACGGGAGACAGTTCATTAATGTTCTTGTTCTAATTCATCTTGTATATTATTAATTATCTATACTGCCAAAACTGAATGATAAATTATACAGGGGGGTGATCAAAGATTTTGCTGTTCTTTAAACGTCTTCTTTGGAATTATTAAAAATATTATAAAAGCTGTTCTCGATTTACAAACGAGTTCCGTTACTTGAGGTCATTCGTTATATGTTTTTGTTTGTTATGCATCAAAATACCTAAACATGCATTTTTTGTGTATACGATGCAATCATATAAGTTGGCAATCATTTTTTACTTATGAAATGCATTGTATTAAACATCGAATGTCTATGTTTTATTATAATGATATTAAATAAAAATACTAATAGAACAAGAGATATGTATAGTAATAGTTTATTTTTAATTAAAAACATAAGCAAAATGATATATTGTTAGTGTTCATTATTTTCTCATACGTTCCTCTTTTCGCACTCGAGGTAAAAGGTTACGCTTTCGATGAAAAGGCTGTGGCTGTTTCGTCCACTCTTTTAAAATATGTCTTCATAAAAAACTTTTTTCAATAAAATCTCTTTATAACATGTCAGTAAATCATAAATGCCTTTTTTCACTTTCACAATTCTCCATATTCGAGTCTTGTTCTTCAAATATTGCCAATCCCTCAGAAATCAAATCATCTGCATCATAAATATAAAATTTCTGCATTGTAAATGTTTTGAAATTTTAAATTTTCTTGTACTTCTGTGTTTAAATTTGCTTCTATGTGTATTAACTCATCAGTTGTCAATTCTTCAGAATATGAGTCCAACAACTCTTGCATCAACCGAGTCAACAGCTTCGTTTGTTATGTAAATAAAAAAAAATCATAAAATTGTGATTGTAGGCGAATATTTGTAAATTGAGAACTGCCTAGCAAAATAACTGTATCTAGCAAAAATGTTGAATATTTTATCAAATTGATCATATTTGTTATAATAAAAACCCTTTTGATCTAGTCAAGATCTAGTGGTCGGAGGTTCAAGCCTCTTTCCAAGAGGCCATCAAGTTAGTCCTATTTTCATAGCACAAGTGTTTATATATTATAATAGGAGTACCAAAAAGGAATGTTGTTTTTAAATAAAAGATTTGAATGCTTATAAAAATGTTATTTTTCAACCATTATTCTAAAATATAATTTCCATCTTGCGAAATAACCCTTCTTCATCTTTCTGGCAACATTTTAATGCCTCTTTCATAAGTCTTTCGGTTTTAAGTCAAAATAGTCGCATATTTTTTAAATTGTCATAACTTTTATAATTTTTGTCATCCAAAATGTGTTGCATCAATCTAAACAGGTAATAATCAAACGGAGCTATGTCTGGAGAATACGGGGGGGGGGGTGGCGAATCGTTTTCCATCAAAGTTCATTTTTCTTCTAGTGATTTTTGCATTATCGGGTGTACGTTATCATGCTGCAAAAAAATTTATCTTCGATGCACCAATGATTTTTTTTTAAATTTCCGCCGTTAAATGGTTCAGTTGTTCACAATACAATTGTGCATTTATCGTTTGTCAAGGTTTGCGAGCTTCAAAGTGAATAATGCCCTTGCAGTCCCGCCAAACAGACAAAAGGATTTTTTTTGTTGTGAGGTCTGGCTTAGCGGTGGGTTTTGCTACCCAACCTTTCGAAAGCCATCGCTTTTTGCGTTGGTTTGAGTATAGCACCCATTTCTCGTCTCCAGTTATCAGATGTTGTAAAAATAGTGTTTCTAATTCCATTTCCAAAAGTTATTCACATGCGTCTATTCGATCACCTAGGTGTTCGTGCGGTATCCATTTCCCTTGTCTCCATAGTTTGCCAATTTTTTGTAAAATGCAGTTGAACGCTTGACGATGAGTATCCGGAACCATCTTTGACACAACATCTCCCAGGACATCACAAATATTTTTAGTGACTCTTGTTGCTGTCTATTTCTTCAAGAAATGAGATAACATCAAATTTCAAATAAATTTTTTGTTTGATACAAATTGGTCCATTGTAAATTTCAGTTGTATAAATTACAATTCACTCTTGGTATGTATAGAATAAAAGACTAGAACACCAGAATAACACAAAACACGTCATTTTAAGGGCGGCAGTCAAATCTCAACTAACCGTTGAAAACAGTAAGTGAAAAAAATGATATTTTTTTAGTACCCCAATTATATATATTTTAAAATAAAATAGAGATGCATACACGGAATACGTGTCACATCAATATTCTTACTCTTTTTAAACTAAGCTAAACACTTATTACGTAATACTACGCTTCCCAGTCTACATTAGTCAAAATCTATGACTAGTTGGATGCCGGCTTCGGTATCATCAGTGTCATTATGGCTGTTTCGTGCTTGCTTAAACGGCCAGGTCTGTAAGACTCCTGTCATCTTATCTATGTCTCATGGTCATATCGCGTCGCATTCAATTTTTTTTTTTTACCGTATTTATGTCGCTGTCAAATGTGACATTTCGCCGTTAAGCAGCATAAAGTCTATTGCTTTTTGCTGCTAGGACCTGCGGGTGCGATATTGGCCACTATGCGGCCCATAGTAACCGCTGCGTGGCCAGGGCTTCCGTAGGATCTATATTTCATCTAAAGTAATATAATAAGAATGTACAATGCACTATTGTTAAAGAAATATAATAAGGGATTTCTGCATTGAAATATAGATTTTACTAAGACCCTGACTTTGCAGTGGTGATCGATGGCCACTATTAGCTGCGAAGCGGCCTTAATAGCCACCTGCAGGGCCTAGCAGTAAGCAAATTGTAGGTGTATATGTACATATATATAGGTGTAATATACCTAGTCAACAACATTTTATGGGTGGGTACCCGACTAAATTACGAGTTGAAAATTTTGAAAAAAGAATATGTGCAAATTCTGCATTGTTAATATTATTGTTTGATTTTTTTACAAAATTATGTTAAACTTTAAGTCTGTGTACTTCAAAATAAATATTTGCGATATTAATCTATACTTTTGCTTCGAGCCTCAATTCATTTAACAAAAAATAGTTTAACCTCTCGAAATACGACGACCTTTAATTTTTTGTAAATTTAATAAAATATTTTAATGAATCAAAATAATCTCATAATTACATTTTTTTTTAAATGCTTGTATATCTGACATGGTTGAGATTAGGCTCATATCCATTGAACATTTTCATCTCGTAATTTAGTCATGTATCCATCCATAAAATATTGTGTACTAGGTCTGTTACACCCATATATATACATATATATTGTTACGTTGCGTTATGGCTCCGATGGATCGAATGCTAGGGCATACGCCACCGGCTAGGCTCAGTCTGTGGGTGTATGTGTGTATGGTGTCAGAATGGCTGGCTCGGATGGATGGAAATGGTCTCACATAATAATAACACTAGATTCAACACATTATTTACACTTTAATTACACGAAACATAACTATTCCGACATTGTAAGCACGATCGTAGTCTTTGAAATCTTCTTTTTTCTAGTTAAACTTTTCTCTTTGTGATGACACACAATGTTACCGATTTAGCACACATTGATTTATACCCAGTTTGCCAAGAGGTGAAGTTGTAACAAATGCCAGGCTGCCATGGGATGTTGTCGCAGCCTTGGTCCAGGCCGCCACACTCCCGTACCAGAAGTGATCTCTTCCAGGTTACCCTAATGCCATCTCGTCACTGTGGAGTCCGTCGAGCCCATTCGTCTGCCATCACTCGCATGCGGCCTCTCCGCTGATTGCAGCGGAGTCTTCTCTAATCCCGCAGATGGATCAGGTCCGTTTTCAACCTCTGAATCCACTGCGGGAGAAAACCCTCGTTTGCGATATTGGCCGTCGCCATTTACCCCGCGAAGCGCGCTTCGTGCTACCCGGCCGTTCGTTCGTAAGTCCTCTCTTGTCAATAATCCCCACTCGCCATCTCATTCGTCTAGTCTTCTCGCCAATCCGCCATCGTGTCCGCTCGGGGTCGGTATGAAAGGACGCTGTCGGCGCTGCCTCTCAAATTCAAATGTATGTACAAAAGACTTTAGTCAGCTGATATCAGTTAGTCACTTTTCGCAGACACAAGTTTTATGAATTTTTACAATAATTATTAAATTTTTGTTGTATGGCGATGATATGTACATTGGATTACTTCTAAAAACAGCCCTTATAAAAAATGCATTTGGAATTAATAAATCATGGCTTTTGTCTACAGGTAATCCTGAAGGAATGGTGTCCGGAGCTAGTGGTAGACCATGGTGAAGGTGTGCGCACGTGTTGCAGCCCTAAGCAGCTCAAGGCTTTTGATAGCAATGTAAAGATTGCCGCCAGCTTCCTCAAGCGTTGCCCCACTTGTATGGACAACTTTGCTCACCACCTCTGTGCGCTCACATGTTCTCCTGTACAATCAGAATTCATCAATGTTGTGGAAACTTCCAATACTACAGATGGTAAGATTAAGATATACACAGTTTATTTGCTTAATTCTCCCCGAGACAGCTGGCCAAAGGAACATATTTTATTTGGATAAATGTGTTTATATCCTTGGGCAGGCAACTGCTTATGATCCGATAGTGTGTACATGTATTTTAGGTGGAAAATTTATTATTTTTAAATCATTATACATATTGTCAGCGGTGTAACTAAGTCACTGCAGCCAATGAATCGCATTGGTGTCCACAATAAGATAGGGTCCCAAAAATTCTGCACCCTATATTATAATACTTTTAGTAACCATACTTTTGCGAGTATCTATGCTTTTTCCGGTACCATAATTTTGAATAGGTGTATTACAAAAACATGTGAAAACATTATCTCTGTATATAGTAGGTACCATAATATGCTGGGTAAGGGACCAGTCCATCACCACAAAGAAAAATGTTTTTTTTTTTTAGTTGCGAGTGTATTTAAATGCCTAAAACACATTATTTATTTTCATGAAATGTGGGTTTATCTATCCAATTCTGTTCTTACTATTTAATGGATAAAACTGCACAAAATATTTTTGTATCTTATCCATTTTGCCCATTTAACAAGTACATACTCACAAGCATTCCATTTTTTTTATCACTTTTCATCTTTACAGGTGAGGTTATATCATCCGTGGATGTTTACCTATCCCAAAAGTATATGGATGGCACCTTCGACTCGTGTAAACAGGTATGCATTTTTATTTTATTTTCTTACAACTCGTCTATTGGGCTAGTGCAGTTAGCACACAATATCATAAATATGTCTTCTACCTTAATATTATTGTGTATGATAAATTGAAATTGATTAACTACATAGGAATGAGTATCAAAAAAAAGGCAGGTATTAAGAAAAAAAATTAATGGTCAAAGTTTTTATTATTAAAATAAAATTCATGTGAAGATTATTGAACTTTAAAATTATTTATACGCATCGCATATTATAATTCAATGACGCGACTTTGATCTCTCTCCGTGATAAATATGTATTAGTTGGTCATTCTGCTCTACACAAAAAATGCTTTAGACAGCACGCTCCGCTTTATGTGATGTTGTGTTTGTAACACAACAATGCATAACTTGGATCCTTATTAAACATTATTTTTAATTTCTCCGCACTATGTACTATATGAAATTTTAAGACATTAACCTGTGAATTTGTCTGCCTTAATAATTGTCGCGCAAGTTGCTATAGTGAGGGACCTCGCTTTCCATGTGTGCTTTCGAAAATGAAACCAAGAGTAACGGGAAGAGAAAAAAAGGATAGATTTTATAAATAAGATCTTTGAAAGAAACACTGTTTTGGCTCTGAAAATACTGGCCGGTTGTGCTTGGCTGCTGTTGGATATTTATGAATGCTATGATGTTGTTCAGTCGGCTCGGAAGCTCTGAGCTCCAGGTCTGTTATTATTAATGGCTTAACTTGATAATCTATATCTGTGTGATGTTATGTTGTTTTGGAATAAGACATAAGGTCCCTCAAAATGTCCTAACGAGACAGGCCCCTAAATTCGCCTCTGGTCGGAAGTCTTGAAACATTTCAAATATTTGTATTAGTATTCTGATGGAAATGCGTTAAGGATGCTTCTCGGCATTGTTATACATTTTTTATGTACCTATCGGAACATATAGAAACTTGGGCTATCGGGGTTATTTTTGTAGGGCAGGGTATGAAGAAAGCAAAGCACACATACCTCTATATATTATTTAATCTGTATGATTCATAAATAAATAGAATAGTTATTTATTACACAGACATAGCTAAAAATTGTTCATCTGAATAACATCCCATAACCAAGGTTCCCTCTATAAAGTGCATGTGTGGGCGCGCGCTCGCGCACATAATTTAACATCATAACGTACACAAAAAAATATGCGCGCACACAATTTCTAACAAGATTTCTTTTTGTGACCACCTTCTTTCGAAGGTTAGCGACCATATTGCAGTATGTTGATTTATTGTATGAGAACACCAACATTTTGAACTTATAACCTCTTTCTGATGTTACACAGCCAAAACAACCTCTTTCTACCTTATATTTTCCCCTGCATAATGAGTTGTAATAGATCATATTTTGCATTGCGGAGAATGTGCCCTCAGTTATTAGTTCTCTTGACTTATTTATGCATCTTCATTAGTAATGTAGTCAACCATGCCCTACCAGTGGCCTTGTACTGGTATGGTAATGTTTTTTTTTTTCCCCAGTGCACAAATAATAGCATTGGTTCTTAAAATTTCACAAAAAAAGTTTTATGCGCACACCGTGATCCAAAATTAGAGGGAACGTGCCCATAACTGGTTAGAATTCTTTCGCAAATAATCTGACATATCTACCGTATTGCGAATTTTTGGAATTACATTGAATTGACTTTAAACAGTCAATGTGTTATCCACAAAGAGATTGTGTTCAGAGAGTTGAACTATGTTCATGCACGGAGAAAAATTTTGAAGCCATATCTTGTACTATGTGAGAAGGTCATTCGGGTTATTCAGTTCTCGAAAATACCCAAACGTGAAGGGCGTTACTTACAATAACACCATAAGTCAATATTCACAAAATTACTTAAATTAATTTTATTTTCACACTAATTTAGTTTTTTTTTATTAAGATATATATTTATAGCGTGTTTTATTTGTTGAATGTTACGTTGTCATTCTTTGAGATGTTTTTAATCATTTTAAACGATAAAAAACTTTTTATATATTTTTATTTACTGAATTTACGAGTTTAATGAATATCACCAAGTTTGTAGGGATTCGTTAGTAAATTAAACAGGATTAAATTTAGTGGGTAGTGACGGAAACAAAAGTACGCCTAATGTTTCCGTAAAACCAATTTTCAATGTTGATATTATAAGTAGTTTACCACAGAACAACTTAACGCAACACACATGCTTATTACAATTTTTTCGTACAAGCAACTATTCTCACGATATACGTCTTCAAAGTTTCAATTGGATAAATTTGTAAGCACTGATTCACTCATTTCCACACCACCTTCAAGGTAGAGTGGTAGGCGCGTTTTGTTTAAACGGTTTTACGACAATATAGAAGATACAAAAATTATAATTCTTTGTTTTTATTGCCTTAATCGAGGGTTTTACAAACATTAACAGACAAAATGAAAATAAAAATTCTTTACTTTATTTTTCAATTCACTTCTTACCAAAGGTAAAAATTTTGTTGTTTATTATAGAAGAGTTGTTCTTTAAAATGTTTTGAACAAATGCGACTATATGTATTGGCTTTCCAATCAGGTCTATTGATTGCAGCTTCCCATAGCGCAATTTTCTTTGGCTGCTTTGGAAAGCTAGATAACAAGATAATTTTTACTAAATATATTAATTTAAAAAAATGTTTTAGTTAGCTCATAATTTATACGTATAACAATATTTTTAGAAAATAATTAATTTTTTTCATACACATATTCCATTCCATTTGTTGGACTAACTAATGAAGTTCAACTAGAATAAAAGCAGTACAAGTATATTAGTTCTTTTTATCCGAATAATTGCTTTATTTTCATTATATCTAATACACGATGATGTACTCTATATTAATTTCTAGTAATTAATTAATTAAAAACGTGATAGGTACCGATATTAATGTATGGGGAAAATTAAAACTTCAAAAAATACTTTTTACCGGTGAAATCCTATATCATTTAATGCTTTTGATAATTTATTAGAGTTTGATGAACACAGTTTGACAGCACAAGTCACCATTTTGAATAATTAGACCACTTAAAAAGTGCACTTTATTCTAATAATGTCAGCCAAGCGTCACCAGCGAAAGGCAGGAGATGACTAATCAACATGTCCATACGAATTTTGTGAAATCACCGCTGAAGCTTCAAATCACCACATTTGTTTTGACTTTTGTAATATAACCTCTTTTTTGGTTATCCATTTGTTCTTTAATCAATCTATTTTAATTTAAATTAAATGTATCAATTAGAAGAAAAAAAATTATGAAAATTAATATTATCGTATGACCATTCATATTATGAAAGTATTAATTTTCTATGAAACTTTACCATTTAATATACCGATGTATATGTTTTGTTAAATCAGGTCCAAGTTCCAGCGACTGGTCAGCTGGCTTTGGACATGATGTGTGGAGCATGGGGAGCATCTGGCTGCACATCGGAACGTTGGTTCTATTTCATGGGAGATGCCAAAGGAAATCCCTATGTGCCTTTCCAGATCACTTACGTCGGAAGCGACACTCCTGTGAATAACATGACACCGGCCAGTCTGCCCGTGCTACCTTGCAGCGCTGCCATCAATGTAAGACAGTCTTTTATTGGGTGTCTTATAATTGAGACTTATTACCTAATTCATCAGGATTATTCATACTTAGTTTGATTACTGACAAATTCAGATTTTACGATTAGTTTTATTTAATTTAATTTATAAATAAGTTTTATTTAATTTCTTCTTCAATATTTGCAAAATTACTTTGTTGCAACATATTACATAAATAATAGGAAAAACACTTTGTTTAAAACCACTATTTATTGATATATCAACATGTATAAACTATAAAAATAAAAGTGGTGCGTAACTAATTAGAAACTACTGTGAAAACAAATTTAAATGGTGACTATTTGCAAAAAGGATTTGATTATTTATAATATTTAATTTGATACTTTTTCTTATTTCTAAAATTTCAAATTTATCTAACTAGTATTTGTACGTAAAATTTCTAATCTTTTGTTAATGTCAAAAAAATGGTTTGTTGGCGAAAAAGATGATTGGCGAATTCATAATAGTTATTGTTATTTAGATATCTCAAGTGCTACTTAATTCTAATATCAAAATTCCTGCAAGTTTTACCTATATATGATTGCAATCATTGCAAATTAATTTGTAAACCCCTAATTTTTTTTATATATCACCTTGTTATTTAATATTCTTTAATTTGTCATTAGTGTAAAAAGCTGGTTGTATAGAATTTGGGATATTTTTTATTATTGAATTTGAAGTATAATTATTTAAAATCACCTTTTTTTTTTCACTGCTTCCCATTATCTATTTTTTTTAGTATACACTGTTTCATGAAGAAGGGACCATAGTTTTTGAAACATGAATAGTAGATTTAAACAAAGTGTTTTTGTTATTATTTATTTAGTTTGCCTAGGATACTGTTTAAGAATTAGGATGAAACAATTTCATAAACTCACGCAGCTCTAGGTCGCCCGGTGTTATCGATTGTTATAAAATGTATGCTTATGAAGATATCTGTGGCCTGTAGTACCGCATATGCAGTTTTCCTTCATAGTTAACTGATTTTCAGAATGGCACAGCTTGCGCGTGTTTGGACTGTGAATCGTCTTGCCCCGTGGCTCCACCTCAGCCTCCTGCCCCTATTCCTTTCACCATGCTGGGCATGGACGGCTACGCCCTTGTGCTACTTCTTCTGTTCTTCTTGGGCTCCTTGCTCTTCCTCTCCGGGGTCTTCTGCTGCTCACCATCACCAAATAACACAGTCGGTAAGCAATATTTTAGAATAAGTAAAACATTTAATACTATAAATATGTACTATTGATAAGCAGTTGAATCCCAAATAACTGAACATTGTACAGTAACAATTTGTCTTATTGTTTTACAAATTATTGAAGAACTACTAAATAGGTTCAATTTATTTTCATATTCCAGTTTACATAGCGCAGATTGATTTCTTTATATTTGTGAATGACAAGTATTATGTAGTATTATTTTTTCATAATGGTTTAAATTTTAAGTGCACAATTTTGGTTTTAATTTTTATAATTTTGTTATTTAATATTAACGGGAATAATTTGTGCCTAGTTTTAAAAATTCTAACTTAAAACAGAAAACATCCCACTCTTTACTTCCTCACATTTCTTAAGCCACTTTATTTTTAATATTCTTTTAAATAAATATACATATATATATATATTCAGGGTGCGCCGTTAGAATCCAGACAAAATTGTATTTGAAGTTCCCGCTATATTTGAATTCAGGGTTAGGACCGTGGTAAAGCCGTGGATGTAGATTGTGGCCTCTGGGAGACCGTATATCTATCAACAAGATCACACAAGCTATTTAGTGCAAAATTGGCTCTCTGACAACACTGACAAGGATTTTTGGCCTCCTAACAGTCCCGACCTAAACCCTCTGGACTACTTAGTGTGGGGCGTAGTCAAGAGACAAACCAACAAGTCTAGGCATCCTAACATCAACTCCCTCCGGGCCGCTATTGAGGCAGAGTTTACGGCCATGAACCGCGATCAGTTGAATAGCACTTTAGGGCGAGGATCGAGGAAGTGAGAGGCGCAGGGTGGCTATATAGAATGAAATTTCTCAGCAAGTATCCTTTAAGTGAGATATAACTGAATTTTTTGATATCTTTCTATATTGGCTTAAATAAACAACTTTTTCCAATAACGTTTTTTGTCCGGATTCTAACGGCGCACCGTGTATATATATGTGTATATATCTACTATTTTTCTCCATTAACAATATTATTTTTCATTTTTAACTTATTTTTATCTATTTAAACTGTCGGTGAGAATGATTTGCAGTCAGTACATAATATATATGTGTTTATAAACTCATATCTTATTCTTAATTAAAAACTTTTTACTACAAACCCTCGTTATTCGTGGATTTAATTTGCGGTACAAAGCTTAATCTTATGCATTGCGTCATCACACTGCCTACGCTACAGAAGCGTGGTGTGGGCAGTGGATAAGATAAGGGGTTTAGCACTAATGACTAATGTTTGCGTGACAAGATAAGAGTGGGGCATCATTTTTTATAAGGAATTTTATTTTCAAAAGTAATATAAAACAAACATCAATTTTTAACTGTCTTTCAAACCCAACGGATTAAACGGTTCAATATATCCTACAATGCCTCATGTAGTTTGATTAATATTGATATTAGTTTAATTATGTCTACTATTTAATAATAATAATAATCATAATTATCTGATAACTTAGGAACTTAATCCTCATTTTGCTGTGGGTGCCAACCTCTCTATTTGCAATTTCTATATTCACAGCATTTCTTGAGAAATTAACCCCTGTGAGAATGGCAAGGGGTAAATTTGGTAAATCAATAATATTTATTAGGTGTAAATAAATAATGGTGTATATTTTATATATATTCATTACTTTATTTAGGTATATATGAATATATCTGTTCAAATTTTTAAATTTTAATAAATAATATGTAAAATAAATATGTATCAACAAGGTAAAAGGTTATTTTGTATTGATCAAAAACAAAATTACATTATTTATATATTTTTTAAATATATAACTTGTTTGCATTTATATAAAAAGTGTACAGGTATTTGATTGATTATAACCCTTGTACCATGTAGTAGGTACTCAGCTGTAATAATCTTGTGTGAATGAAAGTAACTAACTAAGTATATACCTTAGAGTGGTGTAGTTAAGAGTTGTTCGTATTTGGGTGTAGTACACTAAGTTTTAGGGCCAGATACCTTTTCAACATCTGGGTCGAAAATGTTCAAGCTGGTATGTATGTGCAAAATCACAACTCTGTAATTAATTTATTATATAAAAGTTGTGTACATTTAAGTTTTTTAGTACATTCCATTTTTTTTTTCTTTACTACGAAAGTAGCAGCGGAGGCGGAGGGGGTGTTCAATTAATTATGGATTGTTATTAACATGTTTTAAATATATATACAGTAGTACCTAGGTATACATCCTTAATCCGTTACAGATCTTTGAACTTATACCAAACCAATTTTTCCCAAAAGAAATTAAAGAAAAATGATACATCCGTTCCCATGAAAAAAAATCCATTATACATTGATGGGGTAGTATAAAATATATAAAACACTGCTTAATACTAAAATATATAAATACAAAAGCAATTAAATTAAATAAATTAAAATTTCACAGGTTGAAGATCATCAGGTTTGACGTTTTAAGTACTAAAAATCTGTCCAATGAAATTTGCTTCTGCCTTCACAGGGTGTTTGGGAAATGTTATTACGGCTTGTTTGGGCTTTGTTGGCCACTCATTGACTTTCTTAGAAATTATGGTCAATGAATTTACAAAAAAAATAAAAAAACACAAAATCACATGAAATTCACAGAGTTATAGGCGCATTGTTCACCGAATGGTAGAAACAATCGTACTGATACTCGTGGACAGTCGTGGCAGAGATGCCCCTTCTCCAAAAACCGAATTCAGCTGAACCAAACCGAGGACGTAAGCGAGCACCATTTGACACATGCTAGTTGTCACCAAACAAAAGTCGTATACCAAACAAAAAAATTTGCGTCCAAACAGGACATATACCAAGTTGGACTTATACAAGCAGACGTATACCGAGGTACCACTGTATATACATACTACTCTTTAATCCAATGTAATATGTCATTTTCCTTTCAAATTTCTCTAAGCCTGACACAGAAGGAATATATATAGTAAAACTCTGTTAATTCGTAACTCACGGGAACGAAAAAAAAAAAATTTTGAATTATGAATAATGAGAACAATTTTTTATGAAAGCAACATTAGAAATAAATTTTTAAAACACCTCAGTTTATGCATCCATATTTTTGCACGCGCTTCCGCTGTCTACATCATTTTTTTCATACTAAAACATGGCGAATGTCTTATTATTTCAGCTTTTTATGTGTCAAAATGTTTATCAAATAACCAATTTCTCCTGAATAAGGAAGATTTGGCGATGTGGTGAGTCCAATTTTAAAAACATATTTCTTCAAGCGATTCACCAGTACTTGACACAACAAAATTACGGACATTTTAATTTAATTACTGGTCAAACTCGCCTTTTCTATCAAAGTTGGGTAAGAAATTAGAATATTAAAAATAATTTAAACATAATTTAACTTTTAAATCTTCTTTTCCCACAATTTTTCAAGTTTGAACTCGAGAGAGGTATTTGATGTCAATTTTTGTCAGTTTTTAAAATCAGCTTCATTTTTTCAAATGGTCAAGAATTTACACGAATCACAAGACGTTTATGCTGATTTAGAGAACAAAACACAAAATTAAATTAAGTATAAAATATGTTATGTATTTAAATACAAAAGTTTCACTTTCTTTATTACATTAAATAAATTGCAAAATTTCATAAACAAAAAACTGGATATAAAATCAATAGAACTGTTGCACACAATTCATTTATAAATTACGTGATTCAATGAAAATTGTTCAAATTATTTTAATAAGGGGTTACAAGGGTGAGTAGAAATACATAATTCGCAACGCGCCGACAATCACTGTTGGAATAACAACAAATCTTATAAAACACCCTGTGGAATTTGATATACCTATGGTATAACTCAGTTCGGCTGCGGTCCTGCGAGTTTTATGCGCGCCGTTATTGTGATATGGAACAGCGTCGCGATTGGTCAGGGGGCAGAGCTAGCTGCAATTGTTCACGAAGGGGTGATGAATGCGTAGTCGCGCGAGTTTGAATTTAAAAATACGTGAGCATGCGAATTACGTGAACAAATTATTTACTTCGGGTATAAAAAATGCATACAAACTACAAATAATTTGAATTCGGGGCTAATTTTTTTTTTAACATAGTGCGTATTATGTGAAAATACGAAGTATGGATACACAAATTAACGGAGTTTTACTGTACATTCATTTGAACTTTTACAGCAATTCTCACAATTTATTTATGTTTTGGTGGTTATGCACTGAAAGATACTAAACAAGATGTCAACCACATTGGTCGAAAGCTCTGATAAAAAATCAAAAATTGATTCCATAATGGTATGAGATTTTCACTTAAGGCTTGTATAGTTTTGACTCAAAATGTTGGCCAAGTGTTACATTATGTGTATACTAGAAGTGTTGAATGTGTTCAAAAAATGAGTACATTAATGTTAAGTATCTGTAGATAGGTAGCAAATCAGTAGGTAATTGAAAACTAGATACTTACACAGCTTATGTGGTTTTTTTGTTAGTTGGATAGGCGCTTAGTTGAGGATCGTGTGTCAATTTGTAGCTCTTGGAGTATGGAGACATTAATTGTTCTGGTGCTCATCTCCAGCACTGCATTCCGAAGGTTTTCGATCTTCTCTCTTTCTCGCTTTAATCTACAGGACAAGGATATACAGAACACCAGTGTGTTAATTACAGTGGAACCTCAGGTTACGTATTTAATCTGTTCTGTAAGACTTAGATATCCGAGTTATTCATAAATCAAAACAATTATTCCCATAATCCATGTAAAATTGATTAATCCATTGCAGACCTCCTGAAAATGGACCTTTGTTGTCTATTTCATGTTTGAAATCCTATACAAAATAATGAAAATTCGTAGTACCGCTCATTTCCTGTCCACCGCAGCGGTGCACTGAGATTTCAGTCTGCAGAATACGTGACTGCTAGTTTGTAAACCGAAATTATATTCGCAAACTGAGAAATTTTTTCAGCGGGGCTTTTGTTCGTAACCCGAGGTTCCACTATAGTTTATTTTCGAGCTTTCTAGATATTTTCCTGTCTTTATATTTTTGAGAGATGTTAGCCATACCAACCAATTCTGCATTGGATTTCTGCTTTACCATCTCTGGGATTGATTCAAAATAAACCTGTCCTGGTTGGAAAAATCGACAATCGTCAATTTTGTTTTGTTTTAGTTTATTTCAAGACTAAGGTTTCAGGTACAGTTTTGACAAGCTGGAAGTTTCACCCGCCTCATCAGAAGAAAATTTTCCTATCTCCTATTAATACTCCATGTTTTCAGTTTTGTAACTTATGTTGCACTCGCCACCTGAGTCAAAAAGACCAGGTGATAAAATACATCCTGGCTGTATTCCTTTATGAATTTAAAACTGTTTTGACATCAGGTTGTCTACTCTCACTGGCGGAGCTTGCCAGATTCTTGATTGTATATACAATTTATATATAAAGTTATTCTACTCAATTTAACCAATCCTATTATATCAAAAATTTATATTACAGATATACAGAATAACACTTTAATTTTATTTTTATTAAGAAGACCCGTGACATTTGTAAGGATTTTTTTTAAAACAAATAATAGATATCTCATAGAGACGAAGCTATTTTTTTTTTTTTTCACCAGGAATCGATTTTTGTAACTTAACTGTATTTAGACCAGGGCAATGTAGTTGAATTCTGACCAGTCAAGTGAAAATTAACCAGTTGCGTTCAATTGTGTTGTTGAGTGGTGAGTCAATTCAGGCGTCATATTATTGTGTATCTTGACCATGGATACAAATCACTCTTCTTCAATACAGAATCCTCGAAAAGCATATAATATGTAGTTTTTTGTAACACTAGATTAAAATTAAAAATATAAGTGATGGTAATGTAAGTTCGACAACTGTCGAATGATTGGAAAGGTGGCTGCGGTTGCATGAAACGGGTGTGTCGCATTGTAGGCTGGCTGAGGGCAGGAGGGGTAGATGCAGTGGGCCGGCAGCTGACGGGGGCTACTCGCGAACCTGAGACTTCACCTCTGCACTCTCATAGATCCAGTACGTTTACTATTGAACACTTTTAATCCTACTAGTGCATGAAGAGCCTTGGCACTCACATACTCACCAAGCACGCGACGAGGCATTTTATCCCCTAGTTTGACTAATATGTAGTTCAGTACGCGGTATGACTTCCTCTAGTGCATGAAGTGGGTTTGTTGTAGGATGGCTGAGGGTGGGCAGGATAAAAGTAGCAGGACGGCGGCTGGCAGGCGAGTCACGTGAACCGGAGACTTCTCCCCTGCACTCTCATACATCCAGTATGTCTCGCTTGCTCATTATAAACACTTATCCTTCACGTTACCTTCTGCCATAAAGTTGTGTATAGTATATGTTCCTGTTTTACTGTGTAATGTTTGTCTAATACTAATTGACTAATTATCTGATGTGGGTTGTTGTCTATGTGGCTTATAAGTTTATTGTAATTAGGTACTTGGAAAATATTTACCGTGTTAACTCCAAGGGATGATACGCAATCTCCGCTGAGCCAATAATGTAAACGTTGTCAACCAATATGTATACATTTTTACAGCTACTCTCGAGGCAAAAGTGTCTTCATTGCAAAGCAGCTCTTTTAGTGTTAAGAAAAATATGTGGTTGAAATTTTTTTCCGGTTTAATTTCACTATAATCATAATATAACCTACTAATCTAAAAATATATTCTAAAATTATAAACGATGAATCTTTTTGCAATTTTAATGCATCTTGCATTTTTTTAAATACTGTGTACCTGTAAGCTTTGTATACTGATTATATGGTACTGATTAGTGATGACCTTGGAAATTTCCATTTTTATCAGCTTGCTAAGGCTTTCAATATGATTCATGTCTACCGAAAAACTATATTCTATATTTCTGTAACACTTTACCTTAAAGCAAAAAGCGGTCACAAATAAAGGAAAATCTTGACCATTTGAAAACCACTTTCCAAAACTTAATACATAGTTCCCTCAAAGATGACTTATAGCACCTCTGACACTTATAATTATGTCCATACCATGGAACTATATATTACTAACTGGATATTTGACCCTCTATTTTGACGCAATCAGGGTGACATTTTTCTCCTCTTTGTTGCAATGTGGATCATAATTTATTTGCGATAATCTGAAATGTACTCATAAAAAATGAAAACCTAAATACATATATATATATATATGGAACTGGTGTTTCTTCTAGATTATATAGTTTCCTTGAGAAACCTAGGTCGACACTTCACCGCAGTCGTGCCTTGTAAAAGCATTTCCTCAAAAGGTTACAATGCAACCATACTTGTACGCCGGTGATAGCTATTTGAAAAAGCTATAGAATATAAGTTCTAAAATTTGTTATAAAACTACGTAGTTGATATGGTGAATCTGGATCTGGAACGTAATAGGTCCAGGTTCGAATCCTAGTAGCAACTAAAACATTTTTTCGATAACTAGATTTTTTCCATATATCTTTCAAGTTAATTAATTTAATTTGTATTATATATATTATTTATTTTTGGTTAATAACTTTCAGAAGAACATAATTGATTCTAATAATAAGGTCACCCACTGTAAAAGGGTAGTTATTCTATAAAAAATATATTGCCCGCTTTATTGACTCTCCATCTATAAACATGATTTGATTTGGTTGAGCTTTGTGAACATTATCAACACAGAAACCATGTTTTGACTTGTTTACACAATATTGTGGTATTAATGCAAGAATTTCATACATTTTTGAAATACACAGGCCTCATGTTTTATACAAAGTGTAGTGTTAGTTTAGAACAGGATTAAGCGCTTCTGCACATAGCAGGCTTAGAATAAGTATGCAGAATGTAAGTATAGTATTTTTGTAAAAATATTACCCTAATTAATTATTGTCAAGAGAAAAATGAATTACTCTAATACTGTTATCTAAATGTGGCATTTTTAAAATCAATATTTGTGTCAAATTAACAAAAGTATTATAGATTCCTGCCATCCCACAAAAATATTGAAAAATATAAAAAATTTATTTAAAAAAAATTTTTTTTTTTTTTTTAACTGATTCATTACTTTTACAATACAATGTACGCATTATTTCATTGTAGTAAATAGAAATGTAGATGATTCCAAATAAATATTTTTTCCTCTCTAATTCATAAATCACTCCATTGTTATCCCCATGGAAATACAACGTGAACATGAGCCACGGATTTTACTATTTTACGGCTTACAAAAACTTCAGTAAAAAAAAAATACAAAATAATTTGAGTCATTCATTGGTTCATCATTGCATTTCTACTTCATATAATTTGAAAATTCTGAAAAGCAATTGAAATGCGAAGTTGAAATTAAAAATATCACAATATACGTCAATTTATTCCCCATGTCACCAATTGTTTGAAAGTAAGCAATACCTTTTGCAAATAAAGTTGCATGGTCCTGAATGAAATAATATTTTGTAAATTCCCATCTATGTTATGGTGTTGGTCCGTTTCTTGACTATATTCGCTTAACTATCTTCGACATTTGTTATGGCTACATATTACGTTTTCTTGTGATGTCATGTTACTTGTACTTATTAAATATTTTCTTGTACCCCTTGTAATCTAGTGATTATTTTCAATTTCTATCATTTATGGCACATTTTTAGCCTGGTTTTCATGTTTTGCGAATTGTTTTTATATATAATTTTAATTTTGAGTTTTGAAAATCGTTATTTTAAATACATTATACAAATTCGAAGTTTGTTATTTGATATAATTTGTTGTGAAAAATAAAAAATTTGCTATATTGACAGAGTAATAATGTGGCAGTTTTTACCATTTTTATACATGGTCATTTCATGGTATATTGTTTTTGTTTCAGCATTGCCAACAAACTTAATAGAAAATAAAATTAAAGAATAGTATAAAATTGCAGTTAT
This sequence comes from Eubasilissa splendida, assembly GCA_031772225.1. Classification (NCBI taxonomy): domain Eukaryota; kingdom Metazoa; phylum Arthropoda; class Insecta; order Trichoptera; family Phryganeidae; genus Eubasilissa; species Eubasilissa splendida. Next base: position 22,628,017 of record CM062845.1, on the reverse strand, counting down.
TCTTCCTACAATTTGACAATTCTTCCACAAAAAGTGCAGGAATTTTTTTTTTTCATATTAAATACTTGTATAAAACGTGACCATCAAATTTTAACTTACGCTGCAGGAAAACGTAAAATCCGGGTTCCACTGTAAAATAATATAATGTCTATATACATTTGAAAAAATAAAAAATAAATTATTGACAATATTAAAATCTCAATTGTCCCATGTAAAAATAAGTGATGCATAATTGAGGGAGGGATGTTTGGAAGTTGCTTTGCAAAAGTAAAGTAATTGAAGAATTGTACAGAAAATGCTGTCTTAATTTGCCATTTGTTAAATTAATAAAATGTCAAGTAATGCTTAAAACTTGTAAAATCACGTTATTAAATGTGGTGGTGTAATTATTATCAATTTTATTATTAAACAAAGAGTTTAAACATAAATATGTTTATTATGATGTTGGTGATATTTTATACAAAAATTGTAATTAGTGTAAGTGGATTATAGTTTGATAGCCGCAAGAAATGGAAAGCTGACCTGCAGCTACCAGAAACCATCTGCCATCAAACCAGTTATTGCCTATATCATTGACAAATCTAGAATGAAATTTCAACCCACTCTTTAGTATTACTTAATTTTCTTTATATTTCTATAAAAACCCTCTTTCAACTGTATTTTCCTCATTCATATTATCTATATATTGTATCTTTATCTGTGATAATGGCTCATAAATAATGTATACATTTGAATTTAACAACTTTTTGTGTTAATTGTTAAACTGATAACCATAAACCTAGAAACTGTTGTGAGTGGGGCATGGCAGGCTGATGCAAGTGAGAATATGTGAAAAATCTGCACTTTATAAAACAATAACTATTATATATAAATAGTTGAATAACTGAGATATGCATTTTTTAAATATGATTAATCAATAAAAGAACACATCAGATGATTAACTTGGTTCAGTTCTTTCTTAAGCCAGCCAAACAATTGATTTCTTTATCTATTCTTTAAGAAGATGAGATTAAAAATTATCACAAAAAGTTTTGAACATCAATTTCATTTATTCAATATTAAAAATGATTCATCATCAATGCAAAGAAGTGATTTCAAGATTTTATTGATAAAATTTCAGCTTGAATTAAAAAATCAGCACAATTGTCTCCTCCCAGGAGAGGAACAATGTAGAAGAGTAACAAAATTGTGAAGACAATTACTTGGTAGCCATATTCTGTTCATAATTATCACTTATATATTTTTTTGCCATTCCGGTTGATGCATTTGCCCCTTGATTATGTAATAAATTAAACACTTCATTATCAATAGAATGTTACTAGGCAAAAGCTTTTTTGTATTTTTTTAAAGAAATATTTTTCTTTTCTTCTGAAATTTTTATTATATCAGTCAATTATATCATTTCCATCGTTACCTATAACAGTTTCCCATCTTCCCACAAGCTTATTTATTCCATTGGTATAAAAATCACGAGACTTGGATGCAAAAACATTTTTTTTATTTAAAAAAAATTTGTAACAACTTAAATAAGTGAAAATCGGATGAAGCAAGATCCGGAGAATATAGTGAATGTTTGATTACATCTCAATTTAATTCTCTCAACTTATGCTGGGTAATCACTGCCACATGTGATCGCACGTTGTGGTGAAACACTACCCCTTTCCTATTCACTAATTCTGATCTGTCCTTATGAAGGGCTATATTAAATTTTGTCAATTGATCACAATAGCGTTCGGCTGTAATTTTCTGTTTGCATTCCATGAGCTCATAATAGACAATTCAGTAACAAGTCGCTTTCAAATGTTGGAAATGTTGAGAACCAAATTTGAGTGAATGGAACTTTAGTTGCATCACTACCATATATATATATCTCACAAATATTTTTAGTTGCCACAGTTGCGTTATTACCTTTATGAAATTCATAAAGAAAACAATGACGTAAATGGACTTTATCCAGACATTTCAAAAATATTCAAAGGCTCTGTATTGCTCACTAGCCGAGCCAAAACTGAAGAGAGAATAGGTATCAGGTATCCTTTACGCAAAAGAATAGTTTGGAGAAAATTTTTTCTTTCATTTCATTAAAAAAATACGTAAAAAATTTTGCATCAACCTAATATAAAGTTTAAATCCTATATAATATTATTCATTATAAGGGAATATTTATATTGATTGTAATACTACCATACATTTCACCATTTGTAGAATAGTTGCTTAAAGCCATATATATTTCCATAAGAAAAGGATTTCAGTAATTTATTTGGAAAGTACTTTCAGTGATTTACCAGTTTACTTAAACTTACCTGCATTCATTTGTAAAACAATGTCTAAAATCCTTTTCCTGTGCAAATTGGGTCAAACATCACTTTGTAGCGCTTTGTTATTAGTATTGTCGTTGTTGCTTTTCTAAACAAACCTATTTGTTTTTCTGTATTCAAAATGTTTACTTTTGTTTAAAGATTTTGACTGTGTCAGTTTTTCCTGTTTTTCATAATCAGTGACTTTATTTTTTTTACTACGTTGATAAACTTTGATATACAGTAAAACTCCGTTAATTTGTAGCTCACAAGATTAAAAAAAATGCAAATTATGAATAATGAAAATATTGTTTTTTTAAGGCAACATTATTTTTAAAAAAAACTCCTCAGTTTACTGAGTCTGCATTTTTTCGCATGCTGCTGCTCTCGACATCATGATTTTCATACTGAAACATGACGACAGTCTATTATTTCAGCTTTTTATGTGTTTAAATGTTTATCAAATAACCAATTTCACCTGAATAAGGAAGGTGTGCGGCGACGTGGCGAATTTAATTTGATTAGAAGTCAGACTCGCCTTTTCCATCAAAATTGGGCAAGAAATTGGAATATTAAAAAGCCCGTAAAAAATAATGAAAAACTTTTAAATCCTCATGCTTTGTTAAAGCTTATTAAATTGCACAAATTACAAGATATTCGTGCCATTTTAAAGAATGAAACAATAAAAAAAGTAAATACAAAATTTGTTATGTATTTAAAAACAAAGGTTTCAGTTTTTTTATTATATTAAACAAATCGCAACATTTCATAAAAAAAAAACCAGATAAAATCAATAGTACTGTTCAATGAAAATTTTAATTTTAATAAGAGGTTATGCAAGGGTGAGGAAGAAATACATAATTCGCAACGCGTCAACAATCACTATTGGAATAACAATAAATATTATAAAACGCACTGAGGAATTTGGTATACAAATGGTATAACTCAGTTTGGCTCCGGTCCTATGAGCTCTAAGCGCGCCATTATTGCGATAAGGAATAGCACCATGATTGGCTAGTAGGCGGAGCTAGCTACAGTTGTTCATTAGGGCGCGCGACTACACAGTTATGAATGTGTAGTCGCGCGAATTTGGATTTAAAAACACATGAACATGCGAATTACGTGAACAAATTATTTATTTCGGGTATAAAAATTCCACACGAAGTGAACTAACTACGAATAATCGGTAGAAATTAGTATGAAATGTTATTAAAATTGTGAATAACATGAATATACGAAATATGAGTTAACGGAGTTTTACTGTATATGGTGTGGTGTTATAATCCAAGAAAAGTCAAATCTTTGATGTGTTAGACTAACTTTTCCATTCATGATTTTATAAATTAACATCTAAAAAAATAGTATTATTCACATTAACTTTCTTAATTAAATATAATATTTTGGTCTTCTGTATTTTGTGATACAATTTTAACTTTATTAAAAATCAAATTTCACTTATTGATATTGATTTATAGTAGTATTAACTTCTTGTTTTTCAAACTATTTTTGTGTTGTGCTTGTGAAGGTGTGGCATCAGACACTGAACAAGAACTATCATGCCCGGGAGCCGTGCGAGGCGGAGAACGCCAGGGAGTATGCTCTGAGGAAGAGGAGGAGTCACAGCCTTCTACTTTGGAGAAGCTTGGAGCAGGCACGGAGGCGAGCCTGCAGCGATTCTTCCGCTGGTGGGGAACCTTATGCGCTCAAAAACCTTGGCCAGTACTATTTTTTGGTAAGATAATTTATAAAAATACTAAGACAAGCACAGCTGCTGTGTGGAACGTTTCACAAATTTGTCTGTGGTGCTATGTTACTGTGTTACATATTATTTGACATATCTGATATAAATTGAATTTTTTATTTGTTATTGTTATTCAGAGTGACATGAGTCACAGATTCGTCTGTGCCTAGGATCTCTGTTTTGTCTGTAATTTTGGCTTCAAGATCATTAGAAACTATATTCCATATGTGAAAATTTTTACCATAATAAGTCACTTTTTTGGCACACTGAAAATAAATTTAATGGTCATCGTCTTTTTTATAATGCCTGTATTGTCTTAATTACGACAAATAATATTCAAGTTTATTAGTTTTACATTAGTATAAAGGTCCTATCTAAGTTATGATTTTTAATTAAAAAAATCTAATCTAGTGTACCACTTCTAATATAATAAATGAATAATAATAAAAACCCACATTTTCGTAAAAATGCTAATAGTTTAATTAGTATTGAATATTGAAAGTCCTCCCTTACTAAAAAGTATATAATAATTAACATAGGTTAACATTAAATTAATCTGAAATTCTTCGCTAATATAATGAATGTAAAATTTTGGCTGCCTTTTGCAAGGATTTTTAAAGTGAATTTTTTTTTCAGGTCTGTGCGTGGTCACTGCTCTCGGCCACGGTATAAAGTACATGAAGGTTACGACAGACCCTGTGGAATTGTGGGCATCACCGAGCTCCAGAGCCAGAGTTGAAAGGGATTACTTTGACTCTCACTTCGAACCATTCTACAGAACTGAGATGATCATTATCAAAGCGGTCGGTCTTCCCAACATTGTTCACAACACATCAAGCGGGAACATCACTTTCGGTCCAGTGTTCAATCAGAATTTCCTTAAAACTGTATTTGAATTGCAAGAGAAAATTAAGGGTTAGTATACATTTTTTTCACTAGGTAATTAGAAATTGGCCATTTCTCAATTACAAGTATTTCGTTTTTTAAATGTATTCATTTGTATCAATCAGTGCGACCCAGGTCCACTTAGTTCCCCTGACCCATCTGACACAGTATTTTGAATGTTTGTCAATTCCACTTAAAGGAGCTATTTTTTTTTTTTTTTAAATTAAATCTGTCACATTAAAAATCGTTTGAATTATAATGTCTTCCATTATAACTATCTATTACTTGACTCTGATACTAAAATTACTTATACTATTGTATATATTATTTATTACCAATCCAAAATGATTCCATTGGAAAATGCAAATACAGTATTTGTGATGTTGAGTCTGCAATCTAGAATCCATCAAACATGGTGTTGGAGCGACATCTAACAAATGTCGCCCCAAGTATTTATGTTTTGATAAATGGCAAAATCTGTCACCTTATGGAAATACGCTATATAAATCAGAAGCAATAAAGGAGAAACATCTGTTTTAATTCTTTAACCTGTGGACCATTTGTGACCAAAGGAGAAATATCCTCCGTCGTATGCATCAGGCAGATGCAACTAGAATAGAACAGATCCAACAGTGATCAAAACACACAATATGGGTCTGGGTTAATTTATTTTGTTGTATATTTACCGCTGATGAATATACACGGGGGAAATTATTTTACTTAAGTGATACCATTATTAAATACATATTTTAATGCATTATTATTGTAATGTTTATTTGGCAGATATTGGACAATCTGATGGCAGTGGGCTGGAGCACATTTGTTTTGCCCCGCTGAGCTCTCCGATAACTGGCCCCCCGAGTCTAGAACAATGTGTTTTACAATCAGTGTGGGGATATTTCCAAGATGATATGGATACATTTGAAAGTACCGATGTCGACCCAGACGGCTATGACACCAACTACCTCGATCATTTCAAGGCTTGCACACAGTAAGTAGTATATTCTTGGGTTTTATTTAGATCTCTGCTCAGTGGACTAAAGAATTTGGGTCAAGATTTGTATAAATAATTTTGGTGTGAGTCTTCCCAATATACCTAGTTAGCAAATGTTGCTCCCATGCTGCTGTAAATGATAACAAATTCAGATGCTTATATTAATCTGTAATATGTACACACTTGGTACACATCAAGAACTCGAAATTCATTACCCAGTGAAAATGACTGGCATTAGAGATGCATCATTCCATTCAATTATACCACACCACAATATAATAATATTGGTCACAAAGATTTGTTTGCTCCGGCAACGGTCAACCCTAGTTGTTTCAGTCCCGATCCTCGACTCGCAATACACGATGTTATCTTCTGACCTCATCACCATGATTTAGCACAAATGACTAGCCAATGTGTCGGTGGCCGTGACTGGTTTAGAATAATCATCTTGTTTACTGCAAAGTTATTTTATTTGTTTCATGAATGTATATATTACAATTTTAATGCCCTTTTGTACCTACTTATAATATGTTTTAAAGACACCAGTTTTCACATACACGATAATTCCCCCTATTCTAAAAAATAACAGACAAAAATGTCTAGATTGCTATAATGTATACAATATTCAATATTGTCTATATACTTACACACTCCATGATAAACAGTGACGAAGTTTGTTTTTTTAATGTACTGTGAAATTACATTTTTCCTTATGTTTTTCAAGTGACTGAAACAATTGTAGGAAAACAAAAACTACAAGTTGCTTTATGATGTTTGAAAATTTTAATTATTAATTTCAAACATTTATATTTTTGATATATCACTTTTAGCATGCCACTTTAAGAAGAAGAAAAAATGATATAACCTGTTAGCTGCCCAGAAAAATCGTAGGTGAAACAGCATCATGCCACCATATTGGCGTCAAAATTCTTAAAATTCAAAATTCACAAATAAAAAATAAAAGTTTATAGTGTTATCAGGCCGTAACATTTAGAACATTATTATTTATTTTATATTTGTTTTTTGGAAAAACATCAGATTTTATTAATATTATTGTGTTTAATGTGATGCTTAAAACAAAAAAATCACAACTACGTACATATTACATATAGCACTAACAACACGCATAAAATGATGCCCGCCGACCGCGGCAATGGCCAATGCTGCCTGACGGCGCACTCACTGTATATATAGTAAAACACTTGTATATTAATTTTAATTAATAACTAAAAAACAATATCTCATTCACTTGAATTACTCTGCAACAAAAATGAGAAATATCACGAATGTACTTCAAAATTTAGCTGACAATTTACTCAAATTGGAACAGATATTTTCCAACTTATTGAGTGGTTCTCATCATCGGACTCTACGGTAGTAACGAGCATATCAGGAATGTCTAAAAAGTCGGCAGTCACCACTAACGAAATAAGTCACCCTCCGCCATTTTGTAAAGTAAAAATAAAATCAAAAATGTTTTCGAAAATTTAATAACTGTAAAAATATCAGCATCAAATATCAGTATTTGTGCCAAATTGTAGGACAGAGTAATCAGAGGACAGTTCTTGTGGCAGTCAATTTGAAAGGGTGTATTGTTGCCATTATTGTTTATATCCATCGGAAAACAACTCAACCAATGACACAAATAGCGTGTTATTGGTTGAGTTATGTTTTCATCCTGCTAATTGCGGAAATATAAATGTTCAAATGGATTTTGTAAATACTGAATAATGGGAAATGAACAGAGCAGCCTAACAAATACCCTAAAGGAAGAAATACTACATTGGGATTAATTTTGTAGTCAACTTTGGGTAGTAATTGCAAGATTTCTCTATTTGTGAGGTAATTTTAAGTGTTTGATTTACAAGCATTTTAGGTAATAATCACATTTAACCTCTCTGGAAGTACGGCCGACCAAAATTTGTTACAAGGGGGTGTCGCCAGACCCTTACGGCCGCGCTGTAATTGTGGCTTCTTTAGGTATATTCCAAAAATATACATTCTATTGCCATCTATGGATGGATTTGTAATAATTTTTCAAAGTTTTCAAGTAGTTGTAAATTTTACCGAGGTCACAAATTTAAAATCAAAATACACATGTATCAACAGTCTGCTGTCAGTCGTCAACATTTTTTCAAAACTCAAAACATCTGTATTTTTAGCGACTAATTAACGTTTTTAATGATATTTTTATTATATTTGCAAGTTTTTGTTATTTATTTACTTTTGAACAATTTTGAATGTTTTACGAGTCCTCATGAGATCTAGCTAGAACAATTTGTTGTTATTTTTTTGTGAAATTAATTGTTTATGGACAATATTTAACATTACGTTATTTGTCTTTATATTAATTTCTGAATAAGTTAGTGTTGCATCTTCAAAGTGTCCAAATTTTTATTGTTGGTATTAAAGTAAAATCAAACAAATAAAACATGATGAAAAACAAAAATTTGCTAACTATTTGAATGAGAGTGAAGATGAGGACGTATTTGATGATGTTGGACATTTACCGATTCAATCAGATAGCTCTTCAGATGAATCTGATGCATCTAATGAGAAGGAAGAAGTCAGTCAGTCCAGTTTTAAATGGAGAAAAATTACCTACCATCATACCGTTTCCTAGAGAGCTACACTCTTCTGTCCTAACACTCAATTCTCGCCTCATCCACATTCATACATCTTCTCATATGAAAGAAAAATTGAAGACCGAAAATGGGATCAGGGTGAATTTACTCCCACATTACATGATTTCGATAGTTCTTATTCAGTTATTCATATGAAATTGTTAATTCAATAGTGATGGAAACCAACCATTAAGTCACCCAAATTTCAACTAATATATCTATCGGATCTAGAATACGAAATGTCGACAAGTCCAAAGTGATGGTATTTGAGAAAGAGGAAAGCAAAACAATGTGCAAAATACTTGTAGGTAATGAATGTTTGGAACAAGTAGATGAGTTTGTGTATTTGGGAAGTATGAGAAAGATATCGAAAGGAGGATAATTGCAGGAAACAAAGTGAATGGCGCATTGAATGGAACTTGTCAACCGAGGCAAAACTAGCGGTTCACAATGGAGTCCTGGTACCGACACTGATGTATGAAAGTGAGGCCTGGAGCTGGCAGAATTGGAACGAAAGTAAACTGAATGCAGTGGAAATGAGATCACTTAGCCGTATGTGGCAGATCCATTTATGACAGAGTAAGAATGTAAAGCTGATCTTAGTATAGTGAGTAAGATTAAGAAAGGATCACTAAGGTGGTTTGGTCATACGGAACAGATGAATGAGGAGAGAATGGTAAGGAAGATATATGCAAGTGTTGATGGCAGCGGAAGTAGAGGACATCCTGTTAGAAGTCTCAATAATCGTCGAGCTTGTATGAGAAGATGTATGAATGTGAATGAGGCAAAAATTGTGTGTCAAGACAGAAGAGTGTGGTGCTCTATCCTCTCTGCCTACCCCCGCAGAGAAATGGTGTGATGGTAAGTAAGTTAGTAAGTAGAATACAAAAATTTGTAAACTGCAGTTTCCCAAGTATGCATGTTTTGGCTACAATAATGCTTGTAAGTTTCATCCCTGAAAAATGATTGGTCCACAAATCTAATTATCGAAACGCCTTTCTTCAGTCTTGTTCTTGGTAAATGAATTTTTTCTTGGTAGATATGATCTACTCTGATGCAACCGATGGTTTACGCAACCTGGATTAGGCTTGCCAATTATCGTCACTAAATCGCGTATATTGGTAGTGATTAAATTTTTTTTCATGGAATTTGTTTTTTGACAAAATATGTTTTTTTATGAAAATAGTTGAGATTTTAAAAACTCACTCCTTACATACATTTTTATTCCCAAAAATCCTTTTGTGGAAAGGTTTAACCAATATTCTTATTATTTTACTATTAATTTATTATATCTTTGTTAACCTGTAAAATAAACAATCCTATCTGTGTTTTTGTTTTGTTTAGGAATCCTTATAATCCCAACTGTTTGGCGCCATACGGAGGTCCTGTAGACCCAGCCGTGGCTTTGGGAGGATTTCTGTCCCCGGGAGAGGTCTTAAGCAAAGAGGCCAAGTATGAGCAGGCCACGGCCATCATCCTCACTTTCATAGTCAACAACTACCATAACAAGTCCAAGGTAGCGTGCCAAACATGTATTATTTAATTTATTAATGTTATTTCTTGATTCCGAAGGATTTTTTGTGGGTTTATATAATATGATTGTGTTGTGTTGCTGCATACATTTAAACAATTATGCAGTTGTTACCCTCCTATTAGAAATTTGTTATTTAAATCTTTTGCCAAAAGACTATACTTTGGGAATGAATGCGCATACAATGAATGTGAATTTTACATTTACCATACTTGATATCAATCTGTCTGGGAATTAACATTTACATGCATTAAATGACATTCAATTTAAAGCGGAGATATATTTTTTATACACCCACAGACCAGTAAATGAATAGACATGATATGAAGCATACATATAAGACAGGTTTGGAACATTATTTGTGGGACGAGGGGCATTCTACACACATTCATTGGTGGAAACAAATCTGATAGATAATGACATTTGTGCAACAGTAAAAGTATTTACTCTTCAAAAATTAAATCTTTGTGTAAACAAGACATATTTTTTACATTAATGCGTTTATTGTCAGGCAATTCCTTATTAGTCGATGGATGTACGAAGGTTGTTTTTAAATTATTACTTTCTAGCAAACACCCAACTCTTAATAATTGAAATGTTTGCGAGACAGCCATCGAACATCGTGGATACAATATCAATACCCATTTTTTCTAAACATTGTAGCACAAGATCAGTCAAGAATGTAGCCACTTTCCATTTGGTGTTTATGGCAATAATTATAAATACCAATGTCTTCTTTGCAACGGATTTAATAAGATTTATAATTTACGGCAATTTAATGAGCTTTCATTTGTTGTTTTTTGTTCACGAAATTGGGATTCGGTATAAGTACTTTCTGGAGTAAGGATAATCATTGGTTCTCTTGTAATAGTGCTGAATGGAGCGAGTGAGCAAGCAACAAGAAGGATACCACGAGCCCCTCGTGCTGCCCCACAATTATTATTGGTATTAGCACCAGCCTCAGCCGCAGAAAGACATACAGATAGTTTTTTGTAGATGATGACAAATTTAGTAAATTCTGCTACAGGTGACAAAGAGATAGATAGAATTGCACCGAGAGATAGCAAAAATTTATCCTGTTTGCTTATTAACATTTTTATATTTTTAACCTGTTAGATGCTCAAAAATTTTCCATTCAGTGTAATAGTTATGATATTCTGAATAAAAGTTTTTTTTTTTTTTTCATAATATTGCAATTTAATACAGTAAAACTCGGTTAATTCGTAACTCACGGGACCGAAATTAAAAAAAAAAAATTTGGTGCTAAATTTTTTGAAAAAAGTGCTATTTATGTGAAAATATGAAATATGGGTACACAAATTAATGTAGTTTTACTGTATTGAGGCGTACAATTATTGCACTTGAAATATTTTAGAAAAAATGTAGGAAGCGCATTATAAAAACCACCACCATTGCAATTGCAATATAAAATTAAAAGTCAGTGTGTTTAAGAATATTGAAAACCGCTTTAATGCGATTTCCCACTTCTAAGGTTCTTCTAATGACTGACATTCGTTGTGAATACTTACCATGAGATATTTCATCTGCGGGGAACGGTGTTGAGAGGGTTTCACTGTAATTGGACAATTATTATGTATATGGTAATATTATCATTGATAAATAAATAAATTAATTGTGTGATAATATTATTTGTTTCATTCTTACGTTTCAATAAAATTTGCACATTTTATTTACCTTAGCTCACACCCGCAATGGAGTGGGAAAAGAAATACATTAGTTTGATGAAAAATTGGACAACAACAGAGATGCCAAAATACATGGATATCTCGTTTACATCAGAAAGATCTATTGAAGATGAGCTGTACAGAGAATCTCAATCGGATGTACTGACAATCCTCGTCTCCTATATCATCATGTTTGCATATATCGCCATCAGCTTGGGACAGCTGAACTCGTGCAGCAGGTTGCTGATTGATAGCAAAATTACTTTGGGACTCGGAGGTAACATTTTTTATATTTTAATATCTTCCCTCTAGGTGAATAAACATTCTCACAAGACTTTACTCTTAATTTATAATATACAGAAAAGGTCAAAGTTAGGTGCTTAAAGTTTTTTTTTTTAAATTATTGTTGCTCTCAAATTACATATTTGTCTTGAGAGAAAAAATATAGATGCGTACACGAAATAAGTGTCACATCAATATTCTTACGATTTGGTGGACTAACTGGTCTTCTAGGACGAGACTCGAACCCTTGACCACTCAATCACTAGGCAAGTGTCTCGTCACTAAATCAACGAACACAATTAGGAGATATGTTTTTGTTGTTTTAAAAATGTTAACAATTCAATAACCCTTATTAAATGTTATGTTTTCCTTCATATCAGATTTTGTTGTGTTGAATAACAGAAAGCTGTTTAAATCTGATTCAAATCCTATATCTTGACAAAGAAGGATTTTTAGTTACATATATTGAATTTTATCTAAATAATATTTTATTAATGTGTTAATTGCTTTATGTAAGTATACGTAAAAATAAATTTTAAAGTATGATAAATATATTTTTCTAGGTGTCTTTATTGTTTTGGCATCTGTGGCCTGCTCTGTCGGATTATTTGGTTTTGTGGGTCTTCCAGCGACGTTGATCATCATCGAAGTCATTCCATTTTTGGTACTAGCTGTAGGAGTGGATAACATTTTTATTTTAGTACAAACACACCAAAGAGATGGACGACGCCCTAATGAGACTGTCGCTGAACATATTGGCAGGACGTAAGTAGAATTTTTTGATTTTTGACTAATACAGGTAACTTTCAGTTTCATTTGCGCTGATTCACATTAATGTCCGTTGGCTTAGTGTTTCGGGAAAAACCCTCGATTTCGGGCAAGAAGGGACTTTCAACTTTTGAGACACTCACTGATATCCACAACTGGAGCGAAGTGTTAATGTGAAAAGGAGTATAATACTTCTTGTAGATCTCAATGCTATTATATATATATATATATATTTTATTTAAATGTTGTTTTTTTTATAGGACAATGTCTGTATTAATAGATATGTTGCTATAATAGATGAGTGTTTAGTTAGTGCTTTGATCACTTTTCAAATGAATTTGGAACAAATCTCAAAGAATTTGGAAAGGTGTTATGTAAAAATGTATTGATTTATGAAGCGAGAAGCTCGGAAATATTTAGAATTATGTTTTTTTTAACTGGGGCTTTTGAGTTAACAGTTGACTTTAGTATGAAATTGATAATTTGAGTTGTGAAATATTATCTAATTTCAATGCATTTTTATGAAAAATTTTGTTTGCTCACTTACCTTTTTATTTTGACAGTTGTAATTTTCTCCAGTTTTCTTATTGTATTGTTTCAAATAATTGCAATAATGAAGCATTGTTTCTATATTTATTCAATTCAAAAAACTACTTGCGATTATATTTTGTCGAAAGATTAACAGTGCATATATATGTATTGATTTTCAATATGAATGATGTTACATATTCCAATAATTATTTTTAGACTTGGTCAAGTCGGTCCGTCCATGCTGTTGACTTCTGTGTCCGAATCCTGCTGTTTCTTTTTGGGAGGTTTAAGCGATATGCCCGCTGTGAGAGCGTTCGCCTTGTACGCTGGCATGGCATTACTAATAGATTTTCTACTTCAAGTTACAAGCTTTGTCAGTCTATTGGCTCTTGACACAATTCGTCAGAATTCAAATAGGTAAGAAATCAATTTTATTAACATTTTAAGTAGATGTACATTACACTATTTAAAATGTAATTCCCCTAAACCGTTTATTTATTTATTTTTTATAGATATGATATTGTTTGCTGTATGAGAGGAAATAAGAAGGATATCAATCCCGAAGAGGCAACTGACGGAATGCTTTACAAATTTTTCAAGAGTATATATGCTCCATTCTTGATGCATAAAACAGTTCGTGCTGTAGTAATGGTTGTGTTCTTTGGATGGCTTTGTTCCAGCATTGCGGTGAGTATACAAAACCATATATCTTTAATATATACATAATTTTGACCCTCTTGATTAGCTTTTAAGTTATTTTTTGTATAGATCAAATCATATTTCAATGCTTGGAGAGCACAGTGGCTTTCCTAATAATGTTTGCGGCAAATTTTAAACCTAAAGTGACTCAGAATTATTAGCATGATAGAGCACAATAAAGAAGTGTGCCAAAGGTTATTTTTAATTACAGCGAAACCCTCTTAATACGATCACCTTTAATACGTTTTTACGCCTAATTGGATTACATTTTTCAGTCCTGAAAAAGTCACATACAAATTACGTATTTTTTTAAATGCTTAATACGTTTCCCGCCTATTAAATAAAAATATTTCTGACAGAAAAATCAATTTATCCGTACAAAATGTCCCTTGTAATACGTTTTTTGCAGAATTTTTTTTGTTTGACATTTATAAAAATGAAAGTGGTATTCCTTCAATGGGTGCAATATAATGAACTCTCTTTAAATGGGTTTTGCCGTGTGTCATAAAAGTTTATCCATTTGCAAAAACGGTAATATTTGAATAGCCCAATGAAACATACTACTAAAACAAAATAACAAACCAAAAATCAACAAAACAGAATTTTATTTCCACTAATATCTGTCTTTAAACATTCTTAGAAACATAGGAGGCAGAAAAACCCTTAGAATAAATTCTTAGAATACACAACAATTCACTTAACTCTTACGAAGACCCGCATTGAATTAGGCCCCATTTTATGACAAGCTTGTCTTTTCAGATAACATATAGATAAAGTTTCAAAATATGTAGTACATTGACATTTTTATTTTCATCTGTTTGCCCTTATTACTCTAATTATGTTTGGCTTGAACCTTCAATTTATTTCGGGAATTCCAAGTATTGAATTGCTTCGTCAAATTTTTAGTATATAATGAATGAATAAATTTTGTGTAATCTTATTATGTATACCGAGTGGAACATGGTGGGTAGATACATATGGATTAAAAATACGAGTTGAAAATGTTGAAGCTGCGTGTGCTGTACCTAACCTCAATCATGTCAGAGATACAAATGTTTAAAAATATCCTAGTTATGCGATTATTTTGATTAATTGAAATATTTTATTGATTCCAAATTATATATTGTATGCAAAAAATAACTAATGGGAACTTGTCAACCGAGGCGCACAATGAAGTCCCAGTACCGACACCGATGTACGGAAGTGAGGTCTGTAGCTGGCAGAAGAGGAACGAAAGTAGACTGAATGCAGTGAAAATAAGATCGCTTAGGCGTATATGCGGCAGATCCATTTATGACAGAGTAAAGAATGAAGAAATAAGGAAAGAATGTAAAGCTGATCTTGAAAGGAGCATTTATTCACGTTTAGGCAAAGTAGGAATTCACAGAGTAAATTATTCAAATTTGCAAAAAAATATAAACTGCGTATTTTGAATTTCTGAGAATTACATGCGAAATGTAATGTGTACTCAATGATACATACATCAAGTAAAAATATTATGCGATAAAATTAACCATTAATACTATTCTGGATAATATACTCTTCCTAACACTTCAAACAATGTAAAGCAGATCTTAATATAGTAAGTAAGATTAAGAAACGATCACTTAGGTGGTTTGATCATATGAAACGGATGAATGAAGAGATAATGGTTAGAAAGATATATGACGCAAGTATTGATACCACCATAAATAGAGGACGTCTGCGGAAAACTTGACACGACCAGGTAAACCAGATACTGGAAAATAGTTACGTTAGAAGCCTCAATAATCAACGAGCTTGTATGAGAAGATGTATGTATGTGGATGAGGCGAGAATTGTGTTTCTTCAGGGCAGAAGAATGTGGCACTCTATCCTCTCTGCCTACTCCTGCGGAGAAAAGGCGTGATGGTAGGTTAGTTAGTTACCAAAAAAATAAAGGTCATTGAGCTTTGAGCAGCCAGACTACTTTTTATTAGATGATTTATGGCCTGAAGCAATAATAATGGACCAATTTCGCAAATATTTATTTCGAAGTAAATTTATTTGAAGCTTAACATGATTTTGTATAAATCTCCTAATAATGTTTTCTGTAACGGTACAGAATTTGTACACGCTCCTTGAACATGTTCGACTCCAACAATTTTAATGCAAACTGCTTATATTTCTTCGTATTATTGTTTCTTAGTCGTAATCTCAGCTACCTCCATATTTTTTATTTGAAGAAAACGTGAAATCTGATAGAAGCATAAAGAACAATATATTTATTAATGCATTTCTTATCATAAATGATAATCCCCTTAATCTGGTTTGAAATACAACACATTCTTCAAAAATAATCTAGTTTCCATACTGGCGGTCTTTTAAATTTTTGAGTAGTGAAGACTGCTTGAATTGTAATATAAATGGCAGTGGCAAAAGCAACTGATTTTGCAACTAACGCCGATTTTGAATGACCAATTAATATAAAAATGAGTTAAGTTTGACTGCTCATAAGTTAACACTTAAAAATTGTATGAAAAGACAACTGCATTCAAAGTTAGAAAAAATAATAATGGAGGCTGCTAACTTTACAACTAGTACCCTCACTTGTAGTTCATGAAATTATTAAAATAGATATTAATTATAACTTTGTTTTTAACCACATTTATGAGTTAAATTTAATACACCAACCGGTTTCGGAAAATATTTTTTCCTTCATCAGAATGTCAAGTAAACTAATCAAAACCATGTTTTTTGCAAGAAAGAAAAGGTATTTTTCGAAACCGGTTTATGTATTAATTTAACTCATAAAAATATTTTTTTAAATTATTATTATTTTCAAAATCTGATAACATCCGTTTTCAGAGAAACCATAGGGAACTGGAACTGCTTTCATTGGAAGCTGTTTCATTTTAACTACTTCTGGTTCAACTTTGATTAATATTTCTTGACAACTAAAATAACCAAATTATTTATTTTCACAACCAATACGTATTTGAAAATTTATTAACAAATTAACAAAAAAGAGTAAACCACAGGGCACTGACAACTGAATTAACATAACCGGCTAATCTATTTGATTTTATATCAGCACAAAATAAATAAACAAAGCAAAAATAATGTTATTATATTTGAGATTAAAATTTTTTAATCGTAATTAAGGACAAAAATACTATTAACATATTTTTGTAAGTTCGGACCTGCCAATAATTTCCCTGAACTGAGATTCAGTAAGGGCGAGTATTCCATGTCTCAATTACACTGATCAAGGCAATATGTCGAGTGTACAGGTAAATTATGTAAAACTCATCAAAAAGGATACATTTTAGATATGCAGTCCAACAGGTTTTCATTTACAAACAGTACTTTTTTTAAATGTGCATTCGTCGAGTTGGCCAGGAAGAGATACAAACGTCTTGTCGTGTAAACAATTTTACATTTTGTAAAAAGTATGAACTTTCGTCGGACTTACAGGTGACGTATTTTATCTCCTAATAACTTTGACCTACCCTTATTCTACTATAAAATGCCGAATAATTTGAATTTGAAATCAGTTGTCAGTGGTTCTACTTTTATTCTTTGCTATGTTGATTTATTTTATATTAGGTAGTTAGATATTTTATGAGTTTAATTTTAATTTCATTTTATATATTCACTTTTACTACGTCGATTTATTTAATTTAGGTAGTTAGATATTTTATGTGAGTTTAATTTTAATTTCGTTTTAGTTATTTTTTTTATAATCACTTTTTAGTAGTAGTTGTTTTTTTTGCAGTTTAGATAGTAATTTTTTTTATAGGTAATTATTTATATAATAATATTTTTTTATAAATAATATTTTTTTATTATCGTAATGTTAGTTAAAATACAATATCAGATGTTATGATCAAATAAAGCATGGAAATATTTAAAATAAGTTTTCCTGCTTGAGAAAACGTATTAAGAGGGTTTCACTGTATTATGAGGGTTTCACAGTAATATGATCATATTACTATTTTATTGTCCGTCACTCATATCTTTTTATTACATTACGAGGCTAATCCTTCCAAATTCAGGTTCTCAATTCTATCTGTCACGTGTATACATGATACTGAAAGCGACTTCAAGAGTCTGACACCTTTTTGCTTCTAAAGATGTAAGTTGTATTGTTACATATAATATTTTTTACTGTTTCCAGGTCGCCCCACACATAGAAATTGGTCTTGATCAAGAGTTGTCTATGCCCCACGACAGTCACGTACTTAAATACTTCAAAGATCTCAAGTCATACCTAAACATAGGCCCTCCAGTGTATTTTGTTGTTCAAGAGGGTCTGGATTACAGTGAGACTAAAATTCAAAATCTCTTGTGTGGTGGTCTCTACTGCAACTCTGACAGTCTCTCGACACAGCTTTACCTTGGTTAGTACAAATAACAATACAATTTCAAGGATTGACAATTTAGCATTACTTTACAATAAAACCCCTAAATTGTATTTTACTGATTGCAAAAAAATATATAATTGGAGGGAAAATGAATACTTCAAAACAATAGTTTTTTTTAACAAAAACATGAGAAAAAATGTTAGTTCTGTTGATGTTCAAAATAATAGAACATTTGTCAGTTAATTTCTAAGTGTGAAAAAACGTGAATCAAGAAGTATTTTTATGTCGCCACTTTCAATAATAATTCAGATTTATGCATTTTTTTTTACGAAAATGTGGGTTTTTATTCTATTATTTTATTTTTATGGACTTCTTTTTAAACTGTTACAGTAAAACTTTGTTAATTCGTAACCCAATATTTTGTATTTTCACGGAATTCACAATTTAAAAAAAAAATTTGCTTGAAAATAACATTTCATACTAATTTCTCCCGATAATTCATAAATTCTGATTATTCATTCGCAGTTCGTATGCGTTTTTGACACCTGAAGTAAATAATTTGTTCACGTAATTCGCATATTTACAAATGTTTTTAAATCCCTAAACTCGTGCAACTACGCATTTGATCTTCATCCCTTCGTAAACATCTGTAGTTAGCCCCACCTACCAGCCAATCACCACGCCATTCCTTATCGCATAAACGGCACGCTGGTATGACAGGACGTGCCGAACTGAGTTTAGCCGTATGTATATCAAATTCCATAGTGCTTTTTATAAGATTTATTGTTATTAAAATATTGTTTTCATTGAATCATCTGGTTTCAAGGTTTATGAAACGATTCGATTTGCATATATAGGTACTAGAGCCTCCAAATATTTGTGATTCCAACTATTCAAATATATTCGTAAAATTTTTAAGAAAGGAATAATTTACTTCGGATGATAAATACAGATAAATACATTCTATATATTTAAAAAAAAAACACAATAATTGTAGAGAATTTATTTATTTTAATTTTTTTAAATATATGTTATAAAAAAAACAACAAAAAATATATTGAAAAATAATGTTGAATTTAGAAATACAAATTTAAAATATACATATATAAAAACAATAAAAAACAGTGAAAATTTAATTTTTAAAATCTAAATATGAAAAAGTGCATAAAACGGTTAAAATTAATTTTAATTTTAAAAATATATAATAAAAACAATGGAAAATTATTTCAACAAAAAAAAACATTAAAAAACAAGCCAAAAATAATGAAATTATTTCAATTCATGTCCGAGTTCCATGTAGAGGGATAGTGGTACTTCTGGAGAAAAAAATCGTATACCTGAATGAATGCTTGCATATGACTTCCAGGGTTCGTAAACCTTTGTTTCGTTTAGAAAAATATTAAAAATCTTATAATATAAATATGAGCAAATACTTTTTAAAGTATTCGAATAACGAATACTTAAAAACAGGCGAATATATTCGGGGTTCGAATATTCGGATTGGAGGCTCTAATAGGCACTAAATAATCTACATCTTTCTTATTTAAATACATTGATTATTTTTTTTCCTCTTATCGGTCTCTAAAATGGCACCAACGCCTTGTGATTCGTGTAAATCTTTGACCATTTGGAGAAATGGAGCTTATTTTAAAAATCGACAAAAAATTTATAGGTATCAAAGATAAAATTGGCAGAAAAAAATCGAATCTCGAATACCTCTCTGGGTTCGAACTTGACAAATTGCGGGAAAATAATTAACTTCAACCATTAATCCCAGCGAGATATGAGGATTTAAAAGTTTTAAATTATTTTTCACGCATATTTTAAATATTCCAATTCTGATGGAAAAGGTGAGTTTGATCGCCAATCAAATTAATATGTGTGAATTTGTTCTGCGTCAAGTGACTGGTCAAGTGTTGAATTGCCACGTCACCACACACCTTTATTATTCAGGAGAAATATGTTATTTGATAAACATTTGACAAACAACAAGCTGAAATAATGGAGATTCATCATGTTTCAGTATAAAAATTGCAATGTCAACAGCGACGGCGCGCACAAAATTTCTTTCTAATGTTGCCTTTAAAAAACATTGTTCTCATTATTCAGAATTTTTTTTAAGTTCGGTCTGGTGAGTTACGAATTAACAGAGTTTTACTGTACTTAAATAGAACCTTTACACTAATTTAAAACTAATAAACTGAATGTTATTTGCCATAATTAAGACAATACAGACATTATAAGAAAGACCATGATCATTAAATTAATTTTCTATGTGCGACAAAATTGTCTCAATATGGAAAATTCTTACATATACAAAATATATTCTCTTATATCTTGAAGCCAAGATTACGGAGAAAAATCTGAACAAATTAAAAGAATGTTAAAAACGCACATAAAATGCTTACTTTGTTCAAGAAAATGTTATTTCTCTTAAAAAAAAAATATATGTTTCGGTTCAGATTTGTCTTCAAGATATATTTCGTATATGCAAGAATTTTCCATATTAAGGAAATTTTGTGGCATATGGAAAATGAATTTAATGATTACAGTCTTTCTTATAATGCTTGTATTGTTTTAATTACAGCAAATAATATTCAGTTTATTAGTTTTAAATTAGTGTGAAGGTAATAATACTATTACTTTTAAAAAAAGTCTAATCTAATGTATATATAACTTCTGATATAAAATGAATAATAAAAACCCACATTTTTGTAAAAAATGCGAAAAGTTGAATTATTATTGAAAACGGCGCCTTATAGAACTTCTACTGTAAAACTTTATGAAGCAAGAGGTTCAGGGTTTTAGAATTAACAAACCTTAGTACAAAATTTATATGTGAAATATTTGAATGAGTAGGATTTTTCTGCATTTTGAAGTGTAAGAGATTTTAGTTAACACGGTTATATTGTATTATTTATTTTATTTTGTTTTTAGCCTCTAAACTTGGTGCTGAAACATATATTGGGCGGCCTTCTAACTCTTGGATTGATGATTATATGGATTGGGCGTCCATTGACCAATGTTGTAGATACTTCCCCAACAATGGAAGTTTTTGTCCTCATGATAGTAAGTATAGTAAAATTATAAATGGTTTAAAGTAAATAAACGTGAAGCTTAATAAAATAGTCGGTCACTGGCAACAAATACAGTAAAACCTCGTTATTGCGAAATCCAAGGGACCAAAAAATAAAATTTCGTAATAAGGAATTCCCACATATAGCGAAAAAAAAATAATTCCTAATATATGAATATTCCGCACACGCCGTAGAAATAAATATAGCGCGGCTTTAAAAAAGTTTGTAAGTTCCGCAAACAAGACACCCATTGTCAGTTTAATAAAGGATATAGCATAATGAGGCATTCTGCAAACAAAGAAGGATTTTCTATATAAAGAAAACTCTGAATAATCTATTTAGTTTTGTTTCAACAGATATTAAAAACATTTTATGGAACAATATAAGATAACTTAAAATTCGGCAATATTTTTGGAAACTCCAAAATGTCATGCAAATATAAAACAACATTCCATTTTAACCATGTTTAATTGTAGAGCCGCTATAAGCATTTAGAGTTTCGCATCGGTCAATCGATCTTCCTATTTCTTCAAATCTTAGAGAGACAAATTTGGAATTATAGTTTTTTGTCGAGGGATAAAATTTTGCGGGAAGCTATTTTAGTGTTCCACAAAATATTAAAAAATGTACTTTTAAGAATAAATTACAGAATGCTAGTACATATAAATGTCGGTAAACAAATGCACGTAAACAATTGTCAAATAAACACATTAACGAAAATGTCGTACGCAATATTACCGTTCATTGGAATCGATGTAAATGTTCAGTTATAATGTAAAAAGTGACATAAGTTAACGATGATAATGAAAATCAAAGATAATAATGCACAGAATTATAGGCATCTCGAGCATTGCGGGCGATACCATACACAAAGTTGACGCACGCGTGCCCTAAAGTGTGACTTTGATTTCGGGGGTTTTTATTTTTTCCAGCTGGTCTAGATAAGACTCGTTTTTAGAGCCGTGTACACTTCAGAGCGCGGGAAGGGTGCCATTCTAACCTATTTTGACAATGGGCAATAAATCCAACCTTGGACAAGTGGAGATTATGCCAAATGGCTTTATAAGAGCCTATTATGATCTCAAGAAGAAGTTTTACAAGGGTGCAAGCATGCTGCCCGCGCCGACCGACCTGCTGCGCCAAAGCAATAAAACAATTAACAAACATGATCGTAAATGGCCAAAATATATTTTGAAATATTTTTGTTCTAAAAATGTATTTTTTTCATTATATATTTACGTAAATGCTTGGTATTTTAAAAAAAAAATTAATTGTACATATTAACGAAATTTTGTTATATAAATTCATTGTAGGGAATTAATTTTGAAAAAAAAATTTGATATACGTCATTTTTCAGTATAACAGGGTTCGTTTTAACGGGGCTTTGATGTACCAGGTATTCAATCCTGATCTAAAATTTAAATTGTTCTAAAATAGTGAACATGGTTTCATTTCCACATCTTAATTTTAAAATATCGATCTAGCTCTTTTTAATACAGACCTTCATATTTAATAATTTTGCTTTATATGAGATGGGGTATATATTTATTTAAATTTAACATAGTATATTGTGGTTATTTTAATTGTTCATGATGATTAAAATTTATCTATTTATTTAAACAATTTTTGTGTTAGAATTTAATGGATTAATTTATATTTTTGATATATGGTTTTTTATTTTTATAAATCGCAAAATAAACTCACGCGTGTGTAGTATGAAGTTTAGTTAAAGAGATTTGATTGTATTCATATTTTTTTCAGTTTACCGTTCATCAACACTTTGTACAACCTTTTTTCCATCACAGACTTAACTTTATTTAATAAAATTAATATTTTTCAGGACGCCGTACATGTTCAGAATGCAACATAGCTCTCACAGGAAAAGAGCACAGACCAAATGCAACAGGATTCAAGATATACGCACCATTTTTCTTACAAGACAATCCGACTCCGACGTGCGCTAAAGCGGGCCACGCTGCTTACGGGCAAGGAGTAAACTATGACTTCCCCGATCCTAAAAATCCAAAACTATCTCGCATTGGAGCATCATATTTCAGCGGATATCATACAGTTTTAAAAACAAGTAAAGATTATTATGAGGCCTTACGTGCCGCTAGAAAGATATCGGCAAATCTGACTGAAATGATTAACTCAAACTTGAGACTTCAGGGGAAGAATGAGACTGTCACAGTGTTTCCATATTCAGTATTTTATGTATTTTATGAACAATACTTGACCATGTGGCCCGACACACTGAAATCAATGGGAATATCTGTATTGGCAATTTTCGTAGTAACATTCTTATTGATGGGTTTTGATACTTTCTCTTCGCTCGTTGTTGTAATTACCATTACAATGATAGTGGTGAATATTGGTGGCCTCATGTATTGGTGGAACATCACCTTGAATGCTGTTTCTTTAGTCAACTTGGTGATGGCTGTGGGGATTGCTGTTGAGTTTTGTTCGCATTTGGTTCACAGCTTCTCCGTGAGTGTTGAAGAATCCAGGGTCTTACGAGCAACTGATGCCCTCACTAAAATGGGAAGTTCTGTCTTCTCGGGAATTACATTGACCAAGTTTGGAGGAATTATTGTGCTCGGATTTGCAAAAAGTCAGATTTTCCAAGTAAGTTTTTTTTTTTAATGTTTTTAAGGCTGTGTAATTTATAATATTTTTTTTATTTAAAAAAAATTTAATATTAAACATAAAAATTGATCACTAAATTTGAAAATTATTAAAATAAAAACGATGTATAGTAATCATTAATTCTGGAGGTCCAGGACATATAGAAAATATTTTGTTTTTAAAAATCGATTATAATTGACTCACCGTGCTGCTGTGTAAGATTTTCTTAAAGTTTGCATTGATTTATTTAAAAACAAAAATAACAAGCTTCCTGTCATAACAGGGTCGTCACAATGACCATGCCAAAACAATTGTGCCAAGATGTCAATTATTTGCAATTTGGCAATTGCACTATAACTTATTGGTCTCAAAATACAGGCACATTCTAAAATAAAAAGCTAACCTCACTTAATAATTATTAGTAGTATTTGAGCACTAATACAGCGTCAAAATAATGTAACAAATAAAAACTCCATAATTTGTATTTCAATCTAATTCAAGGCACAATACAGTAAAACCTCGTTAATTTGAGATTCAAAGGACCAAAAGAAAAATTTGGATTACGCAGAATTGATTCGAGTCAATCAAATTTATGGATTCGAAATTCGCAAAAGCATTGCAAAATTAGTTTAGAAAATCGTAAACAATGGCATCAATTTTGTCAAAAATTGCGTTGAATTTTGAATCATCGAGGTTTTACTGTATTTCATACTAAATTATATTGATAATTTATAATACAGGTAACCCTAAGTAAACGTTACAACCATAACATTCAAATAATAAATGTGCAATCTATTTAGATATTTTTAAATAGCATAATAAGAGATGCTTTATGAATTTTTAATTATTTGAACATTATTCAAAATAGGACAAATTCATATTTGTAGTCAGGTCGTACTGACATTTTGAAAACTTATTGATAAGAGTTGTAATTTATTGAGGTAGAGTATTTCCAGTATAACTGACATTAAAAATTCCACTATTCAACACACATTACATAATTCATTGTATTTTGGAGTATATTAATAACAGGATCTATAAAATGAAATGAAGCAAACCTTACATTTTAAACATTATCTATTACTATCCAGTTAAGTGAGTTCTAACTAAAAAAAAATTATTATGATCCATTATTTTTTGTATTTCGTCTCCATTTCAAATTTAAATAAAAATTAGAGCTTTATCCTTTGATTAACTCATTATTAATAATATAATTCTACAGAAAAAATTGTTAATGCATAATCCAGACATGGATTAGAAAATAATCTTAAAATACAATTCTTTCAGGTCTTCTATTTTCGAATGTACCTGGGTATTGTGGTATTTGGCGCTGCTCATGGTCTTATATTCCTTCCAGTTTTGCTAAGCTATATTGGTAAGATATTTTTTTGATTTTTTACATAGTGTTAACTTTTTATTTATCCAAAATGTATGAATATGACAGTGAACAATAATGCCTATGCAGCATAAGGGATACAATTTTAGAATTAAAATAACCGCTGTTTGCCTGCTATACTAACTTTTTTTTAAGTGTTTAATTTTAATTAGAATAACTATATTTAATTACTGTAAAAAAAAAATTATGCGGACCATTCCATTACTGGCTAATCTAAAATTAAATCATTAGTGATCTAAAACCAGTCAGCATAAAAAATAATACTTCAGTGTTTAAAATAAAGTTATGCTAGTTTAATTGATAAAAAATATCTGTTATTGCAATGTTACCCAAATACATTAAAAAAATATGAATAGATTGATTAAATAATGTTAAAAACGGATTATTAAAAATGTTGCAAGAAGGAGAAACTAAGTGAAGAACCGTTGTGACTAACCATCCAAGATATTGAAGTTGTGTTAGTTATAAATTGCAGTTCAATTACAAATAGCTAAAATATTTGATAGGTATTCACTGTGTAAGTAAATTGCCAAATAGGTATTAATATCTATCTATTTATTATATAACTTTGTTTGATTTTTTACATTTGACAAATTAGAAAATTGTGTTTTTTTATCGCCGTAGTATTAGACATGGCATAGTTGGCCACATTGCATCATTAATTTTGCAATAAATTATTGGTGGATTATATTTAGTGAATTATTTAATTTAATTTTTTTTTAATAATTACATGCTCTCAGATAAACGTGAAATTAACCTGCTAACTAACTTAACATCACGCTGTTTCCCGCAAAAGTAGATATAGAAGATAGAACACCACCCTCTTCTGTCCTGATGTATTCTCTTAACTTGTTCACTTTCGTACATCTTTTCACTCATGTTCATCGATTATTGAAGCTTTTAAAAGTGGCGTCCTTTAGTATCCGGTTGTGTCAAATATTTTGCAGGTGTCCTTTATTCCTGTTGACTTCAACACTCTTCTCACAATTTCCTCTGCCACCTTTCTTCATTTATATGTTCCGCATTAAATAATCCAATGGATTTATTTAAATAAATTTATTTGTTTTTTAACTGTTGAAATATGACCACACTATTCAATTACCCTCTGTTGTGGTTGTAATTTGCAAACAACACTAACCTTTTAAATGCTATAAGCGTTTTAACATGCAATTTTGGACCTTGCAAATTTGCAGGGATTCAAGTCATTTTTAATCATTTTGCCATCTGTGGACGACAGGTCCCAGCTTTTGATAGATAAGTCAAGACCTTCAAAGCCTAGTCTTACCCTATGTAGTGTCTTCCATTTGAAATAGAGTTCGCTGTTAAAAGATTAATGCTTTTAACCCATTCCCCGCGGGTGACTCATATATGAGTCGCGCTTTACACGCCCACAGCGCGGGTGACTCAAATATGAGTCGCCATGTTTCGTCCACTGCTAATGCGTACATACGCGTTGAGGAGCAGTGAAAATCGTACCAAAATTATTTAGAATGTTTATCTACCAACATCTATCGATATTTGTCAAGGATTATTAGCCATCTTATAAACAAACACGAAATAATAAAAATCCTCGTATCATCCAGCATCGCTCCGTTATTCAAATTTTCCCATAAATTCACCGAAATGAATTCATAAGACGGTATTTAAAACATGTTTCTTTGTAGTGTACATATTATACATTTTTCAAGTTTTTAAACTTTTTCAACTGATGAATTATTGAATTTTTTTTTTGTTAATAGCGTGACCTGAGAATGTCATATAATAAGTTTTTTTTTATCGTAATAATATGTAGTGTTGTTCAAATATTTAACAATCATTTAAAATTAATAAACTAAATATGTTAGAACATCATTTTAAACTTTGATATCAATTAAACAAATTACGTTTATTTAATTATGTTAGGTGCTGGTTTATTGCAATTGAAGTTTATATTGTCAAAACGTCACCGATTCTTCATAAAAATATTTGTTTCCTATGATGTCGAGACACATTTTATTTTATAATTTATATCATCAAAGAAACTGAAATAAATAATGATAGGTATAGAGTTAAATTTAATGTCAGTATTAAAACTTGTAAATTGTGTGCATTAGTCCCAGATATCAATGCCCGCGCAGATCACTACTTCACTTTAGTACGTATAAATATCACCACAAATGGCGCTACTGTAGCGATGTGTAGGGCACTGTTGTGTTCTCTCATGGATAATTTAGTTGATGTTATTTTGTAATTATGATTCTGATTTCTGTATTTGTTTATGTTCGTGAGGATACTTGAGAACCTTTGCTATCGATTTCTTAAAAACAAATCATAAATTTGTTGCATTATCGTAGTGTTAAGTCGTAAATTATAATGCCGCCAGAGAGTGCCGCATATGAAAGATGTCATGTGTATTTATGAACGCGATCAATGGGTTAAAACTCGGAATTTTCGAAAACTATTTATCCTCATAATATTGAGGTACATCAGTACTGATACTTGTAAATATTTATATTTTACTTCACACATTCTATCAATTCTTCATTTTCAATTTGAATTAATACAAACGTGCGTACGTACAAGTAGTGTGCAAAATTTTTGTTAATTTATGAATTTTAGGTTAAACATGTATAAATCAAAGGAAACACAGTGATCAGCTATCACAGCCCTACATACTTCTAAATATATTATATTGGAAATAAATACGAGAAACAATGAATCAGTCAAAGAAATACAAAAACAGTGCAACTAAATTATGTTATTATTAAATACACTATATTTATTTACAAGTCACTAAAATAAATTTATCTTATTTTTATAAAAAAAATACTTTTAATCATATTTGCTCAATTTCCGTGTACACAGGTGTATAGCAAACCCTTACATAATATAAATATAAAACGAGTGGTGCTGTAATATTTTCACAAAGTTATAAACATATTAAAGAAACAGTCATGTGCATGCGTGTGATTGTTGCAAACCTTTATTTAAAATCACCGCAATGATTAATGTTTTATCCCAGTAGTGATATAGATTTTGTCACCAGTTCTTACTTGGAAAAATATTATTTGTAGATTGTGGTCATGCGAAAATCCCTGGGATATTTTTTATGCGTTTATGATGTTTTCTTTGCGCCCATTTCGAAAAGATCCTCGACATGTGAAGAAAGCATTCTTCAAATTGTAAAAACATGTCTTATAATTTGATCCCTGTACTGTAATTTGTGACTTCATCAATCCTATGACGGCATTTAGTTATTCATCTCTTTGTTTTTGTTATCTAAAATAAAATTTTTAGAAAAACGTTTCCAACGTTTGATTTGCATGCTTAAGTCATTTAAGTTTTTGCATGAAGGGTTTGCATGGAAATATACATTGATAAAGCACTGCTTTAATGTCACATATTCTTGGAATGAAAAATATTCATGATTAATGTATACCTCGATGTCTGTGTCAGGGCAAAAATATTAACTAGAAAATAACTGGTGTGGCCAAACGTTCATATTACCGCTAGGTTTTTCTGTGGTGGTGACTCCGCCGCATATTTAGTGGATACTTGTGGTATCGTCTAATTTTGCTTCTTCAGATATACCCCCATCCAAATTTTCTTGATTGTATTATCCAACCTTTCTTCCATGAACCTTCCATTCATACTTTATCATTGATTACTTCAATACAACTTCAGACTATTATGGTTATATAAAGAAGTTAGTATCAGTTCAATCATAACAGATTTATAAGTAAATGCAAAATGTGACACTGGTGCCATTGTTTCTATCTGAAACTGCATTCACCGTTTTGCATCTTCAAAAACATAAGTTATTCAATATTTTGGTGAATTCTAGTATTAATTTAGATTAAATAGTATATTGCATATTTTTAAACATTTCACATTACTTTTTAATAACACTACCAAATTATACGAGTGAATCAGTTGAAAAACTTTAATTTTTGATGTAGGTATAAAATATTTTGTACATTTGAAATAGATAATGAGTGTGATAGAAATCATTTCATATTTTATTGGATTGTATTTGCTATTAAACCACAGAACATGAAAATGACTCCATAGTATTATCTTTGTTTTTCTTTCTTGACTGCGTTTTTGACAAAATGACTTCGCTGAATTGTTGTTTGTATATGTATCTTACTCTAGATAATAATGGTCTTTGCTAATGTTAACATTTAGTACTTGTTAGATACAACTTTTTTTTACCTATTTTCAATTTATGTAAATTGTAAAATCAAACAGAAAATGTTTATCGGGTGAAAAAATATTTTCAGAAACTCAACGTCATGTCTACTTTATCCACACCACTTGTATTTTTATTAAACTTAACAACGGCAGTCAGTTTTTTTTCTCTACATTAACCTGTTCAGACATTGTCATTTTTTTTACTTAAGAACATTGGACAGCGTCAAAATTTCAAACTTGTGCAGTTTCACAGTCAACACACTCCCGACTGATAAATTTAACATAGCAACATTTGAACTGTTAATCTTGGGTAGTTCCGATATCCTCATTATCCATCACTTGAGATCCGCCAGCCCTCGGTAGACTGATTAGACACTTCTTTATATTATTTTGAATGTGTTACATCAATGTCCTTACTACATATTTTCAAACTAAGCTAAGCGCTCTAGCTCTGAAACTAGAGCCACTAACTTGGTGGTCTCCTGGGACAAGACTCAAACCTCCAACCCCTTGATCACTAGGCGAGTGTCTCACCACTAAACCAACAAGTACGTTTAATTTTTATTCCATCACTACCCATTGCAAAATATTTATTTTACAATGTTATGTCCAAGTTTGAACTAATGAAGCGTAACATACTGTAACTGGACTTCATTGCTGTAATTTACCACACAAATTTTGAGCTTGAAGTATCAAAATAAAATATTATCGCACTACCGACACATGCACCGTTTGTGGCCACCAAAAAAACACTGAAAATTTGTTTAGTTTTCAAAGAGAAGTGCATTTGCATGTATTAATAAATTTGCAATAAGTCATGGAGACAACTTGATATTTTTATTGCAATTTGAGGAAATCTATAATTTGAATGAGTAAATATTGAAAAGGATAGAAAATTTTATGGGGTCTCACAAATCCTTAATTTGACTCGAGGAAACAGTATTTTGAGTAAATTGTATTATTGTGAAAATAACACTCATGAAAAATTGAATAAATTCATATAGGAAAAACAGTATTGATTAGGGCGCCGCCACTTGATAAATCAAAAAATATTTTTTATAACTAAAACAGAATGATACTTATCAGCATACCAATCATTAACAGCGTATTTCCATATATGATTTTTTTTTCCGTTATATCTATATACCTGGGAAGGGTAGGTAAGTGCCACCGTCATCTCAAGATATTCAAAACTTAGAATGCCAGATTTTTTTTAAATCACGTTCTTGATAATAAATGTGTTTCAGGCCGCATATAAAAGGTTGGCAGGCAGCATGCGGCCTATGTTGATATTCAAATTGATATAATTTCAATTAATTTTCCATTAACGAAACTGACATACAAATGTCAGTTATATCTTTACGTTAAATTTAAAAAAATGAAAATGGTACATATTATAGCGATGTGACTTGTGAAATAATTAATATTTCACCTCCTTTGTCGATTAAGAACTGTCACATTTTCAATTTTCTGGTGGTGAATTTAAAATACTAGGTGTAACACAGTCCTAGTGCACAATATTTTAGGTGTGTGCCTAATTTCAACCATGTCAGGGATATAACCATTTTAAAAAGTTATTGTTATAATATTATTTAGATTAATTGAGATATTTTATTGATTCCAAATTATATATTGAATACAAAAAATAAAAGATCATGGAACTTCAAGGGGTCGGACTATTTTATTTTATTAGATGATTTAGGGCCTGAAGTAATGAGTCAATTTCAAATATATTTATTTCAAAATATGCCGACTTAAAGCTTAAGGGCGAGCTTTCATTTTTCCAATTTGAAATTTGTGAAATTCTTATAAGTATTAGAAATAATTAATTACATTATTTGTTACGTAAATCGTGGGAGAGTCAAAGGGTTGAATAGAATGAGATGACAATAAAATTGTTGATTTTCTCGCATTAGTTACAAGTGTCGAAAATGATTGTGTCTGGAGACTTATCCAAGTTTTTCATATAATATTATGGAATGAGCGTTGTCATTTGATTTATTTTATTATTATTAATTTATTGGAGTACCTAAATGGTCGCTTAAATCAATGTTCTAAATTTAAAATTATTATAACAGCTTCAATTTATTATTTTGTTTAATATTATCGATTTAAAACGCCGCATTGTCATTTTGGTAATATGTCTGTTTCATAATTATATACTATTTATGAAACAGACAGCTAGTGTTATAAAGATAAAAGAGTTATATATAAACAAATTTAATTTCGACTTCCATAAAAATAACGTACATAAAATGTTTACTTTGTTAAAGAAAACGTTGAAATGACGTGAAAATACTTGAGCAATTAATAAGATCGATATAAATATTATTTAGTAAGAAATTATTGCGTTTTTTATATCAAATTTGATTTTAAATAGTAGATGAAGCCTCAAAGCATGTGAGTAAATACAAAATATTATTTAAAAATGTATGTTTTCACTAAAACAAAAAATTTAAAAACGGTAAAATTGGTAATATCAGGTTGTCCCAAAAGTCTGCATTTGTTTGCATGCATAACTGTTTATAAACTAAAGATATTTTCAGTGTTCCTTCGGTGTCCATCAACAGTGTTCGTGTCGGTGGTTTGGGTTAGTAACAAGATATTTTTTTGGTGTGATATTTTCGACCCTAAAACTACAATGGCAGTGGGAAAGAAATCCAGTTACGCTATATTATGCTTTATGAGTTTCAACTTGGACATAATGCGACAATAGCAGTTAAAAACATTTGTAATGCAATGGGTAGAGATGCAATTAAATTAAGAAAGTGTCAAATGTGGTTCAAAATATTTTGTTCTAGAAATTTTGACATTGAAGATCTACCAAGATCAGGTAGACCTAAAGTGATTGAAAGTGACGATATTAAGGTAGCTATCGAAACAGATCCGAAATTAACAGTGCGGGAGCTAGCACAGCGACCCAATATTCCTCGTGCATCAGTTCATAGACATTTAAAAGAATTGAGAAAGGTGTCAACTTGCGGAATATGGGTGCCTCATAAATTGTCTGAAGCAAACATCACGCAGCGCATTTCAATAAGCCAATCATTAATGATTCGAGAACAGAATGAATCGTTTTTGAGTCGCGTTGTCACTGGAGATGAGAAGTGGATTCGTTACTGCAACACAACACACAAGAGGCAGTAGTTGAGTGCCAATCAATCCCCAATCTCTAAGAACAGGATTACACCCCAAGAAGATAATGTTATGCATTTGGTGGGATATGAAGGGCGTGATCTATTATGAACTATTGGATTATGGGCAGACATATACTGTGCTCAGCTAGATCGTTTGAAAGAGGCTCTGTTTTTAAAAAGACCAGCTCTTGTTAATCGAAGAAAGGTAATTTTACACCAAAACAACGCTCACCCACATGTCTCGAAAAAGACAATAGAAAAAATCAATGGATTTTCCTGGGAACTTCTTCTTACACCAAAACAACGCTCACCCACATGTCTCGAAAAAGACAATAGAAAAAATCAATGGATTTTCCTGGGAACTTCTTCTTCACCCACCGTATTCTCCAGACATTGCACTAAGCGACTATCATCTTTTTAGATCTTTACAACATTTTCTTAGCGGAAAACAATATCAAACAAAGACTGATATGAAAAACGACATTGACTTATTTATTGCTTCAAAAAAACAATATTTTTTCGAATCAGGTATCAATAAACTAATTGACAGGTGGGAGAATGATTGTAAAAAAGAAAAAGAAGAATATATATATATATACATGTTTTATTTTTTTAATTATTCAACTTGAACATAAAAAAAAGCAAAGACTTATGAGACAACCTGATGTATCCTGCAATGGTACACTATTAATTTTTAACATTTTGTTAATTTGTCTCTGTAACCTTGGCTTCAAGATAATAAGAAAATATGAATTAAATGTATTTATTAGAAAGATATACATATGAAATCAATTTTATCGAAAAATATTGTTGCACCACCGGGATTCGAACCTGGATCTCTTTACAAACCGGGAAAAGTGCATTATCCAACTATGCTACAGTGACAAATTTTCGAACCTATATGTTGCCTTTTCTCTCTTTTCTTTCATCTCTTTCCAAACCGGGGAAGGGTTCGAAAATTTGTCGTTAAAAATATTGTCGCTGTAGCATAGTTGGATAATGCACCTTCCCCTGTTTGGAAAGAGATCCAGGTTCGAATCCCGGTGGCGAAACAACAATATTTTTCGATAATATTGATTTCATATGTATATGTTTCTAATAAATACATTTATTACATATTTGAAATATCAGACCTATGTTCTGAATAATTACAACTTCACAATAAGAATGTGTTCTGCAAGAATTTTCCATATTAAGACAATATTGTGGCACACAGAAAATGCATCTAATGGTCGCACTCTGTCTTATAATGCTTGTATTGTCTTAATTATGG
Source organism: Eubasilissa splendida (assembly GCA_031772225.1). NCBI lineage: Eukaryota > Metazoa > Arthropoda > Insecta > Trichoptera > Phryganeidae > Eubasilissa > Eubasilissa splendida. Next base: position 22,593,974 of record CM062845.1, on the reverse strand, counting down.
CAAATAACATTCAGTTTATTAGTTATAAATTAGTGTAAAGATCATATCTAATAGTTTTTAAAAAACTCTAATCTAATATATAACTTCAGATATAAATAAATAATAAAAACCCACATATTCGTAAAAAATTTGAATTTGAGGATAAAATAATGTTTTTTTGCATAAAGTTTCGAGCCTGACAATGTTCCATATCCTCGCTGCCATCAATAATTTCTCCGAAAATGCACTGTAAATGAAATTCGGTAAGGTTGAATATTGCGTGTTTAAATGGATTTACAATAATTGAATTTGACAGCCTTTATTGACATTGCGTGTAATGTGATGTTTTTGGTCAGTTACATTGATCACAGCAATACGCTGAGGATACGTGTAAATTATATAAACACCACCAAATAGGATCAGTTTTAGGTACTTAGGCAAACTATAAACAAACATAACTTTTTTAAAATATGCAGTCTTCAAGTTGGTCAGCAGGAAACAATATCTATTCTAACTAACTTACCATAACGCCGGTTCCTTGCAGGGGTAGGCAGAGAGGATAGAGCGCCACACTCTTTTGTAGTGACACACAGTTCTCGCCTTATCCACATTCATACATCTTCTCATACAAGCTCACCGATTATTGAGGCTTCTAACAGGGCCATCCTCAAGTGTCTGGTTTACCTGGTAGTGCCAAATCTTCCGCGGACATCCTTTATTTCTGGTGCCATCAACACTTGCGTCATATATCTTCCTTACCATTCTTTCCTCATTCATCTGTTTCGTATGACCAAACCACCTTAGTGATCCTTTCTTAATCTTACTTACTATACTAAGATCAGCTTTACATTCTTTACTGTCATAAATGGATCTGCCACATACGGCTAAGTGATCTCATTTCCACTGCATTCAGTCTACTTTTGTTCCTCTTCTGCCAGTTCCAGGCTTCACTTTTATATATTAGTGTCGGTACCAGGATGCCATTGTATACCTCTAGTTTTGCCTCGCTTGACAAGTTCCTATTAGCTATAATTCCATTTGAAGCGCCATTCACTTTGTTTCCTGCGGTCACCTTCTTTTCGATATATTTCTCAGCCTTTCCATTTCTATCAAACATACTTCCCAAATACACAAACTCATCTACTTTCATTACCTACAAGTATCTTGCTTTCTTCCTTCTCCAATACCATCACTTTTGACTTGCTGACATTTACTTGCCTTGCACACATCCTACATTCTACTGACTAGACTCTGTAATTCTTGTTCATTATTCGCCAATAATACTGCATTGTTGGTGTACAATAAACAGCGTACAATCAAATCGCCTATTTTTGCTCCTACATTCATATATTCCAGCTCTTTCACACAATTATCCATATATGAGTTGAATTCTAAGACAAGTAAAAAAATTACACTTTGTAAAAAGAAGTTAACTTAACGCAAGATAATGAAATAATGTCCGACTTATATGTGACATCTTTTGTCATACGCGTATCTCTTATTACCCTTGACCTGTCCTTACTCTATGATAGAAAAAGCGCCGAATAAGTATTTTAAAATCAATTTTGCATTTTTGTCTTGTTTGTGATTCTATTTTTATATTTTGCTACGTCGGTTTATTTTATTTAGGTAGTTAAATATTTTATATTAGTGTTATAATTTTGAATTTCGATTTATTTTTCCTTTAATATTATTGATCAGATACTTTCTAGCATTCTTTTTACAGTTCAGATAGTTTTCCTTTTTACACATAGTAATTTCGTTGTACATAATAATATCTTATATAATTTATTTTATTTTATAATTTATTTTATTTTAAAATTTAAATTCGTAAGTGGTTACATAAATTAATTTATTATGGCACCTATTCCTATAGTTTTCTTTTAATAGTATTCAGGTTGTAAATAAAATATAATTTTAACAGTAGTGAAATTCTAATTCAATTGTTTCAATTGCTCTGTCCTATTTTCCTTCGAGTAAACTATTTGTGTGTATGCATACTTTACAAACATTAAAAATATTTTTTAAATAGTAAAACGTTCTTAAATTATCATAATATTAATTTAATTTTGGTTAAAATGCAAAATTAAATGTCTAATGTAAATAATGCATGAGAATATTGAAATCCCTCCTGATAAGTTTTCATGTTTAATGTTATGTACTTATCTTCTAGTACATCTTCAGAGTACACCTCGTAAATGTGAAGGTCCAAGAAATACTCTTTGTGACAATTACACGTTTATTACGGCATGATACAATTTAAATACAAGGTATATATCACTAGTACAAGTCAAACGATAAAGCCGATGGACAGGCAGAGAACGAGCGCGCGTCGCCCTTTATATCCCCATACACACGCCCGCAGATACGCATTCCAAAGATATCAAATTTAATAAGTTTGAATTTGCTACTCCCTCTGAAAACGTATTAAAAGGGGTTCACTGTATATGGAAAAAATATATGTATGTATATTTTGCACACCCTCCCGAGTTATCCGTTGAATAAAAAGAACAAAACATGAAAAACCATACACAATTGCAATACAAATCACAATTTCATTCTCATGAATGCAGCGTACATGTACGCGTAGGGGGCAATAAATTTTTGGAAATTAGTTATAGTTATTGAAATATTGAGTTGGTACAAAAGTTATTGCTGTTTCTTTTATAATAAAAAACCTAATTATTTTGATAGTAGCATTTATTTAATCAATTATATATAATTTTTATTTGATATAACTCTCATCTATCTATTAATCTATTTATTAATTCCATCCCTACATAAAAAATCAGGTTTTAGGGTGAAAAACTTACGGGTTCTTTCACATTTCATTACCACTAAGATAATTTTGTAGGAAACTGAAAATATATCGCTAGGTGCTAATTCCGGAGAGTATGTAAAACTTCCCATTTCAGATTGATCCATTTTTTTGCGTGTTGAATGCTATCATGCTCTGGCATTATCGTGATGGAAAATAACACTCTTTCTGTTTGCTAAATGTGGCTATTTTTCAATCAATGCCTGGTTTAATTTTTCCAATTTTTGTGACAGTACTAATCGGAATTTATTGTCTCGTTTGATTTGAAATGTCCATAATACACTACATCTTTAATATCCCATTATTACACACATAGCATAACCATTTTCTGATGCAGTTCTCCTTTGCGGGTAGAAAGGGTTGTCATTCCAGGGGTGGACCAGTGTCATTTTCGTGTAACATTATTATACATAACCTACTTTTTATCACCTGTTACAATGTGATCCAATAATATTTCCCGATTTTATCTGGCCAACAATGATCCGTGCGTAGTCAGCTAGTCCATTAAATTCTTCTGTGACAAGTCATGCGGTACACAAAACGCAAAGCTTTGTCAAAAACCCAGTTTATGGAGATGACTCATAACGGTTGAGTGGTCAACGTTCAACCTTTCTGCAAGTTCTTTAGCCGAGGGTCGGCATTCACCATGGCCTTGAGATGTTCGTTAGCAACTTCGATGGGGGTCATCTTCCAATGATAAATTTCTAGAACGAAACTTGTTGAATCAAAAACGACATGTTTGAGATTTGACTATGCCTTCACCGTACATTGGATATATGTTTTTAGTTGTAGTAGTTGCATTACTTACTTTTTTAAACTTGTATAATGTGCAATATCAGAATTAATTTTATTCTGGGCCATTGATAATTTTTAATTTTGGGTTGTTACACAACGATGACAAAACAAAATTATCTAGTGTCTTTTTTAGAATGATAAAAAAAAGGTTTCGCGACAAAATACAATCAATTACATTAGCTACCTGCAAATAAGTTCCGTTAAAGCGGCAACATCTTTTGCACCAACCCAATACGTCTAAAAAATGATCTCAATGTATTATTTGACAATAATAATTCCTCGATATACTTTCTCCCGACCTTCATCCTTCCGGGATATCATCGAACATCTTACGTACTTGCGATAATTTTATTTTGATAAATCTAGCAATTGGTAACAATTATTGAATCTATTAGGTATAACTTATTTAGATTAGTAAAATAAACATTGATACATTTAGAGAAATGGCATAATGTTGAATTTCACAGGTTCACCGATGAATAAGGAGAAACTTGCGAACCACAGGAAGGCCATGACGCAGGATGGAATACAGGAGACGTCACTCACTAGAGTAAGGACTGATGACCGGACCAGAGGTCACGGAGACCGCTTTCAACAGTCTCTTCTAGGCTGACTAACCATCACCGCCTTACATTCATCTCTTCCATTCCAGTCTTTGCTTGGTTTTATTCCCTCACTTGCAACAATTAATCTTATTTGTTCATTATTTGGCTTGTGGTAATTATATTTTTAGACTGTTCTTTACCAGGGTAACCACTGTATCATTCTAAAAGAGTAAATTATATTAATTGCATACATTTGTCATTATTTTTATGTCGCTATAAACCTGATACTATTTCTGAGACTGAATATGTATCAGGAGTGTATTTTTTAATCAAATAATATCTTGAGTAATTTAAAATAAAAAATTGTTATTATTTGTAAAATATGATGGCAATTATCAAATTTATACAGAAATATATTTCAAATAACATACAAATACGTCTAATTGATTCTTTCAAAATTATCCTAAGCCTAATAATTTAATCTTAATAATTAGTTTATTTAACTATCAAATATATTTAGCTATAACTGTGTGGGTGTGTTTTATTAGTTGCCTATTTTGGTTTCATCATTAAACTAATATAGTTGCCATGCTACAGCTCTTTTTCGATCCTTAATATTATGGATTTTCCCTGGTGAATTGTGCTGACCAGTAATTAATAGATTAGGGTTTTTTGCTTACAGCAGTATTTTTTTTAAAAATATATGTTAGATTTAATATTATATTTGACATTAGATTTTTATTTTTTATAATGTAGAACATTATGTTGGATCAAAGTTATTGTGATGAATGTATTATTTTGTGGCATTGACTGAACACGAGCTCCATTATAAAATTATTTTAAGATTATATTATGATATTGATTTCTCATCAATTGGCAGTGATGACTCGGAAACTTTAGAGTTCCTTAATGATAAATTAAAGCGCGTAGAAATCTTTCCTTTAATTATTTTTTAATACAATTTTTTTAAACATTTTATGAAATAATTTGCATAATCATACTTATAATTATTTAATGGTTTCTTAATCGAGTCATTGCTGCGATATACCCGTCCATTTTTACTCTTTGGTATTGATAAGTCACAAACAGAAAAATCATTTACATAACTGAGACATTGTATTATTTAACTAATATATGAAGTACACTTGCGGGCCTAAAGTGTGTTCGCAATTTATAGTATTGTTAAAACTTTTCAATTGAATAGTAAACCCCTATTTGTTACTAATTTCTGACCTTACTGTTAAATATTTTGTGATTGATTTGCCTATCGCAACAGTTGATATAAAGAATTGAGCTATGTAGTGCGATGTTTTCATTCCTTTTCAAGTGCATGATTGTTTTTTGTCATATTTTGACTGTTACTTATATTGGCTGTTCACCACTATCAATTTTTTGGTATAATTTTTTCTGTGACTAACTCATCACATTTATTGATATGTAGCCTCTGAATGAACATTAGAAACACGTTTCATTGTGTGTTTCATTACTATGTTTCATTCTTGGTAATGGGTTTCTAATTAAAAATAAAAGTACACGATTGTTGCTATTCACGCAAACAATATAGTGCTAAACAAAAATTAACAGGGTCACATTCATTAACATTATTAGAATAAATTAATTTCATCATTGTTTTCAGTCATTATAATATGTGTACCAAATAATTATTATATTGTGGTGGTTTCCAGAAGTTCATAGTTAACTTCAATATTTAAATTAATTCATTATTTTGTTTTGTAATTTTTTTATGTCAATAAATTATAAAATAACCTTATTTTTGTATCATTTATAATAAATACCTAACATTACATTGCATGGGTTTTCTTTTTTTATTTTATTTGGTTAACTGGTTTGCATCTTTTATTTTCCATATGTATTTTGTGTCGTGCATATAAAAATATAACTTACGAGACATTTTTAAATGTCAATAAAAGTGAGGTTCCACACACCTTTTCATTTTGTTTTTGACTCAAATCTTAATTAATATAAAACAAATACTCTGAATAGTATTTAAAAAATAATTAAAACTTCTATAGTAAAAAATGTTTGTAAAATTCAGTATCAAAATTATTTAAAAGTCCAGTGATGTTTCCATCATTTCTTAATATTATCTCTTCATTTCACTTTTAAAAATATGAATATTTAGCCTAGATAAACCTCTTCTGTACTTAATACTAATTTAGAAAGGTGCATGACTTATTAACTGTTGGAATTACATATTTAACTTTAAAATAATATTTCCCTTTGGTGGTGAGTGTTAAAAAATTGTATATATGCTCCCTGCTAAGTTATGTAAGATTTTAACTCTGCCTTTTCAAAATCGTCCCCGAGTCATCCGCAGGGTGGATGTTTTGTGGAAATAAACAATTCATTTGAATTATGTAATTTTAGTAAAATTTCAACATTCTTGTATTTTATTTTGGTGTTGCATAAAGTGTCACAAATTGAATTTTTATATTTATAAACATTTTATACTGCCTCAAATAAAGAAGGACCACAGTCAATATTGTATGTGTATCTTGATGAAAGATCAATTAACTGACAGCATAAAAGTGTGGAAAATTTCATTTTACATATTCAAGGTGTATCGTTTGATGCTTTGCCTTATTTGTTTTTCTGTTTCTGTGTCTAGTTTTTTAAAATAAAGTAATAAGAAATGGAAGCGAAGAAGTAGAAGGAATAGTAAGATAGGCAGAGTATTAATTCCCCCGATATGTAGTTGATGAAATGATGAATTTTCTCACAGGCATAACCCGAACTGGAGTCCAGTTGTGTGACGTGGGCACCTCGAGAGACACTGCGAGCCTGCTGGCCCCGGGGCGGCCCCACATCTCCTACAGAAGTATAAACCAGCATCCGCCGCAACTGGATCGAGACTTATTTATATCTGGATAAATAATATTTTTTATATTAGTGTAATCTATAAGATATGACTGTGAAAAAAGAGTACATATATTTCATGGCAAATTAAGCCATTTCTGCTAAGTTTTGCTGAATATTGAAAAAAATCGCATTTTTATATTTGGCTTTGTTTCTGTAGATCTGTGGTTATCCAGTCACTATAATTTCTGCAGTGTTTATATTAAGTAGCTATAGTACCTGGCTAACATTTTTGGCACCCAAAATAAGTTTAAAGAAAAATAGAACCGTCATTTATACTATTAATTTGTATGTAATTTTGGTTAATATTTTTACAATTATTAATGTTAACATTTTAACAACAATAAAATTATCTTCCTGGCCATGTAAAATTTAATCTATAATTTTGTATAATTATTCTTTATAACACAGCAGTATAAGAATTGGAACATGACTAGATTTCCAGATTCAGTTCACATAAGTTAAATCTATTTCAAGATTTTGTTTATTAATTTTGTGAATATTTTTTTTTTGTTGATAAGAACAGCATATTTCGGCACGTTAAATCTATCATAACAACGTTTTAGAACAACAAAAATCTTAAACTTGACCCTAAATTGATATTCTGGCTATCAAAAATGTCACTAAGGTATTATGGTCTCTTGTATGCAATTATTGATCCAAATTTGTTTCTAACTCATATTTGCAGTATCAGGTACTAATTAAATTTATGGGCTAACATTCAGTTTCAAAACAATTGTTGGATTCAGTGAATGCTAATTGTTTATAACATATTCTGTAATACTGCATTGTTTTTAACAAGGTTTTTTCTTCTATCTATGTGTTATGGAGTGTAGAAAAAGGGGCATACTTACATATCCTTAGAAATATGCAGGAACAACAGAATTATTGAAAAATGTTTTTTTATTATATGTATAAATGTATTATTTCATATCTGATTAGCAATGTGAAAATGTTACCAGCAAATATTATGTAACTTTTCAAACAGCAAAATATTTCAGCAAAAAGCATTTTGTATAATTATTCCCTTGTGTGCCACCTTGAAGTCCATGCGGGTGTGCGCGCGAAACTCTGTCCTCAAGATACAATGAATTTACAGTAAAAATTGGCAAACATCAATTCGTCGGACTTCTCTCTACATATAATAGATTACTATAATAAGATGTTTACGTGAGTTTCGTGAGTAAAGTTTCATCCATCTACGTGCACCCTATGGATATATGAAAAATGCCAAAGGAATTTTCACAAAATTGAAGAGTTGTAAGTAATATGTACCATATTTCAATTTATTTAGTAAATTTTGACTCTGGAAGAATTATATATGTAAATTTAGAAAAAAAATGATTCTGACAGAAAAATGAACAAAATCATATATATATATGATTAAAAAAAATTAATGATAGTAAATGCAAAAAAATCAATTTATTCTTTATTTTTATACATATCCATTAAGAACATCCACTGCTCATCAACAGTCGATTGATACTGACAAATAAGATCACAGTGTACTTGCAATTCTTGCGGCATTTTTCGCAAGAAGGCCCAGCGACACTCGGAGGATTAAGTACCAAAAAATAGCAGTATTTTTCAATGACAAATACTATATTTTAATAAAACCAAAATTTGTCTTAAGATATATTATTGGTTGACGAGGTATACTGCATGCTATGTTTCACTTTAGTTATACAAATTAAAATTAAATAAATATTTCAATCTGTTTAAGATTATTGTTAATTTTGTTTTTGAAATTGTGTTTTAAGTATGTAGCGCTGTTGCTTTTTATTTATTTTGTTACTTAATCTTCGCTAGTGTTTCTATGTTTCTATAAGTAGTAAAAATTATAAAAATAAACATGTTTTATGTAGAAGCAGTAGGAAATTTAATGGTAATTAAAATAATACAGAATCTACGTAGTGATCAGGTATGTTTATTTGTTCATTATCTCTAGCAATATAAGTGCTCTGTGTAAAGTTATGTATAATAATATTATTGTCCTTGTAAGAAATGATCCTGTCGACTAATTAGTTACCCAGTGTCGCAATAATTTTACGGAAAACTATTTTCATGAGCCCTCCACACTTTGTTTTTTCTTCATAATGTTCAACCTAATAAAGATTCATATGTTTAATGTATAATTGTAAAATATAAAGGCCTGCTTCATAAAGGTGAGATTATTTTTTATTTTGTAAATAATTTCTGAACATCAAAAGAAAAGAAAGGGCTTTAGAATTTAACTAAATGTATAAATGTAATAACTGTCTGTTTTTTTAAGATATGTTTAAAACTATCAATAATTTGAATATGTTGACACAGAAGAGTGTTATTATTACAATATTACAAAATTATCAAATATTAATTTAAGTATCACATGTAAAGTTTGAACATGAATACATAAAGTTCTAACGTGAATTGAATAAACTATTTTAGTGATTTTCACTAAATGATAAAAAAAATTTACATACGTCTCTTCTGCATCAATCAATTCAATTAGTTTCGTTGTGATTTTTATTACTTTAAATCAAGTATTAAAACGTTTTGACATTTATTTTTGCGACTTGGGTTGACATTTAGAAAAAATAAGAGCCAAAATAGTTAACGCAACAAAAAGTACATTCACAAAACTCTACAGAAATTATGAGACTAATTTTCCATGAGAATACCAAAATATTTAAATAAAAATGTCTTAATGTTGGAAATGCTTTATTTTAAAAGATCTTTTGTATATAAATTAAAATCTGAGCAAGCTTCTCAAATTTTTTTTTCAATCTGTATAGCCTCTAGTACCTGTAGATCTTATTTTCACTTAATCTTTCAGATGAAACATTTTAAATTAATTTTATATTTTATTTAGTATTTCTTATTTAATATGATATAAAAATGGTAAATGGGTAAGGCGACAGGCCTTTTAATTAAGCTTATTGTAAATGATCAGAGAAAAATTATTTTGTAGAAAATTAGTAAAATTTTTATGTTATTAAGAAACCTATTGAATTGAATAATAAAGCAAACTGTAAAACATTTTAGACCTCGCCTTTATAGTCAGTTTCTTTCATTCTTTTTCTTTTTGGTATTCTTTTGAAATTATTTTTGGCAATATGTATACCGGACCGAAATAGAAATGGACAGAAACTCGAAAGCAATACCTGAGATATTATTTATTGTGTTAATATTATTATTATTAATTATTTAAAGATGCTATGTTTAACATTTGTACAATAAGATCATTTTGATTGTATGTACTATTAATACTGATAAACAGGAATGTTGAAAGATATATTCCATTGTGATCCAATGGGAACAGTCCTCCAAGAATACAAAATTTGGTTGAATAGTATTTGAACAATTATGTTTCTGCGAAGAGACGGATCAATAATTATATTGTGTGGCGTGAATTCAAAGATGAACTTTTTTGTAGTTTAAAAATGTAATATGTACTGAGAAATCTTTAACAATGTGGATAAACTATTAAATTCTTACATTTGATTAAAATAATCCTTCCCCCAGTTGTCAGTATCATAAAAAGCTTACAGAAGTTTTTCTTAAAAAATTAATATATTAGTACCAAAATAAATAAAAACACTTAATATCAATAATCTCAGGGATAAATATGTTTTTTTAAAACTGATTGAGTTCATTGCGAACAAATTTGAATCACCTCTGTCGATGAAGCTATAAAATTGTTAAAAAAAAAAACTATTCACGGACTTGGTAAATATATAAGCTAAATTTATGTTATATAGTGATACACAGTATTTTTATTATGTGACCAATATTCTTCATTAGTTTGTGATTTCATATATCTTTTTTTTTTTACTTTTCTTAATTAATATTTTAATTATATATTGAATTCTAAAATTCTTATAATATAAACATTCTGCATTTTATGTTTAATAAAACACAAAACATGTATATTTGTTTTATTATTCATTCTCATTGATTTAGGGAAATAGTTTTATTTGGAGCAGTAGCAGAAAAGGGAATAAAAGAGGTGGTAAAAAAAAATATGTATTTTCTTAAGTTTATTAGCAACCATTATCAACAAATTCAAGTGGTCCAAATAGGTACATAGAAGAATTTTTATCGCTTTGATCACCTAAAAATTGAGCAAAAAGTTCTTGATAGCGGGCTAACGTGAGTCCACCTCTTCTTCGATCACCGTCCTGTAATTTAAAAAAATATTTTTTATTTACTAAAAGTATTGTCAATGAGTAGAAATACTAATTACATTTTAAAACTACATTACTATTTACATTTATGTTTTGCATTAAATTATATTTTAGTGTAAAAAATAGTATTCAGAGATTGAAAATGTTTATAACCACTTTGTTGTCACCCGTATGGCCAAAGTCCCGTTAACCGACACAGGATCATTCGTTCAGTGCATGTTTGAAATGATGTATGTCAATGGATGTAATATTATTTACCAAAACTTTTAATTTTCTAACAGAAATACACAAGATTCATGGCACCAAAACAAAAAATTATTATTATTGACCTGTGTTATTTTAACAACTATAATTCAAGTTTATGAGAAATATATATTTTGGATAAAAAAACCTTTACTTACATTTAATAAATTATAATAAGCATTATTTATTAGGTCAATATCATCTATAGGCATTCTTTGGACACAGTCATATCTAAATTCGTCAATATCTAGAACACCATCTTGGTTGAGGTCTATCAGTCGATAATTAGCTTCAATAAACGCTCTCATTGCTTGGGGAAATTCATCATATTTTCTTCCCACACAGCAATTTTGTACAGCTATTTTAAATTCTTCGACAGTGATTTTTCCATCCTGAAAAATTAAGTTAAAAAATAACTATGTATTAATTTTTTCAATAAAAACGTTAGTCACATCAATATTATTTTTATTCCGAAGAAGAAATAAATTATACGCTTATATAGTGCACGTATATGAGATTTGTATTGAAAGCGCTTTCTTACGTGCGTAAAGGACAGTATAGAGTTATGATTCAATGCCACATGTGTTTTATATGGAATGTAGAATTCTGTAGCTGCATTACTTACCAGTGGAATATGGAAAGCTTTCAAATATGTAACAAATTTAATCGCATTATTACAATTAAATTCTATTTTGCATTTAACAAAAACTTCATAAAATATTTTCATATATTTTGAGTTTACCAATAGTAACATATTTTCTGTCAAATTTACGCTTGACATTATGTCTTAATAGCGATTGTTGTTTTTTCACAATTTCATAAACTTAATCATTGGCAACATCTCTTGTCACTGTTTTCGGTACATATACACATGAAGAAGTTAATTGTCATTATCAATTTTCTTATTTGACTGACAAGATATTTATTGAGGAAATTTACAACTCTACTTCCGGAAGAAAGCGTCGGAGCTTTGCTAACATTGAGAGGAGTTAGATTTATAAACTGATCCAAATTAGCAAAAGTATCCGATATTAAACCGACCACATGATGTGTGAAATACAGATCAAAAATGTTTCACAATTTTTTTCATATTTGTTCTTCATCAGCTTGAAATTATTCAGAGGGAAAGGCTTTACACATGGCAGTGGAAACAGTATGTTAATGCTAGGAAACTGAAAATATTAATTAGTTCTAAATATAGCACACAGTATTATACATTAGTCTTTTGGAATATAGGATAATGCGCTGCAATTTTACTACGATCAAACAAAGACAACCCTCAAGTCATGATCGTAAAAAAAAAACTACACATTAAAGTCACATCAGGGGTTAGGGTGTGTATACACAGATTAAACTGTGCCAATTATTATACCAAATATCATAATAAGCTCTACTGTAGGGCTTTTCTGGGTAGCACTAAACGATAAGTCATTGTCGGTTGAATGGATAAGGCATGAGAAGAAGAAAAAGAAAAGTGGAAAAGAGATGTTCAATTCTACAATTAAATGTTTTTTTTTCTTCAGAACTTCCTTTCAATAGGTAAGTCTTGGATCAGTGTGCCCTGCTAGTGAACACAAAAAGAGCTGAGAAACTGACTAACTAAGCGTTTCATATATAAATTAAGATTTCTCCAAAGAGCAATGGAGCGCCGTTCAGTGATAAGCATTGCGAAAAGGATTACCCGTTAGAAATGAAAATGGACTGGACATATTGCGAGCATGAATGATACTAGGTGGACAAAACAAATTCTCAAATGGTGCCCTTGGACATCGAAGAGGTCTCGGGAAAGACTACCAAAAATCTCAGGGATGGGAAGACAACATCTGAAAGATCACTGATTGGGGAAAACTAATCATAATATTCTAATGGATGGTTACGATACTCACTTAGTGATCTGGTGGTCGGGGGTTTGAGCCTCATTCCAACAGGCCATCAAGTTAGTGCTATTTTCATAGTACAAGCATTTAGCTTAGTTTGAAAATAGTAAGAATATTGACGTGACACATATTCCATGTACGCATCTCTATTTAAAAGAAATAATAATCCACGATAGTAGTGGAGAAGAATGGGGGAGGTCCATAGGCATACCCCTGCAAGTGGCAGACATAGACTGATCATGATGATATTATCGAACTAAGCTTCAAATTACACCATTCGAATGAGGTGTTTACCACAGACAGTTAAAAGGAAGAAAATTGTATGGGCTTAAATTAAATCATCACCCGGTGAACACACAGAACCGGACACTACAGCTACAGTAGCTAGAGAAACAAATAAACCGAATTGAATGGTGTGAATTAATCGTCTACCTTATCGAAATCAGCAATTTCAGCGATCTCCTCCCATAGACTGAGCATAATGTGCTGGTAGTGCGCTAGACGAGAGCTGCTGCAGTCACCGCGTCCCTCCAGTACGCAGATGCGAATGGCCAAACACTCAAAGTCGTGCGCGTCCAAATGGCCATTGTTGTCGATATCTTGAATACATACAACATCTATAATTTTAATTCAAGCAAAATGATAATATGACAAATGATAGAAAATCACTATTCGATCTTAAGAGATGGAGTTTCAGATACAGGGATATTTGTTTTTCTATCTTTAATGGGTGAACTAACTAAAATTTTCAGAAAAAAATGTGAGATAAAGGAATATAACTTTGATGGTTTTCAGGAATGTTTGGTGACTATAATAATAAAAATAATGTACTATGTACTAATAATAAAAATAATATATTAGGTAGGTTGCGTTAACTACTTAGTAGTATATTCCTGGGTGACTCATTGTATCAAAAATGAAAGACACCAATTTTAAAGCAGTTAATGAAAAACATATTTCATATAATTTAACTTTAAAGTTATGAAACATACAGTTCTCAAAGTGTGTGGACATATAAATATTGGAAAATGTGATTTTTTTTACACAGAACCAACATTTTTTGCAAATTAAGAAAGAAGCATATATATACTTAGGAATATTTTTTTAAGAGATGCGTTTCTGGAAAATTGGTCGTAAACCCAAATGCCATATAACGAATAATTTACTTCGATACAAATTCTATAGGATTCGTTCCAATTATATAGAAAAATAAAAAAATAGCTAAGTTTTAGATGAAATTTTTTTTTTTTTGCTTATATCTCGGGTCCATAATTTTTGACGACGGTAGCTGCAAGCCAAGAATTAAACGACGCATAGATATGGCGAAAAGTTCTATGTCCGATGTTTTTGTGAACGATGCTTTGAACGATCATCTCTCATACTTCATATTTACCGTAATTGTGCTCAGTTTTGAGGACAGTTGCTAATATGTATTACTTTGTACCATCATTTACTGGTTTCAATCCAGTATTCTGTTTTGAAATATGCGTCAATCTTGAAACTCTTCATCTTGCAATTTAAGGTAGGTTAGTACATTTTTCAACTATTGATATTAATTATTTTACGGTATATTATGTATTGTTACATAATATAAGTATATAAAGTAACATTCGATTGCTTTTGTAATTATTGCGTATAATTGTATAAGAATGATAAAAAAATCCGCCCTTCCCCGGAACACCGCGAATGAGCTCTTAGATTAATTGAACCCCTTTAACGTATTGGTTGCCTACCGCTGGTGACAGCCCTAAGATCTGCAGAATGCCGAGACAAGTGGAGAATGAAGAATGAATGGAAAAATCTGGTTGAAAAAATTGGTACAACAACGCTGCGTTATTCGTCGGAATCAGTTTGAAGTAGAACGTTTATTTCTTATTCGTTTGGGGGTTAGGACGGTGGTTAAATGAAATACATGAGATTGGCGCGTGTTGAGGTTTATTGTGACAAATGATAAAAACGATGAAGACAGATAGAAATTAATACAGTGAGTGAAGATGTAGGAAATTATGAAATGAAATGAATTGGCAGTCTTGCTCGGCAAAGGCGAGCCGGCAAGACCGCCATTGTGAAACGCTGAAACTGGAGAGACTGTCTGGCGGTGAATTGAGCCAGACTTGTGGCAGCAGCCGGCAACGCTGTCGCTAGCGTCGATGCCGACTGAGATGGCGGTAGATTCGAATTACGATCGCTACATTCGAAATGACTAGTGCTGAAAGTGTATTTTTATGACCGTAAGTAGGTACATATATAGAAAAAATTTGGGCCGCAAATCGAAGCTGAGCTATAATTTTAAAAGGCCATTATAGCAAAAAGCCGTATAGCGAAGTTTATTGGTGTATGTATAATACACTAAATCAACGCAGTTTTAGAAGAAAGTAAGAACATTTTCTCAGATGAGATTCGACTTCAGTGCGCGTCAAGGGCAGCACAGAGTTTAGCGCGAAACAATCTACGAAACATCATCGTATGTGTTTCAATCGAGATTAGAATAACGCGTCAGGTACAAATGAGTATTGCCTCTCAGAGATCAATGTCTCAATGAGAGATTATCGTGGACAAGGGCTGTAAGACTAAAATTCTGAAATCTATTCATATAATTAATATACTTTCTATTTAATAGTTTGTCGTAACTTTTGGTTTACCGACATAGTCAAGATCTATATAATATAATTAATATATTCGATAAAAATAGATAATAAATGTGAGTGCAGCGAATGCAGCAAATCATCATAAATATTTTTTGCCATAAAAATGAAATATCTTCTCTGTCACACGTGGGTAATGTGCGGGTGACGAGAGGTGGGCGGAGCAGTGACGATGCAGTGACGTTACTCAAAAAAATTATCAACCGATTCACTAAAATAATTTTGGCAATCACTCATCACTCGTACACCTACTAATTATTTACTGCTGAATGTACCGAAATAAACAGCATTTCACAATATTATTATGTATTACTTTGGTACCTACCTCATTTCGCGATCTTACGATAAATACTACTAGTTTTTAAATCCCTTCCCAGGACGTAATTATAAAATCAAACAATTAAATATTTGTAAATATATGTATGGATATAACCATAATGACGATGTGCAGACCATTTCGTTAATATGAATGCCGTATACCGTATTTTATCTTTTTTTTTGTTTAAAAAACCTATTGAAATGAACACCGCCGCCTTGGCATCATCGATATGAACACCGCCGCCGTGACATCATTGATATGAGCACCTCCACCTTGGCATCATTGATATGAGCACCGCATACCGTATTTGAGCATCACTTTTTATTTTATTTAAAAAACATATCCGTAAAAAACGTATAATATGAGCTCCGCTACCGCGAAGACCCCTCTATCTTCCCTTCAGTCTTAACATGAATATTCCTGAAAATACATTTTCATTAAACTTCTAACGTTAAAGAAAATTTAAATTTTTCTACGCGTGACACACAGAAGGACATTGGGATTTTATAAATAAGATATAAACATCAATTTCCATGTAAAGTCCACTTTTAACGGTTCGCGCGAAAGTAAAAATATTTTTGCCAATGATTGTACTACATATGGAAAGTTTTACCTACTTTCTAACTATCGTTTAATAAACCCTACCATTTCTGTGTAATTTTTAGCTACCTAGTGTGTAAATATTATTGTATACATCTCATGTCACTCATTACCTTTTCTGTTCACGGGTTTATGTCAAAGTCTTGGCAAAGCTGCCTGTACGCTCTTCACTGAACAAAGGTTAGCCTAACCTATCGACATTTCATATTCCAATAAGAACAACTCAAATGAAAACTATATATAGATACGTAGATAATCAAATACGAATTATATAAGATAGTTCATATTCGCAATTTATTTAAATTTAAACCATACAGATATATTCAACTCCAGATTGATTCAATTGATCTTATTATTTACATTTATCAATCTTGTGTAAAAATATTGTTTGTTTTTTGCGTATTGTTTTATTTTTTTAGTGCCGCTTTACTCAGTAGTAGGTACCTAAGTAGTATTTAAATTGTTAAATGAATTTTTAATGGTATTTATTCTGTGTATGTATTATGAAAAAGGTTCAATTTGTAATAATAAATAGATTTTTTCGTCGTTTTTAAACGTTTAAGAAAATGGCTGCCTGCATTATGTATCTTTACGATTTAATTAACGTACTTCGCTAAAATTCTCGGGCACTCTCGGACAAACAACATGTGACTATAATTCTAATAGTTGAAATAATTTCAATTATATGAAAAAAATTGCCATTTTCAACAGTTACGGATGAAGATATTCCTTTAACCGAGGTTGAAAGTGAATGCGATTTCAAATAATGAGCGAATAGTATTTTTATAAATTTTTCAGAATGTCTCACGGGACACTGTCCACTTTATAGAACTCGTAGAATATTTCTGACCCAGGTGACTCGATGATTGGCGTTGCGTCCACTATGTTTGCGATTTAAAGACTAGCTGGACGTCATAAATACTGCCTCAAAGATTATTATTTTTTACAAAAAAACAATCTATTTCTAAAGTGGGTCGCATTGCTGTCATTCTTGCAATTGGATTTCTTGTTTGAGCTTAAAAGATTGTAGTGGATGTGCCGAATCGGGGCCAACGGCTCGACTCACACTAAATCACTTTAATTATTATTACTTTTTTTTTACTTAGTGTTTAATAAAATACTGTCTGCGAGTTTATAATTTCAATTAACATTTTAAAAAAATCAAAATAATATTACATAGTATACTTACAATATTTTAAATGAATAAAATAAAAACTTGCTCGGTGTCTCCTCGATTTAACGTTCAATTTAATATTTACAGGTAAACTATTTCATTTAATGTAAGCCTTAGTTTGATTAATTTTTTTGTGAATAAAAATTTGAAAATAACTTGATTATTCTGTGTTTACGAGTCACGTTACAGACGACGGAAAACTGAACTGAAGATTGTTTGGTCCAGCTTAGGGCTTCCTAAAAGGTTTATATATAGATTATATACATAGATTTAAATCTCTAATATACTCGACTGTGGGAGATTTAATCTACTGCAAAAAGTACGATTGTATCGTAATTTTTTGACTCAACGCCTTAACAATGGCACGTGTTATCGTACCGAAACGACGGCCTTGACGGCGAAATTCGGTTAAAAATTGTAACGTTATTCTGATCCCAAACAATCATAAATAAGCGATTCGTATTGTGAATATTTAGAATATAGTACATTAGAAATGTAAAAATGTTATGAAATTGTATTTGTAAACATTTATTTATTCTATTATTAGTTTAGTTAAGTTTTTGAAATGTAGAGATAACCTCAGCCAACAAATAAACAAAGCTACGTCTGCCTACAGAACAAAGATCGTATTATTAGCAGTGGACAAAGGTCGGAGAAATCCTGAGAAAAAAACATCTCTGTTGTAAAATTTTATTCTTTAATATTATATATAGCATATACTTAATTCTTTCTTATTTTATGTAAACAATATATTGAATTTAAGAAGGAAAAATAAAATAATCGTTTGAGAAGCTGTCACATTTTTTCCAAACCAAATCATCGATTATTTTAGTTCATATTTTGAAGCCTTTAGAACTGTTTTAACCATTTTAACTAAGCACTTACCAATCATCAATTTAAAAATGAAGCAATTTATTGTTGGATAAACTGGTGAACAATCAGTTCGAAATAAACGAAGTAATAAAGAAGCGAACGAAGAAATAAAAATTTAGTATCGCTGCAAAATGGATCACATTCATAATCATTGAATAATCAATATTCTTTAATATAAACTGTGATATATAAAATATGTATTTCTAAATGTCTCAGGAAAACTATTGAACAGTTTCAGCCATCGACTGGAACTCCAAAAATAGGTCTATTGGAAAGGGACAAATAGGTAAAAGAAATGCAAGCGAGCACATCACCTCTTTTATTTGCTCAAAAAACGCCAAAAACCGATTCCTGGGAGTTGAACAAAGAATTTTTTAAATAATCTAGGAATCGAACACCTAACCTTGAAAATGGTTGAATTGTCTTTCAACAGTACGGTCAATGTCAAAAGCCAATGAACGCGTATTTTCAGTATCCATTAATGTTGTATTAAAATAAGAAGCTCAATGAAACACGATACATTAAATGCCTTAGTGTTCTTAAAATACAATTTCTTAAAAAATATATATTTTGTTCTTTTTAGCCAATTCAATTACGTGTTGCTTCATTATATTTTTTTTACTTTGATTTGATTGGTATAATTATATTGTTTTAATAACGGAAGAAATGGTTTTATCTGTTAAAACATTTCGAGAAGCTATTCCTGTTTTTAAGTGAATTTACTAATTACACTAATGCAAGAACTATGGTGGATATGTATAAAGGTAAAATACTATTTTATATTACAACAGAAATACATTTCCTAAATAAACTACAAACTAGTTGAATTTCCAAAAGCTCGAAATAATGCATGGATCTAATGGATCTGTAAGATTATTAGATAAAATTGGAAACGAAATATCCCTCAGTAAATATATATTTAGTCCGTTTATTTTGGCTCCGGTATCATCGTACCAGAGCCACACCTGTGACGTGAGACTAGTTATCACATTAAATTCAGAAGGCAGCCAGAAAGAAGCTATAGAAATCATACACCGCCAAAAGGGGAGGGTAGACGTCACATTTATGTGTTGCATTCGCAGAACTAGGTGACAGTCCGGCAGAAAATCACCCTGTCCAGGTCGCAAGAGGTGCGAGGGAGAGCCAGTAGAATGCTCTGTTAGGTTTCTCTAGCCACCGCTCTTCTCGGCATCGCCCATCCCAGCAACCCCCAGCGAGAGACCCACACTCTAATAAATTTCCAAAAATGTCCGTGAAATATAATAATAAATGTTAACGTAATTCGTAACTACAATTCAAGGCAATTCAAGAAAAATATCTGCGGTCGAAATAGAAGAGTAAACAGAGGCAGTATAAACTTGCCTTTTCACAACATACAACCCCTAGGCAAAATACGGGCCAAAACGATGGCAAAATTTAAAATAAACTGAAAAATTATGTTACACCCCTAGCTCGACGGAAGGATTAAAATAACTGATGATTTTTTCCCTTTAATATCATACACTAACTACCCTTCGAGAAGTCGGAAAACTGTTAACGTAATTATCGTAACGTAATACGGCCGATAAAATACAATATAATATTATTTCAAAAAAATTCTTGATTCTGTAGATTTTAGTAAGCTTTGTAAGATCTCACAATAATAGAACATTTTTCTGCAAAAATATTATTGACTGAATGTACAATATAATTTACGTATTTCTTCAAATATATTACATATATATATATGTATAGAACAATCATCAAAGTAATATTTAAAAAAAGATCAACTTTTTCAACACAAACACTTTTTGCAAAATTCCTGGTTCTCAAAATAGAAAACATTTACAAAAAAATCTCAATTAATCAATTAATTAAAGAAAATAACACGGTACAATTTGAAACAAGCACATCATTAAGGTTTAAAAATAACTTTAAAATTCCTAAATGTAACACCAAACACTATCAGCAAAATTTTATATACTTTCAATAGCCTCCCTACACAAATTAAAGAAATAAAAGATATAAAAAAACTTAGAAAGAAATTAAATGAACACTTCAGAAGCACATAATTAGAAAATAAATAATATTATGGAACACTTCAGAAGCACACAAATAGACAATAAATAATTATAGACTACAAATGTACAACTCTATATATATGATGATTAGAGTGTAACTCCCTCTCCAAGCGCAAGAGGTAAGCGAATAAAAAACATGTAATTTTAATAATGTACAATGCATAATTAATAACTCATATTATAAAAAAAATTGTAAAAATTTCAAATAAATAAAAAAATATATATAAAATACTTCTGAAGTGCCTACCTCGCGCGTTAAAAACAAAGTTCCAGATTTTCCGTGTGAAACATGGCAAATGTTTAATTTTCGAAATGTCGAGACTGAGCAAGTAATGATAAAAAGAATAAAAATTAAACTTGCGTCCAGAAAACTTTACAAATAATAAAGTTTATCTTAAGAATCCTGTATTATCCAGATTAAAAATATAAATGAGAGATGTTCGCTAATCACAATCAGATTCACATAAAATTCCGAACAAAAGTAAAGAGACAGTAGATCTTCTAATATAATAAGTAGGAATTTAAAGTGTCGATTGTCTCATCGCGAACTGATTGAATCAGTATAAACAAAATATAAACTGGAAACACTGAAGTATGTAATGTATTATCGCAATTTTTGAAAAATCTTTTAAGCGTTTCAGAAGATGCTATGTACCTCTTTAACATGCAAACTTTTTAAACGGTTCTGATGAGAAAATATATATATATAAAGTACCTACCTACATTAAATCTATCATCGGATTGTATTGTACATACTTTCACATCCGTCATCAGTCATCAACTTGTATGTCGTCAACATTGTTCTAACACATTATATATCTACCCGCTGCATTCAAGCACAAGTGCAAGGTGTGGACCTAGACTATTGTTCATTAATAATAATATTTTCTTTTAATCAATTTAAACGTAAGGAATTTTTTCATTTAAAAAAAACTGATAATGACTGGAATTCAATTCGATGAAATAGAATCCGCGATTACCGGTCGGCTGCTGTCAGAGTCTTTTGCCATCGCGATTTTAATTTGTTTAGGTTTTTACAACAATTTTAACATTTATCATTTATTATACAAAACTTTTTCTAAATGTATTTCGTAGTTGATACTATAATCTGCATAATATATTTAAAAAATAGGTCTCTTCTATTTGGGCCAAGCTTTGTTTTAAAATAAAAAATAATATACTCCCCTTCCCAGCGTTGCTAGGATATGCGATTTTAGATCGGACAGTTCGCTGTTTGGTGTGGATGTTCGGATTTCAAATTAATTTAAATAAACGGACTTCTGGATGTCCTATTTTTGGCTGTTGGAAATGCTCGGTGAAAAAAATAATAGGGATATGTATCGACTGACGAACGTAACCGAACGAACGGAATTTAAAGAATAAATTTGTCAAAATAAAAAATTATAAAGGCTGTTATGAATTAATAACATAACTACCCCTTTAAGTCTGTTCTGTTTTTCTTCCCAGCCCATCCGGCAACCCTGCCCTTACCTTAAATTGTTAAAGTGAACTTAAGAATATATTTTATTAGAACTAATTGTCCCGGGTGGTTAGTACACACTTGGGACCTTTGAATGTTCTAATTCGGTACTCTCAGTCCTTATCACAACACATGTTTCGTTTTTCGAATGTTCACCATTTTTTAAACACAGTCTTAATAATTAATAATCTCCACTTGACGTGCACCATGCATCTCACACGCGCCATGAATATGCGCTAAAAATCATACCGTAAAGAAAGCGAACAACAAATGCGACGCGGTTATCCCAACTATAAGCCATTTCGCGCCCTCAAATGTATGTTGGAGCCGCGAGTGTGATTCTGTATCGGGTGGCGAGCGGAGATCAAATCAGATTAAGTCACGCGCCTGAAATAAAGCGGTGAAACCACACTGACCCGGATCAGAGCTCTCTGGGACACTGCCACCCGAACGTCCACCGATATACCTCTTTGTCTACCAATCGTGGGATAATTTAAGAATAATCCGAAAACACTTCTGGATGCCAATATCGTATTTGGGACATGCATTCCTGGCGTATTTCCTGTTACATTTTTGTCGATTATATCAGATGAATGTCAAGCATCCAGTCAAGGACGCGATGAAACATGGAGTGTTTCTAATCTATAATTTTCAAAAAATCAGATTCTCATTGAGTTGACATATATGCTGTTTTGAGGAAAAATTTATTATAAAATTTGGTCCATAGATTGCGATGGTGTAGTGGTACTCGAAGCGAGTCCACATTTTAACATACATATACACAACTTTCAAAAATTTGATAGATGTGGAAATTGATGGGGTGAGAATGGTGAACGTTATATTTATATAAAGTGATCACTTAAGCCAGCTGAAGACATTTCGTAATTACCTCATATCAATAAAAATAGCTTCGTTTCTATGAGATATCTGATATTTATTTTATAAATATTCAGCTGGAAGAAGGTAACTGGATTTACTGATTTGCTTGCAGACTTTCGATCTCTCGTTCGAAATACTCTTACTACTATCTAAAAAACTGTTATCCTGCCCGATACATCCCATCTCCCAATATATTACGTCAGATATATTCTACCATTCGATGTAGTCTTTCGCCCGATAGGTTCTACCTCCCATTACTTTACGTATCCCGTCCAATATATTCTACAGTCTGATACATTCTCTAGCCTGAATTATTTTTTAACAATAGGTATAATCACGAAAATATACGGTCACCATTTTCCGCTTTTAAATATAAGTTAATGCTTAACTAACTGTTTTGTTTGGTAGAAATTCACGAGAGAGCATTCGCTATATCGAAATAAGTTAGATTTGCACTGAAAAATTCTGGAGAAGTATTTGATTGCACAATCCGACGATTGTCGTAACAAATTTTCTTTGATAGTGCCAGAAGAACATAGGCCTATCAAGGTATAAAAATTTTGTATGCCCTCCCATATAAAATCAAAACAGAAAAAAATTATAAAGCCTTCAAATCGCAAATATTAGAAAACTCCAACAGCGATTACAAGGTCTAATTGATTATGTTT
The DNA here is from genome assembly GCA_031772225.1 of Eubasilissa splendida. NCBI lineage: Eukaryota > Metazoa > Arthropoda > Insecta > Trichoptera > Phryganeidae > Eubasilissa > Eubasilissa splendida. The sequence continues at coordinate 22,569,976 of CM062845.1, read as the reverse complement.
ATGTATTTAATTCTATATTTTTATCTTACTTGTATACCTACCTTTACATTATTTTAAAACTTAAATACTTCCCAATTCAAAGACGAGAATTGATTTCTCTATTGAGTTGGGTAATTATGTGTAAAAAAAATTATAATTAATAAAGTTATGTATATACAATATATGTATAATAAAATAAGTGTGAAATAATATTTTTTTTTTAAATGTCACCGCTCACTAGAAATAGTTTTAGGGCAAATTGGCACGTTAAACTGCCCTGAGATAACACTAATGGTTCCGTATAAAGTACCAACTCTAACGAGACAACGTGAAGTATTCTCTGAAATAAGTTTCTGTTAACCCGCCAATAATACGGATGCATCGGCTTGGTAACTAGTTGAATTTCGTTGGCATTTTTCGTTGCAGGATTGAAGAAATATTTGTACTTGAATTATACTTGGTTTTTAAAATTATGTTATATTTAAAATGTTATATTCCAACTATACTGTTATATTTAAATTAAATAAATAATTATTGTTATGTAAAAGCCCGCAAGAGCGTTGGTGGAAATAAATAACATAAATTCCATTTTTTCCGCGGGAGACCTTTTTTTCCTGTCGTCGTCTGTCACTCACGTCACTTACGTTCTTCTATTGTAGATTCAAACGTTTTTCACATCAAATAACTTTACCGACCTCCTCCTAATCTTGACGAATACACCAGAAATCGGTATCAGTTGCTCTCATTTTTCACTTCACGCCTGAGCGATCGCAGTTACACTGCATTCAATGGGGTAATTACAAAAATTGGAGCCCAATGCAAAATTTAAAAAGAGGCCATATAAAATGACAATATATTATTAATATCTACAATAGTGTAGTGTTCATTTACTGATTACCGAAATAATTTTACTTTTCAGTAGTTTAAAAAAACTCAATTTAATCATAAATGTGTTTTTGATATGGGTAGCGCCTAATTGCAAAACCCCTAAAACGGATTTCGGATAATTTTAGTTAAATATGCAATTTTGTATCTTTTTTTGTCAGCTACATGCAGATCACATTGTTTCTCGCAAAAGCCACTAAAATCCATTGATATTACATGTTCAAAATCAGGGTTAGTTTCAAAATACCTCAAAACAGACAGAGTATAAGTTGCTATTCCCCCTACAAATGAAATCAGCCAATCACAACGTTTGTTGATGTTGAAATCCAGTATGGCTGCCAGAGCGATATATATACAGAAAAAAAAATACATTCCAGAATTGTCTCTTTAAAAAATGCTGATGTAAAAACAAACATTTGTTATCAAAATATACGTTTTCATCCGCAACTCAAAAACACATAAAATCGTTTTGGAATTAGGCGCTACATATATGTTTGGGGGTTAGGACGGTGGTTAAATGAAATAAATGTGTGTTGAGGTGTTTATTGTCGGTAGGATAAAATCAATGAAGACAGATAGAAATGAATACAATGAATGGACGAGTGAAGAAGGTGCATGTGTGCGTGAAATGAAATGAATTGGCGGTCTTGCCCGGCAAGCGCGAGCCGGCAAGACCACCGTTGTGAAACGCTGATACTGGAGAGACTGCTTGGCGGTGAATGCTTGAGCCCGACTTGTAGCAGCAGCCGGCAGTGGTCGCTAGCGACTGAGATGGCGGTAGATTTGAATTATGATCGCTACATATGTATATGCATATCTTCGAATTGCGGTGATGATATAATCCGACTTACTAACGGAATACTACTACCGTATACATCGATAATGTTTTCACGAGAAACGATTTTATAAATTTAATAATTACATTTTTGGTGTATTTAAAAAAATATTACCTCACATAGAAAAGTATCGAAGTCAAAAGTATTAAAGGGCGCGAACCTTTTGGGCCATTGCCTAATATGAGCCCCAATGCTGCAACGCAGTGGCTGCATTGACATAATTACGCCGCCGACTGCATGCCACCAACTATCATACCAAAATTGCAATCTGCATTGTGCAGATGGTGATATTGAGGATCTGTTACTTCTGCTGAACACATGTGAGACTTTTGACTTCAAACATAATATAATCAGAATTCAAATCCACCGCCATTTCAGCCGGCATCGACGCTAGCGACAGCGCTGCCGGCTGCTGCTACAGGTCTGGCTCGATCCTTCACCGCCAAGCAGTCTCTCTGGTTTCATCGCTTCACAATGGCGGCCTTGCTGGCCCACGTGTGCCGAGCGAGACCGCCGATTCACTTCATAATACTCGCACACCTTCTACATCTTTGCATTTCTTCATTGTATTAATTTTATCTGTCTTTATTGTTCGATCTATCCATCTTAATAAACATCAACACGCAAATCTATATCTCTTTCATTTAACCACCGACATAACCCCCAAATAAATAAAAGAAAATCTTCTTCGGCGTGCCCTCGTTACGAGAATGACGTCTGCCATGATTTCTTGGGTTGGCGACAGTAAAGGCAAAAATAATGAAATAATGATATCTTTAAAGGCCAAAATTAAAATTTCGTACTTAAAATTAAAATCTAATTAGTCAGTTTCAATTACTTGATATTTGCTCATATTACCTCTGCCTAACCCGGTTCAGTTTACTATCATTTTGTGCAAAGTTACGGCGTTATTTAGTAATAAAACATTGAATTAAAACCATGGCATCCACAAGCAGACGTAGCTGTGTGAATCATCCAGACGTTTATGTGGCGAATACACTTTGACAGAAAGTAGAAAACCTATTTCTGACTTTGTGAAAAGGGTTTATCTGGCTTATTTTGGCGTCCACTTGGGAGATCAGGATAAATCTTGGGCTCCACATTTCGTATGTAAAACATGCATTGAACATTTGCGACAGTGGACAATTGAAAAGCCTCTAAAGTTTGGAGTACCAATGGTTTAGAGGGAACCAAGAAACCAAATATAAGGAACATCACTGGGTGATTTGTGTCGATCTAAAAATGGTAAACTTCCTCCTTAGACAACAAAGTAGATATACAAAATATCCTTATTTTTATGTCTTTGGGACAGCAAAATTAAGGATCAGCACTGGGTTAACATAAATTGGCCTTTAAGAAATGTCATAATTCAAGGAAAACAAAACTTAATCAACGAATCTTTAATTGCGAGAGAGAAAATCATATTTCCACCCTTGCCTATCAAGTTGGGACTTATGAAGCAATTTGTGAAGGCTTTAAATCGAGATGGACTTTGTTTTGGCTACTTGATACAATAACTTTCTGGGATTGGCACAGAAAAAAACTGAAATCAGGAATATTTGATGGTCCTCAGATGAGGCAGTTTATTAAAGTTACATAATTTACCGCATCAATGAGCGAGATCGAATCTAACGCTTGGTGTTCATTAGTTCAAATAGTAAAACAAATTCTTGGAAATTATAAGGCAGAAAATTACATAGAATTAGTGGAAAATACGCTTTCCAACTTTAATATTCTCTGTTGTAACATGAGCATAAAAGTTCACTATCTCAATAACCACTTAGATCGGTTTCCAGAAAACCTAGGTGATTTTAGTGAAGAACAGGGGAAAAGATCTCTAGCGATCAAAATTCATATTCACCGCCATCTCGGTCGGCATCGATGCTAGCGACAGCGCTGCCGGCTGCTGTTGCAAGTCTGGTTCAAACATTCACCACCAAGCAGTTTCTCCAATTTCATCGTTTCACAACGGCGGTCTTACCGGCCCGCGCGTGCCGAGCAAGACCGCCAACTCGCTTCATTTCAGTTTATAATACACGCGAAACTTCTACATCTTCATTCATTTCTTTCATTATATCGGTCTTCATTGTTATATCCCCAACACAATAAACACCTCAACACGCAAATCTCATTTCTTTCATTTAACCACCGTCCTATCCCCCAAAGATTCCATCAGGACATTAAAACTATGAAAAATCGATTTCAAGGAAGATGGGATAGCGCATATGGGTCGCGTTCGCGAACACACCTCGCACGTATATGTCCCAAGTTACGAACGTGTGTTCCGAAAGTTACGGTCCAGTATTATAATATTTATTTCAGAATGCATACAACTAGAAGTGGGATGGAATTATTGGGATTATTTAAAGATACATACGAGTACAAATGAGATAGAATTTTAATATTTTACATTCATCACAAAGTAAAATGATGTATAAATGACAAATAAAAATCTTAACTAACTAACTTACCATCACGCCGTTTTCTCGCGGGGGTAGGCAGAGAGAATAGATCGCCACACTTTTCTGTCCTGACACACAAGTCTCACTTCATCCACTGTTCCGCATTCGTAATAAATTTAATTTAAAAAAAAATATAGGTGAACATATATACTTTCATACTTGAATAATTATTGTTAACTGTAGTATAGTTTTTAGTTTATTTTTAACCCCTTAACCTATTCCCAAACCAGTACATATTGTTTTGTTGTTCTTTTGAAAGTCGAGGAGAGGAAATGTTCTCATGTGATTGTTCGTGTTGGATCACTACTTTGCACACACACCGCTGTGAATTTTGTTTTATTGTGAACGTGACACTCATCAGAGTTTTGTGATGTGTCATAATCTACATTGGGTGAACTTTCGGAAGAGCAACGTGACGGCGTCATCAATTAGGTGAGTCGAGATGTTCTTTGGTTCCGTGAGTCCATCCTGATCCGCTATCGAAGGTTCCCCTCCTCCCTTATCTATCCCCTCATTCCTCTTCCTCATCCCTCAATCAACATTTCCTATCTAACCCAACCATCCGATTCCATCATCACCCATCCACTTTGGTGACCGGCGACTTGCATCGGTCACATTTTTTGGTCCATCGAACCGGATATTATATCTGGTCCTGTATGGTAACATTTTTCGTAATCCGCTAACGACATACAATTGCATACAATTTAATATAAATGCACATGTATGGAGATTAGTGAAGTTTTCATGTTATTGTCATTTACTATCATAGATATCTGAATATATACCTACTTTGGTCTTATTTCTTTTTTCGTGTCTATGGTTTTTTATGTTTCTCTGCAGTTTTCTAGATTTTTATTCTCGATTTTGTGTAGATTTCGCCTCTATTTGACTTGTCTGTTCTAGATTGTTTCGATTTTCTACGATTAAATTTAAGTTTCCAAGAAAAACCACCATTGTATCTTCGAAATATTGTTATTTAATTTAACATGTCTCTGTTTGGATCTCTAATGAATGATTTTGACGATGACCCGTTTTTCGGGTAAGTTTCTTAAGAAGTCAAGATGCGTCTGTTTCGGCGTTTTCATAATTTTTCTATTCCAGTGTTGATTTTGAGCGTTATGCTTTATTTTCAGGGCACACTTTCGCCAGATGCGTCACATGAACTCTATGATGAATTCACTGTTTTCTGATCCCTTCGGGATGATGGGGGACATGGGGGGTCCGTTGTCTGTTATGGGCCCGCACCATAACCCTCGTAACTCCATGATGCCTTTCATGCCACCGATGAATATGAATCGATTATTAACAGGTATGCTCATTACATTAAATATACCTCTAATTGAAAATCATGTATTGTATACTTTGATGGGTCTATGTGCCATGTTATGTATTATTGCTGTTTTTTACACACCATGTTATTTTTCTAGCAATAATACTAATAACTGTAAAACTTTATTTTGAGAAATAATGTTTGAATTGCTCTATCACAGGAGCTTGCAAACTATGGTATGCGTATCACAGAGATTTGCAGACAATGTGAAGACAGTAATAAAGTTTCACAAAATTTTAAAATAGTTTTGATCTGCCAATTTTTTTTTTTAATATGTCAGTTTTAATTACAATAAATCTAAAGAACGAAAGACTTGCTTTAGTATAAAAGTATTTTCTTGGATGAACTAATATATAACTCTCACAGCAGTATGAGGTCGGTATTCTAAATTCGAATGTACTTTAACATGGTTAAAGATAGTAGTGCTTTAACAACTGTATTTTTGTCATATTGGTAGTACGCAAGGAGGGCTAGGCTGCTGGTAGTCTGTTTTCATTTAATAAGGTAGTAAATTTGTTAAGCGGTACAAATTTTAAAAATATTGACAAGCCCCCGCTCACTTTCAGTTATTATTCTACTACCTATTAGTATCAGAGATTTAAGGTTGCAATTAAAAACAGGATTGATCATTTATATTTTGCAGATATCTCATTTTCATTAAAATTTTTTGCTAGAATACCTTGACTAGATCAAGAAATTATAAGAACATTTTTATTAGGTAACATTAAAAAAAAGTTGTTTTATTTATTTATTACACTAAGAAAAAAGTAAACTACAAAGTTGTGTAACTTTTATGATAATAATTATAACATAAAATATGATACATTGAACGGTTATTAAAATTTTAATAAAAGAGTTTTGTGAGTTGCGAGTGTTACATATACAAATCTGGGTAAATTTTAAATTTCATATTTTATTTTTATTTTGATGCAAGTAACTTAGCATGTGAAAACAATTCACCAAATTATTATTGCTGTCAAGCTACGTTGCGGTTGAAATGGTAATACAATTATGAATATACAGTAGAACCTCGATATAACAGACAAAATTTTCAGTCAAATATGAAAATTGTTAAAAACATCCCGTAAATGTTATACACGTTCAAATACAAGTGTGCGAAGTGGATGGGGGTGAAGATAGTGAGGTAGAAGAAACAACAAACCCAAAACCAAAGTTATCAGTGATCTTGGCATTATATTAACATTAACATCAGATAACAAAATTCAGTTTTATTACACCTGTTTTCATAATTTTAGAGAGTTAATTATAAAAAAAAAGCAGACTTCAAAAATTCAAACAAAACTTTATGGTTTTTTCAAAGTAAGATTACCGAAAGCATGAGCACCTCAAAATGGAACATTAACATTAAACTCCACAGTGTTTGTATATATAATATGACGATGAATAAATAAAATTTTGTTGTGTTTTAATATTTTTTTAACTTTATACCTACATATAATTAAAGTAGTTTTTCGGAAAAAGTGTTCTTTATTTATTTCTATTTATATAACAATAAACTTTTTTTGTGAATTTAAATTTTCATACATCCCTCGTCACTTTTTTTAAATCAAATAATATTTTTGATTCATTTATAGAAACTTCACTGACCTTGTATATACATGCCGTTTATTTTCTCAATATAAAAAAAAATCGGAATACCACTTTATTATGTAACAGACTTTCGGCTTTAACGGACACCTCTCACCCGCATTAGTTTGTTATATATCGAGGTTCTACTGTAATTGTGGTCAGACTGGTAAGGTGAATGGACAACTTCCAACAATAATAAGTGTCATATCAGGCTGTGTTAAGCTGCCATGGTGAGTGGTTATTGTTAACTACAATACTAATTATTGTCAGGCAGCGTTATATATGAAAATAGTAAACAGATAACCTGGACACAGTGAAGAGTATTATTGCAGGGAAATTATTAAATGTGATTAGAGGGCAATAATGGCCAGAACAGTCCATATTGCCAATCCCTCTTGCAACAATAATAATCATACTGAGCAATGTTACACATGCACATTAAGGTCCAAAACTTTCGGATCTAAATATGTTTGAGCCTGTATTATATCTCAGAGTCGGAAACTTTTAGACTTTTCTAATATCAAGTTTGTTCAGTTTATTTCAACCACACTACATAGGTGGAGAGATTGCTACAATTTATTAGCTGTAATCTGTTTTTGAGTTATATGAGTTATCTGCGTAACAAAATTCTAATACATTTTTCATATTTTCTCTAATTGCAACACCCGAAACATTCTAAGAAGAATTGCTATTGCTTTTCATAAATATTAATTTTTTGTCACACATGATTTTATTATGAGTAACACATATTTTATTGTGAAATGTAATATAAAGAGTATTTTTCTAAAAGGAATGGTACGCCCCGGCGGCTATGAAGTACAGCAGCCCATGTGGCAGCTGGCTCAATTGCCTGGAGGCCAAGCTGTAACTCCATACTCTGGTAATAAATATCATGTTGACCGTGTTTGGGACAAAGACTTTAAACCACAATGCACAATTTTATAAGCAAAAGATTTTTTTTTTCCAAATTAAGTATAGCGTCCTGATGTAGCGACACTTTTTAAAAATCTTTTAGTTAATATTTTGTGGTGTGGTTTAACTCTATTGATCTCATTTTTTCTTGTAAACCTATTTTTCTACATTAATTCAGTTGTGGCTTCAATTATTTTAAGAGAATGTTCTGATGCAAACATTAAAAAATATAACCTATAACAAAGTGTGAAACGTCAGTTTCAAATTTAATGTGTACGAATAACAAGGCATGCAAACATTGACATCAGAATGTTTATTATTCAGGTAGATAGTAAAAAGAAACTGAAAAGAGAAAAGAAGTTTGGGCTTAATGGCGTGTCCTGTGATTAATTATCATTAATATATAACATAAATAAATGTGAAAATGTTGTTAGAATTAAAATATATCATCCAAATTTTAAATTGCATTACTTTTTATATAAATGTTGTGAATCGAAAAGAAAAGATGAAGATAAAATGATAAATGTCTCACTGCGATATAACTTATCAGAATAAACTCCTTTCTCGAGCTTTTATGTCTTAATAATATCTGGAAAATAATAATACATTTCTGAATGATAATTATTTTTATAATTATTCTTTTCTGATTCAAGTCACCAAAAAAATCCAATGTTGTATTGTTCTTTTTTGTATGTAAATCATAAGATATACTAGGTAGTTCGATAAGTTATGGCAATAGGTTTGTGTTCATTTCTCCATGAATATTAGCCTCTACAACTAGTTGTCTCGGGACAAAATACGGAGCGGGGACTAGATACAGGTCAAATTCCGCTATAACGATTACCAAAATTTGCAGAATAATTATTTTTGCGGTCCCAAACAAAATATTGTGTTTTTCTCCCACATTCAGTATAACAAATTCTTTTTTACGGTCCCATGAATTTCGTTATAATAAGATTTGTCTTGTATAAAGATACTAATAAATAATACCTACTCTAAATTCTACTGTGTATAGGATAGGATCAACAGTATCAATGATTTGTCCTTGGATCTGAATTTGGACCATCACCTCTGTAAAGCAGTTACAACTGCTGGTAAGTATACTGAGGTTATGAGAAAAGGATGTTACTGTCGTATCAAAATTACTAATATGGAAGTCTTAGTCCGCACCCTAGTGTTATCAGTGGTACCGCTTTAATAGAGAACTGGTTGCAATGGCTCGGGAATGTGTCTCGCGTGGACACCATGGTCATTGAACTTTGCGATGCCAAGAAGTATTACAGCGCCTATACTTTAGTGGAGCCAGTACTATTTTGATCTCTCGTTTCAGAAATTTGTTAGTAAAAGTTGGTATGAATCAGTTGTATCATTTTACTTTGTGTACAGTATATACACTAAATCATAGCTTGCGCACTACTCAACTTTATACTGTCCTTTAAGCACTTGGAGATAAATCTCATTTGCATATACATAAAGAGACAGTACTAACTAACAACGATTAGTATGAATATTGTACAGAACTTCTGAATAAAAAATAAAAAACGCTAGAAAATCCCTAAAAACCTTTAAGTGGTAACATGGAAGTAGAAAGCCCTCAAAAGAAAGAAAAAGGGAAAACAACGGGATCAGATGTCAGTGTTGAAACTTTACCCGAATACATCTGTAAAATATTTATTGTCATACTCTGCAAAGGGAAAATATCAGAGATGTGGAGAAACGGTGTAGGTGTACCTTTATTTAGGGAGACACGGGTAAGCTACGCTACAAAATAGTTAGAAAAGATTATAGAAGATTAAGAATTGAGCTAGAAAGAAATATATCTGTCTGCCAGTTTAGGTTTGTGCCAAGGGAAAACACAACCGATCCCATACGTATATGTATTTAGAAACACAAGAAAAGTTCAGGAAATATGAAATGTTCCCATTCGACATTTTGACAGCTGTGGTTCCCGGGTTTTCTATTGATAATATGGTCAGATATGAAATATGAACACTACCGCTAACATTTGATTGAGTGCGCTGATGCTCTGGCGTCGTAGCTGGTCCGATGTTGTTCTTCTGGGTAGATTTCCGACCGACCGAAATGCACACTGATTATTGAGATCTCTTTACTGTATGGTGTACTGGATGTAATTGCGTTTTGTCATTTTGCACACTCTTCAATCTTCAAAAAAAAGGGCGATATTCATACGCATAAATGACTAATAGCAACAATAAGAAATCTCAGGTGTGCCAATCAAAGTAACAAAGGCGCGTAAACATGGACCATAAACTGCAGGAGGACATGTGCTGAATCTATCTCACTAACGTTGATTGCCGAGATGAGATTGGGCGGAAAAGTGGATAAAGAGTGTCCAAGCTGCTCATGTCAAATATTTTTAATTAAAATAACTGGTCAATAAAAATACATACATATCTCAAAGATTCACAGCACTGACCCAAATGGTTGATTCAATGTCAATAAGTAATTTCTTTAGGTATCCGAGTATGTGTCTTTAAATAATAGATCAATGATACCATACTGTATAAAATATCCACACTGGTATTAAAACAATTTTAGGGGGAAAAATCAAAAAAGCCAAAATTGAAATGAAAATATACCCCCCATATGCTTTTTGGAGTTCTGTTTTAACATCCAGGTAGATTACACACAACTTATATATATTATTTAGTATTTTTCCTAAATTATTTAAAATCATTACATATGATGAAAGACGGCGAATTGGAACAAAGCTAACTGGATGAGGTTGGGGTGAGATGAAGTATTCAATCTGTTTAAAACAAAAATCCAATTATGCTTCCTTCCAATGTGTTAGAGAAATAATACCTACACGGGTAAAACAGTATTTCATCGTGGTATAAGATTTGGCCACTTGAAAGGATTCGATTTAGACTATTTTTAATGTAATAATCAATTTTCCTCTATTGTAAAATTAAAACTTTAATAGTATGAAAACCTTAACTTTACCACTCGTTTGCTATGGTGTTCTATCCTTTGATGCTTGTCTGGTTATCTCGTACACAGATTGTTGGTAGGATAAACTCGGTCTTCCAGGTAACAATTATCAGTTTATTCAACATGTAAATAGAGAGGATAATAATATATACACTAATTATAATTGGAAGGAGCTTGAGAAACCGCTCACGCGGCGCCTTATAAAACTCGCCTCCCCCCACTCATACTCACACTCTCATGGCGGACACACACATTCACATAACAAGTGACAATTCTCACAAATAGCTTATTTAATTAGAGATCATCCCTATGCGGTTCAGATGCCTCACCACAGTTGATTGGTCGACTCCCATCTTCAATACGATCTCATTCGCCAATGAAAAATCCCCAGGTCAGAATTTTGAAAACCACCCCTGTGTCAGTCGAATTTTATTTAGTTGCCATAATCGCAGTATTGCCTTTACAAAATTCATAAAGTAAACAGTGACGTAAATGCAATTTAAAAAAATCACAAGGGCGCTCTACTGTTCGCTGGCTAGGCCAAAACTGAATATAAAGTGAGAAGACAGCTTCCTTTATATAATATAATGATTTAGAAACAGATGTGATGCGAGAATCTGTTCTTTTTTTTTTGAGCATCATGAAAACATCAATACTTTTGCATCATCCCAATATTTATATTCTTCCGTTCTATACAGGCATACATAAATATATATGTAAGTTTAAATATTATATATAAATAGAAATCGTTGAATGATAAACCTTATTGTTATATTCGGAATAGCGCGATTTGTTGAACTAATAATAAATTCATATGTTAACTAAATTTTGCTTGTTTTAGGTGGATTGGAAGATCCCACGGGGGCTGGGAGGTGCAACTCCTTCAGCAGCAGTACAGTTGTGATGTCCAATGGTCCTGACGGCAGGCCACAAGTATGTTTTTACATATTTTATCAGGATATTGTAGAATAAATGGTACAAGTATGAATCATTAAGTGCGAAAGGAAATCTGATTTAATACAATGCCGCCAACAACATTGCCACCCAAGTGTTTTTTGCCAAAAATTTACCCATGTAACCGAGTCATCAATTTTGTGTGAAAATTTGTTAAAACTTCTTGCTGCGTGAGAATAAATGTCGCTAATTTAATTGATGCCACACCATTATGAAATTTAACAGGTATCAAAAAAATATTTTCCAAGTATCAGTGTTAGAAAAAGGTGGAAATAAGTTTGTTGGTTTTCTCATATTTCTCACATTCACCACAAGACAAGCTGTCAGAAACTCACTTTTCATATTTTTATATTGGGCGCCATTGTGATAAGGGGGTGAGGTTTACTTTGATTAATTGAATATACACAATTTAAAAAAATAAAATGTGTTTGACCGTTGCGAAACTCAATGCTTGTAACAGCTTTACAATTAAAATTAAATATTGTTTTATATTTGCATGACAATCTGGAATTTTCAAATATATCGTCAAATTTTAGGTTAGGTTATATTGTTTCGTAAAATGTTTTTAATTTAACTTCTTAATTAATATCTGTTGAAATAACAAAACTAATGGAATTATTCAGTGTTTTCTATATATAGTATGTCTTTTATCCCATATTATACTGACAATGGGTGTCTTGTTTGCGGAATTTATAAAGTTTTTTTTAAAGCCGCGCTACATTTTTTTGCCACGGTGCGGAATATGCATACTTATTATTCTGTATGTATAGAGTGAGTTTTATTTATTTGTATAAAATAATTCCATAATGAATGTGTTACGTTACATAAAGTATCGATAACAAGTGCATAAAGTATTTTAATATCTAAATTATATATATTATAGATTAATCTGCACCTTGGCTGAAATTCACCTATGATTGCAATGACTTAAATGCTCAATATCCCTGAATCTATTGTAACAAAGCACCTGCATCCAGTGTACTCTTCAATTATTGTATTTATTAAATAAGTGATACATCTAACAGTCAAAACTAATACAGATAAGATTATTTTCCTTATCCATTTTAATTTAATAATATTTATGTTTGAAATAATACCATAATTCTCTATTATATTATATTTCTATATTTTGTTATATTTCCTCTATTGTACATAAATGTCCATTATTGTTAGCAACAATGTTAAAATATTGTGTCATCTATCTGCAGGTATACAGTGCCACCAGTAGCACCCAACTCGGACCTGGTGGAGTTAAAGAAACCCGTCGAACTGTACAGGACTCGCGTACTGGCACCAAAAAGATGTCCATCGGTATGAATATAAAAAAATAATCTCTTGAGCTATTTCTTTTGAATGCTGTATGTGAGAAGAGGATGTGCTAGGAAAAGGAAGAAATCCTAGTCATACAGATATAGCATAGGAAACCCATTAAACCCCCTCCAGCCAGCGCCATATTAATACGCCAGAACTTTCCACTACGACCAGTGATGTTATAATCTGACATGATGTAATCTTTATTTATCTCAGGTATTAGAGGTGTTGTTTATGATTCTTCTCACGGAATCGGATCTTCGAGCTACTTGATTGAAAAGAATTGATTCTTTTGATTCGTTACTTTGAACGATGACTCACATACTCGATTCTTTTAACCATTCTCGAGTACATAGTTGGGAATCGGGTTATACAAATGGTTTGGTACATGTTCGATTTAGTGAGTCTATGATTCCTGTGGGCCGGGTGTGTTGCGCCAGTAGATAATATCGCTCCAACTGAATCTGAATTACACCCAGCGCAATAAAAATAGCCGCACCTATTGAAAATATAATTTCGGCAATTTTGTTCACTTTTTCAGTTGCGTTTTGCTAACTGTTATATTTTATGTAAATAAGCCAACATATGTACATACTTTAGTTTTAATAAATATACATTTTATAACCTAATAACAGCATTACGGGTTTAATTATTGAAAACTACATTTATTAGGAAAAACTTCCATAAATATCTCTTCGAACTAAATCAGTCATTCTTAATTCAAAATGATTTCTATATCGATGTGTTATTTAATTTTGACAATAATATTTTTAATTAAATAAAATTAGAAGAATTTTAAAGCGAATTTATTATTTTGAACATCAAATCAATATTTTGTTTGACCCACTTTGGAATGGATTACACTCCGAATACGTCTCGGCATTGATTTAGATTGTATATATATTCCACTGTAATTTCTTCATACCACATGCTCTCTATGTTTTTCAATTCTTTAATAGTTTTGGGTGATTTTTTTGCAGATATTTTTACTCATTATGTACCACAGATTTTCAATAATATTTAAATCGGGACTGTTTCCTTGCCATGAGAGTGATTTCAATCCCAACGATTCTTTGAACTGTGATGCCTGTGAAAAAATTAAAAGGAATTTAGTGTTAAAAATGTTCACCAAGTCAAAAAAACAAATAAATTTTAAAGATTTGTGATAGTTAACTTACAGAGCAGACACAATAGCAAGGTGCAGAATCGTCCTGAAATACTGGATCATCCATTTTTTAGTGAAATTCTCAATCGTTAGCAAAACACCTTCAAGAATTTATTTTTTGGATTTCTCGGCATTCACTAAGCCTTCTAGCATAATAAGATTGCCAACACCAAGTTATGTGATGCATCTCCACACCATGTCATATGGAGAACGTTTCACTGTGGGTGCAATGTATTCATCGCTGTACCTCTCTCCGGATCTCCGACTCACTCTCCGCAAACCATCTGGACTAATCAAGTTAAATTTTGTTTCATCAAAAAACAACCCTCTCCCAATCACTCACATGCCATTGCAGTTGTTTTTTTCTTTATTTCCTTAGTCAATAGAGGTTTTTTTTTTGCAGGTTTTCTTGCTCGTAAACCCATATTGTTGAGCCTATTTTGAATACTTCTGACACTAACACTAGCACTGGTGATGTCTTGGAGTTCCAATAAAGTAGAAGCAAAACGATTTTTCATTGATCATCTTGATTCGTACTACGCCTTAAGCCAGTTCCCACTTTCTGATTTAAAGTCACACTTCTTACCGATGATTCATTACACTGAATTTGCCTTGTTATAGTACGATTAGAAAAGGTTTGTTTTGATAACGCAACTATCACTGTTTTTTGCTCACTAAGTTGAAGTCTCATTGACATTGCGATTCGGTAAAACTAATAAAACGACCGCTCATTGCAAAAATGGGCACTAAAGTGAAGAAATGTAGGGTTCTTCAGGTACCTGATAAGTGAATTGCCCTTCCTGGAAGCGGACCGCTTTCTCCCATTACCTACTTTGAATTTTATTGATGCTTCATCAGAATTTTTGTACCTAATTAGGGGGTGTGGCTATTTTTGTTGTGCTGGGTGTATATCGTCGACATTTTATTATGTACTTTTTTTTACATCTTTTTTGTCAGTGACTTTTTAGTGCTCTTTAAGGGTGTGCTTTCATATTTGTAATTTGAGAAATTCTACGCGAATTACATACGCTTTCAAGATAAGGCTAATACAGTAAAATCCCATTTATTCGAAATTCGCCGCAAGTCGAAGTTTTAGAGCAGAATGTGGTCCCTCTGGAAAGTTTTCATACTAAATTGTACTTGTATTCAAAGCTATTTTTGAACCCTATCAGATGAATTTGTCAAACCATTTTTCACCTAATTCGATTTTTTTTGTCAAATGTCGGCAATCTGGAAAATACACATGCGCTACGCAATGTGCCTGTCCAAAGTCCAAGCCATCAAAATGGGTAGTTCCGCCCCTATACCGATTCACAACGCATAAAATTAATTCTCATTGTTTGTTTTCTCACTCACTCTCAGTATACTAGAAAAGATGACAAATATATCTTGTGCATCCTCGATTTGAAACATTTATTTTCCTTACCACGACGCTTTAACTTAAAGTCGCATGCTTTTTTCTCTCGCTCGTTTTCTTTACATTAGTAAAAGATAGCAAACATTATCTTTGTGCCCTTATGGTAACACAATTCTCTAGTTCTCCCAGCTGCTAGCTGTGAATGTCAGTGCTTGCCAATCTTCTGTTCCGTATTATTACCATTATTATTTTTGTTTACGTAGCGTTTGTATATTTTGTTATACAAACGCTAGTATGCGGTTGAATTCCTCACAATTTCCCATATTTTATAAATTTAATTTGTATTCATTTTAATACAGACATTTCTCTTTCTATTTAAGTTTAGTGTCAAGGCATTTTAAAGAATGTATAGTTAGTGTTTATCAGATTTTCTCGTATCTTATTAATTATTTTATTGCCATTGTTTTATACGTAAAGAAAATTATTTGTTTTTCTCTAATATTTACGTATTAGACATTTAGAAATTCGATAACTTGAATAATATCATTAATGCAAAACTCGTACAAAACGCCGACAGTTGCTAAAAATCGAATTAATGCAAGAGATTGACAAAAAATATTATCCAAAACAAAATTAACAGAAAAATATGCAACCCAATTAATGAGGTTGTCAACAATATTAAACATGATGACAGAAATAACTTTAACGTTGAAAAGCGAGTGCGAAATGTCGCTGCGACCACAAAACAAATGTTTTAAAAGCTCTGGAAACTTTTGTCGCTAACTACAGCGGAGAAATGGTGGGTTGACAAGTTCGACTATTATAAGTTGATAAAAGTGCGAAATATGGGTACACAAATTAACAGAGTTTTGTAACTGTAGTTACTGTAATGTATAATTTAGTGAATGTTTTTAATTAATATAGGCTATTACTATACATATCTTGTGTTCTCTTAGTATTTTTTCAACTTACGTTTGTAGTGAATTATTATAATAAAGTGTGCATGCATTCAACGCTTTTCATATGCAAAAATGTCTGCTTATATGATTACAACGTTTATGCAAAAAATCCATGTTTAGGTGTTTTGACACATAACGAACGACGTCGAGGAACGGAACTCGTTTGTAAATCGAGAACTGCCTGTATTCTATAATAATATTTGTGGGCATTTTTTAAAATCTTATAATTCCCAGGATCACAATGAAAATTTATTAAAATTCGATTTCAAAAAAAAATCATACTTTTTCATGTTATTATTTTACAGGACATCACATCAATGACAGGGGACATGTGGTTGAGCGGGAACAGAATGTGCGCTCTGGAGATTTAGAAGAACGGGAGGAGTTCATCAATATTGAAGAAGAAGAAGCCGAGGACTTCACAAGGTAATCAATAATGTATTCTCTGTCCACCCCGTATATAAGATTTATATTTAAACTTGTTTAGTTCACTCAGATGTTCAAAATCAAAATACACACAGCATTGTCAACGATTCGCTGTCAGTCGTAAACATTTTTTCTGTGGTGCCTTGTTTACAAAATCGTGTGAAATAGTTTCTTGCGCTGTGCTCTATAATTTTGGCAACAAAAAAAAACGTAAAACATTTTTATATTTAATATTTTCATTATATTTGTAAATTTTAGCGATTTATTTATTTACTTTTGAACAACTTTGAATGTTTTACAGGTCCGTGTGAGATCTAGAACGTGTTGTTATTTTTTATGTTTTGTGTGAAATTTATTATTTATGTTTTCATTGTGAACAATTATTTATCTTTATTTCTGAATAAGTTGGAGTTCCATCTTCAAAGTGTTTATATTTTTATTGATGGTGTAAAAGTTTAGTCAAACAAAACAAACATGTCACGCTCTTTGAATGAACATGACGTAACCAACTATTTGAATGAGAGTGAAGATGAGGACAAATTTCATCATGTTGGATATTTACCGATTCAATCAGATAGCTCTTCTGATGAGGAGGAAGAAGCCCGTCCAGCTCTAAACTAAAAATTGAAGAATGAAAATGGGATCAGGGTGAATTTTCTCCCACATTACATGTTTCATAATAATTCAGATGAGAATTGTCCCGAAATAGAAATCTTTGATTTATTTTTTTACAGATGAAATTGTTAATTCATTACCATCCATTACGCCGTGCAAATTTCAACGAAAATGTCTTATCAAATCTAAAATGCAAAAGTGGGTAGACATTAGTTTCTCTGAAATAGTATTGGTCCACAAATCCAATTATCGAAATGCCTTTCTTCAGAGCCAGTTTCTTCTATTACTGCGGGCTCTTCAGAACTACGGATAAATTACATAAAATTAGGAATCTTCTGGATCTTGTAAAAAAAATTTAAAGAGCACATTTTACCCATTTCAAAATCTATGCATTGATAGTCTTTTGTTGTGGAAGGGGAAGACTCATTCAAAATTTACGTTCTCTCTAAACGTCAACGCTTTTAAATCAAATTGTTTGGATGCTATGATATACAAACTGGGCGTGTATCTGATGTTATTGGACATTATTGTCATTGATCCGACCATTGAAGTCTCTGAATCAGTTGTTACCATAATATTGAAGGACTATTTAGGGAAAGATCATCGACTATTTTTGGATTACTGGTATACTAGTCATGTTTTATTTGACTTTTTTTTCAAAACAGAACAAACGCTTGTGGCACAACAAGAGCCAATAGGAAACTACCCAAATTCCGGAATGAAAAAATGAAATTGGGGGATGTAAAATTTTTCAATTCCAGTGACTTGTTCGCAGTAAAGTGGCATGACAAAAAATATGATGGTTGTAAAATGGTAATAACAAACAAAATTGACTGCGCCGCAGGAGAATATAAAATAAAGTCTGAAGCCGTTGTAGATAATTCTAAAAACATGAGAACAGTACATAAAATTGGTCGCATATTAGATGGACAGTGAAGAACCATCAAATGGTACACTAAACCCTTTCTTCCTACATCGAGTAAAAAAAGGAAAGAACTTTGTGAATATCTTATCAGCCAAATGGAGGAAAAGTACCACATAGAACGACTATCTTCATCTGGAGGCACACGAACAGCGGATTGTCCCACCCATCTTTCAGAAAAGCATTTCCTCCACCCTGCACCTCATTCAGAAGCACAAGGAAGAGTCATATGTGCAATTACACAACAATTTGGCCAAAAAAAAAACAAAGATACTAAAGTTATGTACATCTAGTGTAAAATGGCGTTACGCGTGTATCTGTGTTTTAAAGATTTCATACTAAGAGACATTATTAATGATAAAAACATTCCTCAATAAGGCAATATTTTTCTTGGCAACCTGGATTAAGCTTGCAAATTTTTGTCACTAAATTGCGTGTGTGTTTGGACAAAAATGACTTTATAAAAAAGGTGTGATTTTAATAACCAAAAAAAATCTTGCATACACTTTTATTCCCAAAAACCCATACGCGGAGAGGTTAAACACATCCAGAATTTATTATATGTTGCATGTCTACCAACGTTTTTAGGGAATTTGGGCAGAGGCTTCGTGGATCGCCATCATCAAACCGCCCCCATCAGTTAGCCCTCCCAGCACCACCCACAGCTTCTAACAGGTAATACACTATCCCATAACGGAATAAATTACTTTTCAGAAACTTTCATGAACTTACAATTATATTTATAATTTCCCAAAGTTGCCTTAATATCTATCACTCTTGTCAGTCAAAGTCAGCCATAAGATTTGAAAAAAGTATGCAAAAGTTTTATTTTAATGGGAAATATGAGCACATTTGCAAAACTCTGGCAAACATCGGTTATTATGAACAAATAATATTCCATATTTTGTAAAATCAGGGAAAAAACTATTGAGGCTGCAAGTTGAAAAATAAATTATATGGTCCTAATTGCTTGAGCTTTAACATCTGATACATCTCTTACACCTGAGACTATATATCCATAATTGTATTTTTTAAGTTTGACGAGTCATGCACACCTTGAGGTTTATTTTCCACGCATGCCTCAGTGTTGCGATTAACTGCAGTACTTGCCAGAATTCATTATTTTTGCCACAGGGGGATTAGTAAAACCTTATATCTGAAAACAAAGAAAAAATATCTTGTTTCAAATTAGTACACTCTGTAAATATGCTTGTCAAAATTTGA
Organism: Eubasilissa splendida; assembly: GCA_031772225.1. Classification (NCBI taxonomy): domain Eukaryota; kingdom Metazoa; phylum Arthropoda; class Insecta; order Trichoptera; family Phryganeidae; genus Eubasilissa; species Eubasilissa splendida. The sequence goes on along the minus strand of CM062845.1, from coordinate 22,550,094 downwards.
GATGTGTTTACCATATCTCTTCCAGTTGACCTTGAATTTTGTAATTGTGAAGATCAGATTGCACTTATGGTGTACCAATTTATTATTAAACATTAAGTATTTTTTAAGTAAAAATGATAAGACAAAAAATGAACTGGATTAGCCGTTTACGCTGATAATTACTCTGTCGAGTCCACCCTTCCTATAGCATGCAATAAACTTTGTTGTGTTTGTATGCTTATTATGACTACAATATATTTAATGGTATTTTCTTGAACCAGAAATTTATTCACACGACGAGGAGATAATTGGATGCTTACTATGTAAAATGAATGTTGAATTCTGAATACATAGTTAGATATTTGGTATACCAAATTGAGTATGGTGCAAGCTTCTCTGCGGGTGGTGAATGTATTTTCTTTTGGCAAATATGATTTATCATCATCTCATAAATAATGTGGTATTTTTATACTTCTTTTATATTCTACAATGCTCTTCCATATTTTTGGTAGACCTGCAAGGCCCTTCTTTCAAAATTCACTTATCTGTGATGAAAAATACTCCTCCAGTACTGTTCTGATTTTGTCTGCAGAATTCATATTTTTTCCCTCCAAATGATTTTGTAGACTGCAGAATAAATGATAAAATCAAATGATGCAATGTTCGACGAATATGGTGGGTGAGGCATCATTTCCAAAAAAGGTTCATTCCTGAGACTTGACAGCAAAGAAAAGCACACATTCACTCTCTACATTTGATTAGACTGAAAGTTTGAAGCTTCCTCAACAGTTACAATGGGATTTTGTTCCACCAGTTTGCAGGACGTTCTCGTCGAGCTTTACAGATTTTCCAGGACGAGACTCGTCTTCTAGGCTATAGTTTCCGGCTTGGTATTTCTGAAACCACCATTGACACTGGCTTACACTTATTGTCCGATCTCCATATACTGCATTAATATTCCGTTCTATTGCGTTGTTGCCTTTATTGAACTCATAAAGAAAAATATACCTAATATGCTCCTTTGTCACTTCTATTATAGCTTTGAAAAAATAACTGTTAAAATCGGATTGCACTCTTCAAAACTTGCATTAAGAATAAGTTAATACCTGCTTTTATAGCAGGTAGTAATTTTACCTGATGCAGGCAGTTTATCCCACCCCCCTCCGACTTTTAGTTAATGTAATTGAGAAAACTGCATTATTTATGGGATGACACATTATTTTATGTACAATGTATTTGCCTTATTTATTTGTCAGTTTATTAGTATATTTCTATGCATGTCTTGTCTTTAAAATATTTATTAATGGTTATACTTCTGAGTTTCTTGTGATGGGCTATTTTCAAGTAACTACTCTGTATTTACATAAAGAAAACATTTGTTTTAATAATTTTTATTAAAGTTGGGCTCACAAATAAAGGGGAATTAGAAAATTTTATTTTATTTTTACATATATTATAGTGCAAAAATTGACCAACATGAAAGAACATGATTTCTACGATAAATATATGCCCACCTTTGAATGGTTCACCGACCTCTGGTGATGTTCTTGTAGTTAGCCGGTAGTTTCCATAGACCATATAAGAATTAGAAAAGCCATGGGTCTGTAGGAAAATCATCTGGCGAACCTTAAGGACTGCCATAGATGTGAATGTGCTAAGAACTTGATTTATTTGCTTCAACTACATAATTCTCATGTCACTATTGATATAAGAACTTTCACCCATATTATACTATAACTGGGACACATATTATCGTAAATTTTTAACCTATTTAAAAATTTGAATCAGTAGACTTCTATAATGAAGAAACAAATAACTTTTTTTATATCAGTACAGAGAACTTTGATGACTTGAAAGATTATAATGTTGTGGAGATGGTAGTACATGTATAGTGTAGTGTCTGGCATGTAACAGGAGGGAAGTAGCTGCTCGCCGCCCCCTGCGTCACCTCTCTGCCAGCCCGCTAGCGCTGCCGGCGCCGCATTCCAGGTAACTGTCTAATACATTTTCTGCAACTGAAAGTATTTTGTAGCAGCGTGCAATCAGTATTTTGAAATAAGCTAGCGTTTACAAAGTAAATCGAAAGATAATGTGTATTTCATAATATTCCTATCATATTCAGATTTTAATATATCAAAATATTTATATGTACATATGTATATTTAATTTCTCTAAATATACTGATAGATATTAGGGGGACCAAAAAAATGGTGGAATCAGATCTTCGTCAAACAATCGAGAAATTATCGTTGAAGATTGGTTGTCCATGGCTTACAGTTCAGGATCATCTTCGTCGCATAGGAAAATTGCACAGGCAAGGATTTGGGTTCCCCATGATTAATGCAGACAGCGCTCGATCAACAGTGTACCATCTGTGCATCTCTTCTGTCTCGGTATGAAGCCGATCCTTTTTTACAGCGAATTGTAACTGGAGACGAGAAGGGGGTGCCATACAATAATCCTGTACGAAAAAAACAATGACTTTCTTCCGGACAAGTACCTGTTCCGTCTCCTCGACCATCACTAACAATAAAGAAGGTCCTTCTTTGTGTGTGGTGAGATATTTCTGGAATTATTCATTATGACTCAGTCAGACCATTACAACGATAGTGTATTTTGAGCAACTCGAGCGAATGAAACAAGAGCTTTTAAAAAACGATCTGTTTTGGTAAATAACTAAAAAAGGATTCTGCAACACAATAACGCGAGGCCTCATGCTGCAAAAATAACACAGGAAAAAATAAGGGAGCTTGGATTAGAACTTTTAAATCATCCTCTCTATTCACCGCATCTTGCGCTGTCGGATTACCACCTTTTTAGATCATTAGAGCATATTATGAGATGTAAAAAATTTAAAATGCACTTAGAAAAGTTTTTCGCTGAAAAATCTAAGTACTTTTTCAAAAAGGGCTTTGAACAATTGCTTTTACGTTGGCAAAAAGTGATAGAAAATGATAGAAATTATTTTGTTGATTAGTATTTAAATTTTTTTTGATAAATAATCCCCCTAATATTTAATTTTTCTAAATATACAGTTACATACAGCTTATTTTAATGTACCGATTGCACAATGCACATGCCTGGTATTTAGTACTCTTTATTACATTTATACGTGTTATATGATTGTGTATAAGTAGTCATTTTATTTTGCTTTGCATTTATCTCAAATACCTTTTTTTTTACAAAAATTATGACTGAGCTCAAAGAATGTTTTGACTACTGTCCAAAATGAATAATATGTTTCTCTTGGTAATACATGTAAAAAAATGTTAGATGGTAGATACGTTCCATCAAAAACTGTGTAATTAAGTGATAGAATACACAGAAAAATTGAAGATTGGTAAATTTAAAAAACTGTTATTTGAAAATAGAACAATATTGTGGTATTGAAAATTGTATAAAAAAAGGTAATGAAACCGTCAGAAGTTTTTTCTGATTTCGCTATGTATGTTCTAGAAGACATTATTTTCCAGAAATAAACCAGTTTCATCGGCATTAAATATTTGATCTGGAGTTGAGTTTATTTACTTCTGATAGTTTTTCAGGAAAGCTCTTGGCAGCATTTTCATCTGCTGACGCTACCTCTCCTTTTATTTTTACATTAAAATGTGTGTCTTTTTAGAAATCCTGTCAGCCATCAGTCACTTAAATGAAATGTCACTTTCTTTGATCACCGAAGACGTGTTGATAACTGCAACTCTTGAACTAGTTGGTATATTCTAAGCGCCTTCTCTTTTATAAATTTATCTATAGGTATTTTTTTCTGCACTAATTCCTCGATCCAAACCACTAAAGGTTTTTCCATTGTCTCTAAGATAGCATTTCGACTATACAATAGCTTTTATGAACTAATTTTTGATGCAGAAATTAATGATTTTCATATGGAAACCTCATTATTTTGAATCTAATAGTCGCTTTGTTCAGACCAAAACTTTCGCCAACAGACGTGGGACCCTCACCTCTCTTAAGATGGTCTAAAAATTTTATTTTATCGTCTAAAGAAATAGATTGTCTCTTTTGATTATTTTGCATTGACTTAGACCAGGGGTCGGCAGAAGCGGCTCGCGAGCCACATGCGGCTCTTTTCATGGACGTTTGTGACTCTTCAGACATAATCTCCAATTTCACCTCATCTCAAGCAGCCTTATAACTTATGAGTTTATGAGATAGAGCCGCCGAACAAACACGGACTCATAAGGAATACTCTCTACTACAATTTAGCCCGGCCGCACATGACCATACTCTCGTTGGTCAATATGAGCCGTATGCGAGTTTTAACATTTGAAACCTATGGGGTTTGCTCTCGCGTGTCAATGCTGGTACCAGCATGCGCATGTCTACTGGTGTGACACTTGTAGCTGAGACACAGTTTTTCGAGTGCAAATGTGTTTGAATGTAACAGTGCAGCAAGTGGAAGATATCAAGCTAGCTTCCGCAATATCAATTGCAATTGATGAGTGATGAGTCGTGTGATATTAGTGATATACCACAAGTAACCCTCTGTGCGATATATGGCGACACAATGTCCCAAAGTTCGCAAGGTTCTTGGACTGCTGCCGCTCAAAGGACAAACACGCGAAGAAGATATTGCGAATGCTATAGAAACATCTGGAAAATAAAATTATTTCCATTGCTACTGATGGAGCTACAAGTATGACGGGTGTAAACAAAGGAGTAATTTCAATTTTAAGGAGAAAAGTTGATCATGAAATTCTCACGTTCCACTGCGAAATAGATCAAGAAACTCTTTGCACCCAAACATTTCCTGAAGAAATGGTTACGGTAATGAACTTCATTATCTAAGTAACTAACAGCATCTCAGCCAAACCACTATAATCACCAATTTAAGGTAATCTTGGACGAAATGGATAATGAATACCTGGATTTACTTCTGCACAATAAGGTTTGCTGGCTTTCTAGAAAGTGAAAAAAACATCAAACATCAAGAATTGGAAGAAGACACATGGCTACAAAGATTACATTTCATGGTCGATATTACTTCACATCTTATGCTTTAAACATATTAATGCAAGGGAAAGGAAACATGGCATATATGGTACATTGTTAGAAGAAGTAGAATGCTTTAAAAAAAACTACAAGTTCTCACCGATGATATAGAGAGGGGTGAATTACTTCACTTCAAGAATTTAAAACAGTATTGTGACGAAAAAAGCACTCGTTTTGATGGAATTTATTTCAGCAGCATATTAGGAAAAATAGTTTTGATGAACGTTTTCAACAATTCAGAACAAATAAGACTATACTAGCTTTCATCATACGTCCTCTCAAAACAAATGTCAATGAACTTAACACCGTTTGATACAGATGCTGGTTCACACCAAATGCAGTTAATAGATTTGAAAAGCAAGACACTGTGGAGCAACAAATTCATAGATCTGACCAACCGCTTGAAAGAACTCGAAAGAGGGAGATCCAATTTGATTTCTTAGCACAAATGGACAGCTATAAAACAACTGCCTAAAATAGAAACAATAATATTTGATACATGGAATAGTTTGCCTGAAACATATAACGCATTAAAAAAAAACTAGCTTTTGGTATTCTCACGATCTTTGGCTCTACATATATATATGCGAATAAACATTCTCAACTACGAACCAAATAAAAAATAATCTAGTGATTCTATCATCATTCTATCAATTAAAAATAAATTAAAATTAATTAATATAAATTAAATTAAATTAAAAATAATCTAGTGATCTAGTATCATTCTATCAATTAAAAATAAGTAGCTATTTGCCAGATATAGTGAAGCTATCAAAAGTGATGCATGGACGCCGTTCTAATTAAATTTTTAAATAAAAAAATCTCAAACTATGTATACATACACATATGTATATTCCATATATGCGGCTCTTTGGTAGCTTTGTTATCCTGTTTCCTTGACAATTTGGCTCTTCTTACTTAACAAACTGCCGACCCCTGGTTTAGATATCTTATTAACTCCCTAAAATAATTTTTACAACACAAAACAAGTGTTCGATCCCGCCGTCGCTAACAAAACAACATATAAAACTACTCAATAAATCTGTCTGAAATTTAGACAGACGTCATTCGAAGATGACGTAAACAATGGTATACTGATTTTGTGCCAGTGGCGCCATCAGTTGTTAAGCATGGATACTTATCATACAGCCCCCTCATAAAATGGAAAAGTCACCTGGTCTCAATGCAAAACGAATCTATTAAATGATAAGAATAAAATTGGTCTCTTGTCACCTACAATATTCACACTTTCTGGAAAGAAAACAAAAGTATGTATGTGCACTTGAAACTAAAAAAAATCCTTGCTTCGCTTTGTGGGAACCTAATCCGACATGTTAAAGGGGTACTACTGTATATAGATTGATAATACACATGAGAAATTATTTTTAAAATTTTATAATTCCATTTCTTGCTGCGGTGGATTTTAGAATTTATACCCCTGTGAATAATGTAATAATTTCCTTCATTTTAATCAAATTGTGCAAAAAAAAAATTTTAATGTTAGTTTGACGAATCACTTTAGGTTTAAATAAAATTTATATTTATGAATATATTGTGGCCATTGCTGAAACAATAGTAAGCCACAAAACAGCATAGCTGAGATAAGGAGAATTTCAAAAATTACATTTTTGGCATATTATTTGAGATATTTTCCCTAAGATTTATTTTAAAACTTTGAAGTACGCTATTTACTCGCAAAATGATACAATCTTTAGAAGTAAAAAATAAGCGAATAATAGAGATTTAGAATTGATTAAAAAATTTAATTCAGTCTACTTGTAGGGTATGTATTTTGGGACCAGGAGTCTCGTGTGCGTTTACATATTATACTGTTGATTATTTTTCTAGTAGCAGTGTCGGCGTGAGACAGACATACAGTTCATTGCACCCGCAAAGGACAAAGCAAAGAAACTCCAAACACCATCATAACACCCCGGATTATTGAAGAACCCCATTCGGACGCAGTTTCAAGGAAGCAACTGCCAACTACTTGACTCCCTCAGTTAGGAATGAAGCTAAAAGATAAGGATTTTAGTGACATGAACCAGCTTCCTGTATTGTTCTATCCGAGAACATTTATTTCTAGCTGCCGAGGTGACGTGACATTAACAACTGCAATGTTACCAACTCGTATGTTTTTAGTTTAGTTATTAATTCGTCTCAATAAATTTTAAAATGTAATTAATAATCCACTCTAACTAATAGAATTTTCCAATGGATTCTTTTAAATTATATACATTGTAAATAAATAGATGGAAATTAAACATTTTCAATTGACTATACAGATTCATTAGCGTATGTATAATTGGTAAGTTGTCAGAATACATGCGTGTTCCTAGTTTGTCAGCAACCAGTCACCCAATCTGTTCTAATTTTGTAAATTGAATTAAATAAATTTTAAAATATTGCAATTTAAAGTCCTGTAATTTTTTTTTAATAACTTCCCCGACTGGCTGTTCAACAATCAATCAACGTTCAAACACTATAATGTCATTTTGTTGTAATTTGTAGTTTTGAAGGAAACTCTTAGCAGTCGAAACGGTACACCGAACCTGTAAATCGGGATCATGGAATCTTTTCCCCTTTTTTTCCTTTTTGGATATCTTTCAATTAATATAGGTTCTTTGTCAGATTTATCTGCGCATAAACTACCATGGAACTCAAAATAAGGATTGTAGAGGAAATTCCAAGAATTGAAGTCACTAATCCGCAGCGAGAGATGGAGAATTCCTTTGAAATTCAACAATATTTAATTGCCGATGGTGGATGGGCGCTTTCTTGTAAAGTTATTTTCAAAACTTAATAGGCATGAAATAGTGAATTTTGTATCTTCAATTGAAACCGTTTATAATTTTTCAACTCCCACCGGCATAGATCCCATCAATACTGATCTGTTGTGTTTAAAAATCTAGAGTTGACGCATTTAATTGCACCAATTATAACGCACCAAATGGCAATGTTTGGAGAGTAATGCGACTGATTGCTACTGAAATGCCAATAAAAATTATATTGTGAATGTATTTTTTTAAATATAAAATATAGACGTTTTTCAGGATTTTATCAATAAAATAGTATAATGTTTTCAAATTCTTTTTCTAGATATTTAAATAGTTAGTTCCTGTATTAATTTGGTCTTTCCCATACTTCTAATGGGAGGAATGGACAATAATTTATTTTATTAGGTATAGGTAGCTTTCGGTTTACGATGGTTTGATTTACACCGAGTCGCAATAATACCTGTTAGCTTACAACTATGACTGGGAGCAAAGTGCCGATGTTAAAAGGAGCATAATGGCGTACATTTGCCCATATTCTGAAATTCTCCGAGAAAGAAAAAAATCTCGGCAACCAACTTTGTATGCGTCTTTTTCAAAAATAAGATGTTCCTCAACCGGGAACTTCAAACTAGAATTTGAATGGAATTTTTATATAATTTAGTTCACGGCACTTCTAAAGCAATTTTATTTTTCTACTTTAATTGTACATTCATTTTTAAGCTTTATAGTAATATTATATTATGTATGTCTATTCTTAGGGAGATCTGAAACTCATTGACATAAATTATATAATTTGGTTAATTTATTTCTGCGTCAGTCCCATCAGGAGCGAGATCTCGGCGCAAACCGAGGGCTACCTGCATATATTATTATTTACCTGAATATAAGATTGTTTTTTTTCAAATGAACAAAAAAGGGGATTATTTCATTTTCAGATGTAGAAAAGTAGATGGACTCGCATATTGTTTGCGTATGAAAAATACACAATCTTATTGACGGGCCAGCTCACTGCTTGTGTCTGACTAAGATACTTTCACTAAGGACACCTGACTTAATGCAACTCGAGGCCTTGGTAACAGTTTCTGAATTTAATAGCTGTTTGATAGTTAGAATGTCACTTCATTTTTTAGTGATTGATCTTGATTTAATGTACAGGGAGGCACAAAAAAGGTGAGAACATTTTGTAAATTGAGATGTACAGTAAAATCCCGTTTATTTGAAGTTGAGGGGACCGAAAATCAAGAAAAAAGTTTGAATAACGATTTAGGATAATGAACATAAAAATTTCAAAAATTCAATTCTTTTTACATAGCAACTCGAAGTAATTATGTACACCTATATCCACACATTTAAAAATAACAAATTGTCAAAATACAGTGTAAACAAATCACAATATTATTTTTTTAAAAACACGATTTTAATGGACTATCTCTTCACGCCATTTTTAATAATGACATAATAGTTGAACTTGTCAACCTGCCATTTTTCGCTGAAGTTAGCAACAAAAGTTTCCAACACTTTAAAACTTTTGTTTTGTGACATTTGGTCTTTCAACACTCAAGTTCTTTCTGTCATCATGTTTAGTATTGTCGACAACCTCATTATTGGGGTCACGTATTTTTCTGTTAATTTTGTTTTGAATAATATTTTTTGTCAATCTCTTGTATTAATTCGATCTTTTAGCAACTGTCAGCGTTTTGTACAAGTTTCACATTACTGCTATTATCGAGAATATAAAATTATCAGTCAAAATCATAAAAATGTTTTTATTTAAATTTAATGAAATACGGAAAAGTCTAAGGAACATAAACAGCGAATGCGTCGCGAATTTCAAAATGTCTAACATGTAAATATTAGAGAAAAACAAATAATTTTCTTTACGTATAAAACAATGGCAATAAAATAATTAACAACATACGAGAAAATCTGACAAACACTAACTACACATTCTTTAAAATGCCTTGACACTAAACTTAAATAGAAAGAGAAATGTCTGTATTAAAATGAATACAAATTAAATAATTTATAAAACACGGGAAAGTGTAAGGAACTCAACCGCGTACTAGCGTTTGTACAACAAAATAACACTACGTAAACAAAAATAATGATGGTAATAATACGGAACGGAAGATTGGCAAGCACTGACATTCACAGCTAGCAGCTGGGAGAACTAGAGAACTGTGTTACCTATAAGGGCACAAAGATAATGTTTGCTATCTTTTACTAATGTAAAGAAAACGAGCGAGAGAAAAAAGCATGCGACTTTAAGTTAGAGCGTCGTGGTAAGGAAAATAAATGTTTCAAATCGAGGATGCACAGGATATATTTGTCATCTTTTCTAGTATACTGAGAGTGAGTGAGAAAACAAACAATGAGAATTAATTTTATGCGTTGTGAATCGGTATAGGGGCGGAACTACCCATTTTGATGGCTTGGACTTTGGACAGGCACATTGCGTAGCGCATGTGTATTTTCCAGATTGCCGACATTTGACAAAAAAAATCGAATTAGGTGAAAAATGGTTTGACAAATTCATCTGATAGGGTCCAAAAATAGCTTTGAATAACGGTATTCAATTTATAAGTACAATTTATTATGAAAACTTTCCATAGGGATCACATTCTGCTCTAAAACTTCGATGCTGTGAATTTCAAATAAATTTTCTTCGAATAAATGGAATTTTACTATAATTACATCAAAATTAGTTTAACTATATCAACAATAGTTTAAATAGTTTACTAATTTACTTACCTATATTATGTTTTATTTTGACAATTACCGGTCGCCATCTTTGATTATTAATTTTCCCATATTTGGTTTTTTAAAATTGTTGCCCAGAATGACAAAAATCACTGCAGAAGACCTTATTCTGATCAAAAATTTGCAAATTAAAAACGTTAGGGTGATCAAAGAGTTTCAAAACAAAGCCTGGAGTATAGCTAGACATTACAGCAGGACGGAGCTCCGTCTCACATAGCCAGAAATACAATCAACTTTCTTCATCATGAGAATGTTAATTTCATCGAGCCAGGCTTGTGGCCACCGAACAGCCCAGATTTAAACCCAGTAGATTATGCAATATGGGGTGTTTTTGATGATTTCTGATTAGCTAAATATTGTTAAAAAAAAATTACATTAATAATTATAATTAATTATATTATGTTTTGAAATAACTTGTGTGTTACGAGATGTTCTCACTTTTTCTGTCAACTTGTATAATGCTTATTAAATGCCTTTTTTTTAAATTAGGTCATAAAAGTAAAACAAAAAAACTATATAAATAGTTATATAAAATTAACAACACCCCCGTCACACTTAGTCGCGCTAGATTCTACCCTCACCCCCTACCTAACCTTGTGACATTAAATAGATGGCTCCCTGACATTCAGAAGTCACATGGTCTTCTTCGACTCCTTGTACCCCCTGTATTCACCTTGTTTACAGCGCTGGGATAAAGTCTTCCAATTAGATTATTTTTTACAACAAACAATACATTTTAAAATATGGTTGAAGATTTTATTATGGAATATATTCCAACGTTATTGTATAATAAACTATAAGCTAAATTAGATCCTTTTATATATTGTGTCATTCTTGTTATCATTTCCGTTTGTTTTGGCTTACCTTTGAATAATTTCTTAGGGCTTACCTTCCACTTTCCACGAGACCCCTTCATTCATAGGATATATCTGTGTTTTGTGGCTTAAACTACTTCCTATTGTTGATGTGTGATACATTAAGGTGGTATTTGATATGTTATTCATAGTATGTACAATTCTAATAGCCGAGTTGGCCCACCATTCTAAATGGCAGAAAGTCCTACTGTTCTCTAATAGCAATACTTATACAATTATGAGCACCATTATATAATTATGACAATTAACTGTTATTTATTATTCCCACATATACCTAATTCCTTTAAAATATTTCGCTTTTCCATTACATCTATACAAGTTAATAATAATTAGTCATTTTTTTCATAGTACCTAGCTAGGACTCTTTTATCCTCGGTTCCCCTTTTTTGAGAGTAAATTTAACTATAACTTTTTTTATTAGTGGGACTCTTTTCTCTATACTTGCCGGCTTGTGATTAGAATAAAATTCCGACCAAGACAAAGGGTATTGTTGTACACAAAGGAGGCTCCACACAGGCGGGTGCGGGTTAAAAGCTATTTGCATTGTCAATTTTTTATATCTTATAATAAAACAATATTATGTGACGTAAAAAGATATTAATTTGTGGCCCAAGGATCTCAACATTTTTTCGAACTACGAATTAATAGAGTTAATAAACTATAAAATTTTCATTTTTAGTCTTGTATAAAAAAAATTCAAATTATTACAATTATTTAAATAAACAAGTGATCAAATTATCAAATTTTTACCGTATCCTCAATTTAAGACCATAGGAAAGCAACATTTTGTGTGTAAATTACCTTACACTCAAATTCAGAGGAGTGAGGGAGGCCTGCCACCCTCCTCATGGAAGCAGTGGTCTCCAGTTAGTACAATTCACAGCTCCAATGAGAACAACAAAATGATTGATTTATTATTTTTTAATAATCCATAATAATATTCTATCTATTTTTATGACTATCATCTTAGATGCAGTGTCATTAGATGCTGTATAGTGAAAAACATATATATTGTACAAAATTGCAAAATATTGTATCATAAATCATATTTGAATTTTAAGAGTTAAACTATTCCCCTATACTAAATGGAAGTACCCGGAAAATTGGAACATTTTAAGCTCTTTATATTTTTATGGAAATTATTTGTATGCAGAAATGGTGTTCATACTAGAGAGCAGAAATTACCCTTTATACAGATGATTCAAAGGCATATGTGATGTAAAAACAATAAATAATGAATAAACATTTGATATTAAAAATAATACACATATTCAGAATGCAGATAACGTCCATCGTCCCCAGCAAACTTACCACTTTTCATACATTTTATTGCATATTTGACTTCGCTTGGTAAAATTTTAGGAGGGCTAACCGTTTTCGTGGAGTCATCTAGCATTGCATTTGAGACTTGTTATGTTTCTTATAGAAATTACCATATACAATAGTTCTACTACTTTTTTGAGAAGATGACCTATTAGTTTTTAGTAGTGGCGCTGACGAGTTTGTTTTTTTACCTCAAAGTCATAACTCAAAAGGTTATCTCTTTTTAACAATACTGGCTACGAGTCCCAGTTATAATTGAAGCGGGTTTGTGCATTTACAGCACATGCATGCCTATTCATACTATATATGTGATACAAAGTGTCATACCAAAGAATCACAATATTGCTGTCATTCTGTACGAAGAAGAAAATCAAAGGGATCTAAAAATTACAAAAAATATTCATAAAGGCAATGCCAAAATGTGCCACTTGAGAATTATCTGCATGCCATACGCTAAATGTATTAGAATTCCATAGAATGTGAAAGTCATGTGCAAGAGTTTTTTTGAAATATCTGTAGACATGTACGCCTCTGCTGTACGCTTACATGACATGGATTGCAATTTAAGATTAAAAAAGGTCTTCAGGCAAGATAATACCATCTCCTCTCGTCTATCACTATTATAAAGGTGTCCAGTGAAAAATTTTCAAGATTAATATTAAATATTAAAAAAACTACAATGTTATTCTCATATTTTATTTATACAAAATTGAGTTTATCACACGAGCGCAAAGTGTTGGTTCAATGGCAGCAACTTCACGGCGGATATTTTCTTGTAGGGCCTGAATTGTCTGAAAATTGTTGATCTAAACTCTCGACTTAAGGTATCCCCAGAAAAAAAGTTGCACAGTGTAAGGTCCGGTGCCCAAGGTATGTCTCCATACTTGCTGATTAATTTATTGGGAAAAATTCCCCTCAGGTTCTCCATTATCTTCTAGTTGTGTGTGGAGTGGCCCCATCTTGCTGAAATTGTGTTCTGTTGTTGAACCCGGGAAACAGCTGCAGTTGCGGTACCAAAAACTTGTTGATCATTCGGCAATACACATCAGCAGTGACTGTCTCTCACTGGTTGAAAAAATAAGGTCCAATTATCCCTCAGGCAGAAATTGCACACCACACCTATTAACCATTGTCCCCTCTTGTCTGAACTTTTGAACCTAACACCAGATAAGTTGCGTGCTCAGTCCACCACGTATTCGTCAAATATTAAAGTGAGTACAAAAAGCGCGACGCGCACGAACTAATGAATCACCTCACTTTAAATATTTGCCCTACCGTGAACGTGCAATGCACTCCCGACCGGTGACTCATTGCGACTAGTAAATCTTGAAATTTTTCTGCTGGACACCCTTTATATTATAAGCTATCGCTGCTACTCATTAGTACACAATCGATTGGAGAAAATGAATAAAAATATATTTTTTTTTTGTAAAATGTGTTCTATGAATAGCAAATTTTATTTCTTTCTGTATAATTAACTTTTCTTTTTAATTACGCAGACCTCAGTATTTTGATCAGCGCCATCCCTCACCTCAGGATGTTGGCAACCATATTTATATCTCTTGATTTTCTTCCAGTATCTCGACAATGAAAGGCCATGAACAAATAAGTCAGCTACTTTACTCACTTACTATTAAAAAGCAATTGACTAGTGCTGGTTCAAGAGTGCGTTCATAGTGCCGCAAATAAATCTTAACTCTGCACCACAGTCCCTGTCAAATTTATGAAAAAAATTTAAATTGGAATATTTTGTATGCATGAGTTAAAAGTTTAAATTTTATAAATGTTCTTTATTGCAGCCTGCAGTAAAATATTTTAAAAAGCGTAAAAGTTCAATAATTATTAAACTTTTATATTTCCATATTTTATTATTTAATGCTTTTCACAAATAATATCTCTAAAGGCCTTTGATTTTGACATTGCAAAACAGTTTTGTTATTATCGAACACCACTTACACTCTTGTCAGTCAAGAGTATCAATTTACCTCTCAGGGTCACCCCGCATCAGTGTCTTGAAAATTCATTATCGTCTATCTCACAAATCAACGCATTTGTTCATCACAGACTTTGCTACATAACCCGCTTTTGATTATTTCGCTTCATCATCAATATTCTGTCTTCTAAATACAGTTTATGAAAAAATAAAGGATACTTTACCATTTTATGCATTGAAAAAATAAAACTATTACTCCTCAAATAAAATGTATTACTGGCAATTTCATAATAAATTAAACAATGCACCAACACTACAATATAAATAGTCGAGATATATATCTACAAAATCATGTTATCAGGTATGAAATAAAATTTTAGTGGTTCTGAATTATAAGACATGTGATAAGATATGATTATGAACATGCGTGGAAAATTTTCAGGAAATAGGTCAAATTCCAGTCTTGTATAGTTTGCTATTCAAATGTGTACAATATTACAATAAAATAAATTTAATATTGTGTTACCATGGGATCGTTAAAAGTGCTACTCATATCTTAATTTATAAATAATTTAAATTAATGAATATACCTGTAAAAGCAAAAAGTGAATATAATAAATGATTAAAATCTATAAAAGCAAATGAATGAAAAATATTATCTTTATTTATATAAACAAATTAACATGCAAAGAAAGAAAATAAATGAAATGTCTAATTATCCGCAGACAGTGTACAGATGTCATCATTTATGGCCAGAACTTGATTAACGAAGGACGTATCTGCCATTATTTCGGCAAGACTCTTGATGATGGCCAACAACTCTCCTTGTTTGTAATTCATCTGACTGCTACACAGAGCTATTTGGTCCAAAACATAATCAGGCACCTAGAATAAGAATAAAGGAAAAAATGATTTGCTTCTAAAATACAAATATAAATGAGCTGAGATTTTAATTTGCATATCGAAATGTACTGTTTAAAAAAATTTTACCCCTAAAACCGACTACATCGGATGGGTCAAATGCATAGTTCAGCAAAGTAGACTAACCTCCTTCTACTTAACAAATACAATTTTTTATTGTTAATATTTGAATTACCTTTTCCATGTTACAAAATAGAGAAAATTTGTATTTGATCCTTTGTTTGCCCGACTTGTCTTCAAAAAATAGTGTAAACAGACCATCCTTCACAACGACAGGAAAATACATGCCGGCCAGGAGATGTCCCTTCTGATCTCGAGATAGGAGACTTCTGAAAATTTATTATAAATATATATAAGAAAAATAGGTCTATAAAGTAAATTGCAAGGAGCATACTAAATAGTAATCACAGTTTATTGAAGGTGCGGTCCGTACTAACCTGAAATTGTAAACAAGATTTCTTCTCTCAGTTACTTCAACAGCGTTACAGAACGGTCTTTCCACATAGATCAGGGATGTTTGATACTTGATGTTGGTCCCGCGGGTCTCCCTCTCGACCCATTCTACGTATCCAGGATTATTCATGTTGAAGCTGTAGTTATACTCCTTCTTCGAATGGGGCTCATCACACTGCGTAAACCAACCTGAAAACGTAAGGTGGAAGGATGAAAACGCACTCTCTTGTCTCCGGTATCTCAAGTGTGATAATCGGTAAATAATAAATGGGCAGCTGTGGATGATGAACGGCTTTAATATTTTTTTGTTTGTAAATTTATATATTATATTATTTTGTATATGGTTCTATTTTTTATGTTTTTAATACATGGGTATTATGTATTATTCATCTCTCTTTTTTTTTGGTTGTGCATAAAGCAATCTTTTGTTATATTCCACTCGTCTGGGTAAAGAATAGAAATAAAACAGAGGTAGCAGGGATCAGATTCAGGGTCATACAAATTAAGGGATGGTAGGATTTGGGATGTGGTGGAAATTGGAGAAAACTTCCATTCAATATTCGCATTGTTTTCATGTCGATAAATTACAAGATTATCATTTTTAAAAACAAAATTGTGTACCAGTGTGCGGATAACAGCGATCTGCCATGACTGTTATGACTCTGGCTACGTGATATCCCGGATCGCACAGCATCAATCCTGTCCTTCCTTCCACCTCGATATGCATGGCGACCATCACATGTTCCTTCTCCACTGACTGAGCTATCCTGCCGACCCCGGGTCCTACGGTCATGTAGTCTCGGATGTCTACGATGCTCTCTTCGCAGGACACGAGGAAGGCCCCTCCGGCCGATGCGGGCAGGCGCTTAAGCAGCTCCAGGCCGAGCCCGACGCAGGTGTGACGATGCGGGCGTAGTACAGGACGGTACCGACGGAAGAAGGCTGCCAAGCTGATACCCGAACGAGCTTCCCGAAAAGCCTTCCACAAGGCGCGGAAGTTACTCACAGTGTCATAGTTGTTCTCCAGCAGCAGGTGCTGCAGCGCGGCTTCGGCCCGACCGGCCAGTTGTTCGTAATCATCCACAGTGGGGAAGGGTGCGGCGGGGCGCGCGCGGGATGCCCACACGGGCAGCGGCAGCGGATGCCGGGGCGGCCAAGGGCCGGTCAAGCGGGCGCTCTCTGCTCCCTGCTCGAGTCAACTCGGCCACTCGGAGCCCCAGCGGCCCACGCTGGCCGCCGCGCCCCCCTCCCTCTCAGGCCTTCCGCCCGGGGGCAGTTCTCGAGCCCCCTCCCCATGGCCACCCTCGCAGCACCCGTCACCAGATGATGCTCCCAAACACCCGACAGTTAATGTTGATATCACTTCACGCTCTGTGAAAAAATAAATAATTCTTACAACATTGCGAAACTAACTTATTTTTTGTTAATGATTAATTATAATAATTTTCGTATTTGATCTTATGCATAGAGAATAATGAAACACAAAATAGGAAATTCTGACATTTTTCCCGGAAAAAGCCTGCACGTATTATTAACGGTATGTACGCAAAGGATAAATCCACATCGCGAACAATAATATGATCGTGAACCGTGACGCATGCCACTCGTGACGCACCGGAGCGCGGAGCCTCCGCACTCCGCGGTTGGCGGGCGAGGCCATCTACTCCGTCATTACTGGAACAATCCAGTTCCGAGAACAGCTGACTAATCGGATCAAAGCTGATAACGTTTCGCATTTAAAATATAACATTTCAGGAATTTTAGTTTCACAACACACTATATTCTAAATTCGCAATCTGAATTCTAGTTTTATGTATAGAAAGGATTAAAAAATGTTTATTCCGATGATTATGCAAGAAAATGCGTGTTTTCCCAAGTATTTTCCGCGATACTTCAAAACGGATGAAGTAATTTTATTACTCTGAAAAATAATACAATTATGTACGTACGTAGTTATTTTAATGTAGATACCGACGGTGTTTGCAGCTTTGTTAATTTTCTCGAAAGATTCAATGACCGCGGTCGCGAACGTCACACCAGCCAATGACACGACACGTGTAGTGTGCAGTCTGGAGTCTGGTCGATACAAAAATGTCGGAAAAATGGGGAAATCGGTCGATACATTTTTATCGTATTTAGCAAGCTTTAAACATTCAAGTCACATATATGGCAAAAGAGGAATAACAAAATATTGTTGACTGTATTTTTTATTTTTGTATTAATCGGGATGTTGTTTATATTTCTGTAAAAAGTAATATTAACATAAAATATCTCGCGGAGCATGCAGAATCAGAATAATTATCGCAAATGAAAATCGTCAGTCCAGCGAGAGATAATTCCCGATTATTCTAGGTGCATTCGTATAAATAACGTAAATCGTACATTTTGCAAATATCGAGAAAAAAGCAAACCGCGCGATAATAACAAAATACATACTTTAAATAATAAAAAGTATAGTCCACGAACAGCCGTGAACGCCTACTAATCGAGGACTCCGCACTCGAGTCTGGTTAGCGCGACCGACCTTCCGTTCTAATTCCAACCAGAAAATCTCTAATGAGGTCGAGGTCGGAAAATCGCCCGAATGAACTCAAGGTATTAACTAAAATAAATAATTTATCAACTCACCCATACAACGGCTAAGAGCCAAACTAAAAAAATTATCCACTCCCCTCTGGCGCTCTCCGAGTGCGCGCTTTCCCCACAACGGTCTGACAGAAACTGAAGCTGCAAAGAGCGAGACAGAGGCGTGTGTCGTGCAGCGCCGCCGCCGGGGGCTCTTAATATGGGAGCACCCCCACCCGCGCCGCTATCAATTAGAGTAATCGGTTCATGATAATATACAAACATTCGGTAATCACGCTGAACATTTTTTTGAGGCCACGAACGGCAGTCGCTATCGCTATCAGAGGCGTAGCGTCTGTCTCGGCTTAACTTTTGCGAACGACGCAGTAACCAGGGCCGCCGGAAGACGCGTGTGAATAATACACAACTTCACAACATTAAAAATATATATAATATGAGCCTAAAGACTTGGCAATATTTATAATTCAGAAGCTTTTTCGTTCCCTATATATTTTTCTTTTGTGGGGAGGGAGGGCTTTTTCGATGGATTACTCCTCTGCGACGGGTTCGAGTTCGATCGCCTGAAATACTATTGTTGCTTGTAAAACATTTTCAGCGCTATACATGAGATATTTTCCCATTTTGTAAAATTAAAACCGTTAAGATTTTTTTTAAATGGAATTAGTACCGAAGTTATGGGCGGTGTATCCGCACCTCGCTACTTCTCTACTTGCCATTTACCTGAGTGACAGCTGGAGCTGGAGAAGCAAGGCGGAACGATAAGAGATAAGTCAGATATTGCTCGGAAATGGCGTAAGACGTTTCCGTCTGATATTTTAGTTATATTTGAAAAAATATATAGGTTGTCACTGTGCTTTCGTATTAACATGTTAACATAGTTATTTGGTAAAACAGACGTGACCGTTATTTAAGGACATATAATACTTACATTGCGCAACGTTATTTGATTGCATACTCAATATTTAGTTATGTCCGGCTATGCCCTCTCCTAGATTAGGGATAGGTAGGATAATTAATCGGATAGAATTAAATATATTAATTAGAAATATATACATATGAAATCAATTTTATCGAAAAATATTGTTGTTGCGCCACCGGGATTCGAACCTGGATCTCATTCCAAACCTGGGAAGGTGCATTATCCAACTATGCTACAGCAGCAATATTTTAGCGACAAATTTTCGAACCTAAATGTTAGCTTTTTGATATTAATATATTTAATCGTTCCATTATTTGAAAGAGCCATCTACCTTATTTTTACAGAATCTCAAATAACTTTAAGTAAACTTCTAATAAATGTCTTACTTGTGTGATTGAGAGATGGGACCAGGTCGATTGAACGATTTGGTATTCGAATCGTCTTACATTAAGACTAAGAAAATTGACCTGATATTTCAATCTTCTTAATTAAAAAAACAAATTTCATAAAATACTGTTAGATTCTATTTGGATATTTTGTGTACACATAATTTTTTTTGTTGAACCACAATATTGTATTTTTAATTCGATTCCCGCAATGAATGATCGAAGGGGGTAGGAGTTACTTCACCATATGAAGGGGACAATAATATTAGGGGGACGCATTTACACTAATTTTATTGAAAATATAAGTGATTCTTAAAAAAATGAGTTTAAACATGCATTTATTAAATTTTAGTACCTTTTATATGTTCGAATCGAATCGATTTAATAATATTACAAAAGATATTTTAAACTAGTAGTTAATAGAAAATAGAGTTTATTAGTAAATAAAAAATCAGAAATACATGTCATTTATCGACTTTGCGTAAGAAAAAATTATGTAAAATATATACACAATATAAAATTATACATAAATTTATAATTAAGTAAAAATGGTTAAATAAGAATAAATCGACAAAAGTTCTGAAATAAGCATAATTTTTTTTTTTGAAAAAGTAAAGATTCGTACGCGGAATACGTGTCGCATCAAAACTCTTACAATTCTCACGTGAAAATAGGACGAAGTTGACGGCCTCCTGGAACGAAGCTCGAACCCCCGACCATATTATACATTGTTTATAATTAGATGAATTACTCCAAAATATGTAGTCCAAAAATAGTTCCACAATGTTGATGAATGACATTTGGTAGCGGATTTTTTTTGTTTTTTTAAATTTGTCAGTGATCGCTATAAATCGCCGAAAACAAATCATCGTACACCGTGGCTCCTACCACACACAACAATAGAGATTTCATCAATTTCTTGTTCTTGCTCGTCTTCAACTTTCAACGATAGTTTATAAACTGTTTTGTCCAAATAAAAAAAATAGAAACACAAATAATAATCCATTTTTGTGTCGTGTGTTTTGAAATATTTGATTAGTGAGACAACCCTGATTGTTGGCGTGAACGGTGTACCTAGTTTTCCATCTTATCGCGAAACGTGTTCATTTTCTGAGAATGGTACATGTTATGAGTAAACAATGATGAATAAGCTGACTTAACACAGTGTTCGGGGAATAAACGGAACTATGTTTTAATAATAAACAACGTTATATTTTATAATGTCTTATCTTAATTAAATAATCTTTTGACTTAAAAAACAATTCCGTTCCTTAATTATTGCCCTGCCTCGCATTCGTATTTTATTATTAACATTCCGAACGGCAGAGATAACAAAGGCAGTAAAATGGATTAATCTGGATAAACAGAAACATTATTATTGTTTACTAAGTATTATGTACTGATGTATGTGCGTACGTAATTTGACTTTGTTTAGAAAGAATGGCCAAAGAAGAAAACCGTTGGCGTGTTATTTATTGTAAGGCCGCGCCCGCGAATTCGTTCTGAACAACACCATGTTGCTGGTGAAGCTACGGCTGTAATACAGCATAATTTTTTTACCACAAGTTGCGTTCTCATTGAGGTCTGGATCCTTTATCAGGGCTGTCAAGCTAGAAAATACCGCCCTTATATTTGTCTACAAAAGTAATAATTGACGTAAAGTATTGAATTTTAGTAAGTTATTTTCAAAACATTACTTTAAAAGTCTCTCGACGACATACTAACGTAACTCGCGACATTGAGCTCATTGTTTGAGTTCCAACATGTTTTAGATTTCTTTGAATATCCGCTATTTTAAAGTCAGGAGTTCTTAATCTTTGAAATAAAATATAAAATTGGATTTTTTTCATTTGTTTACTTTTAACTTAAACGTGTCGCCCTTTGAAAATACCGCCTAATTTGCCTATTGGTCAGGGACAGCCCTGAGAGGCAACACACACATAGCATAATAAATTACAGTACTCGTATGATAATAGTCGTGTAGCATATTTGAATGATTATATAATTAGCCATTTAATTTTTTATTAACTATAGAAATAATTTTTGTTATAAATAATTAGCAACAAATGGTTACTGATTTTAACAATCGGTAGGAGGACATCACTGATCTGGACTTCTATGTACGGCAGCAACTATTTATTGTTTCAAGTTGGTAAATATCACTGTTTCTTTCATGAATTCACCGTACCATTAAGTATTTTTTATTGATAAATATTTTAACAGTAAAAATAAAAAATATATCGTAGAATTTTAATAGTCAAAAATTATTTATTGTGTAGTACATCGGGTATCAAGTAGCTAGTTGTACAAACTTTGAGATTAGAAAAATGTATTAATTTTAAGTCCGCTAAAATACGAAGCCACCATCGTCAAATTTTACGGATTTTTAACAAAATGAAATATATATTTGTTGTCTCGCATAGTTAAGCAATCCGAAAAACATAGAAATGTTGAATCTATAACGATTGTGTAGTACAATGTGCGTGACCCTTTTTGGGTGCGCGCATATTTTACAAGTTCTACAACTTACATAATACATTCACGAAACGGATAATTTTAAGGGATGACCTTACTGGTTAATAGGTTGTCGGTTTGTAGGGATTCGTTACTAAATTAAACAGGATTAGATTTGGTGGACAGTGGGTAATTACAGGACCAAAGTATGGCTAATGTTTCCGTAAAACCAATTTTCAATGTCGATATTATAACCGGTTTACCACAGAACAACTTGACGTAACACACGTGTTTGACGCACGAATTTTAAGAGAACAGAAAACTCTTCCATCATATACTACTAGTGTTATAATATTGTTAGTCCAATCACATTAACCGAAGAGTCCGATCTAGTTGATTTTTGTATATATTTCGATATTTTTAATAACATACTAAAATATCCCATCGATATTGTATGCGTTTGAAAAGTTATATGGTGTCAAAGAGCTTCCATAAAATTAGTACATTTTATCATTCTCTACAAAACAGGTTTCTTACATGTGTTCTCACTTTCTGTTCTCACGTTATACGACTTACAAAGTTTCGATTGGGTAAACTTGTACGAAGTGTCGATGCACTCATTTTCACGCCACCGTCGAGGTTAAAAGGATTGTAAAAAAGAGATAGAAAAACTGAAAACTGACATAAAACAAAACTAAAAACTCTCCTATTTCATAACATTAGTTAACCATAGAAATAATCTATGAAGAAATACGATTTTATCATGAAGTGAATGAGAAGGCGGAAACGTCATTTGACAATTTTAGGCTGCAATGCTGGATATAAAGAATGTATTATATATTTTTGGATTATCGGTTGTGAGAAGGTTTTCGGTGGCTGACCAGCAGATTTAAGGACCATCAGACTACAAGGAGAGCGACGTCGGCGTCTACTAGCACAGGTTCACATAGGTTTGTGTATTTTGGATTTGCATAGATTGATTTACTGTATTCAACAGATACCCAGAACTAGTTATC
The DNA here is from genome assembly GCA_031772225.1 of Eubasilissa splendida. Classification (NCBI taxonomy): domain Eukaryota; kingdom Metazoa; phylum Arthropoda; class Insecta; order Trichoptera; family Phryganeidae; genus Eubasilissa; species Eubasilissa splendida. The sequence goes on along the minus strand of CM062845.1, from coordinate 22,526,705 downwards.
GAAGTATTTACGGCAAAATTAAGTAATGATATGTATAAATTATATAATTTCACTCCGTTAACGTCAGTCTATGATTTCTTTGCATTAGTGGATTTTTTAAAAATATGTATGTCTGCAGAACGTAAATAATAAAGAGTGATATTTAAAAAACGACAGGGAAAATAATTGACATTTCGTATGCAGGTATAAAAAATACTTTTTATATGCGAAATGGGTATGATTTTGTTTAACAAATTTATGGCTGTTGTTATATACTGAATTAAAAGATTAAAATATTTTACTAATTTACGCCACGCCACGGCACTACTTCTGATATCTAGTTATAATTCTATATCAAAACCGAAAACGTTTGCATTAATTTTTTTTTCTATAAAATGTTTAAATTACGCACAGCATATCGTTTAAAATGCCGACTGAAAATGTTCCTATCCCGATTCCAAAAAAATCTGGTATTATACCACCAAAAGGCATTTTTTATTTTCATATAAAGAACGTTATTGAATAAATATTTAGAGCTGAAAATCATTGTGCATACAGAGCAAATACTATATTTATTACTGTTTATAAAAAAAATCAAGGAACAAAAGAAAAAAACGTCAAAATCATGCGATAAATATGTTCATTTTTTGACAGCTTGTGTTGTTCAAATATTTTAAAGTGAATTTAATTCTTCAATAAATGAACTTTGCTGTGCTTATTTGGCGTTATAGTTATAAATTAACCCATTTTCACGGATTTCTTCCATATTCTACTATTCAAAAAGTGTTTACGAGGCTTTTTGGGCAGTATTTATCCAATATAGAGAGCGATAAAACAACGCAATCTCGTCTTTGTCTGAAGAACAACTGTCGAAGAAATTCTGACAGCTTTTAGACTCCTTTCTAGTAATTATTAAAAATATATGGGCATAAGGTATAATTTATTAAATTTTTTTATATTAAATACTATAAAATTCTCTATATTAAATTACTTATAAATTTCAATTAAATAACTCAATATTTTCATACTTTTTTGGAGACCGAACGTGAATTTTGACATTTTTAAAAACGATATATTTAATAACCAATGCAAACATATTCATTTGTGAAAAACAATAATTTCCATTTGAACCTTTAACTATCAATTTATAAGCAAAATATATGGTCTCTATATATAAATGTGTTGAGATTAAATGTACCAAAGATTAACTCTATTGCGAGAAAGATTAAATAGGGTTCCGGAATTATATTTTTTTGGTGATAATTATAATATATTTTGACATTAAAAAAAGAAATGTTTTAAGATTGAATGAATCTTACATTATAAAATTTATTGAAAGCGCGTATTACTGTAGTTTCTGCAAAAAGATTCGAAAACGAAAATTCGAAAAATAAAAACGTGGATCATGTTCTGCCGCCTCTGAAATTGAAATAATACTCGAGATACATGCGCGGTAAATTCTAAAAGTAAAGTATTTTTCTTCGTTCGTACTAAATATCCTTTGGGAATCAATGATACATACGTTTTATCCTATGTACGTATTATACAGGTGTAACACACCTAGTGCACAATATTGGGTAGATTTATACTAAAAATTAGTGATGAGGAAAAATGCTACTCTCAAGTCACAGGTGCGATTGTGAATGGTATTCGATAATATCAGTGATTGAAAACTGTGACTCTGATCACTGTTTCATTTCTAATGTCCATGCGCCGCTCGATATCACAATACATGAAATAAATAAAGAAACAAAAAAAAGACCGAGCGTAATATCAAAACATCAATAGCGTTAAAAATCTTATTCTAGCATAATTAATAAATGAAGATCTAATTTAAATATCATCCATCACAAAGAGGATGAAATCTTTTTATAAAATAAAAGTATATTTTTCAGATCAAATTTCCGGCATTTGCTATTTTATGCATATTTATTTATGCGTAACTTTTTTACAGACAAATTCCGACCGCGCTGATCATGTTATGACGTCATTCCTTTATAAATTTTGCGGATCAATTTGTGAAAAATTTGAATAGTGTCATCTGTCGAAATGTTAAAAAAAAAAAAAATAATGATAAAAAATCAATTCACGAATCATAATGTTTTCATATACGCAGTCACCGATAATGAGTGTGACTCAAAGTATCAGTGATTGAATCACGGTTCGTGACTTTGTGCACATCACTATTAAAAATATGAGTTGAAACTGTTAAGAGATATAACCATTTAAGGTTGTAGCGATCAGAAGTCATATCCACTGCCATCTCAGCCGGCATCGACGCTAGCGACAGCGCGACCGGCTGTTGCTACAAGTCTGGCTCGATCATTCACCGCTAAGCAGTCTCTCCAGTTTCATCGTTTCACAACGCCGGTCTTGTTGGCCCACGCGCTCCGAGCAAGACCGCCAACTCGCTTCATTTCAGTTCATAATACACGCGCATCTTCTACATCTTCATTCATTCCTTTCATTCTATGTGTCTTCATTGTTATATCCATCACAATAAACACGTAAACGACATTTCTTTCATTTAACCACCGTCCTAACCCACAAAAGGTCATTTGGGGTCTGAAGCAAAGATATAGAATAATAAGTCAATTTTGTAAGAATTTATTTGGATGTACTTAAGTGCTAAGTACTTATCCATATCCATCCATTAAGGATGATCGTCAGTATCCTTAGTGCTTTATTTTGTATGATCTGTAGTTTATTAACTGTTATCAAGGCCGGCCTTTAAAATTTCGGGGCTTGGTAAGAAGTTTGGGCGCGGAGCCTTTTTTGTTTAATTATATCCACACGTAAGAGTGGACAACAGGACAATTATCGCCCGAGTTTTTATAAACATAAAAAACCCATTTAAAGTGTATTTATTTATTTCACAAATATATTGCAATGAATGACTGCACGCAATAGATTGATCATAGAATGAGCCACTTTACTTTTAGAGTGTAATGTGTGTGTAATTTATAAATATCTAGATTTAGAAGCCATGTATTTGAATTAAGCTGGTAGCTAATAAATTGAATAAGGTTGGAAGCGAAGAAAACTCCATATTTTTCTATATTTATCCGTCTTGAGTGCCGAGCGTCGCTACAGCGCGGGCTGGGTGCGGCTGCATTCTTATGCCAGCAGTCCACTTTCCCCGAGGCTCCTCACTTCGTCTCGCCTCGTCCGCGCTTCAACCGGAACGGAGCGTAGACGGGGCGAGGCAAGGCGTAGCGAGATGGCACGAGACGAACCGTGTCGAGACGAGAATAGGCGATGCAAGCCGAGAGCTTCAGTACATTCTCGCGCTCGGTTCCTCTAGCGGTGCCTCGGCCAGAGTGGACTGCTGACATTACACTCACTACACCTGCCTCAAGCCGGCCTTGACTGTTTCAGAAATAAACATTAATAATGTTTAAAAAAAATTCTTCATGATTATATTCTCGTTACGGAAGTTACATGATAAAATAAACATATCGATTTTTTTCAACGGTAAAGAATAAGTTAAAGTTTTATTAATGTGTATGTGTATTCTACGGAGGCTTCAAAATATTAATTTTTTGTCAGAGGTTTGCTTTCAGCGCCGGCGTTACACACAGGCGGAGCAGGTACCTGCCTGTGGCGGCCAAATCAAGGGGGCGGCCGAAAAATAAATAAAAATTGAAAAACAAAATCCCAAGTTGCAAAACGATAAAAATAATTCAGGTATAAATCCAAGAAAACAATCCAAGAAAGCAAATCCAACAAATAACATTATACTTATTTCCTAATAAAGCAGTTATTTATAGTCAACACTAGTGTCCAAAACGTCTTTTGGTAAAAAGCCGCCCTTGGGCAAGTTTCAAAATGCCGACCTAACAAAACACCGCCCATAACGCGGGTGGCCAATTTATGGGGATGGTTTTACAAAAGTTGAAAAAATTATCTTCACTTAGGTTAATAGGGCGGAAAATAACAATCTTGCCTGTGGCGGCAAAAAGCCCAGCGCCAGCTCTGTTTGCTTTTAATGGTTTTATATTGGGAACTATTACTACGTACATTAAAACAAATTCTTTGTTCCTTAGAACGAATTATTTGTGCAATAAAATAATAAAAGATTAACAAGGTTAGGTTAGGTTAGCTATTTTTAATTGAATAGATATATTTATTTAATCTTAACTTTTTATTATTGTAATGCACAAACAATTCGTTTTATGCAACAAAGTATTTATTTTAATGCACTGTTAAATCGTACCCTTTTATATTGAGTATTTATTGTACGCCCACAGCGACCATTTTCTTTGTAATATTTATTAACAATTAATTTTCTCAACCTATCCAAGCATTTTACAATTATCTATTTTAATTTTTCAGTATTTCGCGTGAACGGATGATATCTACATATATTATGTAATAATATATATATTTTTGTAAAATAAATAAAAAAAACATTTTAGAAACTGTCAGGTGTGGGGTTCGAACCCACGCTCCCTTTCGGGAACCAGAGCTTAAATCTGGCGCCTTAGACCACTCGGCCAACCTGACGATGATGAACAGCTTCGTTATAGTAGCATAAGTAGAAAAGTATGATACATGAATTTTTACTAATATGAAATAATTCTTCACGTTTTTATTTTCTTTATTCTATGATAGCTACCACATGGTTACCACTGTAATAGTTAAAAATTAAATATCTTTTTTATGTGAAAATACAACCGAATTAATGCATTCCAATGGAAGTGTGTTTCTTACGCGCCGCGTAAATTATTACCAAACTGTCGGTGACATATTTTTTTTATATGAAGCAATAATCACGGTTTCACTATAGGTTGACAACCGGAGAATGGAATCAATGGAGAATTGACGCTTATTATTACCGCAGTGATCGTAGTAAAACTGAAAAAAAAAAAAATTAAATTTATTTGTGATTTTATTTCGTAGCGGCACATATCTAGTTAAAATGAGTATAATTAATGTAGAATCTTCATGAATGATCCCATGCATTATTAAAATGTTTAATTTAAAAATGAAGTTGACAGCCACATATATGCTCCATTTCCATTCATGTTCGTAAATTCACGTTCATTTTCATCGTACATTCCAAAGGTCACATAGGCAAGTAGGCAATCGGCCGTCGGCTGCATAGATGAGATATATGTCGGCTGTCACTGTTATTCGGTATTAAATGTATAGAATGTGAAGTGTTGTTAATTTAAACGAGCCGTCATTGAATAATTTGAGTTTTCATCAATTCTTTTGTAAAAGATCAACACAAATTGTTCGAGTGTAAATCATGGCAACTAAAAATTGTTTATCCGCTGTTAATATTTTGTCTCCGGCCACTCGGGAACGTTGCATGAAGGCTTTTAAGCAGTTTCCGCCGGCAATGCAGCTCTCCGTGACATCTGACAAGACAGCTGCTGTATTGGTACCGTTGTGTATCTCCGGCGGAGAGATGTCGCTACTGTACACGTTGCGCTCCGCGGACTTGGCGAGCCATGCGGGTCACGTGTCTTTTCCCGGGGGAAAATACGATTCGTCAGACAAGAATTTAGTAACCACAGCCCTGAGAGAAACTGAAGAAGAATTAGGAATATCTAGAGAGATGATCGATATTTGGGGTGAAGGCAACTATTACCCCAGCAAAAACTTCGATATAGCAGTAACTCCTGTTATAGGCTACATTAAAAATTTTGACTCCTTAAAGCTGCAAACGAATCCATCTGAAGTTGAAGAAGCATTCACTGTTTCGCTGAAAAGACTGTGTGATCCGCAGTATTTCACTTTCACCTCATTCAAGAACGGATGGACATTACCTGAGTACACGGGAGGTCCCCATAAGATCTGGGGCTTGACTTCAACAATCACGCATTTATTTTTATCCTGTTTGTTACCTGAAGAAGCTTACACAATGCGGTTTAAACATTTGAACACCCCGGATGGTTTGTATTCAAGTAAAAGTAAACTATAAAAGTTAAACCATCACAAACTTAAGGAGAAATAATAAACAAATTTCTTGTGCTGTGATTTTTAAATATTTATTGTATTTACTGTTTCAGAGGTAAGTCTGTAGAACTCTATAAATTCATATGTGGAAATAAAACACTTGTTTTTTGATTCTACTTGTTTAATTTAATTCAAATTAAACACCAAATATATCATACACCTAGATTGAAACTAAGACAACTAAAATAAATAAGAATTTTGAGTTATTATTGTATTCAAATACTCTGTCATATACACAACTAACATTAGCCTCAGTTCTCGGATAGTGTCATTTTAAGATACATTTATGTCCTAAAATGGTATTTAGTTTCATAACTTTCGTAACAAAAAATTGAGAAAAATGTTTTTTTTGGTCTAAAATAACTTTTTTTGAATTTTGATTTAGGTGTGCGTTATGTGAATATCTATTGTCATTTCAAAGAATAGACTAATAACTGGATCAGCTACTTGAGTAATATTAGAATGATTCATAATTATAAATATATTAATCATAGTTATAAAAGATTACAATTGTATAAAAGTCATTTATAGAATTAAAATAAAAAGTTTTTCTCACAAAATTTCTTGACAAAGAAAATAGTAATGTAGTATAAATTACATGAACAATCGCAGTGTTCATATATATTCTATCTGATGCAGCGGGAGTAATTATTTGTGAGAAGTCTGCAGACCTATTAGCATACATTTTATGGTAAAACAGATCCAACCAGTGACCTCTCAGGATACACAAATGTTTATTTTATTTCCTAGTGAAAACGCCCCTTAATGATCTTCTTCTTTTAAATAGGCAATCCACCCTTCAAGAGTGATTTGTGCCATTAATCAAGTTAAAAACTTTGTTTTATAGAAAAAAGTACAATAATATTGTAGAATAGGAAATACTATATTACAAGTCAATACCATTGTCGTTCAAAAAACTTGCTATTATATAGATTAAACATGGTGAGTTAAGGGAAAGAAGATGGCACAAGTTAACCGGGAGCTGAAAATTACCATTGGTGAGACCACTGTAAAAAAAAACCTATGATCCGCAATGGACCCCTCAATGCTCAACTTGACTAAAAAAAAAACCATCTGTACAAACTAATGCTTTTTTTCCAGGCAAATTTGAAAGGCAACTGATACATTACAGTGGAGTGTTACTTTCATTTGAAACGCAAATTAGATGGATATGTAACCTTTTTGTTCTGAAGGTACTCTTCAAATAGAGAATTTCATTTCTACTCTCAGAAATTGTTTCTGGATTTTACAATTTAATATCATCATGCTCTTTGTACATGTATTTTTACAAGAACTGTCCCGACCATTTTAACAATCAAGTTTAGTTCTGACAATGTTTAAATCCGAAAGATTTTAATATGTAGTAATATAATATTTTTGGGTACTTATCTTTCTAGGCTAATGCTGTCAACGAATTTATGACAAAATAACCTATAAAACTCTTTAAACAGAACATCCGGAGTGGCTACGAAAACGTTTTGTTTTTATGCATTTAAAATCTTTTTAATCATCTTCTGTTGATCTGCATCCAATATTGAATATAGGCATCCCCTTTTGTGCTTTCCACAGCTCACTGCTTCTTGCACTTCTTGCGGCGGGTAAGAGGCTAATTTTAAAATAGGTGTGTATTACGATATATATCGCCCTAGTGTCATCTACTCTTCCCTTTAACTCTAGTTTAGATCCATGCAACATGTGTTTGTGTATTTTAATACATCAAATTTACGAAACAATAGCCAATTATTTTACCATAACACTGTTTTATTAATGGGGAATAGAGTGACACGCTCTTTAATTCTGACACAAAACTCTCGCCTTATTCACATTTGTATTTTCTCTAGCATTCTTGTTGTTTCTTGATTGCTTCTAATAATTGTGACACCCATTTTTTTATCACACCAGAGACCAGCAAGAGGACTGGCAGAATGAGGTATACAGTGTCACGTTTTGTCAATCGTATTGAACATATTTTATCATTTCATTCAAAATGCTACTCCGACAAAGGTTGGGAATAATACACATTAATGGAGAGTTGCCGTTAGACCTAGGATTTAAATTAAACGAGATCACGGATGAACTCTCGTCACTAAAATCGCGGGATATTGAATGATTAATTGTCGTACGTCTTTCAAAGTATCAATGTGTTGAATGACTTTTGGAACGGCCGTGAAGAGTCTGCCATATTTAACTATCGATTCTCATTTTTACTATCGGATATCGGAGATTAAAGTGAGTTTACTACGGGATTTACTTTTGAGAAGTAAATATTTTTTTACCAACAATCAAACAGCCCGTTTTCGCAATTTTTTTTTATCAAAGTAAAGAGTTACTACTGATCACACAACCGGCCCTTAGTCAAAGAAGCCTGGTTAATAATAAAGTAGTGTATCCATACATACATAATATATATTCTCAAATATATGGGTGAAAAACAAAACAACATTATATTGGCATAATTTTTAATAAAATTAATTAATACTTAGTGTGTAAATATACTTTATTCTGACTTCATTCTTATTATGCACCATCAACGGCCGCAATTAAACATACATAATTCTCATCTCTTTGTAAGTAAGAATTTGAAAACTACACTTATAATACAAAGTAACAAAAGAATCACAACATTTTACAAAATATCTTTGCCAATATTTTTAAAAAACATTGGCGTAATGTTTCTTTTATATAAAATGACGACTCGCAGAAAAGTATTGCGAGCGATGTTACTTACTACGAATAAGAAAATACAACTGAGTAGATAAGGCAAAGCTATTTAATGGTAACATTATGCATACATTTTCATTAAAAAAAGAATGATCCCCTTCGCTTCGTTGCTTGGTAAGAATATCATTTGAAATTGAATTGTAATTAAAGGCACTCGAAACGAGCTACACGGTACATATTGATTTATTTGGAAGCCGCAAAACTAAAAATTAATAAGGCATTAATACAAAGATCAAAAATATATCTAATAAATAATTTGAACGAACACTAGTCCAGAATAAACTTCGTTTTGAGAATAAAACATTAAATTTTTAACTTAAATAACAGTCGATATTAATTCCCGCAAAGCAAACAAAATGGGAATACAAATTAATCTAAAATATGAAAATAAACTTTCGAAACTTTACGTAAAGAATAATATTTTATAAATGATGTAATAGTATGATTACTATTATAATACAATAAAAACAAGACATAATAAATTGAAAGATTACAATTACTCAAAAATGTTAAAATCTTTAATTGAAACAGACAAATATGAAATATTGAGACCATTTACCGTAAAGGAAAATAATATGTGCAAGCAAGGTTTCTTCAAATTACTACTGCTATTTACTTGGTGTCAGTTATATATAATTCACCTCATCCATATATTTATATATAGATCTTGCCACGTACTGTGTTAATAAGGATATTTGCAATATTAAAGATTTCATGCGCTTGTAAAAGTAAGGGAAAAGTGAATTGAATTTTTGAAATTAGGATGTCCATTTTGTGGGAACAAAACATGAATGATTTAGGAATTGGGCAGTAACAAAATACTAGTCAAAATAACATCACAGCTTCACATTGAGACATACACTGTTCTGAGGTGTTAACATACTATTTACTAAATTAAATACAATCTTCTAATCTGTTTTAATTTAAAAAATTTAATAAATAAATTCACTCGATTATGAACATGTATTTAGAAATGTTATATATATATATATATTATCAGCACCAAAACATTTTAATTATTTTATTTTTGGACAGAATTCTATTTAAATATATACCTAGTCGATTATGTATACTGATGATGCGACTATTCCAAAATTTGCCGAGCCTAAAAAACCTACACAAGATTACACAGCGTGTGAAACATTTTTGATATATAATTTCGGAAATTGTGCTAAGTAAAAATATTTATTTAAAAAATAATTAAGTACAAAAAATATTATCAGTTTTGGAGGGAAAAGTGGTTACGAAAATTCCAGCAAGTTTATGACATTAAGTAGCATACAAATTTTTGATAATTTTCAGTGTCCCACTCACAACGCAGATTCAAAACATATTTATACAAAATAGACAAGATTTGTTAATCAGGAAGAATAAATAATATTCTTTTGTATTGAGAATCACATTGAAATGAAAATAAGTACAAAAACTGTTGTCCTAAGGCACCGTTATAAATAATTTAATTGACGGGATGTTTAAAGTAATAATGGTCAATTTTTGTCTTATAAAATAATCTAAAAGATATTATTTTTTTATATGGGTACTGTTTGTTGATATTGCAATGCATGTGTGTGGTGGGGATTTATTTATTGATATTTTTAAGTATTATTCAGTATTGAATAATTTCCACATTTGTTTTTTTTAACATGGTGAAATTTTGTTGGATTAAAAAATATTTGATATTTGTGTAGTGAAAAAATTGAGACTTTAAATTTTGGGGTTCAACATCCACTTTTGTCAAAGGAACAACTTTGAAACAACATAGAAAGGATCATTCTAAGAAATAAAAAGTAATTGTTTAAGAAATATAATGTTTTTTTCTTAGTGTATACATATATATAAATTGACGTACTATTTCAAATCAAATTATTTTTATTTGCATCAAAAATAGCCTAGGCTGTCCGTATTATCCAAGTTTTTGATTATCCGAGGTAGACTCAGACCTTGGATAATAGGGGTTCTTCCATTGAGAGGGATGATTATAATCATCACTAATTATCCATCGATTATTAAAATTTCATTTTCAAATGTACCAATTTCAACTCCAATAATATCTTATTACAGTGTGACAAAGTCGATATGCTGTCGATGTACACTGCTGTGCCTGTTCTTAAGTTGTTATCTACATTCATAGTTTCAATCATCCGCACAAATAATAATTTTGAAAAAACTGAATATTTTGAAGTTATATAATTTTAAACATATATATTTTTAAAATCGATTTTAAAATTAACTATGGCTAAAGAAGCATATTTATATGTCCGTATAGTAACATAATATATTTCAACGCAAGGCATTTATAAATAAATCGGTTGAGGGTAATTAGGAAGCATTCAGGAAGCCAACACAAACATGGAAAATATAAGTTGTGGCTGAACGTATGTAAAATTTGTACAAATTGCACAATATTTCATTATTGTACAACATAAACCAGATTACACCACAAAATGTAATTTATAACTACTTACACATTCTAAAAATTATTTGAAAATTGTATAAAAAGTATCCTAATTTGTTTAGTACCACTGGAAGGCCTCCATAACTCTCATTAAATAAGTAAAGGCCTGACCCTGAAAATGTCACCAACGCACTCGCAGTGCGGTTGAGTCTAATGATTTGGATTATCGGTGAACAGTCTGAGAGACATTTCATTACCACCATCGCTGTGGCACATCTTTTCCTTCCACACGTCTGTGCAAAAGTAGACTTTACGCCACTAAAAGTAGTCAAACATTTAGATTAATCAGTCACCTGCGTACTAATACTATTGATATAGCTAACTTTATTACAAACGAAGGCTGGAAAATTAAACAGTTAGCGATCTGAAATAAGGCCATCGCGGAAATTACGATACATGCCTAGCCACGGTATATTTATATTAAATATTCAAGCACACTAATTCACGTACTTGAATTATATAATAATTATAGATGCACTTAAATGCATTAAAATAACTCCAATCACTTGCGATGGTATATTCCTTGTAAGTAAAAAATTTTCAATTAATTATATTATTATTGAAGCGCAAAAGAGAATGATTTTAGTAATTTTGATTTCCAAAAAAGCATGCAGAAAAAAAAAAGATTTTATCGTAAACTATTTAGAAAATTAAAATTGGTACATACTTAAAAGAAATAATAAAAGCAACATATTCTTAAATGATAAAGGAAGCGTGAAAAGCAGGTAAGGTAAAAATATAAACATGAAAAGATTAGACAATCTATTACGTGTGTAGTGGCATGTAATGTACGGAATAGCATACAACTTAAAAATAAAAATGATTCGAAAACTTCATTGAAGAAATTTTTTTGAGGGTGTTATTAATCTGTACGATCATCTGATAGAAGTATTTGGGTTCGCTTACCAAATATTGTTTAAAGTGAGCATTCCATTTCGAAAATGACAAAAAGTAATTTTAACATAATAAAAAAAAAGCTAAAGCGAGATAGTTAAAATTTAAAAAATGCGTAAAAAAATGTGTCCAACGATATTATATCCGACTTCACTTGCTAAACTGATGAACATGGTCGAAAGTTTACAATCAAACCAATTAAAGAATAAGATTAAAATCTCTCACTACCCTTCTTACAAGGTCATACACCTCATTACAAAGGCTAAGATAAAATAAATAAACAAAATATTTTTATGTCATACAAACTGTTATGATATTATTTCATCTGTTGATTTTCCCTTCAATAATAAATATAACAGAAAAACATTTAATAAAATGACTTAAACTACCTCCAAAACTCGATGAAGTATTTAGATAAGTTAGTATTACTTTCACGGTATGAGCAGAAAAGCTTACATTGAAGGCAGGTAGACAATTGTGTGCCGTGTTAATAAGTATCCCCATTTCTTTTATTCACAACTTTACAACAAAAAAGGCAACCGAAGAATGATTAAAGCAGATACAGAGAGAAGACGAAGGAGGAGTGGCAAACTAGTCGTCTCCCTGGCCAATGTTGATGGGGATAGATGTCGTGAATGTTGGAGTCTCCAATTCTTCGTGCTTCTTCATCTTAAGCATCTGTAATGAGAATATTATTTATCAACACTAGTATACGCATATTCTGCATCGTTTTACTGTATTTGTATAACAAAAGTCCAGTAGATTGTCAATTCATATTGTAATTTTGGTTTCATCATGTTCTATTAACAACACCTCCGACATACATATATCTATCTGTTGGAGAAGTTTGTGATGATAATGACGAAAATGAAAGTTACCTGCTGTAGTTTATAATGGTTGATGATGTCTTGATCCGCCGGACAGGACTGAGTGAAAGCATCCAGCTGGTACATGTGGTGCATGTAGCGCCAGAGCGCTCGGAGCGTTGCCTGAAAAAACTCGCTAAAATAAATATTTCTAAAAAGAAGAGAATAATAATTAAATTAAGTAAACTTATAAATTGAAAAATATTGATTTTTCAGGTGTATGTGTTAAAAAACATTTTACAGATAAAGAATATTGCTTTAAATAGTTTCAAAAAAATAATTAGATTCTCATTGTGACAAATATGATGTTTCAGGGAAATGAATTATCAAATTTAGTCGACAGATGGCGATAGCGTAGTAGTACTCGAAGTGAGTCCACATATTAACGTATACACAACATTAAAAAATTTGATAGATATGGAGATTGATGGGTAAGAATGGTGAAAGTTATATTTATATAAAGTGATCACTTAAGCCAGCCGAAGACAGGGCGTACGCCCTGTAATTACCCATACTTCCATATTTTTCCATTAATAAAAAATAGTTTCGTCTCTATGAGATATCATTTATTTGTTCAATAACATTTGTAGGTGAAAATCCAGTAATTATGTGTTCTTGGACATATTCTAATATTGCTGAGAAATACAACTTTTGTAAAAATGGTTAAAAATCGCAGTAGATATGTACATATATCAAATTATGAATTTATCTTGAATTTGAATTTTTGACAAAATATTCCACTTTACTTCTAGATAATATATTGATATAACATTATTTCCAGTAAGTTAATAATGAACCCGACATGAATTTGTTAATACGTGTATGTGTACGTGCAGTTGTTGAGGACGGCGCAGTGCGCCGAGCGATCGGTGCCGGCCGAGTTAAGACATGTTTTGTGCTGTCGTTTGTGATGACCAATGTTTTTTCTCATTTTTAGCACTTTTACACAATAATTGATATAAATATTCACTTATATATGTATATATATATGTCAACTATTATTTTAATGACTAATATAAATAATAAATGTAAAATATTAATATTTATCCGACTCAGTCTATATGTCAGCACTGTAAAGCGCATTTTTATTTTAGCATCGTAAGGGAAAGGTTAAATTAAAAAGTGAGAATAAAAAATTTCTACCTACCGGAATTTCAAAGTCCACAAAATATTTGGCAGCAACCCGGATGTGCTGTAGGCGTGGCATGAGCTCACAATCGAAGCAACACATGGTGTCCCCAGTTAGGAAACGAGTTCCTCTTTTAGCCAAGAGGTTGTCTATCCTGGACAGGTGGGACAGGAGCTTGGCAGACTTCTGCTCATCCTTTCTAACCAGCGCCAGCTTTAGCTTCGAATAAAGGTTTTCGATCAATGTTGCCACTTCTTTGTCCTTTAGAAAAACACAATGAAAACAATTATATAATTTCATCAATTTTTGCACAAAAATAAACTTCTTGGTGCAGGGACATAGTATGTGAGTTTAGACATTAATTTGAGTGGTTCAGAATCAGACTTGTCTAAATACACAATTTTTTTTTAAATTAAAAAAAAATTAGGCATATCATCGTAATCCATTTGATAGTGATGACATGCCTAACTCATTAGTAATAACATAACAGTAGTAAAATAACAGCCATTTGATAGTGATGACATGCCTAACTCATTTTTAAAATTTTTGTGGGTAGACAAGTCTGGTTCTATGCGACTAATATATATAGCCACCATATTCTAAGTCTAAGAGACAAGTCTCTTCCATGTACACGGGCCATAATGTTGCAAATTGGCCTTTAAAATATCAAGACGTTACAAAGAGATAATAAATAATATATTAAAGTTTCTACCCATCAAGAGCTCTGATCTCATTGATCTGTTGGCCATTAAAATGCATCGATAAAGTAAAACAATGAAAAGTTATGTTTGTTAAGAGATGAGATAATGATTGATATATTAAAATGCAATGTCTGTAATGTATTAAATTAATACTGTGAGACAACTCACTTGAACAAAGAGGTTGTGTCCTCCAGGTACAGCTTTCATGATGTGCCTTTCAATCTTCTCATTTTCCAGCACGGCCAGGCCGTTATCGATGAGGATCGGAGGGTGCGTAGCTTCAAAGTTGGTGCGGAAATCTGGAGGAGGTTTTTGCATGTCCACAGTTGTAACCTAGAAAAACAGCTGATATAAAAAAACTATAAAAATAAAAAGAACTATCGTAGATCGGTAAACAGTGTGCTCGGCTGTTTATGTCACCATTTTGCATGGTCTAGCAACAATTTTGTAGTAATGCAAAGCTCTAAGTTTAATGTCTTTTTTTAAATATTGATGTCCAACTCACCTTTAGGCTGATTGTTTTGAGTTCAGCTAGAAGATACAGGTCCATGAAATATTCCTGACAGAAGAGGCAGGCGCCTTTCCGTCTTCCATCTATCGTAGAGGCCTGGAAATAAAATAAGAGTTTAATTTCACATGGCGGGATTGAGATTTGTTAATTTAAAATTTAACTATATAAAAATAAGGCCGAAATTAAGAAAACATATATTTTTCACAATAATGATTTGAAAATTAAATAATTGGTATCGTCGAATTCCAATGAGAATGTGGAATCCAAAACACTAGACTTGTGTAGCGTAACATATGCCTATCAGGGGGTGGGCGTTAGGGGTAGAGGGGTATTGAAGGTGGGTGTTTATATATGGATGGAGGGGATGCGGTGAGGTACGGTGTGGTAGGAAAGAGTTTCTATCACAGAGGGCATCAACAGTGTAAATGTTGCACTCATCCATGTAAACATAATATAAGAAAAGAATTGAGAAAATGAATACATAAAATACTTATTCTCATATGTTTAAATATTTTAAGAGAAATACACATCAAAATGAATGTCAATTGTGATTATTTGGTTTAGCGGTAATATACTTGCCTAGTGTTTCAGTCCTTGTCCAGAGAGACTACCGATATAGGCTATATATGTTATTGGAAATTAAAAAACTAAATATGTTAGATTGAAAGGGAAATAAATTGATATAGCGGCAAATTGTTATTCAACGTTTACTAACAGAAAGCAATCACTGATCATTTCGGTTGTAGTGGACGCTTTGCGGCCATGGTCAGTGTTTTCGTAAAACTGATTTTTTAGCGTTAAAATCATATATTTAATATTTTTAACATAATTTGCGGCCATGGTCAGTGTTTTCATAAAACTTATTTTTCAGTGTTAAAAATAAGAAAGTGGTCAACCATAGTATGTATGACTAAACATAATCAAATAATGCAAATAAATACCCAGACATATTCTTAAAATTGAAATAGGTAATTAAATATGTAGTGACCCATCCAAGGGGCAACTGCCACATTGCCGTGCAACACGCAGCCTGTCGAAAAATTAGCAATACAGAATGTACACTACCATTATCATTTATAGCACATTGTAATTGAATCATGTACTGATGTAAAATCTGAATACCATTGTTTAACGACATCTTTCCAATGACGCCTGTCAAAATTTAAGACAGATCTATGGAGTAGTTTTGTTTTGATAGGTGTTGAAAGTTGGCAACTTTGTGTTTGTTTTCCACCATGGATAATGAGCAATATCGGTTAGTGACTCGATTATTTTTTTGGATGGAAGACGTGTGAGGGAATCACAGTGAAGTTACATGTCGTAAGGACCATGCACCTGACTACCATCACATATTGGTTTAAAGAAATCAAGCGTAGCCGAACATCCGTTTTTGATGAAGAACTCCCAGGCCGTTCAATTGAGGTGACTGCGGAGGATATGGTCAACAAAATCTATGATGTCGTGTTATTAGACCGCCGGGTGAAGATTGGAGAGATTGCCGACATTATAAACATCTCGATTGAATGTGTACAAAATATCCTACATGAAAAATTGGGCATGAGAAAGCTATGAGATGAGCATGAGATAGTTAATGGAACAAAAACGGAATCGCATGACAATTTCACAGCACTGTTTGGACATGTTTAAGCGCAATTCGAGAGTTTCTGCGGCATTTTGTGACTGTTGACGAAACGCGGATCCATCACTACACGCCAGAAATGAAAGAACAGTTATAACACGACTTCACCTGGCAAACCCGCTTCAAAGGTCATGGTCATCGTCTTATAGGATTCGCAATGCATCATTTTCACCGACTATATGAAATAGGTGGTCTTTCACCATGGCAATGCACCGGCTCATTAGTTCGAAATCGCCACAGCAAAATTATCCTTATCTCCCCTATTCTCTAGATTTGGCCCCATATTATATCTTTTTGTTTCCAAACATAAAAAAATGACCTGGCGGAAAGCGGTTCACGTCAAATGAGGAAGTCATCGCCGAAACAGAGGCCTATTTTGCGGAGTTCGACGAATCATATTTATCGTATGACTGAAAAAAAGTTGTAATATCGCTGGACTAAGTGTATAGAGCTGAAAGAAGACTATGTTGAGAAAAATAAATAAATAAATAAAAATGTTTCCTTCCCCAGTGCGTGTGCACGATTCAATTAATGATATTTGACAGGAACGTGTGGTGTTCTATCTACGCTAGGGTGCGCGGTCGCAGAAGTCGACGACCCCCGCCACCGGCGCCGCGCGTCCTCTGTCCGGCCCTATTGAAAAGGGCGTGATGGGAAGCACGCACAAATCCGGATAATTACGTCTGGCTGGCTGGCGGCCGGTCCGAGCTCCGAAGGCAGTCGGCACTGTCTATTATACGAGGTACAATATGCGGCGAAACGTAACAAGACGAACGTCAAACTATTTTATTATCGCCTAAATTTCACCGCGTTAGATGATGGCCACGCCACAAAAAAATGAAGGCAACCCTAACGCCAAATCTCGAACGTGTTGCATGAGAAATCAGGCATTCGTGAATGCCATTCCTCCGTGAGAAGTACAATTACTTCAGGCGGCACACGGAGACGCGATAATTAGCAGCCACACCTGGGGAACGGCCGCCGGCGCGCTGGATCGCCGGACATCACCGATGCTCGCATCATTGCCATTCAACGAACGATCGTCTATAATGGATACACATTTCAAATATAAATGACAGGTTGTATTTCCCAACAAAACGTGAAAAATATCGCTTTTTTTTCTTTCTTTCTTTCATACTTGATCTCCGATGAGTAGTCCCCCGCCACGCGCGCGAGATCACCTCTCACAGGCCGACACGATCGATCGATGGATATATTAACATGACGCAGGACTCGTGTTAATAGGGTGTGCATGGTTAATAAAGTTATTCGAACGTATGCCGCATGTTTGCCGTAAGTCAAAATCGTTCGTTCGTTTAGAACGTCGAGGACTGTCGCGCGTCACGTGATTATTCTTCGCTGACCCTGGATAACCGCGCGCTTTTGTGCGTATGCGGCAGTTTTTAATATCTTGTTTACTCTTCTCATATGTTAGTGTCAACTTTTATTTATATTCAACCATAAAGTGTATTGCGTAACATGTTGTGCCCTAATTGTTTGAACCTGTTAGATGCTCAAACAATTCCTAGGCGAAACGTCATCGTACGTATTGGCGCCAAAATTCTCAAAATTCACAATTCGCAGGCTAGCCTTTTGCGAATTTTATGTTTACGAAGAAATTTGCGTATAAAAAAGTGAGCTTCGTCTGTCAATTTTGTATGGAGGAAAAATGAAGATTTTTACACTCGATTTCTGACGTAATTCGTGGTGTTCCCGAGTTGAATCATATTTCTATAGGTTACCGTATGATATCACTACTGAAAATAATAATTTGATTTAAAATCCGACACGCGGCGGTCGTGATATCAACCGTTATTTACTGACGCCGCGCGCTGTCGCGCGGGTGTCGGCTATAGCCAATGAGAGAGCCAACGTAGCATTCTGACGTTTGGCGCTCTGTCTCTGTCGCAAGTATCCGACGCGGGCATTCACTGGGTTAACATGTTTTTATTTTGTACTTTCATGTCAACTAGGACTAACAACCGAGGTCATTAACGCTCATCACAGGATCAGTGAATGATTTTTTTAGAGCTCGGTAAAGTTGCGAAAGTAGAAGAATAATACTCAGGCAATTCGATTATACGAGATTCAGGTCTGGTCGCGACGATCATCTTCCGCAGTCACATTGATTCAAGAATCGTTCAGGGTTTACGCACCACCACCCACCTGATGATTACAGGCACGGAAGGCATTTCCGTCACGATGTGTAATTAGCCACGTGCGCAAAACACTATACAAATAACACACACCTGTGCAATGTACTGAAATTATGACTTTAATATGGCAAAATAATATAAATGTGTGTGTGTTTGCGTGGAAGAAGCGAATGATGCGCGTCAAGTGTGGCGTTGAACGGTAATTTAATAATTTAAACCTGTCGAAAAAAAAAAAGTCCCGATAATTCATTAAAAAAAAAAAAATCTAAATATAAAAATCAAACATTTTTTGTACTAATATAAACGAGTACGTCCTTGGGTGATCGACCGGTTTAAAATAGTTAATTTATGTAAAGTTAACAAGTTTTTTTTTATTATTTAATACTTAATAATCTGTAATAGCCCATTTTACAACCGTGTGTTTATTTAATAAATAGGCGTGACGACGAGCGACGTTACTGGCGAGTTCGGATGCAATCAGAAACAGCTGCAGCATAGTAAGGCCCGAATGCCAGATCACAGGTGATGGCCGAAAGTGTTTGCGTGTCAGTTGCAATATTAACGAATTAATCAATTGTATAAATTAATTAAAAAAACGTTTCGGTTTAGTGGCCGAGCGAAATGCGCACGTTTAAGTCTTAGAGACAAATGGTGTATAAAAATGTACGAATAGAAAGGAAAATTAGACATCTAACCATTTTGCCAGGTAAGTGAGACTTTTACAATTTAAAAAAAAAACAAACGGGTGTTGCGCCATATTGCTCATGGCTCACACGATGTAGATAAATAAAATGAACCATTATCACAATGAATATAATGTGACGAGGATAATCCGAAGTCTTATTAATAGAAAATTATAAATGATCAGTAAAACAAAAATCCGCAGTGGCTATTTATCTGCTCGAAATGCGTATAGTGGAATTCAGAATATTTATTGATTTGAACAAACTTTTTTCTCCCTCGGCACTTTTTGTGTTAAAAATCGAAGAGCTCGCTGTCATTATAACATGCTCGGAAAGGTTAGATCGACAAGACGAAAACGGTTGAAACTTTGATCTCTCATCTCGCGACATTTGGCGGTATGAATCGGTGGGTCATTCTGCTCTGTGTACAAAATACAACGGACACCGGGTGGGCTCGCTCACTCGCGCTCAATTATGTACTGTCGTTTATGCACATTCGAGACGAGTCTTGAGACAAGTCTCGTTCGTGTCACGTGACGAAGTACATCCGACGAACAAAGATAATCTGTGAATCAGTTGGGAACAGGGGAAAACTGGGTTAGTCCTAAAATCCTTTTTTTTTGTTTATTAAACTGACATTCTGACAACGCAGAATTATGCATACGTTTGCAACACAGTCGGCTCAAGCTTGGCGCCCCGCGTCTCAGCCTCCATCCCATCATCCCCCTCGCTTGCGTCAGTGTCCCGGGGATATGTTATTGAACGTAATATTACTAGTTAAGGATAATTTTGAAATCACTGAAGAGGTTGATTAAAGATTATTTTTTTTAAATTACCGTAATAAAACGAGTAACAGGTAACCTGCCCGCCAGCCGCGAGCCAGTAGCGGCAGTTCACCCAGAAAAAAAGAATCATCCAATTTTGCCTTGGACGCGAATTTAAAAAAAAACAAATTTAAATTTCGTTTGTGTAAAGCATGTGACAGCTGTTTCGGCGATCAAGGCCATTTTCAAACTGGATAAACGACTTATTTAAGTGATTTTTAATTACCCCTTCTGATACGTATTGGACGATAACATTCGCTAAGCATATATCTTACGGAAGATTTTCTAATCATTTTCATGTAATGTTCACCAAATTTCGGGGCAGGCTGTGTCCCGGGGGGTTAAGGCCGTATCGCGGGACAACGCAGAAGCTCGTTCTCGCTCGAGGTAAGGGCGCTACAAGACGGGGTGACCGGTGACCCCGCATCACAGAAAGTAATCCTATCAGTAATACAAAAATTAGTTCGTTTGTATGTCTGTAATGGCGATATAGCCGTCAAACCTAAATCGGATCGCGATTACATTTTTACGGAAAAATCTGTAACTATTTAAAGATGAATCCCCCATTATATTATTTTGATTGAAAATTCACATGATGATAAATATAAATTAAAACTTTCGACAGTGACCGAAGATTTTTGTCGTCGATGACAGTAAACACAATCGCCACGTCATCTCACGACCAACAAGTTTAGAGATGTGACTATTTTCTTTGTATCGCCGGCATTCTTAGTGTCTAGAAACATCAAACGAGTTTTCCGAAATGGTCCTATGAATATGGAGAATTTTTATTTTTACTTCACTTTCTATTTACATTTAATTTACTACTATTGTTTTAGCCGAATCCGATAGCCGTTTATTTATATCATCCTTTGTTTCCCCCGCTGCGCACCTATCGCCTGGCGTCCCCCAGCCACAGTTTGCTATTTCATTGCAGTCCATTATTTTATACTATTTTGCTTTACGTATCGTCTTATCTAAATTAGAATCTTTTATCAAATTGTTACACTGTTCTTACATGTTAATTAGTGAATTAGTTATTGGATTTGACAAAACACTTGACACGCGTGACAACGAAATGTGATACATATTTTTTTTCAAAAACTGGCGAACCCGACACGTTTAAAAATCCAATAACAATACATTTGGTATGAATATTCAAACAGCAATTTTGGCAACCTGTGTTGTTCGATTTAGGAAATGCATTCGTGTCGTCGCGTCGTTGGAATATTGGATTAAGGACAACTCCTCACTCAAATCCACAAATGACTACTCAATCACTCAGTGGATAAAATGAGAAAACGATATCGGAGCTGATTGTGTAGTCAAACAATCCTAAACTTAAACAAATATCAGATGATATCTCAAGAGAGACAAAGCTATTTAAAAAAATTATATTTAATGAAAAATATATGGAAGTATGGGGTAATTACAGGGCTTACGACCTGTCTTATATTTGTTTAATAACAGTGATTGTGTGTTTTTGGACATATTCAAATATTGCTAATCCTAAACTTATCGTGTCGGAGATACATATAGGAAATACGAATGGCTTAGAAGTTGTCTCAACTAAGTTGACTATATTAGCTCACTGTGGGTCATAGCAGTGCAGAGTTTCTTCCTCTCTCCAAATATTATAATAAATGGATTGAAGACAGTTTAATATTAACACACTTGATCAAACTAATACCCGACCATCTGAGTACAGTACCCAAATGGTATCACTTCAAGCATAAACATCCGTACACGAGGTAACCCAAGCGTGATACGCACCGATTGTATAATTATGTACAGATGTGACATTGAAGCTAAAGCCAGGATCACTAGTCTTCAATTTAACCTTTACCATACCGTGATAGAAAATATCCATAAGCAACCATGCTGTCAACTCGTGTTACCGTTAAGTATTTAGAATTGTTTAAACATTTTCGATCAGAAAAATGCTTTTACGAACTTAAATGGCTTAAAAATTGTTAATGTCGTACATTTACTCTAAATAACGAGCATTAATTTCGTAGCATATACATAAATATTATTAATTCAAGTTCTATATAATACGATATTCCTTCTTATTATTTTTTGTTTAATTACTGAGAAATATACATAATTATATCCGTATATTTGTTATTCTTTTCAATGTGAAACTAGTGTTTGATCTTTTTCTGTCTTACTGCAAATACTATTTTTTCCAACGTTGCAATTTTACATGGGATTAAATTGAAAAATAATTATTTTTACATAATTGGTTATAAAGTGAATCATACAAATCACTAGTCATTTCTAAGCTAAATAAGTTAAATTAAAATATTAATTTTGTGCTACGTGTATTTAAGGAAATATACAGGTTTAATTGGAGCGGTAGACCTGTGTTACAGCACGGCTAGGGGAGGGTTAAAGATTCTCTGGTAAAAAATTGCAATTTTTCCACACACTAAGGGCCGGCTGCGTGTGATCGGTAGTAACTTTTTACTAACCGTCCGTAGTAAAAATCCTTTGCGGGTTGTTGATACATCAAATTTACTACTGTCAAAGCATAGATGGAGAATCATGAAATATGCTTTATTTTATGCATAATCTATGGATTTTTTCGCCGTGGCGTTCGATATGCCACTTTGGTAGTGTAATAATGTATATTAAACAACGAGATTATCATCGGACGAACTCTCATCACTAAAATAACGTGATATTGAATAATTAATTGCTGTATACTGCATCTTTCAAAGTGTCAATGTGTCGGATGACTTTTGGAACAGCTGTGAAAAGTCCGCCATATTTAACTATCGATTCACGTTTTTACTATCGGATATCGCAGAGTTTACTACGGGATATACTTTCGAGAAGTAAATATTTTTGTACTAACGATCAAACAACCCATTTTTGCATTTTTTTTTTACTAAAGTACTTGACCGCACAACCAGCCCTAATACTAATATTTATAACACAGTAGGCAGTAATTAACAAAGATAAATAAGCTTCAAAACATGGCGTGTGCCAATTGCATCTCAAAGTAATGCTTTTATAATATTGTTTTAAATAAAATCCTAAAATGGGATTGTACTACCCGGCATGATATCGTTACAAATTTCGCAGTTCTAAAAATAAAAACAAGCTCGACCCCCAAAGACAATTAGATTTTTTTTGGTATAATACATATCCAATAATAATAATAATAATCAAATCCAGTGAAAAATATTGGATATCCAGTTTTGGTTAAACGATTCTTGTCAATACTTATTTAAAAAGCACATTTTTTAAGCCAATACCTTCCACATTCCCACGCCATAGCACAAATAATACATTATCATGTAATTCAATGTACTGTGTTATGCGGTACACATTACGTACATAATACATTTTAAATTCTTTGTCAGTATATAATACTAGTATATCTATGTTGTTGTTATCTATGTTATTGTTGTATTCTTACGATGTTTTAAATGATTTTATTTTTTTATATAACACAGGGATCTTTTGATTTTGATATTAACGTAATTACATTTTTTTCTATATAATTTATTTGTTATTAACATGCGTAATATGTAAATATTACATATCGATACCTTAATCTGCAAAGCAGCTAACTCCATCCATGGTCAAAAAACCGTTTTTGATGCCATTA
The DNA here is from genome assembly GCA_031772225.1 of Eubasilissa splendida. NCBI lineage: Eukaryota > Metazoa > Arthropoda > Insecta > Trichoptera > Phryganeidae > Eubasilissa > Eubasilissa splendida. Next base: position 22,502,561 of record CM062845.1, on the reverse strand, counting down.
TTTTCCTCTTTTATTGTTCTATGGTAAACTAAAAGCCAAAAATTCCCATCAATTTTAAAACACGTGTTTTGAAATAATAAAAAAGTAAAGTATATTAGGTGCTGAAAAACCTTACACGTTTACCTGACACAAGTGTCGATGGCACCAGAAATAGAGGACGTCCGCGGAAATCACAATCACTACATCACTACATTATCATGGAACATCAGCTAACTCCCAAAAATATTGTACATATTCGGTAAAGAAATCCAGCTAACTCCAAATATTCCCTATATAAGTACGAGATAAATCAAAATATTAATAAACATTCTACCAAAGTGTATTTTGGAATTTTCGTAATCCGTTTAATTGCAAAATTAAACAGTTTTTTGTTGCTCCTGAACATTTAAAAAAGAATGGAGTTAGCTGCTTTGCAGATTAAGGTATCTATATGATGATTTCCAATATGTGTACACGTATAAATTGGAAAACTGTCTAAATACAGGTCTGCACACCTAGTCAGTCACGAAACTATTTTGATCATTAACACGTATTAAATTAAATAAAAAAATCAATCAATTAAAAAAATATAAGAAATAAATTTACGAAAACAGAAAAAGAAAGAAGAGATTCGAAATCGATTCGGTATTTTCCACAGACATCAACTCGGCCGACAATAAACTTTCACAACGAAGTAAAAGGTTGCAGCAGTGTTGCGTTAAGGTCGGTCGGATGTCTCGTCAAGGGCTCTCTCTACATACCATCCGATGCTGCGAAGAGTTATTTTTTGTACAAACGATTTTAAATTATTATTATTATTATTAGCCACAAATACTATTGAGATTTAAAAACGCCCCGGCCTGACCCGGTCGCAGTCGTGTCGCGTGTTAGTGCGGAACCGGAGCAGATACGTGTAACAATTGCGTAAGCTGAATGTGTAACACGAGATAAACCGTGTGTAACAAACGCAGCGAGAACTTGATAACGGATAAGAAGCTTTGCCGAGCCACAAAAGAAAAAATGTATTCGTATGACCGAATTAAATATGAATCAATGTTAAAACAGTTTCCGCTTAAAATGTATTAAAAAACTAGACTGAAATAGTTTAAAAAAAAAGAAGTTTTTAAAATGCCTCGTATATGTAAACATAATATACATATTGTATTTACTCTCACGCTTCAGGGGTTCAATATCTATTTAAAACTCGGTTTTATAAAAAAAAGAAAAAAACACTTCCTCGCTGAATTATGTCTTTATTTGTCCTCTAATTATTTAAATTAGAATAATTTTTTTATACGAATTACAATATTAATTTCTTTTGGAAATACAATTTTTATCTGCGGGGCAGTCCTAGACCGTCGTGCAATTTATTTCCACAACTATTTCATAATATATGGTATAATTTTCTATAATATTCAATTGAATAAATATTAAAAATATTATGTTTAAATTGACTTTTTATCTTATGATTTGAATATAAAATATAACAATACGACATTTGAGTTTTTTATGACCTGGTTGAAAAAAATAGCATAAATCATTTCTATAAATGTACTTTTACTCAGAAACGTACCAGATTACATACTACACTAAAATCTCCTTCAATCCTTTCTCTTTCGCAATATTTACATAGAAACCAACGCATTTTCAAATTGAGTCGATATTTTTTTACAAATCTACTGGATCCGTATCTTTTTGAATACTTAAATCTGAAATTGGAAAAATGACACGAGTGTCTTAGCGATGGAAATATGGATATTAATTATTATAGATTAAAATCATTATAGATATTATTCCGGTTGATAGATAACACTAATCCTCTGTCAGTAAGTTTGTTTAATTATTGCGTAGTATCTTAACAAAATAAAATGCACACGACGATAAGACGCTTAACGAAATACATAATACGATTAAATCAATAAAAATTTAAAATAACCCTATTTTAAACTTTTGGATAGGTACACACTGCAGGTATTTAATTTCTAACATAAGTTTGACGTTTATGTGTCGATTCCGCTTAATTGGGCCGCCGGTTAATTGGGCTAAATCTCAAGGAGATCAAACCACGCAACCGACAGTACATATTACACACACATAACACTAGTGAGTACACTTGATGTATTCCCGTAGAATTAAATTGAATGTATATATATTTATTATTTTCTCATAATTTATATTTTTGTTCAAGAATTTATTAGTACATAATGTATATTTAAAGAAAAATATTCATTGTTTAATTTTACCCTCGCTTCGGTTAATCGGGGCAGCCGTTTTATCGAGATCGTGCCAGATGTGTGTCCCAATTAAGCGGACCACATTTGTTTGGTCGCTTCTCGCTCATTTCAAAATACTTGGGTGTTTTGCATCACCCACCCGCATTCTCACGATGGCGTAAAAAAAAAAAATTTAACATCTGCGTCTCAGCCGCGTTAAGATGAGCCGTACCGAAAGCTCGAAGTGACGGGCCGCGTCTATCCCGATCGAGTTCAAGGCGGAACTGTTTGTTGCGAAAGAACCCGATAGTGCAATAGTACACGCGGGACGCCCGTCATCTAGAGATGGCAATATTTCATTTCGAATCATCGAAACTGACCCCGAGTGACGAGAACGGAGACTCATCTTGGCGTAATATTGCTAGAACGGATAAATGGAAATAAGGGATTCTCGGTAAACCGAACGAGTATTGATGTATTGTCGCGACAGATATTAGAAGGGGTCATGGAAGCGCCCGCCCGCCCGCACCCGCGAAGCCTCGAACGTTCCAGCCTGACGTCACGTGTTCCGCGCGACGGCTCTCCACCGGCGGTGATGGCCGGCCCGCACGTCGCACGGCGCGAACGTCCGAGAAGCCTGCTAAATAAATATGTGCATTATGCGGTCGTAGTGGATTATTTTACACACTTCGCGATCTAGGGTCTTGTTTAGTTGCGACGTGCGGTGAAGGCTTCGGTCGTGTCGCGGACCTCCCGTCCTTGCACGTTGTAAGATGCCTAAAGTGTGAAAAAATTATATACTTCCATCTCACTGAGAGCCTATCTTTAGCATTCGTTCGTTTCGGCATCATTACATTTAGAATAATAATAATAATCATTTATTTGATTCATAGTACAGTGTGTTATATTATAATCGGATAAACATGTCAGCAAAGTAAGACATATTAGGGTACCTTGCCCGCTACTCTAGTATTTTACTGTATTATAGCAGACAGTGTTTTTCCGGTATAGTAGTAAACAAAGTGCAATGATCAATGTACAAAAAAATATCTATAAAGAATTAAACAAGATGTTATCAGATTGGATAAATAAATTGTAAAACCTAAAGTAAATGCATTGCTCAATATATAAGATATAATATATATGTAAAGAGTAAAGCAAAATGCAATTAGATAACAAACATATAATTACAACGTAAAACGTAAGTAATGTGAAGAGTAAAACAAGATGCAATTAGGTAATTCAATATACTGGCGTAGCAGTTTTAATCTCACTCTTGGACCTTTAAAAGTTCTCGAGCGTAATTTCTCCCCATTTCGTGGAGCCAGAACTGCACTTTTCGCGAAAAATATGCAAGACTATGGTTGCAATCTTTCACGTTTTCATTTAGACTGTCGTATATTTTTGGCACACGATAGTGACAGTTGGCCTGTGTTATTGTTAAGTGAGGGTATGCAATTTGCTGGTGATATTGTTTATATCGGTAAAAGTGTTTTAGTATACCAAGAATATATATATAATATTTGACGGATGTCTAGGACGTGACATTCATTGAAGAGTTCATTTGAACCATTTTTTGGGCTTTACTTATATCTATCTTACTAATTATCTAAGATGTAAGTGCAACGTAAGAAATACACATTGAATGGAACTACGAAAATGGGACCAAAGTAGGAAAGAATAGATTGAATGACACCGCGAATATGACCCGACCCGACAAGCCCGTGTTACGCCCGATCAATTTATTCAAAAAATGTTGCTTTACACGCGAGTCACTTCATTACAATCAAATCAATTATTTTTTAAGGTAAACTCGCATGCTGTCCACGCCGACACGTGACGCGCACGCGGGGCTCGTGACGTCACGAAGAAAGAGCGCAGTTTCTAATCCGGGAATGCGAGGCGCAAGCCACGGTCGCATAGCGTCATCACTATGACGGATAGCTTCCAACCCGAGAGGCTGCGGGGTAGTGACGCCCGCCCACCCGATGAGCACCGAAACGTTCCGTTTTCCGTCGTTCGCTATCAGCGCGCACTTTTGACCTTTCCTGATTCTGCGCGAGCAATGAGTAATGCCGGAGACCTCCCCCGACCGACCGGTGACTGGTCGGCCAGTTAGGTCATGAATAAAATAATCCTAATGTAGTAAGAAATGCGCATCATTATTGTATTACACCAGCGGCTCTCAACATATTTTAAACACTCTTCACCTTGACGACAAATTTTGGAACCATTCCAATTTATACCGACTATCAAAAAAACAAAATATTTTATTGAAAACAAAAAAAAAAACGGTTTAACAAAGATTGTCACAGCAATGTAGCTGATGACAATAACAATAACATGACACTCAGGCCTATTCTCAAAATTGCAATATTGAAATGAAGGTGATTGTTACACCAACCCTCAAAAATTGTGTTATATTTGAATGAGAGAGAGGGAGAGAGAGTGAGGGAGATAAACGTACCATAATCTGTCAAAACTATCTGTCTATTTTTGAGGGTTGGTGTAACAATCATCTTCATTTCAATATTGCAATTTTGAGAATAGGCCTGAATATTTTATAAAATCAAGTTTGTGTATGTTAGTGCTAAACATTTGTTTATAATTTTATCCATGTATGTCTATCTAATAATTTAAAACATCGCTTTTCAACATGTTCAAACCTTCGGTGTACCATTTCATTATTACGTGTATTTTATTGTCAAAGTACAATTTATACCCACTGTAGTATTTGTAGGCTACGGTCAAACTGTAATTCACGCACGCGATGAGCATTTGTAAGACTTTGATGACCCGCATTTGTGCGAATTGATTTATTCTGTATGCCGTCGTCAAAATGTTCCGTACAATAATAAATAAATAATTTACTAATTCAAAAATTAATTTTATTGCGGAAACCAATGGTTCGCAGACCACAAGTCGGAACCGCTGCATTACATTAACCTAACCCAGTGGTGGGCAAACCGTGGCTCGCGAGACACGTGTGGCTCTTTGGCCCCTCGAGTGTGGCTCTGCCGCAAATGGTGATTAATATCGCATATAGCGTCATAAAATAGTGCATGATCTTTACTTAACGAATAGCGTACGCTGTGTCGGCTCTCTATTGGCGCTTTTAAGTTTAGTTTTAAGGAACGCGTGTAAATTGTGTGTAATTCATGTTCTGTAAAAAAATATGTGCCTGTATAATTTCAACAATAAAAAAATGTAATTTTTTATTTACTTACTAAATTATACACATTATTAGTTTTATTCAGAAAATATTCTTAACTCAATAGATAAATAATTAAAAATAAACCGTTGTGCTACTCATATTTTGCTCTTTTGGTTCAAGAGTTTGACGACCCCTGACCTAACCTATTAACTGCAAACAAATACGCCATAAGAATATGTACATAAAAAAAAATAAAAACAGAATTTTAAACTAATTACTCTTTTTTAATAGAAAAAAATAATTTTTTTTTTAGACATACATAACAAATTACAAATGTGCTATAAATTTAATAGAACGATAAAAATATATATTTCTATGTTGTCGGGTTCATATAGCCAATTAACGCAAACAGATATATTCTAAAAATTTTACGGAGCGCACCTCTTTCATCTTTTCCGTAGCCGTGCAGTACAGTAACACAGGTCTACTGCTCAATTACTCGCGTTAGATTGCGTATGGTGAATATACTCCGTTATATTATCATATATATCAAGATTTCACATCTGATATGTACTCAATATTTAGAGTAAAAGTACGATTTCAACTATTTTACAGGCATCAAAACTAGTAAAAAATATTTTTTTTCTCATTTAAAATGCTTAAATATTTCCCGTTTCTCACGGTAAACACGTGTATTATGTACGGCCGCGTACGGGGTATTTTCTATCACGATACGTTGAGGATTAATTCCGAATGATGTAATTTGAATTGAACGAAAATGTCGAAATCTCATCACAAGACAAGATGCCGAAGGCGAATTGCGCAGACAGCGCCGAGCGGCTGACTGCTGACCGGTGACTCGCGACCTAAGACACGAGGATTGACATTCGCTAAATATATAAAGTCAAAAATCAGCATAGTATACACATTCGAAACTGGTTCGTCATTCAATATTTTTGATGAAAGATAGCATTTTGTATATCGCGATAAAGATTCGAATAAAGAATCAACGAACAAACACACGAGTGGACATTTTAATTTTATTTTGCGAGAGATAATGAAAACAAAGTAATTAATTACCAAGAAAAACGTTTCACATTTATCGCGCGTGCTGATTACTCGGATTCGGTACAATCGCCGAAGTGTACGTACGCCGAGTCAAAATTGCAATTCGCCGATTTTGACAATGCTCATATTTACACATTAAAATTTATAAAAAATAATCCAGTGAGAACAAAGAAAACGTAAGAAGCGCATGTAACGTACACGCGAGATTGATCAATAACAAGGCATCGAGCGTTTCACCATTTACTCTCGATCTGATTTTGGTACGCCGAAAGTTTCCGGATTGCACGCACTAATCCCGGGATTCATTACATACTGTAATCCCGGGAATGTATTCCTTAGTCGTTACGCATATCTCAAACGTCTCAAAAATAAACATGACATAAAATATTGCAGTTCTAGTGTTAACCATCAAGTGCAAGTAACAATTAATCGTAAAACATTGCGGTGGGTGTCAGCGAGCGTCGCTCTGGTTTGACAATATATTTGATTACGCTGCGGTTGTTTTGCTGACAGCCTTAAATGATTAATTATTAGAAAACGGAATATATTAATAAAATAATGAAAAAAATCTATAATCTGCAAGAGGGTAGAAAATTATAACAAAATCAACAAATTTCTGAGATCGCTTTATTGCTGTGCTATGCCGTGTATCTCTAAACTCTAAATGTTGATCCAGTTTGTCAATTTTGCTCGTAGGTCGTTGCCGGCTGAACCGAGTAGCGAAGGGCAAAATTTCATTCCGTAATGCACGTTCACCAACTTCAAGCGTTCAAAATGAAGCATGTTGGTACCACTGGTAGGCCCACACCCGACGCAGGTCGAAATCACTTCGCACTTCATTTAATTCAATGAAGTGTGGTTAAGTCATTATACTTTAATGAAATGTTTGAAGTGCAAAGCGAAGAGCGAAGTGTGTCGTATGATACTTCGCAAAGTACACACTTCAATAAACTACATGAAGTGAGCGGCAAACTCGTGTAGTAAGTACTTTGCGAAGATTCATTCTCTATACAACACACACAGTTCACAGTTAATTGTGTGCGTTGCCGAGTGAGAGCTTCGTTGCAGGCAACTGAGTTATTTGCTGGTGTGCGTGAATACGGTGCCAAGTGTTGAACTATTGAAGCGTCAGCACGATTTAAAACGCGCGATCTGTGAAGCGTGAGTCCAACGAAGTACACTCGGGTCTCTTTTTATACGGTTTTGAAGTTATGCGGTTTATATTTCAAGCATTTTTTTTTTTAAATAACTAATTTATACCAATTGATGAAAGGGTCAAAAATTCGGAGATTTTTGTCTATATATGCAAACAGTCTGCGCCAGTACAATTCAGCCGAAACCAAGTGAAGTTGGGCATGTCTGGACGCGCTTCTCCCCTCCATTGTTTTCAGAAATTATCAGTGAGCATAATGCGGAGGATAATGTCACGTATCATCGGTATAACTCTCGATACCGTCGAAGAAAAAGAAACGAAAATGAACCAGAAGAAAATGAAACTCAAGTCACCCCTCACTGTAAGCGTAATTCGAGAAGGTCTTCTCAACTTTGCAGTAAATTGGCAAACCATTTCATTGAAAAATGTGATAATTCTGAACGAGCATTCAAGTTTCAACGCGCGCTTCAGAATTGTATTTTTGTATATCAGGAATTGTACAAAAAATTATCAAAAGTCATCGCAAAGTTTAATCACTGATTATATTGTCAAAAGGGAAAATCAACATGCGAAGTTCAGGCTAATTTTATTTGTGAAGAATCATTATCTTAATGACATAAGATCTGATATGCTGACTATTTCTTCTAGTGATGAAAGTGATTGGAGAACCAGTTCGCAAATTATGTCATTGTACATTGTCATATAGCGATGATAATTCTTAAGAAAAAAATATGCAAAAAAGATAAACTTTTTTTTATAAAATTTTTATACATAAATAAGATTATATTTTTCTGAAATTTAATAAACTTTTTTTATACGTTTTCCGGTATATTAACTTATTGAATTAGTTTTATGCGATTTTAGAAAATTATGGAATGTATCCTTTATTTTTATACGTGTGTTCAGTTTTTTTTTATGCGTTTTCCTGTGGAACGTATCTACCGCATAAAAAGAGACCCGAGTGTAGTTCATTGAAGTACTTCCGCTTGTTTAATATTTGAAAACTAATATTGTACATACTCAAAACAGTTACGCTGAGACGATTTTTCGACTTTTGAAAAATACGTTATTTATTAGGAAGCGAGTTTAAAAAAAATGTATTTCATAAAAATATGAATTTTTCTAAAGAAAATATTTTTTTTTTTAAAGACAGTATTATTTTTAAAAAGAAACATTACATTTTTGGTATATTCCATAAATGATAATGTGATATCAAATGAAGAAAAATAAAAATGGTTGCTACAAAAATAATTATTCATGAGAATGACCGGTTGTCTATCAAACTGTTTATAAAGGTACATAAAGATATCAGAGAAGTCATTTGAAGATCCCGAAGTAACGTGCCCGTTGGGTACCCTTAAGGTCAATACAAAAGTTAGAACGCGCATGCGAAATAGCGTGTACAAAAAAAATCATATAATATTTACAATGTATAAAGATAAAATTTAGATCTCGAGACTAGGAAAGTTTGTATACATCGGAAATAAATGTGGGTACCCATTAGCAGTAAATGTGGGTTCACATCAGCGGTAAATGTGGGTTCACATCAGCGGTAAATGTGGGTTCACATCAGCGGTAAATGTGGGTTCACATCAGCGGTAAATGTGGGTTCACATCAGCGGTAAATGTGGGTTCACATCAGCGGTAAATGTGGGTTCACATCAGCGGTAAATGTGGGTACACATTAATCGGTCAGTATGCACCCCCATATAAAAAAAACAGTCCAATAATGAATTCGGATGAGCGCGAGTTTCGAGAGTAAAATTAATCTGTGGACACACTCTTAAGCGATGTATCTAATTGTTTTTTTCTTTCAATATGATTATATAAAGCAGGCATCGGCAACCTGTGACCCGCGGGTCATTAAGTATAATATATAAATTAAATTATAAAATATAAACATGTGTGCGTTGTCGATGGAGAGGTGGTCTGATCCTTTCCGTAATTTAAAAGGTGCGCGCATCCGTCAGGCGTGAGCCAATGGGAAAGAGCCTGTGACGCAACAGAACTCTTATAAATAAAATTTGATAATTATATTTGTTTTCATATCTAATAATTAGAATTAGAATTTTGTGTTTTATTTTTAGTTTAAAAGCGTATTGTAATAATTTTCTCAATAAAATGTATCTAATTATTCACTAACGGACCGTTTTAAGCAAAAAAAAAAAAAAAAAGCAGCAAGCCAGTCCGCAGCCAAAAAAGGTTGCCGACGCCTGATATAAAAGTATTACACATGTTGCCATAAAATATTGAAAATTTTAATTTAAAAAAAAGTTTTAAGTTTTCTCAAGTCTCTTGATATATTATATTTGTAGTTGATTTATGTTCAATAAATGGCCCATGGACATGCAGAAGTTGGCCTACGCTGGCTATTTGGAAGCACGTGCTCTTCACGAGGAATTCGCATGTAAAACGTAGAAAATGTTCTCGCTCAATCACCTTGCCGACAATATAAGCGGATGTTAATTTTAAATGACGTAATTTTTTAAATGGCATCGATTTTACAAAGCTTCCTTAACTCGCGTAAAAAAACTTATAAAATGTATTTGTAGACAATTTGAAAATTGTTTCAAGTTTGAAGATAATTCCATGGGGTGTATTTATCCAACGATAGAATCTTGGGCGGCCATAAATGGCAATGAATGTTCTTTTGTAAGGATATTTTGATAAGGAAGATTGCAGTCTGTACTGGAATAAAAAAATCAACAGTGCACGTTATTTTGAAAAATAAACTACAGTTTCACCCGTACATACTGCAAATCGTGCAGTTTCTCAAAGAAAATGACTATTCTTTGCGGTGAAACCTTAGCGAGAACGATGCTGGAATGTATTGGAACAGCATGAACGCTAGAAAACATATTGTTTACTGAGGATGCACATTTTCATGTCGATGGCTATGTTAATAAACAGAACATGAGATATTGGTGCCCCGACAACCCGAGGGAACGCCATCAAAAACGTTTGCATTGTCGAAAAACAACAGTGCGGTGTGCAATTTCTGCCCGAAGGATAATTAGCCCTTATTTTTTTAACCAGCCAGAGACAGTCACCGCTGACGTGTATTGCCGAATGATCGACGAGTTTTTGGTATCGCAACTGCGACCGTTTCCCGGGTTCAACGACAGAATACAATTTCAGCAAGACGGGGGCCACTCCACACACAACTAGAGTTTCAATGGAGAAGCTGAGGGGAATTTCTCCCAATAAATTAATTACACGGATTACAAGGAGGTCACGGTAAAGGCCAAAAGCCAGTCGAATACGCAAAATAGAAAAATTAAAAATTAGGAGACCGCACAGATGTTTATTTTGATATACATACTACCTTACTACTAAGGGCGTGCACTCTACAGAATTAATAAAGCTGTCCACAATTACAACTTCTGCGAAACAAATCTAAATTAAATATTTACTCGATATATTAATGTAACTAGTTCTCATGTTAATGCGTTAACCTAGCGGAAGAATTCAGAAATGACAAATAAAGCCGCGTGTTTCTCAAAACCTGTCCCGAACGTACATCAACTAAGGGTCGGTTGTGTTAAAGTAACAAATTTTACATCCCGTAGTATCCGATAGTAAAAAAAATGTGAATCGCTGGTTAAATATGGCTGACTCTTCACGGCCGTTTCAAATGTCATCCGTCACATGGATACTTTGAAATTTGCAGAATACGACAATTAATCATTCAATATCCCGCTATTTTAGTGATGAGACTTCGTCCGATGATGATCTCGCTGTTTAATATACATTAGCACATAATTCACTATCAAGGTGAGATGTGACGCATAGGCGAATAAAGCATATTTCATAATCCCGCTTGCCACACTGGGAGGCGTGAATATCTTTGACCATCTTTCACGGTAGTAAATTTGATGTAAACCAACAGCCCGCAAAGGATTTTTACTACGGCATTAACAAAAAGTTACCATGGTAAAAATTGACTACCGATCACTCAACTGGCCCTAAAAATGCTTCAGTCTTTCGCGCCGCGCGGTGTTGAATACACGTCTTCGCTTTAATAGACGTGTTGCAAAACGCCGCAAATATCTGAAGCTAACTTTAATACATGCGTTCGAATACGTTTGAAGTGTTGTGTTATTTTATAATATAAAATATGTATTTCTCGGCCACCACTTAACTCCCAAGAATCACACAGATAAACGTTAAAAAAAACATGATTCCGAAAGAGTATTTCTTTCAGATGATAACAATCTCTAATGACAATACAGTCCATCGTACTTTTGCAGCTTAATCGAAGTCTACACCTAAGGCACGTCATTTCTTATAACCTATGAAACATAGCCGCCATCTAAGGTATGCAGTGTCGACTACATTTTTTTTGCATACATATCAATAATCGTAATCGAATAAAAAATATTTTTCATAAAGCTATTTTATTTGAACTAATTATCAGGGTTTTACGCCCCTGTGCAGACAGCCCGGAGTATAACTTTAATATTTAAAAAAATAAATGTCCCTTTGATAATCTATCTCGCTATATAGGAACTAAACCATTCGGGTATTAATTATCGGTCCTCGCGTATTTTTAATTACACCAACTGGCGCTGAAATACAAGCGGAATGTGAGAAGTTATTTCTATGAAACTGATTAATGTCTTCAAATCGTAAATTCTCTGGAGGTTACATTTCTATTGTTTTAATATATAAAATTTAATTATCGTCTTTACGTAACTTAACTAACCCACCATCACGCCGTTTCTCCGCAGGGTAGGCAGAGGAGAACATAATAGCTCTGCTCCTGTTGTTTTCAATACTTGCATCATCTCGTACATGCATCGTTCAATGTGTACGGTGAGAGAACGAGAGAATGTGTTGTGCCACGAATATTTAATAAAATCAGTAAAGACACACCTTAAAACCCTTTAAAATATCAACTGATAGAACACATTCTTATATAATTATTCGTTTTCTCTGTTGCATTTTAATTAATTTTTTTTGTTGATAAAATTTTATTTTACTTTTAATATGTTGCTTTACTTTAACTTTTACGTTTTTTTTTGTACGTACTTTAACTTTATTTTACTATGTTAATTACTGTGTGAAGGGCAATCTTTGCCGTAAAACTGTTCTGCAGTTTGGCAAAAAATATAAATTGTAATGTAATATGCATGTAATAAAGTTGAAATAAAAAAAACATGACCACACCATCTGAGTGACGCATTTTTAATTCTATCAACTATACTACAAACAGACTTACATTCGTTCTAATAAGTTTGTGACGTCTTTGCGACAACATTTTCACCGCATTTAGTCTATTTTCATTATTTTTTTGCCAACTTCAGGATGCACTCCCATATAATAATGTTGGCACATGAACTCCAATATGCACCAACTAGCCTTGATTATTGGTGATAATTATTTTCAGAGCATCATTCACTTTCATCGTTCTTCGATATTTTCCTCAACCTTGCCCATTTCCAAATACACAAACTCATTATTGGCTGGTTCTGTGATTTACTTTAGTCAAAAATGTTTTAGTCATTTTACTCTCCGATATCCGATAGTTAAATATGGCGGACTTTTTACAGCTGTTCCAAAAGTCATGTAACACATTGAAACTTTCGGTTGATACCGAGTTCGTCCGGTGATGATATACATTAGCACATAATACGAAAAAAATTCATCACCAAAGTGACAGATTTCGAACGCCAAAAAATCCATAGATAATCATAAAATAAAGTATTTATTTCATGATTATTTGTCGCGCCTATAAGACATCTCCATCTATGCTTTGACAATAGTAAATTTGACGTTCGAATCCGCAAACGATTTGAACCACGAGCGTTAACAAAAAGTTACACCGATTACACAACCGGCCCTGAGCATTCATTGTACATCATTATTTCATCTCTCTTGAATGCACAATAAAATTAGTATCGCATTTCAAAGATTTTTTATGCACCTCCCTCACGCACTGCCTGGGCGTGAGGGAGGTGCATGTTTGGTGGTGTTATATACAAGATGATGGGGTTATTTAATTTTTAGACGGATCCAGTTCAAGTGAATAGATTTGGGTTTCTAACACAAATAGGTATGTTAGAAAAATAGTACCAATTTGTGGTGGTAATCTGTAAACATCAGCGATGGTTAAATCGTTATTTAAACCGTTATTGTGATTGTGTTGGGAGTGTACCGATGATTGGTAATTGTTCATTTGCAATTCTTCGAACAATGACTGCACAATACACTAGAAAGTAAACCTCCAACAGTTAAATCTTATTTACCAATCATCGTTAAATCTCGGTTACCAATCATCTTTACAATCCTAGTCATATAACGTTTTACCATCACTAGTAAACTTGTTGGTTATATAACGAAATATATTTTTTACGGCGCTTAACTGCCTTCATTTTTTTTCGGGTATTTTTAAAAAAAGTTTTTTGAATTATAGCGAATTAAAAATGTTTGTTTCGGACGGCTAACTGATTACGTTTGGTGTTTTAAATTTTAAATGCAGCATTATTTACAGCTTGATACATTTGAACACGGGAAAAAAACGTCGAGTCAGAGTTGGCGTCACGATTTTGGAATGGGAGCTTTAACAAAAGGCGAGAGATGCAACATTAGTTAGGTTTCCTAATCAATTTTTATGTTTTTAAAACCTATTATACAATATGTAAATAGACGCAACTGAATGTTGTCATCAATGGCGCACAGCAGAATGTTTACTGCGGGTGTCACTTGCGGTTTCCACATTCGCGGTGTTTTGCACTTCGAGGGATACCGCAGCACAGGCATTTATCGAAGTTTTAACCTTTTCCAAACCGTGCAGTAACACAGGTCTACCGCTCTCAATAAATCTGTAATATTTCAGTAAATATACGCAACATTCTCTCGATATTTCAGTTAATTAGAAGGACAATATTTACGCTTAGAAATGACTAGTGAAAAATAAATTATGTAAAGCGAATCCAAAAATAATTATTTTTAATTCGTTCCGTTGTAAAAATTAATACGTTGACAAAAATACCAATTGTGGCAAGATAGAAAGAAATCACACATTAATTTCACAGTGAAAACACTAACAAACATATGAATATAATGATGTCTCTTTTTCACTAATTAAATGAAGATAGATAAAAAGGAAGGTTGTATTATAGAATGCAACCTCCTATACAGAACTTTGACGAATGCTCCGAATTATAATATTACATATTTTTTAAATATTTAATGCTCAATACTTAAAATAAATTTATGGCATTAGCCATTTTTTCACATTTTAAAGGCTAATAGAACTCTAATTTCTTACGGTAACACGAGTTGACAGCATGGCCGCGCACGAGTATTTTATATCACGGTATGGTAAAGGTTAAAGAAAAAGTATTTTCTTGCGTGATGTCACTTTCTGCTCAGAGCCTAGAACAGATGTAATGGTAAGTGCTATAACGGCTTTGAGTCATGTTGGGATACATTTTCATCCCCTTTTTCAATTCCAATAATGTTTATAAAAGTGGTAACTTAATTAGTGCTAAGAAATGATTTCACAAGAAACAAACACGAACACCTGATAAGAATTCGTTTTCCGAGATTGATAAGTATGATATTTTACTTGCTGTAAGAACGTCCTAATTTTTTTCTTTTAATCGTTTACCCGTAGCGTACCATAAAAATGAAACTAACGAGAATAATGCAAATACACTAATACGTTTTTGTATTATAACAACTGATAATCCATGAAGTGAACCCGTTTATGTGTTGAAGTCGATCTACAAATTCAATAGTGCATAATATCGTATTGCATCCATAAACGTAGCAATGACTTAAAACGACACAAGCAAAACAATGAAACCGAGCGTAACTCTGATCGAGGTGGCTGGGAAGTACAATTCCCATGAAAAAGCCTTACATAACGCCCATTGCCGTTGAGAAATAGTTTACGACTTTGCTCATCGGATAGATGATCATTTTTAAACATCGTAATAAGCTTCATTAACCGTCACTTGCGATTGTTTACGAAAAATAGCTAAAACGCTGACCTACATACATACATACATACATAAGCTGGTGCACACATGTTGTCAGAGTTGACGTTAATGGCGACCCGAAACCGACAAAATGACAGTTACAGAACAAATATTCACCGCTAATGGAAACAACTTGAAACTAATCTGAATCGGTGTGAATCATAAAAAATACTTTGAATGTTGGATCATGTCGGTCGAACTTCGAAGGTCATCAAATAGACACGGTGTATGAAATGGGAATACGCCCCAACGGGCGACGAGGTTTTACTCAAACGTTGCACTTCTTACCTTAATAATAAGTTCGATTTCCGGTACAACATCTCCGTTAGCGGTCCCATTTTCAGCTGCTTCCTCCGACATTCTCGTATTTTATCCAAATAAGGCACTATCTAAGAACGGTTAACAAACCGAATACAAGGCGAGCTCAGCAAAACACAAACTGACTTGAGCGAGTAACACAGTGAGGTCGGAGCCTAGTGGGAAAAAGGTGCACTATAGAAAGTAGTTACCGACATTATGTTCG
Source organism: Eubasilissa splendida (assembly GCA_031772225.1). NCBI lineage: Eukaryota > Metazoa > Arthropoda > Insecta > Trichoptera > Phryganeidae > Eubasilissa > Eubasilissa splendida. The sequence goes on along the minus strand of CM062845.1, from coordinate 22,486,483 downwards.
GTCGGTAATATTTGTTTCCCTTCTGTTATTTACAAAATTCAAAAGAATTGCGATATAAAATATTGTAGCTCGATATAAAAATGGGTGTTTTTATTTATATTTAAACAATAAAACGATTAGTCTATTGCGCATGCAATTTAATTATTTATTAATGTACTAGTACACATAAATAATGTTATCAAGCTTTAGGATTCTATTGTAACACAGATGTCGCTAGTGATGTAGCATACCATTCGAACCAGGTTTTTACATTTTCACATTAAAGTTATGAAAACGTATTAGTTACTAACCAAAGTTTCTTATCTGTTCTGAGTTTCTGAGTTATTTCATTTTATATTTATGTAGTTTCTTTACTTTTGAGTCAAATGTATACTGGTACGTTTAGTTTTCGGCATTTATATAAACAGTTATATTTCTGCGCTGTAAAAATTACGAAACCTTCTATTAATTACATTTTTTTAATTAAAATGTAATATATTCATTATGTTTTGTTAATTTGTTTTTGGTTTATTTGCTCAATTATGGTAAACGCAAAAAATATATTTTTTATTTATTTAATCTATAATACAATAGATGTCACTTACAACAAGTTTATTGTTGTTTTATTAATATTGTTCTATTATTTCGACATGATAATATTGCAAAAATATACCTTCGTTAATTAATTGTCTTCTTTATATGTACAGCCTATCTATTTAAAAAAAATATTTAGTTCAAAATATTATAAATAATTGTAATTATAATATATAAACTTCTGAACATCTGACATTTCATATCGTAGAAGTGAAGCAAAAACATTATGATTTTTAGTTCTCTCGACGTTTAGTTTCTTCGTGAGATTAAGAGACAAATTCTTCTTCTTGTAAGGTGGAAAGATTGTTTAAGTGGTGTAGGCAGGCTCCGTATTCAATTTAACTCTTTCTCCCCAGGAACCTGTAAGATTCTCGCCGGAAAAGAAATAAAGGGCATGTATTCAAGATCTGTTCTACACTCCATACTTTATGATTAGAATATAAGTAATTCATATTGCTTCATAGCTTCCTGGAACATCAGGTTGCTCTGTCGTCGGGCCTACCACACGTTATTTACTTTAAACGTATGTTTCCTTTCATTTCCGTCCATTCCCTGTTCATCGGACTGCGTTATTACTTACAATGCACTGTGATCCACGATAATACAAGACAAATGAATGAATCAATCAAATAAAATATTTGAACAAATCACACAAAAAAAAAAACTTCTATTAATGCAAAAAATGCACACAGCTCACATCGTCTGATCTTACATTTTTAAATAATTTAAAATTGCTGCATTTGTGCGGTCATAGCGAAACTGAATTTACGTAGCCTTTTTAATATTTAAGAACTTAACAACGTTATTAGGAATACAGCATATAATATGTATGTATCTACATCCCTATCTTTAATATTCACATCATATTATATAATATAGGTATAGGGAGGTAAAGTGTGACGTGTTTGTGGGATAAAAAAAAAAAGATTTAATAAATGTCGTAGTTTTGCGATTATTTTAATTAAATAAAATATTTTCTTGATTCCAAATTATATATTGAATAAAAAAAATAAAAGGTCATCGAACTTGGAACGGCTAAACTATTTTTTGTTACACGGGGGCCTGAAGCAAAGAAAGCAAATATTTATTTCGAAGTACGTCGACTTAAAGCTTAACTTGATTATATTTTGAATTTGTATATACTCCTTGAACATTTTCGACTCGTAATTTAGTCAGATATCCGCCAATAAAATATCGCACTAAAAAACACATAAAAGTGTTAAAACGATATCTAACCTAGTAAGAGAATGCACGCACTCTCATTGATACGCGTGTGATATTATTGTCTATTGTTTGCCATAGACACTCAAAGCATCTGGTCTAGGGAGATAGATGATATTGTATATGGTACCTACCGGACATCGTTTGTGGGCTTTAGGATCCGAACAGTACTTTTAACAGTAACATTAATTTATAATTTTTCTTCATACTATAATTCAGCAAATTCAATGTAAAAATAATTATTAGTGCTCCGAACTGGAAGGCGGACAACAATATTAATTGAAAGCATGCATTTTATTATTTCTTATAGTTTAGCAATTTATAAATGTTGTATTAAAACATACTCTGCGGTGGTGGGTCAGATTTGACCCGGGTCTAGCTAATCTTTTATTAAATATTTTCAAATAATTTGGGATACAAATAAATGTTATCGGACGAGATTTAAATGAGTTATTGATAAAAATGTGAAAATACGCTCAAAATCTGATCTAAGACAGTTTGATTGACTCTCAGCGCTTACGCGTCCATGTATTTGTTTTGACTTATTTTCATCTGGCGGCCCCTAGACAATGCCGGTAATATAATTATTTGAGGGGCGTTGCGCCCACCTGCAAGTTTTATGACACTACATGCTTGGGTTTCGACGAAGATCACATGCCCAGTGGATGTTTCTATTTTGGCTGTGTGTGGCGTCTGTTGATGAAACATTACGGCATATCATGCCATCTCATTAAATCATATTTAAAATGAAATATCTATAAAAAAATCTCCTACAAAACGATTGAAAAACCGAAAACTTGAGGTGGGTCTAAAATAATCCACCAATGCCGGACGTGTTTTGTTTTGACTCACCGGAGTGGAAGTGTTAAATAAGGTGAATTTATTTTAAATGAAATAGATTTATCTATCAAAATTAATCAAAGCAGAAAATAATAATGTATTATCCAAATTATATGAGAACACGGCGATAACACGAGGAGATACGAAAGACAAAAAATATTTTATTCCAATCTCAGCTTAATAAACTTAATACGACAAAGAAAATACACACTCTCGCTAATTTTTAAAAATGCTAAAGAATTAAATTGGTTTGCACAGAAGTAGAATAATGATCTTAATAGTCAGAAACATCACTTAGCGACGGTTGATTGATCAGTGGTAAATTTTTACTATAGTAAAAGAGTTTTTTTTTTGCATACACAGGTTGTTCGACGTTGGTAAAAAATATTTACTCATCGAAAGTACATTCAATAGTAAACTTTACCCGTTTACTCTCAAAAATCGTTAGTTAAAAATGGCGGACTCTTCACATATATTTCAAAAGTCATCAAAAACTTATTAATCATTCAATATGATATAATGAGAGTTTGCCCGACAATGATCGCGCTAGTCGCTATTGAATTTATATTAGCATAAAATCCGAAGATTTTTCGCCAGCAAAGTGATAGATATCGAGCGCAGGGGTGAATAAAGTCATAGACAAAGCATAAAATTGTATGTATTGCTAATGGTGAATTTTTAAAATAAATCAAATACACAGGTATTTGACAATAGTAAACATGAACAATGAAAAGAAAGGGTGAATGGTTGGATGTATAGATGGAAAAAAATCGAATAAGAGGAGTGAGTGTAAGATATGAGTAGATGACTGGAAGCTTAGACGGAGAAATGGGGGCTATATAAAGAAAGTGGTCTACGGTAAAAAGTTAAAAATATTTCAATAACCAAAATTGAGCAAATTATTCAGGAAATATGACAAAATGTAATAAAAAATGTGATTGATAGAGCTCATATTCGAGCAGGATCCAGAGGCGGCCATTCAACTGATATTATTATCTATAATTAATTATTAAGAGTCAAAAAATGATCTATAAAATGTTTAAAATTAAAATTGTTTGAAAAAAATATTTAAAAACAACATAATAAATATATAAAACACTTTGTACATGTCCGAAATCAGGTAACGGTTCATTTTATTATTCTAAATTATATTTCTTACATAATTTTTGTAAAATAATTCTCCTTATGGGCGATGAACTGAACTTCGCCAAAGAAATTGAAAAATGAATATTCAAATTTTGAAGCCCAGTTTGATGTAAATCACGGATACCTCGTTGTTCCAAGGACACGAGATCGTTTGAGCAACTCTTTTAGATGCGATAAACATTACAAAATTTACTAATTTTTTCGAAACGTATTAGCACTAACTATGTACGTAATTAGGTATTCCATACCTCTGGCTCTGTTAACGGTATGATTATTAAATAATTTAAATTATTGTACTTTTTACATGGATTTGTTACATATTGCTTCTCTTTATTAATTAAATTCGTCGTTAATAATAATAATAATTACATATTTTTGTAAATAATAATATTGTATAATTTGTATGGCGTTATTTTCGTAAAAATTTTCACCTCAAGAGCGCTTTACACATAAACTATTCATAGTTCTATAATTATCTTTGTTTTAAAATTAAAAATTATGGAAATGACTTTTTGAAAAGGGGGTTTTTAGTTTCTTCTTAAATAAAGTCTCTGATGTACTGTTTTTATGGCAGGTCAAAGAGTCCCACGTTTTTGGGCCTGCCACCGCAAATGCCCGTTCACTAAATTTAGATTTGGTCGGTTCTACAACTAACCTGAGAGTTTGACGTCTACCATTCATATTGTCTGGGATACAAAGCTCTTGAAGATACAGAGACGCCATGTTATGTGTCGCCTTGTACATCAATGTAGCTGATGTAAAAATGATGTTATATGAGAGAATTTAGAAACTCCATATATTATCCGCGCTGCCGCATTTAGAATGGATTGTAATCTATCCAGCTGAAACATTAGCAGGCCAGCATAGATGCTGTTACAATAGTCCACACGTGACACCACAAATGCATTTATAAGTAGACGGGCTGCCTCAAGAGGAAGATGTCTCCGAATAATTTTAATCTGCCTCATTTGATAAAAGCATGCACTGACAGTTTTACTGATTTATTTTTTTATTGAATGATCTGAATCAATGCACACGCTCAACAACTTAACTGCAGATTTAGCATTCGCAGACAATGATCCCTGTATTAAGTTTTGCCTTCTAGGTGTTGCTGTCTATAGTAGTCCTCCCACCTCTAAATGTTCGTAAGGCTTGAACCGCGTTCGCGGTACAGCTTCCGCAAATAAAATATAAATATTGAATTTCATAAAATGGATATATCAGAATTCGGTTAATGTTTTCTGTGATTCTCGTTTAATTTTTTATTAACGATATAGGTGTTAGGAGAGAAATGAAAATACAAAAAATGCAGTAACCACTATTTACTAAAATTATTATATTATGGTACGGATATACTCGTAAAATAAACACTTTTTTTTACAAAGTACGTTCAAGTATTGAATTCTTCAATATATTTATCACTTCAATGTTTGTGAAACCACTTTAACGCGTAAAATGTACTTATTTTATCTTATGTTGTTTTAGGAATGATTTGTTTTGAACTTAACAAGGACAATAAATAATGAATCACAAATATTTTCGATAGTCAGTCACTAGAATGTAGATCAATAGGGTCTCCACACACTGGAAGGGTCCGAGATGGCGTTCGACACCGCCATGGGGTTGTCTCTAGACTGTTGGGCCACGTCACTGTCTACCTGCGCACCGCCTTCCTGCGCAACACCGTCTACACCCTCCAGCTGATGCTGCGAAGCCATTCCTATCCCGATCTCTATACTCCCCTTGAGCGAAGGCCCGGAGCTGATCGTGAGAGAACTGTCGCCGGAGAAGTATTGGTCCAACTTGTCCGTTGAACCGTGCAGGTGGAAATGGATCTGGTTTTGGTTGACCGTGGAGTAGAGATGGGGATACAGGACCATGGTGGGGCCCGGGGGGTTGAGGTACGGCGCTTGCGACTGCGCGCAGGCCAGGTTGTTGTTGACCCCGATGTTGTTGTACTGGTAGTTGTTATAGGTGTTGTACCCGTTGGCCGACCAGTTGTTGGGGTAGGCGTTGGGGTCGGCGGGGTAGCGCGGGGTGAGCAGCGGTTCCAGCTCCGTGAGGGCGGGGTAGGGGGCGCGCGCCCCCGCGGCCGCCGCCCCCGGGGACCCCCCGCCGAACTCGGACTGGGGGTGGATGCAACTGCTGTCGGGTAACACTGGAAAAAAAGATTACGTATTATAAACTCATGGTATTCAGTTGTCAGTTATCTTATGACAATACAGAATTTATCGTTCGTATACCAAAGTGCCACAGCCATAGAGAATATATACAGACGTTGTTTGAAGTCACCTATTAAGCCAGAAACTACATGTATTGTTGTCTTGATCGGTGTATTAATTAGTGTGGGTGCCGTGCTTTCGTTGGATTTAACTATAACTTTTCACATTTATTCACGCAATACAAATAATACAACGCAATAAAAAAAAAGATCACATTTTAGATACCAATATAATTTGAAATCAATTGGTAAAATTGACAATTTTTTAACGAGACCACCTCGTTTACTCTGCTGGCTTCCTTTTTTTTATTTTGGCTGAGCTCCTGCGTCATCCTTATAGCCGATAAATATCAATGTTCGCTCTCGATCACACGCAATCTTCCATTAGTCAAAGTATAGTGTATGATTTTCCATGTCGTCATATCGTGAGATTCCATACTGCTATCAAACTATAATTATAAAAATTGGTCAAAACGAATCAAAACAAATATTATTTGAATAATGAAGAATGAGCGCACTGAACGAATTTAAAATAAATATTTTGAGATGTATCTTTGGGCCAGTTTGACAATACGTATTTTGGCGTAGACGTTACAATAATGAGCTTCAAACTTGTTTAATAAGATAGTGTCTCGAGGTGTATTGCAAAAAGAAGACTCGGTGGTTAAGCCATATGGAGGGGGGGAGAATGTTCGAACAGATCGGGCGGAGCAGGCGCCTGCCTGTGGCGGCCAAATCTAGGAGCGGCCGAAAGATATATAAAAATTGATAAATTGAAAATCTAAGAAAGCTAATCCAATAAATAACATTATAGCTAGTTCCTAATAAAGCAGAAATTTGTAGTCAACGCTAGTGTCCAGAACGTCTTTCGGTAAAAAGCCACCCTTGGGCAAGTTTCAAAATGCCGGCTTAACAAAATACCGCCCCTAACGTGTGTGGCACGCGGGCGGCTAATTTATGGGGATGGTTTTACAAAAATTGAAAACATTTTTAGTTACTAGGGCGGAAGAAAACAATCTTGCCTGTGGCGGCGAGAAGTCTAGCGCCGGCGCTGAGAACTCTTGCGAATTCTTGAGAACGTCAAAACGATAATGATGAATACAAAATTTAAATCGTCATAGTCTTAAAAATTAATCAAGTTGAAATACATTATATCTACGTACTTCTATCAAAAATCAAATTAAATAAATAAATAAGTAATTCATTATTCTCTTCGGATATATTGAACACCCGGATTAATGTAATGAATTTCTTGGTGGTGTTCAGTGGCGCTCTTCTACCATCCGCTCAAAGAACGGTTATCACGCTGTTAAAACAGGTTGGATGTTTAATATTAAATAATAAATAAACTAATGCAGGATTACGTCAACAAAATAGCTGCGAGCTGGAGAAATATACCGGTTCATAGAGGCGCGCGCTGCACACCCTGCACCGCACCGGAACCCGATACATTCCCAGGAAACCATTTCATTGTCGGTCCGGCAACGAGACGGCGATCGCCGACGCTACATCGGCCATCGGACGGAAATGCACATTCCCCATAATGATAGAACACCTCGGACGTGTGCGATTTGGAGATCTACATCGCAGACGTACCCGAATTAAGTGGGCTGAATGAAGTCAAGCGAGTCATTTGATTTAGGTACGAATTAAAGGCAAATCTATCGAGAAGGTCACATAAAATAGACACGAAAGAAACCGCCGCACAACGGTTCGTAATTTAAAAAAAAAATTTCAAACATTAAGGTTTCGAACATAATAGCTTCAGGTTTGATTGAAAATATAATATATTTGGAGTTACACAAGGACCGGATTTTTGACGTAACTTTTTTACCCCTATATTGAGTATATATCAATGGGTTTAATACATAAACTCTGCAACGTATATGAGAACGTGTGAATATAATAAATCTAATGAATCACAGTAACAATCATAGATTTTGACATTGGTAAATAAAATAGGGGAAACATTTATAAAAATTATAGACTTCGTCCACAGTAGATTTTAGTAGCTTTTATGCTAATGGTACATATTGAATGATGACTTCCAATTATCGGCTCAAGAGATTTTTATTTTTTGGGACTGGTGAGTTTTCAAACCGATAAATATACGTTTTTTAATATATCTATTTTCAGAGAAAATACATGCGTTTTTCATATTATGTTGCAAAATTAAAATTTTATCATGGAATAAAAAAAATGAAGTATTTGTTAACAATGTAAAATTGTAATTGGGTCAGTTGTCTAGAAATTTTCCTGGGCCGGCCTTAGGTCACCAATCCGCCACTGGGTATTGTTAGGAAACATAAGCTATTTTCAGTAGCGTGCAGTAGGTATAGATTTAGGTTACATTTAGGTACATGTTAAAAACAGTAAGATAGTCAATTTTGCGAATTCGTAAAAGTGGAAGTAGACACTTTAATAATTTGCACGCAGTTGTAAGTCTTTCTAATGTTATTGTGTTAAAAAACCACATAAGTAACGATTCCATACAAAAACGGATCAACCGAAAGGAATTTTCAATTCAGTAAATAGTCAATTGTATGACTTGAGTAATTCACTAGCTTAAAAATAGAAGAGAGTAATGTGATTAGTTACAATCGACATATTGTAGCACGTCGATAATAGTTGTACGGTTGCAGCGGTGGGTTGTCGTGGTAGTTTTTAGAACTAAGAAATTAAAGTTTTTACTGGTATACAGATGGCGATAATTGTAATAAATCGGTAAATAATGTATCCGTTTATATACATATTATAGATTATTTAATTTATATTTGTTTCCCAGAATTTTTAGTAATGCACAGCATTATTGCTTGTATGCAATGCACGCCCTTGCCTATTTTGATCTCATTTACTAACTCCAGTCACGTTTACTTTAAAAAATAATTAATAATACAATATAACCTATATAGAGTGCGCCTCGTGTATCTACGTGTCGGAAACTTGGACACAAAACGCGATGGTACGGTTCTAGACATCATTAAAGAATAATAATTTGTAGAATGTACCGTCCCATAAATAAAATTGGTGGCTGAAGATTAATTAATATTACGCGAAACTGTACGATATGTATGGAGACGCCAATGTTGTCAAATTAATTAGAATTGGAAGTCTACACCGGCTCGGGCACGTGCATCGCATGGGTAGGCTAAATGTAACAAGGCTTGGTGGCATGCTAGTGAACTGTGCCAAGTTGTTCTATTTATAGGTTGAGGATAGAACGCGTCACTTTCCTGGCACGCCATTCTTGCCTCGTGCACTTTCACACATTTTCTCAAGCACGCTCTCTGTTCCTGCTGCTTTCAACGCTCGCCTCGTGTATTTTGTTTACCACCCTTCCTTGCTCATACGTTCCACGTGACCAAACTATCTCAACGACACAATTCTTCATTCTATCGATTATGCTCTAAACAGCTTTACATTCGCTCCTAATTTTTTCCCACATCTTCTATTATATATTTTTTTTCATGCTACACTTCTCTTGAAAGCATATGCTTGTATAGGAAGTGGACTGTATATTGATAAAAAAATATTGTTTACAAGAACTCGTATTTAACTAAAATTTAAAAATATTATAAGTTTAGAGGTACATGTTCCTTTTTAAAGGGTTTTTTAATAGCATTTATTAGTTCTTTATTATCATTAATTTTCCTGATATTTTCGGGTAGCTGTTAAAGAATTTTTTCATACCTACTATGATCAGAAAGTTGTATATGTATTTTTTACAAGTTCTATTTTAATAGCGTAAACATTATAATAATTAAGTTTAACACAAATGGAGCACATAGATTGCTTTTCGTTCAAAAACGTCCATATCCATGTTATTTTCAAAGAAAACGACATAAAATGTAATGTATCAGTTTTTTTTTAAATTTCTCTACAAAAAAAAAGTGTTACCCACAAATCTGGACTTTTATTTAATGCGATATCACTAATATCTTGATGAGGAAGAACCAGAATAGCTCAATTGTATTTTTGCCTTTTGAATGAAATAACGGATGAAAGAATGAACTGTTTTCGGAGATATTGAAGAGTGAATGTTATTTGTAGAGAAGGGGATATTTACCGGTTGGCAGGTGCAGCGAGGTGGGGTGGTCTACATTGTCGCAGTAGGGCTGCAGGGGCGAGAAGGACCCGTACTGCCCCCCGGGCCCCGCGCCGCTGTAGCCGCACCACTCTGCCGCTCCCATGATGTTGGTCTCTGAAAATAGATATAAAAATAAATTGGGCATTATTATTTTCGAAGATATTAAAAACTTTGCAGGAGAAAATATGTATTTATTTCCCGTAAAGATAAAACATTGTCGGAATTCATGACAAGATAATAAATATGTGTAAATTTAGTTTTCATAACGCTTACAAAAAGAGGTTCGGTACCGTTATTGTAAATGTGATGGGGTTCAATTATAATGATTGTATCTCAGTTACCAATCATTATTACAATCGAACATAATCACAATAATGGTTTAAATAATGGTTTACCATCACTAAGTCTTCGGAAGCATTGAATTTATTTCAGAACAATTTCTAACTTAAACGAGAGTAGAATAAATTTAGTAAATTTTGAAACGTAACACAATTTTTTGGTACTATAATGAGAGCGGATCCACCAATTTAATAAGCTCAAGACTTCTATTTCGGTCCTACATTTCTTACTTCATTTTTCATGCTACAAGCGAGGCTGTTCGATAGCGCTCCGCACATAGTGATAGGGCAATACCGTGCAGCTTCCTATGAGTTTAAAATTACGAACCGTGAGTCAATCATTGATATCTTTAAATCACACTCACTATCAGTGATTGCATATCTGGGAATATCGTGATTTGTGTTTAATTTATTTATATTTGGTTATGAACCGTGATTCAGCGCATGTGCGTATAAAATGAAAATATTCATGAAGGAGTGATGTTATAATTTGTGATAAGCGTCATCTAGTAGATACTGCCAAAACGTTTTACGCATTTGACCCGAAAAATAAACTCACATTTTTTAAGGGTTTTCATTCTCTTTGTGATGATATTAAGTTAGATATATATTAATTATATATGTAAATACGCACAAAATTAGGTTTTTTTAAATTTGTTTCATATATTGCGATATCGTGTGGCGCACTCGTATTAGTAATGAAACTGTGACCACAGTCACACTTTTCAATCACTGATATTATTGAATATCAATCACAATCACACCAGTGAGTCAAGAGTAGCATTTTTTCTCATCACTACCAAATTTGCTCTCATTATACAAAAACTAGACGTCCAAAAAGTCATAGAAAATAGACGGGGAGACACAATATTATTATGGATACAGCATGTGAGTAACACCACATAAGTAAGATGAGACAAATAATATTTAAATTATAGTTTTCTAGTACTGCGTGTAATGTTATCATTATTAAAATTATTATTATAAACCTGTGTCTCTTCACTACTAGATTTGCGCCTCTCTTTCAAGGATCGCCAATCATCCCTGTCTTTAGTTTTTCTCATCTTGCTATCTGCCGTCTGTTGCTCGCCACTATTCTCATACCGTCGCTCCATCGAGTTTGAGAACGGTCTTTCTTCCGTGTCCAAAATCTCTTGGACAAATATGTATAATTAAAATGAATTATCTTAGGAGATATAGAAATATCATTTTTGGACCGAGTGAGAAGTACCGATATAAAAGAAATCCTTAAAAAAATATATTTTTTTGATTGAAGGTGGTTTGGATAGGTCTTTTCTTTGCTACTTCAAAGGGAAGGCTGCCGGTCTAAACTGATGCCCCAGACTAAGCTGGGATATACGTAAATAATATTGTATGAAGAGTCTTGTCGAGACTATACCCTTTTTGTGATGATATTGATGATGAAAAATAAATAAAGCTTATTTGCTTTTGCCGAATTAATTGGCCAATGCCGCCAAGAAAGCGTGTACTTTAATTCAATGTATTAGATTTATTTACTGCTACGTTAAAAAACAAACAATGACAAAACCACCCCACAGCAGAATGACCCGGACAAATACTATTATTATTATCTAATCCTGTTGTCTTGTAACCCTGATTAAACGAGAGCTTTAGTGCGGTTTACAGCAACAACGGGCTCGAGAGGTATTACAGAATCAAAGAACAGCCCGAAAGTCTCGGTCAGCCGCCACTCGGGTCGGAAGAATGGTTTTCCTGTAGAATGCCTCCACAACACCAAGCGGCCAAGTAATCAGGATACCTGGAACCTGGATGCGGAACAAGAAACGGCGGGACATGAGCGCCCTGTAATTACCTAAACTGGCGGCCCCCGGCCCCTGGTCCCCCCGGTGCCGGTCGCGAGGAGCCGGCCTTGCTCGACGAGGATATTACGCTCCGAGAGAAGATGATGATTTACAACGGGCAATTTTCATTATGCAACATAAAAGTACAAAGCAAGATTCGTTCGGTTTATTGTTTACTGAGAAATTAACGAAACTGTTCCCAATTTAAAAAAATAATTAGGCCTTTTTGTGTGGATATACAATATTCTATGTCAAAAATCAACCCGCATGTTTTTCATACTCAAGTTCTAAACGTTTTATTAGTCGCGATCTTTAAATTAAATAAATGCAAAATCTTCATACTTTATTTTCGTTTCACATATTTTGTTTCTTTACCAATACTTAAAAACCAAATTAACAATATTCTATGATGCAATATGTAAATAAATTTTTCCTTGTTGGTGTGTTTATTATTTTTTACTTCCTTTTGTATTTTTTTCTTATAAATATATCTCTAAATTATTTTTAACTACGTACTATTCGTGTTGTTTTCTAGTTCATATGAAATATGTTAGGATATAGTATTTTTCGAAATTTTTTCTTTCTTGCCCTCATAACTTGTAACTGTTTTATTTCCAAAAAAATAAATTTACATATTTTGTTCGTAAAATTTGTGTTTAAATTTCGCTATTATATGAATGCGTGCAGTGTTGTGAAGACACATTCAATATACTAACAGGTTCATTAAATATAATGACCATTTTTTCATTTTATAACTAGGGCTTCAATTAAAAAAAGAAATTGTTTTTTGTTTCCTTGAGCTGATCGTCTACCCGATCTGATTTGTCTCCTCACGCGGGTGTCCATTACAAGTCAGCAGGGCCGCGTCGAGGTTCTGTCAACCCGAAGCGGCCCAGCGAAAGTAGACAGTGGACAGGGTTGCTTCAAGTGTTATTGCCTATAAGATGTTTTAGTTTAATTTATGAACAACGTATCTAAATACTTCATATATTATTTATTATTTATATTATATGAAATGGGGAAAGTATTAAGTACATTAGATATCTATTTTGGACGTGTTTTTCATACACATTTGTACACACGCACATTGTGTAACATCAAGAACAGCAAAGAAGCACATTGGAATATTCAGTTGACTTGAAGGATTGGATTCGGACATATAGCAGGACGATATTTCAACAAACTAAACAAACCTAACTAAATACTAATGTTTTAATTAGAAATATATACATATAAAATCATCGAAAAATATTGTAGTTGCGCCACCGGGATTCGAACCTGGATCTCTTTCCAAACCGGGAAAGATGCATTGTCCAACTACGCTACAGCGACATTATTTTTGACGACAAATTTTCGAACCTATATGTTACACCTTTTCAAATTAATACATTTATCGTTCCATTATTTGAAAGCAATCTACTTTGTTTTTACGGAATCCCGAATATCTTATATGTATATCTTTCTAATTAATACATTTAATTAGTATTTAAAATATCACAGACCGTCTGTTCTGAATAAGTACAACTTCACAATAAGAATGTGTTCTCTCAATAAACCTAATCAACACTGTTTAGGAGACCACAAATTTAAAGTCTACGATTAAAGAAAATTCTTCAAAATATTTAAATTGATTGCGTATTTCTTTTTATTAACTTTGGCAATTTGTTACATACTTTTAAGTAAGAATGTATCGGTTCGAATATTAGTTGAATTTATTGGAGTTATTATTTAACAATTTATTTGATGATCTTTATGGTAGTAGATTCTACGATAAATTAAAAAATGAATGTTATTAGATGAATAAATAATATTGGTTTATTTCTTAGAAATTAGATAATTAGTTATGTATGGTTAAATATAATACATGCATAGCAGGGCCCCGGCTTCATGCGCCCATCGGTAACGGCGGCCCTGGTGATGAATTATATCGGTATGCTAAGGAAGTCCCAACATGTCAATATGTGGACCCCACAAGTTGAGCGTGGATCAGAAACCGTACAAATATGAGAAAGTTTCGGTGCCCAACATTGACTGAGACAACAGTCTCGAGATCCGCTGGGAAAAATAAAAGAGTTTAAAATGGTTCGGACCTTTACTAATTTAATCATATCTGATTTCTTTCATTTTTGACATGCAACCTAGGCAGGTACTAATAATATATGTTTTTAACTTCCAAGTTCATTTTTTAACTAGTATCAACAACTCAACACTATTATACATAACATATTATCTAGTCAAGCCCGAAATAATCCTATAATTGTATTATTTAATTAATATGCAATTTATTCGCAATACAACAAAAAAGGTTTTTTTTCTTATATTTTGAATATGTATTAAATACGCTTTTTTTGGGGTATTGATAATGTGACCCAAGGCACGTTCAGTATACGTGTATTTTTGCTTACGTAATTTAAAATTATGTTGGTATATGAATTTTATAATTTAAAGTAATGTAGTGTAAAGTACATTAAAACTATACGACATATAACAATACACAATATAATTAGCTATAATATCTACATACAAAATATAATAATACATAATTATTATAATGTGATACTTAATAATGTAATTAATACATACTTATAATAATCTAAAAATATTCCACATGTACCTACTTCGCTTGTTTTAGAAATTAGCAATCAGCAATTAAAATCAAATTGATATTTAAAAAAAAAAAAATATATTAATTATTCGCACTTTATTCTGGAGCTAATGTAAAACTATCATTATGGCAAATGGAACAATATCTGGTTAAAATGTATATAACATAATTTTTAAAATAACAGAAAATTTCATCAGAAGTGGAATACACAAAGAAAAAAAATATATAATGTCAAAATTAAAAATAATAATAAATATAAGATTTGAAATGAAGCAATTTATCTGTTACATGATACAGAAATACGAGCTTACATTTAACGAAACCTTTTGACATATTGTCTATGTCAATCGAATGTCAAAAGTATTAATTGATTTGACCAGTATTATCGTACACAGTTTGAATTGCTCAATATTAAAATTAAAGCGTGCACCCAAATAACATCCAAGGGTGTGAATGTAGCAACAAGCAAAGTATTGAGACCAATCAGAATATTATAATTATTAACTCGCTTAATCCCCAATCGAAATGTCCATTTCGGTAGGAAAAGTATCATATTTATATGGTAATGATGTCTGAACATCTTATATTGGTAATTTTATTCCAATTTTGTATACTATATATAGACTAACTGGTTTCATCTGCTCATCATACAAAATAAATACACAATATTATTTCAGTATTTTCTTGATTCACAAGTTTTTACAGAAATAGGTCAATTTCATACGAGTACACGTACCTTTATGGTACTTCAGGCATTTACTAAGCGTACACATTTAATAGCCCCTCTGCCCATATAACACCCCCTTACTCTTTAAAGAAATACTCGTATTAGGAGAACACATTCTTATTGTGAAGTTGTAATTATTCAGAACATAGGTCTGTGATATTTTAAATATGAATTAAATATATTAATTAGAAAGATATACATATAAAATAAATTTTATCGAAAAATATTGTTGTTGCGCCACCGGGATTCGAACCTGGATCTCTTTCCTAACCGGGGAAGGTGCATTATCCAACTATGCTAAAGCGACAATATTTTTAGCGACAATTTTCGAACCTATATGTTACCTTTTTGATATTAATACATTTAATCGTTCAATTATTTGAAATAATCCCGGTTAGGAAAGAGATTCAGGTTCGAATCTCGGTGGCGCAACGACAATATTTGTCGATAAAATTGATTTTATATGTATATCTTTCTAATTAATATATTTAATTCATATTTAAAATACTCGTATACTGAGTATCGTGGAAATGTGAATTCTAGGACGAACAAATAAATAAATAAAAAATAAATAAACAAATTCAAAAGAACAAGGTTGCGCTCACTGGGATGAGGAAGAGTACGTGGAATGAATGTTTACTTAAAGTCAGATAAGTTCACGCGAAGCCTGTAGAACTGTATAATACTCAACCCTCTGCCTATCCTGAACTGATGAGTGCGCGACCTGTGGAAATATTAAACTCGCAGAGTATTTTCACAACAGCTGACAAGTGTCAGCGCAACCGACAGCAGATGATGTATTAAAGTAACGTTATCGAGAGCCTGCCCATAAATAGCGCGGTTGATGGCTGATCAATATGCCCAGCTGGGTCCTCGCGCGTGCATCGCAGGCTCAAGCAGCCGCTGGTGGTGAGTAGGCGCTCGGGATTTCCCAAAAGGCACGTCAATGTATTTTGCCTAATAAGAAGATGTGATGTAAAAGTGGCGCACGTACAGCCATCAAATCAATTATTATTATTTATTTTTTTATACTTTTAAATTTTGCGTATAAACGGTGTTGGTCACAAATTAAATAAAGCGTGTAAAACTCATCAAAATATTATAAACAACTAACTAAATTTAACTACGAGTCCCATTCTAAAATTTTTCCTAAAAATTATTCGAGTAAATTTGTATTAAGTAATGATTTGAGTTAGGTACTAAAATTTTTTTTATTGGTAAAAAACAATAATATATGTTTTAGTTAGTTATAACATCCTGAAGAAGAAAATGGTATTTTTCGAAACCGATAGATGTATTTAAACTAAATTAAGTGGTTAATAAAACAAAGATATTAAATAAAAATATATATAATTATTTATTTAACAGAAAACGTAACAATATGATACTGTGCTCGCTGATGCTGGTGATCCAGTCGGCTTGGAAACGATCTCTTGCGCCTCGAGCTTATTAGGGATCTATCGAATATAAATAAAACTTCAGCTCTGTAGACAACGCTTTCTTTGTAAGGAAATTTGAAAGGAAACTGATACATTACATCAGAATGAAGTGTAAATTTCATTTCAAACATGAAGTAAATTGATATGTAAGCTTTTGTTCTGACCTTATAATATATATCCGTATTGTAATTGTGCGCCGTGTCCATTGTGTCTGATGCTAGTATCATTGCCGGTAAGATAAAAATACTAAAGTGGCGAATAGCGTGTTTATTATTTAAAAAAATCATATTAATATTGCTCAGTTTTGACACATTTGTTATCACTGCAATCAATTGCGAAAGTTTAAAATATGTTAAATAAAACTGATATTATTGAATTGAAGTAACACGATCGAGAAATTTAGACCAAACAAATGTCAGTGAACGGGGAACCCATAGAAAGGGCAGCTTCTGGGAGAAGGACCTCAATTTACATGAAATGTGGTTATTTTTTAATTATGAAACTTTTGTATTACACATACTTTGAGTCATATTTTTGTCAATAGAGACTGCACCTCTCGAAACTATAGTCGTGACAAAAATATAATTTATCGTATAAATAATTTTCAAAGGAAAGTTTACAAATGTTTCATAATTTTTATTAATTACAATGTCCAAAGGCTAACTTTTAAATTTGATTCTAAAAGATGGACATAACATCTTAGAACGAGCTTACTTACCCCCTAGAAATATATAATATAGGATTTATAATACGTTGTGACATTTAAAAATTGTGCGGCAGACCGAGCGCTACATTACCGATCCGAGTGGAGTCGGGCGGAAAGAAAAGATGGAGCGCGCCAAACGGCGCTCTGCCGATAATATGGAGAGATTTGGAAGAAGGAATTCTAAGATGCGGTGGATACGGGAGGTTTGAGGTCTCCGATCCATCCGCATCATGGACCCATTCCCTGGTTGGAGGCAGGAGGAGAATCTTAGCTGGTAGCTATGCGGACCGGCGTGGGAGAAACGGATCATGTAACAATCTGGACGTCTCTTGACGGCGAGAGATAATTTTGGCACGGCTGACACATCATTCATTCAACATTCATGTAACCTCTCAATCTTGAATAACCATAGGATTAGTGTCAAATTCATAACAAACCAATGTCCTCGCCTGGAGGAAAGAACGATGACAAGTGAAGAAAATAAAAATACTCAAATCGTGCAAATATGTTGTCGGATATTTGTTGTGATCGTGAATAAATTGTATTATGTGTTTCATGTGTAAACCGAGTGTTTCATTTGTTTAAGACCATCCCCATCGATCCGAGACAGCCCCACTGACACATTGCACTAGAGACACCCGCAGACTGAGCCTAGCCGGTGGCGCGAGGCGCTGGCCCCGGTGGATCGAACGCTATTACGACACAACGTGTATACTCAATCTCACGTTTCGGTTGCTTATAAACCGTGCAACCCCTTCGGGCTGTTCCCTGCTCAGAGAGGTTACATACGTGTTTGTTCTTGTGTCTATCTCTAATTATTATCTGTTGTTCCTCCGAATGTTTGTAAGGCGTGAGGAAAATTTCCAAATAATGTCGGTGAATCTTTTAATTTTAATTAATGATATCCACATTTGTTAAAGTTATTTAGTTTCTAATACTGAATTGCACCGTATTACTGGTACTCAACAAATATATTTTCCTCATTAATTTAAATCTTGCAATTAGTCTATAATATAATGTATATTTTTATTTATTATCTTTGTTTTATTAACCACTTAATTGACCATTTTCTTCTTCAGGATGTCATAACTAACTAAAACATATATTATTGTTTCTTTACCAGAATCTATTAAAAAAAAAAAAAAAATTTTTAGTACCTAACTCAAATCATTACTTAATACAAATTTACTCGAATAATTTTTAGGAAAAATTTTTAGAATAGGACTCGTAGTTAAATTTAGTTGGTTGTTTATAATTTTTTGATTAGTTTTACACGCTTTATTTATCTCCAACGATTCCAAATTATTTAATTTGTGACCAACACCGTTTATATGCAAAATTTACAATCCCAATTTTTTATCAAAACCATGACCATTTTCTATCAAATGATTAGCAAATTCTGAAAACCCACTATTGTTCAAACATCTCAAATGCTCCCTTACTCTTATATTAAAATTTCTACCCATTTTATCAATATTAATATTTATTTAAAATTATTATTAATATAACATATCTATATATTTAATATTGCTAATTTTAAAAGTATAATGTTAGATTCTAATACTAATAATGAACACTAAATTAATTCGTATAACATATGTAATTAAATGACACTCTTATTCGTAAATTTGATTTAAT
The DNA here is from genome assembly GCA_031772225.1 of Eubasilissa splendida. NCBI lineage: Eukaryota > Metazoa > Arthropoda > Insecta > Trichoptera > Phryganeidae > Eubasilissa > Eubasilissa splendida. Next base: position 22,467,119 of record CM062845.1, on the reverse strand, counting down.
TTCTATAAACAAATTGATTAGTCACTTTATTATTATTAAAAAAGGTTTAAACTTGCTTACTTTATTATCATAACACTTTACTATGACAACGCTCGTTAACGTTAAAAATAGAAAAAACTTTAATTTAACGTCTCAGTACAATATCAAGTAGATTATATTCGTTGGAAAAAAATCTTCGAAGAAATTACGTGACGTAAATCCAGTGGCGTATCCGAGGAGGTGGAATAAGGAGACATCAGAATAACGTGCTACGATAAATGCGACAGAAATTATCTTTCACATAAACTAGTGCAATGAGTATTAAATGAAATTGTAAAGTGTATTAAGATTTGATTTATGTACAACTTGACATTGGTGCTCTTACAAAATTTTCATAATTTTGCGAAATCAATCATTGATATTATAATCTAACTAATAATATTTTATTTGCCATATTAATTAACTTACTTTACGCCGTTTCATCCACGGGGGTAGGCAGATATGATAGAGCGCCACACTCCTCTGTCCTGGGATACACATGCATCTTTTCATACAAGCTCGTCCATTATTGAGGCTTCTAACAGGACCATGTTTCAGTATCTGGTTTACCTGGTCGTGTTAAGTTTTCCGTGAACGTCCTAAATTTATGGTGCCATCAACACTTGCGTCACATATCTTTCTTACCATTCTATCCTCATTCATCCGTTCCATATGATCAAACCACCTCATTAGAGATTCGATATTTGAATATAGTCAGCCTTTTTCTACTACTGGATACTTAATAACATAATACTTGTAGGTAATGAATTTTTGGAACAAGTAGATGAGTTTGTGTATTTGGGAAGTATGTTTGATAGAAACGGAAAAGCTGAGAAAGATATCGAATGGAGGGTGACTGCAGGGAATAAAGTGAACGGCGCTTTGAATGGAATTGTATCTAACGGGGATTTGACAATTGAGGCAAGACTACCGGTATACAATGGAGTCCTAGTACCGACACAATATATGGATGTGAGGGTTGGAGCTGGCAGAAGAGGAACGCAATTAGACTAAATGCAGTGGAAATGAGATCACTTAGGCGTATATGTGGCAGATCTATTGATGACAGAGTAAAGAATGAAGACATACAGAAATAATATAAAGCTGATGTTAGCATAATGAATAAGATTAAGAAAGGATCACTTAGGTGGTTTGGTTATATGGAATGGATGAATGAGGAGAGAATGGCAAGGAAGATATATGACGCAAGTGTTGATGTCACCAGAAGTAGAGGACGTCCGCGGAATATTTGGCACGACTAGACAAACCAGATACTGGAGGATGGTCCTGTTAGAAGCCTCAACAATCGGCGAGCTTGTGTGAGAAGATGTATGAATGTGTGTCAGGATAGAAGATCTACCCTCTCTGCCCACTTTCGTGGGGAAACGGCTTAATTAGTTAGTTAGGTACATAATGTTTTTATACCTGATATATTTTTGTTTTTTTAGTTTCCCCGAGGTCAACTGAATGTAAGTGACGTTAATTAAACGTTTTTTTAGCACAGATAAAAATAAATAAATAAAAAAATGCTGGTCACACTATGTACCTACTGACAACGTAAATAGTAAAATTACATAAAATGTTACCGGTTTAATGAAAAAACTTTCGTTCATAATAATTGTAATTAATTTTGTGTTAATAGAGCCGAAATTATTCATTATAATTTATTAAAATTTAATTTTTTCATTATTTAATTTAATTTTACAATTATTTTATTAAAACAAGTATTATAGCATAGAAAAAACATTAATACTATGTTTATGTGCAAGTTAGATATTCTTGGCTAATTATGCGATATGGAATGGTATTTAGTGTAAGAGTGATGCAGGCAATTACCGCCCCGTCACAGGCAGCGCGCCCCCCGCGGAGATGCCAAGGGCCGGCGCGCCAAACTGGGGTATTCGGATAGCAGAATGGTAGGGCTGCAGGTTGCACATATTTCTTCTTACATCACAAAAATGTACATTACAAGATACATGTTTTTCTGGATTAATCTAATATATGATTTCATATGATTTGTTCGAAATAGTCAATGTTAAATCTCAAAACTTACGATAAAAATGAATTATTGTACGTGATATATCTGTTTTTTTTTATTTAAGCATAGTTCCAATTACATTACTTTAATCGTGATGTATTTAAATATTTTGAAATTCCATTAATTTCTGAAAATCCAATTGATTTTACTTTAATATCTAAACATTTTTTTTCCCATTTTGAATTCGAATCCTTTCACTTCATGTTTTCCATTTATTTATAATACATGGTATAAATATATTAGTACATATATACTATTTATTTAATGTTAGAATTTAATGCTTTGATTTATATTTTTGTTATTAATTCGATATAATATGTATACATTTTTATTATCAAATTTTAATATTCAATTAAATTTATTAAAAAAAAAATGGTCACCCTTAGTAAACATTGTAGTAAGCCAGAACTAATAAATAACTTTAAATATTTGTTAACATTAATGTTTCATGTCGTACTTGCATTCCTCAGCAGTGTAGTGGTAAGCATTTGTTTGTTAAGCGGGAGGTTCGATTTCCCGCCAGGGAGGTTTTAATTTTATTTAATTAACTGAATATTTTTACAAATCAGAAAAACATATTCAATGCAGGGCTGATTTACTACATCGTGTCTGTGTGTGACACGCTTACATAATATAATTATTTATGTATTTAGAATGGCTAGAAGAATGGTAGGTAATTGAAATTTACGTTGGTGAATGAATACTCTTAAGCTCGTGCCAAAAACCGAGTGGTACATTTTTAAATCTTCGCAAATACGTTTTTTGGCCAAGTTATGCTTCATATTACACCAAGATAAATAATCACGCAATTTTGTAAAGTTTTACCAAGTAATATTTGATGTAATTAAAAAATAAACTAAAGTAAAACGTTAAATAAAATGTTTTGATTTTGCTTTAACAAAAAAATATCGAAAGATAAGCTTCTCAGTCAGGCCGTGCGAAGTGGACTTCTATAAGTTAATTTTTTAATGCTTAAATTTTGATGATCAATCAGAACGTCCGTTTCCGTATAAATTAAACCTTCATTATGAGTCATTTTTGCTTATCATGTGAATATTGAGCGTTAAGTCTGAACTGAAGTCCAAATTAATATTATGACAAATTATAGATATCTCATAGTGACGAAGCTATTTATATTATATTATATGGGTAGTATGGAAGTATGGGTATTACAGGGCTTACGACCTGTCGTCGGCTGGCTTAAGTGATCACTTTACAGTAACGTTCACCAATTCTATCCACAATTAACCTCCACATCTATCAAATTTTTGGAAGTTGTTATATATATGCTACCATGTAGAAATATTTCAAGTACAACTTCGCTAACGCCATGAATGTTTTAAAAAAAATTTGATATTCATTTCCCTGAAACAGCATAGATGTCACTAATGAGAATCTTATTTATTAGAAATATGAAAGCTATATTCTTTATCTGTATATATGACGAATGATTAACATATTATACTAGAATACGCCTGAAAAGTCAATTTTCAATTTTATATATTTCTTACTTAAACCAGTATATTGTATTAAGAATATTTGAGTATGCCAAAGAACACACAATTACTGGATTTTTACCTCCAAAGGCAATGTTATTAGGACAAATTATAGATACCTCATAGAGACGAAGCTATTTACTTTATAATACATGGGAAGTATAGAAGTATGGGTATTCAGGGCTTAAAACCTGTCTTCGGCTGGCTTAAGTGATAACTTTACACTAAGTAACGTTCACCAATTCTACTCACAATCAACCTCCACATCTATCAAATTTGTCTTAATACCATCGCTTTTGGAGGTAAAAATCCAGTGATCGCGTGTTCTTGGACATACTCAAATATTGTTCAAATTAATATTGCTATTTTCAGAATGGGGGTCGGCCAATTGGCAACCCTGCCGGATTTATTCACCTAAACGAATTGAGCGCGACACCAGCATATTTATGACGAGGATTGTGAAATTAGGCAACACAACTTATTAAAGGTTTATCAACTAACGGCCGAATAATGTATGAATATTCATAATAATATTAAATATTAATATTAAAAGATTACATCCAATGAAAAATGACGTAAAATCAAATTAATATTCTTAACAGTTATAAGTAATATGTCAGCACATAATTGTAACTAAAATATGATCCAATATATTTTTCCAACGCAGAAGTGTCGATGCAGAAGTCAAATCTCTCGTTCAACCAAAAATAGATCTGCCGCGCTTGAATTCGGGATCTCTCTATTGTTAATAGACCGCTCTCCTAGCTAAGTTACTTTGATTAATTTAACGTCAACTGGTTTCGACACCACTGTATCTTCGTCAGAATGGACGCACACTAATTGATCCACAAAATAAAGTGTGCAAAGAAAACGTTTAAACACTATGAACATCGAAAATGACATTTCTATTATTTACACTAGAAAGTGACCATTATTGTAAAATGTAATATTTATCAGAATTAACTTCAAACGAAACCTGTTTTTTTCATAAAAAAAATTATATTTATTTCGGTTTAATAGTGATCAAGGTAAAATCACAATTTCACAAATTAAACGTGAATTTATATTTTGGATCCGGTTCTATCATCAACAGCACCATGCGTCAGCGACATCAGTGCTGAAACGACTGACTCTGTAACGCAATCCGAAGCGTCGGTCAGAATGGTGGGAAACATACAATAAAATATTCCAAAAAATTCTACACAAAATATTCTGAACAGCCGCGAAAAAACCTGAATGCATTAAAAAAAATCATTAATTCTGAAATATAATTAATCAAAAAATTATATTAAAATTTGTAATAAAATATTTAAAAGCATTTAAAATATAATAAAAAAAATATATTTCGGTTCATAAAATACTCGTTGAAAGATTAAATATACACTTCCTGTAAATTATTAATATACAATACAATTTCGTCTTCCAAGTTTATACGCAAGAACTGGGCGTATCATGTTTTCCTTGTAGAGTCAATTATAACGAAAATATGATACAATTATTAACGAAAATATGATACAATTATTATCGAAAATGTCACGAGCATTGTTTCTTCCCCGCTCGCTATTTTAGCTATCGAATATTTGACGATATTAATTTGCTTTAAACGACTGGTAATTCAGGCACAAACGTCGAAGATAAATGAGTTTGTTATAATATTATATTATCACATCAAAGCCGATAGGCGGCATATTAAAGTTAAATTAAATTTAAATCTGGATACGTTAGAAAATCAATAATCACCGCCGTGCAATATCAAAATATTGATTAATTTGTATGCCCAACTTTTTGCGTGATGTGACAGACAGCAGGTCTCGTTTGTTTTGTGTTATCAAACGACTCGGAAGCTGTCGATACATGTTTGTTTTATGTCGTCGTGTGACACGTAAGGACAGATGGACAAACCGAAGAAAATTATGTTCACACAATGTTTATTAACACAGCGCAGGAACTATCCATTTTAAACACGCGTATATAGTAATTCTTTCTTTGAGGCAGAAGATTTGTATCCATTTTATTTCTTTCAGACATTCAAACAGTTGCAAGGAGATACAGTAAATAGTTGAAACGTGAAACCATTAGAAAAAATATATTGTTTCATTTTCTTTCGTTCGTAGACTTAAAAAGGATATTTCAAAAAGGATATTGCAATTAGGAAGAGCAGATACAGAGAGTAAACTCTTTTATATAATGAAATAATTTGTATAACTACTTTAGTGCGTTTTAGTCTTGTATATTTATATCTACCTTATATCTGCTTACATTATTGGTATTATTATTATTTTATTTTTTTCTCTTTTCTCTTTTTTATTCACTTTTTTATATTTTATATATATATACATTTTTTTTTCTCTCTCCTTAAATATTTTCACATTATATGATATGTATGTATTCAATCTTACTGCGTTTTGCCTTCGATGAGTTTTGGTTTTATAAAATATATTAGTTTATCAATTTGCCCTAAAACAGGCTTGCCTAGTTGGGCAATGTATTTAAATGTGTGTAAATATGTAAATATGATACATTTTGAAAGAAAAATTCAGCTACAATACCATTATATTATATTAATGATTACAAAGAAATAATCAATGCTATCAAAAAATACTTTAAAGATTAACATGTATCCCGAAATTCATAATATTTTTTATCGTTGTCATAAATATATTGCATTTTATTTTATTATAACCTGGTTATTATAAACAATAATTATTAATATGTAATCCTCTCCTCTACATTGTATTGTATTATTGTAATTATAACAGATTACTAAATAAAATAATAAAATAATAATGTTAAAGGAATTTCATTTTAAAAGACATGACAGATACCGACTAGTCAAGTAGTAAATTTCTGCGTACTCCGGAACGTTGATAAGGCTCCGACTTGCTAGCAGCTCTTGAATCCTTCTCTGCTAATATGAAAATTTAGCTAGAAAATGAGATAATCTGTTCCATCAGAAGATGTCTATTTAATTTGGACAACAAACAAACAATAAACAGGTGTCATTCGTTTGGATTCCTGCACACAAGGGAATTCATGGAAATGAATGTGCTGATAAACTGGCCAAGGAGGCCACTATTTCCGGAGTTTTCCCTCATCAATTCCATATTCCGATGTATGACAGACTTAATATGGTAAAATTCTATTTGGACTACACAATACATGGATAATGCATAAGGGTAATCGGCTTAAAATAATTCAAAGATCTGACTGAACCGCACACCCTGGTTCTCCAAAACCAAAGTCTCCAAAAGAACAATATCAAATATCTCTAGAATAAGATTTGGGCATTGCCAGGTAGCCTCACATTTATTCAGATTGAACTTAATAGATTCCCCAACGTGTGAGTGCGGTGCCGAGGAGGAAACCCTTGATCATATATTTTTTACCTGTCCATTGCGCAAATTTTTTGAACGACAATGTAATATAATATTTCCTATTCTATATATTATTGTACTTTTTTCCATAAAGTAAAGTTTTAACTTGATTAATGGCACAAGTCACTCTTAAAGGGTGGATTGCCTATTTAAAAGAAGAAGAAGAAGTAGTAGTAAATTCATACACAGTAAACAATTTGGTGACGATGTGGCTACTGGTATATTATTATATTTCAGGTTATGTATATAGTAAATGTATGAAATCATAAAACACTTTGCAGGGACTGGAATATTTTTTTATGTTAACCGATTTCTCGTATATAAATGTATTGCTTTACAAAAAAGAGACGGAGAGAGGAGAATTGTAATTTGGAGAATTGAAATTGAAATTTATACAAACATGTGACAATGATTTAATGTTTATCACTTCCCCCTCACTTACCGATTCAGTGGCGTGTCGCCCGAGTGCCCCCCAGTGTTAATTTCAAACTTTGATCGCTGTAGCGCGGAGTTGACTGTCCCGAGGCGTGTTGACAAATGGCAACCGATTCAACATAATTATAAGCTCTCCGATAGGAATCTTTCTCCGAATTGTTGCGGAACTGAAAGCACCTGGTTTTGACAATATTAAGAAGTTCCAACACCGCGCGACGCCAGGTCGCGGCATAACTTTACTCGAGGCGAGAGAAATATTCATATATAGCGATGACGTATCGGTAACGTGGGTAATTAATTTTGGGCGGTGGTATTTTCCGTATTAGCCTTTAACATAAAACTAAATGGAAATATTATTATACTACTTATTTGTACAGTTTCACACTGGAAACAAATTTTAATAACTAAAGAATTTTAAATCTATTAATTAGAAAGGTATACATATAAAATAAATTTTATCGAAAAATATTGTTGTCGCGCCACTGGGATTCGAACCTGGATCTCTTGCCTAACCGGGGAAGGTGCATTATCCAACTATGCTACAGCGACAATATTTTTAGCGACAAATTTTCGAACCTATATGTTACCCTTTTGATATTAATACATTTAATCGTTCCATTATTTGAATGAACCATCTATCTTATTATCACAGACCGTCTGTTCTGAATAATTACAACTTCACAATAAGAATGTGTTTTCCTAATAAAGAATTTTAGTTTGTATCATCGTTCTTCATTTGTAATATATATCTATATATATACATTAAAATTCCTTCCCACCCTTCACGCATTCGCATAATTGTGGTTTAACTGGGCACCAACTTAATGTTTTTAAAATTATGGAGGTCTACGTCATATATGTGGGAGATATAATATACCAGCGGTCCTTGCCCGGTGTTGCCCTTCGATTTAGATTTAGTTACAATTACAAATACGCTTTTAAGGGGTGCGTGGAGCTGGGGTGCCTTTGTCTTGCGCGGGCCCTAAATAACAACGATGTATGCAAAATTTGGTGCTGGCAGGGGAAGAGTGAGGAGCGAGATGTCCAAGGGAGAGGTGGGGTGACTACATTTTCTTCAGGGTCTTAGAGTAAAACAAAGCAAATTTAGAACGGATGGCAATTAATTTAATACAAATTAATATCTAGGGGAAGGGTTTTGCGAAGATTCCTAAAGAGAAGCTGTACAAAATTTGCAACGGAATGCTTTCAATGTTATATGTACATACCTATGTAAAATTTTGTTTAGATCGGTTAAAAAGTATAGGGTTGTACAGAATACAGAAAGATACATATTCATTTTTATGTATATAATAAAAAACAAGTCTACAAAACTAAATTTGAACTTATTAACATTGACTCTTAATTATTTATATCTAATACCTGCATTTGAATGCACATTAACTATGAGTCTTAATATACCTATTATATTAATTTAAACAAAATTTGAGAACACATTCTTCAGAACATAGGTCTGTGATATTTTAAATACTAATTAAATGTATTAATTAGAAAGATATACATATAAAATCAATTTTATCGAAAAATATTGTTGTTGTGCTACCGGGATTCAAACAATGGAACGATAGATGTATTAATTTGAAAAAGTGTAACATATAGGTTCAAAAATTTGTCGTCAAATAGTTGTGTCGCTGTAGCATAGTTTCCCGGATTGGAAAAGAGATCCAGGTTCGAATCCCGGTAGCGCAACAATAATATTTTTAGATAAAATTAATTTTATATGTATATCTTTCTAATTAATACATTTAATTAGTATTTGAAATATTTTATGTTATGCACGATACTGTTAAAAGAAGCACTGAAAAAAAAAGTTACGTTGCTTTCATTAGTGGCATTTTATTAGTCGCGGGATGTAGGTACTTACACGATAAAATATTTCATTTTATAAAAAATATATAATCCATTGGGTTATTTATTTTAATAGGTTTTTATTTTTATAGACATTTTCGCAATATTCAAAGATTATTTCGATAAATAAATAAACACGCTCAATCTGTAGGTAATAACATTCGTACAGGAAAATCTCCATTACCATCCAAAAGATTACCATTGATTAACGATTTTATTGTTTTGCTGATCGAATATCGTTGGATTAATAACGTTTTCGAGATCATTACTAAATCGTTTCTCATCACGCCGTTTACTGGAGGAGGCAGGGAAAGTAGAATGTCACTCTTCTGTCCTGGTATACTACTCTTGCCCTCTTCATGTTTATACATCTCAAGCACGCTCGTCGAACGTTGAAGCTCCTAACGGGGCAGTTCTCTAATATCTGATTCTTTTGATCTTTCGTGGATGACCTTTGTTCCTGTTGAAAAAGACCCTTCAACAGGTATTGATAAATAAAATAATTTAAAGGTATTGTTCAAAACCTATTCTTCTTCTTTTATTACGTAGGCAATCTATCGTTCAAGAGTGATTTATGCCATTAATCAAGTTAAAACTTTATTTTATAGAAAAAAGTACAATAATATTATAGAAGAGCAAATATTATATTACAAGTCAATACCTGTTTACGTTTACGCGCCTTGTTCGATTGGCACCACTGAATTTCTTGGTTTATAATAATGTACATGCGTGTGTATGGGTATTGTCGCCTTTTTTCGGAAACCTAAGAAGACGGTAAACAATAGGCGTCATTATTTTTATATCCCGTGCTTCAGTCCAGTCAGTGATCAGTCCAGCGTTTCGGTCGGTCAAAATCTAAAGAAGACAACCCAGCTAAAAGAACAACAACATCGGACCAGAAAGACAGCAAAAATAAAAAAGATTAGTGCAGTTTATATATAATCGGGAACCAGCTATCGAAGGCATTTACATAAACAATACCATTATTGTTCAAAAAAATTGGTATTTTATATATTAAATGTGGCGAGTTAAGGGAAAGACGATGACACTAGGTAAGCGGAAGTTGAAAATTACCATTGACGAAATCATTGTAAAAAAAACCTGTGATCCGCAACGGACAAGCAAAACATACATGCTCAAGGGTTTCCTCCTCGGCACTACACTCACACATCGGAGAATCTATTAAGTTCAATCTGAATAAATGTGAGGCAATCTGGTAATGCCCAATTCTCATTCTTGAGATATTCGATATTGTTCTCTTGGAGACTTTCGTTTTGGAAAACTAGGGCGTGCGGAGAATAGATCTTTGAATTATTTTAAGCCTTATGATTATTTACAAAACCTATTCTCATCATCAAAATGTAGGTGTCAAAAGAAAACTTTATTCAACTTTGACATTTGATTTTGAAAGTGTACATAGCTAGAAGCAAATTAGTCAGAGGACCTTTATTGAATAGGTACAAAACGGAAGGTTTCGCGATTGTCGGCGCAAGCACGCGGCGGGTCATGGATCGCATGAGAGCCTGGAACATTTGATAAAATTGGAGTACACCGAGCATCCGCGAGTTGCGATCGTTCAGTGCAAGGAGCATTACGTAGTGCACCTGGTGCGGAGCGCGCGAGGTGCGGGCAGCTTGGCCGTGTACAACATGTAGTGGTGCTTATCGTAATGGGGGCAGTTTATGTCCGACCATTACATTTATCAATAATTTTGTAGTTGCACGTAGAGAATTTACAGAAGATTAATAAAAATACAGATATTGGAAACGAGTTGAAAAAAGATTACATTTTATATTATACAGCAGGAATCCGCACAAATATCATCTGGAGCATTAGGGTTATGCATGAAAACGTCAAAAAATTTTATAAAGACAATTCTGTAATGTAATTTTTTTTTCTGTATATATCGTTCCGGCAGCCATACTGCATTTTAGATCATGTGATCGTCAACAAACGTTGTGATTTATTAGATGTGATTGTGATGTATTTTGGAACTAACCCTGATTTTGAACATGCAATATCAATCGAACAATGTGTTCCGTATGTAGCCGACAAAAAAAATCTGCCAAACTGCATATGCAACTCTAATTATCCTAAATTCGTTTTAGGTGCTTTTGTAATTATGCGCTACATATGTTTGTTTGCAATGCAATATTCAATGAACTAGCCCACGGGAATCGTGTGCTCTTACGTTTTGTACGTATAATTATATTTTCAAATAAAATTATCTATTTTATAAATTGGAAACAAGAATTAAATATTATAAACGTGAAAAGTGTTAACATAATATATATGTATTAGCACTTTATAAAGTAGATAATTGATTGAGTTGATTAATTACTATTATAAATTAATTTAAAAAAACACCTCGCTAGGGGAAGAAATGCGGATACGCTAATTTTCCACGAAAAGTATAATATTTCTTGATTTATTTATGTTATCTATTATTTTATCTTCATTTTTATTGATGCTTATTTAATAATAAATACGTTTTAATTATTTTATTTGGCACTGTTATTAATTAATTAAATATTTATTTCTTCATCTATTTAAAAAAAAAAAATCTTAAAATTTTATGTTATTTTCTGTATCATTTTCCATTTCATTTAGATCTTTATTATTTTTACTGCGCGTAGATTCATCCGCTTTACATAATTTAGTTTACATTATTTTTAATCAAACTTTTAATTACTATTTTTCATAACATTTTTATTATATATTACTTAAAGTAAAAAAATGGATATACCTAACATTATGCCAGATATATGCATATAATAAATCAAGAAAGTGTCATTATTAATTATTAATTATAAAAGAATGAATAATATTAGATAGTATCTAGGATTTACGATAGGTTTACGTTGATGTTTAATAATTTGATACCATTATTTCAAGAGTAGGAATATATAATATATTTTATTATATAAAGTAAGTAGTACCAGTGGTATGCACTCTGTATTGCAACAACATCTGTCGCTAGGCAGTGTCGTACAGCAATTGCCTTTCGGCTACGAAACGGTGGCGGTCTTGTGTCACCGCCGAAGCGGTACAGTATGTATTGAAATACACACTTAAATCGTATGGGATGATTGTGAGCCGCCGGCTTGCGTGCGCTGTAGGGTTGTTGAATAATAACGATTCTTTGGCAAAAATAAATATGGCAATATTTTTGGGCCGCCCTGTATTTTAAAGTAGATGTTTGTTATTGGATGTAGAGCAATATAAAGTGATGGTTGAAGTCGCGTCGGAGCCGAAGTCGATACGGCGGGATAATGTAATAATACCGACACTGCCCGTTCGTATTATCTTCCACTGTTCTCTTGAGTTACACCACGCCAGGGTTGTGCAAACAGCCTCCGTTCCCGCACCACATATTATATTTCATCATTCATCAACAACTCGGGTGCGACACTTTCGCGGAGCGAATCATCAGGCTTCATCCAGAGGCACATTTTTCTTAATTCTTGTTCACATAATATTACAATCTGTAAAATTTTCTACAGCCTTCTAGAACAAGCCGATAAGAATTTAAAAGTATGTAACGTAACAGAAAGTTGTTGAGTTCAATTTAAAGCGACAGTTTCAATATATTACAATTATATTAAGAAGGATTATTCAGTTTACAGTGAATGCCTTCAATGAAAGGAGTGAGTTTAGAAAATTATCAGAAAATAACCAAATCGATTAAGAAAAAATTAAAATATACATCATCGTATAAGTTAAATTAAATTAAGTAAGTAGAATGACACATAATGCCAGAAGTTCAATGTATATAAAAACCAGTAGAAATGGCAAAACAAGAAAAGGCAAAAAAACAGTAAATTAAAAACTACATTTTTAACGGAGCACTGTGCAGAAGTTAAACCTGGACCATTAACCAGATAGAAAGGAAAAGGTTGGAAGCATTCGACATGTGGCGCTGGAAAGGGATGAACAGAATTAACTAAATTGTAAGAATGACCAATATAAATGAGGAGGTTCTGCGAGCCATAAAAGAGGTCCGTAATCGAGACACAACGCAAATCTCTGAAACGTCATTAAGGGAAGAATAATGAGAGGAAGGCCTAGATAAAAATACAACCATCAAATAATGAACATAACAGCGAATGCAGACCTACAACTTCTGGATGATGTCCAGGATATAGACACATAATAAATATTGCACCTATAAGACCACAGCTCTTCTTGTGAAAGAAGAAGATTTATTATTAATAATAATTACAATGTATAAATATAATACAAAATTTTTTATTAAAAAAGTAGAGATACGTCCACGGAATATTCTTACTATATCCAAACTAAGCTAAATGCTCGTATTATGAAAATTGGACTAGCTTTCACGTGGTCTTTCTAATGGTCTTCTAGAATGAGGCTCGAACCCCAGTCCACTGGATCACTAGGCGAGTATATTAACCACAGGACCAACAAGCACGTCAATTAATTACAATGTGCTTTATAAGATTTTAATTAGATTTTCATATTCAAAATATAGAGCACGTTATGCATTCAAATGTAAACTGTTCCTATAATAACTCCAATTTGGTCTGTTAAATTTATTTAGCTCGTTTGGTTAAATGAATACTCGCCTTCAGCACTGAAGAAGCGGGGAACGAGATCACATCTCACCAGAGAACTATTTCCAGCTGACGCAAAGCTTGTCCTGTTTTCATACTGCTTCGGTTTTGAAAATAGTAAAACTACAAATATGATACGTTTAAATTAAAATATTTTCCGTAACCGTGTATTATTAACTCGACGTCTCGGTAGTGTCTGAATCGACTGCGTAATGGCGGTCGTTTCCGTACGTGACGTGGTAGCTTCTTGTTTTTCAGACGCGTAGTACCTATGCACACGGGTAGTCAGCGAGGCTGGTACCTACATCACTTGCGGCACATTTCGCTTCACCCTTCTGCCACCTGGGAGCTCGCAGCAAGCGGGCGAATTGCAAGGATATTACAATTTTTATTTAGTACCTAAGATATTAGATTTGATACATGAAGATGCGCTCAGCTTCCTTGACTACGTCAGTAGTAATACTATAATGATCCAATGTGTATCTGTAGTATATCTACATATTGACTGACAGATGGTTGAAGAAAAATAATATTATTAGGGATAAATAAATAATTTTTAACAATGCGCAATTAAGAATATTTTTCAAATAATTTTTTTTTTTCGTAACAGGTTCGATTTGGACTGCAACGACATTAAAAAAGAAGGAAACAAAATTACAGCAAGCCGAATATATATATTTATTTAAAACATAAGCCTTGCTAGGACGAGCTACTAGAGATAACTAATAAGGATAACACATTGTAACTGTTTTTTGTACTACAGAAGGGATGTTTATTAACCGTTGCTGATACTTTCCTTTTGTCCAGATTATCAAGTGTACACCTAATTGAAGTGAGGTTACATTGCAATAACCACAATTCATAGAAAGACGCGATTTAGTTACAAATTCAAAATCCGATACGTTGCAATCTAAAAATGTAAAAAAATTAGATTGTTTTTGGGTTTAAAAATATTTTCCTGAAATGCAGATTATCGCGGTTATTTAATATTGACCATAAACAACAGCCAATAATAAGTGAACAAAGTTCGTTATCAGAATTGGTTATCTGAAAATATGAAAGATTGCTTAGCTCTTTTGAAAGGGCGCAATCGGTTCGTGATTATCTTATCGAATATGTTTTCACAGAAAAATAATGAATTGCCTTTCAAACAACTGATAAAGTTAATTTATTTTCTACTTTTTAAATATTTTGTTAAAATCTTATCGAATATCCGCTGCGTGTTTGTTCACACATCCTCTTTCCTTAGGGCCACCGCGGCCGCGCGGGCCGCACTGGGCGCTGCCGCGCGCGGCGCCGGCCGCACCGGGCGCCGCCGCGCCGGGCGCCGCCCTCTCTCATTCCGGGCCCTAATTCTGGATGTTGCGGTTGAATAATCTATGATGTGAGGTGTTTTTCGAGAAAACTTGCGGTTTTAATGGAAACAACAGAAAATTAAACGATTCAGAAACAAATCTGGTCATTGGTCACGTCCACTGTGACAATAGAAAAAAATAAATAAATTACAAGTACTCGCTTGTCTTGATAAATTATTTACTGAAATAATGTACGCCTGTCTTGACAGCTGATTTCGAGATCCCAGAGATGTGCTTTTATGAGATTCCCTTCCAAGTTCTTTTTTATTTTCTATGTATTAAATAACTACACAATTCGTACTCAATTTGTCCTTTGTGACGTGACTGGAATAATTAAATGTAAATAATTTATTTTGGTTAGCTAAAATGTTAGCTACGTAGGGTGTAATCTATCTGCCAACGCAGAAGCCCGGTTGGTTGTAATCGAGGAAAAATATATTCATATCTCACCTCTTACAGGAGTTTGATTACATACATTACTCTAGCTAGAATCCAAGAGAGGATAAACAAAATGTATTCCTAACAACATTGTAAATTAAATGACACCATATTTAAGATATGTTCGTGGGAGAAATGCAAATGATTGATTTACAGACGTGGCAGTTCATAAAATACTTGTGCCAATAAATAAATATAATTCAGGGGAATATACACAGCAAAAGTAGTTTAATATTGTGACTGTGCATATGTTCATGAGTTTGCATTTAAGGTAAGGGCAATAAATGACATAACAAATACGTACTCCTGAAGCGAGTTTGAGAGTAGGGCCTCTCAGAGAGAGTGCTAGAATGGTTCATGGCTTAGTCTCGTTAGCCCCCGCCTTGAAACGGCCCTGAAGATAGAATCTTAACTAGGTTTTTATTACGAAAAAACACATCGTTTACGAGGAAATGAAAAAAAATAATAGTATAAAAAACTATATAATCTCTAAATTTGTAATCATGTTTTACGGGTATAGATCTAACATATTGTCAACATTGCGACATGAAATTCGTACTAGTACACATTACAAGTATGTTTTATTTGCAATTAAAAATGTGACATAAATTGTTGAGGCGATTGTCGATAATAAAGTGGTATGTTCATAAATATGTACATCGTTAAATAAGGCGCCTATTTTCACGTCGTTGTGCTGAAGATTTTAAGAACAGTTATCAATGCGAGATACAGATTTTCACAGTTTCAGTATTTATTAACTAACATACTATCACGCCGTTTCCCCGCGGGGGTAGGTGGTAGAGATGATAGAGCGCCACACTCTTCTGTTCTGACACACAATTCTCGCCTCATCCACATTCGTACTCATACAAGCTCGCCGATTATTGAGGCTTCTAACAGGACCATCCTCCAGTATTTGGTTTGCTCGGTCATGCCAAGTCTTCCGCGGACGTCTTCTACTTCTGGTGCCATCAACACTTGCGTCATATCTCATCCGTGATCCTTTCTTAATCTTACTCACTATACTAAGATCAGCTTTACATTCTTTCCTCATTTCTTCTCATTTCCACTGCATTCAGTCTACTAACGTTTCTCTTCTGCCAGCGCCAAGCTTCACTTCCATACATGAGTGTCGGTACCATGACTTCATTGTGTACCGCTAGTTTTGCTTTTGTTGACATGTTCCTGTTAGATATATTATTCCATTCAAAGCGCCGTTTACTTTATTCCATGCAGTCACCCTCCTTTCGATATCTTCCTCAGCCTTTCCGTTTCTGTTAAATATATTTCCCAAATACATAAACTCATCTACTTGTTCCAAAAATTAATTACCTACAAGTATTTAGTACGGTGTTTTGCTTTACTCCTCGAATACCACCACTTTCGACTTGTTGACATTCACAATAAGGTCGCAATTTTTGCATACATCGTACATTCTACTCACTAGACTCTGTAATTCTTGTGTGTTATTCACCATTAGTACTGCATCATCGGCGTACAATATACAGCATACAATTAAATCGCCTATTTTCGCTTCTAAATTCATACATTCCAGTTCTTTCACACAATTATCCATATACTAGTTGAAGAGCCAATGGAGACATTACATAATCCTGTTTGACACCCCTTGTAATGTCAAACCATGGTGTGAATGATCCATTGATTCTAACACACGCATAATTTAATTCGTATAGGGATGCGATTGCATCTATACGTTTACTATTCACCCTGTAATCAGAGAGTACCATCCATAATCTTTCTCTTATACTTGTAACTCTATCATACGCGTTTTATAGATCTATAGAGGCGCAAAAAAGTTTTTGGTTTATCACTAAAAAAAATTCGATATCATTCGTGGAGAAAAGATCTGAATATTTATTAAATTACAAAATCTATAATAATGTATCTAAATTATTTCCTCAAAAATGCAAATGTACTTTCGAAAACAGGGCTACCCCCGAGACTTAACCTTTTTATTCACAGTAGACTGATCTCTCAGTAATACTAATACTGTCAGATTTTTTCTATGCATCGTACTTCAATGATATATAATTTTTCCAGTAGAAATCTTCCAGTAAAAACATCTAATTTTTAAATTACATCGATCTTAAATTTTATCTTTAAATTCAAAGCTAATTATATAAATTGAATAATAATAATAATATTACGCGACAATCCCAAGCAGCCTGGAGGCAAAATATTCCTACCTATCGGGGTACAAACGTTATTTTCATTACTTACTATTTAATACAAGTTATTTCCTGACAAACTATAATTTTTAGTTTAAACTTATCTTAAGCAAGTTAATTATTCGTAAACTGTAATATCTAACGAATATATGTATATAGCGTGCGATCTAATATTTTTATACAGATGCCAATACCTATGAATTTCTTCTTATTTGTAAATCATATTAAACTTAAACTTCCATTCTTGGTAATATGTCGATTATGCAGTTCATACATTTGAATAATCTATGTATATCGCACAGAATTGCGAGGTCGCAGCATAGGCGCCATATAATTGATATGATAAGACACGTGTCAGTAATCTAAAGGTGTATTCATCAGCGTGGCGCCAAAAAACCCATGGGATAGATTTGAGGAAAACAAAGATTATTATAATTAGTGAAACGTTACAGCTGTACTGTTATATTTAAATTAAATAAATTATTATTATACTTTTAAAATCAGCAATGTTATCTTTGTGGTTAAGATTCATATTTTTATTTATTATCTTTGTTTCATTTCTTTCGACCTCATAAATGAGTTTAAATACATCTACCGGTTTCGAAAAATACCATTTATTTCTTCAGGATGTCATAACTAACTAAAACATATATTGTTTCTTTGACAGAATCTATTTAAAAAAATCTATTTTTAAAAAAAATAATTAAAAACGGTAGATCTATTTAAACTCATTTTAGTGGTTAATAAAACAAAGATAATAAATAAAAATATAAATTATTATTGTTATGTAAAAGTCCACAGGGGCGTCGATGGAAATAAAATAAAATACAAATTATATACTGTGCAAATATTAAAGTAACTCGAACTAATATTTTATTTTCAAGCCGCCTCTGTATACGATCTACTTTAAATATTCAAAAACAGAACAAAGAATGGCAGACCAATCTGAAACGAGTATAAAGGTGTTCCTTAAATGGAATATAGATTTGTATCCCCAATAACGAGGTGTTAAAATGGCGCTATATTTGCCCTGAATTATATTGTGGAAGTGAACTCTTAGCGGTTGGCTAAAATTGTGGGGTATAAGTCAAGAAGAGTCGGGAGAGGCCCAGCTCGCCGCGAGGTACAGGTAAATGGATACCCTAATGGGATGGACATTATACACCCTCCCATAAAAATTGAAATCAAACTCAGAAACCATCCGCTTTCGTCAGATCACTGTCATTGTTATTTATACAAATATTTTAGAAATTAATAATAATTGAACGTTAATGTAAACAATCGTGTCAGAAGGCGATAGTTCACACTAGGATCGAATTATAAATTTCGATCCATGGACGTATATTTTGGTATGTTTTTATTAAGATGTACATTTATATGAGACTGGAAATATATTATTATGCAACATCAGACAGTTTTGCGTACAATTTTGTATATAGTGGGTGCAACACACAGTGCACAAAATTTTAGGGGCGTGTATAGTATATCAGTGACGTATAGTTAGTAATTTAAAATAAGCCGTATTTAACTAGAATTAATGCGAGATAAAAAATATATTTCACAATATTCTTATCAAAATTTTTCCGATTTTTATGTATCGTAATATTTTGTTAGATAAATATATTAATTCACACTATTTTCCAAAATATATATTTACGTACACCATATTTTAATGTACTGACTGTATGCGCTTGGTAACAGAATGTAACAAGACCTAGTCCACAATATGGGTGGATACCTGACTAAATTCAAAAATATTCAAGGAATATGTGCAAATACTGCGCTTTTACGGAAAACATTATTGTTTGAAATTTTTACAAAATCGTGTTAATCTTGGAGTCTACCTACTGTGAATAAAATATTTGCGAAATTGTTCCATTATTAATGTACATCTTTGCTTCAAGCATCTAAATCATATCATTAAAAATAATCTAGTCGCTCGAAATTTTTTGTATTCAATATACATTTTGAAATCAATAAAATATTTCAATTAATCGAAATAATCACATAATTACGATTTTTTTTGATATGCTTATATCTCTGATATGGTTAAGATTAGGCACATATCCATTGAACATTTTCGACTGGTAATTTAGTTAGGTATCCACCCATAAAATATTGTGGACTAGGTCTGTTACACGCTGTATATTAAAAATATAAGATCATTAAACTTCGAGCGGCCAGACTTCATATGCCAAACAATAATATGTCAATTTTGAAAATATTTATATCGAAATACTTAAAGCTCGTATAATAGTATTTTCCGTGACGGTACAGAATTTGTTCAAACATACTTCTTCTGTTACAAATACCGTTCAAAATATTGTGGATTAGGTCTGTTACACCCTACATATACATATATTAATATGTATTTTCTATGCTGACTGTAGTGCATTAATATATTAGATGATGGCATATGATGGCATATTCGATAAAAATTGGAATCAAAATCGCATGTAAGTAATTAAATAAAAGCGAAATGATTCAAGAAATGTATGTATGAGCGTTTCTATATCTGCTACGATTAGGAAATGTTTATTTTGTTATTGAAGGTTGACCGAGAATTGTACAAGTTTATATTGCTAAAAGTGTTTTTTGTTTGTGGATGAGTTTCTTCCTAACATTACACGAGAGACGGGGTATCATATAATGCGGATTCAGCGAAGCGTCAGCCGCTATTGATTTCCTGCAAGATTAGAAGTGAGATCGACCGTAAAAATGTCGTCCGACGACTGCTCCGTGGCGATCACAGCTCGCTGGCGCGCCCGTCGTCCGGCGCTCGCGCTCGCTGTCCGCCGCCCGCGTGTCCAGAGATATCATCAGAGTAATGCATGAAACCACAATACCTTCCGACACATGATTACTGAGGTCACCTGCTTCTTACAGTTCACCACGACTGCGCCAGCGGTGCAGTCTTGGCGTTGCAGCTCGCTTCTCATGCAGATCGCACAAATCATATTCCTGACAAATGTGTTGAAATCATCTGACGCCAGACGGATCTTGGCTTAGATTACAAATGTCGGGAGAATGGATGGCTGTGTCTAATAAATTCAAGTAGATATGAAAATAACAGCCGCACCGTTGCAAGGAAGACACGTCTGCGAGTCGAGTCGCTTATTTCTAATTAAAAAAGAAAAGTACAAAGCGCGTTACTAACGCATCGTTAAAAGTTTATAACCAAACGTATCCATGCGCATTAAAACACATACGCATTAAAACAAATGAACACATTAGTGGCAAATTGAAAATTGTAGTTACACCTGTGGGTTTGGCGAGCGGATACCGAGGGATATTATTACCTGTCGAAAGACAAATGGCTTTCGGCTTTTTCCTTCTAGCCGACTGCCGACAAATGGAACCGTTCTCAGATATTGTACGCCTATTTAGCTACGCGGTAGGTAGGTAAGTGCCCACACTACGGACATAAATCAATGATTACTTTTTGATAATTGGCCGAAACTCCTTCGGAGAGCGCCACACAGCACAGCCCGGCGGTCAAGTTTCACGGATTGCCCATTTCTAAGAAATTTATTCAGTGTTGCGCCAATTGAAATTTTCAAACATGAGTCAATTTATTGCGGAGAAGAGGAAGCGACGGCCGCGACTGCGGGAGACACTGATTTTACAAAAATATTTTGACGCTTTTAAAAGTTTACGATTGTTCAAAACAAATGCTAATGAAAATACGTGAGGATGTGTATTAAGTGTTAAAGGCCCCCTTTAAAAATTGGTTTTTATTATTCATTTATATCAGAAATTATACACTAGATTATACTTTTTTAAAAACTATTAAATACGACTGAATAATATTTGCCATAATTAAGATAAGAAAGACCGCGACCATTAAATTAATTTTCCGTGACACAAGATTGACTTAATATTCTACGTTTTAAATACTTTGTTTTGGTGAAATGAAAACAATTTTAAATAATATATTGTATTTACTCACGTGTTGTATATCAAAAATATAATAATTTATTACTAAACAATATTTATATCGATCTTATCAATGTGTATTTTTATTGTTAATTGTTAAAAGACAGGCCCTTTTTTACGTTCTTCTTTTATTCAAAATGGTATAGATGATGTCCTCGAGAGATATAATATACGGATAGAAGAGACAGGCTTCGTTAGTGTTGTCCATGGCTAGTACGAAAAGTAATGTTTAACGTGTTTGATGGACGAATAGGTAAGTCTCAACTTCGCGCAAGCCGATGAAGCCGAGTTAAAAAGTGGAATTCAAATTCACGATCCCTTAGCCTTGATGCGCGTGTACGGTTTAGTCAATGAAACCCGCCCTCCATTGACAAAACGATGTGGGGTTGAATTATTCCGTAACTGC
Source organism: Eubasilissa splendida (assembly GCA_031772225.1). Classification (NCBI taxonomy): domain Eukaryota; kingdom Metazoa; phylum Arthropoda; class Insecta; order Trichoptera; family Phryganeidae; genus Eubasilissa; species Eubasilissa splendida. Next base: position 22,444,994 of record CM062845.1, on the reverse strand, counting down.
GGTATTGACCGGTCAACAAATCAAAAACTTAACCCTAATAAAAGAAATCGTGCGCAGTGACGAGAGTGAGAGAGTGGCGGAGTGGGGGTTGACGGGGAGCGCGGGGAGGTCGGGCCAGACCACAAACCGCAGCTCTGTAGCAGCTCCCAGCCCCGGCTACTGAGGAAATTACAATCCGGGCCGAGAAAAAAATCTCCAAGGAAGCCCTAGCGCACTGCGCCCGCCGACCCGCTGCTGTCCTGTCCGTCCGCCCGGTGCCCTGTGTGAAACAGGATTTCAGCTCTGAGGGCTCCCGAGTTTACTCATCAAAACATAATCTGAATACTGATACGGATTCTGAAAGGGTATCGATAACAAGAAAAGGAGAGTAAAAGTCAGCTGAGACTAACAAAGAACATCTTTACACGCACGAACGAAAGATGCAACAAAAAGTGCTCCATGTTGAATTAGATAGGTACAATACCATTTTAAAAAAAAAAACTTTTGTCAATTTTGAGAGGTGCAGCTTCTCATCTCTTGGGTGTAAATGACAACTAAATACCACGATGAAATGAAATAACGATGACAATTGGGAATATGGTTTTTTGAAAAAATTAAAGTTATCTTGTTACACCACAAACTGCCACGTCAATTAATGATAGATACATCATAAAAATATTATAAGGTCTAATGAACATGTAACATATCAACAATGTCAAAATTAGGAATAAGACTCAGACGTGCATCATACATTGCTTCCAATCTGTATAACCAACTGCCTAAATCAATTAAATTAGCAGCAAATATAAAAGTTTACAAAAAAGTAGTTATAAAATGGATTAAAGGTCTTCAAAATTATTAATCAATGTATTTGACATCTTTCTCTAGTTCTAATCTGATCAATTTCTCAACATTTTTATATATTGCCAATTTTCATATTGCATTATTATAGATGTATGTACATATATATTTTTATTTTTTATTTGTTGTAAACAATTTTTTACATCTAATATATATTGATATTGTATTATATAAATGTTGATAGCCACCCTCATAATTCAAGATCATTCTTATTTAGGGGTGCATAACTCTACACTTGTTTTTTTTTATTATTGTCGAATGTATAAATAAATAAAATAAATATTAATAATTAGATAAGATACTTTGTTTAAACCACTATTGGTTATTCTACATGTTTCGATAACTATGGTATCTTTTTCAGGAAACAATGTATACAGAAATTAAAAAATACAAGCATAGATAAAAGCAAAACTATAAAATGGTGAATAAGTAAGAACTAATATATAACCATAGGTATCGAAATGAGTAGAATAATCAATAAATAGTGGCTTAAACAAAGTATTTTGTCTAATTATTAATATAAAATGAGGCCACAAAGTAATTTTGCAAATATTGAAGAAAATAAATAATATTTAAAAAAATAAACTCTACCATTTCAAACTTACTCAGCAAAATTACAAAATTACTCATAAATTATCTTACGTGAGGTCAAGAAACAGAGAAATGACCTCGATGATTTCTGATTTTACAAAATGTTAGTCACACTCGGGACGTCCCGGCATGAGTTTTGACATCTCTGTCATGCGTAGTTCATTAATAGAATTGTGCAGGCATTCTTGGAAACCGTGAGATTGAAACGATAATGCATAGTTTACTAATCTATTGCAATTATGTGCAATCTGACTTGTAACGTATTGGATAGATTTACAAAAATTTGAACAGCAATGCGTGGTTAGTCGATCTTGGAGTATCTTGGCATGGTTCACTAGCTGAAACTTGTGCTCGCATTCGGGACAACAGTTCGATTGGAACGGTTCTTTGTCTAATTATTATTTGCTTCATTTTCAACACAGAACATGATTGAATATAAGATTTCTAATTATTTTATTAATGACTTACACTCTGTGCGCGTTGTCACGGCGTAAAGAATTAGTTATCGATGCTTTAGGACATCGTTGACAGGATCGAATTTAAACTCGAAGGGGCCCTGGGATAATAGATATTGAAGGTCCCAAAAAAACAAGTGATTAAAACGTGTATATATGTACACTTAATAATATATATATATTTTTTCGTATAATCACATTATCTAACTGAATAATTGAACCCAATTGAATAAATCGATAATTATATCTGCCAAATTTCCGCACCTCAAGCTTGAACATGATTTTTAAGTAATTGTTCATAAAACAGAAAGTGTTCAACCAATGCACGTAGGGCTGTGAAAAATGAACTTCCAAAAAAGGAAGTTCAAAATCTTAGAGTAACGCAAAGAGAAATTGAAAGATATAAGTTGGGTATCAAATGAAGAGACAGGAAAGTAAACGTGTGAATAAAAGAATAGACAAGAGTATCAAGTCAATATAACATATATTATAGCCAAGAAAAAGAAATGGCAGTGGACAGGCCAGGGGAAATCAAGAGGTCTAAAACCCGTTAGATTGATGAAACCACAAACTCTGTGGAAATATGTGGTAGTGAATAACAACGGATAGAATAAAGTGGAATATAATTGGGGAGGCCTACATCCAGCAACAGATAGAAGATGATTATGATGTTGATTTTATGCAAATGTATTTTATTTTATTTTAGATTATCTTAATATTAGAGCCAGTGGCGTAACTATGCCAATGCAGACAATGCAGTGCATTGGGGCCTAAGTTAGACAGGGGCCTAAAAAGTTCGCACCTATAATCCGTTTGGCAATGATTATTGATACCTTCCCCAGCGCTAATAGTAATCCACGATAAGGAAAGTAATTTAAAAAATCATTTTTCACGTATATTACGAAAACGTGTGAAAACATTACCTATACAGCAGGCGCGGTCGCTTCATACATGCTTTGGATGCTCCGCATCCCTCATGTTCTAGAGTCTAAAAGCTTTGGACTTTTTGTTTCTAGCCGAAAACAGCTCTGCAGAAAATAAATTCATACTGTCCTTTAGAGACCAGTCATAACACATACTACGACATGGCGCGAGTCGAAATATATATACATTCTCAACATTCGAACATCTATGATTTGCGTAAACACACAGATACCAATAACAGTAGATTCTATCATTCGTTCCGTATCCGCAAAGTTTGAAAGTATTCGACTTTCGAGCATACCGATTCAATTCCGCCTGTCAAGGTCTTCGAATTCTGTATACGCATTCGTTAATAGCTTCCAACGTACAAAAAAAGACTAATGATTATGGGTATAATGCACATACATATTACGAAGAGAGCGGATTGTTTTGAGAAATTTGTGCGTGTGACGCATTTTTGACAGTTTGGCTTGAATACTTGAAGCCAAATTATTAAAACATTGAATATCCTTCGGTTATGTATTTAATTCATCATATAAATTTTTAAAAATGGATCTGTAATTGATGTTGCGGAGCGTATATGGTTTATATAACTAATTTGACAGACTATTTTCGTCAGTAGTTGCATCTTGTTCGTGGGCTAGTCTATAGATTTGTATATTAGATAGTAGGTATAAACTTATTATCCAACATCCCTTATACAAACAGTCACCGACCACCGCTGCTTTACAGTAGCAGCTACCCCGCTACCTGCTAATATGTCGAGTAAGGGAACAGACCATCGCTGTAAAATGAAAACCACCCTAAAGGGAAGCAAGTATTTTTAAATTGCAAGCGCATATGAGAGAGATTAATTTTATTTCTACTATTTAATAGATAAATCATGCAGTACTAATTAATATTCGTGCATCTTATATACAATTCAAGGAGCCTTTTTTCCATTCTATGTTGGGGACTAATTTTACGACACTGATTAGAGCCTCGGGCCTATTCCAATTTAGTTTAAGCTCTTTAGTCCTAAGTTTAGTACATCCAGGCCTGATTGTTGATGTTAAGTATACCTACATGGATCCGTCGTAATAAATTAAAAACCTAATATTTAAAAAAATATATATTTCTTTCTAAAACTCGCGTTATTAAAGTCGGCGTGATAATGAAGTGCGAACATCCGAAGGTTTCACCGGCGGCCGGCGCCCGTCTGCTCGGGAGACATCACCGGCAGTCACCAGCCACCAGCCATCAGCCCGCTGATGAGGAGGCGGCCAGACTCGCTGCCGCCGGATGAAGATTACACTCGTTTGGGTGCGGCGGGTTCGTGTCCCGGCTTAATGGCGGACCTCTGCTTGTCGCTAATTAGGGTCACGGTACCGGTATAAGTTATATTATAAAAAAATAGAAAAATCACTTTCAAACTAATGTATGTCCTTATTTCTAGCTTAGCTTCGTCGCCAAAATAAATGAAATTAAGTAAGATACAAAATGCTCATATTCATAAAATTATTATTTATCTACGAATTTACATATTTTTGTAAATAATAATAATATTGTATAATTTTTATAGAGCCATTTTCGTAAAAAAATCACCTCAAGGGCGCTTTACACATAAACTGTTTGTAGTCCTACATTATATTTTATATTTAAAATGAAAAATTATTATTTGAACTCATGGAAATGATTTTTTGAAAAGGTGCCTTTTTAATCTCTTCTTAAATAAAGTCTATGATGTACTGTTTCTTACGACGGAGGGCAAAGAGTTTCACGCTTTTGGCCCAGCCACCGCAAATGCCCGTTCTCTAAACTTTGAGTTTTGGCAACGGCTGGTTGGTTCTACAACCCTTCCTAAAGTTAATCTGAGAGTTTGACGTCTACTATTCAAATTGTCTGAGATACAAAGCTCTTGAAGATACAGAGGCGCCATGTTATGTGTCGCCTTGTATATCAACCGGCACAATTTAAATACAACTCTTTTAGGGAACCGGAGCCAATGTAGTTCGTGCAAAAGGGATGTTATATGAGAGAATTTGGAAACTCCATATATTATCCGTGTTGTCGCGTTTAGAATGAATTGTAGTCTATCCAGCTGTAACATTAGCAGGCCAGTATAAATGCTGTTACAATAGTCTACACGTGACACGGCCTTAGGAGGAAGATGTCTTCGAATACTTTTAATCTGTCTCAGTTAATAAAAGCATGCACTGACAGTTTTGCTGATTTGTGTATTCATTGAAGATCTACAGATTTAGCATTATCATATATTGATTCCTGTATTAAGTGTTGTCTTCTAGGTGTAGCTCTGTTTTGGATGGATTCAATGTAAGTCTATTGTGTGCGTGTGTATTTTGTAATGATATTAATTAAATAAATCGTATCATACGAAATATTTAAACACGTATTACATAAAATGAGAATCCTCTAAACGATGACCGTATATACTATATTGCTTTAGAAATGCAACCAGTAGCGTACATTGCCTTTATTACTAGTAAGAAAATATCACCAAAGTAGTGAGATAGTTTCTTGTTACCATATAGGTACAATTATAACTCAAACGTAGAAAGTATATAATATTTTTCGTAAATAAACTATAAACATCTGTCAAAATTACAAGACTGAAAGATAATTCTAATTCTACGCTTCGAAGTTATAGCTTATTATATTATTATTTAAAGCTTTTTATAGATATTAATTAACCGATTTTTTTAAATATATAATATGACAATTTATTCTGCGAATTCAGTTACATACTTATTTCGTTAAATAATTACTTATCCTAATACTTCAGCGAAAGAGATGTTATATTACATTAATTAAATTATAATTTTCTTAAGAATAAAAATATTTTTTACTATAATTCTATGCTATTGGTTAAGTTAGGTTATACTGTGTTAGATTACTTACTTTTTCGGTACTAAATTATATTTTCAATATGGAAAAATCAGACGTGGCTGCGCAGCGGTCAACATTGGCTCTAAAGCGGCCACTACGCTACGTAGAAAAAGCAATCGTGGCCTAAATTGCTTTCTGCTAGTATTATATTACATTTGAAGTATCTATTTATTAATCCGAGTATTAATTAAGTATTTTGGGATGGTAAAATTTGATTAATTAATTTTCATTGTGATATTTTAAACATAATTAATTACATACGAGAATAACACTGTCCGCTTTGCTATTGCCCTTGGATAAAACAACTGTAATAATTAATAAGTAAATAATAATATTGCTAAATAATTAAATAATATGCTCATATATCAATGGAGATATATATAAATATGTATTGATTTAAGTTGTATTAAAAATACCACAGAAATATGTTCTAAACAATAATGTTTTCCTATAAAAAAAATATATGTATATTTTTATGCTTAGGGCCGGTTGTGTGATCAGTAGTAACTTTTTACTAACGCCCGTAGTAAAAATCCTTTGCGGGTTGTTGATACATTAAATTTACTACTGTCAAAGCATAGATAGAGATGTCTAAAGGCGTGATAAATAATCATGAAATATGCTTTATGCATTATCTATGGATTTTTTCGCATTCAGGCATTCGAAATCTGTCACTTTGATTGTGTAATTTGTTCGTATTATGTATTAAACAACGAGATCATCATCGGACGAACTCTCATCACTGAAATAGCGGGATATTTAATGATTCATTGTCGGATACTGCAACTTTCAAAGTATCAATGTGTCAGATGACTTTGAAACAGCTGTGAAAAGTTCGCCATATCTAACAATTGGATATCGCAGAGTAAAATGTGTTTACTACGAGATATACTTTCGAAAAGTAAAATATTTTTTTACTAACGATCAAACAACCCGTTTTCGCAAAAAGTTTTAATTTAGTAACTTTTTTTATTATAGTAAAAAGTTACTACTGATCACACAAACGGCCCTTAGTGAATTACTTATTTAAGCCCTCAAGAATGGTTATGATTATTATTACCCTGGTGAGAAAATAAATTGAGGGAACCTTAAAGTACTAGTGTCCTATCTACCAAAATAAACACGATGCTCACATGAACACATCGATTGAGAGAGAGAGAAAGTGATATCACTTTACGGGGTATTCTTACTAATTATAATAATAACCAATAAGTAAAACACAATTTCTTTAATGACAAACTTAACTTGTATAATTTACTGATGATAAAACTATATAGCTTCAACATAAAAAAAAACGATAAATATGATCCTATCAATGGGACACTTTATTAACATGTTACTCTGAAATATTGTCTCAGCGCCGCAATCTCCGACCAGAACTGGTGCGTGCTCCCGGGCAAGATTGCTCGCCGGTGCGCGGTGATAGCATTATGTGCAGAAACTCGGCTCTCCATATTAATGGACTTCTGGGAGAAGACTTCTTTTCTCTCTGCAGAAAATTAGGCATAAATTATTGTAAATAATATGATTTTTATTTTTGTTTAAACCACTATTTATTTATAAATCAACGCAAGATTGATAATAACAAAACTATAAAAATATTAGTGATGAGTAACTACTATGAAAGCAAATTTAAATGGTGACTATTTGCAAAATGGATTGGGTTATATTTAGCTAGCTAAAATTTCAAATTTACCTAACTGTAAAACCTATTCTAATTTCTAAGAATGGTTTGTATCCAAATGGTGATTGCCGAATTCAAAATAGTTGTATGTAATAGTAGTTATCTAATTGCATCTTGTTTTACTATTTATATATATAGTTTTGTACATTAAACATTACTACTATACCGGAAAAGCACTGTCTGTTATAATACAGTAAAGTACTAGTGTAGCAGGCAGGGTACCTAAATATATGTCTTACTTTGCTGCAATGTTACCCGATTATAATATATAACACACTGTACTATGAATGAAAAAAAAAAAATATATATTATATATAAGTGAATATATATATACCAATTATTGTGTAAAAGTGCTAATAATGAGAAAAAACATTCATCATCGCAAACGACAACACAAAGACGCATAAAACGCGTCTAACTCGACCAGCGCATGCTCTGCTACTAAAGTGACGATCGGCATCCGGCACCCCGCGCCCCGCGCACTACGCCGTCATCACCTATCCGCACGTACACATGCATGTAATGACAATTTTTTAATATTTTTTTCTACTTAATGAATATAGGGTATTTTTACAATCATATTTATTGGATATAGGGGGTTTTTACAATCATATTGGATATAGGGGGTTCTTGCTCCCAAATGTGAAAACACAACAAAATATTTTAATGATTTTATTTTAGTGAATGTCCACAATTTGCTCAAAAACAAAACTCGGTAAATAAATAATTATAATTTTAAACATTTAATATTGGATTAACCACATTAATTATGTTTACATCGACTGGATCTTCGTGAATCATTTGAATCAACATTTGTCGACAGTTTGTCGCCTTTCTTGAATCGGTAGAATTTGATTTTATCACATAATTAATATCTATTGGTTTTTAATAACATCTTTTAATTAATTTATATTTTATGAACTTGCCAATCTGTGACTTAAATATGTGCAAATTATTTATTTATGTATTGAGATATTTATACTGTATTGGGTTACTGTAATTATGTAACTTATTGTAAACGATACGTAAGGAAAACATCGCCTACCTCGATACGGACTCTGACCTAGTGAGGTGGGCAGCGATTGGTTGAAATGCACATGTAATAATAAATAATAACAAATAATCAAACAAATTAATTAAGTATTCATTTTTTAATTATTTTAATTAATAATTGAAAATTTAAACGCCGTTCTCTTTTATCAAGAAAAATTGTTATTTTAGGCATTATTATTTCACTAGCAGTAAGCTGATAGGCCCTGTGGACGGCTTTGTGGCCGTTATGTACTGTAATGTAAAAGCATTGAATATATAAAAAAGAATATAATCCCAGCCCAGAATATATCCGTCGAAAAAAACTTTCCATCACGGCCAGCGACGTATCAATCCGTCGCGACGTAATTTATTTATTGAACAGCGACACTAATCGTACACCTTAATCAGTGATATCTATTGCACAATTCGGAAAGATTTTGAATGAATATTAATATTATTTATTATTTCATTCTGTACTACCATCTAGTGGATTTTCTTATCAAAACTGACAATGACACTAACAATGGATACAATGGATAAGATGAACGATGGATGCATACGTTGGCGCAATATTAATATAGATTTAACTTATTTTCTAAGATTGAAACTACGCGTAGTTTTACCTAATAGTGTGCGGAATAGTCTTTACAGTTGCGTTAATATCGTTCATATGTACCAAAATGGTTTATTCGGTCATCTTTGTCTTTAGAGTTTATTAATATAAATTTACATGAATTATTATTTAAATTTATTGTATTTATTAATTAGTATACGATTGACTTGACGAAGAAACAGTGGTATCGAAACTGGTCGACGTCAAAGTAATCAATGTGGTTAGTACAAAGTTATGTGTTGAAATTAATAAATAAGTGTTGCCATTTTCCACTGCGAAGGCGTTGGGAAGCTCGCGCGAAATCGAATTAATTTTTTTGCCTTGCAAGATATCGCTCGATAAAAAACCACGGCCTGTATAATTTGATCATCTTACCATCAGCTACATACAACCAACCTGAAGATGGCCCCTGAATTGTAGTCCGAAATGCCGACTGTGACCGCGACAGTCTGATATAACACTTTTATCATATACTTAGTGTTGACAGATATTTCGTGGTAATATTATAAAGCATTGCTGGAACTTTTCAGCCCTCTGTCTATCAATTAAGGCTGAAATATTATACATTACTAGTTTCTTAAATTTGTTCTTATTTTTGTCTACTTTTATCTCTTTTGTTGTTCGTTTCTTAGGTTTCCAATAGTTGATAGACGTCTTGTTAAAATTTGTTGCATGCTATATTTTTTTGTGTGCGCTATGTTGGAAAACCGTGTACATGAGCACACCTTATAGGGAACATTGGTTACCAGTAGTCATTTGCTTAGTATATTCGTTCGGTTGCAGATGCTTTACAGAACTTGTTACAGGATTACTTTTACCTCCTACCCCGTAAAATGGATTTAGAGTTAAATATGCAGTTTTGTAGATATTTTTGTCAGCTACGTGCAGAACACATTGTTTCTAGCAAAATCAACTTAAATCCATTGATATTACATGTTAAAAATCAGGGTTAGTTCCAAAATACCCCAAAGCAGACAGAGTATACGTTGCCATTCCCCCTAAAATGAAATTAGCCAATCACAACGTATGTTGATGATCACGTGATCTAAAATCCAGTATGGCTGCCAAAACGATATACACAGAAAAAAAAATTACATTACAGAATTGTCTTTTTAAAAAATTTACACTATATATTTGCTTTCAAAATATAGTTTTTTATCTATAACTTAAAAACACAGAAAGTCGTTTTAGGGGGTTAGGGCATTAGGCGCTTCATATGTATGTATCATAATTATCGTCAGCCTGTGTCCACCCAGTGTGGGGCGTTGGCCTCTCCCATCCATCTTCACTCTTCTCGTGGTGCTGGCTTTCCCCATCCACGGTCTCCCAGTAATCACCAGGACATCGTCTTCCCATCTCTGTGGCGGTCTTCTCTGTGATGTCCAAGGACATAATTCGAGAGTTTGGCCCTCCTATCCTCACCTATTGATACTAACCCACTGATAACATTTTTTAATGTGATTCGGTGATTCATTACCGTTTTGGCTACTTTTAATTTATGCACGTTTGGTCAGTGTCATTGCCACGGCCGCGTACGTGAGTTACAGGATACACTGGTCGTAGACTTCGCTTTTGAAATAAATTAGGATTTTAATAGCCATGGTTAATTTATCAAACGCGATCCAGACAAGGGTAATTCTGCAATTAATCTTTCCAGTTCGATTGTCTACTAATTCTTATTTTATGCTAGACATAACAGTCTACTTTTCCTCTCGCCTTTTGTTGGGTGTTAGTTATATCTATGATGTATTAAATAGAATATAAAACCATCTAAAGTACTCTTAACCAATCTGCTTGCTGATTATTTGCAATGGCACCACTACACCACTACATCACACAGTGGCGGGGAAGTAATTAATTAACAGCCCACACAAAGCGCAAAATACTTCCCCACGGGTACGTGCGTGTACTAGTGCTTTGAGATACTCAATCTATGAACTGTTAGAGATGTTTCTAGTTTATCTAGAATTCGGATGTAATATATCTATATATTTTGACTATTAAAAAAATTCAAAGCGCACTTCAATAAAAATTCAATATAGTTATTTCATAAAAAATGGAAACTTTACTTTGATACAATGCATTGGCGTGCAGTAGGTATAGATTTAGGTAATGCTGTTACCAATGTTATTATATAATATATGTTGTACATAGGATTATGAACTTTCGTTTAACCAACGTCATTAGACAAAATAAATCCGTCGTTTATACGACCCTATCATGTAATATATATATTTGTAATTTTGGAGTACTATTAATTGTGTAGTTAAAGTTTAAGTTTTAAATCAAAATAATACCCTTTTACCCATATAAATTTCAAAATAAAAAATGTATGGACGTTTTTAAGAACACTTTTTATGACTGAACATGATTCTTTTATTGTTTGAAAATCCTTCACGTAATAACTATACGAAATAATAATCATGCACCAAATGCACCTCGAACGCAAAGAACGGCCAAGAAATCAACACTTTAAAAACAGTAAGATGGTAAAATTCGCGAATTAGTAAAAGAGGAAGTAGATGTCTAATGTTATTCTGTTAAAAAAACAGCATAGGTAACGACTCCATACAAAATGGATCAACCGAAAGGAATTTTTAATTCAGTAAATAGTCAATTATACTTGAGTAATTTACTAGCTAATAAATAGAACATAGTAACATAAATGGCTCATGGTGGCGAATGCATAAGAGCGCCATGGATACAGCGGTGAGTTGTCGTGGTAGTTTTTAGAACTAAGAAATTAAAGTCTCTACTAGTACACAGACTGCGCTAATTGTAAAATAATGTTTCTGTTAATGTTAATCAAATTATTTAATTTATATTTGTTTCCCAAAATTTTTAGTAATGCACAGCTTTTTTGCTTGTTTGATGCTAAAGTACGATATATTATATTTAGCCGAGATAAAAATGGTTCAGTAATTCAATTTCAAAAAAGGTAACATCTAGGTTCGAAAATTGTTGCTAAAAATATTGTCGCTATAGCATAGTTGGATAATGCACCATCTCCGGTTAGGAAAGGGATCCAGGTTCGAATCCAGGTGGCGCACCAACAATATTTATCGATAAAATTGATTTATATGTATATCTTTCTAATTAATACATTTAATTTGTATTAATTTGTAGGTCTATGTTCAGAATAATCACAATTTCACAATAAGAATGTGTTCTCCTTAATAATATATAAGTTGTATCAATATGTCCAAAAATCAATTGTTAATTCTGGCGTCTCTTATCGGATTACTCAAAAGTATTTGAGATTCAGTAAAAAATAAAGAAGATGGCTTTCAAATAATGGAACGATAGATGTATTAATTTGAAAAGTGTAACATGTGGGTTCGAAAATTTGTCGTCAATGCACTGTGGTTTCTTGGATTGGAAGAGATACAATTGTTTTTATATGTATATCTTTCTAATTATGTTATTGTATTTGCTCGTATTTCGCATTTTTAAAAATAAAATAAATATTAATTTTATCAAGTGCGTAACCGAGAGAGAGAGAGAGAGAGCCCGCTTCACGTTAGCGATACCCGCCATTCATTGCGCAACCATAATTAGGTTGCAATGTTAATACAGTCAGCCTGGCGAAACTCGCGATCTGTGATTCACAGTAAAACCCGACCAACACCTCTGGCAGTGTAGACACAGCCTTGGGTCCGAGGACAAATTATCGTGTGAAGCATTCAAATAAATACATCGAAAGAAAGAAAAGTATTATTCCATATTTAGGAGAACACATTCTTATTGTGAAGTTGTAATTATTCAGAACAGACGGTCTGTGATATTTTAAATATGAATTAAATATATTAATTAGAAAGATATACATATAAAATCAATTTTATCGAAAAACATTGTTGTTGCGCCGCCGGGATTCGATCAAATGATGGAACGATTAAATGTATTAATATCAAAAAAGTAACATGTATGGTCGAAAATTGTCGCTAAAAATAATGTCGCTGTAGCTTAGTTGGATAAAGCACCTTCTCCGGTTAGGAAAGAGATCCAGGTTCGAATCCCGGTGGCGCAACAACAATGTTTTTCGATAAAATTGATTTTATATGTATATCTTTATAATTAATATATTTATTCCATATTTTTTTATTTTCTTTGAATCTATATATAATGTGCGAAGATTTACGTTTTAATTTAAATTTTATTTTTTCTCATCACAGACAACTGTGCTGACATTAAATTGACCAAAAATTTAGCCGAGTACGATTTGAGTAAAACATATTTTTAATTTTTTTTGATATTACATACACCCAGCTAGTGATGAGGTAACATGCTACTCTTGGCTCACTGGTGTGATTGTGATCGGTAATTGATCAGTGATTGAAAACTGTGACTGGATCACAGTTTTTGATATCACAATACACGAAATAAATAAATAAAACATAACTCCGGGCGTATTTATTTATATTATTAAAATTTCATTTGCGTAAAAAACATATTCAAGCATAAATAATTAGAATAATTAGTAGAAAATTACTGCACATACATACACATACCTACAAAGTTACCAACAAGCGAGCATAAACATTACCAATAAAAACAGATTCGAATAGATGGCGCTGATTCAAGTGATATTGATTTGAACGGCGGCATCAGAAAATCATGATATTCTCAAATATTCAATCATTGATAGTGAGTATGACTCAAAGATATCAGTGATTGACTCACGGTTCGTGATTTTGAGCTCATCACTACTCCCAGCTCCTCGTCCCATGTCCAACGATAACTTCCGTCTTCCACCGAAATCTTCGTTAGACTTACAATGCTTCCGAAACTTTTGTGAGAAAAACAATTAGGTGTTGGTTTAAATTAAGCCTTTTAATATTATTAAAGTTAACACTGTATTCACGAAAAAATGTCGAACCCAAGATCCCTATTAAATGTAAGTTATAAACTACCTATTAGTGTTTCCTTCGGTAATGTAGTACCTCCTCCGCCTTAAACTTATTTCATGTGAAATGTATTTGAAGTCGGCACAGGCCGCTGGGAAAGAAACAGTTTCGCGAGCTGAATGTTAATCAATTTATTACTACTCAGAACAAGTTAAATCGAAGATTCAATAAAATAATTTATTTTAGATTTTAATGTGTCCTCAATTATTTAAACTATGTATAGATTTAAACCCGATTTCAACGCATCGTGTGGGTGAGACTAGGTATCTAAAATATTAAAAAATTAAATAATTCTTTAATGTTCGGCTTTAATCGCAAGGTATTCCGATCCGATAGACTTATAATAGTATCCGGTTACTATAATATACACGAAATTATCCTACGGGTCGTTTATTGCTAGACCCTACGACCCTCGTAACAAGATTTTAAAATCACTTTAAAACTACAACCCCTTTTCTTTGTAGTGTGCATTTGTGTGTGTGGAATGCACATAATTATAATATAAACATTGCGGTCAAGTCGTTGTGAAGACTTCCTTTGATTTTGTCCGATTCATTGATGAAATGTCATATATTTTTGGTGTAGTTTTATGACTAAAAGTTGCTAACATTTTTAGATAACATTGCTGATCCAATTTGATTATCACCGCCTCAATACCCTTACCATAAGCGCGCGTGTGTTGAATGAAATTTTGAAGAATTATTAAAATTACATCTTTACGTATAGTAAAAATGAATTAAAGACCCATTTAAATGATATTTATAAATTGGATTCATCAAAGCGTTGAGACACGTGTATTCCGTAAGTTTGAATAATTATTTGATTTATACACATGTCCCTTGAGTTTTCCCTATGTTTATTAACATAGCCATCGATACGAAAATGTGCTTCGTCAGTACATAATATGTTTCCAAGCATTCGTACTGTTCCAAAACGTTCTCACTAAGGTTTCACGTAAAGAATGGTCACTTTACTTTTAAAATTAGCAATATTAACGTTGTGGTTAAAATTCATATTTTTATTTATTATCTTTGTTTTATTAACCATTTAATTGAGTTTAAATACATCTGCCGGTTTCGAAAAATACCATTTTCTTCTTCAGGATCCATATTTGCACATATTTTTCGAAACCGGTAGATGTATTTAAACTCAATTAAGTGGTTAATAAAACAAAGATAATAAATAAAAATATATATAATAGTCATTTTCGTTGTATGGGTGAAACTGTTGTTTGTTTTTCAATATAACGTGCACTGTTGATTTTTTATTTCAGTAAAGGCTGCAATCTTCGATTTACACAGATTTCGCATAATTTCACATTGAACTTGAGCCACATGTTCTGGCGTCGCTGCTGACGTTGATGGTCACGGAGGAGTTTGGTTAACCATTGTCCCTTCTTGTCTGAATTTTTGAACCCAACACCGGATAAGTTGAGTGCTCGGCCCATCATTTACTCGTCGAATATTAAAATGAGTACAAGAAGCGCGACGCGCAAGAACTAACGAATCACCGCACTTTAAATGTTGCTCAACCGCAAACGCGCGGTGCTCTCACGACCAGTGACTCATTGTGACTGACAGATCAGCAAATCACGCGCGTCGAACAATATCCCTCCCGCTTACCTCACCCTAATGGTTCATGAGCAATAACAATTTAATCTTGAAATTTTTCCGCTGGATACTCTATATAACAGTAATATTATTAATACAATATGCCTTAACTTTGTAGAGTTTCCTAATGATCATCAAAATGGAAGGATATGACTAAAACACAGTTATAACTCTACTTGAGTTTATTTACACTAACTATAACTCATCCATAGGTGAAGTATTAAACTTGAGTTAGTCGACGAAGTCAAAAATATTCAAGGAATATGTACAAATTGTATACCGTTACAAAAAATCTTATCGTAAGAGATTTTTACAAAATCATATTAAACTTTAAGTCTACGTTGTTCGAAATTAATATTTGCGAAACTGACCTATTATTATTTAATATTTTTGCTTGGCCGCTCAATGTTCGTATTTTTCGAATTCATATATAATTGAAACCATGAACCAACGCAAATTTCTTGTCCCAATATTTTCATTTTGGTGTCACCCACGTGATCAATTTGGTACCACTAACGCAATCAAATAGCTCCACGACTTTTAAAAAAAAATATGACTCGATTGGAACGAAAATTTAAACGCAGACAATATAACATGCATTAATGTCAAAAATACCGGTTTTATGTTTCCACTGAGAATGTTTTTAGAATACCCTCGTCCCCCAACTAATGTTCAAAACCCCTCTCCTATATGTACGCTTAATTTCATGTCTATTCATTTACTGGTTTGTGATTGGAATCAATAAAAGACTTCATATATTTGCACATCGTTTAGGCACACGCAGCTTGAACATTTTCGACAAATATTTTTAATATGAATCTACCTATATATGCCTTCATTACAGTATATGTTATGTTGTGAAAATAGTGAAAATCTGTTCTTGCAAATGAAAAAAAATCAACGACTTTAAAAACTGTCCGGATAATGATCTAAATGGAAGCTCAAGCGAAGTAATGTAAACACATTTGAAAATAATAAATTCTATTTTTAAATTTAAAATCTACATTCTTCACAGATGATTCCGAGTGTTCGTTCTGCAGAGCGTGAGAACTTACCAGAATAATCCGTCTATAAATAAATAAATAATCGAACGGTCATCGGCGATGTACACCTGAGGGACCGGAGGGAGGGGGGCGCGATCCCTGGGGGAGGGGAGGGAGCCGGGCCAGCTGGGTAATGACGTGTTGTGGCTAACAGTGGCTGATATATCCATACAATTGGGCAATTACTGGGCAATAACCTGCACCGGCCGGTTCGACTGTTTTGTTTTCATTTGTTTGGTTCCGAAATAATGGAGAGCCATTGATGCCGGGATGATACAGATTACCGCGGACTACAGAACCATCGGAGTTTCTCAGTGTCCGCGCTAAATGTTTCCTTTGAGTTGGCCTAAGTCAGCGCCAACTTGAACGGCGAACGGACGGGCTCGGGGATAGGTTTAAGCGTATTTGCTAAGATGCGATCCCCGTACCAGGCAGCCCTTAGTTAAGACCTGGACTGCGATTGAGAACATTGAAATGTTAAACCGGCAGAAGGACCGAAGTTTGTAGTACACATTTTGAATGCTGTATCGCCCTGCATAAAGAAAATGAGATAATACCAAAAGTATCCAACGAATATTTTATTTTTCCACATATCAACATTTACAGCAAGGCTTTTGACGTACTTGCTATCAAAATGAGGGTTTAAAATACAAAATAAATGCAATATCTTCTTTCAAAAACAAGATAGTTTCCGTACTGGCGGCCATTTATATTTCAGAGTTTAATCCTAATGTAAATGGCGGTGGGAAAAATCAACTGTCATTTTCAACTAACGCCGATTTTGAATGACTAATTTACACAAACGACTGATAATAAATTAATACAATGCGCAAAGCTATGTAAGAACGTAAAAACTGTATTAAAAGTTAATTAGTTAGTTGATGACTTTACAACTAGTTGCCTCAGACGTGTTATTAGTGGTTGTTTCAGGCGGTCGAACTGTACTCCATCCACATTCTATTACAATTTCACATATTATTAGTCTAATACTGCACTAACACAAGAAATTAAAGAAATGTATGTACACATTTGAATATTCAACCGTTTTTAAATAATGTTTAATAATGTCTACGCTTTTTTGGGCCTGATCGTTCACTGAACTTTGTTTTTTTTTCAGTGGTTATTGGTTATTTAATTCTCACTACGGCTGAAGTTAATGCCGACTTGAGAGTTTGACGCCTCGCAAGGTGTGCGGGATGCGGAGTTTTTAAATATATAGTGGTGCTGTGTTATGTGTTGGTTTGTAAATCAGTCGGCGCGACTGAAATTCAAGTCTTTCAGGAAAACATTGCCAATATTTTGACGCGGAAGAGATGTGATATGGGAACATTTCGATTTGACATACGTAATCAGCGTTCAGAATAGATTGTAGTTTGTCCAGGTAAAGCAATTGCAGGCCAGAATAAATACTATTACAATACAATATGTCACATCATAAATTAATTGGGTTGATGCAGCGGGAAGACTGCAATTTTTTTTGTCACAGTTGATAATAGCACGTATTAGTGTAGATTTATGTTTCATGAAATGTTCTGGGTCAATGTGCACGCCAGCTTAACTGCAGATTTATCATTCATAGATATGGTTTCCTAGATTAGAAGTTATCTTCGAACTGTCACTACTTATAAAATCACTATTTTCTAGAGCAATTTAATTGTTTTTTTTCAATCTTTCCGTTCGGCTCGGCTTAGATAAAACGTAAATTCGTCATCACTCGAAAGGATCGCTGTTCCCATCACTCAGGCTATTATTGTTTGACCATTTCCAAGTATACACAATCGTATTAGAACTAGACGAAAGCTCGTTAATAATAACGAGAAAAAAATAATAATATACACAGAATTGTTTATAAGTACCTACATACATACCTTCTGGAATCAAATTAATTTTTTGTTGAATTTTTATTAAAATTATAGGAAGTAGGTACCTATCTAGTATGTACAGGTATACGTATAGTATACATTAGATACGCAAAGGTCAGTTGATTCATTTAAAAAAATGAGCAGAAAAATTATGAATTAGATAAAAAAATATTTTTTTATATCCAGCTAAGTGACATTGATCCGGACGATTATATAATTATTTCATACATATGTTACCGACGTGCAAAGGGTGAGAAATATTTTAATATTGATACTTCATTTGACAACTTGACTTAGTACGATTTTGTTACATACCTTCCTATACAACGCGGTAATGAAAAATGTAACTGCAAATTGACAACTTGACTCAATACATTTTCGTTATACAGAGTGTAACAGACTTAGTCCACAATACTTTATGGGTGGATACATGACTAGATTACAAGTCGAAAATGTTCAAGGGACATGTGCCTAATCTCAACCACTTAAAAAAATCGCAATAATGCGATTATTTCGATTAAATGAAATATTTCATTGATTCCAAAAAATTAAATGTCATTGAATTTCGAGCAGCTAGACCATTTTTGTTAGATAATTTAGGTTATGAATCAATGATATAGATTAATAATGGAACAATTTCGCAAATATTTATTTTAAAGTACGCAGACTTCAAGCTTAACACGATTTTGTAAAAATTTCATATAATAATATTTTCAGTAATAATGCATAATTTGCACATACTCCTTGAAAATTTTTGACTCGTAATATAGTTATTCATAAAATATTGTCGACTAGATCTGTTACACCCTGTATACCTAAACATACAAACGACTTGGTATTGATAAATTTGAATGCAAATTGACATCTTTACATAATATATTTTTGCTATATATCTTATACACGAATGCGATATGGTAATTAAAAATTTGAAATTGACAACTTGACACAATATAATTTTGTTGCATACCTATACATACAAATTTGAGTGCAAAATTGGTGCGGCACCAATCGCGAACTGCATGATTGCTAAACGACTTTAAAAAATAAATTGATTTTTAAATGTAAACAGTATCAGGGAGCCAGCTCCCCGCGCGGTCACGCTGGCGGTGCTGCATAACCGGTAGCCGATCTCTAGGCGAGCCTGTAATGCGTCTAGATCATCGGTTCTCATTGTTTTTTCACTCGTTCTGCGGTTTCTGGTCCGCGCAGCTTCCATCAGATCTGGTGGCAATCACAGCCGGACCGGGCCAAAAAAACTAATCTAACAGGCTGAAATAAAAATCGAACGCAGGTAGGTAATCATCGGAAATAAACTTGGTAGCAATGTCACGTAGACGTAAATGTAATATATTTTACAGCCCTCTCTATGTGAGGCGGGCTTAAATAGACGCAACAAATTACCGTAACAAAATATAATAAATAATAATTGGAACCCGTAATAAACAGCCCGGCCGGTGTTTGTCCGGTGGGAACGTTTCGGAGAAGCGATTATTCCGACGCTTTTTGGTCTATTTCTATTTTAACGCTGGAGAACAACATTATAGAACCAATAATGATTAACTTAAGTCATCCCTACAAAAAGTTATGGGTAAAATAAATATAAACAGCCTGTAGTAAAATGCAGTATGGCGTGTTAACTATCTGATACATAAAATCTTAAAGCACTCTAATGTCTATTCGTCACAAACAGAAAATTATTTGGGAAGTTTATACATTTAATTGAAGAAAATTATACGACCTTTTTGCTCTGAAGTTACATTTTTTTTCAAAACAGTAAAAAATGTCGTTTTATATTGCCAAATTTTTAAAAATTGAAACTAATATTTCTGAAATTATTATTAGGAGAACGCATTCTTATTGTGAAGTTGTAATTATTCAGAACAGACGGTCTGTGATATTTTAAATACTAATTAAATTTATTAATTAGAAAGATATACATATAAAATGTGTTCTCCGTAATAATATATAAGTTGTGTCAATGTGTCCAAAATTTTATAAAAATGAACTGTTAATTCTGGCGTCTCCTATCGATTTACTCGAAGGTATTTGAGATTCCGTAAAAACACAGTAGATGGCTTTCAAATAATAGAACGATAGGTGTATTAATTTGAAAAGTATAACATAAAGGTTCGAAAATTTGTCGTTAATCTACCGTGTTGGTATAGTATAATCGGGTAATACACATTCCCCGGTTTGGAAGAGATCCAGGTTCGAATCCCGGTAGAAATAATAATATTTTTCAATAAAATTGATTTTATATGTATATCTTTCTAATTAATACATTTAATTTGTATTTAATACCTTATTTTTTTAGAATTATCCTATTAACAACTATCGTTTTTCTAAGATAAAATCTTAAACCAGTGTTAACTTAATATGAAAGATGATCCAATTAAAAGAAGCCACACATCCTAAGATATGTTTCAAATACTGCTTGTACAAATATTCGTTTTAATATTTTAAATAAACTAAACTTTATATTACACACACACATTTGGGTTATATTTTTATCACGACTAGTTTCGAAAGCTGCCGTCGAATTAATTGAATTAAATTAATATGACAGGTCGTAAGCCCTGTAACGTCCAAGACTTCCATACTTACCTTCTCATATAAATAATAGCTTTGTCTCTGTGAGATATATAATATATCTTGATGATAATCCATCTAGGGATAAAATCCAGTAATTGTGGTCCTACAAAGATTTGAACATACTCAAATAAATTAATATAGTTGAGGCAGTTATTGTCAATATATTTTTGTCACTGTATGACTGATTGGAAGTATTAATGTAATAGTATTAATGTAGTTGCCAATAATACATAATTCTGTAAACGCAAAAATATCTGGTACACTACTTATGTTGCTTTGTACAAATATAATTTGATAAGTAATTAATATATTTTTTTTTTTTTGAGTTTTACGTAGAACCAACACTTAGACATGTCAGCTGACTTAGAAAGAACAGAGGAATGTTGTAAGATAGAATGTAATGTTTAAAACATGATGAATTTTTGAGCAAAAAACTAAGAAATAAACATAATAAATTTGAAAATTGAAAAGCGGAAGGATAATCAGATATATATTATACAAGGCGAATTCATTCATTCGGAACCAGCCAGGAGAGAGTGTGACCAAATGTAAGAAATTCGTTCGATTACGAGTACACGTCCAGGGAGGCATTTTTGTAAGGATGGAGGTTTTTTTAAATGTTTTATTTTGTAAATTGAGTCAAAACTTTGTTTTATTTCACTACACTTTTCATTGTGTTAAATGGTATACAACGTTTTCGGGAACATCTTCCCATTATCAATATCATAGATCAACTAAAATTAAAAGCACTTTCAGACAGTAATATATGGTGTGTTTGGAGTCAACAGTGGTGGGGGTGGAGTTAAAATGGATAAGAGACTCGAATTTGACTCAACTTACAAAATTATCATGGTATTCCACAAAGTTTCACCAAAAACCTTTGAACAGTTTTGTTTTAAAATAAATTGGAATGTTTCTTTTAACTCATAACACCGAGTGAAGCAAAAATAGAATGAATGCGTTTAGCGTTTTGTTATCACATAACAACGATAACAATGGTTATGACAGTTATTTTGCGTACCTTGCTGACACATACAAATTACAATTATGAAGGGTAAACTTTGACATCTTTATGATGACACAAGTTTATATTAAAGGTTTGTTAATTTCATATATATAACAAAAATTAAAATTATTTTAGAAATTTGGAATAAACGTTTTAAGATTCTTGGGAGAAAAATGATAAATCTCTACAGATGCCCTAACCCCTACAGTAAAATAGAGTGATGGTAGGTATTATTTTCTTTCGTTTGTTGGAACTAGTGATGGTAAACCGTTACGTGACTGTGATTGTGTCGATGATTGGTAACTGAGATTTAACGATGATTGATAACTAAGATTTAATTGTCGGAGGCTTACTTTCTAGTGTATCGGTCTTCTTCTTCTTCTTCTCCTTTTAAACAGGCAATCCACCCTTCAAGAGTGATTTGTGCCATTAAACAAGTTAAAACATTATTTCATAGAAGGCAGTACAACAATATTATAGAATAGGGAATATTGCGTTACAAGTTAATACCATTGTCGTTCAAGAAACTTGCTATTATATAGATTAAATGTGGCGAGTTAAGGGAAATAAGATGACACAAGTTAACCGGGAGTTGAAAATTACCATTGACAAGATAAGTGTATCGGTAATTGCTCGAAGAATTGCGTTAATTAGTTATCAATCATCGTTACAATTGAACAAAATCACAGTCACAATTACAGTTAAAATAACGACCGTCTCAAAGGAGTTATTTCCGGCAGTAAGTAAATACCTTTAACATTCGTTTATACATTGATACGTGACGTCACTGCTATTTAGCTATTTCCATGTCAGATCCTCGATCATCATTCATGAACTCGATTTTACTTCTTCACTTTCTTAGCATCCCGTGATCTGAGAGCTCTCGCCAGAGAAGTGCCTGTTGCTTTTACACTTGCTCTGTCCAACGGGTGCAAAATCTTCCTTTCCGACCTTCGACATGGTCCACCATATTCTCTTCTCGCAAGATGCCCAAAAAATAAAAGAATTAATTTTAGGCTGATCGAGTGTAATTTATCTTATCGTTTACATGTAGTTTCTGCAGAATGGAAGCGTTTGTGCATCTCGCACCATGTTTCGAAGGCATGATCGCTTCTTTCTTTTATAGGATAAAAATTGCGTATGAATTGTATAAGGTAGAAGAATATTAGGTATAATAAGAACAAAATTCGTATCGCCTATACTACAAAACCAAAATCTTTTTGGAATTTATTTGTACTTGCAACTGAAAAAAATTCCTTACTTTACGGCGATTTTCGCTATAGCTCGGCGACGGTCTGGTCCCTAATCAATATAGTAGCAGGGTAATGTTTTCAAATATTTTCCTAATACACATGATAAATAGTTCCTAGAATTTTGTTTCTGTTTCTCGCTGCGGTAGTTTTAAAAAATTTCATGTCCATACTAAGCTGGGAAAAAATATACTCGCAAAAGTATCGATACTAAGGTATCCCAGTAAGTTCACCTACAATAATTCACCGACCCGCAATTTGTCGAAAGGCAAATGACTATGAATTATTTATTAAAATATATTAGTACGATATAAAAAATTTGGTATCTACTAAAAATAAAAATAGTATTATTTGAAAATAGCATATTTGAAATATCACCAGGACACGCCTCCGGACGGCGCTTTTATTTTGTTTTTGACAGAAAACCGGCACACTTTTAAAAATAAAAATGACATTCAAAACTCATTTCAATAATCTTTGTCGCTTAGTCTGTTACTTAATAAATTGATTCACTTTATAATACGAAATAAATGTGCTCAGAAAAGTTTCCGCGTTTCATGGTTGATCATCGGCGATCATTTCTAGAATCGGTGAATTTTCCATTGGTGAATTGGAGTCGGTGAACTTTCCTAGATAGTAATAGATAATAATAATAGGCTGCATTGGCCTGGGATACAGTATGAGAGCGGACTCATCACATTCCCAGGACCGATTTAATAAGCTCAATGCTCCTATTTCGGTCCTAATCATTCGCCGCCTGGTTGTCATTTTTTTTAATGCTACAAAGGAGGCTGTTCGATAGTGCACCGCACACAGTGCCGCGCAGCCTCCTATATCAAATTTGCTCTCATTGTACCCGACCTTTGTTTTATTTTTATTATAATAATATATACAACATATAAGTAACATTATATAAAAAAGATCAGCTAAATAATAATAAAATTATAAACCATTATTATTAATTATTAAACCATAGTGCCGAGTAGCAGGAGAGACGTTAGGAGACACTCCCTTTCGGAGAAAAAGATGACACAAAAATAAATACAAGTTAAAAAAGGAGACTCAACCCACGCACCGCTGCCGGCATATTTAACCCTCGGAAGCAATACACATTAGTTGATTAGTTAGAAAAGGTATAAAGTAATAGAAAACTCACCATTGGGCTGGATGTTGGCGTTGGGCTTGTAGTCCTGACAGTGTTGCGAGCCCTGCGAGGGCAGCCGCCGCCTGTACGCGTGCTCCGGAGTGGCGTAGTGCAGCTGCGGGTGGCGGGGCGCCGAGGAGGGCGGCGGGGGCACCAGCACCCTGAGCTGCCCGGGGACCCCGCCCTGGCCTGCCCACAGCGGGCTGCCCAGTTCATCTGCTCCGGAAAGAAAGTAGTGTTTTAATTTTTTGACAATTCTTTTATTTCGCAATAAATGCTAGAGCGGGGAAAGAAGTTTGGCGCACTTGTAGTACCCACTATCAATTTTATAATCACATCTAATAATGCATTTAGAAATGACAAAATGTATTCGAAAATCTCCTTGATATTAATATACAGTATACAAATAAATAAAATGAAAAAATATTATTAAGAACTTTTGTAGAGTGCGAACCTTTTGGTCCCCCATGACTGAATTGGCGTAGTCACACCGCTTACGAGTGGGATCTTAAGAAAAAAGTATGGATAGAAAGTAATATATAAATAAAACTCTACCTTGTGGCATTAAATTGAAAAATTAAAATTTATTTCAATGTTTTGGAAAATAAAATCATTCATTATTTTTGAATTTGAATTTAGGCGTATTACAGGTATATTAAAAACAATAATAAGTAAATTATGGAATGTGATGGTGCTTTATATACACCTAGCGAAGTAAGAAGCGATTAAGTCTTGCATAAAAAAAAAGAATAAAACGGTAGATACAAACAGCGTCTACCGATGAAAGTTTAAAATTATTAATAAATTAATGAACTCCTAAAAACGTTTGAAACGACACCTTGTATCTACTTAAACCACAATATTCCGGCGAGTTTTTTCCTCTTCTGTAAACTTACAATGACAAATGGGCTTACTTGGACGAACTTTTAATTTTTAAAAAGTAAATTACCCTACAAAACAATGGTATCTGTAGTATTTGTGCAAATGAGCTTGCTGAACGTCTCATTGTATGTGCATCGATAGCTTTGTATTAGGTATCGACCATAATCTCGTCATTCGCCTTTACTTATCAGGCGTTTGCGTATCACGGTGGAGCGGGTGTGACCTGGCCAGCCTATCATCAAGCAATTGGCGACAGCCGATTTCCTTGACAATATGCCTTTATCAGCATGTCTGTCAATACTGGAGAAGTACTTTCAGGCGTAACATGTAAAACATAATATCGTATTAAATTTATTTATAAACAATCCGGTTGTTTTTCTGGGGATATATAATAAATATGAAACTCGGAAACAAGATATAAGTTTACTGCTCAACTATTGTTAATTAAATTTTGTCCATACTGAATAGATAGTTAAGTATCAAATGTGTTCACGTAACCCCCCATCAGACGGTATGTAATTTCATTTCTTATTATCCATTATTGTTTTCTGTCACAGGTAGGTAGCGTGGAGTAGTCAGTACTAAAAACATATCAAAAGATAGAGCGCTACTGTACCAGAGGGACAAAATTGCCGAGAACGGAGGCTCTCTCGGAGGTTTTTAAAATTATTAAGCTGCGCGCACCGCTTTTCTTCTACGAAAAAATGTTACTCGGTAATCATTTGTGTAGTACAATGCAACGAAGCGAGACAAAGCAATACGTACAATGCGTATGCGAGACAAAGCAACGTATAAAATTAATAAAACTTTTATTTTTATTAACCAACAGGTTAGTGGAGTCAGTGGCGTGGCTAAAAAAATTGGAACACAATCCAAAATTTAAAAAAGGGCCCCTTACAAAACAGAATAAGTTTTAAGTATGTACAATAGCGCAGTGTTCATTTACTTATTATATAGTTTTGTTATCCTGACTTAATAAATGAATACTAGCATAAATGTGTTTTTAGATGTTTATATGTATTCGAAACTGAAAAAAGCCTTGACTTGCTTTATGATGATTTTCGCTTTGCGGCGATGGTCTGCTCCTAGCCCTACATCCTACGTGTACACATCGTATCATGTACATGTACTTCCCATACCTAGAAAGTTACATATCGCAAGAGGCTAATATTGACGTAGAAATCAAGAACAGAATCAGAAGTGCAAGCTGCGCATTTGGCAAACTACTGTCGATTACCACGAGCTGCGCAAAAGCACCAAAATGTTAGTCTATCGTGCTATAGTATTGCCCATACTACTATTTGGATGGAATCATGGGTATTATATAGCCGGAACCTAAAGTCCCTCGTGAGGTATCACAACAGATGCTTGAGGAATATCTTAGATATAAAATGGGAAGAGCGCAGAACAAACTTGAGTGTCCTAGAAGAGGCTAACATCCCTAGTCTTGAAATTACAATCATGAACCACCAACTACGATGGGCAGGTCACTGACATGACACACGGATTCCCAAACATGTTATGTTTATAACTATCTCACGGCGAAAAAGACAGGGTGGACCGAAGAAAAGATTCAAAGGTGAATTTAAGTAGATGTGGCATAGACCCTGGGAAACCGCGGTCCAGAACCGAGGACAATGGCGTCAAAAAGTACATTATGCAGGGGAAACTTGCGAACAGAAGAGTGCTGACGCAATTATCTGAAAAAGAAGAAAGAGGAAAGAAAAGGAGGAAGATCCGTCAATCAGAACCCCTCTGCCCAGCGGATGCAAGTGGACAACGTGTGGGAGGGTGTGCGGTTCGAGAATTGGACTCCTCAGCTACACTCGGATTCACAATCGTTAATTATGGTAGACGTCATCCTCGTAACGAGAGACCGCCTAAGAGAAGAAGAAGAAGAAGAAAACGACACATCGACATTGTTTTCACGTGAACTCGTAATACCTAGCCTAACCTAATTTAGTCCTACGTATACACATCGTAATACACGCGAGAAATTGTTTTTAAATTTATAATTCTTGCTGATATTCAAATATAAAAAAGTAATATATAAAAAAAAAAAAGTATAGTAAAAATACTCATATAAGTATCGGTACCTACAAAAACTTTTTTAGAGTGCGTTCTTTTTGGTGCCCTATCTTTCGTGGTCCGCAATGCACCACATTGGCTGAATTGGCGTTGTTACGCCGCTGGGCGAGATCTTAGGAAAGGAAAGTAATATAAATAAACGCCACCTTGTGGTATTAAATTGAAAATTTATATTAACGTTTTGGAAAAAAAATCATACATTATTTCGAATGGATTAAATGTTGTAGAAATTTATCCAATTTCTATTAAGTAATTTTCAAATAATTCTTTGTTATGAAACACCCACTTGAATTAAAGGGCATGGAACTGGATAAATGTGTTTATATATTTTTACACGATTAAAATATATTACGCTCCCATATATCAGACCTTCTACTATAGATAGTGAGATTTGTTAGTTACATTTAAATAATTCCATGTTATAAATAATTAAGTATCACAAAAAGAAGATTAACATGCCAAGGTACTATAATATATACGAAAACGATAAATAAATTGTGAATACATTTGATCTGCTATCAGATTACTCAAAGGTATTTGAGATTCTGTAAAAATAAGATAGATGGCTCTTTTAAATAATTGAACGATTAAATGTATTAATATCAGTAAGGCAACATATAGGTTCGAAAAATTGTCGCTAAAAATATTGTCGCTGCGGCATAGTTGGGTAATGCACCTTCCCCGGTTTGAAAAGATATCCAGGTTCGAATCCCGGTGGTGCAACAACAATATTTTTCGATAAAATTGATTTTATATGTTTATCTTTCTAATTAATATATTTAATTCATATTTGAATACATTTATTTATTTTAAATGTCATGTACCTACGATGAATTTGTAATTAAAAAAAATCTTTTTATAAGCACCAAAAGTAGAAAGGTATTAATAAAATATTCACTAATTTTTACATAGTAAATATATAATGTACTATTTTATTTCCAATGCCCTAGGTATATTATTTAAAAGTAGATATTGTTAAGGAAAATTTATCACGGAGAGTTCGTTTTATGAAAATATATTAACGAGGGTGAGGGTTGTCGTGTCACCCTAATGCTTTGGAAACAGATCTCACAACGCGGCCACTCGACGTAGATATTTTATTTGTTACACGTGTTAAGTTTTGTTGATCCTTTTTGATGAAGCTGAAATATTTTTCTGTAATAAGATAAGATTAAACCTTTCTTAACACATTTATAATTATTTTAATATCATACATTTATTATAAGTAAATTAATATATTTAATAAAATAAATTATTGTTTTAATTTTAAACTACTTAATTATGCACATATACGAGAGTCAACTAGTTTCAGTTGGACCCAACCTTCTTCAGGACCATACAGTATATAGACTAACTCTGGTTAAGAAGACAGAGCAACAGTATATCAGAGTGGAACAGAGTATCAGGTAGGGGGGTGGGAGATAAGGGTAGGAATTACACGGGAACAACTTTAATATCGGATAGATTTATATGGTTATTTAGTATCTGACTATTATTATTGAGTGATTTATTAATTTCCAATGCTTCTAAATTATTAAGGCGTAAAGCCATTCCATTTTAATGTAATATTTGTGCTCCTGTATTCTTATGAAAAGTGTGGTTAGAATTAATTAAGTGTTCGGCAAATTCCGAAAAATGTGTAGGTGCTTGTTAAGCATCTAACCTCCTATTTAAATATCTGTACTTAGGTTAGTCTATATACTACATTGTCTTGAAGAAGGTTGGGTTCAACTGAAACTAGTTGACTTTAGAAACTTTTAAAACTAAAACATTATTTAATTTAATTATAATGTTAAGTCACAACGTGCTTGCTTTCATTCAAAATTTGATATATTTAAGTTTAAAAAATATATATCTTTTGTGTGGAATACAGATACTACTAGCTCCTATAGTTTTCAGCCTATGATAAAATTAGATTAGATTACAGTGAATTTATTTTGTGTGGAATGCAGTATTTATCACATCTGATAGTTATTCAGCCCTGTACTGGCAACTGTACTGTACTGTTGTTTGGATGATGTAAATTTTTTAAAATAAATAATTAATAAATACATAATAAATGTGTTAACAAATTTAACTAGGAATATTAGGCAGTATTGTTTCCGACTGATCTCTGCCCTTTTGAATCATATCAAATATTGGGTCCATATTAGAATTATTGTTGTATTAATGAGCGATTTTAAATTAGTGTTAAATATATTTTATAAATTCGTAGCTAAGAACAAATAGAAACGTTCATAGCATGTCGTTGTTATTTTCGGTTCCGGTGTGAAGATTGTTACTCGTCGCTTTTTTGAATTAATTTCTTTTACAATTAATTTGTTGTGTTTTTTTTAATATGCATTAAATACAACTGATGTCACTTGCATCGTTAAAAACAATAAAGATGTGTAATTTCTTTAGAATTGTGTACAATTTGATTAAGGAAGGAATTTGATAAAGGACACGTAATGTCCTGCGAGCACATCCTGGCAAAAATCACTTAATAATATATTTTCCTTCCAAGCGTATTTAATAAGATAAGGATAATTAGAAGAATAATGAGTTATTACAGTCATTTTACGATGTAATAATAAATTAAATATGAATTAAATATATTAATTAGAAAGATATAAATATAAAATCAATTTTATCGAAAAATATTGTTGTTGCGCCACCGGGATTCGAACCTGGATCTCTTTCCTAACCTATAAAAATATTGTCGCTGTAGCATAGTTGGATAATGCACCTTCCCCGGTTAGGAAAGGTTCGAATCCCGGTGGCGCAACAACAATATTTTTCGATAAAATTGATTTTATATGTATATCTTTCTAATGAATATATTTAATTCATATTTAAAATATCACAGACCGTCTGTTCTGAATAATTACAACTTCACAATAAGAATGTGTTCTCCTAATAAAAAATAAATTAATAATATTTCTGATTCGAAAAACCGGACTAAATATGTGGCGGTTGTAAAAGTTGCGTGCAGAAAATTGCCTTTCGAATATTTTCAATAATTACGCAAAACGGTAATCATGTTATTTTCAATAATTAAGTATGTTGTACATTCGACTAACGCGCATTCATTGACACATGTTCAAATTACGTTAACATTAAAATGAAAAATCATCTTATCGGAAATAAACAGAATTACTAATCACCAAAATACATATATTTTTTTAAATCAATTCTATGTATTATAACTAATCCCTGCTCACCATAAAACCAAGAAAACGAAAGTCTGTATCAGTGTGGGTAATGTTTTAAATGATGTATGTATATAATAATAGAAAAAAAAAAAAAACTTTGCTACCGTCTAGTTGTACCACAGACCACCAAATGTGGTTTGTGAGTAGTACCAAATTACTGAATGTACAACAACATTACTATACTATATTATCTTTAAAAAATCTAATAAATTCTTAACAAACAAATTCTTTTAACAATCGCGAACGAAATCTTAATCTAAATGTAGATATTAAAGGTGTCCAGAGGAAATTTATCAAGTTTAATATTAAAAAAAATAAAAAACTACAATGTTATTCTCATATTTTATATTTTTTGATGTTAATTTAACGTTTTATAAACAATATCGTTTAAATGCCGTTCATTTCTCTCAAGACACTTTTGCAGTCGGGTTCTTAAATTTGCGAACACGCGAGAGCAAAGCGTTGGTTCAATGGCACCAACTTCACGGCGGATATTTTCTTGTAGGGCTTGAATTATTCGAGAATTGTTGCTGTAAACTCTCGACTTAAGGTATCCCATAAAAAAAGTCGCACGGTGTAACATCCGGTAACCGAGGTGCCCAGGGTATGTCTCCGTACTTGCTGATTAATTTATTGAGAAAAATTCCCCTCAGCTTCTCTATTGAAACTCTAGCAGTGCCACTCTAAAGTGGCTCCGTTTTGCTGAAATTGTATTCTTTTGTTGAACTCGGAAAACAGCTGCAGTTGCGGTACCAAAAACTCGTCGATCATTTAGCAATACACGTCAGCGGTGACTGTCTCTCGCTGGTTAAAAAAATAAGGGCCAATTATCCTTCGGGCAGAAATTGCACACCACACTGTCGTTTTAGGACAATGCAAACGTTTTTGATGGCATTCCTTTGGGTTGTTGATATTAAAATATGCTTCGTCAGTAAACAATATGTTTCTAAGCGTTCGTGCTGTTCCAAAAAGTTCCAGCATCGTTCTCGCTAAGGTTTTACGTAAAGAATAGTCATTTTCGTTTAGAAACTACACGATTTGCAGTTTGTATGGGTGATATTGCAGTTTCTTTTTCAAAATAACGTGCAATGTTGATTTTTTTATTCCAGTACAGTCTGCAATCTTCCTTATCGATTTACGCGGATCGCGCATAATTTCACGTCGAACTTGAGCCACATGTTCTGTCGTCGTTGTTAACGTTGATGGTCCTGGAAGAGTTTGGTTAACCATTGTCCCTTCTTGTTTGAAATTTGAACCCGACACCAGATAAGTTGTGTTTTCGGCCCATCACTTACTATTAAAGTGAACACAAAAAACGCGACGCGCACAAACCAATGAATCACCGTACTTTAAATATTCCTCAACTGCCAACGCGCGGTGCGTTCTCAACCAGAGACTCATTGCGACTGGCAATTCCGCTAATCACGCGCGTCGACAATACCCCTCCCACTTACCTCACCCTGATGGTTTACGAGCAAGTACAATGTAATCTTGAATTTTTTTCGCTGAACACCCTATATAATCTGAAAACCAGAAACTAACATGAGACCTACTACTATTGTGGTCTCGAGTATAGATTATTTTTGTAATTATTGCATTTTTATACATACATCACTTTTACAACCGATTTCTACGCCTTTAAATAAGGTTTTAAAGTGGGTTTTGGTGTAAGTACCTTTCTAGTTCAATATACCATATTTTTTTTAGCGATCGACATATCGTTTAAGATTAGAGAAGACTCACAAAATTAGCAGAAAGCTTTTTACTAGTATTGTGTGAATCAGTGTTTCCGACTGCTTTTGAAGGATAGAGGCCGTATCGCGGCCAATGTTGGCCGCTGTGCGGACACGGTCGCAATGATGTAAAAGTCAGTTCTAAAATAATACATTAGTGGGCGCTACGCAGTTCTAATATATTAACGCAGTGAAATATCCAATCAGACAAATTGTTAAAATATTTTAAATAATAACGTAATTATGTAACGACGCGCGGCGCCTAGCGGCGATAATTAAAAGTCTGCTATTAAATTAATCAATCGTAAATTTGTGTCTTTGATAAAAAAATATTCACTGACCGGAATACTATCCCGCCGGCTCGTAGACGCGTCGATATTATGCAACAAATGTATAACTATGCAACAGGATACGGATTACTCGTTGTTTAGAGAGAATCAAGTAAATAGATTGTATCTTAGTTTTGGTCTTTAACCCCGCGAAAAAAAAAATTATATGTATAAACCCTATTCACTTAAGGCGAAGAATTTATTAAATATTGTGAAAATTTCTTTTATAAAATTATTTGGCAATATGCGGTGATTACGGGAGCCTACATTGAAAGAACATGACGTGATGCCAAATGAGAATAAAAAAAAAGATTTCCTGTTGCTCCGTTCGAAGGACAGAGTAATGGGTAAGTCCTTTTGTTATCCACACTCGCTCAAATTGGCCTCGGCTATTAAAATATTAGCAATGAATGGCGCTGCCCCGGGCCACCCTGTCCGGACTGACATATGGCGCCTGAGCACTTCGGGGTGTACCACGACACCGCAACCAGGCCCGCACCAGGCGCGATTGGCGCCCCAGAATAAATGTAAAGGCACAAAGTGGCCACAGTTTTACGCAAACCGTGTTCCATCAACCTTTACAGGAAATGCTCGACTTGCCATGAATTGCCTTTATTTACTTAAGGAATAAGAGCAATAATTTTCGGGCACCACTGCAAGTATAATGTCAAATATCATCCTCCTAATATAATAATAATTTATTTTTTGAGACATAAACAGTCAATTTTAATAAAAATGAATTGATAATTTTGGCGTCTGCTATCAGTTTACTCAAAGGTATTTGAGATTCTGTAAAAATAAGGTAGATGGCTCTGTCAAATAATGGAACGATTAAATGTATTAATATCAAAAAGGTAACATATGGGTTCGAAAATTGTCGCTAAAAATATTGTCGCTGTAGCATAGTTGGATAATGCACCTTCTCCGGTTAGGAAAGAGATCCAGGTTCGAATCCCGGTGGCGCAACAACAATATTTTTCGATAAAATTGATTTTATATGTATATCTTTCTAATTAATATATTTAATTCATATTTATTTATAAACAGTCTGTTATATTGTTAAAATATGATAAAAAATTGCAATAAAGACATATATTTCGCTACCCTGCCAGCTACACTAGTATTTTACTATATTATCACAGACAGTGCTTTTCCGGTATAGTAGTAAACAAAGGGTAATATTCAATGTACAAAAAAATATATATAAGGTGTTCAGCGGAAAAATTTCAAGATTAAATTGTAATTGCTCGAAAACCATCAGGGTGAGGTGAGTGGGAATGGTATTGTTCGGCACGCGTGATTTGCTGATTTGCTAGTCGCAATAAGTTACTGGTCGCGAACACACCTCGCGTTCGCGGTTGTGCAATATTTAAAGTGCGGTGATTCATTGGTTCGTGCGCCTCGCGCTTTTTGTACTCACTTTAATATTCGACGAGTAAATGATGGGCCGAGTATGCAACTTATCTGATATTGGGTTCAAAAGTTCAGACAAGAAGGGACAATGGTTAACCAAACTCCTCCGGGACCATCAACGTCAGCAGCGACGTCAGAACATGTGGCTTAAGTTTGACGTGAAATTATACGCGATCCGCGTACATCGACAAGGAAGACTGCAGCCTATCCTTTAATAAAAAAATCAACAGTGAACGTTATATTGAAAAAGAAACTGCAGTATCATCCATACAAACTGCAAATCGTGCAGTTTCTCATCGAAAATGACTATTCTTTAAGTAAAACCTTAGCGAGAACGATGCTGGAACGTTTTGGAATAACAAAAACGCTTAGAAACATATTGTTTACTGACAAAGCATATTTTCATATCGATGGCTATGTTAATAAATAAAACATGAGATACTGGTGCCCCGACAACCCAAGGGAATGCCATCAAAAACGTTTGCATTGTCCAAAAACGACAATGTGGTGTGCAATTTCTGCCCGATTTTTTTAACCAGCGAGAGACAGTCACCGCTAACGTGTATTGCCGAATGATCGATGAGTTTTTGGTACCGCAACTGCAGCTGTTTTCCGGGTTTAACAACAGAATACAATTTCAGCAAAACGGAGCCACTCCATTACATAGTATATAAATACAACGTAAAACTTAAAGTAAATGCATTGTTCAATGTAAAAAAAAAGGAGCTGTGTCAACATCTGCTTAATATTTTTTTCTGTTTATAACCTTATCCAAAGTACGTCACGTGATGTATAATGATAATTATTCACGCCTAAATTTAAAGAATGAAATATTAACTTATATTTTTATTTTTATAATAACCACTTAATGAATAAATTTTCTAGTAATTTAATATCGTCAAGTCAATTAACACATCTTTCATCATCGTAACAATTTATGTTAAGTACTAAATTTATTTTTTAAATACTTTTGTTTTTTTTTTTCGTTTAGATTTTTTTTAGAACATTAGAATAACGTGACATATATGTTTTTTGTTAGTTAATTTGACATCCTGAAGAAGAAAATTGTGTTTTTAGAAAGGGGTAGATTTTAAAAAATTACTTAATGTGTGGTTATTATAAACAGTTTTAAATGAACATAATAAAGCACTGAGTTCAATTCGCAAATATTAATATATTTCGTCAGCTGCAAAAAAAAAACTCTCCTCTGCCTGATTGAGGCATTACCTAACTGTAATTATTTTATGTTTTATCTACACTTGTTGATAAGAGGCATTGCACTTTTATAAACTACAGTAAGATCAAAATAATACTTAGTTATGAGTGTACTACATTGTTTGATTTATTTAACAAATAAATACGTTTTTCTACTTAATTCTCTCTTAATTCACGCATTGAACATGTACATTATTTTAGTATTTGTCATAGACAACCTAGTTTTCGATTCACATTTTGATAAAACATAGATATATCTATGGTGATAACAAGGTGTTAATAAAGAATATTCTAATATAATTGAATTAGTTTAACAGCTGTAAAAAATGCTAAATAATGTAACAATATAGTGCTCGAAAATCTTATAACTGCAATATTGAATAAAACTAAATGTTCATCAATTTATTATTACATCGTTTGTAGAGTGGCCACTATGAAATTCATCGTAATTTAAAATAAATAATAAAGGTCAAGTAAGGTCCTGGCACCTTGCTGCCCTTACTGCCCCGTGCGGCAGAACAAACCGCACAGCTCGGGTCTAGTCCGACACTGTGCAGTTCCTGTGTCTACCTGGTGTTGCGTGAGAGCCAAGAGCCAGAAACACACGTGTGCGACACAGGATGGCCGGTGTCACGTGGCGTGGTCGGCGAGGACGCGGCAACACTCGCTGTCACCTTGCTGGACCTCATTTTGAGTAGTCGTAAAGCAATTTGCCGTCCCATAAATTAGAACATTCGCTATCTCCACATTACAGATATAAAAAATATATTGAATATTCATATTCTAATGCTTCGAATGTCGGATGTTGGGCGCGTGTTCATACTTCTTGACATACAGTTTTTCCAAGTCTTCCTTATTAGCAAGAGAAGATATGGCGTATTCGACTATGTTCTGCCAGGCAAATTTTTGTGTCTAAAATCCAGATCAGAGGCGACTGCATAATTAGAAAATTCGTAGCCAGTTTCTTTGAGGGCCAGTTATTTTTTTACCAGTTTACTTTGGCTTTAATAAATCGCCGATCTGGTGTTGAGTGTGTTCGAGTCATGATAGCGAGCATTTCAAGAAAGTCTTTGGAAGCGAACCGGATTTGTCTTAAAATCGAGTTAAAACCGTCTGTCAACCTTGGATGTAGTGAATATCTATCAACAGTATTTAAATTATTGATATAACGTGTCGTGTTTAGCAATGTAACAGCGCCATAGGTACCTTCAAATTTTGCGGCCATCCATTAGCGCATGGGGTGGGTGACGGGGTGGAGCAGGATGTGGGTTGACGTGGGAGGCGAGCATTGATTTTGAAATTATTGGTTAGTAAAATATTCCGGAAGCGATAACCACCGTAAACATGGAAAAGGGAGTCACGTCTAACTGATTGATTCGTAATTTTGTCCATTCTTCTCATTGGGCGGCCGCGATCAAACCATTTTAAAATTGTCAAAACAATTTAAAGGAAATAATTACTGCAAAAAAAAGATACCACCGAGAATGGGATTAAGAATCAACACTGCCTAAAGGAGTATCGACCGAATGAAAAGTATCGCGATAAGGGAGACCCTTAGCATGTAGCCCCTGCTTTTACATAATATAAAAATAACTCATTTAAGGTAGCTTCGACACATCTTGCGAATGCCAGAGGAATGATTACCAATGTCTTGTCTCGTCAAGTTGGATAAAACTTCAACAAAGATTTTATGAAAACGGATTGGTCACTGAAAATTGAAACAGAGCAAAATAGGGAAATATTAAGCTTTGTGCTCCGAGCTTCCAAGAGTGAAATGAAACATGAAAATGACGATTAAAAATTATTCATAATGATATTTTTGTTAAATTGCTAACAATAAATTTTATTACATACTGAATAACTCTAATGTACTAATAATATTACAATCGTTTGTTTATATTATTTCTTATGATATTATCTATTATCTGGAATACGTGCAGTAAATACTTGAATAAAAAATAGCAACGTAAAGTTTGGCACCGAGCACAACATCAGCGAGATTGCACGAGGTAGAGTACCTGTTTTGATTTAAAAATAATTAAATCGCGGTTTGATGACCACGAGAAATAGCGATTACAGCGTGAACTCTGCGATGACACAACCGGACCCCGAGACTTCGGGTCGAAATCGGAGACGTGACAACTCTAAGCGCTAATCTAATTCTATTACGCGATGTAATGCGGAAATTCAATTGCTGATTTGAATAAAAATTTAATTCAGTATTAATACAGGTAGCCATAATATATTTTTTCATTATCACAAAAGTATCACTGGTATATATATTTATTTCACTGATACTTACAACGGGCTACATATTTTTAATGCGCATTCTAATATTACGTAGGTCTGTTATTAGTTTCATCGGTTTTTTTATCACTGAATCAACGTTTTTGCCTCGATGTCAATCTAAATTTTTCTCTACTTATGCCATAATTATGAAATATGGCGATTGCAATACGACCATTACAATATTTGATATTTATATCTAGTGAATAAAACTGAAGATTGTTTTGTTTAGGATACGCCCTCCCCCGGATCACAAGTGAAGGGGATGTCGCTCCCCGTCTACGGGGATTAATTAATGCTACATTTTATATTGAATAAAAAGGATTTGTTTAAAAAAATGTACATATATTACATCATTTTTTTAAAATTAGTTCGATTTACGCTTAAAAATATTTCATAGCTATAAAAGTTAACTTTTTTTACAATAATCTGCTATTTCTTAAAGTAGCATTATAAAAAGTCGACTATTGACTGCCAAATACAGCGGCGTTAAATAAGTCTTCTGGATTGTTTGCGTTAATTTTAAAGCTGTCAGTTTCAGACGCTAAAAGATTTATAAATCTTCGCATAATTAAAAAAAAAGTTAAATCTCGGACGCTTAAGCTATACTCAATAAAACATGACAATTATTTTGTGTAAGCTGAAAAATCTGTACAAATATGTATTAAATTCGTATTAAATTCATTATACTGAGTTTCAAACCTAATCTACAAATTTACATGTTTTTCTTTTAATAAATTAGTTTCACAAAAACATCTACCTATTTAAATATAATTATATAATATAAACATTTATAAATATATGTTTCCTGGCAAGGAAATGTTTCTGGTACGACAAAATATTTTTTCGATTGGTAGATTTTGACTGTATATAATTAACTAATTAAGTTTAGTTTTAAATATTACGTATACATTAAGTTTAAAGACTTCGGTGCTAACACGGAGCTAAATGTTCTTGAAGAAATATTGCGACAGTGAGGATTATTTGAAACAATTCAACTGAAGGAAAATATAATTTTCAATATGAATTAAATATATTAATTATAAAGATATACATATAAAATCAATTTTATCGAAAAATATTGTTGTTGCGCCACCGGGATTCGAACCTGGATCTCTTTCCTAACCGGGGAAGGTGCTTTATCCAACTAAGCTATAGCGTCTGCTATAAGTTTACTCAAAGGTATTTGAGATTCTGTAAAAATAAGGTAGATGGCTCTGTCAAATGATGGAACGATTAAATGTATTAATATCAAAAAGGTAACATATAGGGTCGAAAATTGTCGCTAAAAATATTGTCGCTGTAGCTTAGTTGGATAAAGCACCTTCCCCGGTTAGGAAAGAGATCCAGGTTCGAATCCCGGTGGCGCAACAACAATATTTTTCGATAAAATTGATTTTATATGTATATCTTTATAATTAATATATTTAATTCATATTTAAAATATCACAGACCGTCTGTTCTGAATAATTACAACTTCACAATAAGAATGTGTTCTCCTAAATATAATTTTCAGTGGGGAAAACATGATTTATACTATTTGTATTGTTTAAATTAGTATTCGG
Source organism: Eubasilissa splendida (assembly GCA_031772225.1). Lineage (NCBI taxonomy): Eukaryota > Metazoa > Arthropoda > Insecta > Trichoptera > Phryganeidae > Eubasilissa > Eubasilissa splendida. Next base: position 22,405,853 of record CM062845.1, on the reverse strand, counting down.
TGCATTGCGAGCGAGGGAACGCAAGTGGGCGTAGACTGCATCAAGATGCAGCGATTGACGTAAAGCTGTCAAGATAGCCGTCGACCGAGAGCTGAACAATCTGCGAACTCGATTATATCCCGCCAGTCTTCAGTAACAGCAGCGAATCATAAAACAGTACAAATCGCCCGGTGATTATGTAATGTAATATAATTCACGTACAGTTTTACAAAAAATTCTTCAATAATGGACACATATTGTGTAGATTTTTCCTAGTGTGTGTTTTTAAAATAATAATCACAAAATTTGTTACGATAACAAATATTTATCAGTGTGGGAAACCAAAGTCGAGTGGCACATTGTAGAGTATGGCTATCGAGGTACCTACTCACATATTTGTGGGATAAATGTAGTGAAACGTGAAATTTATGATAAAATTATCATTCGGTTCAGTATTTTTGAAGAGATACTTGTCATAACACAATATTTAAAACCACTTCGTGTATCAATTTACTGAAACGAAAATGTGTATTTATACACAGACTAGTAAATGAATAGACATGAAATAAAGTGTACATTAGTTGCGGGCATTCGACACACATTCTTGGTGGAAACATAAATCCGATAGTTTATGACACGTTTATGCAACAGCAAAAGTATTTACTCTTCGAAAATTTTTTACATTAATGCATATTATATTGTCAGCCTTTAAATTTTCGTTCCAATCGAGTCATATTTAAAAAAAAAGTCGCGTAGCTATTTGATTACGTAAGTGGTACCAAAGTGATCACGTGAATGATACCAAAATAATTAAGTGATTTGCGTTAGTTCATGTCTATATATTTGGTGATGTGTGGTATTTATTTATATAATGGATTATTAAACGTTAAAAATATTCAAAATACTCAATCATACATGTGTATAGGTATATTATATTATATACACATACTTATATTCATAGCTGTTTGCATTTAAATAACAACCATTTTAAAATAGTAAAAAAAAATCACAATAGAAGTATGTCTGAATCTTGACCAATGTTGAGTGATATCCCTTTGATAATGATTTTAATTACGTATACTTGACGATAATTGATATCAATAACGTGCAGATGACATTTGTAGGAGAAAACACACTGCAAACTCGTGTTTGTAAAATTAAATATTTTGTTCATATATTTATATAATTAAATTATTTTGTTAATTCTAGAAGAAGTACGTCAAACGATGACAACACAATATGTTGGAAACAAAACCGAGTACCGAGATATTTTTAATACAAAGAGAGACCTCATTGCCTCGTTTTCTTTTCTGTTTTCGAATCATTTTTTTATTCAACACTTTAATTGCGAGGTTACAATTTTATAACACAGTTCTATGATATTTAATACAATCAATTAGAAAGATATACAGAAAAATAATCTATGTATACATTTTTTTTTTAGTTACCGACGGGATACGATCTCGCATCTTTCTTTTGCCCGCAAAAAGCTTTCTCGAAATAAATGTAATCATGACATATTTTGTATATATACAATATAATATACGATTATATTTTTCTCATGTTTTTTTAAAATTGTGACTGATAATCCTTCTGTATCTTTACAGTCGATCATCATATCGGTGTTCAGCATAATTATATTTGCGAATTACTTAATATTTGATATAATGAATCAGTATGATTGTATGTGCGAATTACTTAATATTTGATATAATGAATCAGCATGATTATATGTGCGAATTACTTAATATTTGAGTTTTAAATGATATTTACCCGTATGCAACCACTTTATATTTACTGATCTTAAAATTTTGAATTATGTAAAAATATTAACGGGACAAGTGGCATGAAATCCATTTATTATTACGTATTAATTTTTAAAAACATAGATGGCCAGTAGAGTAAAAAGATTTAAGACATAATAATCTTGTAATAGGTAAATAGTGTATTATATAGATATCTACTTTGAGAGGATTCAATTCTTACTTGTCTTTGATCTAGGTTCTCTGGGTCCGTCCACGGTGACTTTTATAGCTTTCTGGTAGGTAGCTACTTGCGGCGGACTTGTGGAGATGGTGATCGTGATTGAAAAGCTTTTTCCTGAAAAAAAAAACATAATAATAATTAGATATAATCAAAAGAAATGAGCCGGTAAAGAATTCACGCAGAAGTTGTAAAATGTGCCATTCAAAATCAAATATTAATTAGATATTAAAAAAATATTTAAAAACCTCTACAACCTTTGTTTCGACCGATTCTAATTCGTTTTCAGGCTCCTATGTTTAGACGTAACGGTTGCCAAGTATACACACACGCAGCCTATTTTATTATTATAAACAGACAATTTTCTATGTTTATTTTGTGTTGAGCAGAGTTGCACGTTGCGGTCTATGAATAAATCATAGTTTTATACTAATGGACCGCATTAGGCACGCGCGCAATGTTCGTGATGGATCCATTGTTCTGGAGCCGGGGCTGGACCTTCCGGCGACCCTTCAGACGCCGAGCAATCCAAAGGATTCACATTTTAATAATAAAACATGTCTATATATTTTATTACAAAAATATTCTTCATTACTAGAATAGCTCTTCTTTTGTGTAACTCGTTTGTTAAATATCTGTCTTTTATTCAGTCAGTAATATAATATAATATTAAATGTATTAATTAGAGAAATATACATATAAAATCAATTTTATCGAAACATATTGTTGCGCTAAATTATAGATAAAGTTGATGACTGGGAATGCTCACTGGAGATGCATCCGAGAGGAGTAAAGTTGTCGTTTCAAGTGGGCTCTTTGGAGATGTTACATTGTTGCTAAATTTCGGTCGGTACTAGACAGAATGGAATGGCTGTCAAGCGCCTGGTTAAACGGTCAGGTACTATGAGGCGTGAGCAGGGCCTCTACAGACCTTTCATCCTTTGTACATTCCCCGCGATCACCAATTTCTCCATCCTTCTAGCAACATGCCTAAAGTATGAAATAACTCTTTTAGAATATAATAGAGATATTCGCTCATCTCGCAGCTCATGATACATCTCTAGTGTGTCGAGCATGTTTCTTTCTTTCCTTCCCAGGGTCCACGTTTCGACTCCATGCGGAAGCTGTGGAAAGCGCCGGCGTTACGCACAGACGAAACAGGCGCCTGGCTGTGGCGGCCAAATCAAGATGGTGGCCGAAAATTGAAAAACAAAATCCCAAGTTGCAAAACGATAATAGTGTGTAATAAAAATAATCCAAGAAAGCAAATCCAATAAATAACATTATAGTTATTTTCTAATAAAACAGTAATTTGCAGTCAACACTAGTGTCTAAAAACTCGTCCATGGGCAAGTTTCAAAATGCCAGCCTAACAAAATACCACCCATAACGTGTGTAGCACGCGGGCGGTTAATTCATGGGGATGGTTCATCATCTTCATTTGGGCGGCAAAAATTTGACGTTGGTGCTGGCTTGGAGCACCAGGGCTTTTATGAGATGGAGAGGTTCATCGAGACATTAGTTCTCAGTCGACATTTGTACAACGCGATTTGTTATTGAGTATTTTTATTTACGGTAACTAGTTCTCTTCTTCAAGGTTGTGAATAAGTTCTGCCATTGTTCTTAAAATTCAAAAATAACCGGAATTTCTCCACCGTTAGTTTTTATGTTACAAATTTAGCAATGCAATTTTGTAACACAGCACATGCAATATCGAGGATAATTCTCACAAACACAAATTATGTGCTAACTTACATAATGTTGAATAACAATAAAATATGGTTGGAGTAAATCAATCAGCGGTTTCAGGTCAATGTTTGAATTTGTATCAAATCAATGACTCTATTGCGGTTAACTTCGTACTGCGTAAAAATAAAATATGTTTCGTCAACTGGTTTGCGGAGCTTTCTCTCTAAAATATTTGTTTTAATTCATATACAGTGTCACTGACAGGCTCGATGGTCACGCTATTGAAATTAATATTTCTCTCTTTCTCTTTCCAGCTCATTGATGATCCTGGATGTCTTTTCATTTCCGTGGCTGCCTTCGCAATCTTTCTCCATTATTCCCGGTCTTCTGCTGTATGCAAGACTGTGTATAGCGGTGATCTTGTTATTTTATCTGGCCTTTTTGTAGCGAATCACCTTATTGCTCTCTCGCTATTAATCTTGCCGAGTATCACCAATTTGTTCAGACTGCGTTCACCTCGTCGCGCATGAGCGGAAGTAATTCAGTATTCGCTTTCTGAACAATTTAGACTTTGATCTTGAAATCTTGGAAAATGGACTAATTTACACGTCTAGCCGTTGTTTCTGTATGTCTCGAGCAGGGGCGTGCAGTGCATAGAAGCAAAAAAAAAACTGTGCGTTACTAAAAGTTCTGGAAAACAAATATAAATTAAATAATTGGATTAACATAAGCGGAAACATTATTTTACAATTATCCAACCATCTGTGTACCAGTAGAGACTTTAATTGCTTAGTTCTAACAAGTATCACGACAACTCACCGCTGTACCCATGGCGTTCTTGTATATTCGTCACATCGAGCTATTCACATTACTCCGTTCTGTCTTTAAAGCTAGTGAATTACTCAAGTCATAAAACTCGTTATTTATTGAATTGAAAATTCTTTTCGGTTGATCCGTTTTGTGTGGAGTCGTTACCTATGCTGTTTTTTAACAGAATAATATCAGAAAAGCTTACAACTGCTTGCAAATCATTGAAGTGTCTACTCCTTCTTTTATTAATTCGCGAATTTGACTATTTTACTATTTTTAACAACAACAAAAAAAAACGGAAAAACAAAAAGCAATTGGTAGAACTATTTCCTACGTTAACCATTAATAAATATAATTATTTCCTTTAGTTATTACGTGAAGGATTTTCAAACAATAATTAAATCATGTTCAGTCATAGAAAGTGTTTTTAAAAACGTCCATACATTTTTTATATGGGTAAGAAAGTATTATTTTACGTTAAAACTTAAACTTTAAAAACACTATTAATAGTACTCTAAAATTACAAAAAAAAATACATGGTAGGGTCGCACGAACGACGGATTTATTTTATCTAAAGACGTTGGTTAGAAGAAAGTACATATATTGTATTACATATATTATACATGATTGTATAATATCATTGGTAACAGCATAATCTATATCTATACCTACTGCACGCCACTGGTGTCAAGGTTCATGTCTCGTCATCGTATCACGCTATAAAAAACGCAAGAGAGTTTACCAAACGCCTATTATCTGTATTGTATTAGATTCAAAGTAAATAAATTATTCAACATTGACTGGCGCACACGAATGGAGAAAATGTAACAAAAGTAGGAAAATTTCCGAACCGAACGCTATCGCACACTTCGGAAGGAATGTGTATTGGGGACGGCGGCGGTAATGGTGGGTGTCGTTTGGGTTGTAGAATCGAATTTCACGTATATTAGCAGATCATAAATTAAAATGTGAAATATTCACAATCGTTAAAATTGATATGAAGAGTTCAGGGGCGGACATGGTGAAATACGGCCCGGTGTCGGCAGGGGCCGTCAAAGCGTCCAGCGGGAACGTAATAAGCCATAAACATTTATTTTCAAGCGGCAACTTGCGGCACTCCCGCAGGGAGGGGAGGGGAGGTGTTGCCAGATCAAACGGACAATACGTGAGATGTTAACTGCTGCTCTGCATGTGTCGGCAGTCGGCTGACACAGACCGGACAAAAATATACTTTTGTGTAATAACAATTCCGCAACCTGTGTAATAATTAGTGTTATGACATCATTTCATTTATAAGAAATGATTATTTTAAGATCGTTACTTATTAATACTGGTGATGGTAAACCGTTACCTGACTGTGTAACTGTCGGAGGCTTACATTCTAGTTTACCAGTCATCGCTCGAAGAATTAAGTTAATCAGTTTTCAATTATCATTACAAAATAGTTTAAATAACGATTTTACCATCACTGCTTAATTCCACACTTTACCCAATAAATATCCCCCCTGCTAAATGAAATTTTTGATTTGCTTCTCGACCTAAAGTATATTCAGGCCTATTCTCAAAATTGCAATATTGAAATGAAGGTGATTGTTACACCAACCCTCAAAAATAGTGTTATATTTGAATGAGAGAGAGGGAGAGAGAGTGAGGGAGTGAGGGAGATAAACGTACCATAATCTGTCAAAACTATCTGTCTATTTTTGAGGGTTGGTGTAACAATCACCTTCATTTCAATATTGCAATTTTGAGAATAGGCCTGATTATATATCCTGTTTTAACGGCCTTGAAATGGATTATTAAAAATAACAGGAATTGTATTCAGAGGTAACTGTGTCGAATATTTTGTATTGGCGCTGAACGTAGTCAAATAAACGACAGTTTTCAAAATTATGAAATATACCTTGTATTCCAATACTTGATTTTATAATAATAAATATTCAACAATAAACGGTTCAAGGAAAGATTGTGTGACACAACTGTCTGTGATACAGTTATTAATGCTCGATTATAAGAATACGACCCTTATTAAAAATGATATATTTGAACATTGAACATTGAACACATTCAGGGCTGGCACTTGTGTGTGTACAGCACCGCGTGGAAGTGCGCCTGGTCACCTTCACGCGTCGCGCCGACAGCTTTAGTGCAGGGCGGGCATCACCTCGCCTTACATAGTGAAGGGATTGTTTCCCCCTGTGTCGGCAGTAAAAACGCGAGAGATATTTTATTGCAACAGCGTTGAATGGCCTTTTAATATTTTTACGATACGCTTTTAAATTAAGATATATAATGATACCTAAACAACGACCGCTGCACGCTAGGACCGCGCCATCACTCATCGTGCAGTCATAAAACGTTGGATGTGTGCCAGTCTGCACTGCGATGCAGGCTCCGCTCTTCGTGACGAATGCGTCGATCTACATATCGATAAAGATCGAACTGAGCCTGCAACAGCGAGAGCACCACGAGATTACAAGTGTCGAAACAATTATGTTACAGTACTGGAGAGCTTCATTATTTTAACGGATATTTTCGTCGTTGATCGATGACAGTCCCGAAGTGCGTAATATGTGTATTTAGGCGAGATTCAGCAGCAAAAAAAAGTTATTTTTTATTCCACCATACACTACTTTGTTCCGGTGTCATTTGACAATTTATCAGTGCAGACACAATAATCAGTCTGCATCCGAGCGTGGTGTCCTACTCACATCGCATTTGGTTTAGTGATGATCTCAAAATCACGGGCCGCGAATCAATCACTGACATCTTTGAGCCACACTCACTGTCGGTGATTAAATATCCTAAAATATCGTGATTATATACATATATTCAAACCGTGATCAGTCATGCTGAGCGCAGTCGTGCATGCGTGATCGGTCACAATATTACTTGTTGATATTTGGTTGTTAACCGTGATTCGGCGCGGGTGTATTATAGATGAAAATATGTATAAAGGAATGACGTTATAATTCGTGATCAGCGCCATCTGGTAGACTTTGCCTCAGCGTTTTACGCATGTTTGCTGAGAATTTGACCAGAAAAAATATTTTTTAAGCGTTTTCATTCTCTCTTAAATTAGATTTATATGAATTATTTATGATAAAATATGTTTTTTACGCAAATGACGTTTTAATAATATTAATAAATGCTCTAAAAATTACGTTATTTTATTTATTTATTTTGTGTTATGTGATATCGTGCGGCGTACGCGCATTAATAATGAAACTGTGATTACTGTAACAGATTTTAATCACTCATGTTAATAAACACCGATCACAATCGTACTAGTGAATCAAGAGTAGCATTTTTTTTCATCATTAATTTGGTTAATAGATGGTCATGTACCTAACATAAATTGTAAAGTTTTTTTTATGAAAGTATAATAAACAATTGATGGAAGTAAGGAATCCAAACTATTATTGTGTTTTTACGTTGCATATGTATCCGATCTGTCATACAATCATAAAACTATTAATCTGTAAATATTGAAGAGGTATTGAGAATTGTCAATATTAATTGGAAATCTTTCACAAACACGAAACTTATTTAAATATGGATTCTAAAATACTGTCTTATTTATGGACAGTCTAGTAAAGTATGGGTACGATTTAACAGGGAATTATTTTTAAAAGATATGTGCATCAAAATAAATATTTTGTTCCATAAAACGAATTGTTAGTGATAATTCGTTTTAATGAACAAAGTATTTGATTTAATGTACACATTAATAAACGTAAAGTATCCATGGCAGGACATGGCTAAATAATTATCAGAGAGGATATTGCATCCCACACCAAAAATATATATATATATTTATTAATAAATAAATTGAATCGGATTGATTTTTTTTTACCTAGTGGTTTATTGATTTGCGTATCACTTAAAATTACATCAAATAGAATTAGAATATTTCACACATCTTGTTAATTATCCATCTAATATAAATGTGAAATCACGTGTTGTGGAGAAAGTCCAAGTGTAGAACAATGGTCAAGCGAAGTTTGAGCCCCGCGCCGTGCACCAGTGGCGTAAATAAGCGGTGCATCGAACCCCACGTTAGATGGGGGCCCAAAAGGTTCGTGTACAATACGTTTAGAGTCGATATTTGTCCTAGTGCTAATATGGACAATTTTTTTTAAAAATTTACAAGAACAAAGATTATTATAAAATTAAAAATAATTTTTCACGTGAAAACGTTATGTACTATATAATACAGTAGTAGGTACCCCGCTTATATGTCGGAGAGAAGCAAGTATGTTTTTCAGTTGGGAGTGCAGTTTTTTTTTCACGAAAGCGTGAAAAGGAGACAAAAAGATCAATTTAGTTAGTAATTTAATGGATACATCGCATAATAATAATAATATTCTTATATTTTATATAGGTATAATAGTAACAATGAGGGCGGACCCGCCGCCTACCCAGGACCGATGCAATAAGCTCATATAGATCCACCTGTTTGGCATTTTTTAATGCTACTAGGCGGCTGTTCGATAGCGTCCCGCATATATTACAGGGCGACACCGCACAGCTGCCAAAACAAAATTTGCCTTCATTGTCCCCGGCTGACTCACTTTATTAGTAAATAAGATATTTACAATACATTTATTTTATTATATTTATAGGTATAATAAATATATTCAGGGGACCCTTCTGTTTTAATGTTTTAATAATAATAATAATGGATAATTTGTATAGCGCCATTTTCGTAAAAACTTTCACCTCAAGGGCGCCTTTACATTGGGGCTCAATGCCTTTATTCAATTCAGCATTGGGGTCTAATTTTTTAAGTTACGCCAATGTCCCACATCTCTTCTCACATTTGATTTTCTTAATTTGCTGCCCCGCCGTACATCGCGTCACCGCACGCTGCATTGATTAGCTATTTCCGAGTCGGTCCCGCCGCGGGCGCGGCCGCCAGTGGCGTTGCAGCGCTGCACAAGCGGCGCCGAGCCGATGACATCCGCTACATGTAAAGTAGGAAAGCCAATTTGCGGCCTGGCAACATCCTCCCCGAGCGCGACAAAGCTCCACCCGCTCGGGAAAAGAGAAAAGCTGTCATTTTGAGCATATTTCGCAAGGATAATTTATCCATGGGTCGTCATCGCGCGGTTGCGCTAGTGAACTGGGTAATTAATTATTCACGTGTTACGATTCTGCCAGCTCTGCCTCGTTGCGGGACCGCTCCTCCGCGGGCCCGCCTCGTGTGGTGCCAAAATAACACGGTCTCAACGAGTTCGGTTAGGCGGATTTAACGGGAGACTTCGGTTAGACGAGAGTCGGTGCAGTAGGTCCAGTGGTAACGGAGAGTGGATACACCAGCTGTACCACCACCGGCACCAGAGATCCGTGTCAGGGCCGGATTACGGCCTAGGCACTTTGTGACCCATGCCCGTGGAGCGAGACACGGTGAAATAAATATCAGAAATTTAGTTGAAGTAAATCTAAGAATCTTATCATATAGTATCTGAGATCAACTTGAAATTGGTAAAACGAGACCAAAACTTAAACCCGAGTAAATTCACTTAGAACCATAGATACCTACACTATTTATTAAAAAAAATTAGAAAAACAAAAGACATTACTAATATTTATTTCTTTAATGAGGCGCGAGATGGCGAATTTCTGAGACTCGGTATGCACACGCTGGACTAAGAAAGCCGAGAGTCGTCTCCAAAGAATCCCAAGGAAGCATTATTCCCCAATCATAGATTGTCTCGAGTCGAAAATATCATCTATGAACACGGGCCATTAGGCACTCGCCTACTCGTAGGGCTCGGGTGAGATAGAATTGAGTAATAATTTATGAAATACTTTTTCAAGGCTTGCAAATAAAATAAAGCCTCTGCTATATATTTTTAAGTACTGCAACCTGAGGCTTCGCTGTTACAAATGTGAAATCAAAATATTGTTATTTTTAATATATGCACTATTTAACTGTAGATTTTTAATTCATCGTGACAATTTTCAATGCAGATATTTAATTTCAGCCATTGTATAAAAATGCAGAACGAATATTTGAATGTATAACACATATATATAAAACATAGAATGTATATAATAAATTAAAAATTTAAATCGCATAAAAAAATGTATATATTAGTACAGTTTGAATGAAATTATTAACACTGCAGTGGTTATTGTTACTTCTCAAAAAATTACGATATAAAATTAAAATAAAGATTCTAAAGCTGAAATTAAAATGAAAAATGTCACAATAATAAATAATATAAAATACCGTAAGAAATGAAAACATTATTTAATATCGTAAATTGTACCTTAAATGTGAGGTATTTACACGTTTTTCAGAAAACCGATGATTATGATTATTATTTTTTTCTACATAGTATAATGACCAGGCCTGATGCATACGCAAAGTATAGCGCACACGTGCACACGCTGAACCCGAAACAAGCGAGAGGGTACATAACTAGACTAATAATTCTATTTTCTTTTAATTTAAGCGTTAGTTTAATAATGAAAAATAACAAATTCAATTTATGCTTATTACGTTATGTCGATGTAAAATCATCGATCTGCTCGTATATATTTTGAAAAATCTTTATACACTGAAACTCTAATGATACACATTACAGTTGTGTCTTAGTTAAATTTATAAAAAAACATGCAGATAAATCTTAAGAGTTCAATTTAATACCTACTGCTAGTGGCATTAGTCTTGTAATTGTATAATTTCACAAGTGAGATATTTTAGAATTATAATTAATTTTATCATTGCAATGTTCGACACATTCTTGTTATTTTACCGTTACTATAATAAATTATTTTTCATTATAATAAACAATGTTATTTAAAATAAAATAAAATGTTATTAATTTTTTTAATAATTTTATGGTTTTATTTTCATTTTTCTAGCGGACAGTTTTGTTCCTTCTGCATATTTAGGAATTGCATCATTAACATTATTTTTCTCATATCTATCGATTTATATAATAATATAAGTATGCATATCGATTATTAATATTTAATTATTTTTATGTTTTTATATATATTTCTTACGTTTTATATTATTATAACTGACAAATAAATATTTAAATAATATAAAATTATTATTAATTTGAAAAGTTTTTTTTATTTTTAATGAACTCTGTGCAACAACAGACAAATTCCTTAATATTCATACTAAAGCTTCTTTTATAAAAGCAAGTACTAAGTTTCGGAATATTGTCCCTAATGAGTTTAATGAAATACCATCGCCAGGCACGCGAGAGAAATAATGATTGATAATTTATAATAAAGCAAACAAAGGTTGGCATCAAAGCACCGGAATCTAACAAAAGGTTGAGAATCGGATAAGGGTTAAGGGTTATTAAATTAACAAAGAAATTAGTCACGGAATGTTCTCGTTTGGTCGGAGACAAAGTATGATGGGGACCAGTAATATCCGGCCAACACAAAGCTCTTCTCACGATGTTTCAGAATATCAAACACTCTAAATATGTCTGCTATTAAAGCGTTTCAAACCTGCATATAAATATAGCATTTTTTTAAATTTAATCTTTGACGCAATGCAATATTCAACATCCAAGAATTGCGAGATTAATACACAATATAAACCATTACGGACTAAAAATATTACAATATGATAAACGTATACGGCGGACACAATTAGCGAGTATTTCCACCCCTATGCAGAGCCCTAATGCGGGACACGTGGTTCTTATTAAATGACTGTCTCTACCTTGTTTAGGACGAAAGGGGTTTGCTTTATCAGATTTGTTTGAAAGCTCTTTGTTTTTTTGTTTATTAAGTAAATTAGGTAGATGCTTCTGTCTGGCTATGTGTTTGTACCGAGTACTGAGCTTGTACTAAGTATCGAGAAAGCCATACAGAAACATAGATAATTCTCATTTCGTACCTTTGTATTGCAACAGAAACTTAAAATGAATCTGTGTTGAAGGTTCCTCGCCATTCTATGATGAACTACTCTGCTATAATCGCACGTATTATATTTATTTCTCCTAAACATGTGCTTAAATGTGCGTTGGAAACTTTAGTATTGACAAAATACAATGAAAGATTCATTGATATCTTTGGATGAAAGACCGCATAAATGACAATGGTGTCTGAAGACAAACATATAATGAGGAATGATGTGGTCAAATCAATTAAAAGTGGAAGATTACGCTGGGTGAAACACCAAGAACCCGCGAATACGAAAGGTTTTGTTCAGAGATCAGCGAGAAGGTGTGGTGTAGTGGTAGACCGTCGTGCTTTGGGGAGGAACGCCACTGGTAGAAGGAATGAAGACAAATCCCGCAGGCAGCCAAGATTCACCCTCGGTTGTAGCGCTGGTGATGTTTATGACGTTAATTCTTGAATAATCATGGATTATATTCTGAAAATGGCGTTCTACTTCGTTTCTTTATGTAGCTTGTATAGCATAGGTACTTGATTATTGTTGTTAATTTCTCTTGGAGCATCTCGATACTGAGAGAGTCTGTTTCGGCAGTCTCTCTCTGGATCCGAATAATCTGTTAATTTGGAATCGATTTTAGGGACATGATAATGGTCATGTATTTTAATCTCTATAAGTGCTCGCATACGCTGACGTGATGTGCAATAGATCGAATCGGAATTACGAGTATTAATACAAATGAGATGATAATTTATTTTTCCCACGCTTTTCACATCTAAAATCAAATGAATGGTTTAAGATCAAGTTTCTAATTTCGAGCAGCTGGTCTCGCGACGATATCATAGGGCGTGTATTTCTCGAAACTGATACTGAGCTAGTGCGAAGCGAGTGGTAATTCGTTGTATATTGTAAATTGCATGTTCGACTGATGCATACCGATTTCAATGACGAATCTCCGTGATGTGAGAGAAAAAAGTAATGCACTCAGTGCACCCTTAGGATATGTGCGTCATTACTGATGGTTTATAGTGTCCAGTGCTACATTTACATGCTACTGAGAAAAATATTAAATCTTAGATAATCTGGAATGAATAACTAAAAATATATGGAAGTAGGTAGAGCCTACAGAATAAAAAGAGAAAAATATTTTTTTTAAATTGCATGAACTATAAATTAAAATTATTTTCATAGCATCCACACAGTTTTGAATATAAAATGAGAAATGTATAGTTTAATATACGTACGTGTACGTACAGTACGTACTGAATGAAAATGAAAATATAATTTAATTCTTATTAAGGAGAACATATTTTTATTGTGAAGTTGTAATTATTCAGAACACAGGTCTGTGATATTTTAAATACTAATTAAATGTATTAATTATAAAGATATACATATAAAATTAATTTTATGGAAAAATATCGTTTTTGCGCTACCGGGTTTCGAATTTCCAATCCGGGAAAGGTGCATTACCAACTTTCGTGACAAATTTTCGAACCTATATGTTACACTTTTATTCGAATTAATACATCTGTCATTTTATTATTTGAAAGCCATCTACTTTGTTTTTACGGAATCTCAAATACCTTTGAGTAAACCGATAGCAGACGCCAGAATTAACAATTCATTTTTATTAAATTTTGGACACATTGATATTACTTATATACCTGTTTAATTTTTGGGAGAAATGTTAATGTCACCCCCATTAAGGTGCAATAGGTGGTGTGCGGAGTAGCTTCTTCTCAAATGTATGTTTTTCGTGATCTTCTCTGCAGTGGTGTCGGATGAAGAGTGAGCAGAGAGAGAGGCTCCAGGCCCGCCAACATTGTATCCGCGGTGTTAAGCGCATTCTTTAATTTCTATGCGCCATAACGCCGAGCTTTGAACGTATTTACGAAGCATTTTCAATAATAAATAATCATTTGCGGTCGTGCAGTTAAATTTCGAAAGTACAGAGGAAATAAAATGTGCATCCTAGCAACATTGACGCCGAGAAGCGACGGTAACACAATGAGCTACAAAACGGAGAGCCGTCTCCGGGGTTCGCCGAAACCGCGGCGTGCGGTTTGAAAATTAAAATACGCCAACATAAAAGAAAAATATATCATAGGAACGCACACGCGAGCTTGTGATTCGTTAGGGAACGAGAAAAATTCACGAGATCCACTCGTCACGAGCGTTATTGAGGTATAAATCAGCCGGCCGTCTCGGGAGAGGCGGGCGCTCGGGGAGGGAGAGCGGAGCGAGAGGAGGTCGGCCGGCCGGGGCTGTGCGACACATGTTCATCATCGAGCCGAGACACGACTATCATTTTCTTTTTGGGAAAATTATATTTTCTACGGTCTATACCAAATATTTGATCAATGTGCCAAAAGAAATATTCCGGGCAGCATTGGACCATTTTAAAAGGTTTTTTTTATTGATATTTTTGTTTTCGAAAAGTCACCTGCAACTATTTAATTATTACGTTACAACTTTGTTTAATTCATTTTGGTCACAAAATTTACGAAAATACAGGAAAACATGACTAAAACTCCAATGTTATGTTGATACTTGGATAATATCGGACTTCAATATTTTTGGTAACCATATTCCTTGATTTTTAATTATGTAATCTTTCTGAGTAACATTGCAATGTACGATTTTGTTATAAAAGACTCCACTGATTAAGAATTAAAAAAATGTCATGATTTGGTACCCTTCTCCTGTATTAAATCATCTGGTTCGAACAAATAAAAAACTTGTTTATTTTATGTTTTTTTTCAATTATATAATAAAATAATTCTATCTAATTTTATTAAAAAATCACATCTATCCAGCATTCTTAAAATTCTTTTAAATAATGTTAACGGAGATTTTTTTTATGATATCTGTCCCGGGAATAATTGCACCTTTGTAATACACTGTGCAGAATTGACGTATACAGATTTTGAGTCTGAGCAAGTATGTGTTTCCACAAAGTTTCCATTACTGACTATAATAAATTCCTCAACTATTTTTGGATAGATAAACCATTTTTCAGGCACAATAAATAACAATTTTTGATTTAGCTCATTCGTGAAACATGAACTTGGGGGTAGTTTCAAGACCATAATTTTCGAGTCCATGATCACAACAGGATTATTAGTCAGAGCAATATGGATAGGTGCCGTCGATTACAGTACAGCTGTTCTTTGTATATATCATATTTTCTTGTTCCGGGTAGAGACAACAAATACTTTTTTAGCGCCTGAAATCTTGAAAATAGTATTTTTAATATAAGGTTCTGATTTTTAAGAAACATACGAGTTTATTTTGTTCTTGAATGATACATATTTTCACAGACGTACCTATAATAATATTTGAATTGAAGAAACAAGGAATAAAATATAATGTATAATAATAGATGATGGATATAAATTAGCGGCGGATTTATGGTGCGGGGACCTGTATCACTGGACAGTTTGAGGGCTCCTTGTCTCGAGACAAAGGACCCCAGAATGATAATATCATAATACAACGTGAACTACGATAGCAATACAGATATAAAGATGATGTTTTATGTTAAACTATAAATAATAACATACCTGGAGCCTAGAGCTCCCGAGTTCCGACAAAAACCGAGTGTTTTCAAAGTCATGAATACCCGATGGTAGCTGAGCACAATCAGATCTGCCAGTCTGCTTTTAGGTAAAACACTATTTTTTAAATTGTTTCATTTTTTTTTCGCTTTCTCTGTCGCTCCTGGTCTTGCTTCCAATGATTCGGGGGTCCTCTGGAAAACGGGGCCCTCACAATTGCAAGTTCGCCACTGGATATAATAATGTCTATTGAAGTTTGGAGATATTATTGAAATGCGGTTGAATCAGAAGAATTTTAATGAGAGTAACGAAACACTTTCATGTGTAGGTACATCATTCGTGTTCTAGTTACTTTATCGTGTCCTTATTGTTAATCGGAAGTCTGGGAACCAGGTGTCAAAGGAAATTACGGGAACATCATCAGTTATCTAAAATGTATATTTCACCAAAAATAATGAAACTTGGTAAAGTTTCTCCTTAAACAAAATAAACAAGAAACGATACGGAAGACTTTTATCTAAAAATTAGAGTTCTCGCGGAGTGTTGTAGCAGCTGATGCATATCGACCATTACTGCAAAATCTCCGAAACGTGAGAGTAATATTTAATTATCATAATTGTAGATCTATTGCATGATATTGGTAATTTGGGATCTTAATTGTTTTCAATGATAGGCATAAAGGTAAACAACCCAAAATACACATGAACATTAAACATATATTACAATTCCAAGATTATCATACAATAATTCTAACAGGTGAGAATCAAACAGATTAATGTAATTATTGTTATAACACCATTGTATTTTGTATTGCCGTACAGCTGAAGCTTAGATGTGCTCACCAAATAGTTTCTAACAGTACGTGTAATTAAATTTTCAATAAACTCCCTCAAAGTGACCAGAATAAGAACTAAATTCGTACTTTCTTTTAAAGAAGATAGAGCAAAGTTGTTCGGGTGATTTTCATGTTATTAATTGTTAAAATATATTATCAGGTAAAGTTGAAACTAAATTGTTAAAAAAATATAGATAGATATTTTGAAATGATATATCATTTTGTTATTATTTTGCTATCAAACTGATATTGCAATGTTTTAAAATAATTTAAAATTGTAATAATGGTAAAAGCGAAGATGAGATTTAAATTAATCGAGGATTAATTTAAATGTATAATACATATAACTTATATATTGTTTAAATTCAAATAATAGTAATAAAAGTAAAATAATGAAAAATACTAAATATAATAATGTAGTTTTAAAAATTCAAATCAATAATAGCATCATTTCAAATGATCCTAATAATACCTCATATAAATAATGATTTAGTGGTAAAGGCCGTGGGTTTGATTCCTGACGGAAAGATTTTGATTTGAAAACATCCATCGACTAAATTTGTCGGACTATAAGTAAAGTAACCGATTGATAAGGAAAATATGAAACGAAAATACTCATACCGGCTTATCAGCTATAACACCGTCTCGTTTTAATTTCTCAGGCGTTGATGTCGCGGCGGACCTGCTCGCGCCCCACAGACATGGTCGCGTAAGCATTCATCTGACAGCCATACAGTTTAACTGGTGCGCGCAGAAAACCAGACAACAATACGTCGCGCCGCAACCGGTCCGAGGGAACCTAGAACCGATCACTCTTCTCCTAGCCAGCTTCTCGGACACATCATACTTTTTATAATGTAACAAACAAGTGTAAGTTCAATCTGTGAATGAACGCAATAATCGTAAGCACTGCTTTATTAATAATACGCCCGCTCTAGCCATAAACATATAACTCTAGCCATAAACACCGACACTCTAGACATATAACCGTTCCGTCTTGACAAATTTAGAATTTAGAGTTTAGTCTCTTTAAAAATGTCGCCTACGACATTCATATCTCCAGCCTGCATATTCGCATATCTGCAGGAACATTTTTCGTAATTAGTTATTCACCCGAAATATCAAAATTAACTTTAAATAAATAATATCTATGACTATCCATTCATCGACATTTTATCGTTATATTTTTGTTTTATCGGAGGTTCACTGACGTTCCATTCGTCAGTTGGGTGAATTTGAATCTCCCCAGCAGCAGTTAGAATGGAATAAGTATTTTAAATATGAATTAAATATATTAATCATAAAGATATACATATAAAATCAATTTTATCGAAAAATATTGTTGTTGCGCCACCGGGATTCAAACCTGGATCTCTTAAGATATCATAAAAAAAATAAAAATAAAGTATTTGTAATTTAATGTCTTCTGTTTGTCTACCTTATCAGAACAAATAGTTGTAGATACTTAGTGCACACGTATCGAGTCTAGCTGTCATTTCGAACGCCACGAGTTTGAGTTTTTGTCTGTTTTGCCAATCTCATACAGATATCTACGTAGGAACAACTACTGAGACTTATTTCAAGAAAATCTTTGAGATTTATGTCATCGTGTCTCATCCCGTGGACACGGCCCATATGTGGCTATTATAATGAAAGTCAAGAAATTGTAAAAAAATAAGTTTATCAATTATTTCGCGTCACACTGTTTTAAATATATAATATGATGCATTTTCTAAAAGGAAAGTCTCCAAAAGAACAATAATATCAAATATCTCTAGAATGAGAATTGGGCATTGGCAGGTAGACTCACATTTATTCAGATTGAACTTAACAGATTCCCCAATGTGCAAGTGTGGTGCCGAGGAGGAAACCCTTGACCGTATCTTTGTTGCCTGTCCATTGCGGATCACAGGTTTTTTTTACAATAATCTCCTCAATAGCAAACTTGTGTCATCTTCTTTTTCTTAACTCGCCACATTAAATCTATATAATAGCAATTTTTTTGAACGACATTGGTATTGACTTGTAATACAATATTTCCTATTCTATAATATTATTGTAATTTTTTCTATAAAATAAAGTTTTAACTTGATTAATGGCACAAATCACTCTTGAAGGGTGGATGCAAATTGTAATAAATTTGAAGCGTATTGTTACGACGTTTAACGGTATTCCGCTAATGTTTATTTTTATAATAGAGTAAGTAATTTAAACCATATTTTTTTTATTTTCTTATAAGCTACATGCCACATTCATATGTCGAAATATATTATAAATCTAGTAGACTAAATAATTTTTGAAACGTTGTGTTGTGTATTATAAAAAAAATTTTTAATCAATTCAATCGCAAATCTTTAAACATCTCGAAATGAAAGAAACATGACTTGGACCACTTTCATAAAAATGGACACATATTATAACAACAAAAAAAACCTAAATTTAAAGAAATTTATAGAAAAGAAGCATTCTACAAAACTGCTTTAATTGTCACTTTTTTAAAGTAAGCTTCCCGTGTAAAATATTATGTAATAATTAGACAATTTTGGAACATTTTATAGAAAAGTAAACTGTCATATATATGACTTAGACCACTTTCATAACAATGGGCACATATATTAATAATCGTTGAGCCTCTTGCTGGCAAACAAAACGCGTTAGAAACATTAATGGGCTTAAAAAATTTAGTCGGTAATTTAGATGTACTCGGCCTGGCCGTTGTCCCGCGTGCACGTTACATCACAATAGCGGGTAGCTACCGATCACAACGCAACACATTTAACGAATTTATCGAAACAAATTCTAAACTGGCCCAATCATTACCATTATTTGCTTTCATCGTGCGCTATTTGCATTCGCGCTGCACTTTCCCGATGCGACATTTCGTTGGAAAACTGAAAATTAGACACATTATGGGCGCACCTGCACTGCCCGTAATTATGGCGGTAATAAGCGCGGGCGCTGCCGGTGACGTGCGCCCCCTCCCCGCCTGCCTGCCGCCGGCCGCTCCGAGGGTCGCGCTTCCACCCCGGGGGGCGGGATACATTTTAGAGATATATTTCCAATTTCAAAATATTGCTGATGGATGCGAATTTGATTAAAGCCTAATTAGTGTGTATGAAATTTGTTGTCGATAGTGAAACTCGACCGCTAGCCTTTTGCGGGATGTACCCGGCCGATTGGTGGCGGGGTCCGCGAAAACCAAACATTTACACAATTCAGACTGAAAGCGTTGTAACGCAGCGCAAATTGAGTTTGGACACGGAAAAAATCTGCCATGATTTCGTCGGAACGCGTTGGATATCGACAGTGGTTCTGTGGATAAATTAATCTGAAATCTACCATAAATGGCCATTGAAAAAATTATCAAAGGGAAGTGGATTGTAGAGGTAAACTAACAGTATCGGTAACATCAGCGAAGGGCATTCCGGTGTTGTAGTTTCAAGAGCGAGGCCGTGATATGCTGGGCGTCACGTTGTATTGACAACGCAGTTGATGAAACTAATTTCAACTCGAGAGCGCTGCTATTTTACGCTCCCGATCCGAAGTGATTGGAATAAATTATAAACAGGGGGCGTGCGGTGCATACAAGCAAAAAAGCGGTGCATTATATAGATTAAATAATTGGATTAACATAAACGGAAACATTATTTTACAATTAGCGACATCTGTGTACCAGCAGAGACTTTAATTGCTTAGTTCTAAAAGCTACCACGACAACTTACCGCTGTACCCATAGCGCTCTTGTGTATTCGCCGCATCGAGCTATTCACATTACTCTGTTCTGTCTTTAAGCTAGTTAATTACTCAAGTCATATAATTAGCTATTTAATGAATTAAAAATTTCTTTCGGTTGATCCGTTTTGTATGGAGTCGTTACTTATGGTGTTTTTTTTTAACAAAATAATGTTAGAAAGGATAATGTGAAAATCATTGAAGTGTCTACTTCCTCTTTTACTAATTCGCGAATTTTACTATCTTACTGTTTTTAAAGTGTTGATTTCATGGCCGTTCTTTGCGTTCGAGGTGCATTTGGTGCATGATTATTATTTCGTTTAGTTATTACGTGAAGGATTTTCAAACAATAAAAGAATCATGTTCAGTCATAAAAAGTGTTCCTAAAAACGTCCATACATTTTTTATTTTGAAATTTATATGGGTAAAAAGGTATTATTTTACGTTAAAACTTAAACTTTAAAAACACTATTAATAGTACTCTGAAATTACAAATAAATACATGGTAGGGTCGTATAAACGGCGGATTTATTTTGTCTAAAGACGTTGATTAAACGAAAGTATATAAATTGTATTACATATATTATATATGATTGTATAATACCATTGGTAATAGCATAACCTAAATCTATACCTACTGCATGTCAAATGTAAATACATAATCTCCCTTGTTGTGTATACCACAGTGTATAGCTTTAACTCGAGACCGGAAGATGTCGCCCTATCTAGCAGTCCTATTTTCAAGATAAGTATAATGTAGACTTTTTCTATGTGTGAAAGGGTATTTTTTACTTTTTCTCTATGTCCAATATTAACGAATTGATTAAGTTTTGCAATAGCCACCGTTTTGAAACAAGATGACGTATTGGGCTGGCTAGCGAGACATTTATTGATTTTTTAGGAAAGTGATTGAAATTTAATAAGAATTACGGAAGTTATTGTGTCCATAAAATTCATTATATTCCATATATTATGTATATATATATATATTTTATTTTTTCACAGGGTGTAACAGACTTAGTGTATAATATTTTATGGGTGGATAAATGACTAAATTACGAGTCGAAAATATTCAAGGGATATGTGCAATTTTCCACCGTTACGGAAAATATTATTGTTTGAAATTTTTACAAAATCATGTTAAAATTTAAGTGTACATACTTCGAAATAAATATTTGCGAAATTCATCCATTATAAATCTATATCTTTGCTTCAGTTTCTATAAAATCTAACAAAAAATAGTCTGGTCGCTTGAAATTCGATGACCTTCAATTTTTTGTATTCAATATATAATTTGGAATCAATAAAAAATTTCAATTATTCGAAATAATCTCATAAATACGATTTTTTTTAAATGCTTATATCTCTGACATGGTTGAGATTAGGTACATACTCCTTGAACATTTTTGACTCATAATTTAGTGAGGTATCCACCATAAAATATTGTGGACTACGTCTGTTACACCCTGTGTTTACACAATTAATGTACAAAATTTCACGAGTAGATACAAATTATAAATATGAGTTGAAAATGTTCAAGCTGCATGCACATATCTCAACCATGTCAGAATATAAGCATTTAAAAATGCCAAAGTTGTGCGATTATTTTGATTAAAATGTTTTAATGATTCAAAATTACACAAATACAAAAAAATAAAAGATCATCGAAATCAGAGTTACCGGACTATTTATTGTCTTGTACAAGGTCTGAAGTAAAGATATTCGTAGAATAATAATGGATTAATTTCGCAAATATTTGTTTCGAAGTCCCTACGTAAACTGAAAGCTTAACACGATTTTGTAAAAATCTCATACAATAAGGGGTTAATTTAATGCACCTATAAAATAATGTTATCTAAGTCAGTTACACCCCGTATATATTATGTGCAAGGATAAACCTTTTAATAAAGGGTTGTTTCGAGATCTCTTGGTCATGAAAGCGCATTCAAATTAACCGAATATTGAGTCATGAAATCCTCTGTAATAGGTAGCATTTCTATCGAAATCTACTGAATATAACATTATAGTATCTACACGATGAATAGTACTGGTGACGTATGTATTATTGAAAGGTCGTTCTGTGTTTAGTTTCAAGTCGTCAAAGCGATTAATAATAATGAATAATTATTAGGGAAGATTGTTTATCTAAGAATGAAGATAATTACCTCTGCCACTCCTGCCGACGAAGCGGAGGTCGTTGAACTTGGCGACCTGGTTCTTCATGACGGCGGTGGAGTTGCGCAGCTCGGCGCAGTAGTTCTCGTCGTTCCCGGCGCGCACCGTCACCACCGTGCCGTCGCCCACGTCCCCCAGCGCCACCACCTTGAAGGCCACGGGCAGCGTCTTGTTGGAGCGCCAGTGGTTGGGCAGGGCGGAGCACAGGAAGTAGGGGCTGCCCGTCCTCACTGCGGACACAGATCGCGGTTGTTACTCATCAAACTGTTGGCCCAAGTTCCAGGCGCACCGTCATATCGCCCATCATCCCCAACAAAATTATCAACACGAAAACGACAACATTAATATACCGATTGCTGGCTTCCAGTCATTTTTATGGTGGCCAGTATGACATCGAATTGCGAATTTGATTTAAGGGCGCGCTTCAAAAATAATTAAGATTTTTATTACTACATTTAACTTTTTAAAAAAGTATTACTTAGATAGGACCTTTACACTAATGTAAAACTGATAAACTGAATGCGATTTGTCATAATTAAGAAAATACAAGCATTATAAGAAAGAGTGCGACTAATAGATTTATTTTCCGCATGCCATAAAATTGTTTTAATGTAGTAAATTCTTATATATACGAAATATATTTTCTTATAATATTGTAGCCAAGATTACCGGGACACATCTGCATTGAACCAAATTAGCAAATAAATAAAAATGAATAGATTTATAAAACCATTCAATTTGCAGTACATATGATTAATTTTTGTTTTAGTGAAAACGTACGTTTTTAAATAATATATTGTATTTACTCACATGTTTTGAGGCTTCAACTATTTAATATCAAGTTTGATATAAAAAAAAATTATATCGATCCTAATAGTTTTTATTTCATTCCATATAAATACTCCAGATATGAGTTGTTTTTGACACTTTTGTCGAATGCGAGAAAATCAATATTTTTACTGTCGTCTCTTTCTATTCAAACTTTTCTCTCTCGCATGATTTACGTAACAAATAACGTCTTTCATTATTTCTCCGATACTTATAAGAATTGAACAATTAACCTCGTCTTGATATCATATCTAATTCGTGTATAATTTTTCGATTTTTAAACTGGAAAAATGAATGTTCGCCTTTAAAGGCTATTTCACATTTCAATATTTCAATTAAATATATAAATAAAATAAAGTTTTATATGTTTCAGAATGCAGAATATGTTGTTCAATTTAATAAAATTAATAAACTAATGGTAAATATCCCCCTGGCGGAAAACCATACCCTGATTTAACGCGTGATAGAGAAATCAAGCAACACAATGTGAAAATGTTTACGAATATGTTAAGTTCTTCATTACTACTGGCTTCTTACAAAGTTTAACAGGGGTCACAATTTTTATTAAATAAAATAAAATATAGTATTAAAATTTGATGTCATGTATCATAAATATAAATCAGCATTAAATACTTTTGACACCACTATTGGGAGAGTAACTAAGATGACAGAACATGGTAGGTTTAGAATATGAAAGATATCGAATCGATCTAATTAATATATTGTACTACATCGATGGAAATGTATGTACGACGTTGTTAGAACAAAACGAAAATATGTGAAATAATTATCCAAGGCTCATCTGCCAACGATCTAAAATTATTTTGCATACTATATTCCCTTAATTTCTGAAATCATGGTGACACATCTGTTTGTCGTAGGTTCATCATATTTGTTAATTTCATCTCAAACTTTCAAAAACAGTTAAATAAATTTATTATTACTTTAATTAAATTAAATTAAATCTAAGAATTCAATAAAATAAGCCCGATTTGATTTATATTCTTAAACTTTCACCTTCAAACCCTTTCTCATCCATTTGAATAGAACTTGCATATTATTTTCTAAGTAAATACTTCATGTAATATGGTTCTATTTTTTTAAACGGATTACTAATCAAAAATACTGTATTTTTATAAAGAAAATTGACTTAGTTTTGCTCCATTAATTTTTCTCTATTTAGCGCTCACTGTTTTGTGTTTGTCTACAAGGTATGTGTCTATTTTTTGTTATTATTTATGATTTATATCTACAGAAATATATAAACTATCAGATGATATAAAAAAACTGTAATAAAATCGTTTCTATATTGTATTTTTTTAATGTCAATCAAACGTTCTTTTAAATAGCCAATGATCCCTGGGAGTACAACTTAAAATTCATTATTACAAAAGATTTTTATGCATATGCTTCGGTTATTTAATGACTCATCATTTTCCCATTAAAAAATAATATTAAATGAATTTTAATGTTATTTCGTAATTAATTTAATAATAGCAGCGATAGAGCGATGGCTTCCTGTTCCTGTGAAGATGGATTTAATTCTTGTAGAATACAAAGAAAATGTTTCTTTCAGATATGTGAGTGTTATTTATAAACGTTGTATATTTAAAAGGAAATGGTCAAACTTGTTAAATAACTGCAGAATATAAAATTTATTAATTAATCTTCTTTTTCAATGTTTCACTTCCCTCATTTTCCAGTCGGCTCTCTCAATACGATCGAGATCTCCGGGTTGTGACCTATTAATGTCATTGATGACAATTCGTCTCCACCATTCTTAGCAGCTGAGATAATAGGATAGCCAGCAGTGTATTTGACCTGATTGGTCCATCGTGTTGTTATCTCTGTCGCCGTGTAAATTTTGTAAAGAAGTTATCGGATATCGGGAACCATTCCTAATATTCGCTAATAGATAAGGCAGATATCTTTAAAAATCCATTTATAAAATTAACCAGAGTGATATTTAAAATTTCAATCCTTGAATATAATTTATAGTTAATATCCTAATGTAATACGCTATACACTAATTATTATTTATCGGCCAAGTTATTGTGTACAGACAAACAATTTTACAATCACACTGATTTAAATTAAACAATTTAAATTACTAGAAGAACACATTCTTAGGTCTGTGATATTTTAAATATAAATTAAAATCAATTTTATCGAAAAATATTGTTGTTGCTACCGGGATTTGAACTATATATATATATGTATCATATATCTTTCTATACATTTAACTTGTATTTAAAATATCACAGACCTATGTTCTGAATAATTCATACATCATTGAACAATAAATAAAATATTATAAAGCTATTAAGTACGATTTTTTTTCAAAACATACAACATTTCAAATCTGACTAGGGAATATAATTATCAAATAGAAAGATATGCATATAAAATCAATTTTATCGAAAAATATTATTGTTGCGCCACCGAGATTCGAACCTGGAGATCTTTCCTAATCGGGAAAGATGCATTATCCAACTATGCTACAGCGACAATATTTTTAGCTACAAATTTTCGAACCTATATGTTACCTTTTTGATATTAATACATTGAATCGTTCCATTATTTGAAAGAGCCATCTACCTTATTTTAAAATTAAAATTTGTGATTATATAAAATCTGCATCTTCAGTTCTGATGACGATTCTTACCGAGCTCCTAACAACCCATATTTGTGGAAACCCTCACTATAATGTGAATTTATCGTTATTCAATAAAGACACAAGACAACATTATTATTATAGAAGGATTAATAAAAATCCGTTTAAGCCACTAAATCGTTTAGTTTTGATGTGCGGTTTTTCTGAAATTCTCGGTGTTTTTTGTTTTAAATAAAGGTTCGTTTACATGTGGTATCAATATTACTACTATTGTAGATAAGCGCTCGTGCTATGAAATATGTGACTAACTTGGAGGTCTCCCGGGACAAGGATTGAAACCTAGACCACTTGAGCAATACACTAACATGACTGACTTATCACTAGACTAAAAAAGTAAGTACGTCTGTTAGTCTTTGTATACCAGGTACATTTGGACACAAATGTTTTTGAAAAAAAATTAATAATTTAAGTTTGGCGCCTCCTAGCGTGTATTACTCAAAGGTATTTGAGATTCGTCGCAACATTAAGTTGATTGCTTTTAAAAATGGAACAATAGATGTATCAATTTTAAAGAGCTACAGAATAGAAGTTCAAAAATTTGTCGTAAACCTACATGGTCGATATACTGAATCAGATAATGTATTTCACCGGATAGGAATATTTTTTCGATAAATAGATTTTTTCTAGTTGATTAATTTAATTTGTATTAAACATACCATAAAACTGTGTTCTGAAAAATTGCGATTTCCCAATAATAATAATTTTTTTATCTGACTATCCTTGTAAGTTCCCAATCCCTATACTATCAGTGAAATTTCAAACAAAGTAATTATTCGGACCTTGAGAATATTTATTTCTTTGGAAATACCAATCTCTTCAACTGATATGATTAGAAAACTAAAGCATTATTAAGATTGGTTAATTAATCAGTATCTCTTTTTAATCCTTCTCCATAAAATCTGCCTGGTATATAAGACCTATCTTAATCCAAGTCTCAAACGAACAAACAATGTGAACGAACATATATTAACAGCATACTTCCACAAATACTACATCGACTTCTAAGAAGACTATCATGTCCGTGACTACATATATTTGCCATTTGACCTTTAGATATAAACAAAGTTTCTTGGCGCAATTACGTGCAGTAAATCATCGCAATAACTCTCTTTATTATTCTTAAGGCAATGCAGCACACACAGTTTTGTTTTTCTTTAGTGTTTACCATGAAAGGTTCCGTGAAATATTACCAATGGAAATAAATGTCTCATAATGAATGCACGGATTATTTGCAAAATGTAACAAAATGAGTTTTTGGTATTTTCGCAAAGTCTGACCACATTTAGGCAACATCAGTTATCGCGCACATTTCTTCGAACTATTTATAAAGGTCTTACAAAAAATTTGTTTGATAATCTGTATAACTAAAAGATCATAGAAATTAATAAGGGTTAGCTTATTATGTTATAGCTTATTAGAGTATAGAATCCACTTCGTATTTGTACAGTGGCGTAACTAAAAAAGTTGGGCCCTAATGCAAAATAGAAATAAGGTTTCCCTATGTATGTAATGTATATGAAATATAAGAATATTAAGAACTAAGCAGTTTCATTCATTAAGTATTACGAAAAAAATTGGCTTTTTATCTCCTGTAGTATGCACATTTCAACAAGTGTGTTTTTAAGCAATTACGAGTATGTTCACTCGCAACTGAAAAACACCATTCTTCACTTTACAGCAATTTTAATTTTACGGCGATAGTCTGGTCCTTAACCCTGACACGTTTTCAAGTGTTTTCTAAATTCACTTGAGTAATGAATTATTTCATTTTATTTCTAACCGTGATGGATTTTATAAATTATTAGCGCTGGGAAAAATATGTATACTAAAAGTACACATATATTGTAGGATGTGAACATTCTGGGCCCCTACTTAACGTGGGCCCCAATGCACCGCATTGGCATAGTTACGCCTTTGTGTTAGTACCAATACTGAAATCATGGAATCTGTGTATTGACTTAAGGGGGTTCCACGATAAAAGGTCCGCGGACTTTTGGCCCAGCGATAAAACGTCCACGGCGAAAGATCCGGCCGACAAAAGCTCCAGTCGATAAATGATCCATGCGGCATTATATCCAACGACATGACGTCCACAAATAAAATTTTAAAATTACACTTTGGAGTATTATCCTAATGATACGATTGGGTGTAACTGATGGTTCGATGGTGTCCAGTAGACTGCCGAACACGAATTTACTCTCATTTTAGGTACATTTACAAAACACGCTACATTAAAACAATTTGGGATAATTGGGGATAGTATTTAAATTTTATTGTAAATATTTGACATATGGAAAAATGACCACAACCATTGTGTTGCGTTTCGACGCATCGAATTTCCTAAAGAATCTCGTACTCACTGCTGTTTATAAAAAAGTCTGTTGACAATGAATGGATAACACATCGGTCACGCATAAATAATTCCATTGACTTTCGTAAGAATTAACACATTTAACGCACAACTAAAAATATACCAGTAAGTTTTTTTTATACTTAAATCGCCCAAACTAGAGATACATATTTAAGAAAGTATAACGTTTTATTATGTTTTAGCATTGTATATGTTTTTTATATAATTATGACATTCGTTTTTAATATAAATAATTCCACTTTCTCATTGTAAACATTGTATTTCGCATCGGATTTGTTTTAATTGGTTACGTATTTTTAGTAATCTGCGAAAAGTTATATGTATATTTCAGTCACCCATCGATACATCGATTTCTTAAAAAAATCATTTTAGAATTTTATTTGTGGACGTTATCTCATTGGATCTAAATCCGCATGGATTATTTGTCGGCTGGAGCTTTTGTCGGCCGGATCTTTTGTCGTGGAAGCGTAAGCAATCCTGTTCGGGTGAAATCTTGGACAGGAGAATTTATAAATTTGTGCGGTATGGGGCAATTTGGAGAACAAGCTACAAGACGAATTGAATTACATGACATGGAGCTACAGCCACGGTGGGCGGGTCACGTCACGAGGATGCAGGAAGCGCGGATTTCAAAAATAATTTTTACACCCAGGTAGTAGAAGAACAGAAGGGAGAACCCAATTACGTTGGGCCGTGAAGAAGGACGCAGTAGAACTGCTAGAGAACGGCTTTTTATTTATTTCGTTATATTATTTTTCTTTTATTATTTAACATAGGCAAACGAGAACATTTTTTGTTATTTAATTTTATTTTTTTTTGTTATTAAATTTAGTAATTTGTATATTAATTGAGATGAGAATTGTTATTGTCTAATTAAAGAGACAGTGAATATCTACTCGTATATATCTGTATGCCTTATGGGCTGCGGGGATATTTAAGAAGAAGAATATGTTTTTCCCAATGACGGAAATAAATGACAATTCAGTGTAACAATAAAAATAATGCTTTCAACTTACATATATTTTAGGTATCTTTTATCAAAATTGGGAATCTCGGATATAAATACAATTATAATTAAGTCTACGTACGAGTGCCAACCAATTGTATGAGAATTATTTTTGAAATTAGAAATTATTTTTAATTTAATAATAAAATGTATAATCAAACAGGGGGTCTTCCTATGAGAGAACTCACAAGTCCACTAATAGCAGATATTTTTGTAGACAATTTGGAGAGGAATATTTTTGATTGTGATTCTCCTTTGTTAAAAAATGTTTTGTCGTGGAAATGGTATGTGGATGATATATTATGTATTTGGTCAGGTTCACAAAGTCAACTCGTAACATTTTTAAATTTAATTAATTCATTTAATAATAAAATACAATTTACATTTGAAATGGAAAATAATTCGACCCTAAATTTTTTGGATCAAACATTGATTAAAAATAATAATAAAATTGAATTCAAAATTTTTAGAAAACCAACTTTTACAGATACTATCATACATAGTGAATCTAATCATCCATTATCACACAAGCATTCAGGGTTCCACTCCATGATACATCGTTTAGTCAATATTCATATGTCAACATCCAATTTCAATATTGAATTGAATACAATTTAAAAAATAGCAGTTAATAACGGGTATAATATAAGTTTAATACACTATTAAAAAAAAATTAAAAGAATATAATAATCAATTTTTATATAAATCACAGATAAAACATAATGATAATAATGATTATTGGCGTAGGATTTTATACATAAATAACTTTTCGAATCAAATATCTAAACACCTACCACGAAACATTAGACCGGCATTTTATACAAATAATAATATAGGAAATTTACTCATAAATTCTAAAGACAAAGATGATGAATTTAACAATTCTAGTGTCTATAAACTTAGTTGCAAGGATTGTGCTGCATTTTATATTGGTAAAACGGGTAGAAATTTTAATATAAGAGTATGGAGCATTTGAGATGTTAGAACAATAGTTTTCAGAATTTCCTAATCATTTGATAGAAAATGGTCATGGTTTTGATAAAAGATTAGGATTGTCAATTTTTCATGCATCATAAATGAAATAATTTGGAATTGTTGGAGATAAATAAAGCGTGTAAAACTAATCAAAAAATTATAAACAACCAATTAAATTTAACTACGAGACCCGTTCTAAAATTTTTTTCAAAAAATTATTCGAGTAAATTTATATTAAGTAACAATTTGAGTTAG
The DNA here is from genome assembly GCA_031772225.1 of Eubasilissa splendida. Classification (NCBI taxonomy): domain Eukaryota; kingdom Metazoa; phylum Arthropoda; class Insecta; order Trichoptera; family Phryganeidae; genus Eubasilissa; species Eubasilissa splendida. Next base: position 22,375,102 of record CM062845.1, on the reverse strand, counting down.
GTACTAAATTTATTTTGTGAATAATTATTGTTTTTCAAAAATAGATTCTGGGAAAGGAACACCATATTCTGATTAGTATTGACATCTTGAAGAAGAAAATGGTATTTTTCGAAACCGGTAGATGTATTTAAAACTCAATAAGTGTTTAATAAAACAATGTTAACAAATCAAAATAATGTATGAGAATTATTTACACATGATATTTATTTACACATGATATTTATTTACACATGATATTTATTTACACACGATATTTATTCTGCGAGGTTCGAACCGTTCATATGCCATCAATATTTATCATCAGTTGCCGATCCCAATGTTTCCCACGTCAGAAGGGCTTACTTGACTGATTGAGTGTTTTTAATAGTATACACTATATTCGTAATTATCATAAATCATTAGTGAGTATTTTCCTAGATGGAGTAAAGGAATTTATTTAACGTATACAAACCTGGTTATTTCTATGACACACTTATGAGTCAATGTATAAATGTAAATTGATTGACAAACATAATAAAATATGATTCCCCTTTTATGGAGATTCCCACGAAATATTTGAATTATACGAGGTGTTTTGGTTTTCCCATTTTACACATCTCAAAGAAAATTTAAATTCAGATCTTGTCCAGATCAAGTTATTAAACGGACCAGATCGACGGTACTTTTTGCGCATTTTTATAAGGTTAGGTGGAATTTGAATTCAGTAATAAAATTATAAATATCCAAAGCATTTTCACACGACCACGCAATAAAGTACATTCAGTTCAAATAAATGTGGTAGATTTTTTGCTTTCGCGAAATGTACACAAATAATACAAAGCCCAGAAGACAGTTAGCCTAACGAAGCAGTTTTGATATTTTTTTGTCCACGCAATAAATTAATTATCCTTTTATATTGCGCCAAACCGCTCATCGGACTATTTAAATTAATTTACGATTGCCAAAGTCTAAACGCCGGACCGCCTGATTGGGAGCACCGAGCGCGGTTTCATGCATCGTTACGCGTCTGCTGGCGGACGGAGCGGTCGGACGCTGGGCTAAATCTTTTCATATAAAAACTACGCGAGTTCGTAGATCTAACGGAATTTGAATTAAACTCTCGGACCATCTTGAGAAGAACGATCTCGGACTCTCAAATCCAATCATTACATTTTTATATTTGAGCTTTGTTTGTGGATAATGTACAACTGCAGCGCCATTCGCGACGAAATCATTTTTATATATTATGTATGACATAATAACAAAGGTGTAATGCTAAATAAAAAAGTACCAGAGCGGTATTTGATTTTAACCTTCGCTTTTGTAAAAGCTAGAACGATACATATGTCAAAAATTAAACTATTAAGCTATAACATGTCAATTCACGGATGACTAGGGAGAAAAATTTGATTACACATTTCATAAGTCTCCAAGTGCATTTGGTCGATGGTTGAAAGAATTCTTAACAAAAATAACATATAAATTTCCTCGTAATGATAATCAAATCTTGCAAAATGCTTCGGTTCTTTATATATTTTTTGCATTCTCGTGATATCCGCGCGCTGTAGGATATTTGATGTATAAAATTCTATCCAAAATATTAATGTACTTGAAAATTAAGTTCCACGGTGGTTCCACGTCAAAAGAAGTGCCAGGGCGGTGCCCTGGTCCGCCCTGATCCCACTACAGTACTGCATAATACATTCTCGAATAGAAACGAAAATAGAAAATACACATTCTTTAAATGTCGCATAATTTCTTAAATTTTCAGACCCTTTTCGAATCTTCTAAGGGCCGGTTGTGTGATCAGTAGTAACTTTTTACTATTGTTTACTTTTCACTAATGGCCATAGTTAATACATCGAATTTATTACTGTCAAAGCATGGAGATGTCTGTAGGCGTGACAAATAATCATGAAATATGGTTTATTTTATACAGATTTTTTCGCCTGGGCGTTCGATATCTGTCAATTTGATGGTGATTTTTTTCGTGTTATGTGTAATAATGCAGTTATATTTAAACAACGAGATCATCACCGGACGAACTCTCATCACTAAAATAGCGAGATATTTAATGATTCATTGTCGGATACTGCAACTTCAAAAGTAAATGTGTCAGATGACTTTTGGAACAGCTGTAAAAAATCCGCCATATTTAACTATCGATTCTAGTTTTCACTGTCGGATGTCGCAGAATAAAACGAGTTTACTACGGGATGTACTTTCGAGAGGTAAATATTTTTTTACTAACGATCAAACAACCCGTTTTCGCAATAAATGTTACTTTTTTACTAAAGCAAAAAGTTACTACTGATCACACAACCGACCCTAAGTTTTCTAATCAGCTTGTCGTATGTTTTCAACCTCTTTTCTAGATCATCTTGTCGTGTATCTTTGACTTTTTTTCTAGATCTTTCCAAGAAATAAATATGTATTAAGTATTTATTAGTCAAGAGTTTCAGTCACCGATGTAGGAATTCTTAATTCGTTTATGTAAGAACTGACTGCTGCGAAGAGTAAATGTAGTAGATATAAAGGAATGGCAAAATGCAGTGAGTCGGTGCACAACAAACAAATGTAAAATTCAAAGTGCTTTTGGTCGATATAAAGCGCTTTCTCGCTCAGCTGATGTTGATTGATCATAAAATGATGATGATGATCAAAAAATTTGAATCTTCCGGCAGTATTGCTGAAGTGAAAAGAGGTGACATTGCTTCCCTGACAGTATCAACTAAAAACATTTTTGTTGTAGCTGAAAGCGTTGCCGAAAGACGAAATGTCAATAAGAGGTGCACATTTGTATAAATATCTCGGCTTGAAGGCCTATAAAGTTCCAATGGTACAATAATTAAACACTACAGACCATAGAGATGGTTGAGTTTGGATCACCAGTAAAACTACCCCACAACTGTAAAATTTTACAGAACATAAAACTATGTCCTTTAAAAAGTTATTAAAAGCATTCTATGTTATTATAAAATATTTTAAGTTAACATTAATTTGAAGGAAATAATGAATATATGTTTTGTTTATTAATATGATATTAATTACAAAATCTAAATCAAAGTATACATCCATTTAAAATGAGAGTTATATGCTTTTGCTTTTCCACAGTAGATATACCATATAGATACCTACAGGGTGTAACAGACTTAGTCTACAATATTTTATGGGTGGATCGCTGACTAAATTACGCGTCGAGAATGTTCAAAGAATATGTGCCTAATCTCACCATATCCGTCAAAAACGCAATTACGCGTTTATTTCGATTAATTGAAATATTTTATTGATTTCAAATTACAATATATATTAAAACGAAAAATTAAAGACCATTGAATTGCCTGAAGTAAATATATAGATTAATTAATAATGGATAGATTTCGCAAATATTTATTTCGAAGTAAAGCTTAACATGATTTTATAAAAATTTCAAACAGAATTTGCACATATTTCTTGAACATTTTCAACTCGTAAGTAAGAATAATGTAGACTAGGTCTGTTACATTTTGTATGTAAATATCATATATACAGGTTGTTCTAATTGTAATATATTAAAAACGTTATAGAGATTACAATAAAATCAAATAATTTAGTTTACGATTAATGTGTTGTACTTACGACACTAATGAGGAAATAAAGATCTGGTACACAATGTGAGATGAATCTTACCCAGCTCCCCAGGGTGTTCCTGCTGCGCCTCGCAGATGAGGCTCTCGGTCCACCAGAGGTCGTGCGAAGGCGGCGAGCCCCCCGGGTGCTCCATGGGGCCCGAGGGCGAGGAGGGCGGGGAGGGTGGCGCGCGCCCGCAGCCCCCGCCCGGCAGGTGCATGGGGCCGCCGCACGGGGGCACCGTGACTACTCCTCGTCACTGACTCACTTCACGTCACTTTACTCTTAACGCGTCAGATTCGAGCCTGTAGATATAAATAAGTACAGATATGACGGCAATATTTAAATTATACTTTCACAATTCAGATTAATATTGTGACGTGCTTAATTGATATAATCAAGATTAATATAAAACCTACTAGGGGTACATGTCTCATTCACTATACAGACCGTATATTTTAAGGGGAACGCAGGGGTCTAAATTTAGATATAGATTTGATCACATTGTTAGACAAAACTTGAAATCTTGAATACAATATTAGTACGTTATATATGTTATATAACTATAAGAAAGTATTACGTCTTCATCACAGACCAGTAAACGAATATACGTGAAATAAAGTGTACATATAGGAGATGGGTTTGGAACATTAGTTGCGGCACGAGGGGCATTCTATACACATTCTCAGTGGAAACATAAATCCGATAGTTTATGACACATTTATGCAACAGTAAATCAAATCTTTGTGTAAACGAGACGTATTTTTTATATTAATGCATATTATATTGCCAGCGTTTAAATTTTCGTTTCAATCGAGTCATATTTAAAAAAAAAAGGCGCGGAGCTATTTGATTACACAAGTAGTACCAAAGTGACACCAAAATTAAAATATTGGGACAAGTAATTTACATTTATTATTAATGTACATTTGGTGGTCTGTGGTCTTTGTGATTATATTAGTAATATTTGAATATGTCCAAGAGCATACAATTACTGGATTTTTACCTACAAACGCACTGCTATAAAGAAATATGGGGGGTAAATTACAGGGCTTAAGACCTATCTTCGTTCACCAATTCTCACCCCTCAATCTCCATATTTATCAAATTTTTGAAAATTCTATATATGTTATTTACATGGAGTCGCTTCAAGTACCACTACAATATTGCCATCTATCAACCAAATTTGATAAATAATTTTTTCATTAAAACGTAATATTATATGTCAACTCAATTAGAATCTGATTTTTGTTGAAAATTATTTAAAGCAATATTATTAAGGAGAACACATTCTTATTGTGAAGTTGTAATTATTCAGCACATAAGGTCTGTGATGTTTTAAATACTAATTTAATGTATTAATTATAAATATATAATATATTTCAAATAATGGAACGACAGATGTATTAATTTGAAAAGTGGCGCTATAACACAATTGGTAGTGTACTTCCCCGGATTGGAAATAAAGATCCAGGTTCGAATCCCGGTAGCGCAAAAAACAATATTTTTCGACAAAATTGATTTTATATGTATATATTTATAATTAATACATTAAATTAGTATTTAAAGCAATATTATTTATATGTAAAATGTTTTTAACACATTATACTAGAATACGCTTGAAAAATCAATATTTTTCAATTTTGTTAATTGGTGTGATTGTATAAAAATTTGATGAAATCTTATGGGTTTTGTGTGAAGAGAGACACGACATAATTGTATAGATTTAAGATTTGCGCTCACTATGATTATCGTCTTACATTAGTCATTTGAGTAAAGTACAGGATATATATATATATACACACAAACTGTACATTGATTGAGAGGATTGTTGAGTTCTTGGACGATAATTGAGACGCCGGGGCCGTTGACTCTGAATGGTCATCCGCGTGCATATTATTATTAATCTGAGATTGAAAATATTTAATTGCCAATGTTTACATAACTATGTATACCCGGCATAACATTTGCGTTTTTAGCATATCTTAAAAGTCAATTTTATTTATATGTAGCTATATTCACGTAATTAAATTCATGGACAAACAATTCGGTCATACGGTTGTCTCACTTCATTGTTCACTCGACGGCGGTTGAAAGAATCTAGAGAAAGATTTCAAGACTCGTTAATTTTAAATTGTGATTATCTGTTTAGTCGTCTGAGATTGTTAAAATTATCGGTGAGACGTGCGATGACCGACCTTATATTTCTATACAGGATCATAGATGGTATGATAGACTGCCCGCAGATTGTTGGTCTGCTTGACTTTCACGCACCATTGAGGTCATCGAGACACAATTCATTGTTCTATTACAGTGGTAATGTCAGAACATATGCATTAGCTAACTCCGCAGTTCTCAGATTGCATTCTTTGGGGAATTAATATACGGAGGTAGTCGACGTTTTAGCTGTAACTTTTTATTGGACTACATTATTACAATTTTTTGTGTCTCAACTCAATTGTGATGGATAAATTGCTTTACTTCACATTTTATATTTATTTTTATTTTTGATTATGAATAAACATGCTGATATTATATAATTTTTTTCTTTGTGTATTGCACGTCTGATGATATTTTATATTATTTTACAAACTATGTTAATGCCTGTATAATAATAATAAATAAATAATTCATCACGTTATTTTCAGATACAAAACTATCTAATGACATCAATAAGGAAGTATTTTACTGTCCGCGAAAAAAACAGGTCATGGAAGGGTATATCTATCTACTCAAATACTGACTGATTATTCGACTTATAAATATTACTGTTATAGAAAAAATATAAGATGCTATATGCATTGAACATTGAATTCATTATTATGTACATCGGGTGTACATATGTACATCGGGTAGACTGAGTAGTATGAGAAGTATATCGGAGAAGTTTGAGAAGGGTGATTGCAAAATAAAATAACAATTGGCAAGAAAGCTAATTAAGAATGAGAGTGAAATTAATTCTCCAAATTGAAGAATTGAAAAAAAGGATAATGTTTTATAAATTAAAATAGCTTTCTCATGCATTGACAAGATCTAATAGTATCTTTAATGAAAATAAAAATATCTAATCATTTCTGCATTTTATTTAAAATTAGTTTTTTGTTCCTGCGAAAGACTTATTTAATTAATTACCTACATATTAAATTATCTACAACGTTTTACATTTTGTTTTATGCAAAATATACGCAACTACGGGCTCTATTAATTTTCGCAATAAAAATAATATTATATACAATTATAAATTGTCTGTATTAGGTGTACCTAGATTGACTAAAAAACATTTAAAAAAACGCGTTATATGACTTAGACACATATATGATAGACATCTGCATAGTATATGTTCTTTGCCCACCTATTTATTTCTCATCGGTGTCTACAAAGTTACTATATATCCGTAACAATGAATTTATAAATCACAGTTTACTTTTCTATAAAATGTTAAAATGGCGCAATTATGTACTATTTTATACGGGAAGCCTACTTTATAAAAGTGACAGATGTGTAAAAGTTTTGTAGAATGCTTCTTTTCTTAAAATTTAGTTTTTTTTATTGTTATGATACAATTTCAGACCATGAATGTGTCCATTATTATAAAAGTGGTCTAAGTCACGTTTCTTTCGTTTCGAGATATTTAAAGGTTTGCGTTTGAATTGATTAAAAAATATTTATATATTAGACAACACGATGTTTGAAAATTTATTTAGTCTACTAGATTTATAATTTATTTCGACATAGAAGTAATTTTCTTGTTGAAATGAAAATAATAAAATATAAACCCTAGCGGAATACTGTTGAACGTCGTAACAATACACTGAATATAACGCTTCAATTTTTTCACAATTTTTTGCATCATATTATATTAAAGTGGCGCGGTATAGTTGATAAACTCTTTATTTTCATTATTAGGAGAACACATTCTTATTGTGAAGTTGTAATTATTCAGAACAGACAGTCTGTGATATTTTAAATATTAATTAAATACATTAATTAGAAAGATATACATATAAAATCAATTTTATCGAAAAATATTGTTGTCGCGCCACCGAAATTCGAACCTGGATCTCTTTCCTAATCGGGAAAGGTGCATTATTCAACTATGCTACAGCGACAATATTTTTAGCGACAATTTTCAAATAATGGAACGATTAAATGTGTTAATATCAAAAAAAGGTAACATATAGGTTCAAAAATTGTCGCTAAAAATATTGACGCTGTAGCATAGTTGGATAATGCACCTTCCCCGGTTAGGAAAGAGATCCAGGTTCGAATCCCGGTGGCGCAACAACAATATTTTTCGATAAAATTAATTTTATATGTATATCTTTCTAATTAATATATTTAATTCGTATTTTCATTATGTTCAATTTCTCGACATAGACAACTTTCATAATAATGTGCTCTTTCAAAAATTAAATACTCGTGGCAATACTCCTACATTTTATAGTGTGCCCGTTCCAAAATGTACCAACATTTTCTGACCCGCCATTTCAAAAGGACTTTTCCTAACATTTTATTTTAAACGAATAAAATACAAAGTCCTACGCTAGAATTTTAAATCGATGCACTAACAAAGGCGGTTTAGAAAAACAGCGCCGCCAACACCGATCACGAGAAGTCGGTGACATTTTGACGTCAAAGCAGTGCCAGCGTTGGGAGTGGGCAAAAAAACATTTTAAAAACAGTTGTCCCACCGCAACGCGGACACGTCTCGATACATGTCCAGCTCCTCTTCCGAAGGCACTGAATATAAAAACATCATCAAAAACGCCATCAAACAAAACGTCATTTAAAAATTGAAAAGCTTGTCATTTTTCCAAAAAAGCTCTAGTGTAATTGGGACGTAGTTCAATCAACGTACGTCAGATTTATTTTCCAGCGAAGCAACTATTTTTGCCAGTTCGAGAAGCTACTAACATTATTTAGGTCAATTGATATGATCGGATATTTATGGATCAAATTATTTATTATTTATGACATTGTGATTTGCGGGAACATGGCATTCTTCCTTGATATTCAAATCAAAGTAAATATGTGATTAAAAAAAAAGATTCATTTTTTATCTACGCTTTTCAATCTAGGTGTAATTTTTTTATATCTATATTTACATTTTATAACTAAGCTAATATCAAAATGAGTCTTATTATTGCATTTTGTTACACTTTTATGTCTTAAAATACTTTAACAAAATGTATAAATTAAGCCTTACGGCAGTGCACTAGTAATAAATTTCAGCGCAGAATCACGAATGGTTCAATTAAGGCTATTTTAAATCATCTCTAAATAGAATTCTATAACAGGTTATTTGCAGTGGCGGATATATACGAGGGGCCCCGCTTATATAGGGTATTCAGCGTAAAAATTTCAAGATTAAATTGTAATTGCTCGTAAACCATCAGGGTGAGGTAAGTGGTAGGGGTATTGTTCGGCGCGCGTGATTTGTAAATTTGCCAGTCGCAATGAGTCACTGGCCGGGAACGCACCGCACGTTCGCGGTTGCGCAATATTTAAAGTGCGGTGATTCATTGGTTCGTGCGCGTCTCGTTTTTTGTATTCACTTTAATATTCGACGAGTAAGTGATGGGTCGAGTACGCAGCTTATCAGGTGTTGGGTTCAAAATTTCAGATAAGAAGGGACAATGGTTAACCAAACTCCTCCGGGACCGTCAACGGTCCGGTGATGCCAGAGCATGTGGCTCAAGTTCGACGTGAAATTATACGCAATCCGCGTAAATCGATAAGGAAGATTGCAGCCTTTACTGGAATAAAACGACAGTGTTGTGTGCAATTTCTGCCCGAGGGATAATTGGCCCTTATTTTTTTAACCAGCGAGAGACAGTCAGTGCTGATGTGTATTGCCGAATGATCGACGAGTTTTTGGTACCGCAACTGCAATCGTTCCCAGGTTCAACAACAGAACACAATTTCAGCAAGACAGGGCCACTCCACACATAGTTATAGTTTCAATAAATTAATCAGCAAGTACGGAGATATACCCTGGGCACCTTGGTTACCGGACCTTACACTGTGTGACTTTTTTTGTGGGGATACCTTAAGTTGAGAGTTTACAGCAACAATCTTCAAAAAATTCAGGCCCTACAAGAAAATACCTGCCGTGAAGTTGCTGCCATTGAACCAACGCTTTGCTCTCGCGTGTTTGCAAATTTAAGAGTCCGATTGCAAGATGTCTTGAAAGAAATGGACGGCATTTAGAGGATATTGTTTATAAAACGTTAAATTAGCATCGTTAAGCTTCATTTTGTATAAATAAAATATGAGAATAACATTGTAGTTTTTATTTTATTTAACATTAAACTTGAAATTTTCCGCTGGACATCCTTTATGTATTTAAATACTCCGCTTTCCAGAGGGCTCCCGAATCCAGAAGCACGAATGAAAGCGAAAATAAATAGGGAAAGAGTTAAAAAATATGCCCTAGAAATACTGTTTTAGTTCCAAAAATATTGGCAGATCCAATAATGCTCGGCGTCTATCAAGTATGTATCATTTTATTAACGCACGATCATTGTCTCTAGGCAAGGGTCCAGTGAGACAGACCCCTGCACCGTAAATCCGCCCCCTGATTATCTGGTATCGCTGATTTTTTTTTGTACATTTAACAAGTAGGTTCTAAAGATTTTCTATCATTTCCCTTAGGCTCGTTGACAACCGTACAAAGTATTATGATATTTTAAAAATCATGTATTTGTAGACAACACTCTTTAAAAAAAAATCTCCATTTTTTAAGTTAACTACGATTTATTATTATTAATAAAAAATAGATTTCAGCTCAATTTAAAAAATATTAGGCAAGTTTCGATGGATTTGCGAACCCCATAAAAGGTATTCAAAGTTAAGCATCACACGTGGCCATGTACATATGTATGTAATATATTAACTAGTCTATTGTCCAGAGTGGAGGATAATTCAGTATAGCAAAGGTACAAAATCACTGTTCTGCATCGAAGCTGTTTAATAATTAATATCTTCGCTATGTTTGTTGGCTATACCTGAAAAGACATTTCGTATTCTCTTTCACAAATTTCAACAGATGAAATAGATCACATCCACAGTTTGCGTTGTTAAGTACTTAATAATTATTGGTCTAGCATCACTTTTGGCTACCGCAATAAAAATCGTTTTTGTCCAATTGCGCCCAGTTTTTGGAAAATAAAAAATTACAGTCAAACAAAAATGTAATATTATTTAACATCTTTTCTTTAATATAATTGCTATTGATGACAGAAAAACTAAACGTGATAAGGTAAAAAATCAAATTAAATTCACGTTCTATGATTACTGTTAACTGATAGGTACCTAAGGTGATGTTAACCTTGGCGACACTCGGAAGCACATAAAGAATTCTGCTTACAAATAAATACAATTTCTAAAAGTAAAAAAAAATATATATTATTTTTTAAAACTGCGCCGTTTTTAAATCTGTGCCTGAAACGATTACTTCAACAGCTCCTCGATAGTAAAGATGGTATATCTTTGAAAAAAATCTTGTACGATTTATTTTTCGTTTTTTTGTACTTATAAGTTATTATTAAGGAGAACACATTCTTATTGTAAAGTTGTAATTATTCAGAACAGCCGGTCTGTGATGTTTTAAATACTAATAATTATAAAGATATACATATAAAATCAATTTTACTACCGAAAATATATTGTTTTGATTTTATATGTATATCTTTATAATTAAAACAATAAATTAGTATTTAAAACATCACAGACCTATGTTCTGAATAAATATAACTTCACAATAAGAATGTGTTCCCTTAATAATATAAGTTGTATCAATGTATTCAAAATTTAATAAAAATGAATTTATAATTCTGGCGTCTGCTATATGATTACTCAAAGGTATTTGAGATTCCGTAATAACAATGTAGATAGCTTTTAAATAATTAAACGACAGATGTATTAATTTGTAAAAGTGTAACATATAGGTTCGAAAATTTGATAATGGGGCTGTAGCATATTTAGTAATGCACCTTCCCCGGATTGGAAATAGAGATCCAGGTTCGAATTCTGGTAGCGCAAAAACAATATATTTCGATAAATTGATTTCGTATGTATATCTTTATAATTAATACACTAAATTAGTATTTAATAAGTTATTATTGAGTTATTATATTATATTATATTATATGACAATATTAATGAATAAATTACCAATAATAATGTGTGCGTTAGAAGGCAGCGCTTCAATGCAATGTAAAAATGTTCTTTTAAAATATTGTCATATGCAACATATTAAAAAAATAAAATAGTGGGTGTATGAGTTAAAATTAGTTTAAATTTTTCGACTGATCTGATTTTATAACATATTATTCCTAGAGTGCATCGTCTACAACCCAGTGGCGTACTACAAAAAATAGGCACCAATGCGGAATGGAAATAAGTGTCCCCTAAATAAATATTGTATATAAGATATACAAATTTGTACATAAAATATTAAGAACAAATTTAGTATCTTCTATCTCATTTAAACTTTCATGAAAAAAGCATAAGAACTTGCAATTTAAAAATACTTGTTTCACTTTACAACGATGGTCTCGTCCCTGTCTCGACATATTAACAGGATACTGCTACTGTATATATGTTTTCGCATATTAATTAACATGTGAGAAATGATGTAAATTTCATTTCTTGTTGTGGATTATCACAAACGATAAGGAAGTTATCGATATTCGTAAAAATATTAATGGCAAGTGGATTGCAGGCGCGAATTTTTTGGGACCCCGTCTAACGCGGGTCCCAATACACTGCATTGTTATAGTTACGCTATTGTCTACACCTCGCTGTATATAAACTACCTCTATGTTTGTCAAAGCTCTTTGCTTTCGGAGGAACGTCACAGGACAACATTTAAAAAATTAAAATTTAGTTGTATTATTCCAACGACTGACCAAGATAACTATGAATGCATCTTGCATCGTGCAATAAACAGCGGGAGCAGAGTAGGCAGTGCTTAGGTACTCGGTAGGTATTGGATAATGCGTGTAATACCGTGATACCTACTCAACAGTGAAATAAATATTCTGACGTGATTTCTCTCGCCATGAGTTTCATAAGAGTATTAATTTCCCGAGTAAAAAAGGTCTGTTAGCAGAGACGTAACACGATAGGGTCACATCTCGGTACGAACATTCTCGATTTCCGTACTCGGCGCAGTAAAGGCTAAGGCTGTTTCAGGTGTAAATTTAAAAAAATGATAAATTACGATGACAAAGTAAAATGTGTTCTCCTGATAATAAAGTTGTATCAGTGTGTCCAAGATTTAATAAAAATGAATTGATAATTCTGGCGTCTGCTATCAGATTACTCAAAAGTATTTTAGATTCCGTAAAAATAAGGTACATGGCTCTTTTAAATAAATTAAATGTATTAATATCAAAAAGGCAACATATAGGATCGAAAATTTGTCGCTGTAGAATAGTTGGATAAAGCGCCTTCCCCGGTTTCGAAAGAGATCCAGGTTCGAATCATTATATATATATCTTTATTCATATATAAATAATTAAGTATTTACAAACACTTATTATGTATGCTTAACTACTTCTATGGTGATAAATTCGGACATGAATTTAATTTTGATTTTAAAAATTGTGTGCACGACCAGATATTACTAAGTTTTCAGAACTATATTAACTGATTGCATATTGTTCATATGAATCAATATGATTCAATCCCCACTCCCGATAGTCGTACAAAATTTAAAACTTTGTTTCATAAAATAATTTCTTTGAAAGGTATCTTTTTTATAAATAATTTTCGATTTAGAAGACTAAAACTACACTAGATAAAAGATGTAGATTATGATGATAGTATTTCAAAACCGTATAACTTAAAAATGGGGCCAATCTGATGACCTAACTATATACTAAGTATTTAACTGTCTTTGTTATTTATTCATTTCGATAATTTATAAAACAGCAGGTCGGGTCTTTTCGATTATTCAGGCAGGTACCTACGCTGAAGTATAACTTCACGGCCAAACAATTTCTTGGAATGGCCGAAGACGTAGATACACGTCCTGTTCCTGGATTCCGCAGCATTATGCAGAATTATATGTTTATATTTTTATACTTATTTACCCTTTGGTTGAATTTATTTAAGTTAGTTCCATCAAACCATTCAGTATATGCCACCCAAGTGTATTAATTATAACAAGATAAATATGATTTCATTTTTGAATTTAAATTATTTGGTAAATGGAATTTAAATTATTTGGTAAATGGCAAGTTTGTGCACAATTTTTAAAAGTTTACGAAAAAATGACAAAAAAAGAATACTGACATAAAAAATATCGTCACTGAAAATACCTCACCGTCTTGTCACTCGTCAATAATAAGTTACACACATTAACAGTACCTGCGGATCGGTACGTAAACACGGAGAAGTTATTCACGGGACGTTCAACGGATCGTATCACAATAATAATATTCTAAATTTAAATTCCGGCGAGCACCGCCGAATCGTAATAAGCGATGACGCTGCGGCCAACGGTGAGTCAATTATGAGTTTCTTAGAAGACAGCACATCTCGGAAACCGGCTGTCACGGCGACGCGCGGGCTGTCAGCGACGCGGCTGGCGGAAACCGGGCGGCTGGAGCAGCGTCAGGCCGCGCGGCTCGAGCGTTACTGAGCTGGCGGCGAGCGGCGAGCGGCCAGCGGGCCCGGCGCGCTCCGGGCCGCCTCCGCCGGGGCCCGCGTCACCGATGTTTCCCGGCCCGATACGACTCGGATTATCCACTTTTTTGCAATACAAATTAATGCTTCGCTAATGGTAATACGCTTGAAATCTTTGATATGACACGACTCGCGCATATCAATGGCGTCCGGCGGACCGTTTTCTCCGCGAGGAGCTACGTCACGGATGCACTCCGACTGGCGGCGTGCCCACCGCAACACGCACCGACAATATTCAATTATGCATTTGATACTCATTTGTAATATATGCGTGACAGCAAGGAACTGATTTTAGGACGCGTATCTACCTATTTTCGGATGTATTACAGCACAATAACTATTATATTATAATAACACTGACCTAGAAGGATACACGTTGATGGTCGCGATCGCTGTTTTCTTTTTCTGTAAACCACATGACACACAAGGTCGTCGGTCTCGCATTTTACTAATATTATTCGAACTGTTTACGAAACATGCAGTCAAAAATTAAGATTTCAAATCATAACTCCTACTCAAGTAGGATTTAAGTATATATATTGACCAAAATGAGCTGTGATTGAATTTAAGTTTAACCGATATAATAGTTAATTAATATAGGTTCCAGCGTAACTTGGCCATCGTAAATTATTTATGGTTTTAAAAAATGTATGTAATATATGTTCCTGGACAAGAATCATTTATAATTTTTATAATTCGGTAGATTAAATTCATTCTAAAAATAAATGATTGGTTTCAGGAATGCGAGAGTCCACATAAAAATATTGAAATGCTTAGTTATATGGCGCCCTTTGGCTGCACAATTACAGGCCCTAGAAGTTGGTACACTAACAGGAAAAGGGTCCATGCAATAGATCTTTTATAGCTTCTCATGATGACCGGGGTAACACACAGCCGTTTTCAAAGATATCTGCCAGGAATATTATATTCGCTTTCAATCACATGGATTTATGATGATTATATTATTACGAAATAAATGTTATGATTTAACATTTGGCATAATAATATTATTTATATGTAAGTCTGCAATTATCACATCATTTATAGGTACAGCGCGTCCCTACAATTTCTAATACATTTAGATAAATATTATTTCGAAATCAGGGGGCTTAAAAGCCAGGAGCCTAATCCACCACTGGTTGGGTGCTATTTTTTTTTCGTTGTCTTATAAAATGGCCATATTAAAGTGTTTTAATGTGAACTATTATTTTTGCGGATTTTATATCGGAACTGAATTAAATAAAAAATTTAATCGACTATATTTGGAATTCAAAGATTTAAAAAAAAATACTACCATGTAGGTTTGACTGGCTATAACTAGGACTGTGATCGTATCCAGCTGAGTCAGTGGCGTAACTATGCCAATGTGGTGCATCGTGGCCCTAATTAGATTGCGGCCTGAAAGCTCTGCACCCTACAATACTTTTGGTATCGATACTTTTCTTACAAAATGAAAAAAAATATTTTCACGTAGGATTAAAATACATGTCGGGTTAGGGTTCAGATCATCGCCATAAAGCGATGCATGTTTTTTTTTTCTCTTGAAAAAAGCAAAGAAATCAATTTTGTTCTTACTATTTAATGGATAAAATCAAATAGTACTTAATATTCTTACATCCTATATACAATACGAGTACATTATTCAGGAGGCCCATTTTTATATTGAACATTGGGGACCAGTTTTTTTTTTGTTACGCCACTGAACGCGGTCGATTTATGAATAATTAACTATAATATTGATGGTTTCGTGTTCACGTATTTATTTGAACAAAGTTAAATTACCTCTCCGGTTCCATAGTTCGTCGCGCAATAGCGCAGTTTATGCGAATTTATTAAATATATACTTTCAGAATGCGCGCACTTGCGGGGCGGGGAAGGGGTAAGAGTAAGAGGGGGGGCGTGGTGCGAGGTGGGCGGGCCCGCGCGGGGCACGCCCCCCCCGCACTTGCGGCGAATAAGTGAACTCCTCCGCCGGCGGACGACGGACTTCCTCCTTCATTGGTCCCATATTCCGAAGTGTTTTCCTGGCGTCTTTCCAGGAAGCGGCCGAATCGGCACTGATTATATTTCATGTTTAATGTGAAATTCCAGATTCGTTTATCGTTAACCATATCGCTTTAGCCCCGTTCCCGGTAATCTACAAACAATATCGATATACATTTCTACGAAGCCTTCACGTCTTGGGTTCATTCTTTTGAGAATCATTTTTCAAACAATTTTTGTTACGTGTTCAGTTTTCCGGGCTAATATGTCGACGTTTAAAGCCATAGGAGTCGAAGATTCTGCACAGATAGTATTCTGACAGGAGATGGAACGTACACATAGCACAACAGTACTCATTTCACACAACACATGTTTTCGACACGGTATTGCAAGCAGTAGGTACCTAAAAAAACGAAACATCCTGCTTACGACACGGTACTGCAAACAATTACTACACATCCCCCCTCCATTAACAACACTTTTTATAAAAAACTCTAGTTCAACGACTAAAAATTAAATATCCGATTTAAAAATTCTATAGAAACTTATGCTCTTAATTGTGAACCCAAAGTTTTTAAGCTGTGCATACAAATGTTAACGGTTAAATATTTTTATTTCTAATAAGTTAAGACATTTGCCAGATACAATTTTGAAAAAAAACGCATTTACTTATCTATCTTGGATGTACTAGTAAGTTACCTAAGTTATTCATTGTATTTTATTTAAGTTATATTTTGAAATATAGGTAAACGATAAAGAAAATTAAAAATAATGTACGGGGAACAAAAATATATTATTCGAATAGCATTGATTATATCTCTGAATAATCTGGTTGAATTCTAATCGGTTTCTTTTAGGAATATGTAGTACCCACTAATATTACATAAGTATTATTTAAATCCCGTTCTAGAACTGACACCAAATACACGTATAATGAACGGTTTCGTACTAAAAAAGGGCCACAAATTTATATACATAGAATTTTTGAAAATCGATCAAATATAAATCACCATTGTAATATTCAAATATCTGACAATAGATTTATTTGTTTACTATTTTGAAGAAGGTCTTATATATACCTTTTGGAAGATAATATTTACATGGAAGAAGAGAACTCCACAAGGACACACTGTGTTTTAAATATTTTAGCTGCTGAGCGTTGCAATAGTTAAGGGAATGGAAATTTGGAACCGACCAATCTTCCTCAGTTTCCAAAAATTTTTATTAAAGATTTTCATTTTTCTGCAAATTTGAGTATACATACGATTAGGTACATCAAGATATTACCAAGCTGCTGATACAAGATATAAAAATATATTATAAGTGATATTTAAACTTTATTGACTTCGGCGTCGGCGTCGGTCGTCGCCGACGGTGGCGCCCTGACACGCGGCTTGTCAACATTTAACCCCTGTTAATAAGCTACCGCAGAATTTAATAATTATTATTGACCGACTAACGTGAAAAGAATACTTACGCTTTCAATTTGTGGCATATTTCGCTGCGGTTGGGGGGCACTCCATCATCAGGTGGGCCGAAGAGTGCGGAGTGCGGTCCGACCTCCTCGAGCAGCTGCCAGCTCGGTCAGATTCGTGGTTAGGAAAAAGTCCTGGAAGGAAAATCAATGTAATTGATGAACGAAAATTAAATATTTTTTGTGATACAAATTTAAATATTTTCATACAGAAGTTGTATTTTAATTCTGTTATTTGATGGTCCTATATAAATCTACCGGTGTCTTCTAAATCTTCTTCGTCGAATTCTTAATTCGAAAAAATTTATAAAATTTAAATCTAGCCAACTAACTTACCATCACGTCGTTTTCCAGCAGAGATAGGAAGAGAGAATAGAACGCCACACTCTTTTGCACAAAAAATGAAATTT
This sequence comes from Eubasilissa splendida, assembly GCA_031772225.1. Classification (NCBI taxonomy): domain Eukaryota; kingdom Metazoa; phylum Arthropoda; class Insecta; order Trichoptera; family Phryganeidae; genus Eubasilissa; species Eubasilissa splendida. The sequence continues at coordinate 22,356,952 of CM062845.1, read as the reverse complement.
CAGGTTTTAAAATATTTTATAGATTTTATTTGGTAGATTGTCAACGTTATCATTTCTCAGTTAGAAGGTATGATTATAGAATGATGAAATTAATATTTTCAATTCATTTAATCTGTATTAAAAATACCACGGAATTATGTTCTGAAAATACAACTTCACAACAAAAATGTGTTTGATTTAACAATAAATTTGGTTGAAATTTGAATAATATCGATAATCTCAGCATATTTATTGTTTTCTTCTTCTTCTTGTGGTCAACGGTCGTTAGCTATCATCGTTTATCAGCCATTATTATGATTGTTTTGGGAAGGTGACAATGTAATCTTCCGTTGTCTTCCTCATCACTGTATTACAACTGGTTAGATAAACATATGATATCGAGCTGTACCAAAGTTAATCTTCTCCGCCTTGATTCAATACTGCCAGGTACTGTTGCCCTCCAGCAGTGGATCACTTTTAGTCTGATTCCTCATCTGCGACCTGTCTCTGGCTCGAGAGGCCCTTACGGTAGTTACACCACCGCCAGCATAGCTCTCAGGATCCCTGCAATTCTCAAATATCCTCTCCGCGACATGGTGGAGATTTCAGCTGTCATGTAGTATTTCATCTAATATCGGCATCCATCTTTACCACAATCCGTGGTCGCAGTAAAATAAATTTGTTAGAACTCATTGAAATACTATAAAATATTATACAAAATAATATATAATGGTAGACACATTTCTAAATAATAATATTTATTTAGTTTTCTAAATATTTTTTACAGGCTGTCAATAATGAATTAATTTTCACTAATAAAATTCAATTAGGTACCACAAATGTATATCAAATATTTTCTAAAATAATTTAACCAGATATTTATCTTACGCAATTTCATCAAATTTCTTCAGTTCATTATCCCTACGAAACAAATTACACAAAAATATTAGAATCCAAACAAAACTTCATTCATAGGAGAATCACAAACTCACCCTAATTTGTCAGAAACTCAAACATACCCTCACTCAAACGATACATACACGAATTATCATCTAAATTGTATTCTAAATTAATTTTCATCCCAAACCCTTCCATAAACTCCCTCGGCCTGTATGATCCCTCATCCGATCCCCCTCATCTTCGTCCAATTTCACTTCTTTACCCTGTTCTTGACCCTATTGAATAAAATTCATAAAATGATTCTATAAAAATTTTCACTAAAAATATATAATTTGTAAAACATTCAACAAAAAAAGAATTAACAAAATATAAAATAAATAAATGTATCATATAAAAAAAATTTACTCATTTTTGCTACTACTTTATACAATTATATAATATATAAAGTTAAAATTATCTGATATAAAAAAAAACAATTTCACCGTGTTCCCCAAATAGGGTCCCCCAAAAAATCTTACGCCATTATTATTACCTCATATGTCGGAGACAAGAGGGCTCAGCCCTTACCCCTCCCCCCTTTAACAACCGAATCAGAGACAGAGACGCAATTCACGAATCAAAAGATATTTTTCAGTGCTGAGCTCTAGGCACGGATTTAGATTATGCTACTAATATCCAGGGGCGTGCAGTGCATACAAGTAAAAATGCTGTGCATAACAAAAAATTCTGGGAAACAAATATAAATTAAAAATTAGATTAACATTAACAAAAACATTATTTTGCAATTAGTGCCATCTGTGTACCAGTATAGACTTTAATTGCTTAGTTCTAAAAACTCACCGCAACTCACCTCTGTACTCAAGGCGCTCTTTTTTTATTCTTTGCATCGTGCTATTTACATTACTCAATTCTGCCTTTAAGCTAGTGAATTACTCAAGTCGAAAAGTTGAAAATTCCTTTTGGTTGATCCATTTCGTGTGGAGTCGTTACCTATGCTATTTTTAACAGAATAACATTAGAAAGGGTTACAACTGCGTGCAAATAATTGAAGTGTCTACATCCTCTTTTACCAATTTGCGAATTTTACTATCTTACTGTTTTTAACCTGTTGATTTCATGATCGTTCTTAAAATTTGGTGCATGGGTTGGTTTTGATTTGAGAAAAAGAAAAAGCAATTGGCAGAACTATTTCCTACGTTAAACTTTAATAAAAATATTTATTTCCTTTAGTTATTGCGTGAAGAATTTTCAAACAATGAATGAATCATGTTGTCATAGAAAGTTTTCTTAAAAACGTCTATACATTTTTTTATATGGGTAAGAAAGTATTATTTTACGTTAAAACTTAAACTTTAATAACACTATTAACAGTACTCTAAAATTATAAATAAATACATGATAGGGTCGTATAAACGATGGATTTATTTTGTTCAAAGACGTTGGTTAAACGAAAGTACATATATTGTATATATGATTGTATAATATCATTGGTAACAGCATAACCTAAATCTATATCTACTGCACGCCACTGCTAATATCGATGATGTAAATGTACTAAGGGCTGTATTGTCGCTAAAGGTTGTAATTCATCTGAAAGAAATATTCTCTTTCGAAAGTATGTTTTTGTAAAAAGTGTATCGGTGAGAGTTAATTTCAGTTCTTGAAAAACATTTATTACTATTATTAACTTAATAAATAATTAAGTATTAATTAATTTAATTGGAAGGTATATATTCAAGTTCGCTTCATATACACATTGGAAATGTTTTGTGAAAAACGTGTATTCAGAACACTGGCGCGAGACACGCAAGTGTGTTTACTTCTGGGGCAGATTTTAATAAAAATTATACAAAACACATCGCAGCTTTAGTTGTCAATTCTAGATTATTCCGGTAAAAGTTTATAGTTAAAACTATATATTTATTCATATTGTATTTATGGGCTTTTACAAAATTAATTATTGCAGCAACACAAGTAGCATGAAATATATATTAAATATAAATTAATAGAATTGATTTAAAACAAAATCAATTATTGTACCTTTGATTCAGAACAGCCTGAAAAATATCACTCTTATATTTAAACATTGAACATCGGAATATATCTACAAGACCTGTGAAGTCTTTGTGTGGGTGTATTCCTATAAAAAGATGTATATGATGAATTTACATGGAACAGCGCCGACGACCTGGTACTCCGCGCGGGAACGTGGTATACAATCAGTTCAGTTAAATTAAGGGCGTCCAGAATTATTTAATCCATTATAAATTTTTTAAAAAGTAATTAAAATTTATTTTGCGGAGCTTATAGTTATGCACAGTGCGAGCCCCCGGGGTTGCTAGCTAGCAAGCAGGGAATGCATGTGTGTAAGTTAATCTGGTGAGAGGGAGAGGGGAAAGAAACCTTTACAGAGATTTCTGGCAAACCAGGGCTGAGGAGGAGTACCAGCAGCGATTGCTGCTCACAATTTAGCGGTGTATTTAAATATTACAGCCGGCTTGCGCGCGGGTTCGGTAGCCCGAGCTGCTTAGTTCATGACGGAGCTCCGCCACCGCTACGCCGTTTATAAATTCGTGTGGTTTGTATCATTACGCCGCCGCTTGGTTGGGTCCATGTCAGAGCTGCACCAGCACAGCACTTGAGTAGGCAGCAGCCAGAGGCGGGGAGACGCTAACCGCCGTCTGCGGCTTCTCTGGAAGCCTTCTGAATCAGTTCACCCAGTCATTCGAAATATTTATTTTTGATTTATTTACGTATTACGCCTTTAAGCAAAATGAATCCATCATAATAAAAGCACATTATCCTTATTAAATGAGGAAGCAGATGCTTCTGTCAGCCCTAAGCCAAGTTCAATACCTTTCAAATGTTCCAGCTGGTCGAGAGTTACAATCATCCATTACGACTCAGGTATCCCTCTAATAAGGGATCACATAAGACGTCTCGCTAAACGTTTTTATTCCGGGCTCCCAAACCACCCGAACCCCACCATAAATACATTCTCAATATACGATTAAGTTCTCTCTTCCGATTTAGATTTAAGCGACTAAAGATGGTCCTGCTAGATTGTTAAAAACCCTGTCACGTGCCAGCAGTAACTTCTCTCTCTTCCCCCCCTTGTTGAACACCGCCTAACCCAATTACCACATAGGTTGCTACAACAGATGAAGGAGCAAGGGGTCTCAGTACCCGGAATTCTGTTTACCATGAGATCAACGTCAAATGTCATTCTGTTAGGAAACAACATTAGTAAAGGCTTCGTACAACATGGCTCAGCTGACCCGTTTCCGACTCTGTCTAGTGGAATTTTCAATTCAGCAGATAGCAATTATACGGCTTGAATATAACGATGAATTAAAACAGTGGCTAGTAATTGTAGTAGAAATAGATGAATTATAACCCAGTAGAGGACTACAGTGCTCCGGTGAGCATCGAGAACTACTAGATTATTTAAATTTATATTTGTTTCCCAGAATTTTTAGTAATACACAGCTTTTTTTGCTTGTATGCAGTGCATGCCCCTGGGTATGTGGTATACTTGTACATACATTATAAGCAATGAAAGTCGTATTTAATTTGTTAAACAGTAGTGGTAATTTAAATGTCAGTGTCTACGGAAGGAGACATTATCAGAGATTTAGTTGAGATACATCTCAATAGAAATAAACTCAGAGATTAGCTTGAGATTGTTAGAAAGACGCCAAAACTCAAACCATTATGCACGGCGTACGTTCTGACAGCGAGATTTGATACGTTGACATAACGTCATCTAAAGCGACCATAGATCCTTATATAACTATTCTGAAAGTTAGATAGATATAAGTCATTAAACATTAACATTACATACATTTATTGCGTTTTACACGATACTGGGAAAATTCAAAATCACACAAAAAACGAACACGATGACAATGATATTTGATGTTTAACATACGAGCGTGAAGTGAGGTGCAAGACGGCGAATCTCTGAGACACAGTGGGCACACGGGGACTACGAAAGCCGAGAGTTTAGTTACGAGTTAAATTTTAATAATAAATAAAAATTGAATATGTGTAAGTAAATTAAACAAAATGTGCGTTTGGATATGTACTACAATTATTTGTTTTTTTAAGGCACCATAATATTATTAGTATTCAAACAATGTCGAAGATGCTTCGAATCAGTTAATTAGTTCATTAAAAATAAATCTATACAAAACTAAATTCTTGAACATTGGAAATAAAATAATACCAATCACACCAGCAATTATCATAAATGGCGAAAGACTGAAGGTAGTGACTGAAATAAAATATTTGGGAGTCATAATATATTTAAAATTGAACCTATCGCAAAATACAAGACACGCGACAACAAAGATTGCTAAAAAAATCTCACTTCTGAGAAGGATCAGAAGATTCATTAGTACAGAGTCTTGTAAAATAGTATACAACTCTGTTATCATTCCTCACATCGACTACTGCAGCAGCATTTTTTTTTTTTGGCTAATTAAGATGAAATGCAATCATAGACAGTGTTGCAAAATAAAGCTTTGAGAATAATATTTAGAATAAATAGATACACTCGGATCGGTGCAATGCTGAAAGAGCTGAATATGGTGACCTTTAAGCAGAAAATATATTTAAAATTTGTACGAAAAATTGATGCAAAACAACATGAGCACGAGCATCGTACAAGAGGAAGAGATAGACTGAGACTGCCATTCAGGAGGAAGGCCAAAGCTCAGAAATCGATGATGTACAGTGCGATGAAGATTTTTAATGAAATGCCAGAAAACATAAGAAAGGAGGAGAAATTGAAAAGGTTTAAAGTGATACTGACCAGATATGTAAACGATAAGTTTTAGTAAAAGAATATACTGTAATCTTGTTTAATGTTTGAATTTTTTAAATTTTTTATTTATTAATCTGTTATAATTACAATTATACAATACAATACAGAGAAGAGGATTAAATTTTAATAATTATTGTTTACAATAACTAGCTTATAATAAAATAAAATGCAATATATTTATAACAACGATATAAAAATATTATGAATTTCGGGATACATGTTCATCTTTAAAGAATACTTTAAACAGAGCATTTATTATTTCTTTGTTATCATTAATATAATATAATAGTATTGTAGCTGAATTTTATTTCAAAAGGTATCATATTTACACACATTAAAATACATTGCCCAACTAGGCAAGCCTGTTTTAGGGTAAATTGATAAACTTATATATTTTTTAAAACCAAAACTCAGAAAGATCGAATACATATATAGGAGTGCTTATGTATGCACTATGTTAAGAATTAAATAAATCAATTATCCGATGATTGTAATAATTATTTGAAAGCACCGCGCTATAAAACATACAAGTCAATAATTGTGTAGGTACCAAATTAAATGAAGGATCTTGCGGACCGAAATTATGATAATTTTTTTTGCTGAGGTGCAAAAGAGAAAGCTACTTTCCGAAACGACGCGACGTAATGAACAGAACAAAGGACATATTATCGTTTGTTGAATTCGCTTACCAAATGTTGCATTCTGGAACACAGCCATTGTGTTCACCTTTTGGAAGTGATGATAACAGGTACATAATGGTACGAGCGTACCTACCTCCGTACCAACATGTACTCGGTGGGTGCTAGCCACTTTCTTCAGCGCTAAACCACATCTTGGTTAAAAGTCGACCGATGCTCCAGCGGGGGTCAAGATGTAGAATAATTAATTGGTAAACACCGATGCTGTCATCTGGGTTACCTTGGTCAGGGTCGCGGCCAGTTTGTGGTTCTGTAGGCGACTGAGTTACTGGGATTTCTTTCATCGACGTAACAGAAAATATCGGTTAGAAAATGCGCAATTATTGTCTGGCCAATTGGTGGTCATAATTCAACATAAATAATCTTCACACTTTCACAAACCAACACCAAACTTCCGCGGTCGTATTTCAATATAACTCCAGTGTCAAAAGATGTCACTTTTCAGGAGTGCGGTGTTTCTGTTATGCCCATTAGGTAAAATCAAAATGTTTCTGCCACAACCATTGCCACACACGTCCAGGGCCGGCCTTAGGGTGAGACGAGGAAGGTGGCCGTCCGCTGATTTTGAGTTCTGTAACATGTTTTAAATTAGGTTATAATTTGTAAGTTATTATATTATACCATGCATTGGTTGAATCAATATTACAATACGGAATACTAGGTTGGGGTGGAACTTGCCCCACACATCTCAAAACAATAATTACAACTCAAAAGATAATCATAAAAATAGCTTTTAAAAAAGGCTTACTCAACCAAACTAGGTTTTAAAAAATTTTCTGTAATAATTTTATCATATATACTTTTATATATAAAAAAACTGTTTTATTTCATTTTTTTAAAGAGGATACAGTAAAAATTCACCACATCTATCAGACTCAGAGCAAAATTAATGAACGTTTTATTTAAAAAATGTTCAAATTAGGAATAGGACAGAGACATGCATCATACATTGCTCCTAGACTGTTTACAAAAACTACCAAAATCAATTAAATTAGCAGTAAATTTAAATGTGTACAAAAAAAGGTAAAGGTCTTCAAAATTATTAAATAATTATGTATTTGACATCTTTCCCAAGTTCTAATATGATATTTTTTAAATATTTTGTTAATTTTCACATTGTATTATTATAGATGTATTGTATATATTTATATTTATTAGTTGTAAACAATTTATTACATCTAGTATATTTTGATCTTGTTTTATATAAATGTTGATAGCAACCCCCATAATTCTAGATATTTTTTATTTGGGGGTGCATAACTCAATAGTTGTTTTATACTGTCGAATGGATAAATAAATATAAATAAATAAACACAGCCAAATTAACTGTATTGTACTCAAAGGTCTGTTGATTGACCAACACTTTTTAGGTAGGTAATAACTCTCATGGCTTAATTCAGTAATGCACAAAGAAAAATATCAGTAAAGCTATTATTACGCCTATTTGATATTAATTTAAATATAATAAAATAAATGATAGAAAAATTATCTAAGATTCGGGTGTCCTTGTTGCTTAGGAAAAAATCTATGGGGGGGCGTTCTAACATTCCTTTAACTTGGGTGCCAATTGATTTAATGCCGGCCCTGTATTCATCTTATCTATTAAATTAATAATAAGTGAATTTATCGAGTTGTATCACTTAGGCCGTTTGGTCATATGAAACGGATGGTGTTGGTGGCACCAGAAGTAGAGGACGTCCGCGGACGACCAGGTAAACCAGATAATGGAGGATGGTTCTGTTAGAAGCCTCGAAAATCGGAGAGCTTGTATGAGAAGATGTGTGAATGTAGACGAGGCGAGAATTGTGTGTCAGGACAGAAGAGTGTGGCGTTCTATCCTCTCTGCTTACCCCTGCGGGGAAACGGCGTGATGGTAAGTAAAAAAATAATATTTTAAATAGAGATACGTACACGGAATACGTATCGCACCAAGATTCTTACTATGCTATTGACTTGATGACCTCCTGGAACGAGGATCGAACACCCCGACCACTAGAACACTAGGCGAGTATCGTAACCACTAGACAACAAGCACGTCAAATTAAATATACAAACTATAATAAAAAGTAAATACGGCAAATAAACTGCTTTTTTAAATTTAATTACACCGGTGAAATGGTCACGCAAGTATCCCTCAGGACCTGCGACGCCATGTGGTTGTCGGTCACCGGTTGCTGGTCACCGGTCGCGTGTCAACAGACTCGGCTGGAGCGTGGCCCAGGAAATTATTTAAATTAATTGCTTACTAATAAAAGGTACCTTCAATTAGTTTCCATTTTCTCTCTCAGGTTCTCTCAAGGCCATCTGCTGTGGTTTTTGACAGATTAATATAAACGTATCGTCCCAAGAAATATAAAATTAAAAACAAATAAGTGCAGTTCAAAAACTATTTGAACGATGAAAAGAGTTAAAAGTTAAGTGTATCTTGTCAAATATAATACAGGCTTAAAACTGGAAAAACATTTAAGAGCTGTGCAGGTACATATACGTATACCCATATTACCAGGGTCGTGCAGTGCATACAAGCAAAAAATCTGTGCATAACTAAAGATTCTGGGAAATAAAAATAAATGAAATAATCCTTATCTTATGAAAAATAGCCGTTATTACATGATTTAGCGTAACCCATGGCTAGATTTTTGTCTACCCGTTATTTCGAAAAATTGCGAATTGTTTGTGTACAACTTCATGACTTACGCATTTAGCTAGGATGTACGGGTCAGTCGCGTCTAACTTGTTTGTTCAATCCATATGAGAAACCTACTAAACTACATATTTTCTTACTCAACCTATTGGGCATCTTAAGGAAAGCCAAATTTCTGCATTTTTCAAATAATTTGTGCATAATTCGAATGGGATTAATCCATATTGACAACTCCGTATCATTACACTTTTACATATTTGCTTCGCTAACTAAACTCTTTTCCATAGTGTATCTATTCCAACTGCTAATTTGCTTCATCTTGTTAAATTGTCAATCATCTGCAAAGTGTGAGGAAGTGTATTGTTCAAGTTGATTATTACTTTGAGTTAATATATCAGTACGTACAGACATATATATGTATAGTTAAATTAATAGTATAAATTCAATCTGTTTCTGTTTTTATTAATTAGTTTTTAGTTGTTACCGCGACAAATATGGATGTCAATACCGACGACATTATAAATTATTTGATTGATAAGCCATTTTATCGATTGTCTCACAGCACAATGAAACGTGTAATTCAAATTTCCAATTTAATTATAAATTAATCGTCTTCGAAATACATTACACATTTTTGCCGCAGTACCTATTTATAAATCTTCACGGATTGCAGGATCAGTTTATTTGAATTAGATGATTTGTTGGCCATGTTTATTATTTTAAAATAAGAGTAGTAGTTGAAAATCTGGATACGATGACCTTAAGTATATTTCTAGAATTAAAAAACGTCACGAGCGAGCTCAAAGGTCATTATCAGTCGGCTACTATGTTGCATAATTTTGGACCCGACCAGCGTATAGAAATGGCTTTATCTAAAGAAAGTAGAAATATAATTAATTGTCATAATAAAAAAGTAGACAGAAATCGTAATATTTTTCAACGTCCAATTGATATCAGCATTATTTGAATATGTCAAAGAATAGAAAATTACTAGATTTTTACTCACAAAGGCACTGTTATCAAACAAATATTAGATATCGCATAGAGAAAAAGCTATTTTTTAATATATTTAATTGAAAATATATGGAAGTATGGGATAATTACAGGGGTTACGACCTGTCTCCGGCTGGCTTAAGTGATCACTTTATAGTTTGAGGAGTGAGAATTGGTGAATGTTATATATGTATAAAGTGATCATCAAAGCCAGCCGAAGACAGGTCGTTAACCCTGTAATTACCCCATACTTCCACATATTTTCCAGGGTATAATGAATCTGTTGAACCTGCAAATCGTGGTAATTTCATCGAATGTGTGAATTTATTAGCAAAATATGACGAAAATATATTCTAAATTTAAATTGATAGATTAGTTTTGAAAATTAGAAAAAAAACATTTTTTTGTTGATACCTAGTGTCGGTAATAGCATAACCTTAGTTTGTGCTTACTGCATGCCACTGCATATTACTGTATACAGGGTTGGCACAGGGCTAGAATGCTCCACTTGTAAGAAGTAAATAAACACACACAATGATCTACATAATAAGTACATTCATACACTTTACGACGAACATCAGTGACTAAAGATTGTCTTTAGTAAATAGATATTTTTGACACTCCTTGATACTGCTTTCCTCAAAGATCAATTCAAAAGTTTAAAAAGTCAACTTTTGACGAGCAAATGTAAATGAATTATTGATTTATTTCCACTAATCTGGCAACTCACCGGTCTGTCCGTGTGGCGAAGAGTAATATGACGTGAACAACGCCTATTTAAATTGCTCACAACAGGTATTGAATTATATAAATTCTGTTTCTTGTATCAATTTGCCACAATGATTGGGTAATATTCAGAGTTTGTGCTAGGAAATTACTCTGGTGACTGTCGCCTAGCAGACCTTCTGTCTCGTAGACATGACCAGGATAACCAAGGATTCATTAAAAATATACTTTTAAATTTTATTAAAAAAAATACATTCTTATTGTGAAGTTGTAATTATTCAGAACAGACGGTCTGTGATAATAATGGAGCGACAGATGTATTAATTTGAAAAAGTGTAACATATAGGTTCGAAAATTTGTCGAAATATTTTTCGACAAATTTGATTTTATACGTATATATTTATAATTAATACATTAAATAGGTATTTAAAACATTTAAATTTAATTGTACATACCTGCATAGATATTACATTTTTTAACAGAGAGTTCTACTTCAATAGTTTTGTTTTATCTATGCTCGTATTTTTAACTTTAGTGCACATTGTTTCCTGAAGAAGATACCTTAGGTATCGAAATATGTTGTTTTATAAATAAATAGTGTTTTGTCTTATTATTGTGGCCACAAAGAAATAAAAAATTTCAGTCGATTCCGCTTAATTGGGACATATTGGGCCCAAACATTTTGTTCCAAATAAGTGGCTGGCTCTAATAAGCGAAGTTTAAGATCAATTTTAAAAATAATATGTACATATTTTTGAACTTTATTAAATTATTGAAAAAAATATTGAATTAGAGAAAAATAATATATAATTATTAGGTATACATATAAATATGAAAAAAAAAAACAATGCTAAAATAAAATTTACAAATAATTATAACAGTAACTTAAAAAAAATACTCATGAAAATAAATAATATTCTGCAGGAATTCATCAATTGCAGCCTGTTTTGTGTTTTTGTAGAATTGCAATTGTACTAAATCAACGCAGGCATTCAGTGCGGACGTTGGCCATTTATTAACATATTTATTACAATTTTTAATCCACTGTCCCAATTAAACGGAATGGTTTCCCAGATAACCGAAGTAAATTAATAATAGTTACTTTATTTGGTTTTTGTTCCTTGCGATTTGGCCCAATTAACCGGCTGTCCCGATAAACCGGTGGTCCAATTAAGCGGAATCGACTGTACGTGGTTTAAGTTAGTTTTCATTGATTGAAGTCAATTTGTGCACACAATTCAAAGGGGTGGTATTGTGGACAAGCGGTTTACTAAAGAACTGTTAACAATTTAATTGAAGACCAAATTCATTTAAATAACTTATATGTTTACTTACCTCTGAGTAATGGAATAGAGAAGAGAGGGTATTGGCTGTTGTACAATATATTTTTTTCAACAATCGTGATAGAATATTAAAATGGAATTAAATTTAGATAACCTAGTATGATATCAATGATATATTTATTCATTTGAAAGATATAAGCTGTACTTGACTAGAATTTCTGCGAAATAAAATATGCATCTGGCAATATTCTCATTACAATTATTTTCATATTATTCATTCTGCATTCTGTCAGAAAAATATTTAATTTCGCTGCACGCGCCTGCCATTTACAATGTAATATAATTTCATTTAATGTGCACCACGACTACCTTTGATACAATGCATTATTCGGATACAATTTTCAGCCACTCTTTCCCATAAATCTGAGTCTAAACAACGACTGTTTTCTAATTGTTCAATTTTTGTTGGTCTTGCACTGACTGGATCTTGTAGGGGTGTAGGACCCGATCTTTGCACAAAATACGCCATGTTGTGCCATGTGATGAGCCTAAACGTTGTGAATGTCGAGGAATAGCTAACTTTGGATCGTCCCTTACAATTTCATTTATAGCGGCAATAATTGGCGTCACACCGAGAATTTTTTCGTCTCACCGGTGTCCTCACATCATGACAAGATAATTGTTTTAAACCTTTTCACAATTGGACGAATAGCTTGCTCAGATTGATGATTATGTCGACCATAAAATTCACGAAGTGCACGTTAGGTTTGCCGAGTCAGCTGTGTAAACTGATTTTGATAATAAGTTTTAATAACTTGTGAACGTTGTTCCAATGTGAAACGCTCCATGGTAAAATGGTAGAATAACAATAAATGGTAGAATAACAAAAATGGTAGAATAACAAAAATAACAATGACAGCTGTCAAAATTTTAATAAACATGGCTAGTATTTTTATTTGAAATTTATTGGATGTAGCGAATTTAACTTTGGTTAGGTATTTATAAATAAATTTACCGCAAACAAAAAAAAACCATTTCCCGTATTATATACTTTTATCGAAAAATTTGAGTAAATGTTGTGCTTTTTCATTAAATAATTAGTTAAAATCTACTGCACAAATGCTAAAATTGAGAGGTGTGAAAAGTTGCTAGTTGATTTTGAATTGAGAAATTATACTTGGCTGCAATCAGAAGCAACAGAGAGAGCCAAAAGAAAAAAGGATAGAACTAAAATTAAGAACACTGTTTGAGCTTCAAATACAATGGCAAATTTAACAGTGCTCGACTGCCGTTGGATATACATGACTGTGCCTTCTCTATGAGCTATAAGCTCCAGGTCTATTGATATTGATAGTGCGGTAGCCATGGACGTTGGCCGCCATCTAGCGATGGTGACGCGCAGCCGAGTACCGATGTAGCGCGGTATCGAACCGACCGAGGATGACGAGAGGTGGCCGAGTGGCTGCGAGTGACTTGACCAGTCGGGTCAAGTAGAAATGCATTCTCACTTCTGCTTAATTTATTCATACCTAATCGAATTGTAATTGCACAATCTTTTAATAGCCGCCCCAACATACAGGGTGGTCCAAAAAAAATGTGAACATTTCGTAAATTGTGATATAATTACATCAAAATTAGTTTAACTACATCAACGATAGCTTAAATAGTTTACTAATTTACTTACTTGCCAATTTACCTATATTACGTTTTATTTCGACAATTCACGGTGGCCATCTTTGATTATTAATTTTCCCATTGTTTATATTTGTTTTTTTTTTTAATTTTTGCCCAGAATGACAAAAACCACTGTAGAAGACCGTATTTTGATCAAAAATTTTCTAATTGAAAAACATTGGGGTGCTAGGAAAATGATCAAAGAGTTTCAAAACAAAGCCTGGAGTATTGCTAGACATTACAGCAGGACGGAGCTCCATCTCACATATCCAGAAATACAATCAACTTTCTTCGTCGCGAGAATGTTAATCTCATCGAGCCAGCCGAACAGCCCAGATTTAAACCCAGTAGATTATGCAATATGGGGTGTTTTGATGATTTCTGATTAGCTAAATATTGTGCAAAAAAAAATTACATTAAGAATTATAATTAATTATATTATGTTTTGAAATAACTCGTGTGTTATTAGATGTTCTCACTTTTTTTGGGCCACCCTGTATAATGTACCGCAGAAATACACCGCATCTTATCTATAGGTGAACTGCTTTTGTTTTATTACTTTTCGACCTATATAAAAGATTCCAACTGAACTGACAAGAGTTAAATATGTTCACATAATATGGCTTATATGTGACAACATACCATTGTCATCTCCAGATCTGTGTTGCTGTTCATAGTTCACGTTGTGTTGTGATATTATCATTTTGGTTGCCCTTTGTCTCAAGCAGTGGCGTAATTAGAAAAGTTGGGCCACAATGCAAAATGGAAAAAAATGCCCTTTTGTATCTGTATGGATCTCATACATATTTTAAGATGTTCCTTTGTCTGTCTCTGTTTATTTGGCCGGCAAAATAAAATATTTTATGGGCACAGTAAAGGGCTCACTAGAGAGGTATATTTTCAAAATGGCAGATAACATAGGATTATCAGAACTCTTGGTTCTGATGATTTTTGATGATGAAAAAAGCTGGGAGGAGATGAATCTAGATATGATATGATGATGATTCTAGAAGGAGTTTCTAGAAGCTTCGTTGTCAAGATGTAATTATTTAGATCATAGGTCTGTGATATTTTAAAATACACATTTACCAAATGGCAACACTGCACCGCGTAAGAAAAAAATTCTCGGTAGCATTCTTTTCTTTTGACAGTTTTGCGAGCACGAGGAAGTTGTCCCGATGCTAAAATCACGAAGATGTGATTTCGTATTGAATTAAGGAAGGGTAAGAATAATCAAATATATTGGGCATCTGTGTTATCCTGCACCAGATTGTGAGATTTATTTTACTTGTATTCTTGCAGGATGTGGAGCATCCCTTCCTTACATGATAGCAGAGAGGTCATGTAGATGACAATACTTTTTCTTCATGAAGGATTTCTCGTGAATAAAGCAGGACGAGGATACGATTTGGTCTCCTCTGCTTCATAATTTCACAACTGAATTTGTTTTACAACAGAAGAGGACGCAAGGGATTCCATGCGAGTTCAAATGGAAGAAGATGACCCAGCATTCCTTTCGTTTTGATAAGTAAGGAGATGCAAGTATTTACGGGTGCCTCGGAACATCAACTCTGGACGAAGACTGTGGCTTGCTGCCGAATGGACGAAGACACCTCGCGTTTAAATGGTTGTAAAACGAATTTCGGTGTAAATTGTTAATATTTGAAGTATTGTAGTCTTTTTTAATTTCAAATAATAACTTGCTAATCTTGTTGATCACATTTATTTGATACGATTTTTGCTATATTTGACCTGACAAACTCATCAGGGGATTTAGATTGTTGTAATATAATTTACTAGGTGAAGATCTTCATATTCAATGAATCTAAGTGTTTTTATCTCACCATTAGTTTTAGATAATAACTAGATATAGATGTTCACAGAGTGGTAAGAATTCGATTATTTTATTAAGGCAAGACTTGCCAATCGATCTTTCTATGTAATCACATTCAGGTTTCTTACTACATTTTTTACCTTATAATTCATATGTTTTCGTTTCTGATTAAATCATTAAATTTTGTTATAAAAACTTGAAACTAATCTTATTATTTTCCTTGAGAATGGTAGCTAACGTGAGTGGCAGGCGACATGGTGAATTCTGTGCATCAGCACCATGCACCTCATGCTACACCCTGAGCGAGTCGGTGGACGGCAAAAAACGACGTCACAATATGTATATATATATATATAATCAAATTGTATATCTTTCTAATTAATTAATTAGTATTTAAAAATATCACAGACCTATGTTCTGAATAATTACAACTTCACAATGAGAATGTGTTCTCCTTAATAATATATAAGTTGTATCGATGTGTCCAAAATTCTGGGGTCTCCTATCGGACTACTCAAAGGTATTTGAGATTCCGTAAAAATAATATAGATGGCTTTCAAATAATGGAACGATAGATGTATTAATTTGAAAAGTGTAACATGTAGGTTCGAAAATTTGTCGTCAAAAGTACTGTGTGCTGTAGCATAGTCGGTTAATGCACCTTACCCGGATTGGAAAGAGATCCAGGTTCGAATCCCGGTAGCAACAACAGTATATTTTTCGATAAAATTGATTTTATATGTATATCTTTCTAATTAATACATTTAATTAGTATTTATGAATATAATAACATCAATGTATTGGCGCAGTTACTCCGCTGGCCTCGAGACAAGACATGAATGGTCAGTGATTCAGGCCCCTGCACCATAAATCCACCCCTGATCAGGTGTGGGGTGGGGGGTGAACTTTATGAACAATTAATTGTACTTTGAGTGAAGTATTTAATGAACAGAATGCAAGTTTACGAAAATGATTAATTTTAACAGGACTTTGCGACCAAATATTTACGGAGTACCCTTTGTCCAGCTTATAGAGTTGGAGAAGAATAATGTGCTTTGTCCACACAGTCGCTTTGTCCAATTTATAATCCGACTAACTTGGTCGCCCGCCCCGGCTGCAGGTTGTATTTTGTTCCGGGATATTTTACAAAGGCTTTGAACTTTTCCAATGAAAACACCCGACCACAATTCTGTTGACAGTTGTGTGTTGGGAGATTTCGAAAATGTTGATGTTACGATTTTCCTTTAAACAGATTCGTGTTACACATCTAATACGTTGTGATTAATAATATATGCAAGTATAGATGAACAAATAAAAAATGTAATCTATAGGTACCCGCTTTATTAACTTTGTCGTGATAATTGTGGATAATTTAAATTTATCTCTGATGATGGCCTCTAATTTTAATATTTCTAACAATAGAAATGAAGTAATATGTTTTTTTTTTATTTGAAAAACGTATTAAAACAAAAGTCACAGATTTCCTTAAAATTAGCCCACAAAAGATAGCGTCAAATTAAAAACTGGTCTTTTTTTATACGCGATTATTACAATATAAAAATTACAGTGTTCTATGAAGTTTCTTTCGAAGATTCCTCTCAGAAGTACACACAAGAATAGTAAGCGCGAAACGAGCTATGAAACATCACGGTATCTTCTGACATTTAGATCAAAAATGACTATTTTGTATCAAAATTTTGATAATAATTTTCTCTTTAAAACTGTCATAATTACACATGTCAAATTTCCTAGCAGTTCAGGAGATAACATGAAAACATAATTATATTTTAGTAGCAATTACATATTTTTTTTTACAACGACAACTATTGATTTGAGTGCAAATAAAATGAACCAGTTATATTATACTTTGTCTATAAATGATATAGCAACATTTTTGGAAAAATTTCACATCACACGCGATGAACCAAACTCCGCCCAAGAAATTGAAAAATGAATATTCAAAATATAAAAGCACAATGTCTCACTTTCACGAAAATTGTATATGATACCTTATTGTTCCAAGGGCACGTGTATTTTGTGCGCAGAGTAAAATGATGCAATCAGTACATACCGACGTTAATCGACGAATCTTTGAGATGAGACAAATTGGATAAATTAAGAAAAATGAGATAAATTATTTATAACTTTGTTTTTAAGCACCTTTATCAGCTAAATTTAATACACCGATCGGTATCAGAAAATTCTTTTTTCTTCATCAGGACGTTAAATAAAATAACTAAAACCATATATCAAATTATTCTAAGGTTTTCAAATTCAAATTTTAAAAATAATCATTTTAAATATGAATTAAATATATTAATTAGAAAAATATACATATAAAATCAATTTTATCGAAAAATATTGTTGTTGCGCCACCGGGATTCGAACCTGGATCTCTTTCCTAAGCGGGGAAGGTGCTTTATCACAGACCTATGTTCTGAATAATTACAACTTCATAATAAGAATGTGTTCTCCTAAAAAATAATTATTATTTAAAAATAAATCTAGTACCTAACTTAAATTGTTACGATGATGAAAGATGTGGAAATTGACTTGATGATACAAATTATTGGAATTTTTTTTAGGTAAGGGCTCTTACATATTACCTTGTGTACGGGTTTATTCATAAAATAAATAATTTCATAACATTTGCAAGTATTAGAGTGGAGACAGGTTATCTTCAGAAGATACTGCATGGCCAGATTAACATATTTTTTGAAGACAAATGATGCTTGGGAATTGTTAGTATGTGTAATTAACACAAGCTATATTATTGTTAAGGAGAACACATTTTCGTTATTACTAAAGTCTAAAATGAATTATTGTTTTAAATTTATAACTTCTAATCTAAATAGTATTTCACTATTTCATTAGTTTTTTTATTTTTTTATTTACTAAATGAAATAAAGTAAAATAATCCTCATTGAATTTTCTTGTTGTATTATACAGTTTTTATTAAAATGTTTGCGATAATATCAATCGTTAAATTACATTTCTTTTGATGGGCATTTACTAAGAGGTTATTAAACCTTACATATAATTTCATCGCTTCTTCTTTTATATGCATATTTTATTCTATAATTATAAATGTAGAAATGAAAGCTTATATGCATTTTAAGAGGGGTCAGCAGATACAGTTCTTCTAGAGGAAAAAACCTTCTCGACACATATTACGGTATATTAAGAATATGACGTAACCTTTAGTTATTTCCGCGTAAAGTATAAAAAAATCTTGAACCTTCACTGTAAATGTTTTAAAAATACACCGTTGGTAATAATTGGATTATTATTTTTGTAAACCAGAGTCCTGATTCATCTTGAATTCGAATTCGTTGTCTGCAGGAGAGAATTTGCTCTAAACACAATTCCCTCAAAGTGAAACTGCGCTTGGGGTAGGTTTTACTTTGAAGGTATTGTGGTTTGAATAATACAAGAAAAATTATTTTAATAATCCAGAACAATAGAAGGACTACAGGAACAATATTGGGATGTCCGTTTTGCGTGGACTAAACCTTCTGAAATGGACAATGTTGGGATGTCCGTTCTGGGCGGATCGGGGGAATTTATTCCCCAATGCGGAATGATATAATATTATGATGTGTGGTGGAGCCGGACTTAGTAGGCTCGTCGCATAGTTTATTTTAATTTTTATTTTAAGTCAAATAAACCAGTTGACACATACATAACACAGGATCCCGAATGAGCACTGACTTTTATTGTATTCTGAAATAAATCGTTAATAAAATATTGTACCTGCGGAAAATAATGACCGTAAAACTAAATTGCCGGGTACTATTTATTGGTGATAGATTCAGAATTGTATCGATACCTCGCTTTACGGTCAAGATACGTAAAGTGAAATATCATATAAAGATCATTTATTTCGATACAAATACATACACATTTCAAAGGATCCGTTTTATAAAAATATACGAAATTTTCTTTTGGTTGAATATGCATTCATTACTTTTTATTTCCTTAAAATTAACATTTCACATTTAATATGCGTCGTTGACTTTCAATATCCGCTATAACACGTTTTCATAATTTCGGGTAAATTAAGCAAATTGGCCACACTTTCATGGCAGGCATTATTAGTTTTTTAGAATATGTATTATTTATTTTCATCTAAAATAAAATTATTATGTATTTACGTTATTTATTGTATTAATTTTTATCAAATTAATCCAATAGTTTGATATTATTGTGATAAAAAAATACATGGCAGGTTTTAAAAATAATTTCGCGTCGTGCTGGGTTTTGCACATCCTAACTAATGTTGTCCTATTTAATATTGTTAGCTAACAAAGCATATTTTTAAAATGAAATATATATT
Source organism: Eubasilissa splendida (assembly GCA_031772225.1). Taxonomy (NCBI): domain Eukaryota; kingdom Metazoa; phylum Arthropoda; class Insecta; order Trichoptera; family Phryganeidae; genus Eubasilissa; species Eubasilissa splendida. The sequence continues at coordinate 22,337,057 of CM062845.1, read as the reverse complement.
TTTAAATAAAAATAATAATTCTGAATTCAATAATATATACAGTGAAATTTGTAACAGTGAAACAGTATACAGTGAAAAAACGAGGATGATGTACTGTGCCTTCCACCTCCCCCCCCCCTCCTTCCTCACCAGCCGACGGGGCAGTCGATCGGCGACCCTGAACCGGTACGGTTACAAAAGATTTCGCAGTGTAAAATAGAGTGAGAAGTGTGTCTACGTAACCATCTATTGGAATCTGAATCATTCAAGATCCTGAACGGAGATAGTGTCAAGTCCACCTTGGAGGTGCCAGGAGAACGGATTGTGGTGAGTGGAACTTCCTTCCGAATCCTGTTTCTTCCGGCATCTATGCCATTACGCAACAAACAATTACTCAATATATCCACAGAAATGCTATTGCCACTGCATTCTCATATTCCTGTATCATAGGAAACTACAATTGAATATTGAAAAGCGCACATAACAATGTAATATTATCACACTAAAGCTATAATCTGCACAGATAATCTGAAGATGGACAACAAATATTGTGGGACGGTGTGAGTAAAATATCGGTTGGTAGATGAAATTATCGGAGAAGTGGGAATGATATGACTGTAGAGAGTGGCGAGCTATGGAGAGGTTTCATCTATCTGTGTAGGGATTGGCATATCGTGGCTCCCGAGTCGCATGCAGCACTTTGGATGCTTGCGTGTGGCTTTTTGAAGGAATATTTTCTGAAATAGTTCCGGAAATTCAGTAATAATGAGCCTCCCCATAGCTTTTATAACAAATCCTCTGAATACCAGGGCCGTGCAGTGCATACAGGCAAATAAGCTGTGCATTACAAAAAATTTTTGAAAACAAATATAAATTAAATAATTGGATTAACATAAACGAAAACATTATTTTATAATTAGCGCCATCTGTGTACCAGTAGATATTTTAATTGCTTAGTTCTAAAAACTACCATGACAACTCACTGCTGTACCCATGGTGCCCTTTTGTATTCGCCGCATCGAGCTTTTCACATTACTCTGTTCTGTTTTTAATATTAGAAAGGATTACAACTGCGTGCAAATCATTGAAGTGTCTACTTCCTCTTTTCCTAATTCGAGAATTTTACTGTCTTACTGTTTTTAACGTGTTGATTTCATGATTATTTTATAACTATGGTGCATGGATTGGTTTTTGATTTGGGAAAAACAAAAAGCAATTGGCAGAACTATTTCCTACGTTAACCTTTAATAAAAATATTTATTTCCTTTAGTTATTGCGGGAAGAATTTTCAAACAATAAATGAATCATGTTCAGTCATAGAAAGTGTTCTTAAAACGTCCATACATTTTTTATATGGGTAAAAAGGTATTATTTTACGTTGAAACTTAAACTTAAACTAGTACGTTCGTATAAACGATGGATTTATTTTGCCTAAAGACGTTCGTTACGAGAGTACATATATTGTATTACATATATTATCATAACCTAAATCTGTACCTACTGCACGCCACTGCACACAAGTACTTTTGAAATTCAATTTCTGGATTTAACGATCAATGTTTGTTATTTGAGTCACAACACAAGTAAATCGCTATAAAAGATCTACAGAAAGTATTAATAAACGATTTATGACTATTGGAATAAACTTTCAAACATGCTTCGTTTTCTATTTGATTGTGTTTTGCCTTCAATGAGTATTTTGGTTTCGTGACATGTAATTTGTTCGCAAATTTGCCTAGATGTGCAATGAATTTCAAAATCTGTGTAAAATATATGTAACAAACTGTCTTTTTTTATATGTAATTTGTGTCTAAATAAATATGCGGTAGGTTAAAAAAATTAATTTAATATTTTTGGCTCAACGTATATCTGAAAGCATTAATTTTCAATCTAGAACCTTATAAAGAGCAAATTAAGAAGCCAAATAACTAATGAGACAAAATTGATGGATATAAATAAAGCAATGTTATAACTCTACTTGAGTTTATTTGCAATACTCGAGTTTCTCTCGAAACTCTATTTGACCCTCATCGACATGTGAAGTATTAGATTACTAATATATCGGTTTTACATAGTTCTAAAAACCACCTACATAGTTCTATGTAGTAGTTTATTTCCAACAATTTTTTTTGACTATAAACAATATGGAAATAGCTGGTATGATACAACTCTTGTTATCTGTAGTGAGGATAAACGTTTTGGAAGTACCTAACTGAAAGGCCAAGGATTCTACATAAATATTCGTTCACTTTTTGTAAATTTGATTTACCTACTTCGAAGTGTGACAGTTAACTCAATATAGCAATACTTGGTAGGTTACGACTTGAGTGCAATAGATGAGCATGTTTCCGCTAAACCAACCAAGTAGGTACCTACTACAGATACTGCTTATATTACAAAAGTATATGTCTTGATATTAACGATACAATCTGAATACAGAATTGGCTAGTGTTAAATTAATATAATTACATTTTTAAAGTAATTTATTAGAATATACAACGTGGAGGCGTAATTAAAAAATTGAAAGAACAAAATTATTATCTTGCCTCCTACAATATTAACACTTTCATGAAAAAAATAAATATATTTTTTGGTATTTATATGCACTCACATCTGATAAAAATATGATAACCTAATATTAACTGGAACAATATGTTTCGATAATTTTTTTAATCTTATTCATATTAATTTCGTACTGTAGGGATTTGTTAGGCCATATTAGCGCTGGGAAATGTATTGATACTTGCAAAAGTGTTGTACCCGATGGTATGTATTGCACTTGATACCAAAAGTATCGTAGGACGCAGACCTTTTGGTCCTCTACTAACGTGGACCCCGATACACAATATTGGCATCATTGGCACAGTTACGCCACTGATAAATAGGTGATGAGTTACGCAATAATGGAGTCGGCGATATTTTTAAATTATACAGACACCTTCTTCATTCGCAAATCGATACTAAGATATGAAAAATAAATAGTACAGCTTGGCTGTAAACTGGGTGAATAACGCACATTTTTTAAATATTTTGTAATCAGCGGTGTAACTATGCCAATGTAGCCAACGCGGTACATTGTGGTCCACATTAGACAGGGGCCCAAAATGAATGCTCTCTACAAAAGTTTTGGCATTGATTAATTTTTACATGGACTAAAATTTTTTTAAATCCATTTTAGCTAGGAATCGATCAATAAAATTTAGAAAATCATTTCTCATTTGTATTAAGAACACATAAAAATATTATCAATGAATCTATCCAGTAGTCTCCCACTAATCACTAATACGCAGGGTTAGGTTAGGTTAGGAACCATACCATCGTCACAAATCATAAATGTGCATATAAATGACATTTATGCTAGAAAAAAACACAAACCGTTGAAAAAGAAAAATTATTTGGGTAATCAGTAAATGAATACTACACTATTGTAAATACAAGAAATAATAGGATGTCGTTTTTATAGGGGCCCAATAAATATATATGTATATAAGGGGCCCTTTTTTCCATTTTGTATTGGGGCCTATTTTTTGTAGTTACGCCACTGTCTGAAATTCATAGAAAGTGACTAAGTGGTAAGCTGTGAAACACCTGTAGATTGTACAATCATAATTGTACCTACTTACAAACAGCGATCTCAGACGTACTAGCAAGCTTGGACAACATGCCGGGGACTCCAAGGTGTTATTGATTGGGAAATAATGTGACTCATCCAATATAAGTTAAAAAATCTTATTACGCATTTATGTTTCTAATATTTCCACTATAGATTAACTATATAACCTTGGTATAAAAAAACAATGTTGAACATCGCGTTAATCTGGTGTAATAAATTATTAATAGATGTCAGTAAACAGAAATTACATTATTATGTACATTTATTAATAAAACGGAACGAAATGATAAGCCTTCACGCTAATAGATATCAGTAATAAAAGAGTTGTCTTGCGTTTTTTATGCTACTCAATAATAGAAAGTAAATACATATTGCAAATACTTGATTTATTACATTCCATAATAACTTTTACACAATATGTATAGATGTCAGTTATAAAATATCATTACCGACGGAGCACAAACGGTGCTTATAGTTGTTGCTACTTAACAATAGATGGCTGGAAACGGTTCGAAGTTTATCTCATTTTAAAAAAAACCTTTCAGTAACATTTTATAGATGTCATTAATAAAATAGATTTTGACGAAACGACTTCATTATTCAACAGAAGGTAGCAGTAATAATATTGAAAATATTTTCTTTCTATAATAATTCTACTCATATATAGATTGCAGAAATACAATTGTTTTCTCCCTTTTCTATAATTTAATTAAATATTAAATACTAAAGATAGCACATATAAATTAAAAAAATATCAAATGAAAAGATAATCACATCAATTCACATAACATTACATGATAGAAACAAAAATATATTTACAAAACTTTATAATGCTGGCGGTCATGTATAGATGGCAGTCAACATGCATACGTATACAGGATGTAACAGACCTAGTCCACAAACAATATTTTATGGGTGGATACCTGATTAAGTCTACATACTTCGAAATAAATATTTGCGAAATTTATCCATTATTAATTATATCTTTGCTTCAGGCCCTAAATCATTTAACAAAAAATAGTCTGGCCGCTCGAAAAATCGATGACCTTCAATTTTTTGTATTTGTACATTCTGTATTGCCCTACCTGGAATTGTACAAACAGTGTTCTTACGTATCAATTTTAAAATATATATATCTAATTGATTATTCTTCGTCATTCCACTTAAAGACATTCTTGAAAAAACTGAGATCACGTTTACAATAAATAATTATTGAACAAATGATTGGCGAAGCGAGATGACAGATGGTCAATATATTTGCGTACTGTTACTGAATATATAAAAGAGAAAACATTTAAGTAATCTTAACTTAGAGATATTAAAAACACGTTCGACATATTCGCTACTTTGTCGAATATGTCAATTTTTTTCTGACTGGCAATGACACTTACCTATCCAAATACAGATTTTTTTTCTCTTATCTATGATACAGATTATGCACTGATCCAATAGAGATAGCAATGTATAGATAAATTGAGTTATTCTACAGAGAAACTACATGTCTTCTTTACACAAATATCATGTTTGTGAATGAACTAAAATAAACTCCACCTCACTGTGTTGATTTCACTTATTTCGGTGCACGTCAGGGACTAACATTTAACACATGCCCAGTTTTCGCCGATGACAGTGAACCATTTACAATTCGCGCGTACCATTTTTATCGATATTTTTTGATTGTCCGTCTTCCAACAACGTCCTGAGATTTTTTCCCGTACTACACCTGGCATGTGTCCGATGTGTTCGTTTGTACACATTATTTCCAAAAATATTGTACTCAACAGTTAATAAAAGCACAACACGGTATTGTGTAACAGCCGTCATCTCGGCAACAAAGGGTTAATCTTCATCTCCGGCGGGGGTTGCCTTTCTTGCTCCGAAACCGGAATCCGTGTAACCTTTTGATGAAGACCTTTTATAGAAAAAATTGAATTGGCCAGAATGAGGCTTGAGCTATCACGCCCCGTTTCTTTCACAAGTACTGAATACATAATACCAGAGTTATTGTGCCTCCGAGCTCGCGGGGGTTACCAACCCTTTGCTAGCTCTCAGTGGCGTAACTATAGAGGTTGGGCCCCAATGCAGAATTGAAAAAAGGCTCCCCTAAATAAGTATTCTATTCGTATATAAGATATACAAATATTAGTACTGCGTGGTGCATAAAAAAAAAGTTTACGTGTTTACGTAACCATTTTCTAATTCCATTTCTTAAAAGGCGTCGATTCTCGCAAAAATATCAATGGAAATGAATTGTATCCGAATCCGAATTTTTTGGGCCTTTATCTACCGTGGGCCCCAATGCACCGCATTGGCTGCCTTGGCATAGTTACGCCACTGATAGCTCTGCCTGTTAGCTGTTAGTTATTAAGACGGGTGACGAGCAATGACATACCTGACGTGCACCGTGCACACGATACCTTGAGTAAATTATTTTCCTTTCAAATTTATTTAAATATTCTTATACTTGTAATATTGCGATCCACTCACATCAACATTCAATACATAAGGTTCATCAATTTGAGGGTCTGTCATTTAGTGGCAGAAACTGCAGATTAGTGATGAACGATGAAGCGCGCGAGACGTGAGTATTTCCGTAACTCCCCAACTCCCTCACCACGACTCCTAATGCGTTTCCACAACTGATGAGCTAAACCATTATTGTGATTGTGTTCGTGAATTCGATTTTATCGATGATTTTACGTTAACTGAGGTTTAACTGTTTAGTTTTTAGTGGGCCAAATTACGCAAGAAACTACTATTCAAAAGTTAGCGGAAATTTTTGTTGCTAGATAAAGCTATAAAGATTTTGACTAACCGTGATAAAATGAAATGCATCCGATAATTTTTTAATTTAGTGTTTTTATTTTGCTATTTAGACTTGGTCAATGAAATGTTAGATTTTTTTTGTATTTACGTAAATTTGATGATTCAGTCAAACGAATTTTAGGTCTGTCAGGCCTCACGACTGCATTCGTCCATCAGTTGTCCGCCCTCCGATAGATAGATGGGGCCTGTTCATTATTATTTTATTTTTTTGGTATATTCAATAATATCAACTACTTTTATTCACACGTTTTTTTTTCCTGTCTCTTCGTGTGATGTCCAACATACACCTTTCTATGCCTCTTTAGTTTTTGGACTTCTGTCTTGTTATCTTGTTAAGACTCCATGTTTCGCAGCCACACGTGATCACTAGTTGACCACCACGTGACACATTTAACTTTTTGTTGAGTGAGTGAGCGCGACTATATATGTTTGAAATCGGTTTACATTTTATTTATGAATTAGAAAGAAGTGTGAGAAAGTTTGATCCGATATGTCGCACACCTAGATCAATACTAAGACAACTCAAAAAGTAATTTTTCATTAGACAAAAAAATAATAACATTTTTCTCAATTTTTTGTTACTGAAGTTATGAAACTAAATACCATTTTAGGTCATGAAAGTATTCTAAAATGACACTATTCGTAAACTGCGGCTAAGTTAGTTGCGTGCATAACAGAGTATCCGAATACAAGAATAACTCAAAATTCTTCTTTTTTTGAGTTGCCTTAGTTTTGATCTAGGTGTGCGATATCGTCGTCCGTCTTTCAAAAAGGCGTATCTCGTTTTTGGTTAAAATTGTGTTATGTCTGGGGTTACATAGTTATAGTATTTTGACATAACCATTCTTATTTCGATGTGTCATTCTTACAAACGACAGTAATAAGTATTATTTATGGAAGAAATACACCCCACACTGTCACCTCATCGATCCTCATTTTTATCTTAAGATCTATAGACTTCCTTTGCTTTTTGTCGCTTCCTGCTTGCAGGTGTCGGTAGGAGTACGACATCAGTCGTAAGTGTGAGCGATCCTTAACCTTTCCTCTCCGATCATGTAAACTGAGTTGACATTGCCTCTAATCATGTGAATATCTCTGTAAATATACTAAACGTAGTGTTGATATTTTAAGTATTTCTCCGTAATATATTTATGTATTGGATAAAATTATTACAATATATAAATATTTACCGACAATAAAACATGTTTGCGGAGGGGTGCGGACGGCGCAGTGCGCGAGGCACGGGGTGCCGGATGCCGATTGTCACTTTAGTGGCAGAACGTGCGCTGGTCGGGTTGGACGTGTCTTACCCGCTTAACACTGTTTCAGTATTACGCGGTAAAATTGGGATTCCCCGAAATTGCGCAATGACAATACGAACACTCGTTTGTTATTGAGTACGTATAAAGATATAACAATAACATGTATATTATTTTATTGTGATAAATATGTCAATTTTTAGTTCCCAAAATGAGTGATTGCAAAAAAAATAAGTAAAGTGACAAGAAAAAGCATTTCGCTGGAACGCTCGGACGATTAGATTCAGATGAACGGCAATCTAATATAGGTGCTGCGTTAAATTTGTCTACTTCAACAATAAAATTACCCGTTTCAGAAACAAGGTTATTGAGGAAATGGAAAAACGAAAAATATGCCATTAAATCTTTCAATATATAATGGAAAAATCGAGAACAATTTTAACCATATTCAGAATGAAAGAGGCAATGTGAGTGAACATTTCGTACGTTTCATCGTTAGATGATATCAATTTTGATAGAAGTTCTAAGGCAAGACGCAGTGTCATTGATGCGATGTCTCGTTATCCACAACTGCCCGCTGAACGAAACAGGAAAAGGCAAACGAAGCTAGATGACTTCTTCATAAAAAAAACATAAAAAGTCAAATGAGGAAGAACCTTCCTTATCGCTAACATAACTTTTTTACTCGGAACTTTTTTTTATTGTCATATATGTTTTATGAAAAAAAAAGATATTAGTAGATATGTAATTAATGTAATAAAAAGTATTTAACAGTAAATGTTGCAAGAAAAACTAATAGAGTAACTTATTTTCTGTTCTGTTTCACTTATCCCCATTATTCACGTGTTAAGGTTGCCTCGTTTAACGCTGTTTCGCTTAGCGCTGGAACTTATTGGAACGTATCCCCCGCGTTAAGCGGGGCCTTACTGTATATATATATATATATCAATTATTATTTTTTTAATGATTAATATAAGTAATAAATGTAAAATATTCATGTTTATCATGTCATGTACACTGAGTTTACAGTATCGGAACGACCGTTTTTATTTTAACATCGTAAGGCGAAGGTTAAACAAGATAGTCGTTAACTAAAGAGTAATTCAATATTACTTACTTTCCATCACGCCGTCTCCCCTGTCCCTTCTGTCCTGACACTCAATTCTCGCCTCATCCGCATCATTTATACATCCTCTCGTACAACTCTGAGGCTTCTGACAGGACCATCCTCCAGTATCTGGTTTAAATGGTCGTGTCAAGTCTTTCGCGGACGTTCTCTACATCTGGTGCCATCAGCACTTACGTCATATATATTTATATATATTACCATTCACTCCTAATTCATCCGTTCCATATGACCAAACCACCTATGTGATTCTTTCTTAATCGTACTCACCACATTAAGATCAGCTTTACATTCTTTCCTTATTTCTTCATTCTTTACTCTGTCACAAATGGATCTAGTTAAGTAATTCAATATTCTTGTTTATAATTCATACCGTTAGCGATCCTGTGCGAATTAGTTCAGCAGTACATGGCCGGTGGCATGTGCAATGTTGGATTGAAAAGTGGCAAAGTTTTAATAGACGATGCGCTTATCCTGTCAATTGCGATTTATAATTTTATAATGCATTCGCTAACCCGTCCGGGGATCGCGATCCGCGCCGGCGTCATACGTCACCGGCGAGCTGCAGTCTGCGCTCAAATATTAAACCTAAAACTGACAAATGATGTGTGTTTTTATGCTCCGTTTCATAGATAATAGTGATTAATGCAAGGATTTAGTCCGGTTTTAAATAATATTATCATAAATGTGCTGGCGACCGGTCGGGGGTTGGCTGTGGGGTATGACGAATACCTCCCTACTAACTACACTGCCTTTATGCGAGTTTAATCAAGCTTGTCTGTTTAGGTACTCACTGTCGGGTGTGTGAGGGTTGCAGGTTGCAGCGCGACTTATATATATATATATATATATATTTAAAACTAATTTAGATAAATCACTTAAATACACAGAAAAATCTATCTATCGATAAAATATAATTATCTCATTTTTTTGCCGCGTACAGCCTTTTTTGTGTATCTTTCTAATTGAACAAAAACTGTTTTATTATCACGGGATCACGTTCTGCAAAATCATAACTTCACAAATAAAATATGATTTATTAAGAGAACACATTTTTATTATGAAGTTGTAATTATTCAGTACATATATATTTATATTATTATATTTTAAATATGAATTAGAAAGATATACATATAAAATCAATTTCATCGAAAAATATTGTTGTTTCGCCATCGGGATTCGAACCTGGATCTCTTTCCAAGGTTTAAGCGACTAATTTTCATAGGTTCGAAAATTCGTCGCTAAAAATATTGTCGCTGTAGCATAGTTGGATTCGAATCCCGGTGGCACAACAACAATATTTTTCGATGAAAATATATTTAATTCGTATTTAAAATGTGATTTAATTAAAGTTAATATATTTTAACACTTCAGAGAAATGTTGAATGCTGAGACATATCTCCTATAAGTATAGCGATTCTGATTATAGTAAATCCAAGTTATTGATCAAAGATGAAGAAGTCACCCAACAGTAAACTAATTATTGATATTAATCATAATGTATAGGTACTGATATCTTTTTGATATTTTCCCCATAAAGAGTGTGATATAAATAATTAATTTTAATTTTATTAAAATATGACTAACTTGCTGGTGTCCTGGAACGAGGCGCGAACCCCCGACTACTAGATCATTAGGCTAGCGTTTGAAATATAAAAATATATTCACTGACTGCGTATATCAATAAGTTAAAATTGATTACAATTTCAAGATGGAAAATTTTATTAAAGAAATTAACAAAAAATGAACGTTGAAATTTTATACATATTATGTACACCAAGCGTAGTTCATATTAAATAATTTACTTTTTATCACTAACTTTCTCCATTTTTTTCTTTTTCTCTCTTTAAGAAGAATCTGTGTTACTATATCTGTTTGGGACAAATATTTATGCTTGAACGAAGATAATGTACTGTGCCTTCCACCTCCCCTCCCTTCCTCACCTGCCGCCGTGTCAGTCGATCGGCGACCCTGAACCGGTGCGGTAACAAGTCAATTTCGCAGTATAACAAACGAGTGAGACGTGTGTCTAAGTGTCTGTCCTGTGCAATCTGAAGGACTCAAGACCCTGAACGGAGATAGTGTTACAAAACCTAAAGTTACAGTCCACCTTGGAGGTGCCAGAAGAACGAGACTGTGGTGAGTGGAACTTTCTTCCGAATATCCTGTTTCTTCCGGCATCTGTGCTTTTATGCAACAATATCTATTGTAATATTTACTACTTTAATTGAACTGTAATGTATTATTTTTTAATGTCATCATCTCATGATTGGATCTACGATCGAGGATCGTAATCTCCATAAACTCCCGCCCACTTGTCTATGCTCCTTCACTTTTACCGGCATCCTGTAGATCTGAGGGCTGTCACCAGAGAAGTACCTTGTGAAGAAGTAGTTGGTCCAACGGATAGGGGATCTTTCTCTTCCACCCACGTGACCCACCACAACAAGCTTCTCCAAGCGATCTTCCTTATCCCCAAAAAAATTGAAGGAATCGTTTCAAGCAAATTTATTTATTTGTAACTATATAATAGAATTTTAAATGCCCGTCTCACTAGAGAAATTCTGTGTCGAGACGAAATGGTTGAGAGTTTGTCCTCGATGTTCTGTTCTTGCAGAATGTAGACATTCGTGTATCTCGCCGTCTCCAGCACCATATATCTCAAGTGCATCAATCCATCTTCTTTCGCTTGCCTTGAGCGTATAACGTTAAAAATAATTAAATTGATTAAAATATATTACATAGGTATAATATTTAAAAAAAGAAACATGTATGAATCGTATCAAATATGTAATGCTTTTTATTATTGTTACGTCCATATTTATATATTGAAACAAGTCTTTTAACCCATTCCCCGCGGGTGACTCAAATATGAGATGCCGTGTTTCGCTCGCCGCTAGTGTTTACATACTCTAAGAAGCGGTGAAAATCGTACCAAAATTATTTGAAATTTTTATCCTACCGACATTTGTCGATATTTGTCTCATCTCATAAACAAATACGAAATAATAAAAGTCCTCGTATCATTCAGTATCGGTCAGTTATTCAAATTCTCAAACTCAGTTTATGCGTGTAGAATGCAATGCGTTTCAAACTATTGAGATATATTTCTTAAATTTCAGAAATCAGCGCCCGCGCAGATCACTACTTAACTCTAGTACGTATGAATATCATGTTGTGTTCTCTCACGGATAATTTTGGTTACGTTATTTAGTAATTATGGTTCTAATTTCTGTATTTGTTTATGTTAATGATGATATTTGAGAACTTTTAATATCGATTTCTTAAAAACAAATCATAAATTTGTTGCATTATAGTATTGTAAAGTCGTAAATTATAATGACGTCAAAGAATGCAGCGTATAAAAGATGTCATGCATATTTATGAACGCGATCAACAGGTTAAATGATGAATTTAAGTGTCCATAAAATAATATAAATCAATGTGTACAACACAAACACGAATTTACAAAATATTTTAATTTCAAGGCAGACATCTGCTGTGTCGACTTTGCCAATTCCATCTGCCAAGTTTCTCCAAGCTCGTGGATTTATTTAACACGCAACTACAAGCCGGAGTGATATATTAATGGACTTTTCTGAATAAGTCAATTGTTGGACTCGGTGGGCGTGGAGCCGCGGCGGGATGGGGCAGCTTCCAAAGCTTTCCTAATATTTACTAAGCCTTCGTCTTTCAGTTCATCGTCTTTGACCGCCGGACAATGAGGCTCGTTTCTTTCAGAACGAATTCAATTTTTTACCTTATCCGCTGGAAAGTGAAGTCAGAATCATTCTCCAGGCTCGGTCTCATTGTGCCGACACCTCTTTATGGATGTTTCATTCATTCATTCATTCATTCACGGGTGCGTTCAGCGGGGAATGTTTTGTAAACACAAATGTGCCGCATGAGAAGATTCCGCCCACATAAATCAATAATTATTTCTTTTGATCCACTCGGAGAGATTTCCAATTGTTCGCGCGGCGCGCCCGTTGTATTACTGAAAGATCTGTATAATAACATTTTCTTTTGACATTATTTTACATTCTTGAAAGGGCATACTTTTTGTAGAATTTATTTTTTTGTACATTGTATGTTACGTCGTTTTCAATCACAAGAATTCCACCGCATCAAAAACCTATATTAATCTATCATTCTTTTTGTTTAACCTAATCCATATATTTCGCGGTATACCGACGTGATACGAACATATCCTAGCTTAGGCCTTAAGGTCCAGCTGTAAATCACGATATCACTAAAGGCACAACACTTATAATGAAGAGGTCTTTACTGATCTTCTGTGGATGTGTGTACATATAAATGTAATACATTATATATTACGACAAAAATATACTCCAATGCTTTAAAAAAAAATGAACGATGAAATTTTCAATTAATAATTTTAATTATAAAAAATACACATTTTGAAAACACCACGAAACATGTCATACAAACACAATCTCACCCACAGCTCTAGTTTTTTTGGTACGCGCTCAGCAGTTTGACCTCAGGGCGAGATACGTGCCATCGAAAACACAACTGAGCCAAATATAAAAAGATACATTTTAAATTTAAAAATCACTGCTCAATATTTTACAAGAAGCATATTAATAATATCGATACATTGTCAACCGATGTATGGAAGTGAAGCCTGGAGTTGGCAGAAGAGGAACGAAAATAAACTGAATGTAGTGGAAATGAGATCACTTAGGCGTACATATGGTAAATCTATTTATGACAGAGTAAAGAATGAAGAAATAAGAAAATAATGTAAAGCTGATCTAAGTATAGTGAGTAAGATTAGGAAAGGATCACATAGTTGGTTTGGTCATATGGAACGGGTAAAAGAGGAGAGAATGGTGAGAAAGATATATGACGCAAGTGTTGATGTCACCAGAAGACTTGGCTCGATCAGGTAAATCAGATGCTAAAAGATGGTCCCGTTAGAAACCACAATAACCTGGCGAGCCTGTATGAGAATATGCACGAATATGGATGAGGCGAGAATTGTGAGCCAGAACAGAAGCGTGTGGCGCTCTATCCTCTCTGCCTACCCCCGCGGAGAAACGGCGTGATGGCATGTAAGACACCTTGGTATTTCAACAAATTATTTTAATTAAATATATTTCTGTGTAAATCCATCTCATTTAAGTGAATTAATAATCTTGTCGACATTTATACAATAATACAAGTATACAACAGAAAAGTTTACAATAATATAATATAAATTATTTGAACATTAGTTTTAATACTATGTTAATTATAAAATATAATTGTAGGCGCTGTTCCATGTAAATGCATTATATACTAATTTTTATAGGAATGCATCCACACAAAGACTTCACAGGCATGGGAACGATTTTGGTCTTGTAGACATATTCCCATGTACAATGTTTAAATATAAGATAAATATGCTGTTCTGAGTCAAAGAAACAATTAATTTTGATACTCGGCCATTCTGTATTAAACATAATATTTTTTTTCTGTCATATTTGATTTGCAAATTTTTTTAAAGCTATAAATGCGTATTCTATCAATTTTTATTTTTATATACAATATATATTCAATGCTACTTGTGTAGCTGCTCATGTTTTTATACCTTACCAATTTTGTTAAAACACATAAGGGTGTATATTAATAAATAAATAAATAATGTATTTTAAATTAATAGTGATGTATTTACCTACTTACTATATACTTGTTACTAACTAACTAAAATACCATCACGCCGTTTTTCCACAGGGGTAACTCCTGTCTCATACTCGTCTCACTCTCGGTTTCATATATTTTCTCATGCAAGCTTACCAATTGATGGAGCAGTCATTAAGTTTCCCTGTTACCCGGCACTCGCCTAATATGTTTTCTTTGACATCCTCTCCTCTCTAGTACGTTCCATACGCCCAAAACATCTTAGCGACCATTTTATTTAAAGTGCTGCCTATAAATAATAATTAAAATATATAATGAATAGAGAATATAAGGTTTTCTAGTATTGGATGAATTACTTAGTCTAATGGGTTTTATGTTTTAAAAATAAATTAGTTTGAAGAAATCATCAAATACTCTATGAATAGAACAGAGGACGGTAAAAACGCAAGACATTCTTCTTTTAAATAGGAAATTCACCTTTCGAGAGTGATTTGTGCCATAAATCAAGTTAAAACTTTATTTTATAGAAAAAAGTACAATGATATTATAGAATAGGAAATATTATATTACAAGCCATTGTCGTTCAAAATATTTGCTATTATATAGATTAAATGTGGCGAGTTAAGGGAAAGAAGATGACACAAGTTAACCGCGAGTTGAAAATTACCATTGACGTGATTACCGTAAAAAAAACCTGTGATCCGCAATGGACTGGCAAAAAAGATATGGTCAAGGGTTTCCTCCTCAGCACCACAGCGAGACATTCGGTGAGACCATAATCAAGCAATGGATGGAAAATGGCTGATATTGATGACGACGGTTAAGAAAGGTAAGAAAGTGATGATGATGATTAAGATAGAACATAAATTAAAAATTGTATTTATATTTAACTTTGTTTAAACCACTGTGTTGTTTTTATGTCAACCGGTTTCCATACTGACATATCTTCTTCGGGACTGGCGCACAACTAAACTATTCAATAAAATTTAAACGACATTCATTACGGGGTGTAGGCGGAGTCTTGGTAAGAGTGGGGGAGTGATTGACAGGGGGGCATTGAATTGAACAATTTTAAATTATGTCCAACCACAAAGTTAACGCTACAAACATCAATATGGTTGACTTGTTAATCAAATAACTTCAGTACCACTGATGAAAGGAACGTCTTTTCTTAAAACATCTGGTTGTCGGGGTTTTGACACGCCACTGCATTCTGCACAGGTTTCTGCCGGAGACTCTTCGTCACTGCTAACAATAAGGCCCTTCAAGGTATTTTCAGTAGCTCAGATCTCACACCTGGAAGATAAAAAATCACAAGCGGTGAATCAAAAATTAACCTCGCCTTATAAGTACATGTACTGCCATTAGTTGTTCTCTATATAATTATTTGATATATATATTTATATTAATTAACTCATTTAAATGAAATAATAAGGTTGGTTTTCGTAGGCACTCTCTCCTTATCAATTTCAACATAAACTAATCAGAATTACAAACAAATAACTTTGTTTACGATTTACTTTAATGTCATTAAGAATGACCTGTGCTAACTAGTTCAGCCAAATATTATACACATATAACAAAATGATAAACTTTGATAATTCAACAGAAAAAAGTGTTAAACAATAATGTATAATTATTCCAACGAAGGAAATCATTTATTTTTATTATATATATTTAAATTGTGCCTTAATTTGATAATAAAAATGATAAAATCACTCAGCTATATATAGTATGTAAAATATTTTTTTTAGGCTTTTAGCGCGTCACTCACTGTCTGTTCAATATTGAGGTAGACTGTTCCAGAGTTGAATATAATTCACTTGAAACGATTTATAATTTGGCAAAACATTTTTTGTTTATATATGTGCGTGCTACGATTCGACGCCATTGTTTTTAAAATGAATAATGAACAAAATAATTCGTGGTATGATTTTCGTTATTTTTTTTTTGTTTAGATTTAAATGAAATATATTTTGAATGAAAACGAAATGAACAAACACAGAAAATCTATCGAAAAGTTAAAATAGAGGCGACATTATGAAAGAAGTGCTGAAGTGATTGAAATACTGCTATGGGTACTACTGATAATAATTTGATAGATATTTATATACTGCAGCATTATTTGGATACAAAAACAATCTCAAATGTAGAGAACTTAAAAAACTTATTTTATTTTGCTTCTAAACCTAAAAGTATTTATTGTAACGGCACTAAAAATAGTAAACTGTGTTTAGATTTAGATGGACATTATTTTGTTTTGTTTTTTTCTTCACTGAAGGTGACAGATAAATATATACCTTCAAACTACGCCGATAAATTTAAATTATGTACTGGTTGAAAAAAGAACAAAAAAATTATTTATATTTATAATGTTGTCGCTAGTTATTTAGCCATTATCGTATCTAGTATGAATAAGTTAGAGTTAAGCCACAACCGGGCTCGTCCAGTTGTAGTTGTATGTATTATTATGGCTTAACTTTTTATTTATCAAATAAACTCTAATGATAGTTACGAAACGTTGGCTATGCCAAAAATTAACTTGAGAGACTTCACCGTTATGTGTAAGAAAACAGTCAAAATGAAAAGTAAAAGTTATAACAATTTGTTTCGGTGGGCGGACCCAGCGTCGGAGATATTAATCACCGGATCTATTCATCGACATAAAAAGGAACACTTTTAATGTGATGTCCTAACTTACGCTTTGACTTCTATATTTCGCCAACGTGAAGGGGCGTAGAGATTTTTAACAATACTATTGAGAGAAGCGAAGAATAGTGCGAAATATAATATATAGCCGCCGTCACTTTCGATGAAAAAACTTGGTCTCTGTTCAATTCAAGAAAGCTTCAAGAAGCAGTGATTTTTAAATAATTTAAAGTAATCTTCAGAAATGCAAAATTTATGTCGGAATTCGGTTAAACTTGACGGAAGAAGCTGGTACGCCAACATTAAATATAATTTTAAATGCTTGGCTGTAAAATAATATTAGAAATTAATTGTAATGTAATATATTTCGGTTTCAGACAACATTTACAACATTTTCATTCCGGTGTATAATTTAATAAAGTTGAAGTGAGTTAATTTAATTGAATTATATTTTAACCAAAATAGACCTACTACTAATCTTATATTATATAATTATAATATATTATATAATCAGCCTAACATCGATGGTAATTTGAAAGAAATAGATAAACAATAATATTAGTGTGTAGATATATAAATTTTAACATAAAAACTATTTAATTTAATTTTTTAAATAAATTATGGTTATAAGTACTATTAACTCCACATAATTACTGATGGGTTAAATCTAGTTATTACATTTTGATTTATTTCCGAAAATAGAATCACTTAAATAATATTTTAGAACCGGTGATTGGTGAGCGCGGCCACTACGGTAGACACACCGTCGTCACGGCGTGTACGGGTAGGAGATTTCTGTGAATTTCGTACCAAAACTGTAAACTCACTTGTACCACGCAAATTTCGTACCAAAACTGTAAACTCACTTGTACCACGCAAATTTCGTACCAAAACTGTAAACTCACTTGTACCACGCAAATTTCGTACCAAAACTGTAAACTCACTTGTACCACGCGAATTTCGTACCAATTATTATGATTTTGTTTTGTACCATTTGGATGCTCTTTCTTGTAATAATACTTTCTGCACTGTCCGGACACTGAATTGCTTAGCTAATGCTTTGGTATGGTTGACATGTGGAGTTGTCAACCTGGCAGCGAATGAGTAGGACCGATGTGGAAGTCTTTGCTCATAAAACGGTCCAGGGTAAGTTGAGGGTTGCCACTCCCTTTACAATAGTAATGGTTAAACAGCACAACGGTGTGTTGAATTAACTAATTGCATCTCTTGATTAACTGTTTATATATATATATTTTGTAAATTGATCATTGCACTTTGCTTACTCTTATACCGGAGGAACACTGTCTGCTATAATACAGTCAATTACTAGTGTAGCAGGCAGGGTACCCAAATATATGTCTTATTTTCTTACTGATATGTTGTATTTACTTTGCAAAATTTTGTCTGATATTTGAAATATTAGACAACACTCATAGTAATGAACTAGGTGAAAATGTATACTTAATGAATTTAATTTGGAAGAGTAATACGTCAAACCGTTAGACAATGTAAGTACATAATACATGTAAAAAGTGAACCTAATAAATGTATTATTATTTGATTATTGGCACACTGGAAAGTAAATAGTTAAATTTTATTAAGGAGAACACATTTTTATTGTGAAGTTGTAATTATTCAGAACAT
Source organism: Eubasilissa splendida (assembly GCA_031772225.1). Lineage (NCBI taxonomy): Eukaryota > Metazoa > Arthropoda > Insecta > Trichoptera > Phryganeidae > Eubasilissa > Eubasilissa splendida. Next base: position 22,318,315 of record CM062845.1, on the reverse strand, counting down.
AGGTCTGTGATGTTTTAAATACTAATTTAATGTATTAATTATAAATATATACATATAAAATCAATTTTGTCGAAAAATATTGTTTTTGCGCTTCCGGGATTCGAACCTGGATCTCTATTTTCAATCCGGGGAAGTACACTACCAATTGTGTTATAACGCAGGTACTTTTCATGAAAAATTTTCGAACCTATATGTTACACTTTTTTAAATTAATACATCTGTCGTTCCATTATTTTCTTAAGCCATCTACCAGCTTAAGCTTAAGCCAGCTAATATTTAAGATGAATTTAACCTAATCCAGTCTTTAACCATTGGAAGAGATCCAGGTTCAAATCCCGGTAATAATATTTTTCGATAAAATTGATTTTATATGTATATCTTTATAATTAATACATTTAATTTGTCTTATGTATTAATTTTTGATATCGTCGAAGGTTGGTTCATCGGCCGTCATCCACGCTGGTTCCTCATCACCAGATAAGTGCTTGTTGGCTTTTATATTTACTTGGTCGATCCGACAGGTGGGTGATGTTCCTCTTCCTCTCTGTCTTCCGACGTGGCCCACTACGAGCTTCTCCAAGCTATCTTATCTACTTGCAAGATGTCTAAATAATTAAAGGATTGTCTAAGGAAAATGATTGAGAGCCTGTTCGTGCGTCTCGCCGTCCCTTGCATGTGTCTCCAGCACCATATCTCAAAGGAATCAATTTGTCTTCTCTCCTTTAACTTCACAGTTCATGATTCCATACCATATAGAAGTATATCATATTTGGAAATATCGCGGTCTTTCCATATTTTGTCAAGTCTGGACGTAGAACTTTTCGCCGCACCGATGTTTCATTTCTGACTCGCAGCAAACGTCGTCAGTAATTATGAACCCTTAAGGTAATTGAAATCCTCGATAATTTCAACATCTGGAACAGCATCTGTTCGTGAAAGCTGGTTATGTCACGTCATCGCCCACGACGTGAAATTCATACAAAAATGTCGCTTTATAATTGAAACTAATAAAGTAAACTGATTCCTGATTTTGTCATATTTTATAATACGGGGCGCGGTTTTTATGTACCTACCGGATTTTATTTTTAAAGAAACACATCATTTTTACAACACTTTACTTTCTTAACATAGTAGCCACCATTATCCAAACACTTATTCACCTGTCAAACACTTATTACCTTCGTCATAGAACGACGCCGCCTGGGATGAAAATCATGTTTGTACTCGGTCATTGAATTCATCATCATCATCAAATGCTTGCCACCAAGGAACCGCTTCAGATGAAGGAAATCACTTGGTGCCAAATCAGGACAAAACAGGATACACTTGACGATGAATGTCATCTGGTTTCGTGTTTCGCGCATTCAAGAAACGAATCACGGACCGTATCTCACAGTCGGCAGGCTGATCTATTGCCTTGAACATTTCAACTACTCACTACAAGATGGTCACACTATGTGAATGTCTCTAACGTGGCATGTGGTGACTCAACAGATGAAGGAAACTATTGCGCATGCGCAATATCGCAACCGCAGCGCTACGTCGGAAATATCCGGCAACGGTACGTACTTAGAAAACGTGCCTCGTAACGTTTCAATTTATTTATAAAATCATCTTGTTTTTCCAAAAAATATTAGTGTTACTAAAATATACCTAACTCTATTATCTTGTTTTTGTTAGCTTAGAAAATTTGACATATTTGTAACATAGTTTTAAAAAGAAACTTGTTTTAGAATATTGATAGAAAAAAAAACTATTTTGACCAAAATGTTAGATTATTCCAAGATCATAATATTATTTTCCGTGCTTAACTTTCTTCGCTCGGTCTGGATTTACATAAAAGCCGTGGCTGTTTACCGCTCAGCGCTCACTGCTCACTGCTCACTGCTGACTGCTCACAGCTCAGTGTTCAGTGGATCCCCAAAGTTCGGGCGGCCGCACCTCACCTCGCGGCGGCTGTTAAATAAACTAGCGGCGTTTTATGTCCCGATACGGACGGGGCTTTAGATAAGGCCGGGTCACACCGCCACTGTGACCCGGCAGCTGTAGTAGTTAGTAGGGTCAGGTGCGCGCGCACATAGTTCGTACACACACATCTTCGTGCTTGAAATATTTACGTTTATTATTTTATTTATAAATGAAAAATGTACACGGGTAAAAGTATATTATACACTGCTTAGGATTAATTCGATGTAACTCCAAAAATGAAGAAAATAAAAAAATATATATATTTAAAAAATTAAATACAGGGTTACATCTATCTTGATTTTAAAAAATATCTGATATCTCATAGAGATGAAGCTATTATTATTATATTTAATGGAAAATATATATAAATATGGGGTAATTACAGGACTTACAACCTGTCTTCGGCTGGCTTAAGTGATCACTTTATTCACCAATTCTCACCCCTCAATCTCCACATTTATCATATTTTTTAAAGTTGTATATATGTTAGTATGTGGACTCGCGTACCACTACACCATCGCCATCTATGGACCAAATTTGATAATTCATTTCTCCTTGAAATAGCATATATGTCAACTCAATGAGACCTGTTTTTTTTTTAAATTATTTAAAGCAATATTCTTTATTTGTAAAATTCTTTTTAACACATTATACTAGAATACGCCTGGAAAATCAATATTTTTAAATTTTTATCTATTTTTCTTATTTTAACCAGTATATTATAATAGAAATTTTTCGAATATGTCCAAGAACACACGATTACTAGATTTTTATTAAATAAATATCAGATATCTCTTAGAGACTGTTAAAGAGGTCAAAGAAAACTTTATTTTCCTTCATCTCTTGATTCACCACATGCAACGTTAGAGACATTCACATAATGTGGACATCTTGTAGTTAGTGGTTGAAATGTATGACAATAGATCAGCCCGCCGACTGTGAGATTCGGTCCGCGATTCGTTTCTTGAATGCACGAAACATGAAACCAGCTGACATTCATCGCCAAGTGTGTCCTGATTTGGCGCTAAGTGATTTCCATCTTTTCCTTCATCTGAAGCGGTTCCTTGGTGGCAAGCATTTTGATGATGATGAACTCAAAGACGGAGTACAGACATGGTTTTCATCCCAGGCGGCGTCGTTCTATGACGAAGGCATACAAAAATTGGTGCTCCGTTATAACAAGTGTCGAGAAGTAGATGAAGGTGTGTAGCGTCCGAAGAAAGTAAAGTGTTGTAAAAATGATGTGTTTCTTTTAAAAAAAAAATCCGGCACTTACTTAAAAAAACACGCCTCGTACCCACACTTCAACATTTTTGCGCAACGTTCTAACTCACGATCAATAGAAACTTTTTAAATTTTATTTCAAGAATTGTGGACACTCGTTTGGACTCTTTACTCGTTACAACCGTGATCTCGTTATAACCGTGTTGGTTATAACCAAGTTCGACTGTAGTTTGACAGAGATTTCGATCCGATTCTGAGCAGAGTTCACTATCTGGATGGGTGACCACTGTTATCAGAATTAACCAATCCTGTTAACTTGAATGGGAAGTACTTCTGCTACTGTTCAATATCGAATCGTTACTACATAAAGGCTTCGCTGCGTTTAGTGACCAGATCTACTTTGGATATATCCATATCATTTTTTTCATTCGTCAATATCACCATAAGCAGTGGCGTCTCTGCAGGGTCCGAAAGATAAAAATTTAAAAAATCATTACGCACGCATTTTACAAAAAACGTGAAAACATACACCAAACCACCAAGCAAAAATCGTCGTAAGGATTTTTTCAATTGCGAGTGTGTATAAAATTCTAAAAAGATATTTTGTTCTAATTATGCAAATAAAAATCGCATAATACTTCATATTATTATTTCTTAAATAATGCGTACAGTAGAACCTCTATGTTCTTCATTAATCTGTTCTCGGAGGTCTAACGTATATAGAATATGACGAATATATAAACAAGTTTTTCCCTAAGAAATAACTGAAATTCAATCAATCTATTTCCAACTCCTAAAAATGGTACAAAAATGAAAAAAATGTTATTTAAACTTTAACTTTATTGTACATTGTGGTAGAAGTGGAAGAGGAGGAAGGTTAATGTTAAGAACAGGAGTTGCTATCAATTAAAATAAAAACAGGCAATATTAATTTCATTTCTGATCGTGGGGTCCGTTTTGCCGATGATTCAGTAGCACTCGAATTATTAGCGCGAAATATCGCACAAAGCAGATTAACCACAGCTACTTATAATAAATTTAGCTGATTGGCGTGCGATTGCAGCGCCAGTACCGGCGGTGGGAGTGACGACGAATACGGAAAATACTAACGAATATAGGAAAAAAAAATCATAAAAACGTGACGATTATCGAATATTACGAATATGGAGGTTGATGAATATAGAGGCTCCACTGTATTCAGGCCCTTCCTTAGATTTGATATTGGGCCCAAATACTTTTCTATCTATTTTGTTTTGGGGCTTAATTACGTCATTGATCATAAGAAATGTGAGACATTTGCTGGTAAATAAATACAAAAAAATACTCAATAAAAGTAAAATGAGGCTCAGATAAAAATTCGTACGACTGGCTTGATCTAGAGTTTGAATCAAAGGCGTCTATTCAAGGGAAGGAATAAAACCTTAGTGTGGTAATTATTTGCCAGTTACTACATATTGCGCCGATATGGAGCTGAAGGGGGTGAGGCGAGGCACGCGGCGAGGGGAGGGGGCTCCCCACCGCTCCTGCCGCGATCTCTATCGCAGGAGCAATAAAGAGGATTTGTAGAAAATTGAAATTCGGTAGAGTTTGGATATTTGTTCGGCCGAAGAATACTTTACTTGGTTTATTGGCTGGGAAATCTCGCGCAGGGTAAAGTGTTGCTCTGCGCGGCCCAGCCGCGAGCACTGAACGGCGATCGCGGCGCTAGACACAATTTATAAATTATACAAAAAATATATATGAAAAAGTTTTAAACTCTAATCGACACATCAACTATTCATTAAAAATATAAGAGTGTATGAATTTTATTATTAATTGTTTTGGTGCAGTTTTACTTGTAAAGCAAATATTTTTTATATAATTATTTTTACGAATTGGTGCAAAAAATAATTATTTTACGTTACGAAATATTCGTATTACTGGTATGTATTTAATACATAATACCTTGTGAACTAGAATGAAATATATTTTAAATATCTACTTAATATTTATTATTATGTTTTAACATTAAATTATTTTTAATATAGTTGGTGCCTAATTGGCTATTTATAAAAATTAGACAAAACATTGAGAGTTTTGTATTAATTTGACATTTTAAAAGGTAATTTTTTTTTCCAATTGAAAAACAATATTTCATAATGTAGTTTTGAATTCTAGATATGCTAAAAATACTTATTTTTCATTTTAAAGACAGGAACTGTATATATAATTTCCTTACACCTGTCTCCCTGTCTGTCCATGACACACAGCAATATAAAGCAAACAACAGTTGTCTTTTAAGAATATTTAAACACAGTCTAATTATGAAACACACTTGTTGAAAAACAGCAACGTCGTATACTTCAATCAATAATTTTAAACAAAAGCAGACTTCGAATCTGTCAAAATAATTTTGATAGTCGACATCATACTAAATAAGTAGGTATTGTAGAATATACTTGTGATCTTTTTATCATTCTGGAAAGAATCAGAAGATTTATTAGTACTGGTCTACTTTATTAGTACTAAAATAGTATACAACTCTGTTATTATTCCTCACATCTAACAATTGTCAGTGTGGCAAAATAATGTTTTAAAAATAATATTCAGAAAAATAGACATACATTCTCGGATCAGTGCAATTTTCAAAGATCTGAATATGATGGGCTTTAAGCAGAAAATATATTTCAAAGCTATGGTATTTATAATATGTTTTAAATCTTCACTAGGAAAATATCGGCAGAATTTATACGAAAAATTGATGCGAAACGTGAGCGCTAACATCATACAAGAGGAGAAGTTAGACTGAGATTGACATTCAGGAAGAAGGCTAAATCTCAGAAATCGATGAAGGAAGTGCGATGAAGATCTTGAATGAAATCCTAGAAGATATACTAAAGAAGTAGAAACTACATAGATAGAAAATGAAACTAAGCAAATATGTGCAAAATGAGTTGTAGTAAAAAGGAATATTTTGATCACATGAGAAAATAAAATACTTGTTTCTTGATTCAACTAGTTTAATTTACTTGAGACGCGTTTCGCCTTGCAAATGCATTAACACTTACCTCGGAAACAGTGAATGTTTATATTAGAGCGTAATATATAAATAATCTTATGTATGCATTATATTAAGAATAAATAAATAAATACACTATTCTCATAATGTATTTACGAAAAAATGAATGAGCAATTGACATGCAATAATATGTGTGAGTATATTAATTAAAAATTGATATTTTTTAAATAAATTAAGGATATAAAAACTATTCATTTCCTGTTATTATTAACGAGTTACTTCTAGATTTATCCATCAAATTGATATTTAGTTTTCTTAGAATGATACCCTAATTAATTTTATAACCTTTTGATACTTCTAGTATTACTTGTACTAAACTAGTGTATTTCAAAGTAAACGTAAATAAAACTACGTACAGACTATTATACAATTCAATTTGTTACACAACTAAATGAATATTTAGACAACGAACAGCACACCCACTAGTGCTCGAAACGAATTTATTTCAAGGAAATTATTGGTTATCTTAAAGCGGTGAAAGTATGTCGAACAAAATAATAATAAAAAAAAAAACTGTTCTCAAAGTGACACTAATGTCACGCCATGAAATATTACCGTTCAAAATAAAAATAATTTCACCGTCACTTTAAAAATGAAAGCACTCGCACGGGGACAAAAAAGGGTTGAAGATTTGTCAGAGATTGTAAACGAAACCTTGTACTTAATTGTACACATTTTTAAGGGTAAAACACTGTTTTTTTAACGGTAAAAAAATACCGTTTATTATACCTGATGTACTTCTATTACTTGCACCTACCTATCTTTCTATTATAGTAGCAGCACTCTGGAGAGATGTATTTGTGAGCGTATTCTCTAACAGCGAAAAGTAATACTTGTGTAATACACGATAGTGAATAATGAATTATTTCTATAATACTTACTTACAATCACGCCGTTTCCCCGCGGGAGTGGGCAGAGAGGATAGAGCGCCTCATACACATTCATACATCTTCTCATACAAGCTCACCGATTGTTGACGCTTCTAACAGAACCATCCTATTTTATCGAAAATTTTTGTTGTTGCTATCAGGATTCGAACCGGGATCTCTTCCTGTCCGGGGAACATGCATTAACCGATTATGCTATACTAACACAGTGCATTGACGACAAATTATTCGAACTCGTAAATGTTACACTTTTTCAAATTGATTCATCTATCGTTCCATTGTTTGACAGCCATCTTCTTTATTTTTACGGAATCTCAAATACCTTTTAATAATCCGATAGGAGATGCCAGATTATATATGATTGTATATTACCATTGGTAAGAGCATATCCTAAATATATACCTACTGTACGCCACTGCTGATGTAATATCATTTTTGTGCTATATTACCTTGTATACTCTAACATTTTCATATTCTATCATGCTTAAATTTTTTATGCAAAAGTTAATTAATTATAATGTTGTAAATGTCAAACTTATTGTATTATTATGTCTGATGTGGATGGGAGACGGTATGGTGAATTCTATGCATCAGGACCACGCATCTCGTGCTTTCCCTCGAGCGAACCGGAGCAAGTTGTTTTATGGTAAAAGGCTTATAATATCCACATTAAAAATTGGTTTTACGTAAACTTTAGCTGTACTTTTGTATCCGTAACTACCCGCTATACAGAAAATCTAATCATGTTCAATTCAGTAACGAATCATTACAAACTCGGTCGTACTCATTAAACTCGTAAATTCAGCAAATAAAAATATATAACGAGTTTTAACGCTAAATTATCTTTGAAATCTCAGTAAAATATTTCAGAGAATGACAACCTAATAACGTAACGAAAGTAGACTGAATGCAGTGGAAATGAGATCACTTAGACGTATAAGTGACAGATCCATTTATGACAACACGAAGAAATAAGGAAATAATGTAAAGCTGATCTTAGTATAGTGAGTAAGATTAGGAAAGGATCTATAAAGAAAAGATATATGACGCAAGTGTTGATGGCACCAGAAGTAGAGGACGTCCGTGGAAGACTTGACACGACTAGGAAAACCAGATACTGGAGGATGGTTCTGTTAGAAGCCTCAATAATCGTCAAGCTTGTATGAGAAGATGTATGAATGTGGATGTGGCGTGAATTGCGTGTCAGAACAGAAGAGTATGGCGCTCTATCCTCTCTGCCTACCCCCGCGGCGAATCGGTGGTATGGTAAGTAAGTAAATAAGTAACAACGTAACATCTCAAAGAATGATAAAAAAATAAATTGACTTAATTAGCTGTTTTGTGAAAATTGACTTATGGTGAAGGAATTGTTATAAGAAATCTATTTTAACGTCATAAATGATAATTTTTGACTCCATTTTTGGAAAAAAAAAACAAAAATACGAGAATAAGAAAAAAAAATAAAGTAAAGGATATCATGAGAAGAAGTAGAAGCAGAAGACACTGAAAAAACACGTCGATATGCAGACCATCAAAAAATGGAAAAATAGTTGGTTATCAACCATTTGCCGAACGTGATCTTAAAAAAAATGATCTTCAAAATAAAAGAAGAAGACCTAAGTGATATTAAAAGTTACGTATCATATATTTACGCATCATATACAGAATGGCCCAAAAAAAGCGAAAACATCTCGTAACACATGAGTTATTTCAAAACAGAATTTTTGTCATATCATATGTAAACAAGGGGAAAATTAATAATCAAAGATGGCGACCGGAAATTGTCGAAATAAAACGTAAATTAGTAAACTATTTAAACTATTGTTGATATAGTTAAACTAATTTTCATGTAATTACATCACATTTTACGAAATGTTCTCACTTTTTTTTGGGCCACCCTGTATATAAATGAGATCCAGTAAATCCAAAAAAATTAAAGTTTATTTATTTATTTTTCGCAGTAGGCACGGCACACACTAGAAAAACAACACCGTTTACTACGTTTTACCTATTCACAGAGAATAGTTAAGGGATTCGTCTTAAGTAGGTTACCGCACAATAGATAAAGATCACGTGCACCATTCAGAGAGAGAGAGAGAGAGCGATTTGTATAGATTGTGAAAATTCTTACAATGGAAGAGCGAACTGTGGAAGCTAATGCCAGTTCACCTGAATACCTGCCGAGTACCTACCTACCTGCCTGTTCGATGCGGTGCAGTTGACTGTCGATGAAGACTAAATGCACTGCGTGACCTGTATGACTATTTATTTAGCGAATCCGACTCTCTGTAATTTTTAAATGATGCCCATATTGAAAAATGTATCAAATACAAAAAAATAATTAAAATACCGGCTGCGATTAGAAAACCTGCTAACTTTGAACATTTATAAACCTCATAATTTATTTTTATTATTACATTTAATAAATGTGTATATTCTGTTATTGTAGAAATAAAATATGAGCGTGGAATAATCAATTTTTAAGAACACACATTTGTTGTGAAGTAGCATTTTTAGAACATGGTTCTGTGGTATTTTTAAGTAAATTAAAAATATACAAAAAAATATATTTATAGAAAAAATATTTAGTTGCTACCGGTATTCGAACCTGAACCTCTTTTTATTAGTTTAGGAAAAGGTCAAGGTTGATTAATTTAGTTTGTATTAATAATGTATTTATATTTAACAATTAATCTATATATCATACACACTGTGTATATTGTTTAAAATAAATAATTTAATAAATAAATAAATTAAATGTTTAAAATATATGTATGTGTCTGCCCAGATTTTTTTTTGGTTTTGTTGCGATTAAGGCATTATTGTTAAGATGTTTAGCGGTGAAGAGGAGATTGAAGGATATAATCTGCGATACATACAGTTGTAATCACCAAAAGAATCGAATTAAAAGCTTATTGATATATTGTCATAAGAAGGAACAGCCGATGTCTAATTCAAACAAAAAGAGCAGACGATACCAATAAGGAGATAGCGCCGATTAATATATTACACATTTATTTTCCCCAAAAATAAGGCTCCACATTAGACAATATTAACAAATGAGGTAGGTACTGGAAATAAGATGTAAGGGTGTCGGGTTTGTGGGAACAGATTACCTCAATGTTGAATTATTACCTTAGGTATAAGGTGTTTCAGAATTAACTTAAAAGTTTAATAATATTTAACTACAAAACAAATACAGGTACTATTACGAACTTACCATCACGCCCTGTCTCTGCAAGGGTGGGTAAAGGCTTTCTTTTGTTCTGATATACCTATCAGTCTTGCCTCATTCACTTTCCTACAATTTGACATACACACGCTCGTTTACAAGGTTGTTCTTCTATATTTGGTGTAGCTGGTCATGGCAGGTTTTTCTTGGACTCATATATTTTCTTTACCATTCTCTCCTTATTACATAGATCGAGTTTCCGCCACATTCAGTCTTGTTCTTTTTTTTTCAATTTCACGATTCGTCTTCATGTAGACACCAGAACACCATTATTGTAGTGTATCACGGCTGCGCCGATTGTGGTGTCTTTATGGTGCCAGCTAGTTACCACTACACCAAACGTTTAATTCTTCTTCTGAAGAATGTCGATGGAGCGGTGACATGAATAATTCTCTGTTACAGGTAACAATATAGTATTTATACACGGTCACAATATGTAGACTTTACAATAAAATACAAATGATCTATCTGGGTTGACGACTCGAAGCAAAGAGAGACCCGATGTCCCACTCGCACTCATACCTAAAAACATCACACACGCACACAGACATATAGACCCTTTCGTTCGCGCGTACGCTGTTATATGACAAACCACAGACATCACAATTATATACCGCTAGTCTAACTGTCTTGTTTAGCCTTAGTAATTTAATCAGATATTTTTAAATATCATGTAAAATTAATTCTTAAAATGTGTTCTTGTATTGGTAAAATATATAAATTGATATTTTATTAAAATTCTATACACATTCGAAGTTTGAAGAAGTTATTCAGTTTTTTTGTCTTTATATGATAGGTTTTATCAAACAATATTTGTGTAAGTATTTGTCAAAAAAAAGATTTATTGTTATTTAATAATAGTTATTTTAACACAGACAAAAGTTAAAGAAAGTAGCCAGGACAAGGTTAAATTTATCAGAATTTACCAGTTACAACCCACTCAAGAAATCATAAATTTTTAAAATTAATAGCAATTGTTTTGTTATAAGTGTCATATTAATTTATTATTGTATGTTCACCTCTAATGTAAAAAATGTATACATACAGTGGTGTAGTCGGGCCAGGGTGGGCCGTTCTACCACTTTTTTGACAATTTGATTGAAATACATCAAATATCGGGCAGCGGACGGATATTACGAAAATAGAAATAAATACACAGGACCGGAGCATTTTCAAAAATTTATTACGAGGAAATATATAATTTTTTTTTGTTAAATTTGGATCATCTAGGCGCGCGGTGGTATCCCATTCTTTCAACCATTGACCACATACACTGAAATATGTGAACTCAACTTAAATAAAAAGTCATCCCTAAATTTAAACGTTATAACACGATAGTTATTTTGTCATATGCATTGTTTTAGTGTTTAGAAAATATAATTTATTGCTAGCTAAAATCACTTATATTTAATCTCAGACTAATTCAATTTTTCGTGGAAATGCATTAAAGAAAAATTATTGGGGGAGATAAAAACAAGCACTACACCACCATATACATATGTCAATAAATTTTATCTATCTTATCATTTTTATCTTATGTAATATACTAATTGTATCAAGGTATATGAAAACATAAAAAAAACACAAGCATCCACCCCCCTGGCCACCCCGTCCCCTCCCCTTGATCTAAATGTGTGCTATTTTGAATGCCATCCTTTTGAAATTTTATTCAGCTGCACTCTAGGATTCTGAGCTATAATTATACCACCCCACTCACCCGAACATCTTTCCCTCTTATTGCAAGGACAAAATTTTACATCACATTAAAAAGGGCTTTTGTTTTTTTGTAATTATGAATTAATGTTTTGATTATGTATTTTTTCGAAACTATAATTTTCGACGTCATAATTTCTGATCACCCTGTGAATCCCTGCTGCCTGTAAAAACTGCACAATGGTCTTACAGACCGGCCGAAAGGACATCATTTAAACATTAGATTAATGGCTTCTGTAAATTTAAAAAAAGGAGATGAAAGTATTCCGTCCCTTTTCCAGCGACGTGCTGTGTATCCGACCGTCTCTTTCACGCGGGAACTGAAGATCATGTCTATGGAATTTTCTGCAGAATATGGTCAATATTTTGCGGTGAACATGTTTGTCACCATTAATTATGTCCAATTGCTGAAGGACCCAGCTGACACTCATCGCCAGGGATAAGAGAAACATCCCTATGGAAGACAGTGAAAAATGGCTCACAAACCAACCACTAAGATAACCGAGTAGGTGGCTAAAAGTATATTTATAGTAACCGCATAGCTGCAGTCTTCCCTTTATGCTTAGATCACGGCGTGCGCACATAAAACCTTTTACGCAGTTTTAAGGGCTGAAAGATATTATCCAACAAGAGCAAATAAGCTTAAAATAGTTCCAAGAATGAAAACTACTTTTGGTCAAAGATTATTCACCTTTCAAGCTCCCAGAATATACAATCAAATTGGAAATAAAATTAAAACTTTAACTGATATTAAGGCTTTTAAAAGGGATGTTTCAAATTGGTTGTTGAAATTAGGAAGAGCAGATACTGAGAGTAAACTTTTTTATATAATTAAATAATTCTTATAACTACTTTTGTGTGTTTTGATCTTGCATATTTACATTTACCTTATATGTGCTTACATTATATATTGTATTGCCCATTGGTATTTTTATCCTCTCATTTTTATATATTTTTAAATATTTTCACATTTACTTGCTTTGTATCATGTTACATATTCGATTTTATTCTGTTTTGTCTTCAATGAGTTTTGGTTTTGTAAAATATATTTGTTTTCTCATTCTGCCCTAAAACAGACTTGCTTAGTTGGGCAATGCATTTTAAAATGTGTGTAAAATATATATAACAAACTATATTTTTTTACAGCTGTACAAATGTTATGTCTAAATAAATAAATAAAAAATAAAATAAATAAATTATTTGTGCGCTGGGGGAGAAAACAAGAAGAACATTACCGCTACATTCTGAACTGTTATTATTACAGCGCACGCCTCATTTTATTATTGGTTATTATCAGAAATTAGAACCATCTAAATTATTACCGACAGTTGTTTTACATTTTCCACTTTTCCAATATTTATTTTTTAGTGTGAAGAATAAACGAGAAGATCGGGGAGATCACAAGCAACATGAATAGCCTTAGTCAGTGGCGATCTTAACCTAAAATAGACTTGCCTAGTTGGGCAATGCATTTTAAGATCTCTGTAAAATATATGTAACAAACTGTATTTTTTTATCTGTACAATACTTATACATTATATGTGTTCAAATGTGACGAATTTCTAAGTATTACCAGATTCCCTTGGTGTTCTATCCTCTGATTAATGACTAATGTCTCGGGTCCCGATTCCTTGTAAGTGAAACTCAGTATATTCAGGTAACAATATTAAGTTTATTACAACAACGTATTTATAGTCAATAATAATTACGCACTTCAGAGATAGACTAGTTATTCAGGAGAACTGTGATGGAAGAGAGCTATTCCCCCAGAGACGGCCTCTTATAAGGTTCGTCCCCCACCATTCATCTACTCACTTTTATGACACACACACATACACATGATGAGTCAATTATTTATTTATTAGTACTTATTGACATACATGTTTTTATTGTAACAGAGGTGATATATTATAATATAACATGATAAACATAAGATACAATTATATTGCAATTAAGTACATACTCGTAATTTTTTGTGTGGCATGAAGTAGACTCCACCTTTGATATTTGCAGCATTGTCCTGGCTACTTTGCTAGACTGCCGTCTGTGTTAAAGTAGCCAGTTTTTTTTCGTGCTGTTGTGGTGTTATTTAATTCAAGAAAGATAAAAATTCGACAGGAATACAAATAAAAAGAGAGAAAAAAAAAGAGTGTAGTGAGATTGTTGTGGAACTAGAATTACATTATTAGCCATAGGTCTGTCAAGGGTCTGCTGAGGGTCACCATGATCTGGAGTTGCTCGTCATTCACATCGATGGGACGTCCAGCGCGGGGGTCGTCTTTCAGTGATAAATTAAAAATACTTACACTATATGCAAAAAAAAAATACCCTTTTGCGTCTAAACTAGATAAGCACGGCTAAGTTAGTGTAGCGCTATTCATGGATTGAAGACTCGCCCACCCATAGTCACCACGTGAATTAGAAAGGATTAAGGTTATTAACGGGAAGGGCGCACCGGACCTAAGCCAAGACTGGTTGTCAAAATGGGCGACTCCAGCCAAGGGTTTTATGGGAACACTTCAAAGACATGCTAGGCCATGCATTCAAATAAGTGGCCCCGACCCAATCGATGCTCCGGTACTGGGACCTAATTTAATAATCTAATTTCTCTTAACTTTACTATAACATTATAAGCGGTCCCACCACTCTGAATACCAATTTGGTGGAGAATAATGCATACTTTTAGTTCTTCTCTTTCTCTTATCTTCTTATCAATTTTTTTTCCTGTTATATTTTATTTATAAAAAAAAAAATGTTGTTTATAAAACCTCAATAATAAGTATGTAAAAGGCAATCCTTGCCGTAAAACTGCCGCGCAGTTTGGTAAAAAAATAAAATATAATGTATGTATAATATATGTAATAAAGTTGAAAAAAAAAAAAAGAAGATAATCACACCAAACATTTTATGTCAAAAGCTATTCACGTATTTTCTTCTCGGTCATTGGTAAGTTTTGATTGGGATTGTTACACGATTGAAGTTGAAAGAAACCTGGCTAAATCATGTAAAATATGTCTTTTTTAAAAGCAATGACATTAGATAGGTTTCAAGGCAAAGGAAAATTAACACCATTTTTAAATGAGTACTCGGCGTTCAAACGGCATCAACCCAATGTTTCAGTCATGAAATTCAATATAAAGACATGTGACTCGTATGTCTATAGAATGATTTCGTACTATTATGATATATAATACAGGTCCATAACAAATCCGTACATTCCTACTTTAGCTTGGAAATAAAACAAAATGTGTAGCTGGTGCTGGTACCCCCCCCCCCCCCGCCCATTAATCGTTCGCCGTCGCTCGCAATCTCGCAAATCCGCGCTTTGCAAACATTTTTCGGTAATGCGGAACGAATTTTGAGAATGGAACTCAAGTATCGGCCGAAAATATTGTGGAGCACGAGCGGCTTCCGGTCGGGGATTACCAGCCGGCCGGCTTACTGTCCGCCCGATTTCCTATTCATCATATTTGACGTATCACGGGGCCCGACTACATGTGCGGACATTTCCCGACCGCCGCCGTCCTTCCGCCAGCCAGTGGCGTGACTACGCTGGCAGCCGGTGCGGTGCATCGGGGCCCGCGTCAAAATATCGATTAATATTTAATGTGGTACTGGAGATACACGTTGCCCGCCATGGTCACTGTTCTACGGGAGCCAAACACCAAGACTCAAGGACAGACTAAGATGAATTCTTAAATTTTTTGGGCATCTTGCTAGAAAATAAACTGGTTTGTTGTCGTGGACCATATTAGAGGACAGGAAGATAGAGAAAGATCTCCTATTCGTTGGACCGACCAAGTGAAAAGATAATCAGGCCTATTCTCAAAATTGCAATATTGAAATGAAGGTGATTGTTACACCAACCCTCAAAAATATACAGTATGTAAATTAACGTCCGTGTTATATTTGAATGAGAGAGAGTGAGGGAGATAAACGTACCATAATCTGTCAAAACATAAAAATGGCAACAGGATTGGCCGTGATTCTTCACTACGACGCTGCGGATGAGGAAATCAATAGGTAATTTATGAAAAAACCTTTTTCTGTGAACTTTGAATACTGTATTAGTACTTATTTTAACCAAAAACTTATACTTTTAGTCGAAACTCGAGAATGGAAAGACGTCGTTTGCGTTTTTTTTCATGTAATTGTGAGTGTAAGTTTTTTTTTCTTATTATTATATCTTAATGAATACACTTAGTAATTTATATTCTTACACCTTATGTATATATATTACATAGGCACATTCCATTTTGCATTAATGCATTTCTTAATTTTGCATTCGGGCCCAATTTTTTAAGTTACGCCTCTGCCGCCAACTATCAAAAATGCACGTTCCATTATTACTTTCGCTGGTAGGATTTTTTTACAATCGTGTAGAGAGAATTGGTTAATATTATAGCGATGTAATTATTCCAATGTGTGGTCGATATCCCGGTGCAGTAAATGTGTGAGTTGGCCGAGAATTTTTTGGCCAAATTGCTTTCTGTGAAAGTTGGGTTTTAGTTTCGGCAAATTTTCTTGCAACTAGAAATCACCCGTCAATGGACGGGTTAACTATTATTATTATGACGAGAAATAAGTATATTTTATATTCATAATTCATTTAAAAAATCAACAAAAATACAAAAGTAAAATGACGTATTTTGTTTAACGCGACAAGCGGACACTTTTAAGTGATAAATGGTAATGTAAAACAAATAATTTATCATTGTTTTATGATACCATGTGACTTAATATATTTTTGTTTTATGTTGCTGCGTGACATGGACGAACTGGCAAGCGATTTGATTAAATGCTATTCATATCAACTATCATTGGATTCCTACTGCATTCATTTTGCAAGAGAAATCCTTGGTGGCAATTTCTCATTAAAATATCAATAGAAGTGAGGTATTCCAGGTGATATCGCCAATTATCCTTTATTAAAGGTCGATCTTTTTTGGATAGGGTGTGATTTATTATATTATCAAGTAGGTACATAGGAGATAATTTGTCCGAAATAACATATACGCATACATATATGTATTATAAAAAGAGTTTTGAAAGGTTTACTGTGATGAAACCCTTCTTGTTAACATATAAGTTGATTGTACATATATTGTAAAACCACCCCTTTCTGTTTATTATTAGGTTTTGAATGGGTATAGAAATGTTTTTTTTCTGTATTTCTTTTTTATTAGATATATATTTATTTTAATTTTATTTTTTGCCAAACTACATGGCAGTTTTACGCCAAGGATTGCCTTTCACATAGTTAATTTTTTTTTATAAATAAAATATAACAAGAGGAAAACAATTAGATATGGAAATGTTAGATGAATTACTTAGAAAGATATAAATAATAAAATATATATAAAGAAAAAATCTATTTTTCAAAAAAATAAACAACTTTTACAAGGTGTAACAGACCTAGTGCACAGTATTTTACGGGTGGATACCTGAATATAATATAACATAACGGAATAAAGAATTAGATAAGAATATGTCTCTAACGATAGTCTGTAATTTGGAGTGTTTTCAAAAGGTCATAAGTAAATACTGAGGTGCGAAAGAATATATCTCTTACACTGTTTATACCTATATCTTAAACTGCTCAAATTAATTTTAGAGTATCGTAGACTATGAACGATGCATTGTGTTATAACTTGCATGAATTTGAAAATAATTTAGTGGAATATACCAAATATGTACATACATGTATGTGCTAGATACATGTTCCGAATATGTCAAATAATTCGACACAACGACACGAGGCCAAGTTTATACATTTCAACTACAACGTCACAAGCCAGTACAGTATCAATGTATCAAGTATGTATTATATATAACGTAGACAAAGTTAAATGAAAAATATTACTAACATAATATGTTAAACAGAGCGGATCTTAAAAAACGTAAGACAACTCTAGAACTAGAGTCAAAAAACTTAGGATTTTTGTTTTCAGTAGAAAACAGCACTGCTGCAAATAAATTCGTCCTGTCACTTAGAGACCGGCCATGACACATATTACGACACGGCACGCACACGGAGCGAGTTGAAATACATATACATTCTCAACTTTCGAACATCTGCGAATCGCGTAGAGGCTCGCTCCAGATTTCAGCGATCGGAGGATTCTCCCGTTGCATAGCATCCATAGCGTTTAAAAGTATTCGACTTTCGCCGCATGCGCATTCTGTTCCGCCTGTCAAAGTCTTAAGAATAGTGTATACGCATTCGTTAACAGCATCCAACGTACAAAAAATGACTTTAATGCTTATGGGTATAATGCACAGGATAGCATACAATTACGGAGCGATTGAAATTTGAGAAATTTGTTTGTGTATCGCATTTTTGACAGTCAGCCTTAAATATTTGAAGCAGAATCATAAAAACATTATATATCCATCGATTATCTATTTAATAAACATTTAAATTAAAAACATATACAGAAAATAACACTCACCAAAGTGTTCAAACGCTGTAAACGAAAATAGTGAATTGTGTGAGTGTATGTAATTGAATCATTAATGCGTAAAAATTTTGTGTCTCGACCATATTCGGAAAAAAAAACACATTCTGCATACTGGAAAACCTACTCCAATTTTGAAGATAACGTCAAAAAATAAATCGTTTTTAATCGACATTTTCAAAATTCAATTTATTAATTAAATAGGAGAAGACAACATTTTACGACCGTGTAATTGATGATTTTAGCGATGATTAAAGAAGGAGCGTAGAATCGAGCTCAAGTGTAAGTAAATGAAAACTCATTTTTATTTAATTTATTTTTCATATATACGATACGAATGACACATAAAATTTTGGATCTGTTTTATAGAGATATTTTCAAATAATTTGACAGACTATTTTTTTTTCAGTAGTTACATCTTGTTCGTGGGCTAGTCTATAGATTTGTATATTTGATAGTAGGTATAAACTTATTATTTAGGAGAACACATGTTATGAGAGAACATGTGTTCTCCTAAATAATAAAGTTGTATCAATGTGTCCAAAATTTAATAAAAATGAATTGATAATTCTGGCGTATGCTATCAGTTTACTCAAAGGTATTTGAGATTCCGTAAAAATAAGATAGATGACTCTGTCAAATGATGGAACGATTAAATGTATTAATATCAAAAAGGTAACGTATAGGGTCGAAAATTGTCGCTAAAAATAATGTCGCTGTAGCTTAGTTGGATAAAGCACCTTCCCCGGTTAGGAAAGAGATCCAGGTTCGAATCCCGGTGGCGCAACAACAATATTTTTCGATAAAATTGATTTTATATGTATATCTTTATAATTAATATATTTAATTCATATTTATAAACTTATTATC
This sequence comes from Eubasilissa splendida, assembly GCA_031772225.1. Lineage (NCBI taxonomy): Eukaryota > Metazoa > Arthropoda > Insecta > Trichoptera > Phryganeidae > Eubasilissa > Eubasilissa splendida. Next base: position 22,298,905 of record CM062845.1, on the reverse strand, counting down.
TAGCATTCCTTCTGCAAAAAGTCACCGACCGCCACCGTTACATAGATATATTTGTGATACAGGCACACGATGCGAGTTACATGTCGTGAGTGTTCAGATCAAAAGTAAAGATTTTTCTGTTAGTTTTTATGGATTATACTTAGCGGTAGATACCCAGACATTTCCACATCCGTGTACAGTGTGTATTATGAATGCAATTTTTCAATACAGATTTGACGAAAGAGATACTGGCATTGTGAGATCAGGTAAACGATATATTTATGATTTTATCAGCAACTCTGATGACAGGCAGGTTGTGCAACAAAACGAGTGCATTTTCTGTGAAAGAGGAGCAACAAAGGTTTCTGGAAGCGGAAAACCGAGACTAATACAAGCGCACAATGGCGGGGGTAGCTAAATGGCCAACCGTTGACAAAGCAAACATCCCTGGTTGTGACCGGCCTTCATTATTCAGGTATTCAATAGCTATATTTTGATATTGCTCATGGGTACTCGAGCTGGATTACAGAGCGTTTCAAAACTGCGCAAAAATTATTAGTAAAAAAAACAGAAATAAATATAATCTGTAGGAGAAAAGATTTTTCTAAATATGTTTCAGCTGTTATTTTTGTTTCAGAACAAAATTAACTAGCAATGAAACAAAATAAATAAATAATTCTCACTTTTAATAACGGTTTGCGAGCGTAAGCCGTACGCACGAATATTTGGATGAAATAATTCTACTATAATCTGGTAGGTACTTTGTCACAAACAGTAATTGCTTTTATGGTTTCCTGAATGTTGCACATTTTTGATTTTAAATAATCAACTTCTGAATAAGAAACTTATTAAAATTTTGAAACGGTTTATCTCCTAATATTGAATGGTCTTTTTTTGGGACGCTCAAATGACATTCGGGCTGAAATTAATTACAGCCTGATAGCGAGCACTGGCAGAGAAATTAATTTTAAGATGTCTTCATTGAGCTAGTTTTATTGGGCGATATATTTTCAGAGTTCATAGTCTTCATTGGGCGATATGTTTTCAGAGCATCAGCAGCAAGAATTGACACATGCGCACAAACATCACTTAGAACCATAGATATCTACAACTATTTATTCTGATAGTTAGACAAACAAAAGACTTTAGTAAATTTAATAATTTATCCCGATTTAATATTGGGTAGGTACCTATTTTTTTTTCCACAATTTAATTTGATACCAACTATTCTGTGTAAATTTGAAAACCCACTATTTTTTATGGCCCTTACCTAATAAGAATATATCAACTAGGAATTTAGTTACATAAATTAACTGTTAACATTGCTAAATGTCTGTGCTACTTAATTTCTACACCAATCCTTCAAAATAATTAGGTGAATAAATTTCTTATTAATTGAATTAATTCAATTATTATGGATTCAATTCAATCATGAAAATTGTACTTTTTTTCAAATCTGATGTAATAATGATTACTATCAATCCATTTGGGAAAATACCAATGCGACTCAACAAAAAATATTTATTTAACGAAAAAAATGTTGTAGAAGTGAAATTATGTATCAGCCTTTATCTTTTAGCCTACAATCAATTTCCCCCTGTTTTGGCACAATACATTTGGGTCCTTCAACGACGTTTGTAAGGCACGCGAGTGCTTACCGACAAATGTTTGACGTCTGCATACAAATACTCAATTATCTATGTAATCTTGCATGTCAAATTGCGAATGAATAATTAAAGAGCTAAAGAAAATGAACGGGAGAAAAATGTGAAAGGGTCAAACGCTGCACTTTGAAAAAATATTAGAATATCAATAGAAGTCATCGAAACTAAAACTAAAAAAAAAGAACTACTAAAATCTTCTTAAAATTTAGACACACAGTTTTAAAAACAACTTTTTTTTTAAAAAATCCGCTGAGATTATATCGGGGAAACTATGTAATACAATAAATATTGAATGGTAATTCTTAAGATTAATTTAATTTAAATAAAAACATGAATTGAATGATTGAAATAGTCTGTATCCTGATTCGACGCTCTTGTATTTTTGAAATGAGGTTTTTCTAAATTTCTCGAATTTTCTCTTCGTATTGCGATGCCTATTATTAGACGTAGTGATCCTTTAACGATCTTTCTCCATTCTTCTTGGTCTTCTGCTGCGCAGAGTGAGGTTCTTGTTACTTATTTTATTTTTGTTTTGTCCATCTTGCTATCTTGTTTGTTTGTCTTCGTTTGCTGAGTATTAGCAGCATCTTCAGACTATAGAATTCGCACAGTGCGTCGCTAGAATAATATTTCAAATGCATATTAATCTAATTTAGCCTCAGGGTCTACGTCTATACACCATAATATACAGACATTTTTTTACGGTAATTGAGCAATGGTGGCATATATTGATTAATTTAATCATTATCCATTGAATAGCTCCGTATATATTAGTCTTTCATCCATTGATCAATAAAACGATATTTTAATTTACCATTACTTATTTAAATTAATACATTAAATATTTATCTACTTAACCGGCATTGTGAGACGAACGAGTGACCGTTTCTGGAACACGGTGTGGCTGAGTAAAATAATTTTCGCAATATGAAATTGGGATAATTTTGAGAAAGGTCTGTTGCGAGAGAAGAATGAGGCTTTAGCTGGATAAGTACGAAGGCTATTGTTCCTGGCTGCGGGACGCGTGGGATACCGGAAGGCTGTATCCTGCAGATTCCTGATGTATTTATTGATTTCGATAAATTTCAAATCAACAAAGAATATTCGAGACATTTTCTAGAATATATTTTTCATAAATTCTGAAAAAAAAACCGACGACCCGAAATGTCATGAGAGTCGTCGCATTAGAAATTATTTTTATTTTAATAAATTTATTTGACGGTTTAACGAATTTAAGAGAATTTTTGCATCAGGAGCTTTGATGTATATATGTATATATCAATGTGGCATGTTGCATATAGTCAAATTTAGACACATTTTTTTCAAACTCAATTCTTACCAGGGAAAAGTATACAAGTGCCTGGATGCGTTCTCTAATAGTTTTATGGTCCGTGTCCACGGAACGAGACACGATGAGATAAGTCTCAGAGATTTATAAAGTTGAGACATATATATAGATTTTGATCTAGAAAAAAATTCAGAGATCTCCTCTTGAGATTGATGGGATCGGTTCATGTATATGGCACTCGATTTAACTCACCACATGTATATAGACATCACCTCGAACCATATGTATCTACAACTATTTATTGTGAAAAGTTTAACAAATTGGAGGCATTAAATTACAAACATGCCCAACGGACAAACGTAATCTCAACGGTCAATGGGCAGGCATTTGACATATGTGAAAATAAAACGCTCGTTTCTGATTCTACTCGTTTAATTTATGCATTATTAATCTTCTTATTTGATAATGCCCTTACAAGGCAAAACGGAAAAGGACACTCAAAAAACATGTGTTTTATTTTCACATATGTGATTATAGAGTTTTAAATATGAGTTAAATATATTAATTAGAAAGATATACATATAAAATAAATTTTATCGAAAAACACTGTTGTTGCGCCACCGGGATTCGAACCTGAATCTCTTTCCTAACCGGGAAGGTGCATTATCCAACTATGCTACAGCGACAACATTTATCGCGACAATTTTCGAACCTATACCTTTTTGATATTAATACATTTAATCGTTCCATTATTTAAAAGAGCCATCTACCGTATTTTTAAAGAATCTCAAATACCTTTGAGTAATCTGATAGCAGACGCCAGAATTATCAATTCATTTTTATTAAATTTTGCACACAACTTTATTATTAGGAGAACACATTCTTATTGTGAAGTTGTAATTATTCAGAACAGACGGTCTGTGATATTTAACTCATATTTAAAATAATTCTCCTAATGATTATAGAGTTCTACAAATTTACTGTGGAATCAGTAAATACGATAATAGATTGAAAAAAATTCGTTATTTCTACGAAATAGCGTGAAATCAGTTAATAATACGTTACCTTTTTTTAATACATTCTTACAATGATACACGACGCGAGACGTTTAGTCGTTGGTATATTCATCAACAACATTCAGAAGATTCTCCATATAATTATTATGCAATATGTTTGTTTTAATCGCCTGTTTGTGAAGCTACCGCTCTGCATTAAGGCGTATAAAAATAGCCGAGAAGAGAACAAAGACGAGTCCGCCATAACCCATTTGAGGTCATAAAATTTTATGCGTGTTTTGAAAATTGGGTTTATTTTAGGGCAGTTACTTCGGAAAATGGATCCATTCCACGAGGCGCTGTGACACGACGATGAATTTTATTTAAAAATTTAAGACGATCATAATTACGATAGTGTCCAGAAAACTGGATATAATGCACGTGGAATTATTTTTTTAAAATGCTTGTATGTGGTCTATAATTATTATCATATTTTAAATACTAATTTAATGTATTAATTATAAATATATACATATAAAAACAATATTTTTTGTTTTGCGCTACCGGGATTCGAACCTGGATCTCTATTTCCAATCCGGGGAAGTATCTACCAATTGTGTTATTGCGCCAGTATTTTTCATGACAAATTTTCGAACCTGTATGTTACACTTTTTTTCAAATTTAAAACATCACAGACCGTCTGTTCTGAATAATTGCAACTTCACAATAAGAATGTGTTCTCCTAAATTATCACATTTACGTCTTGCGTTGCACGAAAAAGCATTAAAATGCACTACACCGTGCACACTGCTCATCTCAGAATCTATAAATGTGATTAATTTATATTTCAAAGCAATTTAGCTACTTTAACACAGATTGCAGTCTAGCAAAATAGCCAGGACAAGGCTGTATATATCAGAGGTGAAGCTACTCCATTGCAATATAATTGTATCTTATGTTTATCATAAATATGAATTAAATATATTAATTAGAAATATATACATATAAAGTCAATTTTATCGAAAAATATTGTTGTTGTGCCACCGGGATTCGAACCTGGATCTCTTTCCTAACCTATATTTAAAATATCACAGACATATGTTCTGAATATTTACAACTTCACAATAAGAATGTGTTCTCCTAATATGTTTATCATGTTATATTATAATATATTCACCTCTGTTACAACGAAAACATGCATGTCAATAAAATCTAATAAATAAAGATATTGTTGTTTGATGGGGTTGATTCATTTGTAAAATTATTTTACTTCATTATTTTTATATTGTCCGTTTTTAGATTAGAATATTTTGAACATCAAAGTGCTGCGTATCTAAATCATACATTATGTTCAATTGCGACGGTTCGTCTAGTTAGTTTTCTATGGAATTTGGAACGATTTACTTTAGAGTGTTTCACACTTGTGTTTGGTGTCAGGGACGCAGGCGGAAGTGGAAAACGAACAGAGAAGTGACTGTAAATTACGCGATCGTTTGACATTATTTTACTTCGAAAAGTTTCCCCAAGCGGTTTATTTTTGAAATGCTCTCAAAAGTACTCGTAGAACCAAAGACGCGATGTTATGCTCTTACCTGGGGGAACTATTATTACAAACTGACTTTATCCAAAAAAAAAAAATTATTAAACACGCCATCACGCTTATGTTCCAATATTGGAATATATTTAGTAATATGTTGTTAAAAAGAAAAGTTAAAAGCGGTGGTTATGATAGACACCATCGAAGAGGGCAATGGATAGGACACACTCGTATTACATAAGAAGAAATCCTAGAAAGAAAAAAAATTAATAAGTCTTTGCCGTTTTTTTTTTGAAATGCTATTTTTCGTGTCGCAGTTTTTCTGAATCTTATAGTTTCTTTTTTTTAATTTTTGGGCTTAAATAATGGAGTGTCAAGTTGAGAAAAACGAACATTTTTGACACATACTTATTTTCGCTATTAATCATGGTTAAACTGGTCAACCAGGAGCTCAACTGGGAGATTATGTCACATTCACCCTACAGTTCCAACCTCGCTCCGTAAGATTATCACTTTTTTCGGTTCAAATGCGTGGCGTTATCTTCAACAATGACGATCACCTTAGAAATTAGCTCGATAACTTTTCCGATATCAGATCAGCCGATTTTTATAGAAATGGCATAGAAAAATTGGTTGAAAAATGAGATAAAGCCCTCAATAATAATGGAGTGATGATTTGTTTAAATTTTTTATTTTACAATAAATAATTAAACATAACTGCTAAGACATTAGATTCAAATGTATTCATCAAATAATGAGCAAGGCAAATGCAGACAACTTCTGGATGGTGTCCAGGACAGAAACCCTCATAAGAACATAGTTCTGTAATATGAAAAAAATGAGTAGAAAGTTTTTATGATTGTTTATATGGAAAATTAACGACCATAGGCTAAATAATGTTCCAACATTTCAACAGAATTTTATTGTTTGAAAAATTTTGTTTAATTACTTATAACATGTTTTTCCCATACGCTTTCATGTGAACCTACAGGGATGAAGTAAAGTGATTATACATGTATTCTTTCACATTTCCTCAGCGTATTTATCATCTATATGGTTTTGTATATGTATTTTTTTTTATTACGACTACAGCTCTGGTGAAGAATTTATTCAACAATGAATCAAAGCCTTATTCTACCTCCTTACTAAAATCTAGTTCATCTATCAATCATCATTTAATTTATTTTAGTATAATTATATTATAAATATTTTTAATAAATCATTACGTAAATAATATAAAAATAATGAACAGATTTATTGAAAGCAAAATGATTGAGTCGCGTTTCGTAAATCCGGCTAGTTTAATATCGTTTGCATTAATGGGTGAGACTTGTTTCGAAAGTTATGTAAAGGGTAATTAAAATGTAATTCTCCATTTCGTACCGACCTTTAGCGACATTTTTCTGAGACAAGAGATCAAAGTCTCATTCGTGTACATACCGTATCATTGGTAAGAGTCTAGCGAACTAGCCTATTATTACTATTTTTCTTTTAGAAATTCTTCATGTTATTAAGTGAAGGACTTTGCATACTAATACATTTATGCCGGCTTTAGATACACAATTGCGGCGATTTGCAACACGTCTGTTCATTCAAAGCACCGCGCGGCGCAAAAGTTATATTTAGTTCATTTACGTTTAGGACAGATTTTGCGAAAAAATATATGCACACCTTTATTTGTCATTTCTAAATTTTTCCGCTAGGTAGTCTATACGTCAACGTGAGAACTGAATTGTTTTCAAGTGGATCGATCTTACTTAATACATAATATTGATATATTAATTCAAATTTATTTTGCGTAAATTATCGTCAAGCACATCTTTTTTGATTGTATTGAGTGATTTTGTACAATTGAAGATAATTAATGTAGTAAAGAGATGCGTGTAGGTAGATATAGACGTACGCAGTCAATGAATCAAAATAGAACTCGGATGTAATGTAAAGTTGACGATTTATTAGTATGAAGTGATATACAGTGTGCCCTTTTATAGGTAATTTACAGTCCATGTGTTGTCCACGTGTTGTTATAACAAATATTAATTACTTAGCCCATGTGGTGCCGCGTGGATCTGGTAAAAATATTACGTTGTACATACGGCATGCGTTAATTTTCTAAACATTTCATATTATGTATACCTATCATATTTAAACACGTTCGTAACAAAGTATTTGAATTGATTAAGGAGAACGCATTCTTATTGTGAAATTGTAATTATTTAGAACATGGTCTGTGATGTTTTAAATACTAATTTAATGTATTAATTATAAATATATAATACATATAAAATCAATTTTGTCGAAAAATATTGTTTTTGCGCTACCGGGATTTGAACCTCGATCTTTATTTCCAATCCGGGGAAGTACACTACCAATTGTGTTATAGCGCCAGTATTTTTCATGACAAATTGTCTAAAATTTAATAAAAATTAATTGAGTTTATTGAAACAAATTTTCTAAGGCTGTGATTAGTATAGTGCTAGCAGAAAAGCTTTCTGTCAGCGACTATTGTGGCACCGTGTACTTTGTCTTTACTTCCAATAAGAAAAATAAAATATTAGTAAAATGATACATGCTATATGATTATGGTCTGAACATTATTAAAATCATAAACATGAACATGATATAACACAAACAAATAAAATCATATGGATAGGTATCAATATTTTGTGTAAACCCGTTTTGAACTGCAATACCAAAATGATCAAGTAACCATATCCAAGAATTATTCACAGCAGTTTTATATTTTTCAGATATTTTTGTACTGTAATCTAAACGCATTGAATATATAAAAAATAAAACAATCTTTCAATCAAAAAGCTTTCCACCACGGCCAGCGACGTATTAATCCGTCGTGGCGTAATTTATTTATCTGTATTGAATAGCGACATCTACCGGAGACTTTAATCAGTGATATTTATTTCACAATGCGGAAAGATTGTAAATTAATATTCTTAAAAATTATTATTATTTACTAATCTGTACTGTTATCTAGCGGATTTTCTTACCAAAACTGGCAATGACACCAACGATGGATACGTGTGAGATGGATGCATGCATTAGAGCAATTAAATATATATATTTTGTAGTATTGGAATATCCTCTATTTGAAATGATGAACATACGTGACAATATCTGAGTGAATGGCATTGTTCCAGCTCGGGTCTGAGGAAGCCGAGCCGCCCATCCACACATTAAATCACAGCTCGCTCGACACGGTCTCATTACCCCCTAATAACTCGCAGCTAATGTGACTCGGCGTCTCGAGTCACGTCTCGAGTCACATCTCCTCCCACTCGGCTCGGGCGAGGCGGTGGGCGGTCACAATTAGAACTGGAACACCGAAGCTTCGTCGACCCCACAAAGCGATTTCGTGCCATTAAAAAAAAAACGCGAATGGATGTTTACGTATTTGAAATTGCCAAAATCATCCCGAAGTGGCCTAAGTGGGAAGGATGGCGCGCGTAATTTTATTTATCGCTTACTAATGGCCTTAACGGGCTATTTCAAAATGAAAATAATACAACGGTTAACATGCCGATTCCAACGTTTCAACTGACAGCTGAAAGCATCAAGTTTTACACGTTGACTAATGAGATAGCCGATCGCTATTTTTGTTAACATTATTGAATACTATGAATTTGAAAGATTCAAAGGGCCGCAAACTAAAGGAATGTAAAGGGTGACGTGGGCATGAGCTTTTATTAAATAGTGTATTAATTTATTTAATTGATCGATGACTTGAAACATAATGTGTAATCAAGGAAAAATTATGTTGAAAAATTGTAATAATTCTGTTAATCAGTATTATTACATGATAGATATTTTATGATATATAAGATAGATACAATATACAGGATGGCCCAAAAGAAGTGAGAACATTTCGTAACGTATGAGTTATTTCAAAACATAATATAATTAATTGTAATTTTTTAATGTCAGTTTTTTTGCACAATATTTAGCTAATCAGAAATCATCAAAACACCCCATATTGCACAATCTACTGGGTTTAAATCTGGGCTGTTCGGTGGCCATATGCCTGGCTCGATAAAATTAACATTCTTAACTTAACATTATTAAAAAAATTAACTTGTAATGTTTAGCTATACTCTTAAAAATTAATTAAAAAAATTAACTTGTAATGTTTAACTATACTCTTAAAAATTAACATGTAATGTTTAGCTATACTCCAGGCATTGTTTTGAAACTTTTTGATCATTTTCCTAGCACCCCAACGTATTTCAATTCGCAAATTTTTGATCAGAATACGGTCTTCTACAGTGATTTTTGTCATTATGGGTAACAATTTGAAAAAACCAAATGTATACAATGGGAAAATTAATAATCAAAGATGGCGACCGGAAATTGTCAAAATTATACGTAATATAGGTAAATAAATTATGGTTAAAAAAGTAAGTAAATTAATAAACTATTTAAGCTATTGTTGATATAGTTAAATTAATTTTGATATAATTATATCACATTTTACGAAATGTTCTCACTTTTTCTAGGCCACGCTGTAGATTCGCCTATCTTCGTGGTATATCGATGTACAGTGTTGAACCTATCTACCACGAAGACAATAATTAAATTGGAGTATGTTCATGTTCCAATATATATGCAATAATTAATTTTATATAATGGAATATTATTTATGCTTTATAACATCGATATGATAGTTAACTAGTTATGCAATATAAAAAATAATAATAATATAAATTAAATGAATTAATCAGAAAAAATCTATTTATCGGAAAATAAATAAATATTTATTGATAAATAGATTTTTTCTGTATATCTTTCTAGTTGATTAATTTAATTTGTATTAAAAAATACCACAGAACTATGTTGCAAAATTAAAATGTCACGACCAAAATGTGTTTTAAAAATAAATAATGAATACTAAATAACAGGCGCATTTCATGTTTTTCATCATATGTACCCCCACTTGTGATACCTGTATCATTTTAAAAATACCTATTGCACTACGTAACGTAACACCTTTTCGTTACACGAGTCATTTTGTTGCGCGTGAATCAGGTGGGTATTCTGAGGGTCTACAATCTTCATGTATCTGTCGCTTATTAAACTTTGTACAAACGTATGGCGCTCCAAGTCAACCGACCGGTCTACGGCTGGTAAATATCGTTAAAAATCAATGGTGTCGATCGAATAGGTACCTATTCTCAACAGCAAAATAGGTACTTCCAAATGAAGATTTTTTAAATCTCCAAGCAGTTTAAATACCAGATATGTATTATTTAGTTCTAGGTGGACTTGTTTTGCACAATTTCAAATATAACAGACCTAGTCCACAATATTTTATGGGTGGATACATACTTGACTAAATTACAAGTCCAAAATTTTCAAGGAATATCTGTCTAATTTCAATCATGTCAAAGATATGTAAGCATTAAAAAAAAATCGTAATTATGCGATTATTTCGATTAATTGAAATATTTTAATGATTCTAAATTATATATTGAATAAAAAAATTATAGGTCATTGAATTTCGAGAGGCTGGACTATTTTTTGTTACATAATTAAAGGCGTGATGCAAAGATATATATTAATAATAGATACATGTTTATTAAGAAAATATGGAGTTTTATTTTTAATTTATATCAGAAGTTATACAATGAATTTGCCTTTTTTAAAACTATTATTTAGATTAGACGTTTATACTAATGTAAAACTAATAAACTGAATGTTATTTGCCATAATTAAGAAAATACAGGCATTATTAGAAAGACCGCGACCATTATATTTATTTTCAGCGTGCCACAAAATTGCCTTAATATAGAAAATTCTTGCAAATACGAAATATATTTTCTTATAATCTTGAATCTCAAATTAGCAAAACGTTAAAAATAAATAGAGTTATAAACCATTCAATTTGCAGTAGGTACATATGATCAATTTTCAACGTTTTTAAAACACTTTGTGTTAATGAAAAAATAATATTTTAAATAATATATTATTTTTAGTTATATGCTTTAAGGCTTTAGCAACGATTTAAAATCAAATTTTATATGAAAAATGCAATAATTTCTTACTAAATAATATTTATATCGATCCTATTAATGTGTGTTTTTCATTATTTTTAAATCGGCGATTTGAAATAAAAAAAACCAAACGCCACTGTAAAAATTTCAAACAGTAGTATTTTCCATAACATTGTAGAATTTGCACAAATTGCTTGAACATTTTCGACTCAACATGCTTCAACATTTCAAAGGATTAATTTTCCCAGATGTGTGACATAATAAATAATGTATTCGGGAACGCTTTTGGTTTTACGCCATGTAATGAAATTTGAACACATTCGCTTCAATGAAGTAGAGGATGAATAATGCACGTTAACACCTTGGTGCCTTAACACCTTACATTACCAATCCAAAGGAGATTCAGGGAGGCCGGCGGCGGACGGAGGTGACGAGATCCGGTCACTCAATTTGGCGACCATTCAGGCGAGGCGCGACCAGACTATGTTGTGGAACAGATCTGGCATGTATTGTGTATCGTAATACCGAAATAATTATTTATTCATATTTATTTTATATTATATTCTGTGGCCAACGTTCCCTCTAAGTGAGCAGTAAAGCAACAATCTTCATAGGCGGTTTTTTCAAAACCAATTTAATAAAATAGCGTAAATCCTGCGCCGATAGAATCTAACGAGCGAATTGCGCGATCTCCGGGTAATTGAACTACGACGATTCCAGTCGTAAATCGGAATCGCCGCAGGGGAGGAAAAAGAAGGATAGAAGTAAGGGAACCTGGATATAAGGGTCGATGATGGGTAGGGATTCCAGTCGAAGGACCAGTGGATCTCGGGGAACCGGAATTCGGAAGGACTGCTCGCCTTATCGTGTGTATGACGCTTATGTCACTCCTGCAGTCGCCGCCGAGAATCTTCGCTTCCGATTGAAGACGGCAATATCACAACTTCACCGCGGCACACAAATAATAAACAATGCGTGATCTAACACAATATCACAAATACAGTGCTGTTGCACTGGAGCTGAACAAATCCACACCGCGAATGGTATCGCAATGTCGCGATGGAACAAGTATGGATCAAGTTGACGTCTGCTGACGTCAAGGTAGCATTTTACACTGACAAGACAAGCATTAAGGAATGGTCGGGGAAAAGGTGTCATTAACACGGGTCGCGGTCGATTCGCAAGACGCGCCAAAAATGTATTTTACGAATCCGGAACAACTACACATACTTTTATTTATAAATCATGAAGTATAAATATAATATATTTTTACTCACACAACATCCTGTCCCTGCAATTTCGGTGGCTTAGGGTGACATGGGCGAAACTGCAAAACAATTGTTTTGAGAAAAACGCAAATTTAAAAAAAATGTCAAATGACTAATCTATTACAGACAACAATTGTTTTAGAGACGCAAAGACAAAACTACCCTTTCGTCAATGTTATCCTTACACAGCTAAACACTGAAGAAAGATTATCATGGCTAAAGGATCGTTTCGTTGCTGTATCTTTAAATGTTTTATTTTATTATTGTTATACCCGAGCATATCTTTAAAACCAATTATTGTACGAGTTTCATTTTTGTATCATTAATAGAATTGATTTTCAATACTTATCTCAAAAATGCTAATGTTGGTATTATTACAAAAATATTATTAAAAATATGAATTAAATGTATTAATTAGAAAGATATACATATAAAATCAATTTTATCAAACAATATTGTTGTTGCCTGGATCTCTTTCCAAACCGGGGAAGGTGCATTATCCAACTATGCTACAGCGACAAATTTTCGAACCGATATGTTACCTTTTTTTGATATTAATTCATTTAATCGTTCCATTATTTTGAAAGAACCATCTACCTTATTTTTAAGGAATTTTAAATTCCTTTCAGTAATCTGATAGTAGATGCCAGAATTATCAATTCATTTTAAAAAATAAGGCAGATAGCTCTTTCAAAATAATGGAACGATTAAATGTATTAATATCAAAAAAGGTAACGTATAGATTCGAAAATTTGTCGCTAAAAATATTGTCGCTGTAGCATAGTTGGATAAAGCACCTTTCCCAGTTTGGAAAGAGGTCCAGGTTCGAATCCCGGTGGTGCAACGACAATATTTTTCGATAAAATTGATTTTATATGTATATCTTTCTAATTAATACATTTGATTCGTATTTAAAATATCACAGACCGTCTGTTCTGAATAATTACAACTTCACAATGAGAATGTGTTCTCCTGACAAATATTATTTGTTATGAAGACATTCAATGGATATTTTTTGATCAGATTATAAATGTTGGACACGTGAAGGTAGTCCGCTGGCAATATTTCAGGTGTGCATTATTGTAAAGGCCACTAGGAGTTACTTTAGTCTTATCATCCGATTCGCTCGGCAGTTGAATAACGCGTGCTTGCACTTGGAGAGCTCGCTAGCTCTATGGTTCGAATTGAACAACGGGCGAACCCCGCATCCGGCACATTTTTATAGTAAAGCACGTTCAGATCTCTAGGTAAATATGTATAGGAAGGTACCTATACAAAATGATGTTAATAATATATTAAAATTTAAAATCATTTTAAGATTTGGCGTGACCAGGTAAACCAGGTACTGTCGATGATAGGAGCCTCAACAATGCATGCGATATTTGAATGTGTTTCAGATGAAAGTTGTGCATCAGGACAGAGTAGTATGATTCTCTGCCTATCCTCGAGGTGTTAATATAATATTAATATTTTTAAAAATCTCTCTTATAATGGCTATGTAAAATAAATGTAACATTTTTTGACAATTTTCTAAGAAAATGTGTTACTCGGCTTGGAACATAATATACAGAGTGAATATTATATTCTAGGTCGATTTTGTTTGGCCACTATTTTAGATTGGCAAACATTTGTCAGTTCGCATTAGTCGATTACAATTTATTATGGAGTACCTAACGCATTAACAACGTGTTGAAGTCATTAAAATATTTTATATAATTACTTATCATTTAAAAAAACTCATCATGAGCGATGAAGCTCAGATGTTAATATTCAAAACAGCTGTTATTGAGGCACTAAATATCTTTTAAACATGGAATAATACATGTATCAATTGGAAAGATATAAGATTAGTTCAAAATTGGTCGAAAAAATGGTGAGTGCGCTTCCCTGCATAGAAAGGTTTGAATCCCGGTAGCAACAAAATATTTTCTCGTTAGCTAGTTTTTGTCTGTATATCTTTCTAATTGATTAATTTAATTTGTATTAAAATACCACGGAACTGTTCTGAAAATGCAACTTCACAATAAAAATATGTTCTCTTTTAAAGAAAAGCATTTAATAATGTTTATGTAACAAGTTTTGCTGAAAAAAATGTTTTATGTTAAAACGACATATTTTTAGTTGAAAACGAGTTTGTTGTACCATCTGCTGCGTCTTTTCTAGGCTTGTGTCGGCTCCTCCGCACTTACCTATACACTGATTGTACAATGCCATCCGTCCCAAATCTCTATAAATATGTACAACCAGAATAAACGCATCTCGCCGTCTCGTGTCGCGTAACTTCAGATGGCTAGTGTGCTCTTTCAATGAGCTCATTTCCGAAGAATAGTCCGTGACATGAAAGAAGTGGGTGAATGCTTTACGAGCAGGGTGCATTGAATAGACCCACGTTGAGATCTTAATCGGATCCCGATAGTATGTGAATGGGAGTATTTATACCGAACCGCTTACGGAAGAATGAATCCTTCATAATCTGTTTGTGTAAATAATTCCACTTAGTTATGCATGAAGATATCCGGCCATTTGTTGTGACCCGCTGTAAATCACAAGTTGTAGGTATCTACCACTTATTAGTTGCTCATAGACGAGCGGTCATATCTGGATTTTATCTGTGCTCTTAATCACACCCTGTTAAAATAAAATAATATTTTTTTCCATAATAAATATGCAATTTAGAAAAAATTAAAAAAATGAATAATTTGGATTGGATTGGAAAGAGATTCAGGTTCGAATCCCGTCGAACTCGAACATTTGGTTAATTAAAATAAAAGATATTACACCACAAATTTGTTAATTGGTTAATTAAGTTGGGCAGTTGCCCTATCAATTCAACATTATTGTACTTTTATTGTTTTAACTATGTACATTTTTTTTATACAAAAACAACAATATTTTTCGATAAAATTTATTTTTTATGTTTATATTTCTAATAAATATATTTGATTCATATTTAAAATATTACAGACCGTCTGTTTTGAATAATTACAACTTCACAATATGAATGTGTTCTCCTAATAATAAAGCTGTATAAATGTGTCCAAAATGTAATAAAAATGAATTGATAATTCTGGCGTCTGCTATCAGATTACTCAAAGGTATTTGAGATTCCGTAAAAGTAAGGTAGATGGCTCTTTCAAATAATGTAACGATTAAATGTATTATTATCGAAAAAAGGTAATATATAGGTTCGAAAATTTGTCGCTAAAAATATCGTCGCTGTATAGCATAGTTGGATAACGCACCTTCCCCGGTTTGGAAAGAGATCCAGGTTCGAATTTCGGTGGCGCAACAACAATATTTTTTCGATAAAATTGATTATTATATGTATATCTTTCTAATTAATACATTTAATTAGTGTTTAGAAAAATTATATATTAGTGCATGTAATTGGCATCATGATTCATGAGGAACTACTGCAAGAACTTATTTGGAAGCCATCGTGGGGCATTTGAGATGTAGGTATATCGACCAGTGGTGTAGTGGGGTCAGGGCGCCTCCCTGACACTTCTTTTAACATGGAACTTATTTTTTAAGTACTTTTAAAAATCGTATAGCGGACGGATATTACGAGAATGCAAATAAAAACATAAGACCGGAGCGTTTCACAAAATGTGCAAGTCAATATGGGGAAATTTATAGGCATTTTTTGTTAAGAATTGGAGCATGTGGACGAGCGTTGGTATCTCATTTTTTCAACCATTAATCACATGCACTCGGAGACAGATAAAATATGCAAATTCAACTTAAATTAAAAGTACTTAATAGTTTATTAGATTTGTTTTATAAACAACAAGTTACATTTATTCAATCATCATCTTTATCAGGATGAAAAAAGGAACTAAAATAATAATGTGTAGAAATGTTCATATGTCTTCAAATTTACTTTTTTTTATTTATTGATATGTACTTGTCTTCTAAGTACGTTTTCAGTGTATACCTCGTAATGTGAAGGTCCAAGAAATAGACTTTTGAACAATTATACATTTATTACAATTTGATACAATTAGTACAAGGCATATCACTAGTATAAGTCAACGATATAGTCGATGGACACGCAGAGAGAGAGGCCGCGCCCTGCCTCGCACCGACTTTTATAGCCTCGCATACACGCGCCGGCGGTGTGCGGCATTCACGCTCACACACACACACACACACACTCACACACACACACAAACAAATATATAATCCCAAGGACATCAGATTTATTATAATAAATAAATTTATCACCTCACTTTAATAGTTACGATGATGAAACAATAAATAACTCACAGTGGTTTTTAAAACAAAGTTAATTAATTATTAATTATTAAAAATGAACCATAATCTGTTTACTTATAAAATTAGTAATATTAATTTTGTGGTTAAAATTCATTATTTTTACATGTTAACTTTGTTTCATTAACCACTTATTGAGTTTAAACACATCTACCGGTTTCGTAAAATACCATTTTCTTCTTCAGGATGTCAATACTAATCAAAAACATGTTATTGTTTCTTTACCAGAATCTATTATTAATAAAAACAATAATTATTTAAAAAATAAATTTAGTACCTAACTCAAATTTTTACTTAATACAAATTTACTCAAATAATTTTTAGGAAAAATTTTTAGAATGGGACTCGTAGTTAAATTTAGTAGGTTGTTTATAATTTTTTGATTAGTTTTACGCGCTTTATTTATCTCCAATAATTCCAAATTATTTATTTTATGACTAAAATATCAAAACCATGACCATTTTTTATCAAATTATTAGAAAATGGCCATGGTTTTGATAAAAAATTGGGATTGTCAATTTTGTATGTAAATGGTGTTGGTCATAAATAAAATAATTGAACGGTATCCCTGGGAGTTCGGGAAATATGGAAGTAGAACTATTTACAATCGGTTTCATTTGCACGCCTTAAACCAATGATATAAATCTCAATATATTAGTTTATTCTTCTTTTTTTCATGTCTTCTTCTTATCCGTTTGTTCTGTATCGTCATGGTTCCTATCATTATTTTTTTTACAAGTTTTCCAATAGACTGGAAAAACCATTGCCTCAAGTTCTCCAACCATAATGTTTTCCTTCTTTCGGAGTCTCGTATTCCGGCAATGTCTTCCAGTATTATGAGATAATATCTGATATTTAATTTTATGCCCAAAATATACGTAAACAAGATTTTTTGAATGAAGAAAACATCGTTCTATGCACATAACTGAGTTTTATTTTTATCGTTATTGTTTTGTTGTGATAAAAATGTAACTCAGTTTTGTGTAATATCTGGTTAATTAAAATAAAATATGTTGCACCACAAAGTAACTGCCATATCAATTCAACATTATTGTACTTTTATTGTTTTAACTATGTACATTTTTTTAATACAAAAACAACAATATTTTTCTATAAAATTGATTTTATATGTATATCTTTCTAATTAATATATATAATTCATATTAAAATATCACAGACCTGTGTTCTGAATAATTACAATTTCACAATAAGAATGTGTTCTCCTAATAATAAAGTTGTATCAATGTGTCCAAAATGTAATAATCTTGCGTCTGCTATCAGATTACTAAAAGGTATTTGAGATTCCGTAAAAATAAGGTAGATGCCTCTTTCAAATAATGGAACGATTAAATGTATTAATATCAAAAAAAGGTAACATATAGGTTCGAAAATTTGTCGCTAAAAATATTGTCACTATAGCATAGTTGGATAACGCACCTTCTCCGGTTTGGAAAGAGATCCAGGTTCGAATTCCGGTGGTGCAACAACAATATTTTTCGATAAAATTGATTTTATATGTATATCTTTCTAAGTAATATATTAAAAAAATAACATCTTCGCTAGTAACTTATCCATTCAAATTTTGTATATTTTTCTCCATTGCTTTATTATCACAATGTCTTATTAATCGTTCATGGATAACTTTGACTTACTTTTACCATTTTAGACGATATTTGTTAGAAAAATTAAGTCAAACTGACTATCAGAATTGACAGTTGCTGGTGAGCAATGAACATATTCAATATACATAGATTGCTCACAGATAACACCATGTTATTGTGGCCATGTATGTTGCATAATATATATAGAATATCTTTGTATTTTTTTCACTATTTAATAAGGGATGTGTGTAATATACATACATTCTTCCTTGAACAAGACTTCATAGTGGAATACATAAAATTGCGGGGGAAAGCGAGTCGTTTGAAAAGTTTGTCACGTCCGAAAAGCTCGCGGGTGCCTACCTACACACGGAGAGTAGAAGTGGGAGGAAAGGGGGGCCCTCCGGGGTGGCCGGCCCCGATTAAAGTTAATCCTGTCTATTAGGGGTACACGCAACTGCTGTCGGGACCACCTCTCCCTGAAACACATAACGAGTGAAAGAGATTTGGCTCGGGATTAAAGATAATGCACTGTGTAGGTTGCTTCACGCTTTTCTCTTTCAAATTTTTGTTCTTTGAAACGCTACAGCCTGGCAACGTTACCTGTGCAATTGAAAATAATGACTTAGGATATGTACCGTACCTACAATACGTTTATAATGTCATTTTAGTTCGTACTACTATCGTACACTGGTATCATTCTAGTAGTTTAAAATAACTTTTCATGTTAAACAAAATACACGACAGGTGCTGTTTATGTAAATACCTTCGATAGCTGGTTCCCCAGTTTCTGATTAATAATAAGCACACATATGATACATGAACTACACCTATTAACTTATTAACTTTTCTGTCTTTAGATTTCGCCTGGCTGACGCGCGCACTGGTGGTTTTAGGACTGCCGGACTGGTCGAAGCACCGGAGGTAATGAGAATCACGCCTCCGTTACCATCTTCTCAGATTCCGATAAGAGGCGGCAATACTCACGCACACGCATCCACATTATTGTCAGCCAGGAAACCCAGTGGTGCCGACCGAAGAAATAAGGCGCGTAAACAGATGCCGATCCGGTCAATAGAAAGTTATGTGGAAAAGTTAGTAAGCAAATCTATGACGACGCGGCCAATAGGTAATCTGGATAGTATTTAAAATGGTAAGCGTGGTGAAAAGCAAGCTGAATACTTATTCATTATGAGATGTCCGTATAGTTAATAGAGAGTCGAGTATAAAATCATAACCAGTAAACAATTTGGTGACGATGTGAAGGCCTGTATATTATTTCCATCCTCTAAAATGCGAAATGTTTTCATATTAAAAGAAAATAAATGTATGAAATTACGTAGACACACAAGTTAGGGGAGGTATTTTGAAACTTGACCAAGGGTGACTTTTTACACTAATGTTCACTACAAATATCTGCTTTATTAGGAAGTAACTATAATATTATTTATTGGATTTGCTTTCTTGGATTGTTTGTACCTGAATTATTTTTTTTTACACACTTTTATCGTTTTCTAACTTGAGATTTTGTTTTTAATTTTTTTGTGTTTTTAGACGCCCCCTTGACGCCTGCTTCACCTGTGCGTAACGCCGGCGCTGCACGTCGGACAGCATTGAGCATTCCATGAAGATGAAGTGTGAAACTATTATTTTTATAATATAATATAATAATCGCAGCTTATTTATGGATACGTCACCACCATGACTTATTTCAAAGTGTATTTAAATTACGATCTTAACTTTTATGACGGAAAATTGTGCGATGTAATGTATTGAATAATTATTGCATCCCTGGTAAATGTTGTGTGTTAGCGGCGTGCTTTATAGGGTAGTGCGGGGACGAGGCCGTCGGGGGAGAGGGGTCTCTGGGGGTAGCGGAGGCATTACTCACCCCCTTTATTCCCCATACAAAATACAAAACAATATATTTGTACAATGGGCGCCCCCTTCTTGCATTATGCAGATTTCAATAAGCGGGCATCCCAATATAGTGGCGGGGATCAGTGTTGCCAGATCAAATGGGGGTGAAGGAGGGAGATTATTTAACGAAAATGTTGCCCGACTTTTCACTGTAAATCTAAATGTCTCGGTTTAAATCCCAAATGATGAAAATAATATTGGTTTAGTTGACGTATCGAAAATTTGATAATCTAAGACAGATATTATATTAAACTTGAAAGATTGACACGGTTTTTCCTCATTTTAAATACAAATACATAACATAAACCCTAGTACTTTTCCCCAGACAATACAATTTTCCTTTAACTTTAAACAGTTCACTTTTATGTATTATTAAAACAATTGAACCTGCTGAGACGTTACTTCTAAATTTTACGCAAGTTTTTACTGAAAACTAATAAAATGCAATTACCAAGTAAATAGTTTATTTATTTATTTACTTAGTTATTGGTTAATGCATAACTCAAATGGCGCCCGAACACGGATGGGACATCTCTCGACTGAGAGATTTGACGCTATGGACGCGTATCATCCTAATCCTAATCCTAAGGATACCTGACTAAATTACGAATCGAAAATGTTCAAATGTGCAAATACTTCACAGTTACGGAAAATATTATTAAATAAATATCAGATTTTTTTATATTTAGTGGAAAATATATGGAAGTATGGGGTACTTATAGGACTTACGACTTGTCTTCGGCTGGCTTAAGTGAATAATTTGAAATGTAATAATTAAAAAAAAACAGATTCTCATAGTGATGACATATATTGTGACGTCGTTTATTGCACGTCCACCGACTCGCTCAGGGTATTGCATGAAGTGCGTGGGTCTGGTTCACAGAATTCACCATATCGCCTGCATTAGCCAGCATTCTCAGGGCAAATAATAAGATTAGTTCAAGTTTTATAATCACAAAATTTAAATAATAGACAAGAAAACATATGAATATTTTAGTAAAAAGCAGTAAGAGATCCATTACTAGAATGTGATAAGATGAAAAGATTAGATTGGCAATTTTTGACTCAACCAAAATAATACAATTTTACTACCATTTGAATATCTAAATCAACAGATTATTGTACAAGTAATAGTGTGATAAAATACTTGATTCTTTAAAATGTGAAAATCTTCACCTAGGAAATAACATCATACAAATTTTATCACCTGACAAGTTTGTCAGGTTAAATGTAGCAAAAAAATCATACCATATAAATTTCTTCAATATGATTAGAAAGTTATTAATTTAAAATCAAAAAATGCAAAGAAAAAAATAAGACTACAATACTCTCAATATTATCAATCCACATCAAAATTTATTTTACAATTCTTCATTGACAGTCCACAGTCTTCACAGATTTGATTGTCCGAGGCACCCGTGAATACTCGTATCTCTGACTAATCAGAACGTCAGGAAGCTGGGTCATCTTCTTGCGTTTGAGCTCGCCATGAATTCCTTGTGTCATCTTCGGTTAAAAAATTGATTAGCGGCAGAGATCAAACCGTATCCCCATCATTAATTCTTCAGGAGAAATCCTTTCTGAAGTAGAAAGTATTGTCATCGCATGACCACTTTCCTGTCATGTAAGGAGAGTCAAAGTAAGAAGAAGAAGTTACAGAAGTAGGAGGGAAAGTAGAAGGGATGCGTCCATCCTGTAATTACAAAAACAATTAGCAAATAAAAAATTACATATGGTGCAGAATAACACAGATGCCAAATATATTTAATTATTCTCACTCTTCCCTAACTTATACGAAGTCACATCTCCGTCATTTTTGCATCGGAACAACCGCCCATGTTCGTCAATACTTGTCAAAAGAAAAATACGGTAGCGAGAATTCTTTTCCTTACGCGGTCAGTGTTTCCAATTGGTAAATGTCAACTCCCAACATATTTAGTGCGCGGTAGGCACCAAATATAATGTAATAATATGCTGTTAAAAAACTAGAAAAATGAATTATCAAAATTGGTCCATAGATGGCGATGGTATAGTGGTACTCAAAGTGAGTCTACACATTAATATATATACAACTTTAAAAAATTTAATAAATGTGGAGATGGAGAGGTGAGAATTGGTGAACGTTATATTTATATAAAGTGATCACTTAAGCCAGCTAAAGACAAGGCGTAAGTCCTGTAATTATGTCATACTTCCATATATTTTCTATATAGATATCTGACATGTGTTTAATAACAATGCCTTTGTAGGTAAAAATCCAGTATTTGTGTATTCTTGGACATTTTAAAATATTATTGTTTGAAATTTTTACAAAATCATGTAAAATTATTCTATTATTAATGTATATCTTTGCTTCAGGCACTAAATCATCTTACAAAAAATAGTCTAGCCGCTCGAAATTCGATGACATTTAATTATTTATATTCAATATATAATTTTGAATCAATGAAATATTGCGCATAATTACGATTGTTCTGAAATGCATATATCTCTGATACGGTTGAGATCAGGCACATATCCCTTGAATATTTTCGACTCGTAATTTAGTCAGGTAAAATATTGTAGACTTGGCTTGTTACAGCCTGTATATTCTTTTTCATTTACAATTATTTGATTCATGATTTAACAGACTGGTCGTGGAGATTGCGGCGAAGCAGCGTCAAATATTTGTATTAGACATTTAACCCGAATATTCACCTATCTTCCTGGTAACGTAACGTTATGGGGATAACTCATGCGTAATGCGGAAATAATTGTTAAATTTCACATATCAAACATTTCTATAACTTTTTTATGTAAATGATAAAGCCCGTCCACACACACACACACACACACGTATAACGCATGTCGTATGTGAATAGCGGTATTTACACGGGCAATATATTATTATTAGGATGTTTGCATATTTTAGGGTTACGTGCCCAGCCAGAATCGGCGAGTGCAACTGAAACAAATCGCACAAAAAGTTTATATAACGATACTGCGTTGGAAAGCTTCCAGGGAAAACGCTTTAAGTTTGATACTTAATTTGAGCAGTGGTGTAGTGCTAAATAAAAAAAAATACAAAGGCGTTATTAAATTTTAACCTCCCCCCACACATTTTTCGTCATTAACAAATAACTTTATGAATATGTCAAAAAAACCATGGAGCTATAAACATGTGAATTTAGAAATGACTATTTATTTAAGTTGAGTTCACATATTTCATCTGTCTCCAAATGTATGTGCGCGCCCAGATGTTAAAATTCATAACAAAAAAACATTTTACGACTTTTACGTTCTATGTGAAATGCTCAGGTCCTATATATTTTGTACAAAATTCTATGCGGCATATTTAGTAACAATATATATTTTTTAATGTAGGTAAGTACTCGAAAAGTGAGTTGCGTGTCTAAAGAAGTGCCGGGTTGGCGCCCTGTCCCACCCTGGCCAAACTGCATCACTGAATTTGAGTGTTGTATTTTTAAAACGAAAGTTGTCCACTTAGGAAGAAAAATGAACTAATGATGCAAATTTATTATGTTCTGTGATTATCTATGGATATGATGAAATTTAAAATCTATGCCATAAGTTCATACATCTTATGTAACATTCACACAACTCGTCCTACCTAAGATGTTCCATAACTCATGACGTCCATTTTGACGTCAGTTTAATTTTTGTTGTTTTGTGGTCGTGATGTTTATTCGTTATAACTTACGTTTGAAGTAAATAAAGATATTCAACAAGTTGGGATTTTTTTTTCTATCTTTAGAATATATTTTCTTTCTAATAAACTAATAAGTATGATTTTCAAAAGTGGTTTTCTACTGTGTGTAAAATAAAAAGTGTTCAATCAATGCATATTTCCAGTGACTCTCTGGGTATCACACGAAGAGACAGGAAATGATATAAGTTGGGCATCACACAAAGAGACAGGAAAAGAAACGCATGGATAATAGAGCAGACAAGAGTAGTCGACATAATTAATTGCAGAAAGGCTACCCTAAAACCCACTGGACTGACGAAATTATCAAATTTTACAGAAATATGTGACGAACAGAGAAAAACAATGGACAGAGAAAAGTGGGAGATACACGGGAGAAAACGGCTGATAATGTGGAAACTGTACAAAAATCGTGTTTCTAATTTTCTGTTCCATATACCTACCCTAATGTCCACGTTAATATTTAAAAATCTCATGATGTATAATCTTTTATATTTTATTGTTAATTAATTTAAAAAATATGTGTTCTATCGCATCACACACATTTCCCCAAAACATTTAGTTTTCAAGTATTTTGAGCAGGTTGTTGGTCTAGTGCAGTGATGGCAAACCTTTTGGGCTCGGCATGTCAAGAATTCGGAAAATATAACTTAACTCTGCCAACGTATTACCCCCCCCCCCAAAAAAAAACAAAATTGTCTGTTTAATATATACACAATGCTGGTCTTAAAATGAATAATTTAGAATCATTAAAAAAAATAAAGCGTGTAAAATATACATATGTAATGTTGTGATAAATTCGAGCGTTGTTGTTGGGTAGATGTCTGGTGGCGGGACACGTGTTCTTTGGTAGCTCTGATATTAGTGAAAGCTGGCGTGCAGCCCAAAACGCTGTGGCGTGTCACCTTTGATACGCGTGTCATAGGTTCACCGTCACTGGTCTAGTAGTTAAGACACTGACCTAATGATCAAGTGGTCGGAGGTTCGTGCCTCGTTCCGGGAAACCAGCAAGTTAATCCTATTTTCATAGTACAAGTGTTTAGCGTAGTTTGAAAATACGTAGGTACGCATCTCTATTTAAAAAAAAAAAAAAAGTATGAAAAACAGAATTATTTTATCGAAAAATAATGATGCGAGAAACAATTCTTGATTATCTTTGAAGTATTAAAAGTTGACAACTAGAGTTTTGGAAATGTACTGCTCATTTAAATTTAAACGTTAGAGTGGTTAAATCTGTAATAATTTGTGGCCGACGTGAGCTCACATCATCAGAATTATATAATTTTTAATATTTTTGGCAATTGAAATGGATTTGTTGTGTATGTAAGTGAAAAAGGAAAAAATAACATAAAAACTGGTTTGGTGGAAAAGAAGACGAAGGCGATGTGATACAAAAGACTATAGCTCTTATAATTCAAATTATAAGCAATGCGCCTGTGGAAGAAAAATCACCAACGCTAGTGTTATGTAGATTGCGAATATCGTAGGCGCAGGCTATTTATAAACATAAAAAAATATATATTTATAAAATCGGAATTTTTAGAAAAAGAAGAGGAAGATGGTGTGATCAAGAAGACTTGTAAGACGCAGTACAGATTATTTTCTTGATGTGAAAAGCTGCATAAAATGCTAAAATCACGGCATGTGCAATGCTTTTGCAAATCTATGATTATTTCAGTATGGAAATGGTCACTGCCCACTTTCTTTTTACATTGTATAAGAATCCACGGTCTGGCATACATTCTAACATAGTTTATTATAAAGTAAAATTGTATTACCATGTCTTTTCTAAAATCGACATTATTTTTTATTATTAAAATAGTGATCCAGTGGTTCGATCTTCATTCCAGAAGACCAGCAAGTTAGTTGTATTTTTAAGCGTTTAGATTAGTTTGAAAATAGTAAGAATATTGATGTGATGTGTATTCCGTGTACGCATTTATATTTAATATTATTTGTGTGGCGATATTTGTACGATTATTAAGTAAATATAGCAATTCTAATAGAAATATCAGGTGATACGTTTGAAGAGTACATTCAGTAATAATTGTGTGGGGGGTGTACATTAATAATATTGGATAAAAAAATTTCAGCCTAAGGGGGCTTTACATGATCCTGTCGGTATGTCTAGCAGCAGTCAGTACGGAAGGTTTACAAGCGTTATATATTTTTTATTTCGCCGGATTCAAAATATCACGTACAGCGAAGACACATGTTGCAAGCCCGATGATTGCGATCATCCTGGTGCAACAATTGGTGCGAATCAGGGATTCTGCATCCGCGGATCATCACATCGGCTGATGTGCGCGTTGTCGGTAGCTCTTCGTGCTCATATTGGGCTGATGCATTAGCCGTTTTATTAAAAAAAAATCATTTTTTACCCGAAGCAATCCGGTGCTTCAAAGGTGAAAAAGTCATCACGCCAATTTTGAATATCTGCGTCGTTATTAAAGAAGATTCCTCGAAGGTTGTTGGATAGAGAGCGGATAATATGAAAATCTCAAGATCAGAAGAATAGGGCAGCTTAAGTTATGTGGTAATTAAAAATTAAAAAATTTAACATTACATTAACGAACTCTTAAATAATAAATTCTAACAATTTTAGTTTATAAAATTTTACGTTTACATTTTGTATAATATTTTCTATAGTATCGGATATTTTTTGGGATTACATTCACAATACTCCTGCGTCGATATATATAAGCTATGGATAGTAAAGATCCCCATAGCTTTGTCTGTCATTGCATTGTGAAGTTGTAATTATTCAGAACGTAGGTTTGTGATATTTTAAATACGAATTATTTTTTTTCTTTCTCTAACGTCTTCTGTATACTCTTAGAAATTAAAACTATCAATATCACGCATGAAATTGAATGTTTCAAACATTGCTTGTCAGACATTGCTTTACTCGTGTAAAGTGAGGGAATACCCTATTTATTTTTATTTGTTAACTTTGTTTTATTAACCACTTATACATCTACCGGTTTCGAAAAATTGTATTCGTAAAAATTGAATTAGATACTAAATTTATTTTTTAAATAATTATTGTTTTTTAAAAATAGATTCTACAACAATATCATATGTTTTTGATTAGATATTAACATTCTGAAGAAAAAAAGGATATTTTTCGTAACCGGTAGATGTATTTTAATTCTATAAGTGGTTAATAAAATAAAGTTAACAAATAAAAATAATGGATTTTAATCACAAAGTTAATTTTAAAAATAATACCGTATTTATATGATCCCCAAGAACGCATTCGATTCTGCCGATGCACACCATATTTTCAGTTTTATATTTTTCATTTTATGGAAACCTAAATAACGCTTACCGAGTCGACGTAAATCTGAGTGTATAAAATGTTTATATCATTTATATAACATAGCATATAATATAGCGTAGCAAGGTGTGAAATTTGCTGACAGGAAACTATTTTGACCAATTTCGAAATAACCGAGTTTTCAGGACATGAGAACATCGGTGTGAGGTGGCATTGTTATAGAATAAAGTCGGTCCAGGGCTGTTTCGCTCACACAGAATTATTAATAACTGAAATGATAATTTATAGTTGAAAAGAATATTTTAAAAAACATGTACATTTATTTAAATATATTAATTTATTGTCGAATATTGTGGTGTAACTATCTGAAATTGAGAGACAAATACTTGGTCTTATAAATCAATCCTAATAATCGTCAATGCTAACGTAAAAAATAGAAGTTCGTGGGACACTTGTCTGGAATCATGACGTATCTGCCCGGTATTGAGTCGCGTCTGTCTGGTATTGTGTCGCGCCTGTCCGGTATTGTGACGCGTCTGTTTGGTATTGTGTCGCGCCTGTCCAGTATTGTGTCGCGCCTTTACGGTATTGTGCCTGCTTACTTACTTGCCTGTATTGTAAAGCTTATATTACATTGATTTTCATTTTTTAAATTATGTTATCTGTCAATGATCGATGTCGAATTGTAATTCAGTCGTCACGAAGATTCCACGAAGCAGTTGCACGTCCGCGTACTATAGTGATAGGTGTATTATAATGAAGTACACCCTGTCCCATGGCATGACAGGGGCAGGACGAGGCCGGCCGCCGCCCTCCGCCCGCCGCTCCGGAGCGCGTTGTGATTCCTGTTCTATTCCCTATCGGCGGAATATATCGCTGGCAGTTTGGCAAAATCCCCAAAATCGGTTTTCGTTAATTATTTTTCATCCCGCTCCGACCTTCCGCTCTCTCGCTCGCGCCCGGGGGTTGTCGATTACTTCCACCTCAGTTTACGTGCATTTTTAACAGGGTGGGTGGGAAATTTATTCAGAAAAATAACACATAATAAAAAATATTTTAATTCTTTGTTGAGTATATATTTCTGATAACTAGAATATAGTATTTTTTTTATCGGTGTCTACCACATTGATTTATTCTTAATATTAATATATAATTTTTAACACAAATAATCTACCAGACAGACAAAAATGCATATTTTAAATTTCCACAATAAAAAAAAATTCTACGAAGAAAAACGGAGTTCATATAAACCAGGATGATTTTGGTATCCGAATATCTCAGAATCCTACAATGCTATTTTACTGTCAATATAGAGCATCTGAATTACTATTAAAGTGTTTTCTTAGAGATATAGAACTTGAAAATGAAATAAAACACATAAATAGTGGTAATGGGCATGAAATTGGCTTTATTAGAATGATAATTTTATGCCATTAGTGTTTAAATACTATTTCGCGCATATGGGCGCTGCGGCTGGTATGAATAAAGCGCAATCTGGAAGTCCAATTTTCGACCACTTTTTGGAGCAGCTG
Organism: Eubasilissa splendida; assembly: GCA_031772225.1. Taxonomy (NCBI): domain Eukaryota; kingdom Metazoa; phylum Arthropoda; class Insecta; order Trichoptera; family Phryganeidae; genus Eubasilissa; species Eubasilissa splendida. The sequence continues at coordinate 22,269,858 of CM062845.1, read as the reverse complement.
AGACCGTATATCGGTAATAACACGACGAATATTGGCTTTCTTGAAGGATAACTTGTTATCCTTCGTAACTGGTTTATCGGTGTAGACTAGCGACTTCACATATGACATTATCCTCACAGAAAATAATCCAAAGGTGTTAAATCACTCGAGGACAATTCATAGGTCAATTACGCGAAATAATGCGCTCATCAAATGTTTCCTTCGATAAATTTGATTGAATAAATTGATTTGATTGTGGCATGCGCTGTGTGGCACATTGTGCCGTCTTGTTGAAATCACAGTTCAATTATATTCATTAATACCATTCACGCATTAATGACATTCAATTGGGGAACGAAATAGTCAGTAATCGTGGATCTATAGCTCGCTCTCGATGGCGAATCGACTCATTCGGGTCCTCCTCAATACTATGCTCCATTGCAGCAACAGCTTCTTCGGTGTGCACAATTTGCAAGCTTTGTTTTGGCGTAATGACAAACCAAACTGAGCTCTATTCATGGTGAAATGACTAACCAAACTGAGCACAAATTGGCGGTCGTTGGAAAAAGTGTTGCAAATTTGAAAAACAAACCTCAAAAAAAAACACCCTTTATTTCTTCGAATATATATTATTTTCTACGTGAGTTGGGAATAGGTCGACATTTTCACGTTCGAAGCATTCATCAAACAGCTAAATGTCAATAAATAACTGTGTACTTTTATTAAAAATAATAATAATTACTAATAATAAAGAGGATATTTTTTAAACTACCGTTTCATTGTATTGGATGTAGGCAGTGAACGCGAACGAAGCGTGTATTACGTAGTTTTATTGTGTAGCTCTGTGTAAGTGCATTTTTCATGTGATTGTGTTTGGCCGCATGTGTGCGTGGACACGCGTGCATGTGTGCATACGTACTGAGTGCACTTACGTATAATGCATGGGACGTGCAGTCAAATGCTGCCATACCACATCATAATTAATTGAAATGTAAATATTTCCTACGAACCGAAAAATTTTATGAAATTTATATAAAAATATTTACTGTTATGTGATTCTTGCGAATTCACAGTACTATATGTCTCATATTTAGAAAAGACATTATTAATTTGACATGTCGAATACCATAGAGAAATGGAAGATATATTATATTGTAAATATAATAACGATATATATAATGTGTTGAACATTAAAACTCAGAGTAAAGAGATAAATAAGTGAGGAGAAAAATAAAATGACGGCATTTTGGAAGTGTTACGAACTTGTCTCTTAAGTAAGTCTTCAGTGTACACATCGTAATGTGAAGGTCCAAGAAATACTCTTTGTAAAAATTACAGAAAGATACAATTTAGTTACAAGGCATATCACTAGTACAAATTAAACGATAAAGGCGATGGACACGCAGAGAGACAGCCGCGCCTTGACGCATGTTGCCCTTTATAACCCCGCATATACGCCCCGGCGGTGCGGCATTCACACACACACAACTATACAATCCTAAAGACATCACAGGAAGAAATAGAGAAAGATAACGTCCGATGATAGCATAAAATGTTAAGGTTCTAATCTCCAGTACAGCACATTACTAACCACAGTGATAGAAAAATAGATAAGAAGGTAGTAGAAAAAAAAAATATGTGCCAGTTGCTGGAGAGAGAAAGATGCAGAAGTAGAAGCTGCAAAGAATCTAGTAAAAAATATGGATAGACGAAGAAGACTACAACGACAAGAAAATGTATCTTGAAAGAAGAAGAAGAAGAAGGTAAGTAATCATTTCGCAATAGCAAATGAATTTTACACCATCTAATGTGCATACGCTGTGATGACCCTTACTCTTCACATTATCATTAATAGCAATAGTGAAGTTATTTAAAAAATATTTTTTTAACTAACCACAGTTAGTTATTGACAATTTAACGACATAAGTATAAAAGCAGACACCAGAGTATCTTTTTTAGACTATCAAATTATATTATTTTTCTGAAAAGATTGTTTATATTATAATCAATTTTATTACCTATATGACTGCTAAGAATTTTAAATAATAACTCACTATCAAAGGGTACACAACAGTGGCGGTCGGTGACCTTTTGTAGAAGGGATGCTGTTGGTTTTCCAGTATCCAGAATATGTTCTTTTTCCGCAAATGGTTGAGACACAAAAATTTTACGCAATAATAATTTAATTATACACTCACACAATTCATTATTTTCATTTAAAGCATTAGAACACATTGGGGAAATATCCATATTATTTTCTGTAATAATTTTTTATTTAAATAATAAATTAAACAGATAATCGAAAGATAATTAATGTTCCAAAAATGCGTTACAAAAAAAAATTCCTCAAAACAATCCGCTCGCTTCATAATATGTTAGCTATTCTGTGCATTGTACCCATAAGCATTAATGTCGTTTTTTGTACGTTGGATGCTGTTAACGAATGCGTATATAGTATTCGAAGACATTGGCAGGCGGAACTGAATGCGCATGCGTAAAACTCAAATACTTTCAGACTTTATGGATACGGAACGAATGATAGAATTCTTTGTTGCTGGTATCTGTGTGTTTACACGGTTCATAGATATTCGAAAGTCGAGAAAGGGGCAAGACGAATTTATTTGCAGCAGTACTGTTTTCGGTACAAATAGTCCAAAGCTTTTTGACTCTAGAACACAAGGTATGCGGAGCATCCAAACCATGTATGAAGCGACCGCGCCTTTTACACAACTAAAGATACTTATCTACTTATCCCTTTGAATACAATTTTTGGTTCGTCTTGAACTCTATCTATTGTTACCCAGACATGAGATGTGATTCTGCTATAGAGCGATAATAAATTTTCTTCGGAACCTATTTCGAGCTGCAGCCCTAGCCAGCTGGTTGTGCGCTGGGTGCAGCGTGCGGGGCTCGGGGTGGAGGGCGGTGGAATACAGTTTATGGCTGGTTGTATTGGAAGAGGACAGTTTCCGCGGACATTTTTTAAAATTTGGTTGCAATAAATTCCCCTGGCGAGCCTCCAATTAGCAGCCAGGAAATGAATATATTACAGTTTTATTAAAATCTCAAAGTTTACTGAAAATTATTACATTTTAATTAAGGATCGAATCAAAAGAATATAAATAAACCAATCAATTATTATAATTACAGATGCAGCAACGCTGTATCATTTCGAGATGTAAAGAGGATTGATGATTCTTAAAATAATTCAATATTCAAATTTTCTTTGAAAATGAGGTATATTCAACAAGTTGGTATGATGAATCGGTAATTACATGAGATAACCAACGATTTGAGGGAGTACGGAGAAGTTGCAAAGAGAAATATCACGTTTTTTTAAATCTTCCCATTTTTATTTCTAACCACGTGATTTGCGGATTTGCCAGTCGTAATGAGTCACTGGTCGGGAGCGCACCGCGCGTTTACGGTGGAGCAATATTTAAAGTGCGGCGATTCATTGATTCGTATGCGTCGCGCTTTTTGTACTCACTTTAATATTCGACGAGTAAGTGATGGACCGAGCACGTAACTTATTTTATGTTGAGTTCAACAGTTCAGACAAAAAGGGACAATGGTTAACCAAACTCCTCCGGGACCATCAACGCCAGCAGCGACGCCAGAACATGTGTCAAAAATGACAATGTGGTTTGCAATTTCTGCCCGAGGGATAATTGACCCTTATTTTTTTAACCAGCGAGAGACAGTCACTGCTGACGTGTATTGCCGAATGATCGACGAGTTTTTGGTACCGCAACTGCAGCTGTTTCCATGGTTCAACAACATAACACAATTTCGGCAAGATGAGGCTACTCCACACACAGCTAGAGTTTTAATGGAGAAGCTGAGGGGAATTTTTCCCAATAAATTAATCACCAAGTACGGAGACATACCCTGGGCACCTCGGTCACCGGACCTTGCACCTTGCGATTTTTTTTGTGGGGATACCTTAAGTCAAGAGTTTACAGCAACAATCCTCGAACAATTCCGGCCCTAGAAGAAAATATCCGCCGTGAAGTTGCTCTCATTGAACCAACGCTTTGTTCTCGCGTGTTTTCAAATTTACGAGTCCGATATTTTAAAAATTTAATATTAACCTTGAAAATTTTCCGCTGGACACCCTGCAGTTTCTATGATTGCTTTCCGCGAATACGAAATCAAAAACTATTTTATTCAGAAATTGGGTTACTTACACAGACTAGTAAATGAATAGACATGACATGACGTGTATATATAGGAGAGAATCTTGGAACATTATTTGCGGGGCGAGGGGTATTCTACACACATATGTATATCCAACGAAATATAAATCCGATAGATTATGACATATTTATGCAACAGTAAAAGTATTTACTCTTTGTGAAAACAATACATTTTTTTACATTAATGCATATCATATTTTTAAAGAAAGTCACGGAGCTCTTTGATTGCGCGAGTGGCACCAAAGTGATCACATGGATGCTACGAAAATGAAAATATTGGGACAAGGAATTTGGGTTAGTCCAATTTGGTGGTCTGTAGTTACTTGACTTAAATTCTTTGTCATTGTACACTTCATATACTACTACGTCACATACTTCTACGTTATTGTACATACAAATGCGTAGTTATAATTAATGATAGTTATGGCAAACTTATGTAATCCGTTCATAATTTCTGACAGCTCTTTGAAGCCAGCAACAACAATATTATTCGATAAAATTGATTTTATATGTATATCTTTCTAATTGATACATTTAATTTGTATTTAAAATATCACAGACCTACGTTCTGAATAATTACAATTTCACAATAAGAATGTGTTCTCCTAATAATAAAGTTGTATCAATGTGTCCAAAATGTAATAAAAATGAATTGATAATTCTAGCGTCTGCTATCAGATTATTCAAAGGTATTTGTTCTTCTTAATAATAAAAGTGTATTTATCGCAGTTTGAGTTTTATGTGGCTTTCTGCATGACCACGTTCAATTTAAGTTTTACACGACAGTCGTAAATGAGATATCACCAGTGGATTAATTGACGACCCCTGACGCGATCAATATCAAATTCGGCATAGTTTTAAGGCCGCAACTTTTCGTGACATCCAATGGCGATAACTGTGGCGAGCCTTGGGGGACGGGCGCTGGGTGCGCCGGGGGGAGGAATTGATCCGATACACTGGATTCAGCGTGCAGAGTACACTGGATACCGCCGCTCCCCCTCCCCCCCAAACCGTGTGCAGTGTGCATGCGGAACAAATTCAGAGAGGTTCGTTAGTAAAAAATTGCGATCGGGATACAGATAAATCAAATATTGGAGGATGTGTACACATTCCGTGCGTGCGCGATGCGGATAGTTTCGTGAAATTCATTCTGAACATATGGCAGAATCACATTTTGTACGGTAGCAGTTATCTAAATCGTAAAAAAGTATGATTAACGCTATTCAAAAGTGAAATAATGTGAGTAAGATTTATTTTTAAGATTGGCAAAATCAACTTTGTGGTTAAAATATATCATTTTAAATTGTAACTTAATGAAATAAAATACATTTACCAGTTTCTAAAAATATCATTTTCTTCTTCATGATGTCATTAACTAATCAAAAACATATGTTATTGTGTCTTTAATAGAATATATTTTTAATAAACAATAATAAATTTAGTACCTACCTAACTTTAATTGTTACTCGATGATATAAAATTACTAGAATAAAAATTAGGAAAAAATTGTAGAACGGGTAGTTAAATTTAGTTGGTTGTTTATAATTTTTTGATTAGTTTTACACGCTTTATTTATCTCCAACGATTCTAAATTATTTAATTTACGACCAACACTGCTTACATGCAAAATAGACAATCCCAATTTTTTTTATCAAAACCATGACCATTTTCTATCAAATGATTAGAAAATTCTGAAAACCCACTATTATTCAAACATCTCAAATGTTCCTTTACTTATTTGTTTTTGATTAGTTAATGACATCATGAAGAAGAAAATGATATTTTTCGAAACCGGTAAATGTATTTAAATTTATTAAGTGGTTAATAAAACAAAGTTGACAATTTAAAATAATAAGATTTATTTGTTGCACATATTTAAAATTCTACCCCGCTTCTCTAACCGTACAGCTCGGAGCGTGTCCAGCTTCGAATCATATCTGTACGTTTGCCCAGAATCGTACCACGCGGCCCAAGTCACGTGGTTAGTCTCGCATTGGATCTCGTCAACTAAGCATTTGTACAAACTAGCTGATATCCATATTGTTTTATATCTGTTCTCGGTTATTTTTGAATATTTTCATTGAATATATGTGTAAAAATAAGATTAGTGATTTAACAGAGCCGAGGAGTGGGCGCACACTGCCATACGCTCTCATAGTTTTCGCCATCATGACAACTCTCACGAAAAAGAAAATAGTGAGAATGACAATTAAACAAAAAAAAAAAAAAAACTCATTATGAATTTTTAAAGTGGAACTCACGTCTCGGAACTGGCCACTCATTAAACAATTATCCGGCTTTACGAAGTATAATTATCCAGTTTACATTATTTATTTGTGGAAAAATGATCCGACATTTGTACAAATCGCAATTCGAACGGCCTCCTGAAACGATTTGTGTACGAATAGCGGGGTTCTACTGTACTTGAATCATCACACTGTACAGACTCTATTGCCAGTAGGATATAACACCAAGCGTAGCGCCGTATGTCGTATATGTAGAATATTTTACAAAATATTTTATTTTTTAGTACACATAATTTTTCTATAATAATTATTATAGCAATTTCCCATTTAGGCTTGGATAAATCTAGGGAAACTGCTTCACAATATAGGTTATTTAAAAAAAACATCGTAAGTATGTACTTATTATAAATATAATTTTAAAATAGAAATGTAAAAAATGACGCTTTACATATTAAACATGGTTTATGTTCCATTTAATGAAAACAAGTAAAACATCTATTTAGAAAGTATTTTTTATTTAGAAGAACACATTCTTATTGTGAAGTTGTAATTATTCAGAACATAGGTCTGTGATATTTAAAATATGAATTAAATGTATTAATTATAAAGATATACATATAAAATCAATTTTATAGTATATATATATAGCTTAGTTGGATAAAGCACCTTCCCCGGTTAGGAAAGAGAGCCAGGTTCGAATCCCGGTGGCGCAACAACAATATTTTTCGATAAAATTGATTTTATATGTATATCTTTATAATTCATATATTTAATTCATATTTAGAAAGTATTTGAATATCTATTGGAAAACAGTTAGGTTAAGTCGACATTGGCACGAGACACAAAATTAGGCTAATAATAACAATTGCCGCTAGGGCAACGAGACTCGGAACTATAATATATCGCTAGATATCAATTGTGTCGCGGGAATGGTATGTTACATTGATTATTTAAATCATTTAAGTCTAGACATGAGATTGAATATTTTTTAGATTTATTGAAGCTAACTAACTGTGATAGACTACTTTTTTTATAATAAATTATGCTTTCAACAGTTCACGTAGCACATGAATAATAATTAATATAACCTATCAAAAGCAATTGACAAAATTGATTGCTTTCAGCAAGTTTAAATTTTAAATATATTAATTAGAAAGATACACATATAAAATCAATTTTATCGAAAAATATTGTTGTTGCGCCACCGGATTCGAACCTGGATCTCTTTCCAAACCGGGGAAGGTACATTATCCAACTATGCTGCAGCGACACATTTTCGAACCTATATGTTATCTTTTTGATATTAATACATTATACTTAATACTTCCCTGGTTTGGAAAGAGATCTTAGGTTAGAATCTCGAAATTAAATAAAAGTTATGTCGCAAATAGATGATCGAGAAGAATTTAAAACTACCGCATAGAATGGCATGGATTCCAAGGTCCGCGAAGTCTAATCACGTGACACGCGATAGCCCTTGGCGGTAATAGCGAATAATGCAAATTTGATTTTTGGTAAGCATGTATTACACATTCGAACGACTTTTAACACCAACCGGTTTCGGAAAAGACCATTTCCGTCATCAGGATATCAAATGTCGAAACTGGTTAGGGTGTTAAAATTACACATTAAATAGTCAAAAATAAAGTTGAATAATTTATATTAAAATAACATAAACCACAAAGATGCAAATATTAAAAATATAAAAAAAGTAGCTAATGGAAAATGATTTTCAAACAAATGTTTTCTCTGTAATACATTATACTATACTATTACTAAAAACCTTCATTGCATCTGTTTATTTTTTCATTTAAAATAAGATATATCTATAAACAAAGTATAAAATTACGTAAGTATTTTTTGTGAAATAATATACAATATAAACAAATGATAAAATTACATTAAGTATTGTTGAGTGTGCCGACAAACTTTGGGATCTATTATATATACATAAAAACAAATCATTTGTTCCTTGAAACGAATTATTTGTGCAATAAAATAATAATAAATTAACAAGGTTAGGTTAGCATAGGTTAGGTGTTTTTATTGAACAAATATATATTTAAACAAATAATACATATCTCGTAGAGACGAAACAGTTTTTTATTTAATTTAATGGAAACTATATAGAAGTATGGGTAATTACAGGGTGTACGACTTGTCGTCGGTTGGTTTAAGTGATCACTTTATATAAATATAACGTTCAACATTCTCACCTATCAATCTCCATATATATTAAATTTTTGAAAGTTGTGTTTATGTTAATATGTGGAGTCACTTAGAGATTTCCTGAAACAGCATATATGTCACAATGAGAATCTAATTATAATAATAAATATAATAAAAAATAGAGCTTCGTCTCTATGAGATATCTATTATTTGTCTTTTTGTAGTGCCTTTGTAGGTGAAAATCCAGTAATCGTGTGTTCTTGGACATATTCAAATATTGCTAATATTAATATATATTTATTTAATATTCATTTGGTATTTTTGTAATGCACAAGTAATTTGTTTTATGGAACAAAGTATTTATTTTAATGCACTGTTAAATCGTACCCATAATGTTTAACATTTTTGATTTGTGTATCGTGACGTCAAAAAGGTTGTGAATCCGCCGAATTCTCAAAACATTTTTTCATCAAAGAAGGACGCCTGACGCCAGAGTTTGTTTACATTACTTGTACGATGGTTTTCATAATTATTGTAAAAAGAGTTTTGAAAATTGCCAATAAAAATAGTACTTATTCGTTGCTTAGCAACATGCCACTGTCAATTATTTACGTCAATGAGTACACACACATGCTTGCGAGTGACGAGAAGCGAGGGGCGAGGGGCGAGGTGTCGTCTCCCTCCTGCTCCTGCCCTATCTCTCCCTCCAGCGAGGGTGGAGGTAGATTTGTTTTTCGGAGCAAACAGTCCGACCTCATAATGGATCCCATCGGAAGGGATGATGTCAGCGACGGCTGGGAAGTTGTGATTTTTAAAAAGCTTATACAGATTACAGCGTTACGAAACAAAATTTATAATACTGAACTTTAAAAATACATGTGTAATCACCGTCAAAGTACCTTCTAGCCAATATTCGTATAATTAACGATAGCTTGTATATATTTTTTTAAAGTAATTAAATAGTATGCGGAAATAATGTATCTACACTATTATCTGTCAAATAGTTTTAATCAGAAGTGATAAAATACAAACCCCAATACATAAACTGATGTAAAAATACATATGTGAGAACTTAGCAAAATGTTTGGACTACTTATACTTATACTTTACTAATAACAAATATGCTCATGCCTGACATTCATCCCCATCTAGGGTTGCTACAAGAGATGGTTAAACTGTCATTTAAATCGTCATTGTAACTTTGATTGTGTTCATTTGTAGCGATGATTGGTAAGTGATTATTTGTAATTCTTTTTTGCAATCACTGGTACACTAGAAACCGATTCTCCGACAGTTAGATCTCAGATACGGATCGTAATAATGATCAAACACAATCACAGTTACAAAACGGTTTAAATAACGGTTTACTATCACTAGTTGCTGTCGTATCTAAAAAGAGGACAAATTCTCTTTTTTAAATTGAAATAAAATATCCTCCACCCACCTTAAAACCATACAACTCCATTTACCCCCTCCCTTCTCGGTTCACATTGCTTCACAGACAAGACAGAAAAAATATTTTTTGCAGTAAAACTATACGACCAATTTTGCAACCTGATTTCATTATTCAAATGGGAAATGATTTTTTCGAAGATCATAGGCGGCATGAACAATAAAAAATGCTTTTTTAATTTTGCTCTAATATCCATTGCTGTTCGGAACTGCTTAAAATGTGTAAATTTTATTATTGTATTTCTGCATCGCAATTCGAAATTTGAGTGCGCTCAGTGGACCAAGGAATAGAATAGGCTTAATGCAGTGAACGCTCTAATACTCACACAATACATATTAAAGTAATTGGATTTTTATAATTATCTGTTGAGAGTCGAATAACTTTTGTTCCGAAAAAAATGCCTACATATTATAGGTGGTGTATATCAGTACTATGCTACAAGATATAATTAATGTTGACGTATTTTGAAATATCTTTATTAGGAGAACACATTCTTATTGTGAAGTTGTAATTATTCAGAACATAGGTCTGTGACATTTTAAATATAAATTAAATATATTAATTAGAAAGATATACATATGAAATCAATTTTATCGAAAAACATTGTTGTTGCGCCACCGGGATTCGAACCTGGATCTCTTTCCTAACCGGGAAATAATGGAACGATTAAATGTATTAATATAAAAAAAATGTAACACATAGGTTCGAAAATTGTCGCTAAAAATATTATCGCTGTAGCATAGTTGGATAATGCACCTTCCCCAGTTAGAAAAGAGATCCAGGTTCGAATCTCGGTGGAGCAACAACAATGTTATTCGATAAAATTGATTTTATATGTATATCTTTCTAATTAATATATTTAATTCATATTTGAAATATTTTTCATTTCAATTGATTTCAGAATAGGTTGTCCCGACTAGTCCTCAAATAATATGCCACAGCCCCACCTCACTTCTCCTACCGCAGTCACTGAATTTGGTAGGTTAATTAACAAGTGTGAGTAATACGTTACATCGTTCATAAATTTGACTCTAGCAAAATGATTTATAAAAATAATTGAAAGATTAGAAGAAATTGAAGTAGGGTTGAATAAAGTATACGTTGTGTAAGAATATTTCGATGATAGACTCCGGGCGAGCGGCGTCGAGCAAAGCCACCGAAGAAACCAATTTTTTCAGAACTTTTTATCATTATCAGCGCATTTATCATTAGTAGATAGGTATCTAATAATTCAAGATTAAATAAAACACAATCACTTTGTATGAAACCACGAAATTTATTATACGTCAACCGGTTTCGCTTATCTCAAGCTTCGTCAGGACGTATTTAAAACTAATCATAAATACAAAAGAGTATACTTATATATACGTAAAGAGGGAGATAGAATATAAAATTACATGAGAAAGAGAGAGACAGGATACATATACACAGTTAGATAGAACATCAAGGGAGATATAAAGACGAAGTTTGAGATAAGCGAAACCGGTTGATGTACAATAAATTTCGTGGTTTCACACAAAGTGGTTGTATTTTATTTAATCTAATGTGTCAAACCATAAAGTGATTGCTTTCTACGAAAATAATAATAATTTCTAATAATTCAGTTCGACGCCGAAAGACTTACTGCGTTAATTTGAAAAAATGATTTTTCATTCATGATGTATCATTATCATAAATGACGTAGCAGCCGGTGTGGGTCCCTGCCTAATCAAGTAAGTATCGCTACTCTGGTCTGTCCTTCACTATTCTTTTTATTTCGCGATTCCAACTACATGAGCGTCCTTTGTAACACCATCCAATCAGCACAGCTTGGGTCTACCAACATTCTTGAGGCCAATAGGTTAAGCATTTATTTATTTAAACCTCCATTGACATACATTTTGAACCTCTGTATCCACATCTGATGCGTATAGCATTGTCTTGGCTCCTTTGCTAGACTACCGTCTGTGTTAAAGAAGCCAGTTCTTTTCGTGCCATTGCGGTGTTATTTAATTAAAAATAGAAAGAAAAAAATGATTCGATAGAGATATTTAAAAAAGTAGAGAAAATAAAAAAAATGTGGTGAATGTGTAGTAAAACTAAAGTGAATTATTAGTGTAGATATTGTATAGAGATTAAGTTGGAATTTTGGTCAGCGATGCTTCTGACTGATCTCTACCAAATTAAATCATATATTGAGTATACACACATTAAACACTTTTTTGAACACCGAACACTGAAATTTTTAGCCGTGCTATCTTGATAGCTTGGACAACTTTAGGTTCACCAAATTTTACGTCCAATTCGTAGTATTAGTGTATACGGCATATCCTATTTTCATTTTTGGAACTAAATATCTATCTTAGTATTTTGCGTTCACAGACTAGTAGTAAATTTTCATCTTTCTTACAGGTTACTCAGATTGCATTCAAATCTTTAGCATGCCTCAGTAATGTTCGATAAAGCTAAGTCATAGTTTTCCTTTATGGCTGTTTCTTATAAGAGAAATACCGTAATTATTTTGAAATTTCACAAAATTTATGTATCTTTTGGAGCCATTTTAAAAAGATCTGTAAGTCAATTTAGCACTGAAGAATTAGTAGAAAGTGAACGTGTCACAAATATTGCAAAATGAATTAATAAAAATAGAAATAGTACCGTAACTAAATACGAGTGGCGCGAACGGCAGAATCAATCATATCCTCAATCGCGGCCAACGGGGTCTGTCGGGTTAGCACTCGCGGGACAGCGCGCGGCTCGGGGCGCAGTTGTCAATAATAAATAACCGGTCGTTACTCCTAACAAACCCCGCGCCCCACATCGGCAACACCCAAAGCTCGCTTCGGTTAACCCTGTCTGCTCCACCAAACCAGACCCGACCCTAAATTTACAAGAAAGGGGGACCTCTCCTATTCAAAACTAGAGGGTTAAAACTACATCCTCCCGCCGTCCTAAATCCAGACCGCTTTCCGTACCCGAATAAAACTCGCCGGAACACTTCGAAAGCTTTATAAATACCCACGTCGGGGCACCATAATCAATTACGGACTAGATTTGGTTTAGCCGGGTATATTTGGCACAAAAATGGCTCACACGACCGAAGCAGGAGGTTTTGGGTAGCCTCTATGGCCAGAATTTCACCGCACCGAGTGTGGCGACAGGGACGGAACATGCTAAACGACCTTCCGTCTCCTTCATTCACTGGGGTACCGAATATTCATTTGTTAATGACGTAATTGATACTTTTGAAGAGCACGCACTTTTGTCGGAACTCGCTTAAAGGTTGTATTCATTTTGCAGATTTAAGGTCACCTGTAGCCCTCCGCGCTCGGCGAGGTGGCAACTTTGAAAAGTTGCTTTGGTTAGATTATAATATATGAACAATTACATTATTTTTCAACAATTCTTCTACACAATGATATTTAAGATTTCGTGTATGCACTATAAGAAGACAGAGACGTGGCGGAAGTTTATCTGTCACTAATGGTAGTAAATTACTGGTACAGCGTCACATGATAGAAATTGGGCTTATCCCGCATCCCATAATGATATTTTTATTGAAAAATCTGTAAATTTCTGAAGATGTGCACGATTTTTTTTACTTAGTGTTTCAAATTACTATTATCTTAAATTCAGTCAATTTTATTATTATCAAATTCATACTATAATATGTATTCAAATTTCTAAATGTGTCTACTTGCAATACATTTTTCGCGCGGCGATCAAAAAACAGCCGCCTATAGCCGATTGTATTCTTACTTACTTACTTACCATCACGCCGTTTCCCCGCGGGGGTAGGCAGAAAGGATAGAGCGCCACACTCTTCTGTCCTGACACACAATTCTCACCTCATCCACATTCATACATCTTTTCATACAAGTTCGCCGATTGTTGAAAATAATGTATTATTTAAAAAGCATACCACATCAATGTTATTATTATTATTTTATATATAGTCATTACTGGGATTCAAATCCCAAAATAACATTTTTTTTTTGATTAATTACTGCTTAATTTTTTTGTGATTGGTTTTTATGAAAAAATCAATTTTGTCAGAATTGTGAAAAAAAAAATAGGCAAATAAATAAATATTTTTTAGATCGGGAATGAGTTACGCATAGTTTCGACTATTTCTTGCGTCGTCGTAAGGCGCGTTGACACATTCAATAAAATATATTATAAATGATGTCACAGCGCCGTCGCATCCCCTTCCGACAATTTCCATTGTTAGGGGAGGCTGGGCCGAGTGTGTGAAATGCGTTCCGAAAAAATTAAACACCGAGGGGTTCTACCCCTTGTAATAACTTTTGAGGGGATATCGGATTTATTGATTTTTGCAGAGTGCGTAATTCTAGATAACGCCTAAGCACCGCTAAAGATCAGATATCGTCTAGATACTCAAATGAGGTACACTTATTACAAGAATAGTCGGATAACTGCGTGAGTCATCAGGACTTCCTGCAGGGTGACTCGGCCAAATATGTTTTGTAGAAAACGAGTGCTCCTCGAGAAACTTTTACGTCACGAAGCAATAGTCTGTTCAATGCGTCCAGGAAGCGTGCCTCGAGACATTGTTGCACATTTCACACTCTCAATTGCACAATTTCAGCGTTACATGGATTATTACTTACTTACTTACTTATCATTATGCCGTATCGCTGCGGGGGAACGCCACACTCCTCTGGCTCTTTGACACACAATTCTCGCGTCATCCACATTTATACATCTTCTCATATAAGCTCGCCGATTGATGAGGCTTCTAACGGAACCATCCTCCATTATCTGGTTTATCTGGTCGTGTCAAGTTTTCGATGGACGTCCTTTATTTCTGGTGCCATCAACACTTGCGTCATATATATTTCTTATAATTCTCTCCTCACTAATCCGTTTCATATGACCAAACCACCTAAGTGATCTTTTCTGATTCTCACTCACTATACTTATATCAGCTTTACATTCTTTCCTTATTTCTTCATTATTTTTTTCTGTCATAAATAGATTTCTCATTTCCACTGCATTCAGTCTAATTTAGTTCCTCTTCTTCCAGCTCCAGGTCTCACTTCCATACATCAGTGTCAGTACCAAGACTCCATTGTGTCTTGCCTTGGTTAATAAATTCCCGTTAGATATAATTCTATTCAAAGCGCCATTCACTTTATTCCCTGCAGTCACCGTCCTTTAGATATCTTTCTCAGCCATTCCGTTTCTATCAAACATACTTCCCAAATACACAAACTCATCTACTTGTTCCAAACATTCATTACCTACAAGTATTTAGCGCGGTGTCTCGCTTTCCTTCTTCTCGAATATCATCACTTTCGACTTGTTAACATTCGTAATAAGGTCGATCGTACATTCTATACACTAGATTTTGTAGTTCTTGTTCATTATTCGCCATTAGTGCTGCATCATCGCCGTTCAATAAACAACATACAATCAAATCGGCCATTTTTGTTATAGAACATGCCTTATTTATATAATATTCTAGAAATAACTAACAACAACAAATGGCGGAAACTTTATAGTTTTAATTACGAACACCTTAATCCTATTACAACTACAACCAAAACAAGCCCTACGGCAATGATTAAAAAATGCTTTTAATTCTTTGGCCACATTAGGCATCAAAGTGACAGTCTAGAAAATACATATAAATATAATTAAATTGCAATTGCTCGTAAACCATCAGGGCGAGGTAAGTGGGAGGGGCAACAATTCAGACCCTGCAAGAAAATATTCGCCGTGAAGTTGCTGCCATTGAACCAACGCGTGTTCACAAATTCAAGAGTCGTATTGCGAGAGTGTCTTGAGAGAATTGGACGGCATTTAGACGATATTGTTTATAAAACATAAAATCCGCATTGTTAATCTCCATTTTGTATGATTAAAATATGAGAATAGCATTGTAGTTTTTTTTTAAATTTAATATTAAACTTGAAAATTGTCCGCTGCATACCCTTTACATTCTACAGGTATTGGAAACTTCAACAATTGATGAGCACGCATGAGGTAACATACGAAAGTGAACTAAACGAGCGTGGTATTCTTGAGCAGAAATACCATAGTGGCAAATAAGCTATTTTTCATAGTGAGCAAGCGCGGTCACTTCATACATGCTTTGGATGCTTCGCATTCCTTGTGTTCTATTTTGTTTTTAGTCGAAAACAGCACTGCCACAAATAAATTCATCCTTTAGAGGCCAGTCATAACACACACTACGACACGGCTCGCGCAGGGAGCGAGTTGAAATACATATACATACATTCTCAACTTTCAAACATCTATAAATCGCCTAAACACACAAATACCAGCAACAGTGGATTCTATCATTCGTTCTGTATCCACAATGTTTGAAAGTATTTAACATTCAGTACTGCCTGTCGAGTTCTTCTAACATTGTATACATATCCAACGTACAAAAAACGACTTTAATGTTTATGGGTATAATGCACAAAATATAATACATATTATAAAGCGAGCGGATTGTTTCGAGAAATTTGTTTGTGTGACGCATTTTTAACAGTTTTGCTTGAATACTTGAAGTTGAATTATTGAAATATTGAATATCCTTTGATTATATGTTATATTTGTACATTTGACAGTATGTAGGTATAAACTTGTTATCCAGCATTCCTGCTACAAAAAATCACCGACCGCCAGTGATAGTGAAATACTATGATGTGACCTTGAAATCGATAGCAATATAGAATGCTGACTATAGAAAAGTCGCGTGGCCGCACAGACAATACAAGGAGCCTGTTTATTCGGCTTCCCGAAAAACAGAAAGAGAGTTGTAATGGAAAGAACTGTCATTTAACGACAGGAAATATTTATGACAGCGTATACCGTAACACCAGTCCTGGAGCGAGACAGTTACGCCGAGGGAACGGTGAAATGGCAACTGCCTCGCAGACTGAAGATAACGCTAGCCTTCTGGAAAGTAGGCCAATTGCTGGTTTGAAAGAAGTTAAATTTTCTTTTAGTCATCCAGACAGGGATTGGGATTCGTATCGTTTTATCGATAAGTTGAAGCTTAAAGTTAAAATTTAATTTGTCACGTAATTATTCAGTTCATCTTAGAATACGCCAGAATTTATTTAATAAGATAATACAAGACACTCAAAAAACAATAAATAAGGTTTTATGCGGACAGTTCATTAGGAAAGAAAGAAAGGAATAAATGATGTTTTATTATGTTTATTTTAATGTTGTGTAGGTAGGTGGGTAATATGTATACATAAGTAAAAATATGTATTACCATGGTAGCGAGTGTGTTGTATTTGTTTGATCATTTTTGCATCACAGATTTTTCTGATATTAGCAAATTTTTTCGAAAATGACCTAAGATGTTAACACATTCATTTTTCTGTAACTGCTCTAGATATACTAACTATACGAATTTTGTACTTCGCGGTCACGTGACCGGTAGCTCGCAAATGACATACGAAGTTTCTTGTTGAGGGTATAAAATTGAAAATAATCTGGGACTATGATTTTTGAATTGAATTGCCGGCGCCTACTTAAAATGGTTACAGGACTAAAACTCGTTAATAGAGATAAAAATGCATCACGGATTTTACAAAGTCGTCAATATCCGCTACCGACTCTATTCCCACCATTGTCCTAGGTGGTAGCAACGGGAACGCGTGACGCATTTTCGTATTCAAAATGTGGAACAGATTATGGAAAATCGTCAAAAAAATATACTATCCAAAGAATTTTCACAATATTAATATTAATTTTTATTGTAATGCATATTGTCGTTTACACGGCGATGTGTCGTTTGTCAAAAAAACGTATTTTGTTGTTTTGATGCAAAACTATCACAATTTTTGACTGAACTTTCAACTGAATCAGTTGTAGGACTGCAGGTAGTGTAGAACTGTAGGAAATGCTTCACGAGAGAAAATAAATCTAAGTATTCAGGAATGTTGTAAAGTTAATGAGGTTATTTAAATAAACATTAAATCCATTATCCAGCGATAATTAGATTATTCTAAATACATGATTAGGTATGTAAGACTCACTCAGAATGATGAAAGTGGACTATAATAATAATAATAATAATTATTATTATTTATTTATTTGATTCTTAGTACAGTACAGTGTGTTATATTATAATCGGATAAACATTTCAGCAAAGTAAGACATATATTTGGGTACCTTGCCCATTACACTAGTATTTGACTGTATTATAGCAGACAGTGTTTTTCCGGTATAGTAGTAAACAAAGTGCAATAATCAATGTACAAAATTATAAATATATATATAGAGTTAAACAAGATGTCATTAGATTAGGTTATTGTTCAATGTATAAGATATAATATATGGTATATGTAAAGAGTAAAGCAAGATCCAATTAAATAACATATAATTAAAACGTAAAAATTAAAGTAAATCCAATGTTAAATGTAAAAAAATAAATTATATATATATAAAGAGTAGAACAAGATACAATTAGATAACATATAAAAAGATATATAAAGAGTAAAACAAGATGCAATTAGGTAATTCAATATACTGTTGTAGCAGTTTTAATCTCAAGTTTGGACCTTTAAAAGTTCTTGGGCGTAATTTCTCCCCATTTCATGGAGCCAGAACTGCACATTTCATGAAAAATATGCCAGACTGTGGTTGCCATTTTTCACGTTTGCATTTAGACTGTTGTATATTTTTGGTGCTAGAAACAAATGGAATCTTTGTGCAAAAGTTTTGATTAATGTTTTTGCATAATATAGTGACAGTTACCCTGTGTCCTTGTCAAGTGAGGGTGCGTGATTAGCTGGTAATATTGTTTGTAAAAGTATTTTAGTATATCAAGAATATACATTTGACGGATTTTTAAGGCGTGACATTCTTTGAAGAGTTCATTTGAAGTATAGCGAAAGGGTTTCTTATGTACTATAAGCAAAATAAATTATTTTAAAAACGACAGCATAATATGTTTATTTTGAAAACGAGTGAAAAATGGGCAAACGGCGCATAATGCAACTCTGTCGAAAATTCATAAAATATCTTTGTCAGACGATAATGAAACAACAGGACAAAGAAATGGGCACACTTCTAGAACAAAGGCAAATGGTTCAAAGTAAAGACTGAGGCTCGCACAATGCTCGGGCGAACGTACGGTTTTTCCTGGTAAGTCCTGGACTCGGAGCAGCGAAGGTTTTATGGCTGCTGCGAGCACGAGGGTTAACCGAGGGAGCCGCCAGCTACCGGAGTGGCTGACCGATATTTTACAAGAAGGCGTGATTTACGACGCAAGAATGGACCATAAAATAAATGTCCCTACATTATTTTACTGCACTTGGCTCGCCGTATGCAGCCAGCCGGGTTCATACGAATCTAATATACGGACGAAATCACAGTTTATAGTTGAAACAGATGGTGGCTGCTTCGTTCATCGAAACGTTTTAGTGTATACATAGTTCCGACCTAAGCTATATTATATTTTATGAGGTTGTATATTATATCACGAAATTTATATACATTTATTCCTTTCTTCCTTCGATTACTACGATATAGTGTATTTTTAAACGACATACCAGTCATACGACGTGAATACAAAATAAAAAACACCAAAAAATGGTATTAAAATGGTAAATTTTCAACCAAAATCAGATTCTCATTGAGTTGACATATAATATGCCGTTTCAAGGAAAATTGAATTATCAAATTTGGTCGATAGATGGCGATGTTGTAGTGGTACTAAAAGCGAGTCTATGTAATAAAATATATACAATTTAAAAAAAAATTGATCAATATGGAGATTGAGGCATGTCGTGAGCCCTGTGATTTCCCCCCATATTTCTATATGGCATTCCTTTAAAATATAATAAAATAGCTTCGTCTCTATGAGATATCTGATATTTATTTATTTAAAAAGATAGCCTAGTTTACTAACTAACTTACCATTATGCTGATTCTTCGCGGGGGTAGGCAGAGATAGAACATTGTTATTTTCTGTTCTGACACACAACTCTCGCCTCGTCCACATTCACAGCTCCATTCTCAGCCCACTCGAGTGATTAAATTGTTTATTTGATTCAAAATTTGCTACTGCAGGTAGCTGTGAGCCAAAAATCAAAATTGTGGAATTCAAATGTCAACAGGCGATGTATGTTATTATACTCCAATATATATATATTTTTTAATTGTATATAGGAATAATACAATTGAATAGTGAATACAATTAATTACAATTTTCCAAAAAACATGCCAGAAAGAAAATTGATGACAGATTTTTTAAATGCATTGCCCAACATTTGAGTATATATTCTGGGAGCTTGAAAAGTGAATAATCTTCGAACAATAGTTGTTTTCATTTTTGGAACGATTTTAATATTAATGTAATACAAATTATATGTATTAATTAGAAAGATATACATATAAAATCAATTTATCGAAAAAATATTGTTATTGCTATCAGGATTCGAACCTGGATCTCTTCCATAAGGAAATCCATTAACCGATTATGCTTATATGTTGCACTTTTAAATTGATACATCTGTCGTTCCATTATTTGAAAGTCATCTTCTTTATACCTATGTTCTGAAAAATTCCAACTTCGTAATAAGACAGAGTTCTCCTTAAAAATAAAAAAAATTAAGTTTATTTGCTTTTGCAAGATAATATGGAAAGACAGTTATATATAGGGTGTAATAGACTTAGTCTACAATACTTTTCGGGTGGATGGATACTGACATAGTTGAGATTAGGCATATATCCCTTGAACATTTTCGATTCGTAATATAGTCAGGTATCTAGTAGTATAGGTCTGTTACACCCTGTAAAAATTAACATCAAAGTTCTTTCAGTAAGAGCTCTGGTCTTTTATATATTTCTTTACGGCTTTGAAGCCTAAAGGGTAAAAGTAAGAGAGCTTGCAAGGATTGATGCCTTTGAAACGTGGTGTGGGTACGTCTTATTAGGCGCACCAATATTTTTAATTTATCCGAATTGAGTAAGTGTCCACCACAATCTGTGCCACGATTTGTGGCCGGTATGGTTACATGGCGACACCCGGCGATGTTGGCGCACAGCAGTGCAGATTACCTTCGGAGCGTGAACGCGAACGTGACGGACGCTAATTTTCTAAACATATTCTCAACAGAGTTAAGCTTAAAGAGGCCAGTGCTTGCTCCAAGTATCCATTTACATACAGATCCGAGACATTGATTCTGACTGTCAATGTCTTACACAAATTAAAAGTTGCTCAATGTGCAATGGAAAGGGAATATCTCAGAGATAAGGTATATCCAAGATATCTAACGTAAATTTGCTAGAGAATCAAGGTAACAAGTGTCCCAAAAAAATCAACAATGCGTTGGATATTTTTCAAATGAACAATGAACAGTTTTCTGGTAGAATAAGTATTGGGTGTCCTCGAGCGATGGCATCAAAAGAGTGGCGAAGAATGATAAGAAGGGTTGAAGATAATGTTCCCTCTAATTTTGAATCACTGTGTGTGCATACATATTATTGTGTAATTTTGAGGTACAATGATATTATTTGTACACTGGGGAAGAAAATAAGAAAAATATTGACATATATATAAAAACTACTGGAAGAGCTTGGGCTGATCACATAGGTAACTAATGAAGATGTTTTTAGATGCAGTCAAGAGAATTTATAACAAGTCAACTAACAAGGAAAAATGGACCGATAGAAGGCGCCACGTGAAGAAAAAATTATTGTTAAATATGACAAATATGTTAAATATGTTGACATATATTTGGGTACCCTGCCCGCTACACTAGTATTTGACTGTATTATAGCAGACAGTGTTTTTCCGGTATAGTAGTAAACAAAGTGCAATGATCAATGTACAAAATTATAAATATATATATAAAGAGTTAAACAAGATGTCATTAGATTAGGTTATTGATCAATGTAGAAGATATAATATATGGTATATGTAAAGAGTAAAGCAAGATCCAATTAAATAACATACAATTAAAACGTAAAAATTAAAGTAAATCCAATGTTCAATGTGAAAAAAAATAAAATATATATAATGAGTAGAACAAGATACAATTAGATAATATAAAAAAGATATATAATAACACACCACATAGATAACTAATGAAGATGTTTTTAGATGCAGTCAAGAGAATTTATAACAAGTCAACTAACAAGGATAAATGGACTGATAGAAGGCGCCACGTGAAGAAAAAATTATTGTTAAAAATTGTGTGCGTGTTATATTTTTATGTGTGCGCTATAATGTCAAATCGTGTACGCGCGAACGAATATTAGTTGAAGATACGGAGAATTGGCGATCCTTGGGCAGCCTGTATCCAGCAGCGGAGAGACACAGACTGATGACGATGATGTCGAAAAACTAGGTATAAGAGAAAGAGTAAGATTACAGTGAGGTAAAGTATGCAATTCAAGGAACACTGCACGAGGCCTGGAGGAAGCCGCAGAGCAGGAATACTTGGGACAGCATAGTACACACTGATGGATGCGGATTATCAGATGCTCGGGACTGAGTTAAATATAAAATAATTCTTACAAAAAATTCTGCAGAGCGCTTCTTAAATGTTTGACAACTCTTGTACATTCAAATTAAGTAACACTCACATAACTATTTCTATAATATGTAGATCAAGACTTGTTATAAATAATTAGTTAGCTATTAATTTAAAAAAAAACATATTTCGGAGAGTGAAATTGTAAATATTATTATTAGAGGAATTTTATAATCTTTTATTTTTATAAAATTTTCAAAAGTGTAAAAATGCCGACAGTCATAAATCATCGGATAGTTGTCGATGGACGTATTGATTTCAAACAATGCTTCAGGAATAGAAAGTTGACAAGGCCCGGCTGCCGAGAGGGACTCGGCTGCATTTTATAATTATTGCACCCAATAAACACAATTGTTGACTACGAGAAGTGTTCTACAAACATGTAAAAAAAAACACAAAGCTGGTGTCCGAGTCGGTATTTGAGGAAGCTCTGAATCCGCAAATTGTAGAAACAAGGATCGATCTTTTCATCAGACAAAACGATTCTTCGCATCGGACTAAATGTATGAAGTGAATACAGGTTTTATGGGAGCTGATGATGTAGCATGCGGCGAGGATAATGAATATTTCAGGGAAGACAAAGCGTTCCTGGAAGACTCGCCGCGTTCCAGGAGTGTTCGGGTGATCAGCATTGTTTGGGATATCCTCTGTAAAAAAATGGAGTAATTGAGTGATGGAATTGTATTTTTCATGACAGTACTCCCATCGATGACTTCTATATTACACATTATTAATTTTATCTACTAATTTAATGCACTTATTCTATCTTCAACACATTGCTTCTCTTTTTTAATAATAAGATCGAATAGTTACATAATGCCATTTTGTGATAAATTCCACCTCAAGGGCGCTTTACACATTAAATTCTATTTGAACTTACGGATATGATTTTGTAAAAAGGTGTGGGCTCAGTCCATTTTTAAATAAAGTCTCTCATGAACGCATGCGCCATGCACAGCAAATGTAGAACTTATAATTTGCAATTCTTCTTGCGGCTGAAGTAGAAGTGGACAATTTTCACGGTAATCAGCATATTATCGTGACTTTGAAATACAAGATATTTTTAAATTTTCTAGATTATAAATGATCAATTATATAGTACGTGGATTATCGCACGCCAATATGAGGTGTGGCCAATAGATACGTAAGAGTATATGCGTGGTTTATAATATTCTAGAGCAGCGGTCGCGTAACTTTAACTGTTTTAAAGTGTTAGGTTAGTATAAGTTAAGAAAAAGTGATCAAAGAACACATAAAATGCACCTAGTTAATAAAATAAAACTATTAATTGTAACCAAAATAAAAAAACTTTATTAACAAAACAAAAATTGTAAAGACAAAACAAGTAAAAGATGGTTAAATTATATTAAACATTTAGCATTGCACATTTCTTGTATGATGGATGTTCAGGCTTGCTTGAAATAAGATTATGGGTATTTGGCTTGCAAGACGGAGAACTACATTAATTTCAAGCCTAGATCAGTTACAGATGAAATTGGGAATTGAATTAAAATTTTCATGGTCTTTTCAGTGAGCAAGGGGTATTCAATTTTTATGGAAAACCATAACTGAGGTCTTGATAAAGATGAATGAAATTTAATTTTGAGTGTTGTCGGACGATAGGTCGATGAGGCTTTCTTTTATAATAATACTTTAATTACTACCGTGAATGTTCACTGTATCCACATATTACTATGGATTAAAATATGTCAATAATGTCCACATTTCTCAGCGGACCAGCGAAATTTTCTCGTGGACCACCACTTAGGTGAGCGCTGTTAGAGTATCGAATAATCCAAATAATCGAATAATATTATACACGCTTATTATTCCCGCACACGTTTAAGATTGGAGCCATCTTTGATGGTAGAACTAATTTAACTTGTACGGAACATATTTCATATTTAGTTACAGTTTGTTAATAACAAAAGAATTCTGCATACCTACATATTGTCTAGGATTTACAACACTTCGGCTAAGATAATGCTCGGATTCAGGGTTTCTGCCGAAGGACACCATTCTCTTGTTACCTATTGCTACTCTTGTCCTTGGCACACTTACTTAAATTGTTTATTTTTCCGTTACATACATAAATATTTTGCTTTTAAAACATGAATAACGAAGCCATAATGCTCGTTTTGTTGGGTTTTTGTTAACAGGTAATCGTAACATTGCAGGTGATTTCAAGTATGTACTTATATAATCTTGTTTATTTCAGTATTAGAAATCACCCGTCAATAATGACGGGAAATTTTGCAGCATCTTTTTTACTTTCTTTATCACGTTGCTTTGCACGTCTCATTATTTTTCGCTCTTAATCAGGCTCAGTAATTATCACTTTTTTGAACAGTCTGATATTCTCACAGAACGTATAATATACATCCACTAACAAAAATCAATCGTTTCCGTTGCGGCCACGACCACAATTAACGTAAAATCAGTTTTTTAATATTCAAAATGATTAAAATACGTAGTGTATCGTAACGCATAACTCTGACGCCGCCAAGCCTGTTAATTGTGGCCTAGCGGGATTTGAAACCGCACCCCCAAATCTACATAATTCCGATATCTGAATCTGGCGCCTTAGCACATTGCGCCATCATCGGTTCTCGAAGATGCGTCGGTATTTCTCTAATACACAAATATACAACATCATACGGGTTCCTTGCATTTTTAGCATAATATTTTTGTAATAAACACGCGCGATTTTTTTTGTGATTAATATAGTAATCTATGCAGATATGAATAATATTTTAATGATGACTTAAAATGGTTCAATTGTATTAACAGAATGTGTCTCGTTTCTATGCGGGGTTGTTTTGTACAAACATTTTTTGTTCTCTAGATTTAGCGTGCTCAAGTAAAACACAGAACGCGAACACAACTCCTTTCAGCAGCAAGATACCACGCCGGGAGGTGGGGCACTAATAACATTCCACGGTCGTTAAAGAATAACTCGGCAAGACAATGCACCGTTCCAAGAATACCCCAGTTAGCCACATGCTAAATATTTTTTTATCCGCAATATGGAGACAAACGCAGGCAGTCATTTAGTCAGTCAGTGGGTCAACTGGCAACAATTGATTTGTATTTTGTAACGCTTCTATCGTCAGGTTTCGTTGCGGCCACATCCCTGATGAAGAAGTTTCTAGGAATATTATTAAAATCAGAAGTATAGCTATCCAACATTCTAATATCATTTATACAATACCTACACTAATAATTCACTAGTCCTACCTACAACACTCCCACTGCATATTTTTTATTTTTTTATACATATTTTTTTAATTTATCTTTTTATTCCTGTGTATGTTTTAAATAATACCACAACAGCACCAAAAAAAAAATTGCTACTTTAACACAGACTTCAGTCTAGCAAAGTAGCCAGGACAACGCTGTATATATCAGAGGTGAAGTCTACTCCATCCCACACAATAAACTATGAGTATTATGTCTTATGTATAATATATTCACCTCTGTTAGAACAAAAATATATATGTCATCTAATAAATACATCATTTTATATTTGAGCATGAATTAATTAATATATTATATTATATTATTTATGTAGTAAGTCGGTGATGACGACATTAATATGATATAATGTACCTAATGTAGCTACTATGCTCGTTTCTCACTAATTTTTCGAAACACACATTTTCAGTTCGTTATAAAGATAGTGTTAATATAGCGCGATATATAAATAACATTCATGTGTATGACGCGTTGTAAACGATCTTTATTTGTCGCGTTATAAGGTAACGTTTCTATGGCGAGTTAAAAGATAACGTTCACAAGTCGCATTATAAATGTAATATGTGTATGGTGCGTTATAAAGAGAATGTTCATATGGCGCGTTATAAAGAGAATGTTCATATGGCGCGTTATAAAGAGAATGTTCATATGGCGCGTTATAAAGATAACGTTTAGTTCATGCGTTATAAATGTAATATTCATATTTGCGCGTTATATAAAACGTTTATAAGGCGCGTTACACAAAAAAACGTTCATAAGGTACGTTATATATATATATATGATGTTCATAGAGGCGTTATAAAGAAAAAGTTCTTATGTATGTTGTAAACAACCTTCATAAAGTTATTTAAATAAATATAACGTTCTGTTCATATGGCGCGTTATAAAGAGATCGTTCATATAGCGTATTATAAATATAACGTTTATACGACGCGTTATAAAGAAAACGTTCACGTGTATGTTGTAAAGATAAGGTGCGTTATAAATATTACGTTATATGGCGCGTTAAAAAAATAATGTTCATATGGCGCGTTATAAATATAACATTCATATGGTGCATTATAAAGATAACGTTCATATAGCGCGTTATAAAGATAACGTTCATATGGCGTGTTAAAAATAGATCGTTCATATGGCGCGTTACAAATATAACGTTCATATGGTGCGTTATAAAGATAACGTTTATATGGCGCGTTATAAAGATAACGTTTATAAAGAAAACGTTCATGTGTATGTTGTAAAGATAAGGCGCTTTATAAATATTATGTTATATGGCGCGTTATAAGTAGAACGTTCATATGGCGTGTTAAAAATTGATCGTTCATATGGCGCGTTATAAAGAAAACCTTCATATGGCTCCTTGTGGTTGATACTCTTATATTATTCCTATGATAACACAGTACCCAGTTGGATCTATACACAATGATGAAAAGCAACCAACAAATGTATGAAACACCATAACGACGAACAAAGGACGCGATAAAAAAATAAAATAATGTAATTTACTCTTCAAAGTAGAGTTATGGCAAATGTTGTAATCCTTGTTTACCGCGGTGTCATTTTCCCTCAATTTCCCCACTTTTCTTGTCCCCCTACATCTTCCTGCTAAATTAGCCAAAGGGAAACTCGACAAAGCTTACCCGGGCCACCATCCGTTTTTTAAAAATTGCTGAGACGGGTGTTTTTGAAAAATAAAAAAATTACATTCAATATCAAGATATTGTTGAGGAGAACACATTCAATATCGAGATATTGTTAAGGAGAACACATTCTATATAAATATATTGTTAAGGGAACACATTCAATATGAAGATATTGTTAAGGGAACACATTCAATATCAAGAGATTATTGTGAGGTTGTAATTATTGTTTATTTTAATTTAATTTAAGTTTAATTTTATTAAATTTATTAAAAAAATATCACATACCTATGTTCTGAATAATTACATCTTCCAGCATCACTGCTCGGAAGGAACAGGCGGCAGACTTCTTCAACGAGGGGATTGTCATGGTTGTTTCTCGGTATTAAAAATGCTTGGACGTTAAGGGAGATTATAATTAAAAAGTAGCTTAAAACATATTTTCATTGTAATTAGATTTTTTTTGTGTTACTAATAATTGTTATGAGTTAACGATAAAACGATTCTTACTTCAAAAATGACCCTCGCTATATTTTATTTAGTTATTATTACGAATTAATCATTAGTACGAATTCATATTTGAAGAAACCACATTGATAGACTGTATTCTTTCTGGTAGAACTGTTTGTACGGGCCCTGATTTGAAAGGAAAAGCTGAAGATTGGTCACCCGACGAATCAGTTGGAAGAAGAGGGGAAGAAGAATAAAGTCTCAAGAAAGGGTGGGTCTTGTTAACCGGTACCACATCCTCAGGGGTGCAGCCGAATAGAATACATCAATAGATAAATTCAAATTAATTTTTATATAAATAATACGATTAGTAAAATAATTAATATATGTAAGTATTTTACAAATCTTCGTTATAACTGGTGAAAGAAGAAATTAATATATATAAATATATATATATATATGTGTACAGTGAAACCTCTATCTATCGTTTTTGAAGGGACCTATTGAAATAAACTATGAATGTGGGAAAACAATAAATGCGGAAATATAGAAAAAAGTTACATTTTTCATACTTAAATGTTTATTAGATATTCTAAAAAAATGCATATTTCACACACAAATGAATGTTTTTTAATAATATTAAAATTATAAAGTTTCACAGAAACAAAAAAATCCGAATGTTCCGCTCATTGTTTACGAAACCAAGCATTTAGCGTTATGATGCGTAATTTAAACGATTAATGTGGTAAAATGATGCATAGATGAACAATCCAAGTGATCTATTTTGGGTGTCTTGTATGAAATTAATTCGGGACTGGAAGAAATAAACGATACATGCGGGAAAACGACTATTCGATGAACGATCGATCGAGATTTCACTGTATATAAATGGCAACATTTATGCATATTTGGTACGAAATCACTTTTATCACTTGAAATATTCGATGATAATGTATTTCGTACCAAATTTACTAGTCATGGACGTACATTCTGTTATACGAGTAGACCGCTGTGATTTTGTTTTGGTGAGATGTTTGTATGACTCTTGATAACGAGCCATTAAGCGCACGCATAGACTCGATTTCTACTCAACTAAACTGTTTAGTTGTTGGAAGTGTGCATATAGTCGATCAGTTGCCAATGAGATCTCCCAACATTCATTGTGCGTGCTCCATTCAACGGAACGGTCGCGGATCGACTGTTCAGTCGAGTGAATGCGCACGCCAATACAAGACAATGTACGTAAGCTGTCAATCGATAGTTTTTCAACTGTTTTGTAAAAAAAACGATCGATGAAGTTTTATGACTTTTTTGGCGACCAACTATCGTGTCGATAATATACGCAATCCCATATGATCCAATAGCCTTTTGACATGCAACTAAATAGTCGAGGGATTAAAAATTGTATGTATGCATCTAACCTTAATATCGTTGAAACTTGCTCGGGGGCAGGGGGAAATCTAAAAACGGATATTATTACCCTTACGTTTTGTTTATGTTGTATCAAAATCATGTAAAAAACGTCTGTAAAAATATATTTGAGTGTATATTAAAAATGTTTTATGATATACTATCATTATTTAAGCTGAAAATTAATAATGTAAATATGGATTTCTTAAATTAAAAAATTAGTTCGTTTTAAATAAATGTTACAATATGTCGATAATCCGCACAATTAATCCAAATTTTTGTTTAAAATATATAATAATATAAATTAAATTAATCAATTAGCATGATATACAAAAAAAAAACAATTTTAGATATACAGAAAATAAGGTTGCTACCGGAATACGAGCCTGGAGCTTTTCCTATCCGTGAGAGTAACCAAATACTTTTTTCAATCGGTAGATTTTTACTGTATATCTATCTAATTGATTAATTTTATTTATATTCAAATATCACAGAACTATGTTAGGAAATTGCAACTTAACAACAAAAATATGTTTTCACTAAAAATTTAATATATATTTTATTATTATTTTTTACTGCTGCACCCCTGATGTTCTTAAGAAATAACAGAAGCACGAAGTCGGAACAGACCTTTCCTCAAGGCGGCGTGATTTTAATAAGCTTTAACACCCACTTAACGGGAGGGACCAAACAGGGGAGAACTGATTAACGGAATTATTGTCGGCAGTTAACGGTTTCGGCCATGCATTGCCCAACTAGGCAAGCTTGTTTTAGGGCAAGATGGCAAATAAATCATATTTTACAAACCAAAATAACTCGTGGAACACTAGGTAAAACACAATTTAAATACAAAATGAACGTAATACATACAAGGCAAAGTAAAAGTGAAAATAGATAAGATTAAAAGTTATAATGCAGTATAAGAGTATACATATTGCAGTTATGAGAATCATTACATAATATACAACAGTTTACTCTCAGTACTGTTCTACCTAATTAAACAACAACCAATATAAAACATTATTTTTAAAAGATTTAATGTCACTTAAAGTTTTTATATTATTTCCAATTTAAGTATATATTCTGGGAGCTTGAAAAGTGAATAATCTTTGATTTTTGGCAAAAATATATTTTTTTGAATAATTATTTGAGTACTGGATATCAAAAATGAAAAAAATATCCTGTCACAATTATTAAAACGCTTTATCTGTGGATATGATGAATTCACTCAAATCATAAAAATGTGTCAGGCAAGATGAATTTAGAGATTTTATAATAAAATTAATGTTTTCTGATAGAATTTATTCGACTTAAGGACTTATATAGAAGTACAATAACTTTTTTCAGAAATCTTAAGTTAATTAATAAGTGTAATAACTTTTAACCGGATACACTTTTTTCATTTTTGAAATTAAGGGTCTTAATTCTACAAGAAAATATATTTTTTATAAAAATCAGAGAAAATAGCGAATTCTTGATACATGGCGTATTGTGTAGGTATTTTAAAGTTAAATACTAATTAAATGTATTAATTAGAAAGATACAAGATTGTTGTTGCGCTACCAGGATTTGAACCGGGATCTCTTCCCAATCCGGAGAAGGTGCATAAGCCGACTATGCTACAACTTCACAATAAGAATGTGTTCTCCTTAATAATATATTAAAGTTGATATATGATAAATTCTACCTAGTTTTCATTACTACAAATACTGAATTTCCAGAGAAAAACTATGTCTAGGTACGCTTCATAAAACTATCATTTTTACTATGTTGACATACGGGAGTAAAGCATGGATAATCATACCAAATTGTAAGAAATGTTGGACATTGGAGAATAAGAGTATAACGACGAGTTGTATAACATTTATCAGAACCCCTGACTCTGGGACTCAGGAGGATGGGCCACCTCCAGAGAATGCAGGAATCATGGATCCCAAAAATAAGCCTTAATAAACAGGTGATAAAAGATGAGTGAGAAGATACGATTTCGCTGGAAGAATGGTCTAAAGAAAGACTGTTAAAGAGCTTCTACAAATTCCAAATTGGAAGAATATCGCCGTATAAGAACCATGTAGGAGTGAAAGATTCATAAGACCAAGACTCAATGTAGGCTGCAAGAAATGCATGCCCCCCCTGTACATGAACTGTATATAAGAATTAAGTTTATGAAATATTACGCGGTAATAATAGTAGAATTAAATTAGATTCTTGTCTCTTTTAATATTCACTCGTAGGTACTATTGTATACAATGATAACATTTTCTCAATGCCCAAAAATGATTTATTAAATTTAATAGTTATTCTCCTTACTGTGGTGTATTATTATTATTAATCTATATTAGCGTTCGTTATTATAGGTTGACTTTTGACTTTTGGGCCCCTACCTAATATGGGCCCCAAAAAACCACATTGGTTATATTGGCGTAGTTACGCCACTGCCACTTTGGTACTTTGCGCAACACTCGGTGATTTTGGTCCTGCGAGAGCTCAGTGAAGATAAAATTAAATTAAATGGTTTGTAACATTGTGGGTGTTTGTTAAAATTATAGGTAAGTATATAATATATTTTTTAACAATTAAAATAAAGTTAAAGGTAGTGCTTCCTTTATACTCGTCAAATACACGTATAATATAGTGCGTATATGTAAATGTACTTACAGAAAAATATAAAAATAATCTTTCATTCGTAATTCAACACACGATATAAACCAAAAAATTAGACTGGATAAATAGATAATTAGCAACACAAAACAAAATAAAAATTTAACGAAATTATGACCGGGTTCGCAAATTATTATTTGGACCCGCTTAGGTTCAGTGTATATTTTTGATGCGAGCAAGCGGGCGCGTCACTTTAAAATAACTTCTGACTTAAGTTTTTTTTTTTGGCTAAGATATCTGGAATATTTTATCTGTGTTAATTTTTTTCCTTACCACCGCGCGGATAATTGAGAGTCTAAGGTATTTTTTTTTCGAGTATTGGTTTGAACGTACGGAAATATACAACATTACCCTCACTTCCCGTTCCGCCCCTGTTCCCGCGTTAGTTTGAGATCGTTTCACCAGTTTCGGAGAGGGGGTTAGTTATGTAGTCTGTCGTTGATTGGCAGAAATTATATTGGAGTTTTTAATATTTTGTATACATAAATCTGTATATCATAAAAAGTGTAAAATTTATTAACTTACTAATATATTTAATGTATGTATTTACGCAAGATTTCTGCCAAAAAATGAATTAAATACAATTTTTAATGAAAACACATTTTTATTATGATGTTTCAATTTCATAACATTGTTCTGTAGTAGTTTTAATACTGATTAAATAAATCGATTAGAAAAATATACAAAATAAAAGTTCCAAATTTATTGTAAACGTAATCGGTTGGTGTAATGGAACGATAGCACATTTAAATCCCGGTAGTAACCAAATATATTTTCTAATAGATTAATTTAATTTGTATTAAATACATATTTTTTTAATTGTATTACTTTACTTAACGATGCATACATATACAACATTATTAAAAGTATAATGTCGCAAGATTAATTTTGGATTATTTAATATATGAAATAAAGTTGTATGATTAGGGCTGTATAATGTATAAGCGTCTGTAAGGGTCTGTCGTCTCCACAACGCTACCTTTACCTTTACGCTACGTCAACCGAGTAAGTTAAAAATTAAAAGCAATAAGGTGATAACTTTAAAAAAAATAAAAAAAATGGAATAATATGATAGTATAGAAAACAAATTTGAAAGAGCTGCAGCACAGGTATGGGTTCGAAAATTTGTCGTCAACTTACTCGGTAACGCATTTCCCCAGACATTAAAAGATCCTGGTTCGAATCCCGGTGGCGACCAAAATATTTTTTCGATTAATTGAATTTATTTATTTGATCTTTCTAATTGATACATTTAATTTGTATTTAAATCTTAGTTAAAAATGAATACCAATTACACAAACACAGTCACAAGTCATTATAACTAGGTAGGTACGTAAACATTCTTCAGTGTGCTGTAAAAATTGAAATAGTGTGTCGTGACGCTTGAAGTGTTGAGCACTAAGCTACTAAATGGTGACATGCACCGTTCACCGTTAGCTGCCCCTGGCAATTTATCACACTTAAGCGCTAAATCTCACACGTATAATATATGTTAGGATCCTGCAAAGGTGGACTGATTATTTTATAGATAGTTTGCTGGAAAAACTTTGAATGTCAGAAATCGGCTTGTCTGATTGTTTTTGCTAGGTCGTGACCGCTGCACCCGATGTTTCCGTAAAATGTAAAAAAATATAATTTATTATATCAAAAAAGGGAAGTAGTCCGCCACTTAACCACAGAACCACTTAACCAATTAACGCTAACAAATACCCAATTCTTTAAATGATGTAACACATCATTTCCGCGACACATGTGACACCTACCGGCGATTATAATTATTATTAGTCTGCTTTTAAATAAAATAGTACGGTTTGCGTCTTGAATAAATGATAATCAATCTCAACTTAACGAACGTTGTTGAGTTTCTTCCTCATTAAATGTCCTTTCTTAAAATGGATATTGGATGATTATCAATAAACAATATTTTGCTGTATTTTGTAAAATAATTATATACGATAGAGTGAATTTAAAACGGTTTGTAAAATCGATAGAATAAATTCGAAAGGATTATTGAGATAGTTTGATCGTATGGAGCACTCGAGATTGCATATTTTAAATATATGAGATGAGTTTTGAAGGAACAGGAACCGAAAGGGGTGAGTTTGAGAAGGTGTATGAAAGTGAACAAGGTAAAAGTTGTACGCCAGGATTTACAAGTATTGCTTTCTATCCTCTACCTACTCCTTCGGGATGCGTCGAAATGATAAGTCAGTTTAGTAAGTAAAATAAGACATTCGATTCCATTTGTTTTGATAGAAACGCTACTGTGATTTTTTTTCTTACTGGCAATAAAGACTTGTACAGCACGATGGGTTCTTACATTTGTAGCGTACTCGAGTGTATATATTATTTATTCAGTTCGCGAACCGCGGCGTGGCGGCAGGGCCGGCACGGCCAGCCGCCGCACCTCAGGGAAAATTAGATCCAATGTTTGTACCGCGGGGTGGGGTCCCTCGCACCCTCGCACCCTTGCCCCCCAGCCCCGAGGAAATGTAAAGTATTGGGAATTCATGGCACAGGTCGGCCTGAGTGGTTTGTCGGAGGAATATTTCAATGCTCGTCATAAATATTAATGCAGGAAATAAAATAAATCAACTGGATCGGTAAGATGGCTCGCTGGCGGCTGGCGGCTGGCGAGCACAAATCTGCGTCTTGGCGATATTTAAGTGAATTTAATGTGTTGTATTGCGAGTGTATCATGTTATATCATAGATTTTACGTGATTTTGGGCTCCATACAGTGACTACGAATTACGTAATACATAGGTACATAGATTAGGACCAACTCGAATCAGTCCAATGCTGAAAGATCTGAATAAGATGAACTTTATGTAGAAAATATAAAATTATTGTAGTGTAACTCCCTCTCCAAGCACAAGAGCTGGTCTCTTTTTTGGAGAGGTAAGCGAAAGAAAAACCATGTATGTATATAACCATATATTTAAAAATTGAATTTATTTTGCCATTGTATTTTCGTTAAATTAAATTTAAAAAATATATATATTTCAATGTAATGGTATTTATTTATAATATTCTCACTAAGAAAATATCGGGGGAACATTACACAAGAGGAAAAGATAGACTGAGACTGCTATTCAGAAAGATGGCTAAATTTCAGAAATCGATGATGTACAGTGCGATGAAGATTTTTAATGAAATGCCAGAAAAAAAACTACATGGATTCAAAGTAAAACTAAACAGATATGTTAATTTGCGTATTCATCTATTATCACCTATTGTACGCTACACGGTATATATACAGTAATGGTGAGGTGTACTGTATATTAGAATAAAGAGATTTCTTCCCGGGGGACGCACGGCGACGCGGCACGGTTGCCACGTAGCATTTAAAAAAATTCCAACCTGGCGGCGAATGAGATGGACCGATGTGGGAGCATTCACTCATAGAATGGTCCTGGGTCACCTCTCACTGTATATACAGCAAAGGCATATATCGTTTCGTTCATTTTTCCGATTATTGGTCAAATGATGCCGATAATAAATGATGCGAGACTGTACGATAATGTACGTAACATATTATTTGAAAATATGGTTTTGAATTGTGATAATTCCTACGTATAAAAATAAAGGCCATCGTGGCTATAGGCTACTGGTGTAGTAATATTTAAAAAAAAGTTTGATTGTCTAAATAACATAGATTAAATTAATCAATTGGATAGATATATGTACATAAAAAATCTAACTTTCAAAGCAATATTTGGTCGGTATCGAGATTTGATGAATCTTTTCCTATCCGGGGAAATCAAATATTTTTCGATGGTTTTTCTTTCTAATTGATAATTTAATTTCTGTTTAAAATACCACAGAACTACGAGTATGTTCTGAAATTACAAGGTCACAACAAAAACGTGTTTTCATTTAAAAAGGGGTAGAATAAATATGTGCTAGTAATATATTTTAAATATAATATCGACCAATCAATCAGATCATAGAAATCAATCGGCGATTTGTCTTAAGAAATAAAGTTGATTATCGAATATTGACATGTGAATGGAAAAATGAAAATCCAGTACGGAGCGATTGAGTGGCGAATGTAGACCAGGATGCCAATGTCCAGGATAAAACCGTGATTTTCCATTTTGCAGTGATTTCCGCCGACTCATCAGTCTCCTCCCGCTCCGCTCAATCCTGAGCTCTCTCATCAACTCGCGGAAGCTGCCCCTGCAGACCAATTTCCCTCGGCCCGTGGCAATTAGTCGCCAGCGGTGGGCGGCGGCGGGGCCGGCCCCCGCCCTTTGATGCCCTTCGAGCAAATCAACATGTCCACCATTCTTATTTTGATATCTTGTATTTATCATTTTGTGAACCGTACAAGTATTATCCTATAGGCTAATATTTGAAATGTTTATTCCCGCCGCAGATGTACGGTAAATGAGCGTAGTTATGGTTAAGGTGACCTTAATCTGCAAAGCAACTAACTCCACCCATGGTCAAAAAACTGTTTTTGATGACATTATTTTCCTTTTCTATTGTACACATAAAGCCAAAAATTTTCGTTAATTTGAAAATACGTGAAATCGCTTGTTTTAAAATAATAAATATGTTCTACGTGCTGAAAAACCTTAGATTGATTCTTGAGAAAACCCGACACCAGAAATAGAGGACGTCCGCGGAAGTCTTGGCACGACCAGGTAAATCAGATCGGGATGATCATGTTAGAAGCCACAATAATCGGCGAGTTTGTATGAAAAGATATGTGAATGTGGCGAGAATAGTATATCAGGACAGATGAGTGTGGTGCTCTATTCCTTTTGCATACCCTCGCGGGGAAACGGCATGATAGTAAGTTAGATATTTAATTATGTTTCAGAATTGTTAAAAAAAAACATAATGGTTGTACTGCATTATCATGGAATTCCAAATAAACTCAAAATATTCCAAATATGAATTAAATATAATAATTAGAAACCACCGAGATTCGAACCTAACCTAACCGGGGAAGGTGCATTATCCAACTATACTACAGCGACAATATTTTTAGTGACAAATCCTGGTGGCGCAACAACAATATTTTTTGATAAAATTGATTTTATATGTATATCTTTCTAATTAATATTTCAAATATCACAGACCAATGTTCTGAATAATTACATCTTCACAATAAGAATGTGTTCTCCTAATAATCAAAATATTCCCTATAAGTACGAGATAAATAAAAATATCAATAAAATTTCTCAGCCACCCTATTTCTTCTGCATACTCAATCTACGAAAGTGTGTTTTGAAATTTTCGTAATCCGTTTAATTACAAAATTAAACAGTTTTGAGTTACTTCTGAACATTTGAGAAAACTTGAGTTAGCTGCTTTACAGATTAAGGTATCGATATTTATAATTGTATTTATTTTTTAATTTATCAACGCCCGTTTGAAGTTTTTCATACACACATAAACATACTCTAATTACCAATGCAGTTTTTTTTAACTCGTTTTATACATGACTACGTTATTTAAAGTGGTTGTAAAGAAACGGGTAGGTACTGACAATATAAAAAAAATGGTTTTCAAATTTATACAACAATAATATAAATTAATTCTTTTCTTTGATTCATGAATATTATATAAATATGAAATTTTAAAAGTATAATGACCTACATCGAATACAGTATTCTATCTATGGTAAAACACTGTATCGTAATCAACTTATTATTTCATGGAATATATGTTTATATTTCTGTTTTATATATATTATAGTATTTAATATGTTAGATTTCGAAGTCATCCTCGTTACAAGAGACCGCTAAAGATGTCGGGTTTCAAAATAATATTGATGTGTATGTTTATATGAACATTGTAGAAAAATGAGTTTTTTCTGGAATTTAGGATACCTATAAAGAAAATGCCTTTGGCATATAATTAATTTTCAATAAATTTATTAAAATAAATATATATACGTACATATCTTTCTTACGCAAGTGTTGAATTATATCGGATTACTGGTGAAAGTGACGAATTGCATGTTTTTGACCAACATAAATAATTCCGTTTTACCATTCGCTGTCTATGGATGTTCTCTGAGTAGCTACACCAGCTACCCTAGTAGAGAGTACGCTTTGAGATTTTGGACGATCAGAGAAAACTAAATAGTGTCCACTATTCAGCAGGAATAGAAAACTTGCCACAGATAACAAGCTCCTCCTATACAAGGCCGTAGGACGGCCTATACTCCTATACGCAGCCCCCGTCTGGGGCCACGCGGCTGCATCAAACATGAAAAAACTGCAAACCTTCCAGAATAAGTGCATCACAAGACAAGGCTCACACAACTCCATCAAGAGTCGGCCATTCTCCCCGCAAAAGAGTACACCACACAAATCTCCAAACGTTTTTACGATGGGCTCGAGAAGCACCCAAATCCGATCATCAATTCGTTAGCTAAACGCGACCTGAACGCACCGTCGCGATATAAACGTTCAAAATCCGTCCTCTTAAAGGATCAACTCACTGCGCCAGCTAGCAGTTTCCCGCAAACTGATTATTAATGCAGCTTGTTACTTAATTTGTTTTAATTCTAATAATAAAATTTATCAGGCCTCAAAGGTATACTACCGATGGTAGGGCAAGGGGTTCGTCGAACCCGCTACCCTGTAAGACATGCGAACAATGACATGAAAACTAAATATTGAAACATTTTTGTGGTATGATAGGTACCGCATGTAGTGTGAAATTTCTCGGAGATTGTGCGATTCTCATTATGAGCTATTTAGACTATTTGGTTTAGAATAACATTAATAACACAGTGTCACCATCACCACGTGACACTTATTATAGAATCACTAGCCACACGTGTTCATTTGGGTTATTTTTCCCGCGGTAAATTTCGTCATAGTCGATGGAGTAGCACAGAAAAAACTTTAGTATCTAATGATTATAACTTTCTACTATTTGATGGGTTTTTAAATTATAAGTTTTCGAATCTTATTATAATTACAATCAATCTCTCGCTGACATCTTTTCATGTATAGTAACGGTGTCGGCCACGTTGGTTCACCATGAGAGCAAAATAATGTTGAACCGGCCGGCCGCCTGGTGGCCAATATTTGCCGTTGCGCGGCCACGACCGGCGCACGCGTTTCGCCTTAATAAGCAAACGTTTGTCTGGCGACTGACGAGAGCCGGCAAGCCGACACATTTGTCTAATCTAGCGATAATTATGGCAATGTAAAACGGTACGTGTACCATTCATTAAACGTTGTGATCTTACTCATGTAAGCGTAGCGTAATATAATATAAGATACTTGTGGATGACTGTATTAGTTACATTAGGTCCCAGGATTTCTCGGAAATGTTCTAATATTAGATTTTATATATTTATAAACATTACACCTTAATGTCGGCTAATGATTGTGCTATGTTATACTTTTGATCTGATCGACAATCTTTTCGCTTTTTGTGTGAAGTAAATTTCACGCTCGGTTGGATACAATTGCACTTCGCCGCTCATCAGACGCGTCGCTGTCATCCAGTTCGTTGCCAGGCTCGCTGCACTGTGAAGCGCCCCTAATATTATATTTCCTCTCTTCCTAGAACAGGATGCTGTGACGTTTCCTGCCGGCAATTTGGCGCGTTTTATTTATAAATCTAGTTTATTTTCCGACCACGCGCCATAACACAAATTATTCATATTCCTTGTCATTTCAATTCATCGAAAATTATTATAAATCATGTAAACGTAGAAATTTTATACACAGG
This sequence comes from Eubasilissa splendida, assembly GCA_031772225.1. Lineage (NCBI taxonomy): Eukaryota > Metazoa > Arthropoda > Insecta > Trichoptera > Phryganeidae > Eubasilissa > Eubasilissa splendida. The sequence goes on along the minus strand of CM062845.1, from coordinate 22,230,175 downwards.
TGTTACAATCTAATAAATACACTGATAGTTAATGTACCAAGCGCCCGCACTAATAAATTATTTAACATTCAAAAATACAACACCAAAGAAGAATAATTTTTTACATACATAACTATTTCCATTCTTCATTTGAGTTAATAATTTATATTAAAAATACCAATGTATCATCTAAACTCTATTGTACTTTTTTCCTAATAATCCAAAAACACTTGATTTATATCATAATGTATGCACATTCCTGACCAACCTCCGCATATATAATCATAAAAAATACAGCTAATACGACCTATAAATTCTGTAAATCGCACTGTACGTAGCCTAATAAATTATTATGATATCATATTATTATGTGATACATGATATAGATGCATGATTCATAAATATAGAATCTTAATTAATCCTGCATGTACTGCGTGGTACCAGCATTAAACAAACGAACTAATCATGTATGTACTGTGTTATATCAGCATTAAACAAATGAGCTGATTCTGCATGTAGTGTATTGTAACAGCATTAAACAAATAAACTGAAAATATGCTGTGCTAAGTTATCAGGTGTTGAGCATTGGTTCTATAAATCAGAATACATTTTGGCAAGTAAAAAGTAAACATTTTAAAATAATCTCAATAAAAATTGATAACCTAACTAACAAACTTACCGTCACGCCGTTTCCCGCGCGGGTAGGCAGAGATGATAGAACGTCACACTCTTTTATTTTGACACACAATTCTCGTCTCATCCACATTTATACATCTTTTCATACAAGCTCGCCGATTCCACCAACCGTCCTCCATTATCTGGTTTACCTGGTAGTGCCGAGTATTGCGCGGACGTCCTTTATTTCTGGTGCCATCAACACTCGCGTCATATATCTGTCTTACCATTCTCTCCTCATTCATCCGTTTCATATGACCAAACCACCTTTCTTAATCTTGCTCATTATACTAACATCAGCTTTACATTCTTTCCTTATTTCTTCATTCTTTACTCTGTCACAAATAGATTTGCCACATATACGACTACTCGGACCTGTGCTTTGAAAAACTGCAACTTCACTACAAAAATGTGTTCTTTGCGATATGATAGTTGAGCGACATCACACGACAGCAACAGTTGCGGCACTACAGATGACATCAAACATGCCTACACAAAATATTTGTAACCTAATGTGTGTACGGTGCTGGTCAACCTTCCACGGTGAAAGGTACAATAAATATTTTAGAAAGCTGAAAGGATATTGCGAAGCGGCGGCAAATGGTTTAATAGTACGCACAGACGTGGTTACATACAATGTTAGTGGTCGGTTCGGTGTAAAGATAATTCCTTGTGACTGCAATAAACCAAAAGGACCCAAAGAATGCCGCGGGATTTTTTGGTACGCACAATTTATCCGACCGCAAAAATACTTTTATAATACGGCTGTACATTTTTAGGGTGTTGTTTCATATATATACGATGGTATGCGAAAAAAACACATTATTTTAATAAAAACTCCCTTTTAAAATGTAACTAACGTAGCGAGATCCGAACTATGTGCGTTAGAAGATCATCATTATTTTGGAAAAAAAAACAAAAAAGTTTATTCATTTTTGTGAATCTTGTTTAGATTCAGGAAATTATTTACAAACGATCGATTAAGGAATCGCTACGAGTTGAAATCTCTGACACATGGCTCATGAAACGAGACAACCACTGGCAACAATACTGTATATTGTTTTTGGGCAGATCTGAGTATACGAGTAGCGATGTACATGTATCTTCTTGGGCATCGAATGGTAAGTATATTAAACAACCATATGAAATAAATAAAAATAGTACTACACGCAAGTGATTTTACCAGTAACACCACCGAATATAATTCAAGATGGCCGACGATCCGTCTATCTATTATTTACAAAAATCGATATACAGTGTTGTTGCAGGGAGCGTTTAAAATGTTGCCGCGCGCTACACAAAATTCCCCGCGCATCATTCATGACATGTCTCAAAACACAAACAAATTATTTTCAAGAATTTTAAATACAAATATCTTGACCATGAACCATACTTATTGATACTTGCATCACCATGTGTTTGGTGTCAAAATATTTTCGGGGTTCGGTACCTAATAAGGTATATTGTTTATTTTATTGGAAAGATGAAAATTACCCCTAAAATATTTAATTACTTTTAAACATGCAATAGCGACAGCGTGCGAAAAAAAAACCATTTTACCGCGCAGAAAAGTTAGAGGAATCATTGGACTCGTCCAATTTGGTAATTTGTTCGGCTCGGAGAACATGTCACGAGTTGCTGCTCGTTACGAAGTAAATAAGAAACGACCTGTACCGTAATTGACCCTTGAGATATATTTCCTCAAGAGTCTTCAACAATCCGAAGACATTAAGCTACTTTAAATAATCCCCCATTCCTATAATATGAAGGGTGGACCGCTGCACTTCCCTCACACTCGTACAGAAGGCAATGTAGGCAGGGAATAGGGAATAAATATAAATATTTTATGCGCTTTTGAAAAGGTTGCTAAAAACATTTTAGTTTTTTTTTTATTTCATTCCGAATCCGAAGGGGTGGATGAAGTATTACTCATTACCAGTTGTCTTATCTAGACTACACACATAACTACAACTTATTGTGGTTGATGTGTGCGACAACCGCCGTGACGGAGATTTATTTCTTTAATTTTATTTATTATATAAGTAAATGAGATTTTAAATATGAATTAAATATATTAATTAGAAAGATATACATATAAAACCAATTTTATCGAAAAATATTGTTGTTGCGCCACCGGGATTCGAACCTGGATCTCTTTCCTAACCGGGGAAGGTGCATTATCCGACTATGCTACTGAATAATTACAACTTCACAATAAGAATGTGTTCTCCTAAATAAATGAAATTCACTTACACGTAAGTGAATTCAAACTATGTATCCATGTATATTGTGTCCATAGACCATCAGCCAGTGGTTGTATAGTGTTTCAAATAATTTTCGTCCTAATATGTTGTCTGTACACGGACGAAACATGAATATCTGTCTCGGTCGTCTTGCTCATTCTACTTTACGTACAAAATGCAATAGACCATGAATGACAGCTAGCTCTACGTTCAACTTTGTATAGCTTTAAGCTGCTTTTGCGACGAGTCTCGTCCTACTATACACAAACCATAAAAGTTACATTAAAATTGCCTGAATTCTCGGAAGAGCGCGCATTGTAAAAAAAATCTAATTAAATTACATAATACATTTTGTATTTAACCACGTAAACTTTATATGTAAAAAGTATGTATTTCGGAAAAATCCTTTTCCTTTATCATGATGATAAAACACTAAACCGAAACGTCAAATTATTATCGATTTTTTCAAAAATTACATTTTTATAATAATATAATATATATATCTAAATCTAGTACATGACTACATAAAAAATTAAATAAGTATAATAATAAATATGTGAAAATGACTTTAATGATCCGTAATTATTGTAAAAACTTAACCAATTCTTTATGATTATTTTAAAAATTGAAATTTTTAACAAAAGATAATACTTTGATTTTTAGATTTAGTTTTTGATGAAGGAATATGATTTTTTAGAAATCCTATAAAACACGCATGTTTCATTGAAAAGTTTATTGTATGTAGTTTATAGAAAATGACTAACACGATATCATCGTATAGTCATCACAACACTATACGATGACTAAAAAAAATATGTTTGTTTCTTATAGACAAACAGGTGTGCAATACAAAATAATAATAAGTAATAAAATTTTCTATTTGAAATGTTGTGCGTTATCTATTATATTTCTAAAAGAGCCTCATTATTTTGGGAGAATACTGAATGACTTTTTACAGTTATTTATTAAATTCATTGGCTCTGAACGACAATTTTTATTCACATCGTAATTAAAGTAATTGAGTAAGTGACATAGTAAAAGAAAACTAAAATTTAGAAATACATTTTTTTAAAAATGGTAACAAATAATTATACAATAATGTGTTCTTTCACTTTATATTTATGCGGTCTCTTTATTTTTCATAATGTTTAACAAGTCTTTATTAATAATTTTTTTTAAATATTCGTGGCACAACACATTCTCTCGTTCTCTCACCGTGCACACTGTTCGCGATCGGTTCTCTCATGGTTCGACTAGACGAATAGCTATGGTGAAGGTCAGTATTCATATTTACATCATTTATCATCTCTTCTAAAATTATACTAGGTATATGTTACTTTTTTATCAACTGGTAAGATTTCATATATTGTAAATAATTTGTAATAACTATTTTTATACAAACATTTCGTTTTCTTACCAACTATAAGTTTTAAAAATCTTAATTGTAATTGTTAGTTCACAGCTACTCACTGCATAACTGATAACCGAGTCGACCATCGCAAAGTGCAGTGAGTATCTACAGTGTGGCCCGAGAGGTGCATAACCTTAACATATAAAATGCACTTAACATGGATCTCATTATCTTACATATATTATCATTGATAATTGAATTGGAAGATGTGAGAACGTATTAATTTATTTTTGACATGTTACTATATATAAAACTACACAAACATTATAAATACACATGATTTCCGAACAAGTGGAATATATAATGGCTGTGTTATTAGGTTTATAATTTGTTGTTGAAAGGTGAAATTCGTAAAGCGAGTAGAGCCTTTTCATTTGTCTTTTTAAATATTTCACATTCAGTTTCGGTGCTTGTATGGTCCTGCTTGGTCGGGCCAGGAGTTGGAGAACGTCCCTCCATATTGGTGAATGGTTAAACCCGTTGTCTGTGCGAGTTGAAAGGCTTTCACAATCAACTAACCGAATCATTTTTAATCCGACAATGGTCTATGGCCACCGCGCGCCGATTGGTCCCGGCAGTCGAAAAATATTTGGCCTAGACAGGATTTTCCCCAAATTCAACCCTACGAGACCCAACTATGTTTCGTAACAAAATTAAGTTCATCATTTTTATTTTAATGATATTTAGCATCTTTAAAAATATAGCAGACATATCTTATCCTAGGCAAAACATATTTAAAGGTGAATCAGAAATATGTGAATTTAAGTAAGCCTGACCCAAAGTAAGCAAGTTAGACGTCGCAAAGTCTAACATGGTTATATGTGAGGTTATGAATATTACCAGTAATGATGGTTTGTATAATTTTGTGACGTAGTAATGACAGTAAAGGTGATTTTAATAGAGAGTTTATTGAAGCAAGATTACAATTTTAGAGTATACTGGTTGAAATGATGCAGTGTTATCTAGAGGTTAAAGCGAACACTGATATCAATCCCGGCGACGAAAATATACTGAAACCTATGCTTCACTTCAGAAGCCGCTTACCATTTTTGACATTTTATATATTTGCATATTTGACCTGTAGGTGCGATAAAACTAAACTTTGATGTTTTTTGGTTTATTTGAGAATATTGAAGTGCTAGTCGTACACACAATATTCATTAATATGGTCGATTTATGTATATGCGTGAGATGAGAGTTCTATTCAAATTGTTATTCTTCTCTTTCTTTAACAGCGCTGTAAATCAAATCGATACCTGACTTTCTTAATTTCTCGCTTTCTAATGTCACGGTTTTCCGTAAATCTATTTCAGATGACAATCTTCCCAGCAAAGACGTTCGTCTCGTCAGTCGCTTTCAATGATTGGAGAACTGGTATAAAACTGTACTATTCATACTCTTGTCGATCAGTCGGTTAAACTGTGTATCTTCCTCTCACAAATATTGCAATATTTCAATTTATTCTAATAGGTATTTAACACGGTGTACTATTGTTTAGGGACAGCTAGAAAGTCATCTAATGTTCCATCAACAGCAACAAATGTTTCACATTTCATAATTTTTCTATCGAGGTTTTGTGTGCCCTTCACATACCCGAGTTGGTATTATTTTTACAATCCATCTTTATTTATTCTATCAATTCTTACTCTCCCTTTTACCGAACGTTTATTTTAACATTTTCATTATTGTTACGTACTAGTCTTCTTAGTACGTCTTCAGTGTACACCTCGTAAATGTGAAGGTCCATGAAAAATTCTTTGCGATAATAATGATAATGGACACGCAGTGAGAGAGCGCGCCTGGCGCGCGTCGCTCTTTATATCCCTGCACACACGCTCAGAGATACGCATCCCGCTCCGACGGTGCGACGCTCATACACACACACATCTATACAATTCAAAGGACATCATAATTATCTTCCTCGGCTTTGTTTAATTGACACACATCGTCTTCCTTCAAGGTTGATACGTTTCTACTACATATTATAAAGTATTATTATTCAACATTAGCTATGTTTTAATTCATTGTCCAAAAATTGTATTTTTGTAAAAAGTTCTCGAATAATCATACTATGATATTTATCGTAACTTAACAGCCACACTAACTTTCGTGCAATACTCCACCTGTCGATTGAACAGTCCCAAAACAGTTTGGTACCTTAGGCGACGCCAAACTGTGATGTGAGTTTAACGTCAGTTTCACTCACGCAACTGTCATCGCTAGCGCGGCGTGGGGTTACCGCCATACATGCCCACATGTTACGGCCAATGACCAAACACCATGTCATGTCTGGTCATTAATGTCAATTCTCATTTTTGGGTGTAATATATTTTAAGATTAACACTATTATCAGGACAATGATGTTATTGGACCTCTTTACGCGGGTGCAATGTAGAAAAAATTTCGAACAAATATTATTAATATATTAAAAATGAAACGATTATAGTACCGGAAGGATTCCATTATATTGTATGATACAAAATAAAAAAAATACGAATTCGAAGAAATTATAAATATTTTATATCGGTCACATTTTTAACCATAGTTAGACGAGCAATAACATAAATAACTGGTCAACGTCATTATATATTAAATTTTATTTATTATGTCCTTTATAACAAACGTTCTTAATTTAATTGGTAGACCTATAAAGCTCCTTGTTTATTAGATATTACTCAGTAGCATACTAATAAAAAATTAAATTTCAAAAAATGCCATATTATGAATGACTTCTAAACCAACTGTTAATATTTTTTTCAAATGGGAAGTTACTTACTTTAAGCTAGTAGTTACGAAATTTCCCAGCGTACTGCGTTACAGACAAAATATAATCATTATATATTCTCGGTGGCGAAACGTCTATGTGACCATATATTATAGCGGGCCTATCTATACTCTGCTTTAAATACAAATAGTTTGGTTGGCATAATACCCAGTTCTGTATTGCCGCACTGTGAAATAAACGTTCAACATTATTAACACGAATACATTTATTAGGTAAGTACTTAAATATGATTAACCTTTACCATACCATGCTAAAAATACTCTACGCAGCCATGCTGTCAACTCGTGTTACTGCAAGAAATTTGAGTTTTTTGTGCTTTTTCAAGCTTAAATGGCTTTAAAATAGTTAATGTCACAGTTACTATAATAATAATAATAAGAAATAATAAATATAATAATTAAATACGTTCATTTTATTCTTAAACATTATTCTTGTAACGCATTCGTCAAAAGACCCATCTAACATGATCTTCATCTATATCTCTCATCATTAAAATTAACGTGTGATCTTTTTCACGTAGTAAAAGTGGCATTTTTAACGTAGATAGCGTGCAACGCAACAATTTTATATAGCATTGAATTCAAAAATGATTCTTTTTATTATGATTCGCTTTACATAATTGGTTTTCTACTACTCATTTCTAAGTGAAAATGATTATAGAATGATTATAAAATGATATTAAAATGATAGGTAAAATGTAAGTTTTACATTGTGCATATTTATAGAAATACGATTTAATTGGCTTGGTAGACCTATGTTACTGCATGGCTAGGGAAAGGTTAAGTAAACGAGCGTCATCAGCCAGCAACGCAATTAACAATAATCATTTCAATATTTACCAAACCGATAAGACGCTGTGCTGGAGACCAATGTAACTTTGGATCGCGGTGTGCGCTTAATTTTTTTTTGTGTAATTTTAAGAACAACAATTATTTGTGTGCTTGTGAGATGAAATAAGAAAAACACTACCATACCAGTAGAGTGAAACCTCTTATAACGAGACTAATTCATTCTGGAATCTTACTCATTATGTGAAACACTCGCTAAGCGAAACAATTATTCCCATACAAAATAACGTAAATGAAAATAATGCGTTTCCTGCCAAAAAAAACAATTTTTATGTTTTTAACGTTTATTCTAATTAAATTACATACTTATGCGTTAAGGTGCGTAACAACGTGAAATGTTTCGAATGTTTTCGTTAATAGTGTCGCCTTGCAATTGCTTTTCGTTTATTCATATGAGAAGCAACCTCTCTGCATCATCAAGAACAGACATTCTTGACATTCTCATTGTCCTTGTTCTCGAGGATAGTGCAAATCGTTGATGTAGACCGATTGTACGTGCGCGCCAGATCAGCCACGCTCCCACCTCGTTCTCGCTTTTCAATGATTTTACGTTTCATTTCTACAGTTATTTTTATTCTCTTGTGGTTTTTTCTTCATGGACATTTTTGCAAGGGTTATTCAAACTTTGCACAAAAAAAAATTACAAATAATGTCTGAACACAAGTTTGGAAAAATGTGTGATTACATGCGACACTAACGCGCCAGCGGAACGAGTGCTAACCAAAGACTGACGCACTCGCGCGGAAGACCCGGCTCACAAGTGAGTGATGTGAAGATGGGACTTCTCCACTCGTTATGCGAAATGTTGCTCGTTAAGGGAGCGTATTTTCCACAATCTGTTTTGTTCGTTATGTGAATTACTCGTTATGGAAGGTGCTCGTTATGAGAGGTTCCACTGTATAAGGCTACTAGGTAGGCCTGGCTTGACCACATTATCAATGAAGATGTACTAAGACGCATATATAAATCAAGTGAACTAATAACAACTATCAAGAAAAGTAAAAATACTTTGGACACATTCTCCGCAATGAAAAATATGATCACTTCTTCAATATTAGCTAAATTACTTTGTGTGGTCATATATTATATTAATAATAATACAAAACACTTTTAAATTTGTTTTCATTGTAGTTCCTAGTTAGTTACCCACCACTTATACTTTATAGTTTTGTTTCTATCTATGGTTGTATTTTTAATTTTAGTATAAATGTTTCCTGAAGAAGATACCGTAGGTATCGAAACATGTTGATTTATCAATAAATAGTGGTTTAAATAAAATGTTTTGTATTATTATTTATAAAAAATATGATCGTTGAAACTCATTATACAGGGGGAGGTAGAAATAGATTATCTTGACTGTGTAACCTCAAAAAGCGGTGCAATGACCAAAAAACAAAACTTTTGCACAAAGATTCTATTTATTTCTAGCACCAAAAATATACAACGGTCTAAATGCAAAAGTGAAAGATTGTAACCATAGTCTTGCATATATTTCACGAAAAGTACAGTTCTGGCACTACGAAATGAGGAGAAACTACGCCGAAGAACTTTTAAAGGTCTAAAGAAGAGTAATACGTCAGACCATTAGACATCAATATAAGTACATAATACATGTAAAAAAAATGAACCTAATAAATGTATTATTATTAAAAGTTTTGGTGATCTTATACATGATAAATCAACCTACTGCAACATGGTCGCAAACCTTCTACAAAGAGCGGCACATGAAAAAGTCTTCTTAAAAATGGTGTGCCCTATGATGCCAGATCGTGTGCGCGCGCACACCCGCATACCTTAGAAGAACCGTTGCTGGAGACTGGAGGCACATGTTACGCATACTATAGATAGTGAGATGCACGAATGTGTCTATTCTACTGGAGTTGAACACCAATAACAGACTCTCAACCATTTGCCTAAGACAATGCCTTCAATTTTTTGGGCATCTTGCGAGAAGGGGAGATAGTTTGGAGAAGTTTGTTGTGGTGGGCCGCGTCGAAGGACGAAAAGGAAGAGGAAAAGGAAGAGAAGGAATTGTATTGCACAGAATTACTCGCCGAGTAGGCGCCATATAATTGATATGATAAGACACGTATCAATAATTTAAAGGTGTAATCATCGGCGTGGTGCCAAAAAACCCGTGGGATAGATTTTAGGAAAACAATGACGTCTTAGTAAAACATCACAATGGCGGCCTGTCGCCGAGTAGGTACTTGCATATATGACTAGGTGTATTGTTATGTATCTGAAAAAAACATTCTCGATTGTGTCGTGTCGCCGTAGTGTACCGATACTGAACATCTTTTGTGTTTCATTTCTTTCGACCTCATAATCATCATCATCATCGCCGGTTGAGAGAAGCTGAGATCGGTGAACCACCCTTGTCTGCATTCTTATTTCCTGTACGGAACAGGAATTATGATTCTCAGTCATGAAGGACTAGGGATTGGATGTGGATAATGATAACCAAACCAATATTTTTGCTTACTTAAACATCGTGAATATAACAAGGTTTGCTTGTACCGCGTTTTACTTCTAGCGTGGGTATTGGTATATGTGTGTACTTGAGTTCTTTGCCGTTTTTCATATCAGAACGGTCAAAAACGGCAACAGTTATTAACCGTGGCGATTCTCATATATTACATGTTTTATAGCTATTATATTATTATATATTATATTAGCTAGAGTAGTATAGATTTTAATATACTTATGATATACTTTTAATGTGTATCTTTATTTATATTTCAAGAGATACGCAAATTCATCAAAGGCATGCAAAATTTTTTAAGTAAATTCAGAGAAATTTGACTATAGATTTGTTTTTAATATATTATATATATATATTTAAAAAAAATCATATCGACATCTCACTCTTTACAAACTAAGTTAAATATGATCAATTAACATAGGATTAACTTGCTGGTCTCTTAGGAAAGGATCAACCCCACTAGGAGAGCTGCTGGACTAATAATCTCACCATCAATGTGAATAATGCATTTTTAAAGTAATTATTTTTGTCACATTTATATTAAAAATATTGTTAAGTATATTAAATGCAATAAATAAAGAAGTAAAAAATAGTAATTTTAACATTTAACAAAAACACGTTATGATTAATTTATAATAATAAATAATTCATTAACTTTATTATAAAGTTAATTATATTCACCAACCGTATATTTTTTTATCACGCTCTAACTCTAAATATATTAGTACCTAGTTTAAAATATTTATGGGGTGAAATAATAACAGCGACGTCACACATACGAATAAAACTAAATATACTATAAAAATAAATTATTTTTCATTTTAAATCACCTGGTTTGGGTCTCACGGGGTTAAACAAAAGTTTTTCAAATATTTAAACAGGTTTATTTCATTAAAAAATCAGCGAATCACAATACGCTGAGGGCTTTCATCATGGATTGTAGCCATACAAAATCTGAAGTGCCTGTCTGCCTACTGGCACTGTGGTTCGGGGAGTTACCTAGTACTTTATGTAGAGGTGGAAACCTAGCTTTCGTATTTCGAGAACATTACAGCCACGTAAAAATTGTACTTGTAATCTATATATTGGAGAGATAAATGATACAGGCTATGCTTTATTTTCTATCACAATTATTAAAACATTAATATTTTTAAAGTTATCTTTAACCTTTATATATGTTACGCACAACTTACTTTGGTTTCAAAAAATACTCCTTCGGTAAGGTATTAATAATAAATAAGTACTTATATATTTCTAAATATTTTATGAGGGGAAAAACACTTCTATCTAATTTTCATGTTTATTCAGAAATTTATTAACAATGTGAATGGTTATTTTTGACAATGTCTTTTAACATTATGTTGTGCTTGTGATTAAATAATCTTTAAGTTATTCTTTTCGTGAGGTGTTAACAAATAAAATACATATTTATGATGTTTCATTGCTAGGAATACGATTAAATATATTTTTAGATAATTAACAGTATTAGAGATTATTTGTATCCTTTTATAATTGTAGTGTTTTAATTTTTTCTTCAATCACTGCATACTTCCAGAGCTCACTGAATGACTCTTAATAATAGAGAGATTTAAAAACTTAACGCAAAGAGGCATTGAAATATATAAGTTTGAAATCACACGAAAAGACAGGAAATTAAATATGTGAATAAGGGAACAGATAAGAGTAGTTGTAATATAATTGAACATTCCAAGAAAATGAAATGGAAATGAGTAGGCCGCACCGGAATTGGAAGACGGACAATTGTTGGACAAACATAATCATTTAGTGGTACCCGAGGGAATTGAAGAGGCCCACGGGCCGCCCAAAAATCCACCAGACTGATGTAATCATCGAGTGAAAATTCGTTACAGCGAATAACAATAGATAGAGAGTAGTAAGAGATACTTGGGGAGGCCTCATCCAGCAGGGGATAAAAACAGCTGATTACAATGAAGAAAAAATGTAATCCGATGTTCAAAATTAATAATATTTGTCTTATGTTTTCAGGAGAAAACGAATGAAATTTTATTTTTAAGATTATAAAAATTAACTTTGTGGTTAAAATCCATTAATTAAATTTAAAAAATTGGAATAATCTATTTTGCATGTAAACGGTTTTGGTCATAAATGAAATAATTAGGAATCGTTGGAGATAAATAAAACGTATAAAACTAACCAAAAAATAAGAAACCATCAACTAAATTTAACCACAAACCTCATTCTAAAATCTTTTCCTAAAAATTATTCTAGTAATTTTTTCTAAATTTTTTATTTTTAAAATAGATTCTGTTAAAGACATAATGACATGCGTTTTTGATTAGTTATTGACATCCTGAAGAAGAAAATGATATTTTTCGAAACCGGTAGATGTATTTTAATTCATTGAGTGGTTAATAAAACAAAGTTAATAATTTAAAAGAATGAAATTTTGTTAAATAATAAATATTTTTATTTATCTGATTGTCTGTAAGGGAAAACCTGTAAATAATAATATATTTAATTAAAAATAAAAAATCATTTTCTTTATCTCGTAAATATAGTATAATTAATGAATTTTAGAGTTTTAATTAATTTTTGATTAAATATGAATAGATGTATTAATTGAAATGCTGAGCTAATCTTAATATGCATAATATATTCAAATAAAAAACAATTCGCTGTGAAAAATCAGATAACAGTTGCCTATACATTTAAAAACTTCTATTTCGTTTTAACCAAAAATATATATTTCACAAAGGAATTCGCAATAAAATGGTGATAGATTTTAAATAAATGGAATGTAAAATGTATCAATTTGAAATTGCTGCAACATATAAGTTCGAAAATTTGTCGTCTAACGTAGTGAAATTGGTTATCGCACTTCCCCGGATAGGAAGAGATCCTGGTTCAAATCTCGGTGGCACCTAAATTTTATTAAATTAATGGTCTTATTTATATGTATATCTTTCTAATTGATGCATTTAATTTGTAAAATATCACAGAACTATGTTAAAATACAAAACTACATCATTAAATATTTTTTTATTATAATTCCACAGTAGACGGCAAGAAGGTAATAGATATACCCCTCTATATAAAATAGTTCTAAAGTTCTCTACCCCTTCTAGTTTAATAATAAAAGTTACATCGGTGTGCTATTCTGAAATTCGACTCAATAAATCGAAAATTGATATGCCTGCCATGGAAACGCCATGAAAAACTACCCCTTCCCAACAGCCTAAAGGGTGGAAATCAAAGTCCAGTTGTCGTCGAGACCTCCGCTACCCTTTATCCGTAATCATATAACCCCCCATAACCTGGCTTTATAGCCATCGGACGGAAATTTGCGCCCCTTATGTCCCGGCCTTAATAACGTGTGTAAGGTGGCGTGTTGGGCCAGCCCCACCCCAACCGGTCCGGGGTGAAGGACTAGGGCTGTAACTGTCGATTTCCTTTCCGATATATTATTGTGATGACATAAAAAATTATGGTTCTAACTAGGCATCTGACGGCTACTCCAAAAATAGATAATTTGAATAAACAACATAAAAATATAATATGTGAGTTACAATATTTTTGAAACTATTTCTTTTCTAGTAAAAGCAATATAATATAATGTGTGTTTTTCACAATTAAAAGTACAATTTTCTTTCTATTAATATATACAGAGAATTGAATTTTTTTTATGAAATTCCTTGTTTGTTCGTTGATTAAAAAATCGCAATGCGACCACCGCAATTTTGTTCCAATGTTTAGATCAAGGTAGTTAGATCCACAATTATACAGGGAATTTGCTTCATAAAAACTTTTTGTTGTCCACGGGTTTTTATAAATTTGAGTGTGAATTTGGCTCTGTCCGAGTTAAGCTTATTAACGCGTTAAATTTTTCTATGTTATTTAAAAATGAAACCAAATTTTTCATATTCGGAAGGGTTTGCGGAGGGTGGACGTAATTAACTGGGGCACATTTTCGTGACAATTCATCCGGGAATGGGGGCATATGGGGTGGGGGTAGAATATCTCGAGGGTTGGGCGGTGGGGTGCGGCAGTGTCCGTACAAAGCGTTCGGCCATCCGAAAAATTCTGTGATACGCGATACTTCAAGACCTCCCTAGTGCCCCGCCGCTGACGGCTTCGGCTCGGAGGATTTTGTTTCTTTGAGCAAGAATTATGAATCTAATGAAGAAGGAAGAATATTACAATAAATGGAAGGAATAACAATATAATTAATAACTTTTACGTAAGAACATTAATATGAAGTTTTTAATTACAATATACCTGTTTATGTAAATGCCTTCGATAGCCGTTTCCCAGGTTTCCGACTAATAATAAGCACACATATGATATATGAACTACACTAACCTTTTATTGAAGCTGTCTCTCTAGTCCGATGTTGTTGTTCTTTTAATTGAGTTGTCTTCTTTAGATTTGACCGAAGCCCGCACTGGTGGTTTATTTGGACCGCTGGACTGGTCGAAGCACGGGATGTAAAAAGAATGACGTCTGTCGGTTACTGTATTCTTAATTTTCCGAAAAAAAGGTGACAATACTTACACACACACATGTACATTATTATAAACCAAGAAATCCAGTGGTGCCAGGTGAAGTAACAAGGCGTGTAAACAATACCAAATAACTAGTGATGAGCTAAACCGTTATTGTGACTGTGATTATGAAGTTTGTGTTCGATTGTAACGATGATAAGTAACTGATTATTTGTAATTTGGTGAGAAATCGCTGATATACTAGAAACTAAACCCCTAACAGTAAAATATCAGTTACCAATAATCGTTATAAAAGAAATACCAAACCCACAATCACAGTCACAATAACGTTTAGCTCATCACTACATATAACCGGTTTCTATATAAAACTAATCATTGTCGTGGATGTGTTTATTGCTATTAAAAATAAAAAATAATAATTGCCTTAAATATTATATATATTTACTTATAGAGCGTATATAATTCGAGGTGTTTTGTTTGTATATGTGAATCTGTCGTTCAATTTTTAAATTTGTAAGTTTATTATAGAAACACTTAACAATGAGCAGTAATTTTGACATATATTTTAAATGTATATCATACAGTGAGAAGCCCTCGAAGTGTTTCTCTGAAGATGACGTTTAGATATGTATACACTTAATTATTTAATACTTTCTAATATGTTCACGTACTCAAAATTTAACCTCTTCACTGTACAATAAGTAGTAGGAAATGCTATTTTTATGTCAACACTGGACTCTTTTTTTTACACGATGGATACGTTCCATACAATAAATTGTAAAAAAAGTTAACTAAAATAAAAAATAATGGTGTATAGGTTTCCTTGTATAAAAATCAATTCGAGATATTAAAAAATAAAATTCATTAATGTTTATTGTATCTTAATTTTATTTAAAAAAAATCGTAACATAGATTATTATACTTTTAAAATTAGCAATATTAACTTTGTGGTTAAAATTCATATTTTTATTTATTATCTTTGTTTTATTTAATAATATATGTTTTAGTTAATTATGACATCCTGAAGAAGAAAATGGTATTTTTCGAAACCGGTAGATGTATTTAAACTCAATTTAGTGGTTAATAAAACAACGATAATAAATAAAAATACATAGATTATTCACTATCACTATCAGACAATAGATGAACCCGTTCACGCACATTTGGTGCGACATCGCTTTCATCACTTGAGATATCCAGAGCATGTGTAATATTTCTTTCCAAATTTTCGGGTTTACAGAGTTTAAATATAAATTCTGTTATCGATCGCTGTGACTATTTTTTTGTTCCTCGTATAACTATTGGTAACGAGCCATGCAAGCGGTCAAATCGTTCTGATCATTTGTTATAAAATGATTTCCTAGTTTATTAGACAGTTACAGGCCTTAAAAGATTGAACACGCTGTTATTGGGACCTCCTTCATCATCGTTACAACTTTCCTCGGGGCCGGGGCCTTCTTCAGCGATATGTTCAATCGTAATCTGTTGAAAACCTTCTCGACTAATTGCATGTGCCACAGTTATGATATCTAATTGTGTTCGGGCTAATATGGTTAGTTTAAACACACTCCGGCCAAATTGGTCGCCCCGCTTTATCCTAGCCCTCTTCCGCATATCTCTCTGTGCATAGTGCTGAGTACATGCAAGGGATGTAGCACCGTGTTATTTCGAAACCGTGTAAAAAAGGAGTCCAGTGTATATTTTATTATAAAATTTAATTGACAACAATAATATTATATTTCATATAACTAAAGTAAAGCTCGAGAACGGAGATAGAATTCATTCTTATTTATTCTGTCGAGGGTGGATTTGTGTCATAGTCGATGTTTCTGGTACCATTTAAATGTCTCAGAAATATGGCCCGATATTTGGTTGAAACTCAATACGCTGACTGAGACAAAAATTGATCCATTATAAAATATCCAAGAAGACATCTATTGATACCTAGCAGTCGTGAAAACCTATGAGTTGTCCATTGACAACTAGCAGTCGTGAAAACCTATGAGTTGTCCATTGACAACTAGCAGTCGTGAAAACCTATGAGTTGTCCATTGACAACTAGCAGTCGTGAAAACCTATGAGCTGTCCATTGACAACTAGCAGTCGTGAAAACCTATGAGTTGTTCATTGGGAACTAGCAGTCGTGAAAACCTATGAGTTGTCCATTGCCACCAGCAGTCGTGAAAACCTATGAGTTGTTCATTGACAACTTGACCCGGAAAATATGATGTATTCGCGTCGTCTTTTTTCATAAACGACTTGACCCGGAAGATATAGTCCTATCATAGAAGATTAATAATTAACTATAGTTAATAATTTTTCTTTTTAAAAGATTTATTATTTAGATACTATAAATTTAAGCCAACATTATTCTACTTTCATAACATTCAAAACTCTTTTATTTAGAATATCTGTATAGTTTTAAAGTGAAAAATGACATATTTATGACAAGACTAGAAGGATATAATAAAATACAAGCATTTCCAAACGCGTTTAACTGTTAAAAATAATTGGATAATTGGCTCAAACAGTGCAGTCGCCGTGGACACTGCTCGTCAGCCCGTAATGACGCGCGGCGGGCGCCTGGGCTGCTCTGTCGCCCAGCAGGCGTAGCGGCCATGCAGAACCGGACCTGGGACTTGCTTGAAAATTCCTGATGAAAGTAATGAAGGTAATATATTATATGGAAGAGGTGCTTGCATAATAAAGTGGAAACAGTTCAGAGGAACTTACTAAAAATGATAATTAAGAAACATTCTTACCAAAGGTAAAACAATTCACGATAAGAGCGCTCAGTTGCAGATCCGTAAGGACGGATATGAAATAAGCCATCGGCCGAGGACTTCTGGTATGATTCAAATTCCTATAGTAAATACTATTACGGCCCACCTAGCACTACTTTTAGTTATGTGGGTGCTAAATATTTCAAAGAACTACCAATTGTTAAAAGGAATGAGTAATTTATGTGATAATTATACAAAATATAAATGTTTACTTTCTATATTATAAAATATTTATTATCTTTTTATTCTACTTGATACTTATGTTCTATTTCTTGCATTTACTTTCTTCTTGGTATTTTGTAACTTTTTTCTATGCATTATATATGATACATAGTAATATTACGCTTTTCCGTCTATATCTTTGACATTCTGGATGTGGCGCTAGTGGCGACTTCGGGTCTGTTAGACTCCTGTCATCTCATCTATATCTCGTGGTCATATCGCGTCGCACTCTATGGTTTTTTTCCTTATCAATGTCGCTATTAAATGTGACATGACTGCGAAAGCAACATAAAGCAATCGATTGCTTTTTGCTGCTATGACCTGCGGGCGGCTGATAGTGGACGCTACGCAGCCAATGGTGACCGCTACGCGGCCAAGACTTTCGTAGGATCTATAGCATCTAAAACAAAGGGATTTCCGCATTGAAATATAGATTCTATTAAGACCCTGATCAAGTAGCAGTCACTTGTTATTGGCAGCGAAGCTGCTAGTATAATACAATAGCAGCCGGTTGAGCAAGACGAAAACTTCAACAATAGACACCTAAAGAAGAAAGTCTTTCAGCAATGCCCGTAGGTAGAATGGCAAAGGTGAAATGGTAGTAAGCGGAGCACTTAATGAGATGGGCGAAGTTGGTGACTGGGTGGAGACGTTAGACTGTTCAAGCCAAGGCCCGCCAGACCGATGACATATAGAGTAGCGGACAGACAGTAAACCAGCTATACCAGCAACAGTGAATGGTGACTCACTACTTACCTAGGACAGATTTATGAAAAAAAGTTCCTATATCGGTCCTTCACATTCACCACCAGGTTGGCATTTTTTAACACTACTTAGCAACCATGCTATGGCGCAATGCCACATAGCGGCAATGCAATACGGAATGGCTGCCAACCAAATATCATTCACTGTCCGTACAGTGTAGTAAAAAACATTGATTCAGTGAATGGCAAATATAAATCAAATGCACACAACAGTAATATATAAAATATACACATACTGAGAGGGATAGCAAATTGCGGTTCCTAAGTCTCTCACACATCCTTTAAAGAGAAAAGGAGGACAATACACAAAAACAAAAAGGTTCCTTCCGGCAAAGGGATGCCAGGACCGGTAGATATTAAATCTAAAGTTTCAGTTTAAGAGTTCGAACAAGAAGAAGAAGGGCGAATAGCCCTCACCGTTTTTCCATATACCTGGCCATCTTAAAATCTCTCAGCGAGACACCCACACACACACGAATCCCGAAAAAGTCTGAAATTCCTATACCAGCAACAGAAAAAAATCTTGGTAGAAACTGGGTTAAGCTAGCCCTGTACAATGTTCCCTCTAAGATGTGCGCGTGAACACAATTTGGCATCATAGCGGACACAAAAATACAGCTCGCACACAATTTTTAACAAGACTTCTTCTTCATGTGCCGTTAAAGGTTGGCAACCATATTGCAGTACGTTGATTTATCCTGTATAAGATCACCAACATTTTCGATATTGAACCACTTTTTGAGATTACACAGTCAAGATAATCTTTTTCTACCTACGCCACTGCTACCTTCTGTCTCCCCCGTAGGTATAATCTGTTGTGAATATTTTTTATTGCGGAGAATATGTCCAAAGTGTGCAGCTTTCCTTGATGGTTGTTATTAGTTCTCTTGATTTATTTACACGTCTTAATACATCTCCATTAGTAATGTGGTCAAGCCAGGATTACCTAGTAGCCTTAAACTGGTATGGTAATGTTTTTCTTTTTTTCTCCCCAACACACAAATAATTGTTGGTCATTAAAACTGTACAATATTTTTTTATGCAATTTATCCAAACTTAGAAGGAACCTGTTCTGGATGCAAAGATTCTGAAGACAATGATGTCGAACAATATCTACCTTCAATCTTAAGAAAACTTTCTGTGTAATCTTCCCACACTTTCTGTGTAATCTTACCAGCTCTTTGTAAATTTTTCAAAATTGGACAACTTTTGTATTGTAGCGAAATTAATACACGATTTTAACATTACCTGGGCCGTTTAAAGTTCGTGAGCCGGCCCTTAGTGTGGGTGGTTCTCGAAAATGCAACTATATCCTTAGAATTTCTAAAAACTATTCATTTGGCTGGTGTAATTGCCTACCTGCGACTTAAACCGCCTCTTTGTTTAAAATTTGATTACAGTTATTAAATATTCAAGACAAACTACCACATTTACTCACCATTTTTTAGGATGCACTGAAAAAACTTGTCACCTTTTAAGAGATACCTGCAGTCAGTTGAGACGAGCCTGTAAATATGTTTTATTTAATTTACTTACTGTCTTTATTTAATTACTAAAAAAATATGTTTTATGTGTTATTATTAACTATTTTTTACGTATATATATTTTATATGTACCTATCTATAAAATTAATCATTATCAGAATAATGAAAATTAAGCCAGTAGAGTATAATTTATCGAAAACGTAATAGGTTGATGTAGTGGAATGTTAACATTTTTCCCAGGATAGGAAAGGTCCAGGTTCGAATCTTTGTACTAACCAAATATTTTTTCATAAATTTGTTATCTAATTGATTAATTTTATTTGTATTAAATTTTTTGTAGTTCAAAATTCTTGTTTTATACAGAATGTAATGGGTAAGTAAGGTACTACAGCTTGAGCTTTCATTTAAATGCTGAAATGATTTTTACAAAGCTGAATAAATTCAAAAATGTAAATGACCGAAGGTTTTTTCCAAAAAACTTATTTATTAGTTTTGGCGTTTTTCCAGCGATGTTACACATTGTCAGACAGACTAAACTTGATCATTTATAATGTTTATACGATAAAAATATTCGGTGTAGATCGTAATAATATGAAGATGTAAAACCTAGAAACAGTTTTATTGAAAAACTAATTTTGAAATTTTTGATCACACATCTAAATCGTCTTTAAGAGAACCTCTTTGGTTTAATTTTAAATTTGCCCAAACATTAGAAAGCGTTTGGAACATAGCTGGGCTTCTATTTTTTTCAAAACGAAAATAGTTTTTATTTATTTAAAAAAAAATGTTTTTTGTAATCTTTAAATGACTACTCAGTGAATCGCTACAGAATACAATTGAGAAAATCGTCAAATACTAAGTTTTTTTTTAAACTCTCGTTATCATCGAGAGTAGTAGGTAACATCTTCAGGCTGCGCCCAGGCCTCTAGTTCTCGGCACTGTCGACTCAGTGACATGATGTCGTGTTATTTAAATAGTTGAGAGACTAACTCTCTTGACACTGAATCCTGGACCTATTGTGTCCTACTAATACTCAATATCCGCGTGGCAATTGTATTTTCAATAATGGCACACATATTATAAACTTAATAGGCGACAACTGACATTATTCGGTTTCCCAGGCCTTATTGACAATTAAAAAAAGAATACGTAAATAATACTCCTTAATGCACCGTTAGTTGAGCGCCGCCTTTTATAATTATTCTATTTCCGGCCATTATGCAGTATTGTTTTGTCTGGAGCACTCCCGACTACTCCATAGGGAATATGTCACGTGATTGTGGTAGGTAGTCGGTTTACGATTAAAGTATCAGTATGTAAGTCAAAACCCTTTGATTAAATAATTTAAATTAGTCAGTGACGTGGTGAAAATATTATCTTAATATTTATTTAGTCACTATATAAAAGAAATGACCACAAAAAGAATAGAGTATATAAATATATTCATCAAAAAACCATTAGATTTGTACCCGTCGGGAATTAACTCCTCGATTTTTGGATCGATGCTTTTTACCTGACTGCATAGCCTATACATAGTAAATATATAAAATATTAAATTAAAATGTAACTATATAATTAATTAACTTTATTTACATATATATGATGGATATTTTTTTAATCAATACCTACATGAAGATCACACAACCAAGAGACCTGTATGTACCTACCAAGACGAACACTTACATGCACATAATGTATAATTAATAGATAGTGGTGAAAGGATGTGGATTCAAAAACATATTTTTGTAAGAACTTTTTATTTTATCATAATTTATATTTTAATATCAATCGGCTCTTTAAAATATCTATAACTTTACAACGAAATAATTATCACTGTACATATTACACGAATCAATTAAAAATAGTACCTAAGTATTGAGATGTTCATTTAACTAGTCCATAATTATTTGAAGACTTTCACTGTTCACAAATTTAATACATTTATTATATCTTTAGGTAGTATGTACCATATGTATATTTCATATTTACATTTAATTTTATTTACAAATTGTTCGTGGGTTTTTTTGATCGCACATACAATGTAAAAATCGTATATATTTTCATGCACACCAGCCACAGACTGCCAAATGTATAGACACGAACTAACGCATATTCTTTGTTTCAATTTGGTGTCACTCACGTGATCACTTTGGTACCACTTACGCAATCAAGTAGACCCGCGACTTTTAAAAAATATATGATTCGATTGGAACGAAAATTTAAACGCTGACAATCAGGCCTATTCTCAAAATTGCAATATTGAAATGAAGGTGATTGTTACACCAACCCTCAAAAATAGACAGATAGTTTTGACAGATTATGGTACGTTTATCTCCCTCACCCTCTCTCATTCAAATATAACACTATTTTTGAGGGTTGGTGTAACAATCACCTTCATTTCAATATTGCAATTTTGAGAATAGGTCTGAATATAATATGAACATTTTCGAACAGGAAATACTTTTAATGTTGCATAAATGTGTCATTAACTATCGGATTTATGTTTGCGTAAAAATGTGTGTCGAATGCCCATCGTTCCTCAACTAATGTTCCAAACCCCTCTTCTATATATACACATTATTTCATGTCTATTCATTTACTGGTATATGATACCAGTGTTAATTAAAATTCGTGTTTCTGTCATAAACCAATTAACTTTTTTAGGTTTTGTTTTGGATTTGATATGATTCAATCGATTAAATGTGAATATTTTTTGTAGTTGGGTAGTCAAGGTGCTCTAGCCGATCGATGATGCCGAAGAAAAGCATCCAAACTAATCTTTTTTGGATGCTCTTCTTCAGCGGCAAAGATCGACTATCTGAATGAGTCGCATCTTCACATTTGGTTTAGGCATTTTAACAACGACATTTGTGCCGTCTGTACGGACTGCGCGCAGCCGTTGGAACCGACGATATATGATGACGTCTCCTGTTGAAAAGTACAACAAGCAGTCTCGGTACAAGGGACTCCAGACCAGCGCTCGGGGTCCAGTACAAAAAATAAATTTTGAAAGGGAAACGTTGCTTTTGCCGTTGCTACAGTGAAGAGAATGACGACGTAGAAACAAGAATAATTGGGTCCACCCCATTACAGAAATTAAGGGTGTCGTATAAAGAACTGACAGATCACAATGAGGAGTTTTAAAATTATATTTGGATATCTAATGGAACATTTGATTAAATAAATAATAGATATCTCATACAGACGAAGCTATTTTTTGTATTAATGGAAACATGTGGAAGTATGTCTTCGGGTGGCTTGAGTGATCACTTTACACAATGTAACGTTCACCATTCCACCTCTGTATCTGTCATTCATATCTGTCAAATTTTTGAAAAGTTGTCTATATGTTAATATGTGGAAACACTTCGAATACCACCACACTATTGCCATCTATGGACTAAATTTGATATTAATTTTCCTATGTCACAATTAGAATTTAATTTTTTTGTAATTATTATCATACATCGTCTCTATGAGATATCTATTATTTGTTTAATAGCAGTGTCTTTGTAGGTGAGTATCCAGTAATTGTGTGTTTTTGGACATATTTAAATATTGTAAACATTTGATTATTTATGAACCGTGCCGATCGTTTTGTCGACGGTCGTCCGGACCCCAAACAGAATAGTACATACGAGTCGTTTCAAAGATATGTATAGTCGTTGACGCGTCTTGATTTTGGAACAATCAGTTATCATCTGAAATTTTCGTCAAAATTTTTTTTTTATATCCAAATTCTTCTTTTAAAAATGTGTCAGTTTAAGAGGTCGCTAATAAGAAGATAAAGCACTTTGAATATTAACAAAATATATGAGGTATATTAAATACAGTATAACTTTTTTTAAACAGAACACATTCTCATTGTTTAGTTGTAATTTTACAGTACATAGGTCTGTGACATTTTTAAAACAAATTATTTAAATTTCTAATTAATATATCAAATTTGTATTGTAGTATAACTCGTCCGAAATCAGAAATCAGTTTATTACTCTAAATTATACGAGATTTTTTTAAATTTTTAAATTTTAGAAAGTTGAAGCACAATATTTCAGTTTGACGTGAATGTCAGATGATACCTTGTTCGGAGGAACACGCGAGTGGCGATCAATCGTCGAGATGTCGTCGAGAGTCGCCGAATAGACGGACGCGTGAGTTAGTTCTTCGTTTGAAAATTGCAAGAAAATTGATACGACACACTTTCGTGTCCGCGTGGTAGATAATTTAATTTTTTTTTAAATTGGATGGATCATCAAAGGGTAAAATATATTTATAAGCTTTTGTAAACAGTCCGGATTGGTGCGGATCAGCGCACAGCGAATGAAGCCAATTTGCCCGAGTCCCTTTGTCATGTATAAAATTGTTCATTTAAAATGAAACCTCGCCGTAATCGCGGCCGAGCTGAATTGTGATTGATAAAAAGCGCGCCGTCCCTTTCACACGTCGGCTTCGATGATGTATGAATGTGCGGAATACATTCCCAACTTTGTTCAGCTTTGCGTAACGCGAGTTAAGTGGGGATTGAATGGCAGACCCTGATTGGTCGATACGCCAACGGTGGCGTCATAAAACTCGACACGAATGCTAAAAAGTTTCATTCAAAATAAAGCGATTTTAATGATGTTGTTGTTTATTATGAAGAGAAGGTAAATAGATCGGTTATATAAGTACATAAATCAAAATATACGTAGCTTCTTTCTGACGCTCTGATGCAGTCTCTCGATGTTTGACGCTGGTGCACGGCATCAGCGGCCCGTAAATATGCAAGTTGCCACTTTACACTCATTTTTCATATCGGCTCTGATGATAGCCGGTGAAATGTAATCCGAAACGTTGATTTTACGAAAAACTGGGCCATAATATGGAATAGTAGTCCATTATTAAAAATATTCTGGAAAATTTTTTCGTGTTTAAGTGTCGTTAATAAAAAACCTTAATGAAAAATGAAAATTACTAAAATGGAATGCAGCTGAATATCGGATAAAAAAAATTAAATCAAATTAAAGATGCATGTCAACGCTTAAAGTTTCAATTGCTGTCAGGGACAAAATATATAAAATAAACTTTATACATTCAAGTAAGTTTTATGTAACCATTAACATAATATATATTTTGGAAAAAAAATGATATGATATATTTTTCTCATCTGAATTATACATATTAATGAGTGAATCATACGTCAGTAATTGCGCGAGGAATAGGTATCACCAGATAAACATTTAATTTCGATTTTTTACAGATTTTCAAGTTGCACAACACGCCACTGGTAAATGGACACCTATGGTACGTATAGTTAAAGTAAATTATTGTATTTACCCTTTTTTGTTTGCTTTCATATTTTTTCTACAATATCAATCTTGTAACAATAAGACAGGCAATTAATATATTAAGGAGAACACATTCTTATTGTGAAGTTGTAATTATTCAGAACATAGGTCTGTGATGTTTTAAAAACAAATTAAATGTATTAATTAGAAAGATATACATATATAATCAATTTTATCGGAAAATAAATTGTTGTTGCTACCGGGATTCGAACTTGTATCTCTTTCCAATCGGGAAAGGTGCATTATCCAAATAATATATAATATATAAGTTGTATCAATGTGTCCAATATTTAATAAGAATGAACGTCTGCTATCAGTTTACTCAAAGGCATTTGAGATTCCGTAAAAACAAAGTAGATGGCTTTCAAATAATGGAATGGTAGATGTATTCATTTGAAAAATGTAACATATGGGTTCGAAAATTTGTCGGCAATGTTACTGTCTGGTGTAAAGCATAGTTGGATAATGCACCTTCCCCGGATTGGAAAGAGATCCAGGTTCGAATCCCGCTAGCAACGACAATATATTTTTCGATAAAATTGGTTACATACATTTAATTAGTATTTGAATAAATATATATCTTTCAACATACATATTTGGAAATAAACCTGTTCATTGCTGAATTTCAGTTACATTTAAGCAACTTTAATTTAAGCATTTAAATGATGTCATTAAAAGATGACAAGATACGAATTTAAAAAAAAAACATCCCCCACAGCAAGTCAACTATTCCAGCCTCGATGTAAATACACGCCTAAATCAATGAGTATATTTTATTAAATATTTTCACCACCATTTGAAATTAAATTTTAACACGTAAAGTATCAAATGCACGGGCTGGTGGCAGGTACTTAGATTGAATATTTTATCATTAGTTATTTCTGATGTCTACTCGATTTATCTCCGATGTTCCAAATCTGAACACGTTGTTAATGCAATTCGCGAATGCACCGCCATGTCGGCTTAAATATGTATAAAAATCTCAATAAATAATAATTAATACTCATACACTATTTACACTTATCAAATAAATCGAGGAATTATCGGCTTTCCCGGAAAGCGGCGGGAAGCTACGTTCGGTTCGGTATTTACACTAAATATGCATCCACGTCCATCCAAATTACTACTTTATAACGTTAGCGTAGAATTTTTACTGATTCCGATAAATTATTAACATTATTACAGCCATTAACACACAATTTAGTTTAAATATTATGTACAAATTTATATAAGTTATATGTGAATACTAAATATTCATCGTATGTCGTCTTTGTGAATACTGATTCGCGTGGTACACTCAAGTCATTGTATATACTGAATATGCATCGTGTACACATTTATGTAAGTCATTCATTCTAAATACTAAATACGCTTCGTGCGCGTGTAAGTCTTTATCACACTTCACGTTCACTTCAAAAAAAATTATTGACTCGTTTTCAGTGTTTTGTAAGTCAATGAAAATGTTACAGGTACGTCCGCACTATGATTAATACGGTCGCCATACTGACTTGTGTGACGACACAGCGGCTACGCTTAACTTCGTGGTGGTCGGACTCGCCGAGCCGACCCTCGCTCGGGCTACCGGGGCTTTCAGCTCATTCCTCCCGACTTTGGGTCTGTCCTGGACCGTGGAGTCCGGGTGCTGGATCTCCCCTTCAACTTGTCTTCTCTTCAGTTCTCTCAATTCTAGGCTCGCGGGTCTAGCGGGGTGAAAGGCGGACTTGACTACTTCGATAGTTTCCTCTTCCGAATCTTCACCATTCGAATGGAGCTCGTCGGTCGAATTGATTTCGGAGCAGTTGGTTTTGATTTCTTCCTTTTTCGAGATCGGCGAGGGGCTGACGCTCCGTCCGCTGCTGGTTGGGGATAACCTCACGCTGAGAGCGTCGCCGGACGATGCGTCACTTTGAAAACTCCTGCCCAGCGATGCGAAATCGTAAGGGTTGAGGTTCTTCAGCGCGAGGTCCGGGCGCAGGGCGTCTATGGTGAGGTCAGTAGGGTGCGGAGCGAACGGCAGCAGGCCCGCGGGGGGGAGGAAGGCTCCGGGCGGAGGTAGGAGAGAGGCCGGGTTGATCCCCCCTGCCAGGGAGAAGAGGTCTGGCCCGCCGACCGCGGGAGATCTACCGCTCGGTGCTCCCGGAGAACCTGTAAAAAAAACAGAGGTCAACTTGCATTCATCGAAGTACACGAGGAAAGAACAGATCGTTTCACAAGTTATAACAATTTGTTTAAATTAATTAAGATTTTCATAAATAACGCTGTTAACACTTCAAAAGTATGTATCGACTGACATTACGCAACTTTGTGTGATATGTAATTGTAAAGTATACATAAAATACCATGAATTTTTTTGAATAATTTGCTTATTAGTTCTTTTAATTAAGAACCATTGTTGACATATTAAAAAATGTAGTAGTGTAAAACTAACATAATACAATGATTCAAAATGGCAATACTTTAACACAGTAAAATATAAAATATATTTTTTCAGCATTGCGCATAAAAGAAGGCGATAAGTCGACCGACGAATATTCGGCAGAGGAATAGAAATGTTTCACGGGTACCAACCTATGAAAGCTTAATTAAGCTAACAAGCTTACATTCGATTCATACACTTAATACGACAATAATCAATAGTATAATTTTTTTTTATATATTTATCGATATAGACCGTAGATCAGGATCCCGTGGCTCATGAACCGCAAGCGATTCTTTTAACAACAACAAAAATAAATTTGTTACCTGATTTCATAATATAAGATCCAAACTGCACGGAACTCACCTGAGTAATTTTATGTGTAAGATTTTTATTTGAAAATGGCTCCTCACGTCAAAAACATTATTCCATACGTTGTTAAATATTTATAAACTGTATAAATATACTAATGCATTTTGGAAACGACTGCTGAATTTACCATTAAATGAAAAATGGAAGCCTGTTTTGAGCCAAACGATTTATAAGCTTTAATTCTTCTGTTTTATGGCGGATTATTTACTCTATTTGATAACGGATTTTGTATTTTTAACGGATTATTTTTGTCTGTGCCAAATAAAATATCAATTTGACAGTATTTAACCTGTTTTTGGTATTAATGACACAAAGCAATTTCTGCGTAGTTTAAAATATTAAAATGTGTTTTTACAGAAGAATCTGATAACTACTGAAAAAATATAATTGTGAAACTATTTAAAGTAAATTCAACGGTACAGATGCCACTTGTTGTTTTTTCTCCAGTGCGCTTTTTGCTACAGTGGTTAAATAAATGCAGTGTCTCCACTGTCAATATAATTGTAATTCTCGCTGTTTGTACGTCGGTCATATATTTAATATCGTAAGCCACGCATATTTCTAATAAAATAATTTTGTAATCGGTTGTCAGTTGACTGAATATGAAAAAATATTACTATCTGGCCATTCCATTTCTTTAAATTAATCAACTGAGGTTTGTGTATCCAACATAGGTAGGTGCTTATTGTACTTGTGTTACAACAATTTAATTCGATGCAAGATGTAAATTTGAAAATATGTTTTTTTCAGTCATTATTGACGGGCTTTTGCATAGTATTTTTTTCGTCTATTAGTAATCAACATCAAAATAAATATTCGAGCAACGCGAAGAAAGCGAATTGAACAGAAGCGAATCCGAGCGACACCGTGTTCAGCCGGCTTCAGAGGGCTTGCGGTCACCGGTGAAAAGAGTGGAAATGGAAAAGAGCCGTCGCGGTGCGGGGTGTAGGTTGGCCGTGGGCGGGGGCGGAGGCGTGGAGGGAAGCTGGGCGGATTGCAGGAACACGTGGTGTGTGTGAAATGATTGATAGCTGCGAGGGAACGTATTGTGCTGGCTACAACCGGGGAGTTATATCTGTTATTTTTGACGAAGCGAATACTATTATTTTTCATGAAATTGTTTCCAACAGTGAAGTATACAGAGTGTTAACGGTTTTGATTTTCAATGTTGCGTATTTAATAAAAATTGAAAATATTATGCAGACTTAAATATAAAATAATTAGAAATGTAATAATACCACAATAAAATTTAATCCCTTCGTGAAAACTGAAATATATTTCATTAATTTCATCAGTTATTTGTAAAAGTTGAAAATATTTAAAGCAAACTAATAAAATATGCAACACACAGTCGTAGCAATAAATCTTTATTTAATTTAAAAATAAATACGATAATATCAATATCTAGAAGGACTTAGATTCACAAATTCTGCACTTTTACAAAATTTTGTCAATTTTTACAAAATGATGTCTACGCTTAGAATGTATAATAATAATAATAATAATATGGTATAGT
Organism: Eubasilissa splendida; assembly: GCA_031772225.1. NCBI lineage: Eukaryota > Metazoa > Arthropoda > Insecta > Trichoptera > Phryganeidae > Eubasilissa > Eubasilissa splendida. The sequence continues at coordinate 22,200,381 of CM062845.1, read as the reverse complement.
AAAGAACTTGGCAGATTGGCTCTGATCATAACACGTGGTGTAGAGCTGTTGTCATTGGGAATGTACATAAATATTAGGTCGATGCATAATTATCCGGCGTTTTTAAAAAATTATCTTATAACAATACAAAAATGAAAACAATCTCAAAACATATTATATACATTCGGGGGTGTAGTCACCGTAGAACGTGGACTGTCGATGTTGAGTTCGTAGCCAGTGTCCTGGTAATACAATATTCGTCTTCTTGCATAGCCGCCAGAAAGGCCTGGTACCACCAGCTTTAAGATGAACAAATCGCTCTCGGCATGTCCTTTCACTAATCGTTCCTTCGCCGAAAAGATCGTTGAGATCGCGAAATGACAGTAGCTTTCCACCCCTTTTCCAAGTGGCATATCATAATGTGCCGTATATGTGTATGGTTTTCAATGAGCATTTTAATTTTCTAACTATATTATGATAAATGTTAATTAAACTCAAAAAACAAAACGTCGCGAAAAAAACGGCGGGTAATTACGCCTTAACCTAATTAGTTATATGATAGGTTTTTGGGTGTTGCCTTCCCTAATCCAGTTTTCTAGAGACTAACGGCAAATACTAGCTTATGTTGATAAAGTTACGTTCGGATACAAACAATTACACACACGATATATGTGTGTACTTTATATATATCTAACATATTAACCATTTGCACTTTTAGACTGCTCATACTCATTAATAGAGTCAAAGGCTACATTGTTTAGGAAAACTCAGAAAACAACATTCCCTATACGAAATTTCACGATGAGCTACTTCACAAGCCTCCTTATTTCACGATGATTCAAAATATTTTATGTTTATTTTGTTGAAATACGAGCACGTATAAATAAGGTAAATCAAAGTAATCTTTTTAATATGTATCACAATATAATACATACATTTTGTTATTGCAGTTGTAAAAAGAAAACTCCCCAGGCGATATCGAGCCTGATAAATTAGGAATCTTTGAATCGACGAAGGTCATCATAATAAATATATATTTATTTATATGTATACGCAAGAGTACAGAAAATATTCCGTATAATTCTTTGGCCGGAGGGCGCCGTGCGTCATTACAGCGAGCACCCTTAAAGCCCGCGACGGGGGAGGCTGGTGTTTTGATAAGCCCCCCAGCCCCGCGACAATCTGCTAACCCCGCTGGCCCGCTGATCGCGGTGCAATTATGCACCCTGCCTCACTAACAGGGTTGCGAAATGGAATAATTCATGAAAATGTTCTGGAAATGATGTCAAAGCCGATAATCAGTCAATGAGTGTTTTTTCATGAATATGATTTATTATAATAGAATTATGAGGAGTAAATTCTAAAATTAATTTGTTTTGTGAATATTTAGATTCGATTTTAAACAAAACTTTTAACGAATCGCAGAATCTTTATATTAAGATACTTTAATGAACTATGGATTAATATAATAGAGTAATACAGAGAACAAACTGCTAAAGATGATGTAGCGAACTTTGGAGGCATTATAAAAATTATTATTTCATTTCGCAAGATCCCCCATTTAATGGATGGATGTGTAAATTGTGCACGTGACAAATCTGGTGCAAAGGGTAAACCTATGTTGTAAATGGTTCTGGTAGAAGATTCGGCGAGTGTTAGAAGACTAATTTTTTAACTAATTTATTTTTTAGTAACATAAATTGTACATATGAAAAAATAAATGTAATTACTTTACTAGACGTGGTATGTTCTAAAGAAATTACCTGTACAGTTTTTAATAGTTTTAATTGTTTAGAGGTAAGTAAGTATAATGTTAAGTAAGTTATGTGAAAAAAGTACAATCTGAAGTTATAAAACATTATTGAAAAAATGTTATAAAAATATTATTGTCTGTAATATACACAATAGTTGGAGACAAAAATGTGTAGGTAGTTAGGTTAGCACAAATAACAGATTAAATTACAGATATATCAAGCAACCACTTTGTTATTTTTGGTTTGAAGTCGTTAATCACTTTAGACCCTTTAAAGTCTAGTGGCAATTTGTTAAATATTCGTGTTAAATAAGAAAGTTCGTTGAGCGAATTTGGTATTCAATTTTGGCACTGACAAGTAAAAACAATAAAAATACAACAATTAATAATAGTGTTGCAATCTATCTTCTTAACCTATAATATAATCACTTTTTTAATATTAGCAAAATTACTTTGTAGTCATATATTATATAAATAATAAGATAAAACACTTTGTTTAAACCACTATTTATTGATACATCAACATGTTTCGATACCTATGGTATCTGTTTCAGGAAACAGTGTATACTAAAATTCGTATATTAAATTTGATTCGAATCCCGGTGGCGCAACAACAATATTTTTCGATAAAATTGATTTTATATGTATATCTTTATAATTAATATATTTAATTTATATTTAAAATATCACAGACCTATGTTCTGAATAATTACAACTTCACAATAAGAATGTGTTCTTCTAAATAATAAAGTTGTATCAATGTGTCCAAAATTTAATAAAAATGAATTGATAATTCTGGCGTCTGCTATCAGTTTACTCAAAGGTATTTGAGATTCTGTAAAAATAAGGTAGATGGCTCTGTCAAATGATGGAACGATTAAATGTATTAATATCAAAAAGGTAACATATAGGGTCGAAAATTGTCGCTAAAAATAATGTCGCTGTAGCTTAGTTGGATAAAGCACCTTCCCCGGTTAGGAAAGAGATCCGGGTTCGAATCCCGGTGGCGCAACAACAATATTTTTCGATAAAATTGATTTCATATGTATATCTTTATAATTAATATATTTAATTCATATTTATTTTTGTTTTCTTTTTATCTTCTAAACTACTAAGAAATTTGACATGTTTTGACGCAGTTTTAAAAATAAATGTCAGTTCTGACTAAAATATTAGATGATATTTAACTAAAGATATCATATTGTTTTAAAGGTATGAAACACTGCTATACATTGAGCTAGTTTTAATATTTTTTCAAAATTTGAACGTCTCTCAAAAGCGCGTATTGGTAATTTATTGATAAACGTGGAAATAATAAATTCCAGAGTTCCTGCAACATACTTGCTCGCGATTTTAAGAATTAAGCTTGTATTTTATCCATGTGACAATTATCTTTATATGTATATCATTTAATTTGTATTAAAAATATCACAGACCTATGTTCTGTAAAATTGCAACTTCACAATAAAAATATGTTCTCTTTAAAAAAAGAAGGTATATTTGTGCAAACACGGAGCAGAACCAATCACAGCCATTTAATAGCATTTAGGCTGATAAATCGGTAGTATAAATATCATATAATGTGCAAGTAATCTTGGATCATAATTATAAAGATAGTTTAGTGTATTGAGAACTGAATTGGCGAATTATAATATTGTTGATTGTTTTCGATGTATTAACTTCGTGTTAAAAAACAATTTAGTGCTTCGAGTAGATACTCAGAAAGTTATCAGCTCTAAATAATATTTAAAAAAAAATTATATTATACTTATATTTTAAAAGATAACATGTAATAATATAATTAAATAATATTAATATAAGATTTTTATAAATTTCTAAAAATGGATTATTCGTATGTTAAGTGTTACATTGGTCAGAGTTGTTTCAGACTGCCTAATCAAAGTATATTAATTTACATATTTTATTAATTTACAATTAATTAAAAAAATATCAGATATCTCAAAGAGACAAAGCTATTTTTTATTATATTTAATGGAAAATATATAGAAGTATGGGGTAATTAATTATAATTACACACACATATAGCACGTTCACCAATTCTCACCCCTCGATCTCCATATTTTCAAGTTTATGAAAGTTGTATGTATGTTAGTATGTGGACTCGCTTCGAGTCTGTCTATCTATTGGCCAAATTTGTGTATTCTTGGATATATTAAAATATTTTTAATACAATTAATTAACATAAATTAGTGAACGATTTCTAATACGTGTAGTGTGCTGAATGGTTTGAACCTAAGAACATAATATAAAATTGTTGGTGAAAAAAAAGTCTGTATTGGTGTGAACATGTTCACCGTTGCATATTATCATATTATTATCACTCGAGACAAGTATCATAAGAGTGTCATGAATATAAATCTCGCTTTGTAATTAGTAATCAGTACTATACTAATTAGTTAAGTTAACCTGCAGCAGAAGTAATAATCCAATATGAATTAAATATTAATATTTAAAATATATTTCAAAAGATATTTCAAAAATTCTAGCACAAGCAAAAAAGATTATTTATTTTATTTGGATTTTATTTACTAAGACTGTCGTTGTTAACCCTGCACAGGGAGATTTAGATTTAGCGCTGGGGGAGGGAGCCCCGCCGAAGGCTGCGTGGGAATCGGGGGCTGAGAATTATTTATCGAGCACGCTGCACCGCACCCCCATACCCTCAATGTACTGTGTGGAGTGTAGGGTATAGGGTGTAGAGACACTTTTTCATCAATGTGACCGGAGGATTCTGGCATACAAGGTACACGCCGCGTACACGAATCACGGCTCGCGGACCTATACATTATAAATGTGCTGACCTGAACCATTTCATGATTTTTCTGCTGTGGTGTTAATTGGCCGATAATTCTACCTGCAACTCTGTGAAAAAATACTCCTACCTCAAAAATGTTAAGTTCTATAATAAATTGCATTTTTTTTTTAGCCACCCCAACCTGCTAACATTTAAATATGAAAGTGTCCACCTGGCACTTTTATATTTAGATGGAAGAAGAACTGAAAAAACTTAACAAGTAAACTCGGATGTTATTACTGTTTTGTTCCATAGTTTGCGTATTTAACACGATCGGATGTGGACATCATTTGGATAGCAGACCATCTTGGCCGGTGTCGTTACTTTACATTGCTTGTTATTATATTTCATATTGTACAATTATAGATCTTGATCAAGTTTTTATATAAATGTCGAAGCCACTCTATTTGGGGGTGTCTATGCATGTATTTTACGTGTGTACTTCAACTATTTCTTATAGATATTAACGTAAAAACACATCTGCATTTCAAAAGAAATCGACCCTTCAATGAAATGTAGTGTAATGTGTGACATACAAATAGATTGTTGTTTTGTATATTACAATATTATTATTGATATTATTATACCTATAGTAAATGCTAAATCCTTCAATTTTCTTTCCTTTTACACTACCTCATAATTAATGAAAGAGATAAAATAATGTTTCAGTGTGATTATAAAGATACGATCGACAGCTCTATAGAAAAGGATGGCGTATGTAAAAGAAGATGATGCGTAACTGTGTAAGAAAGCAGGTTATTTAATTAGTTGGATTGACAAATGAGAACCTTCACAAATTAGTAACATATTGCGTTCTATGATTACGAGGATAACGCAAACATTGAATGATTGAAACCTATACATGTCCACTGGAATCGTGCATAGAGAAAATGCGGCTCGCCCCAATGCCGAGAACCAATGTTCCCGCTGTTTGTTCCTTTGTGCCGCCGGAAGGGAGGCTGCACAGATGCAACAGCTTCCCCCACCCCCGGCCGCGCGCGAGGGGTGAGTCACGCGGGGTGTTGCTTCACTTACCCCTGCGGACGGGCCTGCTCGAGTATTCTCAAAAAGAATTTACAAAACAGCAAAAAAGCCCGAATCGTTCGTTATTTATGAATGCCTATCATTAGAGACTAATGCACACTCAATCTTCCGGCTTGGATTTTACCATTATATTTAATACTTAAGACACTGCGTTACGTCAATGTGCTATGACATTAATTTACTTTGACGGTCGCCATAGCTTCAAGACCCGACTTTAATTAAAAGAGACGTGAGATATACCTATTTAGAGATATGTCTCTAATTTTTATATATTCTATCACAAATATATTTCCGTTTGATTTAGTTTATGTTTAACAAGTGAAAAAAGTCAAGCTGGGGATTTGAACCTGTGATCCCAGATCCTTTCCACATTCAGCCGTGGCTGATTCCGCGAGAATTTATTGATTATTTAAGTATCTTGACTGAGCGTATATTCACATACGAAAAATACAATGTAGGTTGATCATACAAACACCGAGAAGGAATAAACATTACATTGAATGCAGTGTTTTCGATAGGTTTAAAGAGCATACTATTTTTGAATAGAAAAACCATAAATGTTATTGAAAATGACAAAGGTAGCATATGTTTAATTATTTATTATAAGTTTCTCAGGGGATCGATAAACATCTAAAAATAATATTATTGAATTTATCGTTAATAAGAGATTCCGAACACAACGTTAATTAAAGGTTTTTATTTTTGACTCAAACAAGCACACTTCAATTAATAAATGCAAATAAGCAAAAAAAATCCCATATAAGGTGTATCTACATACCACACGTGGCAACATTTCCACTCATAAAGCGCCCGAATAAAATAAGAGAGTGTTCACAAGGTTAATTTCAATTTGCAGTGCACTACTGCCTTTCCGACGCGCACGGCCGGCGCGAGGCAGCGCAAAGGGTATCGCGTGGTATAAAGACAGGCGGGAAAGCTCTCGGTGGAGCTTTTGTGCGGAGTCTCTATGGCAGCACCCCCACCCCTACCCCAGCGCGGATACAGGCTGACTCTTGTTCACGAATTTCACCCGTTTTATCTATCTATTATCATTATTTATGATCAGTACATTCACTTTAAAATGTGCGATTGCATTTTTTACAAGTAAGAACAAATATACGAGTTTGTGTATTTGGGAAGTACGTTTGATTGAAAGATATCGAAATGAGGATGACTGCAGGAAACAAAGTAAACGGCGCAATGCACAATGGAGTCCTGCTACCGACATTGATGTATGGAAGTGAGGCCTGGAGCTAGCAGAAGAGGAATAAAAGTAGACTGAGTGCAGCGGAAATGAGATCGCTTCGGTGTATGTGAATCAGATCCATTTATGACAGAGTAAAGAATGAACAAATAAGGAAAGAATATAAAGCTGATCTTAATATAGTGAGTAATGGAAGAATGGAAATAAATCCGTCGTTTATACGACCATACCATGTATTTATTTTAATTATGTTTTTACTTAAAATAATACCTACTTACCCATCTAAATAATGTATGGACTTTTGTAAGAACACTTTCTGTGACTGAACATGATTAATTTATTGTTTGAAAATCCTTCACGTAATAACTAAAGGAAATAATTATTTATATTAAAGGTTAACGTAGAAAATAGTTCTGCCAATTGCTTTTTGTTTTTCCCAAATCAAAAACCAATTCATGCACCAAATTTAAAGAACAATCATGAAATCAACAAGTTAAAAACATTAAGATAGTAAAATAAGCGAATTAGAAAAAGAGGAAGTAGACACTTCAATGATTTGCACGCAATTGTAAGCCTTTCTAATGTTATTCTATTAAAAATAGCATAGGTAACGAGTCCATACAAAACTGATCAACCGAAAAAAAATTTCAATTCGGTAAATAACCAATTATATGACTCGAGTAATTCACTAGCTCAAAGATATGTGAATAGCTCAATACAGCGAATGCACAAGGGCGCCATGGGTACAGCGGTGAGTTGTCGTGGTAGTTTTTAGAACAAAGCAATTAAAGTCTCTACTTGAAATAATGTTTCCGTTTATGTTAATCCAATTATTTAATATATATTTGTTTCCCAGAATTTTTAGTAATGCACCACTTTTTTGCTTGTATGCACTGCACGATGCACCGATGCAATAGATATACGTACACGCTGGTATGAGTAACTATTGCTTTCGCTCTAGACGTGTGTATGCGCTAACAGTATAAGTATATAAAAGTATATATTATATAATGTTATATAATTAACGAATTAAATTAAATTATCGATTTATCTATCTAATAATCATTCATAAGCAGACATATATAAATTATTCAGACAATTTAAAATATGTTGATTGGATATTTTTATTTTTGATCAGATTATAAATGATAATTTATAATATAAGTAGCTTTTTGGTGTAGTGGTCAAGACGTTAGCGCTTGTAGCATAGTTGGAAAATGCACCTTTCCCGGTTTGGAAAGAGATCCAGGTTCAAATCCCGGTGGCGCAACAACAATATTTTTCGATAAAATTTATTTTACATGTATATCTTTCTAATTAATATATTTAATTCACATTTGAAATATCACAGACCTATGTTTTGAATAATTACAACTTCACAATAAGAATGTGTTCTCCTAATAATAAAATATATATTTTTGTTATAACTTAAGGTCAATTATTGACAACATATCAAAGATACAATTATATATTTAGCAGCGCCGTGCTGTCAGTACTTTGAAATGAGCTTTAATGAACTACAGTTTCAGCGAAATAAATCGATATAAAATATATATCTCATAATATTCCTATCACAATTATTTTCATATTATGCAGACATTAATATATCATCATATTCTGTCTGATAAATATGTATTTATCCATTACTTGCCAAAATACATAGTTACGTACAGTTTATTTCAATGTACTGATTGCACACGCCTAATATTTAGAATTACTTTTATTCTGTTATGATAAAGGATAAAACGTTATTTCGAAAACGATTATATAATAAAACCCTCGACTAAGAAACAGATAGCTTAGAAACCGATTGGCGTTATGCAATAAAACTTAAGTGACTATACACAAATTTAATATATTTAAATTATTCGTATAAATTTTATACAAAATCAATAATTTCCGGTCACCCCGTTTGCCACAATAGAAAATCTGTCTCGTGGCAGAATTGAATCAAAATCGGTTGTGAAATATGAAAATGATATTAATGGCTATTCGACGCAATGCGAAAAGCTGTTGCTATCTGCTGAAGCAGGGGTTGTTAAACTATTGAATTATACATACACTGTTACATAACTGAAAATAAGCATCCTGTAGCGTCCTGCTGGGTTCACCGGAGAAGAAGGAAGAGGTGGGTTCACGTTTCAATTGCTGCGCTGGCTTTTTGGAAAAAATAGTGAAAAAACCTTGGCCAGGGTGGAGGGGGGAGTGGGCAGCGGGCACTTAGCGCGGAAACCATCCGGCCAATGTCTCGGACCGTTCTCTCCAGTCTGGATAGAGAATTAGGATGGTACACTTGCCCAGTGGCGTAGCAATAAACCCCCTAGTTCAAGCATGTACACCGCGTCCTTATTTTACAATTATTTATTTATTTAATTCTTAGCGTAGTGCATACATAAGTACTCTTAGAAATGCTGTAATATAAACAAGATTAAAGATAAAAGATAAAACTTTTTACTTTCTTACAAAATATTTTACATATCTGGTCAGTTTCACTTTAAATCTATTCAGTTTCATCTCATTTCTTATGTTTTCTGGCATTTCATTAAACATTTTCATCGCACTATACATCATCGACTTCTGAAATTTGGTCTGCTTCCTGAATGGTAGTCTCAGTCTATCCCTTCCTCTTGTACGATATTCGTGCTCATGTTGAATTGCATCAATTTTTCGTATAAATTCCGCCGATGTTTTCTCATTGAGGATTTTATAAATAAATACCATTATATTAAAATATATTTTCTGTTTAAAGGTCGTCATATTCAGATTTTTCAGCATTGCACTTATTATGAATCATTATTATTTTATTATTTTATGAATCATAAATATTGTTGTTACTACAGGGATTTTTTTGCTAACAATATATTTCGATAAAATTGATTTAATGTGTATATCTTTCTAATTAATACATTTAATTAGTATTTAAAATATCACAGACCTATGTTCTGAATAATTACAACTTCACAACAAGAATGTGTTTTCATTAATAACATTATTATTTACTCGTTAGAGTGATTTTTCAATTCAAGCTTATAATATTTCCACGTATTTATGTCTTACTATACACAGTTATCTAGTAAGACATCATTTTTTCTTTGTTTACTTTTTTCGGTACAAAAAAGTGCCATCTTTTGTTTTATATTGTTATAAATTCGTTCTGCATCTCTGCCAAAAGTTTTAGGTATTCGAGATACTGAGGTCAATAAAATACCATACGGAGACTTTTCGTATAAAATTTAATAAACTTTGGCATGCCAAAAATATCTGAATGTCACTTTTTCGTACTTCATTAGAAATAATTCTGTTCAAAATTATGAAAAATGTATATTTCTCTTTTTAGTTTTGCTTAGCGATCTTGTTCAGCAAATTCGTGCCCTCCTGGAGTCTGGACCCGGGGTCAGTTGCCCAGGCTGCCCAGGCGGTAGCTACGTCACTGACTTGTCTACTCATTGAATAGTAAAATGACATATACAGGAATTAAATTACGCCTTGGAGTTTTAGAGATTTGACGGTAAAGGTTTATATATATAAAGCGGTCTGTTTACTCAGAATACAAAATATAATAGACAACGAATGTTCAGCAATGTTTTTGTATTGTCCATTACTACATCTCATCCCACTTGTGTCAGGTTTGTCCTACTTGAGAATTTTATGCGACACATGTATTTTGTATATATAACATTGTTCATATAACTCACCACTTCGATGTGGGAACCACAATGGAGTGGTAAAAGAGATCTGTAAATAAGGTGTAATATTTAAGACCTGGATGAGCATGGAATAATTACACTATCAAGACATTGTACAAAAGTTGCGTGAAGAAATTAATCGAAATTCACACGATATTTACGATTTACGCGTAAACATAACTTATGAATGAATCATTAATGCAATACGCAGCCATAATGTCAACACGTGTTACCGTGAGGAACGTGACATTTTTAAGCATTTAAAAAATATATATTATGCTAGTTTTAATGCCTGTAAAATAGTTGTTATCGTTCTTTTAGTCTAAATATTGTTGTAATTATTCAGAACATATGATATAATTACAACTTCACAATAAGAATGTGTTCTCCTGATAATAAAGTTGCATCAATGTGTCCAAAATTTAATAAAAATGAATTGATAATTTTGGCGTCGGCTATCGGATTACTCGAAGGTATTTGAGATTCTGTAAAAATAAGGTAGATGGCTCTTTGAAATTATGGATCGATTAAATGTATTAATATCGAGAAGGTAACATATAGATTCGAAAATTTGTCTCTAAAAATATTGTCTCTGTTGCATAGTTGGATTATGCATCTTCCCCCGTTTGGAAAGAGATCCAGGTTCGAATCCCGGTGGTGTAACAGCAATATTATTTGATAAAATTAATTTTATATGTATATCTTTCTAATTAATATATTTAATTAATATTTAAATATTGAGTACCTATCTGAAGTGAAATATTGATAAGCATGATAATATAACGTAGCATTCATCATACGTAATCTAACGCAAGTAATTGAGCAGTAGACCTGTGTTACTGCATGGCAACGGAAAGGTTAAATATATTTTTATAAATAACAAAATCATTTTAGTCACTGGTAGGTAACCTAATATTATTTGCAACGGGGAGATTCCTCACTTAAAAATAATCGTTGTGTATACTGACGGCGGCCGGTGCACTGTGCAGCCACACCCGGGTAGTGTTAACGGAGAGGTCTCAGAGCGGGTTGGGATTCTGTTTCGAGCACTTTGCGCGGAGAATTAGCATTTTGTAGTGCGAAGAAAAAATCGTTTCGTTTTATGGAAAAAGTGGACCTGGATTCTGGTTTTCTATCCTTTGGCTTCCGAGATCTAATTGGAGACTTGGCCTAGCCGCATATAGAGTGATACAACCGTTCCTGATAGTGTGATGTAATTATTTTCGTCAAGTTTTTGCCGACGGCCGTGTGGTTGCATAAATTATTAGTGTCTCAATTTCAGTTTATACAAATCTTGTCGAATATTATTTGTATGTAATGTTTCCTCTAAGGTGTGCGGGTGATTTTGTATCATAGCGCACACAAAAAAAAATAGCGAGCACACAATTTTAACAAGACTTATTTTTCTTGGGCGGCCTATCGAAGGATGACCGCCATGTTGCAGTATGTTGATATATTATGTATAAGATCACCAAATTTCTATCTACACTTTTGTAGTCATCAATCTTCCTTGCATAATGAGTTGTAAGCAGTGGCGTGCAGTAGGTATAGATTTAGGTTATGCTGTTAACAATGACATTATACAATCATATATAATATATGTATTTTAGTTTAACCAACGTCTTTAGACAAAGTAAATCCGTCGTTTATAATAAAATAAATAAATTCGTCCTACCATGTATTTATTTGTACTTTTAGAGTACTCTGAATAGTTGAGTTTTAACGTAAAATAATAATACCTTCTTACCCATATAAAAAATGTATGGACATTTTTAAGAATACTTTCTATGATTGAACACGATTCATTTATTGTTTGAAAGTCCTTCACGTAATAACTAAAGGAAATAATTATTTTTATTAAAGGTTAACATAGAAAATAGTTCTACTAATTGCTTTTTATTTTTCCCAAATCAAAATCCAATCCATGCACTAAATTTAGAGAACAATCATGAAATCAACAAGTTAAAAACAGTAAGATAGTAAAATGCGCGAATTAGTAAAAGAGGAAGTAGACACTTCAATGATTTTTACGCAGTTGTATGTCTTTTTAATGTTATTCTGTTAAAAAACAGCGTAGGTACACAGATGGCGCTAATTGTATGTATTGCACGCCCCATTTTGTAAAATATCATATTTTTCATTGCAAAGATTATATCTGAAGTATGCAACTTTCTTTGTTAATTCTGAGTTTTTTTGACTTATTTAATTTGATGTCCTTGAGATCGTGAGCACGTGTGTGTGTGTCAGCGCGCCAGCATCGCTAGGGCGAGATGTATGTGCGTGTGTGTGTGTGACGAGCATAAAAGGATGACGTGCGCGGAGAACGGCCTCTTTTCGCTACCATTTGGTTCCGTGATTAGTTATATACTTTGTATTATAAAACTGTATCATTCGTGTATTATAATTGTCACATAAAAGTTTATCTTTGGACCATCAACAATGTTCTACGAGATATACAACTTGAGAAGTACTATTAGAAGTAACATTTAATAATACAATCGTAATACATCTTCATCGGTAATGTGGTTAACGACGGCCTTATACCGATACGTAATATTTTTATTATTTTCTTATTCAGGACACAAATAACAACATCTTTATCTAATATTGCACAAAAATAATTTTATGCGCATACCGTAATCCAAAAATTAGAGAGAAAATTGGCTGTATATATAAAAGATTACAAGGGTATGCGCTATGAAGAAAATATATTCAAATATAACTTGCGTAGTGCGTGGTCAAAATTTTAGTGGTCCGCCAATGACCATTTTCAAAAGGAACTCCTACTTTCATAACAACGCTTAAAATCGCATGAAAACGCTTTGAGACATATTTAAATATGACTGTAACATGTTGCATGCTGGAAAGGGAAGCAGTAAAGTTAGATAAAACTGTCTCATAAATCCGCATAGCTTAAACAAAATCAGACAAACATTTCATTCAGGAACCTCTGAAAAACTGAGGAAGGTTGGCCCGATCGATCCTGGAGACAGGCAACGACAACTCTTTCAGGAGTGTGCTGGAAGGACTGGAGGCGGGCTGAAGGGGGGCAAAATGAAAAACCTGTGTCCACCCCGGGCTACGCTGGAAGTGTTCCGCTCCCCACCGGCCCTGCAGCCCTGCCGGCCGAGAGATGTGAGTTATGATCGGCCGCCCTCCGGCACAATCGATAGCCCCCTTCCCGCCGCACTGACCGCCCCCTCATTCATTATATCATCAGGGAGTTTTTTTTTTCACAGATTTTAAAAATTCCATGAATCGTATAGAAGGTATTGTAATGTTATTATATTTGTGAAATCGTTGTAGCGATCATTAAATTCCACTTTCAAAAATGTCTGCGAATAAAAATACAGTAAATACTGAATAGATTGTTTTTTTTACCTATGAATCTAATGAATTCTAAAACCAACTGGACTAATGAATATATCAATATCTGCGGAAATACGTGTTAGCGAATAACAATGGACAAATAAAAGCGGGAGACACTTGGGGACATCTGAGATCTTTATTCAGCAGTGGATAGAAAACGGCTTGTATTGATGTTTGAATCGACACTGCGGAGTAGGTATGTCGGTTAATGCAGATAAAGAATGTGTGGGTATGTTGTGTATCGTGTGGCAGACCAGAGCGGGTTGGAAAATGTACACAAGTTTATTGTTGAGCACAGGTTCAAATTAGAGACGTACAAAAGCAATGAAATGACTACACGGAGGATCTGCAAGACGGCAGCGAGAGGAGTGAAGATCAGAGGTGGGTCTTCTAGATGGTCGCGGGTGCGTTCTATAGGCACCCGACGTCAGTAACCGGCGTGTTTTTACAACTGTTAGGAGCTCTGATTTTGCGCACCGATAAATGTGAGGTGCGTTCAGGGGTAATGATGACTGTCGAGGCGATAGATCCAAAATAATATACTCCAAAGCTGGATGAATGATTAGAATTACAAACACTATTGGCAGCACAGGTCAACATTATCTTTTTAAGAGGTTTTTTTACCATAATTGCTAATTAATTCCATGAATTTCATTGTGTTTGATCGTCTACCAATCTGCATCGCCATATAATAAGAATATCAACAAATTAGTAAATAATCGATAGCCAACTAAATAAATAGATAGTTATCCGTGTATGAATTAAGTTTTACACTTTTCATTCCCATATGCCCATTTTCCGCGCTACTCCAAATGTCACTATCCATAATTAAAGTGATTCTTAATTTTCCGGATAAATGGGGGGTTAATATAGAGAAGATCTCACCTTTCAAGAGCGAGGGATGCAGCGAGGGGTGAGGCACCCCAGGCGGGCGGATGTGCATGGCCGGCGGGCGGAAGTAGTCGGGCAGGTAGGCGCCCGGCAGGCTCATGTAGGCGGCGTCCAGCCAGCCCGGCAGCAGGAAGGGGCTGAAGGCGCCGGGGTGGCCGTACCCCAAGTCTGGGAACCACACTAGAACAGGTTAGTGATGAGAACTTTCTCCTTTACTTCCTTACACCGCACTACGCTCTATGCAAGTACAGATCTTATCAAAAATATTTATATTATAACTTTTTATACAAATGTAAGCAAAAATCCCTTAAAAAAATTAAATATTATACTTTTAAAATCAGCAATGTTAAATTTGTGGTTAAGATTCATATTTTTATTTATTATCTTTGTTTTATTAACCACTAAAATGAGTTTAAATACATCTACCGGTTTCGAAAAATACCATTTTCTTCTTCAGGATGTCATAACTAACTAAAACATATATTGTTTCTTTGACAGAATCTATTTAAAAAAAAAAAAAATTATGTATTTAAACTCATTTTAGTGGTTAATAAAACAAAGATAATAAATAAAAATATAAATTAAATATTATTTTAATAATATTATTTATAGATTTTTTAAACTGTACAGTATATGTAACTTTATTTATTAATTTTAAAATTAATCTTTTTAATGTTTTGATATTTTGTAGTGTACTTCAGGTTAAAATTAATTAAATTTATTTATTTTAAAATTATTTTTCAATGCATAAAGGTTTTAAGAATAGACTGCACACCCCTGTTTTATCAGTACAAGTATATCTATAAATTTGCAACATTGTTTATTGTAAGAATAGCCAATTCGGATAATGCGCCCTATTATAGTCTGATTCTGAACAACATCATTCCATCCTTGATAATTAAAGACTGAACGTGGTTACCCTCGATATCTAATGTAATTTTATCAACTTGATTCATGAGACTTTTTAAAAATAATGCATTTTAATGATAATTTAAAAACGATTAATTCATTTTTATTTATATCTTAGACACATATAATATATATTGTACAGCAAAAAAAAAAACAGTTTGCAAGTTAGTAAGACTGTTTTACGGTAAATTAGCAAACAAATCATATTTCACAAATCAAATAAACCAATACAATTAATTGAATACTAGGTAAAACACTAATTAAATACAAATGTAATACCTACAAGGAAAAGTAAAAATATAAAAGATTTAAAAATTATAATGCAGTAAAAGAATCATTTTATAATTTAAAGGGTGATTATTTAGAGGTTTATTTTTCGAATTGGCAACACTTTTTTTATTCGACAATTCGAATAACCGTGGATCGTTTTCACACCACGCACACTGTAATTGATAATACGCATTTGGTTAATTACATAGTAGACTGTGTCAATTCAGATGAATCTAGAACATCCGTTATAATCATTCATCGAAGCCATACGGCAAAAACAATGAAGGGGTGAGCAAAAATGATAGAACATCCAAAGAGGATATGGAAAGAAGCTTTGGATGTTGGTATTATTGGTTGGTGTAGAACTTCGCTCTCAGGTAGGTGCGCAATACAGGGACAACTATTATAATAACTTGAGCATAAATATTTATTTTATTAAAACTTTAGTTTTTTAAATATTTATACATAAGATATGTGGTTTTATTACGAAGCGTGTGTACTATGTAGGTATATAATGCGCGAGTACAAAAATGGAAAATATGGATTTTCAAATAAAACGCTCTTTTTGAAGGTTAGCTGCACTTTGTATTACCTCAACAATTAGAAAATAATAATGGTATAAGTATGTATATTAATGTTCAAACATCTCAAATGCTCCTTTACTTTTATATTAAAATTTCTACCCGTTTTACCAATATAAAATGCAGCACAATCCTCGCAACTAAGTTTAAAAACATTATTTTTTAAATAATTGTTGTTTTTTAAAAACAGATTCTGGTAAAGAAACAACAACATATGTTTTTAGTTTGTATTGACATCGTGAATAAGAAAATGGTATTTTTCGAAACCGGTACATGTATTTAAACGCAATAAGTGGTCAATGAAACAAAGTTGAAGAATTTTAACCATAATGTTAATTTTGATAATTTCAAAAGAATGCTTTTATTCGTGTCAGATGAAGTGTTCGTGAAAGATCAACGAAGAACAAAGGAAAACAATTATTGATAAATTTTGGGGCTTAGGTAATCGAAATGAGCGGTGGAAATTGACTAGTAAACAGAAGAAACGCAGAATATCGAGACGAAAGTTTACTATAAAACGTACGCTACATGAACATAATAATAATAGGGTGGACCGAAACCAAATATATGTTTGCAAAAAAATATTCAGCATATGCAAAATAAGACTCTAGCTCCAGTTGAAGGCATCGGATAAACAGGAAGCAAAATCTTCAAATGGCAAAGTTGTAAGTGCTACGTTTAATTTTCAAAAAGTGTTTAATACACCTCATTTTATTATAAACGTAAGATATCCGTATTTAATTTGAGGAAGGTACCTGTTACATGTGGAACGAGAGCGAAGGTAAACGCGGTGCAAATGAGGTATCGAGTTGTCTTCTTGATTTGATATCAAAACGATGCGAAAAGGGAGTTGGTTTGACAACTGTGTCGGCCAAAATGGAAACCGTATTGTGTATGCCCTCTATATGTATTTGGTATCGATATCAAGCATACCTTTATAGAAAAGAGACATACGCAAAATGAGGGAGGCAGTGTACATGCGTTAATCGAAAGACCGTCAAAAAATAAACCTATCAGAATGGTATTGAATTGTTAGGTGGGCTAAACAGGATAGTAAACTTTATAATGTAGTAGATTTACGGATATTTTTGATTTTTAAGCTCTTTTGCAAGGTCTAACTGGAAAAATAATTTAATCGGAGAAAAAGGTCAGTGGAATGAAATAAAAGAGTTAAGTGTTACTTCTAATGACCCTTTCAAAATAAATTACAAATATTATTTATTGACAAATAACTATTTTACTTAAGGAGTAACGATCAACACCCGCGGTCGACAAAAAGCTGCTCCTTTTTCTACTATTACTTCACTTTACGCAAAAGGTTTACAGATTACAAAAGCTAAAAAATACGATTTAAGAGAGATGTGTAAAGTGGAAAGATTTGGTAATCTAATTTTTTAATATTATATTATGTTTATTTTTTATTCATCTATATCAGAGATTTGATTAAATTTAAGATATTTTATTACTTACATAAATGCTATGATAAGAAATATGTATATCTTATGTCGTTTGTTCATATTAATGTAAGTATCCAAAGATATTCCAAAAACAATGAATATTTAATAATTTTAGTGTTAAGTCATCACAAACAGAACAGTGTTTGATTATTTTGTTTTAATTTTGAATTAAAGGGTTTAATAAATAAATGTGATAAACAGCATAATATTTGGTGTACTTATTTTAGCTAACGTGGAAAAATGTATATTTAAAATTCATTTGAACTTCCTAAAGTATAAATATGTATGTAACACATACGATAAAAAAATATGATCCAACTTCACGTAAATAATGGTGTATAATACATACAATAAAAAACACTGAATGAACTCCAGTGTAAATTATCGTATGCGATACATGCGATGTTTACCTTAAATTTGTTTCTAACGTATAATGTCGTATGTGCATTATCAAAAAAACTGGTAAGATTATTGACACTTTAACACCTTCTATAAAATATTGTATACAATTTAAATATATGTTTAACATTAGGATAAAATCGGTCTTTATTTAGAATTATAGCAATATGAATAAACTTAAAATTGCTCTCCTCAACAAAACGGATTTTGAAGATAGGATAGTTTACGTAGGAGAGGTCGATATATACATATGATATTTTTTATCTATTATTTGTTTAATAACAGTGCCTTTGTAGGTGAAAATCCAGTAATTGTGTGTTCTTGGACATATTCTAATATTACTAGTAATTAATTAATTTACTTTCATAAATTCAGTTTCTAAATCAAGGATGTATCGTAAACATTAATGATTAAATCAAAACAATTTAACGTTCATTAATATTTCGAAGAATCATAATAAATTTTTTGATAGTACGCCAAACGTAGCGGTTTGATTTCATATAATTTTATTTAAAAATGATGAATGAAACCATGCAAGCGTAATTACATTGAATAATTATAGGTGTCCGTTGTCGCGCAGAGAGTTAGCGAGTAAGTAAGTAGAACGGGCCGGAGAAGTGAGCAGAACTGGCGGCGCGGCGTGAACCAGAAACGCCGATAAAAGATCCGCGCGTTAAAAAGCGCTCAAAGAAGATCCGATAAACAAAATTTAACTGCGGACTTCCAGGGGTATTAAACGGCGGCGTCTTTAGAAGCGTCGCTCGAGCCATGCGCCGCCAGACGCCAGATCGCCCGTTCCTCGGCGGCCAACGCTCGCGGTCGAGTCAACTTTCGGCGGTCAGAACCTCGGCTCAGAGCTCACGGCCCCGGCGGACACAACCGCGCCCGTTCTCGGATAGGCTTAAATGATTTTACTGCGCGCGATCACTTTAATCATCAAGATTCAATATTGCATTTCAAAGACACGGTGGACGTTGCGATAAAATACACATGTATAAATATTAAACCTTTGTCGGCTGAGTTCAAAGGGGTGGCAATGTGCGATGTCTTGCGGAGCGAAGCGACAAGACTCGGCGAGAGATAAACACGGATATCATCCCGCTCGGCGGACACATTTTTCTCACCGAACGCTTCGTAAAGCGGTGATATTTATTTAGAATTTTAGTGTTATTAAAACACATTAATTGTGAGAAATAAATGACGTGTATTAAATGCTTAATGATAACACTACTTCATTATGTATAAAGAGATAAATATTTAAGGAAAATGTGTACTTTTTATAAAACATACTGTTCGCTTCACATTACGTTGCATTTTTAAACGCTAGTATAGTAAGTAGTTCACGGAGCAGAGATGCTTTTATTCCCGATAAATCCGCGTGCCGGCTACCCGGGCGGCAGATGCTAGCGAGGGTCTCCCCTCGGACCGCAAGTTTGGGCGCGGGGGTGAGAGGCGAACGAATGCTCCGCTGCTGACGTTCGAGAAATGTACGAAGAATTTAATCTAGACTAAGAAGGGATAATTGAACGATTGCATATAAACATTGGACCGATGAAAGATCGAGGGGCGGACTCGATATAATTTCAAAACGGAGCTAATTAAGCTGTATTAGATTGTGTTAATTGTAGTTGAATTGAATAATCGCCGAAGCTGCGGGTAACAAGTGATGATTCGGGCCGTTTCAATGATTTATTATTATTATGCCGAACGTGCGGGGGGAGGCGCTCCGTCTCGTCAGCTGCCGGTGCAAGACGCGACGAGCGGTGCACCGGAGACGGACGCGTCTGGCGGAGACGCGGAGGATGCTGTGCGAGAACGTACGGCGCTCGTGAGCGCGGCGGCTATTTTTGTTTTACTACCCGACATTTCAAATAAACACACACAGGCTGACCGCATCGCGAGCACAAAGAGTCCGCAATGCCGGCAGCCGCTGTGCGGGTGTGTGCGAGCTGCCACATTGCACTAAACATCATTTAACACAAATATAGAAAATATAAAGCCGGCGCTTCTTGAAGTCGCCCATTACACAGATTTTGAAATTAGTAGTTGATCATTGTGCTTGGCGATGTGCGGCTTCCACGCGCCGGCCTGGCGATGGAATCAGATCCCAAATCAGAAACTGAATATCATTTCTGATGTCAGGATAGCGGCACGACTTTCAAGAAGCGCGCATGCGTGACGAAAGTCATGATTAATAAGACTAATAATTCCTGTTTCAGTCATTTAAAACCCTTTCTACCCTGACGGTACTTTAAAGTGTCACCAACTTAACTGCGGAGTCAGTTCTCTGACGATATTACTAAATCTGAGTAAAATTTTATAGTAGATTTATTAACACTACTAAGATTTGTTATTTTTTTGTTATGTCTACACGTAAACTATGTATGTAAATTAAACTACGCCAACTTTTCAACAACTATTAACATAAATTGTATATATTGAATACCATTTCCCCCCTCTCCTTTCTCTTTTCATTTTGTATGTTCAGATTAAAAACACTCTCTTGTTTCTTTTTTCAGATTTTTTAAATAAAAGTCTTTTGTTTATCAGTTTATTTGAGTATACCATTTAATTATGTACTAGTTATTTAATTCCGAAGAAACTTTACTGGTGTTATTTTTTATATGTTATGTAATAGTTATTTTGACTTTTTTTTTTCTTAAATTTTTCACTATTCTTTTAATGTTTTAGAATATTTTTTTCCATGTTTTGTACTATGCTATATTTTTTGTATACGTCATGAAAGGTCTGACTGTAATTATAAGTACCTCAAATTATAATTAATAATATTTATATACTTAGATTTTTTTAAATTAAATTTTCAATCACAATTGGCTTATTTTATGTTCAAAGAATACTATAAAAAATATACAGTTGTACGGCATATAATTAATAATTCGGGCTAAAGCTTTCTAGGAAAATTAAACGTAGTTTTCTGGAATATTTAACTTATATATTTATTGATTGATTCATTAATTCTATATAATAATAATTGACATAAAACGAGTATTTTTTTAACGGATAAATTATTTCTTGTATTTATAAAGGAGAGTATTGTCATTACAATGTGAGTGCAAGCCTTGGATATAAAATAAAAACGAGATAGTGATACAAATTTGTTATTTAGCTAAATAATATCGTAAATCCTTATAATTCAGTTGATTAACTTTCGATTGGCGGATGAGAACTTTATCGATTAAGTTATAGTGATCCATACAGAAAACTCCAAATTTCATTTACATATCCCATTGGACAATCTTACAGTATAATCTTTTCCTATGATTTTTTTCTACGTGATATTTCTGAACGATTTATCTAAATATGATTTAATTATCACAATACTATGTTTCGAAATACATAATTTCACAAATAAATATATTATTTAACTTTTTTTAATATTTTCATTGGTTTTCTTAGCAGAATGTTGGGCAATTAAAGAGGCCTTGGATATCTGCGTACTCCGGAACGTCGATAAGGCTGTTATATTCTCAGACTCGCTAGAGGCTCTTGAATTCCTCACTGCTAATATGAAAGTTTGGCTAAACAATGAGATAATCTGTTCTATCAGAAGATGTCTATTTAATTGGGACAGCAACAATAAACAGGTGTCATTCGTTTGGATTCCTGCACACAAGGGAATTCATGGAAATTAATGTGCTGATAAACTAGCCAAGGAGGCCACTCTTTCCGGAGTTTTCCCTCATAAATTCCATATCCCGATGTATGACAGACTTAATATGGTAAAAAAATGTATGAATTCTATTAGGACTGCACTATGGATGGATCCAAATAATCATATGGGTAGTCGGCTTAAAATAATTCAAAGATCTATTTCCCGTAATCCCTGGTTTTCCAAAAGAACAATATCAAATATCTCTAAAATGAGAATTGGGCATTACCAGGTAGCCTCACATTTATTCAGATTGAACGTAATAGATTTCTCAGTGTGTGAGTGTGACCATATCTTTTTTGCCTGTCCATTGCGGATCACAGGTTTTTTTTTACAATAATCTCGTTAATGGTAAATTTGTGTCATCTTCTTTTCCTTAACTTGCCATATTTAATCTATATAATAGCAAATTTTTTTAACAACAACGGTATTGACTTGTAATATAATATTTCCTATTCTATAACATTATTGTACTTTTTTCTATACAATAAAGTTTTAACTTGATTAATGGCACAAATCACTCTTGACGGGTGAATTGCCTATTTAAAAGAAGAAGAATAAGAACTTATTTTTATGTAATACTGTATTTATTGTATCACGGATCGTAACATTCAACCAAGAAGTGAAGTGAGAAATGTTGAAAAATATTTAAAGCGAATAAAAGAATGCATTTTTTACCGATCAATGATCAGTAAATAAATAATGTAACATTTTTAGTACTTCTAAAAGTAAAAGCAATACGATTAATTATTGCCGAAACCGTCCCGGTCATTTTGATAAGGTCAGCCCAGCCGACCCTCGCCTCCGAGGTAAATCCCAATTAATAAATATTGTCCCGAGCTTCCCGGCTAAGTAAAAGGTAATCCACGACTCATAAATATTCCCCTCGTCAGCGGGGAGGAGTAAACAGAGATAAATTCGGATTAAGTCGGGAGATGTGGAAACGAAAATGTGGATAAAACAGTTTAAAAGCTTACGAGTATTTTTAAGTCTGGCCATCTCCTGCCGAGAATTCCCGCGCAGTCGCTGAACCGAAGAAAAATTCGTGCACCGAAGTGCGAAACGGAATAATTGTGAATATATTATTGTTTATTTATACTATTTATCTTGAAGTATGCCACCGCAGCCGGGAATCTGCGGCCCCGACATCTCTATCAGCTATCCGAATTCTCGTGTAATCATTGCGGTATACGCGAACAGGTGGAACGTTCGGTATTAATATTAATTCGGCGGTGTAATTTCATCGCAGAATAAGACTTCTTGTTTGCCGTAGATCAACATAGACGAGAGCCCAGAATAAATAAAGACACCGACGTTTCGAATTTTTTTTGCGGTCTCGTGATAAGAAACAGTACACACAGCACGTTACTAATTCGTAATTGGTGTTGTAAACAAATATGTGTTTCGGAAATTTTCGGCAGATAAGTTTCTGTATTTCTTTGCGTTTTTTAAGCGCGAGAAATTTTTATAATCCCCACTAATTTATTACACATCAACTGGTACATCTAATTTTTTCGCTTGTTAACGGGAAGTAAGATATCAGTAAGCCGATATTTAGAGAATTAAATTAAACAAATTCTACATCAGTCACGAGAACAGTGTGATGATGAAATAAATACAAAACATTTTTTTACTATGTATAAAATTTGAATCGTTTTCATTTATTATTATTGTTCTATTATTTTTTACTATATCCTCCGTGTTCTATTTACTTATGATTATTTATCATGCAGAACAGTCCTTACGTACGTTTTGTTGCGCGTTAGTAATATGTATTATATTTACATATACATAAGGCACATTTACATTCGTACAAGTTAATTATCTTTACGACGTTCCTCCACGTGTGAGGGCAGAGAAGTAACTCCATATTTTTATATTTTTCTGAAACACTACTCTCGCCTCGTAGATCATTTTTGAGGCTTCTAATTGGACCATCTTACAATATTTAGTGAACGTGGTCGTGGTCTGTTAATGTTCAGGAGACGTCGTCTATTTCTGATGCCAACAACACTCGCGTCGTATATCTTCTTTAACCTTTACCATACCGTGATATATAATACCCATGTGTAGCCATGCTGTCAACTCGTGTTACCGTAAGAATTTTTTAATATTGTATATGTGAAGAAAGCTCTTATTAGTTAAAATGGCTTTAGAATTATTAATTATATAAACTTACTGTAAATATTGAGCATTAATTACGAAAATGGGGATCAATATCCTGATATAATTCGGAGCATTCATCAAGTCCTATACAATACTACCTTTTTTCTTATCTCTCTTCATTAAATTAGTGAGAAAGAGAGATTTTAAATATGAATTAAATATCACAGACCTGTGTTCTGAATAATTACAACTTCACAATAAGAATGTGTTCTCCTAAGAAAGAGAAATAATATATTCGTAAATTTGTTATTATTTTTATTGTGAAATTAATGTACCATCTCTATTTGTCTTACCACAAATTGTATTTTTCCCAGAATATTAATTTTACAATTGACTGAATTGAAAAATAACTAAAATGTAAGATTCGCTTTACACAACTGGTGTTTCACCAGTCAGTTCTAAGCATAGACATTTTCCTTATAATTAACTAAAATATGAATTTTATGTTGCGTATATTAACCGAAATATTACAGTTGTAATTGAGGCGGTAGACCTGTGTTACTGCATGGTTTTGGAAGGGTTAATATTCATTCAAGTCTCATTCGTTCGCAACAAATTCAAACTAAAATTTAGCTAATTATTAAAAATCTGAATTAAATAACAATGTTAAGTGTTTTAACTGACAGCTAGGTAATAATCTACACTAGAGCGTTAATTGAACTACGAGTTATTTATTATAGTAATGGGTTTGGCTAATGGTTTTATGTTTTCTTATTTCGTGTAGCTAGCGAATCGAAATAAAATGTTAAATAATGTGTAAATAATAACATTCCTTAATTATAAATATTTCAAAATAGAAGATAGGTACATCAGTTTTTTTTCTCACTTAAAATTAATAATTTTGAGAAGATTATGAAATACGTCTTTGTTATCAGATGAATTACGAGACAAATAAGTATTTATTAAAATTGTAATATGTGGGAAAGATAATATTTATTAAAATATTGACATCATTATTTCAAAATGAAAATAAAATACTATTAAGTTTAAATATTATTTTAATTACTTATAAAAGGGTTTAATAAATAATGTAAAAGTGGACAGTATTTACAATTATTTTATATTGTCTATAATCATGTCTGGTCATTTAAGAAAAACTAGTCATCTGAAATGTTCGAATACGGACAGCACATAATAGAATGTTTTTTTTGCTTAGGAAGCGCAATTTCATAATAATTTTATAAATTGAAATAATGTTTTTAATAGAACAAACGTATTTTTTAAATTTGGTATTCCGTTTAGTCATTTAATCCGTCTATATTTATTTATTTTCTCATTCCCAAAACTAATAAAAAGTATAAAAATATAAAATAACAAAGTCACAAAAATGCAATAGATAATAATTGATCAGCTACACAAAAGTAAGTATGAATAAGATTTTTACCAAACATAGCGTGTCTGCTTCGTATTTCATTAATATCCATGCACAATTTCAAAATAATTTAAATAGTATCTAAAATTAATACTAATATACGATAAGAAATACTAAATGATAATATGCAAAAGAACACGGTTGATCAATCTACATGAACTATTTAAAAGGTCACATAAATCAAGTTGATTAAATATAGTAGAGAAAATAACTTTATAACGTGCCGTTGCAGCCAAACATTGAAAAATTATTTCTTTATAAATAAATTATATAATGCGGTATTTTGAATTATTAAACATTATATCAAGGAGCTGTTTGTGAACTGCTAAGTTTAGTTTTCTGGTTTCAGGTAGGACCTGCGCAATTCCGGCCTCAGGGAATAACCCCTTCACACCGATGTACTTCCTCATTTCAAGGATTCATTAATTTCTCGGTGATTTAGGTAAAGATAAGAATGGTTATTTTAAACTTATGCGAACAACTGGTAGGCAGTAATTAACGCTACGTGGCGGGTAATGGCTATCGGCGATGTTTCCTTATAAAGTGGTAGTATTTCGATTTCCTAATAAATAAGTAAATAAATGATATAATAATAATCATGACAGAAAAACGATAAAAACAAGACATACTTTGTTTAGTCCTGGGTTCCCTGGGCCCGTCCACGGTGACCTTGATGGCCTTGGAGTAGGTGGCCACCTGGTGCGGGAAGGTGCCGATGGTGATGGTGAGAGAGAAGGACTTGCCTCGCCCGCTCCTGCCCACGAACCTCAGGTCGTTGAACTTGGCCACCTGGTTCTTCATGACCGCCGTGCAGTTGCGCAGCTCGGCCATGCAGTTCTCGTCGTTGCCGGCGCGCACCGTGACCACCGTGCCGTCCGTGACGTCGTCCAGCGCCACCACCTTGAAGGCCAGCGGCAGGGACTTGTTGGAGCGCCAGTGCGTGGGCAGCGCGGAGCACAGCACGGCGGGCGAGCCCGTCTGCACCAGGTCTCCGTGCGCCGCCTGGTAGTACTGCTGCACGCGGGCGAACATGTCCGCCATGGCGGCGGGGGCCCCCGAGCCGGCGCCGCCCGGCAGGTGCATGGGCGCTTCCGACTCCGCTCCGCAC
This sequence comes from Eubasilissa splendida, assembly GCA_031772225.1. Taxonomy (NCBI): domain Eukaryota; kingdom Metazoa; phylum Arthropoda; class Insecta; order Trichoptera; family Phryganeidae; genus Eubasilissa; species Eubasilissa splendida. The sequence goes on along the minus strand of CM062845.1, from coordinate 22,173,708 downwards.
CGCAGCCGACGCGTTCAAAACACTTTCTGATATTTTCCGAGGTTAAATAAAAACACTGCTCCGCACGAAAAAAGTTTTCATATTCACTTAGAGTCGGACGCTTCGGTCTTCCAACGGCCAGTTTTCAAACCCTCCGCGACATCCGAGCCGCGACGAAGGCGCCCGAGAAAGCGCTCCGAGTTAGTTGGTAACAAAGTTTGGCGGCTGCCCCGCATGCGCGCTCCCGAGCGAGCGACTTCCCGCGAGCTCCTGAGAAAGCGCGGACGTCTTGCAGCGAGCATGTGCCCTCCTCGAAGTTCCAATTTCGACTGATGACTGTGACAGAACTTTTTCCGATGGTCAATATTTTGCGTGTACGGAGAGAACCCCACCCCGCGGCTTCTCCCTCTGCGGTGAAGGCATCTCGTAAAAACCGGCGCGCCAGACCGAGACGCAGCGCCCGGCGGCCGGCCCGTCGCGAGGGGCAGAGCGGGACGGCGCGCACTCCGAGTGCGGCTTTAAAAAAATTCGGGGCGGGGGAGTGGGACGGGTGGATTTTTTTGAAACCTCGGTTCGTATCGGTGTGAGGTGATTGTTCCGCGCCAGACAGGGACGGCGCTAGTGCGGCGGTAAGGCGGGAAACCGCACCACCCCAGTCTACCTACGCGGGAAAATTTTTCATTTACAAACTTTTTATTTCAACAAATATACATTTTTTCAACTCTCGCAAAAAAGGCACGATTGTTATATAATATTATATACGCTCATCTATACGGCACATATCTGTTACCTACAGTTAACAGATAAGATACAATTCATATCCGATTCGTCGTTTCTCGATCGCTTCACAGTACACATGTCAGTACATACAAAATAAACTAACCATACAGAATATGGTACATACAAATTTGTTCACTCGCCTACCGAACGATTTTTCTAAGAGTAAGTCATACTTTCTTATCGCGACGTTTCCCCGCAGCAGTGGGCAGAAAGGATTGAATGATACTGTTCTGCATTGGCACATCTTCTTCTTCTTCTCTTTCACGTTCGTCGATTCTTGAAGCTTCTAACAGAGCCGTCCTCCAATATTCGATCTAACCGATCGTGCCAGATGTTTCGCGAATGACCTGTGTTTCTGTTGCCAAAATTCTGCTCATTTATTTATTTTACAATCTCCTCACTCTTACGTTGCACAGACTAAGATGTCTGTTACTTTTTTTTAATTCTATCTATGACTACAAACAGATATTACATACATTCGATCCAAATTTATTTATCAAGAAATAAACTTAATTAATTAATTATAATAGTTAATAGAGTTATAAAATATAATAATTGTGAATATTTACAATAATTAATGAATCACTCGAATATACTTCAATATAATTTTAATTTAATACAGTACCTACTTGCTCAAATAATTTTTGTCTTAATTGTAGTGTTACGACATTTGGAATGAAAATGTATAAATATTTTAATAATTACTTATTTATCAATTTTTTAATATAAAGTTATTTGTAGTATGTACTTATATAAAAGTCAAAAATGTAATACACAAGCAAAACTTTTTTTAGAAAGGTTTGAAATATTCATGGAATAAAAGAATTGAATCATACAAGTTATATAGTATGTATTATAAATATGTATATTGTATGAGATTTTTACAAAATCGCATTAAACTTTAAATCTACGTACCCTACTACGAAAAAATATTTGCGAAAATGACACATTATTATTCGATATCTTTGTTTCAGGCCATAAACCATCTAACAAATTATATTTATTTTTTGTATTTAATATATAATTTGGAATCAATAAAATATTTCAATTAATTGAAATAATCGCATAATTGAGTGTTTGTTTTCACAATGCTTATATCTCTGACACGGTTTAGATTAGACGCTTGTAGCTTGAACATTTTCTACTTCTATTTTTAATATGTATCTATCGTTTAAATATAGTGCACTAGGTGTGCTACACCCAGTATATAAGTAGCTATATAATTAGAAAAAAATTGTATACTTACATAGTACCAAATAGATCTTATCAAAAATTGCACAACTCTGTGATCGTAAAGTATAATACATATTTATCACATTGAATTAAAAAATATGTATTATTATCTTAATTGAATACCTATCCCTATAGTTTCCTTAATTAATTGTTTTGTTGGAACAACAAACTTCATAATTAACAAGAATAGCTTTACATAAAGAAAACATCTGTAACATATCTGACACATATTTGGCTAGTATTTCTCGATACATTCATCTCTGTTGTAACTTCATTCACTCTATAGTCCAGTTCAACTCAACATCAATTTACTTCAAAATATTTATCTTCATGACCTTCTCTTTATCAATTGTTGTATCTCAATGACGTGCTTTCAGTCTAGTTCAGGGGTCGCCAGACCACGGTTCGCGAGTCGCATGCGGCTCTTTTTAGAAAACATCATACACAATCATATTTGATACATGGAATAGTTTGCCTGGAACATATGACACAATAAAAGAACTAGCATTCGCTAATCTTTGGCTCTACCTATTTCTGTGAACAAACATTTTCTTCTATTAATCAAATAAAAAAATAGTTAAGAAGCAAAATATCCGACGATAATTTACCACCATGCCTAAAATTAAACAGTTAGTTACTTGACAGATATATCAAAGCTTTCGAAAGCTATGCAAGGTTACCCTTCTAACTAGTAAACTTTACAAAATTCAAAAAGTAATGAATTATTCAGGTTGTCTTATTTTATAAATAGAGAACTGAACTACTGAAGTTTATAACTCCTATATAGTATATTCTTCTAAGTGGCCCACGACTGTATTATGAATTTAAGTTTTAATTAAAAATCTCGATTTTACCTCGTTTTTTTTTTGTTGTGGCTTTCTATTTTTTAATATTTAGCTCGTCTCACCAGAAAGTCTGCCGACCTCTGGTCTAGTGATCAATATCAAAATTGAATTTTCGTCCTTGCCTTCCTGCCATATCTGGCATCAAATAATTTCAATACAACTTGTAATAAGGCCATGTCAAAGATAAATCAATGTTGACGAACATTTCAAAAAAGTTTGTATCTGTCAAATTCCAAAATGTTGTCGGTTATTGCCTGTCGATAAAATATCTCGCTAACGAGAGGGCACAAAATTTCTAATTCTTACTTTTCATTATTTATATGATTCGATAATTTGTCAAAATTCCTATTGTTGTTAAATATAAAATATGCATCGCAATTGTAAATAAAACTAACAGTATTCATGTCAGCACAGAACTCAAAATGTATACAAATTTTTCGTTACTGGCTGCACTTGCAACTCTAAAAGTTTTAGGTCGTTTGAGGCTATTAATAACGTATATGATATGGTCACATTATGCACGGTTTCAGTTAAGAGGTATATGGCAACTGAAATCAAATGCTCGTATGTTTAAAAGATGATATACTCTTTAAGAAAATATGACAATCTTTATTACAATGTCTGTTAAAATTCGGACATATTCTAGACCAATGGTTATGTTAAACATAAAGTGAAGAAGAGGAAACAAAATTTTAATCTTGCGTAGTCGCTCAATAACTCCGTCGACCATTATTGTCTAGGTTTATAATTTTTTTAACCATTTGTTTTCCAGATCAATAATTTCTCTAACCATTTGTGTCCAGATCAATGATTTTATTAACCATTTGTGTCCAGGTCAATAACTTCATTAATCATTTGTGTCCAGGTCAATAATTTCATTAACCATTTGTGTCCAGATCAATAATTGGATTTGTGTCTAGATTACCTAATAACCTCTGAATATTCTATTTCCGTAATAGTTATTCTTTATAATATCAATAATTAGTGTTTTGGTTATCATTACTCTCGTATTGCTAATGTTTGTAACTGGATTTAAATTTAGTTATTAAAATAATAATGCATGATTATTAAATAATCACTATGAAATCATATATTAATTCATAGAAATTAAATACATAATTAATAGAAGTACATTTTATCGTTGATCATTAAATTTACATTTTTAGTAAGTGATAATTTTGCTCAAAGGCTTTCAAGATTGGTACAAATATGTTAAGTTATGTACGATATATGTATATAATAATATATCATTATTGAACGCCTGAAGAAATAATTTAACGATACATTAAATTATATACCGTCTCGTTTGAAGTGGGTTGTACTCTTCAATGCCTCTGTCTTATTTTATTATTTTTGTTATAAGTATATACATTCATTTTTTTAAGTATGCAGCACAACGACAAGACACACCAATGAGTCTTATCGTTGAATAGTATTGGATTTTATTTGAAAGCAGTAAACATATATCGATGAGAATAATTTATTTATTTAAAAATAACATTTATTTATAATAATAGTAATATGTAATACTTGAGGTTACAGGTAGGATATAAATATCTCAATCTACGTTATCTGACTTGATTTGTAATAGGTGCGGTAAATATGTAATATATTACTCACATATCTAGTTTTTTCGACGAAATGTTCGTGATGTTAAATGATGTTGATCAGTATGGTTAATTAATTTTTTAGACAGTATGTAGGCAACATTGATTTATACATAACACATATCTAATTTGTCAATGTACATTTTTATTTATCATTATTCTTAACATAATTTCAACGATTTTGTTTCAATATTGTAAATTATTTACTCTTTTAGTACATGCATATTTAATTATATCATTAAAAAAGTGGTTATAATTATCATGGACAAGCTGTAATTGCCTCGTAATATGAAACATAAATAGTTTAAATTTACAATAAAAATTTGTTAAAAAAAATGATAAGATACTTTCTACTTGTGTTGAGTCACAAGACTTTTAATTTTGAAACGAGTGTGATATTGAGCCGGCAGAGCGAAGGGGTAGTGCTGTATACACATACACACCTGCTATAATTAAATATGTTTGAATGATAGTACAGGAATAAAAAACAAGACACTTGTTTTATTTATTAGTATATTCTATTGGTGGGTGCGTGTCATTAGACGTTATATTTTATTATAAAAGGAATAGCTGTCTCATATTTTTTATAATCCTATAAAAATGACTATCATAAAAATCATCGTAAATAAAATTGAATTATACATATTTCAAAATTGCGTAAAAATGCCTCATTAAAAACATTTAAAAATATTTTTTTTTAACAAAGTAATAAATATATTAGCAATATTTGTATACGTCCAAGAACACACAATTAGTGGATTTTCACCTACAAAATGAAGCCTGAAGTTGGCAAAAGAGGAACGAAAGTAGACTGAATGCAGTGGATATGAGATCACATAGGTGTATATGTAGCAGATCCATTTATGACAGAGGAAAGAATGAAGAAATAAGGAAATAATGTAAAGCCGATGTTAGTATAATGAGTAAGCTTAAGAAAGGATCACTTAGGTGGTTTGGTCATATGGAACGGATGGTGTTGGTGGCGCCAGAAGTGGAGGACGTCCGCGGAAGACTTGGCACGACCAGGTAAACCAGATACTGGAGGATGGTCCTGTTAGAAGCCTCAATAATCGTCGAGCGTGTATGAGAAGATGTATGAATGTGGATGAGGCGAGAATTGCCTGTCGGGACAGAAGAGTGTGGCGCTGTATACTCTCTGCCTATCCCCGCGGGGAAACGGTGTGATGGTAAGTAAGTAACATTCAACCAAGAAGTGAAGTGAAGTGAGAAATGTTGAATAATATTTAAAGCGAAAGCTTATCAAATTTAGTCCATAGATGGCGATAGTGTAGTGGTACTCGAAGTGTTTCCACATATTAACATATATATAGCTTTAAATAATTTTATTGGTATGTATATTGATTAATGGGTGAGAATGGTGAACGTTATATTTATATAAAGTGATCACTTAAGTCAGCCGAAGACAGGACGTTGGCTCTGTAATTACCCGTACTTACATATATTTCCATTAAATATAATAAAAAAATAGTTTCATCTCTATGAGATATCTATTGTTTGTTTAAAGTAATAAAAATAATAGCAATATCTGGTTTACTTCAATATTTGCAAAAAATAAATATGTATGCAAACCGGAAATTGCTATCGCATTATTGCTTTTAAATGTTTCGTTCTTAGTAACGCGATTATTAGTTTCAAGAAGAACAAAAATACAAAAATCCAGAACCATGATAGGTCACATAACAATGCATAATAATTTCAATGTTGTATTAGTTACCTATAGAGTGTATTAAATAAAATAAATTAATATGTTACATTAGTCTGTTTATTTATTAATAAGTTTGTACTCAAGTTGTAATTAACAGTATGTAAACTAAGCGATAACAGACGTATATATATATATATTCTAAAACTATTTTCATCTCAAGTTGTACAGAATTTCGGCCCTGTGCGCCGCGGGGCTTACTATCATATATTATGGTAATTTTGTTATGTTTTGTTCTGTTTTGAATTCACTGTTGTTTGTTCACTGTGTTGTCAACATTATATATTGTATCTATAACTTTTTCAATTTTTGGAATACTTCAATATTTTTGAAATGTTTTACACTATTACGCAGGTGCCTAGTTCGCAAAACATCGAATAATTATTAGGTGAACGAAAAATTACCACATAAATTATCTACATTTTTGTACCTATTCTATTATATGTTGAACAAATATTTACTATTACACTAGGTATATGTAGGTACATTAGGATATGTTCTAGTCAAAAACAGCACTGCTGTAAAAAAATTTGACCTTCAGAGACCTGTCGTAACACACACTATGACACGGCGCTGGGATATAGCGAGTACATGTACATACATTCTCAACTTTCGTACATCTATGAATCGCGTAAACACATATATACCAACAACAGTGGACTCGTTCCATATCTACAAAGTTTGAAAGTATTCAACATTCAGTTCTACCTGTCAAGGTCTTCGAATACTGTATACGCATTCGTTAACTGTATCCAACGTACAAAAAATGACTTTAATGCTTATGGGTATAATGCACAAAATAGCATACGTATTACGAAGTGAGCGGATTGTTTTGAAAAATTTGTTTGTGTGACGTATTTTTGACAGTTTGGCTAGAGATTACAGTGTGTTATATTATAATCAGAAAAAATTTCAGAAAAGTAAGAAATATACTTGAAACCGAATTATTTAAACATTGAATATCCTTCGATTAAATGTTATATTTGTACATTTGATAGTATGTAGGTATAAACTTGTTATTCAGCAGGCTTGGACTTAGGTTATGTTGCTAATATCGATGCGTATTATCATTAAAGGTTGTATTTATCATTCCCTCTTTCAGAAGCATGTTTTTGTGTAAGTATACCTGTGTGAATGTGTATTATTATCTATTATTATTCTTGAGAAGTTTTTCATGTTATTAACTAAAGCAGTTAAAATATGTTATAATATAAAATAATATCACAAGTGTATTGGAATGTATACAGTCAAGTTCGTTTCAAAGACACACTTGCGGCGTTTTGCAACACGTCTGTTAAAGCGAATACGTGTATTCAGAACAACGCGCGGTGCGAGAGTTGCATTTAGTTCGTATACGCCTGAGACAGGTTTTCGAAAAAACACATGCGCAGCTTTATTTGTCAATTTTAAATTATTCCACTAGTTAATACGTTAACATGAGAACTGAATTATTTTCGTGTAGATCTACATACTAATGTCAAATATATATTTAATTTACATTTATTTCGCAAATATTATAGTTATGTACAGCTTTTTTGATTATACAGAGCGCACGCCTCTGGTAGATATAGTATATGGCTCGGTAAATATGGCTTGATTCAGCAGTTAGTGTAGTTCTCAATTCGACACAGAAATACACAATTAATGAAATTATCATACCATATTATATGTATATCCCACACCTACATTAAAACTAATACAACTCAAAAAGTCATTTTTCAGTAGACAAAAAAATAAAAACATTTTTATCTATTAACATTTTAGGTCATAAAAGTATCCTGAAATGATATTATTCGAGAACTAGGGCTAAGTTAGTTGTGTATATAACAGAGTATCCGAATACAATAATAACTCAAAATTCTTGTTTTTCTGAGTTGTCTTAGATTTGATCTAGGTGTGCGATATGTGTGTTGTATCAGACGGTTTTAGTTTTTTGATTTTGGCAACCTATATTATTCTGCTGGTGTTGGTAATTTGAAATTAAGATTGTTTTAGCGAGAAAAGGGGGAAAATAATACCCTTAGGTTTTTCTGAAATTGACTTTTTCATGAAATATTATGAACAATAAGTAATCTAAAATGTGTTGATACGGTATGCTAACATTTGATGACGTCTGGTATAGCATCACCGATGCCGCAATTTTAAACTGAAATTACGGAACATTCATCAAAATTAATAAAATTAGCGACACTATTTTTTTCTGCTCGCATTCAACGCGTCGGGAGTGAGCGATGTGATTTTTCATCGATATCCGGAAAATAAATATACACGTTGGAGGCATTTAATCCTGGCGGCCTTATCGGGCGCCGCACGCAGTCCTCGTTAATACCAGCCGGCGCCCCCGCCCCCGCCCCCGCCCGCGCGCCGCCGACGCCCGACACACAACACACAACACACACCGCCGCACATCGTCACAGACCGTTTCGCGGCTTGGTCGCGTCACGCTACGGCTGTAAAAATAAAAAAAGGAAACCTGACGCGGAGGGAGCGAGAGCGGATATCTTTTTTTCCCCGCTGGAAACGCTCGGGGGTGAGGGAGACGGGCATCACGATGCGGGTGCGGAAAGAGTCAGTTTGGGGTTTGGCCAATGGCGTACGCGGTTTTGGTTTACCCCCACCGCCGCGCCTCGCCGGGCCCAGGGGTGGGGGGAGGGTGTGAACCCGGAGTCAGTCGGCCGTCAAGCGCCGACGGAGAGTCAGGCGCTGTTGGTACACTTGCGAAAATGGGAAATGTTCCATGTTGTAAACGTGTTTTATTTTGTCAAACTTTTACGTCGTTTGTTAATTTACGATACATTTTCAATATTCTCGTTCTTTACCCTATTACCCCAACCACCTGACAGATTCTAGACGGTACTGTTAGAAGCCTCAACAATTGACGGGCGTGCATGAGGAGAGATGTACGCGTCGATGAGGCGAGGGTTGTGTGTCAGAAATTGTCTTTCCTCACCCGCAACCTTCGGATAGAGCGTCACACTTTTCCAAGTGTGGCGCTACACCCGTAGGGAAACGACACGAAGGTAATTTAGTTAGTTCTGAACAGATTCCACAAAAATTTCGCGTGGAATTTACTTTATCAAATATTCACAAATGTAATCACTTGTAATTCTAAAAATGCTAACATCTATTTGAGAATTAAGTATATAAAATATTTACATAGTATAAGTGCAAGTCGGCGTTATAAAATTGTCGTAGCTAGGTATGTACTAAAAAGTCAAATTGTTCAACTTCGCCTGAAAAAAAAAATGCATGTACCTATATTCGATATTACTCAAAACGTTACTTCGTGTGACCATATGATTTGATTATAAAGGATAGTCACTTAAAGTATCAGTTAAATAAGGTCGAGTAATGTAAGCACTTTCCGTAGTGAATAACCTGCGCTGTTGGGTTCTCGTTGGTTAGGGGATTATTGCGCACACGAAAACTATTATTGACAAGTTGTAGTTTTTTAAGAACACAAGTCTGTGGTGTTTTAATACAAATGTATCATGTTTCCACAGATAGGAAAAGAAAGATATACTTTCGAGTGTATTATTTAGAATCTTAATATAATATATGTAAGATAAGATAATATACAATAAAACGTAATTACTCAAAAAATGTAAAATAAATACCAGAAATTTTTCAAATTTAAGGAAATAATATATATTTATATGCATATATTTACAAGCAGTTAATATTACATAATAAACAAGTATATATAATATAATCAGACCCGTGTCTAGCCGTGGGAGCACAGCGCGAAACCAGAAATATTTTTTATCTAATGTAATATAAACTATTCTATTATATGACAGTATGTATTTAAAAAAAAAAATTGCTTGCGAAAATGTGTAAGATTGTGTATGAGTGTGCTTGCGAGGACTTGAAGAGTTGAGCGTAAGCATCAGGCGTCCGAATTACGCAAATAGTTGTTTTGTGACCCGTCAATCAGAGGAAGAATGACAACTAAAATTGAATTTATTGTTAAACTTGTCGAAGAAACGATTAAATATGGAGTGTAGTGCATAATTCGAAATTACGTAATATGATGATAGATTATTTGAAAAGCGTGCACCTTCCAGAACCGCGTAAAGCTACGCGAGAATTTATGTCACAGAAGTCAATCTAAGTGTGAACCTATATTCAGGGAAAAAATTGATAATTATTTTGCTATTTAAATTCAAAAAGGCTAATCCGAAAAATGTAGTTACTTAAAAATAAGATAATAATCATAAGTATTATTATAAATAAAAGTATCTCGATAGTTGTAGGTATCTATGCATTTAAGTAGGTATCGTTTTGCATTTTGTTATGAATATTTTAAGTACTTAAGTATATTACACAATTACATCGATTTTCCTGCATGGCTACAGCTGCATTTTGAGGTTCTGATTTGTGCACTGAGGAGTTCCTTAACTATCTATTTACCAGTATATAACACACAATTAATATTTTATTACCATAATGTGTCGTTAGTTTATTGGACATTATTATAAAAATATTGGTATCTCTCTGTCACTGCTCTTTAGTGACAGAATTGTTTAATTTACATATACTATATTTAAATATTAATTAAAAAGACATACATATAAAATTAACTTTATCAAAAAACATTGTTATTGCGTTACCAGGATTCAAACTTGGATCTCTTTCCAAACCGAGGAAGGTGTATTATCTAACTATGCTACAGCGATAGTATTTTTGACGACAAATTTTCGAACCCATATGTTACACTTTTTAAATGAATACATCTATCGTCTCATTATTTGAAAGCCATCTACCGGTTTGGAAAGAGATCCAGGTTCGAATCCCGGTAGCGCAACAACAATATCTTTCTAATAGTATAATAATAATAATAATAATAATCAATAGACCTATGTTCTGAATATTTATAATAAGAATGTGTTCTCCTAGTTGACATATATTATATTATATGTCAATTCTTACATACTTTTCCAAAATAAGATATGATGTATCAAATTCATATAGAATGAAAAAATACGTTAATATGTAAGCAATATTTAAGTCGGCAAGTAAGGGATAGGAATCTTTGGACAAAAAATATATGGTTAACAAATATCAATTTGCAAGTGAAACAATTTTATTTCTATGAATAATATTCTTGAAGGAATAGCAAATAATTGAGTGTTTTATCATTTAGTGTAGACTTAACATGCTTGTGGTTACGATGGTGGTGGCTCGTGGTTACGATGGTGTTCTAGCGGTCAGGGGTTCGAACCTCGTTCCAGGAGGCCATCACGTTAGTCCTATTTAGCTTAGTTTGAAAATAGTAAGAATATTGATGGGATTCGTATTCGTGCACTCATCTCTATTTAAAATAAATTTGTATTGCGAAATTAATCCTATATATTATTCCCGAATATTTCGGGATTATACGTACTTATTCTAATATGTACTGTGAATTGGGCCGTGATTCGGGATTGCTTCAAGTTTTCCTTAATTTACGAAACATGGCTGTAATTTTAAAAAAAATATTTCAACTGGTTACAACAAATAAAATAATATTTGACTGTATTTATAACTTCAAGAAATTCATATATTTCTCTTTCCAAATTCTTTGCCTTTTATGAGCTTACTGTGTAAGAAGGTAGGTGCCTACTATTAAAATTTCGGTAGCCAAACCGTAATTGAACGGTGCCATAAAAGAGTTTTACGAACTTCTGAAAAAATCACTACCCCTGCAGGAGCTGAGTTGCCGAGGGACCGAAATCCCAAGGGTAGTGTAACGTAGAACTATATTGGGCTATTTCTGCGATGGTGCTTGGACAGTTTTGAGTGAGTTTATCTACTATGGTTCCTGATAAGAGAAAGGTCTGCGCTAATAAAAGTATATAGGGTGCCATAAGGTATAAACAAAACGCCCTTTTCCAAGTCAGGGAACCCTAAATGTGGAACCAGCTTGATTCATACTCAAAACTGAGTACGATTTTGAAAAAAAACATTTTTTTTTGTAATTGACTCTCGACGAAGTGGATACTTAATTTATTGTGCAATATTCTATGTTATAATATGAACGTGATATTTTTGTAAAATATCAATATTTTACAGTCAATTATAATTAACATCTCACCATGTACCATCTAGATCGACCCGGCAATTCGCAATCTTCCACATTCCCAGAAGTGTAACATCTTACATACACAATTCATTCATTTACCGGTCATGCAAATACTATAATGAGAAATTTACATAAATTGACTCAAAGGGTTCTTCTTATGAACCACCACAATCTCAATTTAGTTCAATCATTCTACCTATAAACACATCTTTTTCTCCCTTTACCGCAACAATAGTTGCAACCTCCCCACCTTTTTTCCCTATTTTAATTTATTTTCTGCATCTAAACATACTTATGTATCTAAATAATTTGTGGATTTTAATTGATAGTATCACTTATTAAATAGTTATTATGTTAGTTATAATATGTTTACACTGCCAAATTCCCTCAATAAAATTAAATAAAAATATGTAGATTAAGTAGGAAACATTTAACATAAATAGAATTATATAAAGGAATATTTATCATTAACATACATAAACGTTTCATAAAAAATGTACCTATTTTATTAGTTTTTTGTACTTACCTAAATGTAAATATCGTATTGGAGAATATGTCAAATTTATTATTTATCCTTTAGACACTATACAATAACTAACTTTACTCATTCGCTCATTCCATAATCTCATCACTATAATTATTGTTTTTGGTAAGATTAATTGATATTGAAAAATGTATAGGTATGTTAAATTAATTTATCAGTATGTACTGTATATCTTGACCATATTATACATGTTATAATCCTGATGGTATATGCGATTTATGAAAAACATTTAGAGTCAATTAAGGCAAATAATAACAAACAAAATTCTGCTAAAAAGAGTTCATCTGGAAATGATGCAAATATAAATTATAAGACTTCAATTTTGTCGATCTTATATTTTTATTTGTTTTACATCGATGTCAAAGTAAATTAAATTAAATTAAAATCACTCTAAATTGGGGTGTGTAAAGCAATTTTTTAAAGTTATAAACTGTATTTTTATTATAGGAATAAAATATGTTATGCTATCTTCCAAATGTGTTGTGTCGAAAAATTGCGCTGAATTAGACTGAACATTTTTGACGTAATCGACAGCTAGACATGATTTATTTTGTTGTATTAGTTATACCAAGTAAAAGTTTCTTAAAACTCATCGTATCACTGAGTGAAAACAAGGATCATCAAGCTGTGAAAATAGGGAGAAAACTAAAAGAAGCGCCAGAACACAGACTATTGTTGAAAACCAGTAAAGGTCTGGGAAACAGAATCCGCCTAGAAATAGGACGAAATAAGAAAAACTTGGAAAAATGAGAATGAAAAATTATCGCCTTGTATTCATCGTCACTAGTGCAGTGCACCCGAGAGCAAGAATTGACGTACTAAACTACTAGAGTGCGAAGAAGCAAAAGTGAAAATAGATATTGTGAAATATGTACAGGTTTTTAGCTTGGTAGATGTATAGTAGTAACCAGTGGCGTGCAGTAGGTTATGCTGTTACCAATGACATTATACAATCATATATAATATATGTACTTTCGTTTAACCAACGTTTTTAGACAAAAAAATCACTCGTTTATACGACCCTACCGTGTATTTATATGGAATTTTAGTGTACTATTAATAATGTTTTTGAAGTTTAAGTTTTATAAATATATATAAAATGTATGGAGATTTTTAAGAACACTTCTTATGACCGAACATGATTAATTTATTGTTTGGAAACCTTTCACGTAATTACTAAAGGAATTTTGAAGGTTAACGTAGGAAATAGTTCTACTAATTGCCAACCCAAATTCATGCACTAAATTTAAAGAACAATCATAAAATCAACACGTTACAAACAGTAAGATAGTAAAATTCGCGAATCAGTAAAAGAGAGAGTAGATACTTCAATGATTTACACGTAGTTGTAAGTTTTTCTGATGTTATTCTGTTAAAAAACAGCATATATATATACTCCATAGAGAACGAATCAACCGAAAGGTATTTTCAATTCAGGAAATGGTCATTTTTATGACTTGAGTAATACACTACCTTAAAGACCGAACTGAGGAATGTAAATAGCACGATGCGGCGAATAAAAAAGAGTGCCATGAGTACAGCGATGAGTTGCGGTGAGTTTTTAGAACTAAGCAATTAAAGTTTCTACCGGTACACAGATGGCACTAATTGTAAAATAATATTTTCGTTAATGTTAATCCAATTTTTTAATTTATATTTGTGTCCCAGAATTTTTAGTTATGCGCAGCTTTTTTGCTTGTATGCACTGCACGCCCCTGGTAGTAACGTGCTTCTATAGCCTGGCTGGAAATATTTCCTCGCGTCGGTAGTACGTAGAGCACACGAGTAAATTAAAAAGAAACAACACAGAAGTATTTGTGTTTGACATTGGGCCCCTCCTTTGAAGTGCCGCGGTACAAGAATAAACAAACGCAGGAGCGCGGGAGCCGGGCGCGCTGGCGCGGTGCGCACAGCATTATTTACAACTCCTGTTTTAAAAGCTTGCCTATAAAGTTTTACAACCGTCACGGAATTGCACGTATAAACAATATTATTAGATGCATTGCGGCAGCTTTGGAGAGTAGTGTTTGACTTTTGTGTGTTTTTGTCTAATTTGTTTATTGTTTCGAAATATCTCGCTACTGTGTGCCGTTTGGCGAACCGCTTTCTAAATGTGCACTTTACAATTATATGATTCGGCAGCATTGCTGACACCGAAATAAATATTTAATTAATTTTTTTATCTGATCTGTAAAAACTTTTTTTTTTTAACATTAAGAAGTTGTACATAACTAAAATTTCTACGAAATATAATATGTATCTCGAAATATTATTCAAATTTTAATATACCATACGTTTCATTATTTTTATTTGTTAACTTTGTTTTATCAACCGCTTATTAAGTTTAAATATATCTATCGGTTTCGAAAAATACCATTTTCTTCTTCAGGATGTCGATACTAATCAAAAACATATGTTATTGTTTCTTTACCAGAATCTATTTTTAAAAAACAATAATTATTTAAAAAATAAATATAGTACCCAAGTCAAATTGTTACTTAATACAAATTTACTCGAATAATTTTTAGGAAAATTTTTAGAATGAGACTCGCAGTTAAATTTAGTTGATTGTTTATAAGTTTTTGATTAGTTTTACACGCTTTATTTATCTCCAACGATTCCAAATTATTTCATTTACGAGCAACAAAGAATAATTAGACTTGGCATGACCAGATAAACCAGATACTGGAGGATGGTTCTGTTAGAAGTCTCAATGATCGTTAAGCTTGTATGAGAAGATGTATGAATCTGGATGAGGCGAGAATTGTGTGTCAGGACCGAAAAAAGTGCCGCTCTATCTTCTCTGCCTACCCCCTCGGGGAAACGGCGTGATGGTAAGTAAGTAAGTAAGCAGATTATAATTTTAAAATTAATAGCACTGCTACAAGACAATCCCTAGAGTTTATATATTTTTTTAAATGTACTGCTAAGAACTTTTATCTTTAGTCTTATACAAGATCATTATTGTGCAGACAAAATACATATTTCTACACTATACCTATATCCAAAGCACAAGTGGTTCGAGCTGAACTTAAACCAACCACTATGATGAAAGGACATGAAATGTATCTGATCCAAAAAACCTTAAAACGTTGCCCCTCGAAATGAAGCCTCAACAAAATATAAAAAGTAAAAATATTTTATAATATTATTAAAGTAAGAATTAGAATTACTGTTAACTACTACTGTTATAGACATGTAAAATAAACCTATAGATGTCTACATTTATAGTTAGTGGGATGTTTTTTAGTCTTGTATGTATTTAAATAATAATTAAACACAGAGCATAGTCATATCGATTTCAATTTCAAAAAAAAATCTGACATATTTTAACGTAATATCACTGTCGCAAGTTTAAAATGAATGATTTTCTAGTAAAACTCCACGTTTTTAAACATTAAAAAAATCTAAAATGTTCTCATACCTCCATACATGTGTAGAGTAAAATATTTTAATGTTGTTAAAATATTCAAATACATATGTACTAACTTTTATTAATATTTTAATTGTTTACACTTTTTTTTCATTTGTGCGATTCTACTTGTGGAGACATGCAGTATAGTCGGCAATTATTAGCATTGTACAGCTAATCAGATCACTGGCCGCTTCCGATGGGAGGTAACGTAGATGTCTACTTCACCGCCGTCTGGATATAGCTGTGATAGGGAGGGTGTAAAAAGACCCCCTCAACTGACAAAAACAATTCGAATATGGCGATGAAAACCGAACTCTGAACGGATCCAAGCAGGTCACGGTGTAGGTAAGTATCTTCGCGTCCGTGTGTAGGTGTGTGATCTTTATCCCCCTATCCCCTTCCTGCTCCTCGCCATATATCCGGCCCCGCAAGCCTGGCGGAAGCTTTAGCCCATACACGGGAAAATAAAGAAAAAACATACGAGAAAAATGTTCTCGGGTTGCAGACAATACGCATTGAAAAGATACTTTGTTTTATGTGTGATTAAAAAGATTTAATAATTATATTAACGGCATGTTATTATTAATTAATTAATTTATTATTGTGATGTCTTTGGAATGGTGTGATGGTGTGTGTATATGTGTATGTGTGCCGCACCGCCGGTGCGGGTATGTGTGGCTATAGATATAGACGACGCGCAAGAGTGCGCGCATCTTTTTTATCTGCGGTTCATCGGCTTAATAGTTTGACATATACTAGTGATATACCTCGTACTGAATTGTAGCTTATTGTAATAAAATATTAATTGTTACAAAGTCTATTTCTTGGACCTTCACAATGCGAGGTGTACACTAAAGACGTACTAAGAAGTCAAGTACGTAACAATTATTAATAGTGTATAAATAAATATTTTGATGTATGCTCTATAATGAACGAGATCAAAATCGATTATTTTAACTACCATTTATCTTTCACATATTTACTTAGTTTCATTTTGAGTCTATATAGTTTCTCCTTCTTTCTTATGTTTTCTGGCATTTCATTACAAATCTTTAATCATCATTAATACATACATTTAATAAGACATCCGATGATATATCTAGATTAATAACGTAGTTACTCACTGTTGTAATATTTCTTCAAAAGAATAATTCTTCGAGTATTTGTTACTTTTATATTTGATTACATTTGTATAAGTTTTTGTGTGATGTTTAGTTTTCAGCTAAGTTTTAAGTAATTTTCTTATTGAATTAGCTTTTTTTGCAAATCATGTACCTATTACAAAATTTTCACACTATGACGTGCTAAAGTGAGTGCGATTCGTGTAACATACCTAGCAGTGGCGGTTGATAACTTTTTGTAGAAAGTATTCTGGATAATAAGTTTAAGGATATTCTATGTTTCAATAATACGATTTCAAGTATTCAAGCCAAACTGTTAAAAATGCGTCACACAAAAAAAACCGCTCGCTTCTTAATATGTATGCTATTCTATGCATTATACCCATAAGCATTAAAACCATTTTTTATACCTTGGATGCTGTTAACAAATGCGTATGCAGTATTCGAAGACCTTGACAGGCGGACCTGAATACGCAGTGTTGTTAGTTCGTAGTGTGTGTTATGACTGGTCTCTAAAAGGACAGGACGAATTTGTTTGTAGCAGTGTTGTTTTCCGGTAGGAACAAAAAGTCCAAAGCTTTTTGACTATAGAACACGTGGGATGCTCAGGGAAAATTACCAAAAACAAATAGACTTGCAAACCTTATTAATTTGATTGCAAAATTTATTTTGCATTAATTTAGTTTAGATAAACTATTATAAGCTTTTTTAAATAAAGATTTGTTTCACTTCGAAATTAGTTTCAGCCTGGTTTTCGATGTTTAATGCCAAGATTTCCACATATTCTAGCTTAACTTCGGTAAGACTTGACTGTCTCCTGTTTAGTTGAACTCCTGCTCGGCTTTCATTCAACACTTACAATGTAAATTATTATATCTTGGCTATACAGCGTTTTGATTATTCAGTACATATTGAACAAGAGTCCATTCCAAGAACGGTATACTGTAATATTCGTCGGACAGGGCGCTAGGGATGTGACATCGTGTGCACTCTCATTACCGCCGAAGGTGTCTATTCCCACCGACTACCGACCTATTTCCTACAGGTCCATTATGTATAGAAACTATCCGTCGCTAACGATGTTCAACGAATAGTTATATATATTATATTAGGAAAACACATTCTTATTGTGAAGTTGTAATTATTCAGAACATAGGTCTGTGATATTTTAAATATGAATTAAATATATTAATTAGAAAGATATACATATAAAATCAATTCTATCGAAAAATATTGTTTTTGCGCCACCGGGATTATACAAATATTGTCGCTGTAGCATAGTTGGATAATGCACCTTACCGGTTAGGAAAGAGATTCAGGTTCGAATCTCGGTGGCGCAACAACAATATTTTTCGATAGAATTGATTTTATATGTATATCTTTCTAATTAATATATTTAATTCTTATTTAATATATATTATAATTATTCACACTTGTTCAGTCGTAAAAATTACTTATCTTAGTATAAATATAAAGCTTATAATAAAAGCATATGAAGCTTAATATCGATGTGTGAATTTATTTGTCAAATTAGAAAGAAAAAAAATGATACTTCTATCTGAACATCATATACTCAATAGCGGATTTATAGAAACGCGCAAATCGCAATTGCAAGGGATCCGATCCAGCTCTCCAGGGGCCCCCAAATCACTGAGAAAAGATTAATAAGTAGGAGCAACAGAGAATGCAAAAAGAAAAAAATAAATCTTTGTAACACTGTTTATCTCCAAAAATTTTTGGCAGATCAGATTATGCTCGAACGCCGTCGACTTTGTGTGTGCTCGGTCCTTATCGGATCTAGCCTCCAGGTCTGTTATTATAGATAGTTTAACCTACATGTATTAAGTGGTTTTGTAATATAATAATTTTAGTCCAAATGTCTAGTGAGACAGCTCCCGCACTATAAATCCGCTCTTTCATTTACGTGAATAAAATATAAATAAATAAAATATAAGAGGTGGTTTAGACGCCACGAGCATTGAGTTTGAAAACATGCTTTATGATGGAATTAATGTATTTTACAATGATGAATTGTCGAATATTGATCAATAGTCTACTAGTATCCTTAGGCGTGTATATATTAGTGTAATCCAAATTTTAGGAAAATATTAGTGTAATCCAAATTTTAAGAAAATATTATTGTTTTTAGTTAGCAAAATTTAATTGAATGTGATAATTTTAGATTAATGAGTCAGTCACATTTGTTTACATAAATAAATTAAAGTCAGTTACTTAATTGATATAAGCGTTCACATATAAACTTCTTATATAAAAACGTTATGACTCTAATTTAATTTATTTATTTACATAATAAATCTTCAATAACTTCTGAACCAAATCAAATAAAATTGATTTGACTAGAATCAAGACTTGTATCAGGATGTGTCTGTGAATTTATGATTTAAAATTGGTTTCAGTAACGAAATCTACAATGAAATTTAATTGCCATAGAAAACAATATTTTTTACTACGGGAGGGATTAAATTAATATGTGATTTTTTTAACCCAACCGAACCGAAGTAAGAAACCTAATCACTCAGCTGTAAAGGTAGATGCAATCATACCTAAACAATTGTCGTTGACGGAGAGTATTATTTCTAGATACTCCAGGTAGAAATAGAAAAACAAATTTCTTACTTGCGAATGTCTTTCAACAGCAAAAAATAGCTCTAGCTGTTGCTTTCTCCGTATTACTGCTATGTTACTACTGAATCAATGATACCCCTAATTGTAAATAAGTACAATAAACTAGATAATTAATCCACTGCAAGCCAGTTTCAGAGTTTAAACATATTTTATATATAAATAATATGAAGAATCACTTCCTTTAAACCACTATTTAATGATAAATTAACATGTTTCAAGACCAATGGTCCGGTCCCCGTTCATCATGATACGAATTGTATCCTAAAATAAAAAATACAAGCGTAGACATAAACAAAACTATAAATACAAGTTATGAGTAATTAATTAGGAATTACTGTGAAAACAAATTTAAAAGGTAACTATATGAAAAAATAATTTTGTTATTTATAATATTTAATTTACTACTAACACTTTTTATTTCAGTAATATCAGAAAGGTAACATATAGGTTCGAAAAATTGTCGCTAAAAATATTGTCGCTGTAGCATAGTTGGATAATGCACCTTCCCCGGTTAGGAAAGAGATCCAGGTTCGAATCCCGGTGGTGCAACAACAATATTTTTCGATAGAATTGATTTTGTATGTATATATTTCTAATTAATATATTTAATTCATATTTAAAATATCACACACCGTCTGTTCTGAATAATTACAACTTCACAATAAGAATGTGTTTTCCTGAGAATAGTTATTGCTATTTATACATCTCAAATGCTATTTAATTCTTATATCAAAATTTATGCAAGTTTTACCTATATAAAAATAATTACAATCATTGCAAATTAATTGATAGACATTTAAAAAAAATCATACTTATTCTTATGATTTAATATATAATTCTTTAATTTATTATCCCGTAGATAGCGGATTGTATAGAATTTGGGATTGTTATTAAATTTTATATACATTTTATTTATAATAAATAACTACATTCTAATGCCGCTCCAACCTATTAAAACAGCGGAATGTCAAAAATATAAAATCTTCATTCGCGAATTATTCAATATATGTATAATTTATTTATTATATTTGGAGGTAGATAGAAAGAAATTCATTTCGTTTTCATTTTATTTACATAAGTGAAAATAATGCGACAGCTGTTATTATTAGAAATCAAAACTAGCTAAATTATTATCGACAATTATACGCTATTAATCCCTCATAGCTTACTGGACTCTTAACTCGGGCAACGCCGGGTATTAATGTTAGTAATAAATAAAAGCGATTTGAAATATCTTAAAATGTTTTTTCCCATCCATTACCTCGCATCCATTTCATTTTTCCGCGTTTCCTATCAAAGAGTCCTCTTCCTTGCTCGGCCGAGCGGAATGCGGATGCTCTTGTGTTGCTCGTGTCAGGGAGGACATTGTGCGAGGACATGTACTCCGGAGCCAGCCTATTCAATGCCGAAACAATGACTACCCTGGCTCTAAGAGCCGGAACACCTTCAGCGCGAGCTGAGATCTAGTCGCGCAATACAGGTGATTCTAAAAAAGGGGAAAAGTAAACACGAAATGTATTCAGTAATCCAGATAATTTGAAGAATTACCCTTTTTATAGGGTGGATGGAGTTACTCTAGTTACTTTGTGCAGTCCGGCCGTGTTTAATGGAAACCCTTGTAAAATAAAGTGATGCAAAGGTGATATGAACGTATAGACTAAAAGCGGAAATGCATATTAAAAAATTCCGACGTACATACTTGTATAACTCTTATGTTAATACTCCCCGGGCAGGGAGTTGTCTATCTTTGATGTAGATACTCGCAAAATGTTTTCAGGAATTTTGCGAACTCGGCGATTATTTATTGTTTATTCTTAATACACCAGTTCATATTTCGTCAACTGAAAAACAACATAAATTATGGATATGTCAGTTATTAATAGCACCGCGGTGGACGCTGTGCTGATCTGTGTTTGATTCGTCTTAGTATTTTAATTCTTATAACAATTTTATAATTTATATATTTATTACAATACATAACTAGCACTAACCTAATTTCTCTCAATAGTGATAGAAAAAATAATATTTTCAGCGTAAATAACGTTAAAATATTTTTCCAGTGTGCCGATTATATTGATAATAACATTATTTTTTTAGTGCACATGGCTTTGTGCATTTAAGTGATTTGCGAACGCCGAGAATTATTTTAATGGTATGGAGAAAAGTCTATGATAACTAGTTTAGAGGTGTTACAAAAGAGTTTAGAATTATTTCTTCTTCTTTCACATTTAAGAGCTGTGTTCTTGTCGGTACAATCATCTCGGTGTGTTTCTATCCTGGACGTTATACAGAAGTTGTCCACAGGTGTCTATTTGGTGGATGTATTATTGTATGGTATTTTGGTATTTCTCTGTCTTCATCGCTCAATAAATTACATTTCATTTTATTACAGACCTATATTCTTGCACTTTCTTCACAATCTCCTCATTTCTAAGTCTCTTATTACATGTTTTATATTCAATCCTTCTCCAGTACCACATCTCCAGTACCATATCTCCGATCTATTCTCCTCTATGTTTTATGATCCAGGTTTCACTTTCATCTAGTCCTCTGCTTCAGATATAAGTTTAAATGAATTGCTTTTTAAAATTTATCAAATGAATCATTCGACCGAGATACGATAAACTTGGTTAAATCACACATAGTCCGAATACAATACAAAATAAGACGTAAATAAACTATAAACCGATAGCAGATGCCAGAATTAACAATTCATTTTTATTAAATTTTGGACACATCGATACAACTTATATATTATTAAGGTGAACACATTCTTATTGTGAAGATGTAATTATTCAGAACATAGCTCTGTGATATTATATAAGAGATCCAGGTTCGAATCCCGATAGCAACAACAATATTTTTCAATAAATTTGATTTTATGTGTATATCTTTCTAACCAATACATTTAATTTGTATTAAAAACATCACAAATAAGGATGTGTTCTCCTTAATAATATATAAGTTGTATCAATTTGTCTAAAATTTAATAAAAAATAATTACTAAATCTGGCATCTCCTATCGGATTACTCAAAGGTATTTGAGATTCCGTAAAAATAAAGAAGATGGTTTTCAAATAACGAAACGATAATTGTATTAATTTAAAAAGTGTAACATATAGGTTCGAAAATTTGTCGTCAAAGCACTGTGTTGGTATAGCATAATCGGTTAATGTACGTTCCCTGGATTGGAAGAGATCCAGGTTCGAATCCCGGTAGCAACGACAATATTTTTCGATAAAATTGATTTTATATGTGTATATTTCTAATTAATACATTTAATTTGTATTTTAATTTTATTTAATGACTGTCGTATACAGTGGCGTAACTGATACAAATGCAGTGCATTGGGGCCCATGTTAGGCAGACGCTCGAAAAGTGAGCGCCCAACAATCTATTTGAAATAGATATTTTTGCGAGTTTACCTTTTCCAGCGTAAATAGTAAAAAATTGAATTATTACATTTAAAAGTTTCTCACGCATACTGCTACATAACGTGAAAACATTATCGATGTACAAGAGTATAGTCGTACTCCGCTAATATGTCAGATTAGATATCAGATCATCACCGTAAAGTGAAAAGCGAAGAAAATATTTTTTATATTCCAAACACATATAAATATATATAACGTGTAAATATTATATACATCCCTGAGAAGATTGTATACTTTGAATTGTGTCATTCGCTACTAGTCTACGCGATTGTCGGTTGGGGTAGCGCATCTAGTAGTATTTTAGACTACGTAAGTAAAGCCTAAAAAATGTTTTAGAGATTTATTCATAAGAAGCCCGTTCGCTATCCTTCAAATGAACTCATCAAAGAATGTCACGTCCTAGACATCCGTCAAACGTGCATACTTGGTACACTAAAAAAATTTTTCACCGACATAAACAATATCATCAGCAAATAACGCACCCTCACTTAACAGCTAACTGTCACTATCTCGTGCCAACTTTTCCACAAATATTCCATTTGTTTCTAGCACCAAAAATACACAACAGTCTAAATGCAGACGTGAAAGATTACAACCACAGTCTTACATATTTTTCAAGAAAAGTGCAGTTTTGGCTCCACGAAATGGAGACAAATTACGCCCAAGAACTTTTGAAAGTCCAAACTTGAGATAAAAACTGCTACAATAGTACCTATACATTAAATATTGAATTTTCTACTCTTCTCTGTAGTTGTGTTAGTATGCTATTTAACTGAACTTTTTTCAATCGTTTTACATTGAGTATTACAATTTTACATAAGTTTACTTCATATTAGTATATTATTTACTGATTTTACACACAATTACTTCATATTTGTATATTAATTATTTATTAACTTAGTTTTTAATTTTTTTGTAAATGGAATATTGCATTTACTTTAAGTTTTACATTATATTTATATTGCATCTTGTTTTATTCTTTATATAATATTTTTTTACTTTTTATATACATTGAACAATGTATTTATATGCTATCTAATTGTATCTTGTTTTTTTCTATGTATATATATATAAATATTTACATAATTTTCTACATTGAACAATGCATTTACTTACTTTATGTTTTACAATGTATTTATATGCTATCTAATTGCATCATGATTTACTCTTTATATATATATTTATTTGAACATTGAACACTATAATTTGTTTATTACTATACCGGAAAGGCACTGTCTGCTATGATACAGTTAAATATTAGTGTAACAGGCAGGGTACCGAAATATATGTCTTACTTTGCTGCAATGTTATCTGATTTTGTACTATGAATCGTAAAATAATAAAAAATATTAATATTATTGTATGAGGAAACAGACTTTTTCTTACTATTTAATAAATAAACCAGGCAGTACTAATGTTCGTATTAACATACACAATACTAATACTGTCGTATACAAATGTCGCCTACGTCAGCCAGAGCTGCTATATGGAGTCACTCTTTGCGGTCACCAAAAAACCACTAAAAAGTGGCCAGTTTGATGGTTGAATGTGTGGTCCATTCTCGGTGGACTGTCAATCAGCCGCGAGACTCCGCCCCCGCAGAGAGTAAACCAAAACAATACGACCACAAATAATAATATCTCGCGATATTGTGGCTAACGCCAAAATCACGGTTTTAATCAATTTTGGACAGATGTAAAATCTTTTATTGTAAAAAAATGACAGAATGTCGAAAAGTATCCCTATTTTATCAATGAACCGTTTATTGGAAAATAACATTTAATATTATTTTCATTATACGAGTATAATTAGGTACATATTATATATGGCAAAGTATCTACCTATCAGGGGCGTGCAGTGCATACAAGCGAAAAAGCTGTGCATTACCAAACATCCTGGGAAACAAATATACATTAAATAATTGAATTAACGTAAACGGAAACATTATTTCAAGT
Source organism: Eubasilissa splendida (assembly GCA_031772225.1). Classification (NCBI taxonomy): domain Eukaryota; kingdom Metazoa; phylum Arthropoda; class Insecta; order Trichoptera; family Phryganeidae; genus Eubasilissa; species Eubasilissa splendida. The sequence goes on along the minus strand of CM062845.1, from coordinate 22,148,362 downwards.
AGAGACTTTAATTGCTTAGTTCTAAAAACTACCACGACAACTCACCGCTGTACCCATGGCGCTTTTGTGCATTCGTCGCATTGAGCTATTCACATTACTCTGTTCTATCTTTAAGCTAGTGAATTACTCAAGTCATATAATTGGCTATTAACTGAATTAAAAATTCCTTTCGGTTGATACGTTTTGTATGGAGTCGTTACATATGCTGTTTTTTTTAACAGAATAACATTAGAAAGGCTTACAACTGCGTGCAAATCATTGAAGTGTTTACTTCCTCTTTTACTAATTCGCGAATTTTACTATCTTACTGTTTTTAACGTGTTGATTTCATGGCCATTCTTTGCGTTCGAGGTGCATTTGGTGCATGAATTTGTTTTAGATTTGGGAAAAGCAAAAAGCAATTGGCAGAATTATTTCCTACGTTAACCTTTAATAAAAATAATTATTTCATTTAATTATTACGTGAAAGATTTTCAAACAATAAAATAATCATGTTCAATCATAAAAAGTGTTCAAAAAAACGTCCATACATTTTTTATATTAATTTTTATATGGGTAAGAAGGTATTATTTTACGTTGAAACTTAAACTTTTAAAACACTATTAATAGTACTCTAAAATTACAAATAAATACATGATATGGTCGTATAAACGACGGATTTATTATGTTTAAAGATGTTGGTTAAACGACATATATTATATATGATTATATAATATCATTGGTAACAGCACAACCTAAATCTATACTTACTGCACGCCACTGATAATTAGGTACACAATACATATCGCAAAGTATCTACCTATAATGTTTGTTGGTTTGCCTCCCCGCGTTCAGCGTAACTACTCAAAATTTGGCTCTCACACAAAGCAAAATATTGAATATCTAAATTATTGGCGTAATGGCGTCCAGCTGCTCGTGCTGGGGTCCGACCACTCACGAAGGCAGCAAACCAAAAACTCGCGGGAAACATAATGAGGACCCTTATCAAACAAAACAGGAATTGTAAATCAAAATTTGGATTTAATAATTTTTGATTTTTATATAATTATATTGTTTTATCACACACGTATTGAAATTAACGAGAGAAACAAATAAAAAGAAAAAAGAGATACAAAAAATGCTGTAAGATGGATAAGTATGTAAAAATATTATAACTTATATAAATATTCCTACGGTCTAACGTTATTAACTTACTTACTTACCATAACGCCGTTTTTCCGGAGGGGTAGGCAGAGAGAATAGAGCGCCACACTCTGATGACCTTTAGGCAGAAAATATATTTTAATATAATGGTATACTCAATAAGAAAATATCGGCGGAATTTATACGAAAAATTCATGCAAATCAACATGAGTACGAGCATCGTACAAGGGGAAGGGATAGACTAAGACTGCCATTCAGGAAGATGGCCACATCTCAGAAATTGATGATGTATAGTGCGATGAAGATTTTTAATGAAATGACAGAACACGTAAGAAAGGAGGAGAAACTGAATAGATTTAAAGTGAAACTGACCAGATATGTAAAAGATAAGTTTTAGTAAAAGAAAGGACTTTAATCTTGTTTATATTAGAGCATATATAGAAGTGTTTATGTATGCACTATGTTAAGAATGAAATAAATATAATTATTGCCTCATTCACATTCATACATCTTCTCATACAAGCTCCGCCGGTATTGTGGCTTCTAACAGGACTATCTTCCAGTATCTGTTATACCTGGTTGTGCCAAGTCTTCCACGGACGTCTTCTATTTCTGGGGCCATCAACACTTGCGTCATATATATTTCTACCATTCTCACCTCATTCCATATGACTAAACGACCGAAGTGATCCTTCTTTAAATCTTACTCACTATACTAAGATCAGCTTTACATTCTCTCCTTATATATTCATTATTTACTCCTTTATAAATAGATCTGCCACATATACACCTAAGTGATCTCATTTCCACTGCACTCAGTCTACTTTCGTTTCTCTTCAGCCAGCTCTAGGTTTTACTTCTATACATTAGTGTCGGTACCAAGACTGCACTGTGAACCGCTAGTCTTGTTTCGGTTGGCAAGTTCCCATTAGTTATATTTCCTTTCAAAGCGCCGTTAACTTTATTCCCTGCAGTTTCACTCCCTTCGAGATCTTTCTCAGCTTTTCCGTTTCTATCAAATATACTTCCCAAATACACAAACTCATCTACTTGTTCCAAACATTTATTACTTACAAGTATTTTGCACATTGTCTTTCTTTCCTCCTTGTATACCATCACTTTCAATTTGTTGACATTCATAATAACATTAAATAAATTGTGATTCAAACGAGATACCATAATTAATTTAATATTTAAGTGTGATTTCTTCATTTTGCGTTAATATTAATGTTATTAATTATTTAATCTAATGTATAGAATAATCATGGCATCAACAGTATAAAAATTATTTGTTAGCAAACAGGAAAAACTTATATTTATCATTATAAATATGTTTTTCACCCTAAAAAAATATTATTTAAAGTGTTGATTTTTGAATCATAAACGTGCAGTTTAATAAAACGTATTATAATTTATTTGAATGTATATTAACGAAATTAGAGATATATTAATTTATTTATTTATTTCAGTGAGTTTTAGTTTATTATTTTTAGGGTTTTTGATTGTCCTTATTTTTAAAACAAGAAAATGAAATTAAAAGTGGATATGGAGCAAATTATTATCTTGAGGTGCGAGACTCAGGATAGTTAGAACATAGAAAAAAATCAATTAAAAGTTAGAACAGTCTTAAAAAAAGTTAAGGACAAATTATACTAATAGTACAGTTGTGCTATTTTACTACTTAATATAAATTTAATTAACTATTGGCAATACTCTTCTGTATTCAAGCGTAAGAAAATTTTAAAAGAAACTGATACGTCACATTGGAGTGAAATTAAATTTCGTTTGAATACTTCCCATACTTCCATATTTTCCAAATTGTATAATATAAATGGATTCGTTACTATGAGATATCTATAATTTGTATAATAACAATGCCTTTGGGGGTAAAAATTCAGTAATTGTGTTATCTTACAAAAATTTGGACAATGTATGTTTCTTTTTTAAAAACAGTGACTTAGTGATCTAAGTTAGTTAAAATTATATTAGTGAATGTAAAGTGAGTATATTAACTAATATTTTATAATTAAAAAATAAAATAATTAATAACTACTAGAGTGCGAACGTCGGTTTTACACCTCTGCCAGCGCGCGCAACAAAAGCCACCCAACGGAAGAAACATTCGATTATTCCTGGTGTGTGATCGCCGGAGTGTGATTAATTGATACCGACTTTTATTTTATTTATTTTTAGCAATTTATTGACATATACGAGGATGTGACGCTGCGAAGGTTTGACGAAAGGAAACTATTTATTGGAGTGTCAATAAGAGGTTCCCAATTTCGATTCTCCCGACAGATAACCTTTGTAGTCTTTTTCGTAAGTGTAACTGGAAGAAATTCACATTGATTACTGGAGAGATTTTTTTTAATGTGTCAATTTTATTTTATAGCAATGTAAAGATTATATATATGAAGAAAAATAATATATATGATCAATGTTTAGTAGCAACTTTGTGGTTGTACATTTTAAACTAAAATAAATTTAAATACTAATTTAATGTATTAATTATAATTATATACATATAAAATCAATTTTGTCGAAAAATATTGTTTTTTGCGCTACCGAGATTCGAACCTGGATCTCTATTTCTATTCCGGGGAAATACACTACCAATTATGTTATAACGCCAGTATTTTTCATGATAAATTTTAGAACTTATATGTTACACTTTTTCAAATTAATACATCTGTCGTTCCATTATTTTTGAAAGCCATCTACATTATTTATACGGAATCACAAATACCTTTGAGTAAACCGACTGCAGACGCCAGAATTATCAATTCATTTTTATTAAATTTTGGACACATTGATACAATTAATAATTACAACTCAACAATAAGAATGTGTTCTCCTTAATAATATAAGTTGTATTAGATTAGTATTTAAAACATCACAGACTATGTTCTAATTACAGCTTCAGCAATAAGAATAAGTTCTCCTAATAAAATACATTTGTTGTATTTTATTTTTTACAAAGTGACATACGTTTTGTAGGCCGGTTTAGAGAGAATGTTAAAATACCTGTGGTTAAAGTTTTGCTTAACAAGTAATAACTTTTTACTTAACCCATTTACAATTATACTTCATAATTATCGTGAAGGGTTCTAAGACACACACCATACTAAGTGGAATGATTAAATATTTGTCGTTTATTCCAAACAAATTGTTGTATGTCGGTAGGAGTACTTGGATGTAGGTCATCATCGATATTTTTGCTACAGATCTTAAAAAAACTGAAGGATGGCACGATGTAACCGATGTTCCTTCTCAGGTGTGTGGGTATGCGCGCGCGTACCGTTTGGCATCGTAGAGCACACAAAAAAATATTGCGGGTAATTAATTTTTAACAAAACTTACTTCTTCATGTGCAGTCTTTTATCAAAGGTTGGCGGCCACGTTGCAGTATGTTGATTTATCTTACCTACACCTTTACTATCCTCTATCTTCCCCTGCATAATTAGTTGTAAAAATATCTTGTTCTCTTGACTTATTAACGTGTCTCAATACATCTTCTTTAGAAATGCGGTCAACCCGGACCTTGGTTGGTATGCTGGTATGGTAATGTTTTTCTTATTTTCTTTCCAATACACAAATACCATGGCATTGTTCATTAAATTTGCACAAAAAGAAAAATTATGGCACCATTGGGTGTAACATGACTAAAAGGATGTTAATCAATACACGGAAATATCTTTCTTAATTAAGGTGACTTGGACACGTCTTGCGAATCTCAGAGGAATGACTACTGAGATGTATCTTTTTGGCAACTCTGGAGGGAAGGCAGCCGTATAACGTGTAACTAGTACCGACGATGAAGATGTTGTTGATGAACCCTAAGAAATTTGTTAAAAGCCTAATGACACCAGTCTTACACGGATAATACACATAATGCTGGTATTCATCACACATTAAGTACACACACCTGTTTTACCTCGGGCGGTGGAGGATGAACCGGTAAACCGTTTGTTTACTTTGTTTAAACGTCCAAACAATATTACGGCCCCTCTAATCCCCCATCGTGGAGCAGTCTCTCCCCGGAGAGCAGCAAGTATCTCGGCAGCTTAGCGGATCCGCTGCATGCCTCAGGCAGGTGATCCGGCTCGCGCGGCGCGCGTAACTTATGCCCGGGTCACAGAGAAGGGAGAGTCAATATTGACGCTGGAAATCTGTTATAATGTCAACAGCGGAATGTTATTCTGTATTTTTGTCCAGATTATTTAATGCATACGTACGAAGATAATGAATGGACACGATTTGCACAATGGATTTTATGTTCTTATGGATCCCGTCGTGGATTTTTTCTCTTCGCTTTCAGAGATTCAAGCACTGCCACTTGCTTCTAACCTCACTTCATGCTTGTTGCAAAATTTAAATGTCAAAATGTCAAATGCATTGACCGTCGATGTTGAACGTAGATATTAGTCTGGATGTGTGGAACTATCTATTAAAAAAATCCCAGTACCTACATCCCTTTAAAATTATTATTGTCAGTTTCTGGGAGATTTTCTGTGATATTTTGCAGAATGACATGTTATGTACCGGCTCGCAATAGGTGGCAACGGTAGTGCAAGTTATCACCCGACACAACACTAACATCAGTAACATTAACCCTGATAGACATTACAATTGGATCCGAAACGTCAGCCAGAGAGGTCGGAGGTACATGGTAGAATTATTCAGAAAACTATTACAAAAATATTTTACTTTATTAGCAAATTGAGAAACATTTCGAATATTATAATCAAATCCCTCGATCAAAAATACCACTGTCTATCATCGTTAATATAAACATTAAAAATAATTGTATCCATTCTTAATAAAAGGTAGTTCACAATCTAGCTGCGTAATATATATTTATTACTTATTTTGAAGCTCTGAAAACTCTCAGTAAATAAATGGTATTTCAGAAAAACTCAATAGAACTCGAGTAGACGGCACAACTTTTGCCGACTTTGGACGATTCCGTTGAAGATGAATGTTGATATGTTGTGAAACTTAAGCAATAATATTAATGGACGACTCTTGGAGTGAGTTATCTCCACACGTATAATATATTGTGTTTCAGATACATTTTTGTAAATAATTGTCACCTTTGATGATGGCTACTAAATGAAGCACGAAACATCAGCTACGAAAAAACCAAACAGATCAGAAGATGTTTTTTCAATTATTTTGTCGGCAATAAATGATTCTAGATCTATTTCTTAAAAAATATTTAAATAGAATAATAGAACGAATAGAAGAAGGCAGACAAACTCAATAGTTTCGCATGTGTAATAACAAAAAATCTATAATACGTCAAATACGAATAAAAGGCCAGTTTTGTGGCTAAAAACCCGTGTGCACGATGATCTCTCAATGAGACTTTGATCTCTGAGAGTCGGTAAAGGTATATGTATACTGGATGCGTCATTCTTATCCGCGCGAAAAACATACGGCCTTATGATTCACAAAACGCTCCGCGCTGAATTATGAAATCTCATCTGTGTACATGGGCTTTCCCTTCTTCAGGAAGATATAAGGATAATGATCATTAAACAGTCACTCTTCCGGACGTTGAAATGCAATTTTTTTACATCAAAGTGAATATAAAACAATATAATGTTACATGTTTGTTACAAAAAATTGCTATTACGATAACAATTTTATTATTTTTTGAGTGAGGTGCGGTAGGTATCACCGCTGATAGACACAGCCCTGTCCTGGCTACTTTGGTCTGCGTTAAAGTAGCTGGTTTTATTCATATTCGTATCATGTTATTTTATTATTTTTCTTCATCATCCTCTTTATCTTAATCGGGGGCCTAACGCTTGGATAGCAATCTTCCACCGCTCGCAGTCCTGCGCTGTGTCGATTACTTGGGGCCACTATATTTGCCTATACATATTCTCCTGTATCGCCCTTCAAGTTTTCTTAATAAAAGAGATAATCTTATAAATATATGTACAATAAAATATATAATAAATGTGTTGAGAAATGGATTACTTTATATTTTATTACAACTTTATTACACACATACAGGGTGTAACATACCTAGTCCACAATATTTTATGAGTGGATACCTGACTAAATTACAAGTCGAAAATGTTCAAGGAATATGTGCAAATTCGTCACCGTTACGGATAATATTATTGTTTGACATTTTTACAAAACCATGTTAAGCTTTAAGTGTACGCACTTGGAAATAAATATTTTCGAAATTTATTCATTATTAGTCTATATATTTGATTCAGGCCCTAAATCATCTAACAAAAATAATCTGGTCACTCGAAATTCGGTAACCTTTAATTTTTTGTATTCAATATATATTTTGGAATTAATAAAATAATTAAATTAATCGAAACAATTGCACAATTACGATTTTTTAGAAATGCTTATATCTCTGACATGGTTGAGATTGGGCACATGTTCCACGAACATTTTCGACTCGTAATTGAGTCAGGTATCCACCCATGAAATATTGTGGACTAGGTCTGTTACACTCTGTATACCTACATTATAATTTTTAATATTTTCCAAACTACATAACAGATTTACGCATTTTTTTATGTGTTGCAGTATCTATGTTGAATTTAACTAGGAATGTTAATCGCTGAGGATGGCCTAAATCTTTGTCGAATACCGTTTGATACATTTGTGAACATCTGCGGGCTTAGGGGTGTCGCGCGGCGCGCGGCTGCCGGCGGGCGCGGGCGGCGGGGCGCGCGTGTCAGCTCGTATTACCGTATTCTTGAACGATGTTGATATTGTGCCCCGCTCCAATCTGCAGGAAACTGTTTGTCATCACGTCATTTTTGTGTGCGATCTATTTAAATACTCAAAATATGTCCCTCATTTCCTTCAACAACATCACGAAGCTAGCCAAATAACACGAACAACAAATCCAGAGTCCTTTATGACGAGATATAATTTATTTGATTTTTGTTTTAGCAACTTTAATCTGAATATTTAATCAGATTTTAGATATTGGAAACGTAATCAACTGTGATTTGTGTCCCGTTTTCGCTTTATTGCGGGAGTTGCGGATGGAACTACCTTCAAGGCAACGTTAAGTAGGGATAGTCGTGCAAGATAAAATTAACCTGTTAGTGCCGATAAAGAAGTAAGGATAAAGGCGGACCGTGACATGGAAGAGTGAAGATGATATATGACGGGAGAATAATGAGAGAAATGGAAGGGAAAGACAAGGCAAGATGACTGTAGTAAGTGCAGGAAATCGAGGAGAAGACTAAAATTGAAAGTAATTTAATGTAGATCTTTGTGAGTACTGATCCGAATTCCGATTGCCAAAATACAGAAAATAAGTTGTGTTTACTTAAATGAAGCCATGATATACATATTATCTTAAATTATAATTAAATCTGAATCCCGGGTAATGTCGGATATGAACTGTTAGTTATGTATACACTGGATTCTCTCTTACTTCTCAACTAATACAAAATACCTTCTTGTTTGTTGAAATAACATAGTTACTAGAAAAGGTTACTAACCCTATTTGTCAATAACGCACATAAAAGGTTGGATTTCATTTTTTTGTTGTTGTGATGATTTTATACTCTTCGTTACCGCATAATTAAAACATACAATACATAATACATAATAATAATACATTTATTAGGTTCACTTTTTACATGTATTATGTACATACATTGATTAATAATGTCTAACGGTCTGGCGTATCACTCTTCCAAATTAATATTCATTAATAATACATTTTCACCTAGTTAATTACTATGAGTGTTGCGTAATATTTCAAATATCGGACAAATGTACCGAGGGTGTGCATATAAAATTTGGCAAAGTAAATACAACATATCAGTAAGAAAGTAATACATATATAAATAACTATAATTAATTTACTTTCCACCCCGTTTCATAGAAGGGGTAGGCAGAGATGATGAAACGCCACACTCTTCAACCCTGGCATTATTTTGTCCACTTTTTTACATCATTCTGCAATAATATTTCACCGTCGTATTACAAAAACGGTGATGAAAAATGATCATTTAAACAAAAAATACCATCGCGAGTTCTTGAGGGACGAGCCCCATGCGAGGCGAGCAGGGGGCGCTGTTTCAGCAAACGGAAAAACAATGACTATATAATTATACCACCTCCGCGTTACCGAAAAATAACCCTGCGCTGAATTGACAGTGGCGTGTTTTACAAGCGTTAAATAACGGTCGGCGGGGAAAACAGAACATTTTTTAAAGCGCCTCTTAACAACGCCCGTTTATTCTGGTTGCCCGGTAATTTTTTATGTTGCCGTTAACGAGTTAATTAGATTACACGCCCATACAGGCGTCGCGCGAGGACCGAATACGCTGCGGATGATCTTGCTGGTACATATTTCATCTGTGTTACCTGTGCGACACAAATTGTGACGGACATACTGCAGTGACAGAATAATTATCTTAAAACTGTAAATTATTATGTATAATTTGAAGTCGACATTGTTTCATATTTGAATTAAGACGTAATCTTATGATAGTAGTATTATTTGTGTACTTTTTTTAAATAAGGACAGCTAGGGCTTCCATGTCGGTCCCACTCATCAAAACTAATAAAAATACACGACTTTAGTTCAATAATATATTCAAGTTTATGCAGAATATAGAAAGAAAAAAGAGAAGAAAGTGGTTATTAGCAATTTCGCAAAATTTTAAAAATTTAGACCCTCCAGCGTCCCTTAAGTGCCGTATGTATTCATAAACAATATATTTTATATATAGATAGAAAATTGATGGAAAATTAAGGTGCAGTAGTTCAAGGCAGATACTCAGGAATCCATTCATCAAAAACACACCCAAAAGAGGGACAGTGGACGAGACACAAAATGGATTGAGTCACATTTACACGGACAGATTAATGGGGTTGCAAAACACGAGATATGGAGAGTGAGAGATAGGTGCGTATGTGGAGATACCCACCCACGCAGGTCGGCCTAATTACCTGCCTAAGGAGCTCCAACATGTCACCCGTACCCGAATAAATTCCTTATATAAAACAAGATTCGTACTATTATTAATTAGGTCTGCATTCCATGACGGGCGGTGTTATTCGCGTACTGTTGTAAATTTAAATGCATAATTAATGTTATTGAATATATAAAAGAGAAAAAATTCAAGTAATTTTAAGCTAGAGATATTAAATTAAATTAAATAGTTCGACATGTATACGTATATAAGACATGCGATCTCCCTATTCATGTATCAATATTCTCACTATACGTAACTATTGTTTTTGTAAAAACATCCAAGAATTACAATACTTAATTAAATATTTATATATAAGTTGGTTTCACACGGGCGAAATGCACGATGCATTGCTAATTTGGGTTTCTAAGTTCGTAAAACCATTAACAAGTACGTTTAAAGATACTGATATTATTGTTCCATCGTTGAACAGATCTATTGTTTCGAGGGTAAGTTTGTAGAACTCTATAATCACACATAGATCAAAACTAAGACAAATTTGCGAGTCAACTCCACCTTGGTTCAATCAATAATAACATAATATATATAAGGTGTTATTTAAATTTTACATTAAATTAATTTATGAACCAACATACAAGGACCTAGAGAAGAATTTTGTGGGTCTAGCTATTAAAATAATGTTAATAAAAGAAAGTGCGCATTTGAAAGAATAATTTATTGGTATTCCACATTAGCTCCATTTTCACATACTTTTTCATTTTCAGTGCTGTATCTTAACATATCTTATCTTAAAGAGATTTAGTTAACAGATTTTGGAAGCATTCTCTTTTTTTTCTTTCGTCAAACTAACTGATCATGAATAGCGAAAAATAAAAAATAAAAAACTCATAAAAATAAATATGAAATAATAATTTGAGGTGAAAAAGAATACATAAAATACAAAAAAGTTTTTTTAATACACAAGATTTAATAACTTAATAAATGTGAATCATGCTATCAGATAAAATTAAGTATTGGAATATTAAAAACTTCAATCATAAAAAAAGTAAATTAATACATTACTATTATTATTTAATGTAATATTTTCATAAAATTATAGTTATGTATCTACCCGATTCAATGAGTCGTATTTGAGTAACGTGTATTTGCGCCATAAGGCTTAATGGTTCCGAACTTCCCGATGATCGCGGTGACAGGTTGAGGGATATAACAAAAACTCGTTTTTAAAAGCAATAATATCTTTTATTTGTTTGTTTTAATCCACTATTAAAAAAAAATATGAAAGAAGACTGTTAAAAGTACAAATTTGTTTCACGTGAAGCGACCGATAAAAAGTTTTTTGAACGGAGGCAATCTCAAAAAAACCACAAAGGTCATATAGAGGCTATCGCGAAATTAATGCTTCTCTTATATAAATTAGTGTACGTAATTTGATTATTAATATAATATTAAGAGTATTTATTAAAATTTACCCTGTAAATACAGGGTGTAACGGACCTAGTCCACAATATTTTAGGAGTGAATTCAAAACTAAATTACTAATCAAGGAGTGTATACAAAAACGGTCCGTTATGTACGGAAAATATTGTTGTAAGTTTTTTATCAAATTATGTTTAATCTACATATTTCGAAAAAAATATTTGCGAAATTGGACCATTATTATACTACATTTTTGCTTAGAGCCATAAATGATTTAACATCAATTGGTCTGGCCGTTTGAAAATATTTTATTTTTGTATATATTATATTACTATATAATTTGGAATCAATAAAATATTTCAATTATTCGAAATAATTACGTAACTACGACATTTAAAAAATGTTTATATCTTTGACATAGTTGAGATGAGGCTTGGGCAGCTTTAAAATTTTCTACGCATATTTTTAGTATATTGTTCGACGTGCGGGGTGTATGTTACGAAAGAGGTAAAACATTGTAGGGGCTATCGTTGTAAACTATTATTGACTCGTTGGGATCTTAATTGTGTGATCATTGATTTGTCGAGTCACTCGGATGGATCGACCGACGTTTGTATGTTATACGATTCGGATCAGAAGGTTTTATACATGGTGAGACTGAAGGACCTAACTCTCTTCTAGTCTTACGCGTATTGGTGCATGTCGCAGTGTATATGAGAGCAAGATATTCAAATAAAACAGAACTTACAAAAGTTGGCGTTGATTGCGGGACAATTTACAATTGCAGGTACTACGAGTATAAAGTTAATTACGCGAATAAAGTTGAAGACTGGAGTGGCTCGCTTGAGGTGTTGACGAAAGAACGGTCTGCGGGGAAGTGGTTGGCTAGCTCGTAGGATTTGTTTGTCACGATGAATTGAAATCTGCTATTGATCAGTGCGTCTCGGCACTATATGGCTGAGTAGAACTACCACAACATTAATATTATTTAGTTTTATACATATTCTGTTTTAAATGTGGAATATTCTAGATACGATATATTTGGTAAATTAGTTAAACATGAATATTTTTAATATTTACTGTAAAAATATTGTGGTTAGTCATTTTAAATGAAATTTATATCAGAACTAAACTTTGTATTTACTCACATAAGTTTTATATTAAAAACCTATCGGTTTCGGAAAAATCATTTTCCCTCATCAATAATTATAATTTTTATGAAAACTATTTTATTTATACTATCTCGACGGATTGCTTGATTTTTTAATATAAAACTCACGTAATCAAATATACATTATATTACCTACCAAATTAGACCAAAAGTTGTATTAATGTTAAAATTTGTATGAAATGAATCAAAAATTGGACCAACTACCTACAGTGAAATCTCGATCGATCGTTCCTCGAATAATCGTTTTCTCGAATGTATCGTTTATTTATTCCAGTCCCTTCGTAGCAAAATGCTTGGTTTCGATTAACGGCCCTCGTAAACAATGAGCGGAACATTCGGGACAGATAGACAGACAGACAGACAGACAGAGAGAGAGTATTTTTTTTTTGTTTCTGTGCAGCTTTCTGCAGGTTTCACTGAACTTACTATCACGCCTTGGATAGAAATGATAGAGCGCCACACTCTTTTACCCTGACAACTCCTACCTCGTTCACATTTATCATCTGATCTAACGAGATAAATGTAGGTTTGCATGGTCGTGCCAGCATCTTCTCGGATACCCCCTATTTCTGGTACCTTTCAACACTCGTGTCATTATCTTTCTTACCATTCTCTCTCCATTCATCAGTTCCACATGTACAAACTACTTAAGTGATCCGTTTTTAATCGTTGTCAATAATCAAAAATCAATTAAGACTCTGTCAACTTTCTCTCTTGCAAGATATCAATATTTATATGACTGAAAATTTAAGTAATTATTAATAACTTTGACAATGTTAATAATAAATAAAATTGAATATTGCTTGTTTTTTTGCTAATTCTAATTTGTATTTAGTTATATACTTTTATAAATAATTTATCTACCTACATACTCACATGTACAATGTATGTACGGACGGGGTATAAAATATAGAAAATATTTTTGACTTATGTTTGTTTTGTTTTGCATGTGCGAAATAAGTTCTGGGTAAGCGGTGGGTGCCTTAAATGTAAATGTCGTAGAAAAATATAAAATGAACTACTCAGAATAGTTAACTATCTATTAAATAGATGCAATAGTTAATTATTCAAAAATATTTGGTTTAACAACATTTTGCTATTGATCTATTTAAATATCATAAATTATTTACTGCGTTAGAAACAATAACAAGCTTTCACGAGTACGTAAATCTTTAAGTTAATATTTTTAAGGAGAACACATTATTACTATGAAGTTGTAATTTTTTTAGAACATAGTTCTGTGGTATTTTAATACAAATTAAATGTATTGACACAACAATAACGTGTTCTCCTTAAAAATACATAGGTTGTTGTATCAAAGTTTATATTCTAGCGTAAATTACTCAAAGGTATTTGAGATCTGTCTCAATAAAAAGGTGATAGCTTTTTAAAAATGGAATGTATACAGATGTATAAATTTGAAAGTGCCGCGGCATATAGGTTCAAAAAATATGTCGTCAATTTATAAGGTTGATGTGGGGCGTAATGGCAATGCACTTCCCCGGAAAGGAAAAGATAAATAGATTTTTTCAGTATATCTTTCTAATTGAAACATTTAATTTGTATTTAAGTAAATTATCACAAACGGAAAAACTGGATAAAACCGACTAGTTTTTATACCATTTGACTCACTTATTCGACTAAAACGAAAAGAATTTACATTTTAATAGATTTTATTTACACACAGAGGTGATGATGAATTTGCTTGTCCGGAAATGCAATACGTACTTGTCTAAGCGGCCAGCCATGACCAGGCCCGGTGCACCTCGCACCGCCACCTTGAGCAGTCTGGGAGAGCAGTCTAATAAAGCGTTAATTGCCCTTTAATAGCTCCTCCACGGTTATGAGCGATCAATCATCTCGCCCTCCCAAACCTCCTCTACCTCTGGGCTCTTGGGGGTGAATATCTTCATCCGCTGGGGTGGATAACTTTTAATCATTCTGAAATTATATATTTATTAAAAACTAATTTAATGTATTAATTATAAATATATACATATAAAATCAATTTTGTTGAAAAATATTGTTTTTTGCACTACCGAGATTTGATCCTGGATCTCTATTTCCAATCCGGGGAAGTACACTACCAATTGTGTTATAGCGCCAGTATTTTTCATGACAAATTTTCGAACCTATATGTTACACTTTTTCAAATTAATACATCTGTCGTTCCATTATTTGTTCGCAGACCTATGTTCTGAATAATTACAACTTCACAATAAGAATGTGTTCTCCTTAATAATAAATATTATTTATTTCTAAAATTATGTTCTATTTTATAACAATATAAAAAAAAAAGTTATTTTGCTTGTTTCACGTAGAACGTATAAACTGTATACAACAGATTGCTCTACCCGAATATACAACATAGTTTCTCACATTTCATCACAGAAAACCAGGTTGCAGTTCTTCGAAAATAAAGTCGAACGTAAGATTTTTGGTCCAATGCGTGATAACTGCAGATCCATGAGGCTGCTTAAGAAGAAAATTGAACAAATTTTATGGAATTATAATCTCTTTATTTTTATATATATCGACTTACTTGTTTTGGTGAAGATATTAATAGATAGATTAATATCTTCAACTGCCATCCAACAGCGACAGTATCTCCACAGGGGCTAATGATCGTTAAAAGATTTAAATTAAGTCGAAGTATTAATGTGATTTTGCGAAAGGCACCCGTCACTGTGATACGTGCTATTGTAATATGGACAGGACTTTTAGATACGAAAATATTTAAAAAAACTTCTAAGATAATTCTACAGCCTTCTTATTAGCAATTAACTAGACAGCTTCATTCAATGATCGTGTTTTCGTTGTTGTAGTAAGAAAAATATTAATGGATAAGGGTCTTTTAAAATACAATAAAAAAAGTTAAAGAAAATTTTACTACATACATATATATAAATTCTATCGAATGTCTAAAAAGAACAACGTTTTCGATAATAAAATATTCTTACGAATTTCGTATTGAATATATTGTTTTAGGGATCTATTTTTCAATTAATTAATCTTCAGAGTCACAGACAAGAGGTATTATATATTTATCAGTGGCGTGCAGTAGGTATAGATTTAAGTTATGCTGTTAACAATGATACTATACAATCATATATAATATCTGTACTTTCGTTTAATCAACGTCTTTGGACAAAATAAATCCGTATTTTATACGACCCTATCATGTATTTATTTATAATTTTAGAGTACTGTTAATAGTGATATTAAAGTTTAAGTTTTAACGTAAAATAATACTTTCTTACTCATATAAAAAATGTATGGACGTTTTTAAGAACACTTTCTATGATTGAACATGATTCATTTATTGCTTGAAAATACTTCACGTAATAACTAAAGGAAATAGTTATTTTTATTAAAGATTAACAAAATAAATAGTTATTCCAATTGCTTTTTGTTTTTCTCAAATCAAAAATCAATCCATGCATCAAATTTAAAGAACAATCATTAAATTAACAGTTTAAAAATAGTAAGATAGTAAAATTAGCGAATTAGTAAAAGAGGAAGTAGACACTTCAATGATTTGCACGCAGTTGTAACCCTTTCTAATGTTATTCTGTTAATAAACAGCATAGGTAACGACTCCATACAAAACGGATCAACCGAAAGGATTTTTCAATTCAGGAAATAGTCATTTATATAATATGATTGATTAACTCATTAGCTTAAAGACAGAATTGATTATTGCAAATAGAACGATAGGGCGAATAAAAAAAGAGCGCCATGGGTACAGCGGTGAGTTGCGGTGAGTTTTTAGAAGTAAGCAATTAAAGTCTCCACTGGTACACAGATGGCACTAATTGCAAAATAATGAGTTCGTTAATGTTAATCCAACTTTTTAATTTATATTTGTTTCCCAGAATTTTAGTTATGCACAGCTTTCTTTGCTTGTATGCACTGCACGCCCCTGATATTTATTGCATCTTTCATTATCATTATTTATGAGAACAAATTTTGAAAAGTAAGAAATTAAACGTATTATTTCTTAAGAAAGATAAGCTTAAAAACAAATATTATTTATTACTTACTCCGATTGAAGTTAGTAATAAATAATATTTCTATTCTGTAGTACATTCTGTATATTACACTTTAATGAATGATTCTAGTATATGCTTCTGTGTGTGTTCACACGATTTTTAAATAGTCTACGTAAACTCAATAAAATATATATTCTGTATATATAATTAGAATTGTGTATTGTATTGATCTGATTCCATCGCTCCTAATTTAATGGTTTAGTGCCGCATCACGTGACAGAGGAATAATAAAACATAAAATATTACAAAAATAAATACTCGATTTTACTATCCCTAATGGCTTTATTAGCCCTGTGCGGCGAACCATTTGGCCAAAATGTTTCGGTTCCTGATCTCACTCCATTCTGACGTGGGAGTGCTGGCTCGCTCCTGAGGAATTGGCGATTAGAATGCTCCGTCAGGTATTTATTGCGGAGTTTAGGGCCCCATCAGGTGTAACGGCAGGACCGCGGCAAGTTGAAGTTTTTTTATTGTTTCTACGATAATATATATTATTTAAAATATTAATTGTGAGTAAGGACCGGATTGTCATTATTTTGAAATAATTATGGAAGTTTAGAGAGGTTAGATTTTGTTGACTTATTGCATATTTTATAAATCACATAAAATTATAACGTAGTTCTTGAAGACTTAACTCATTCATAAATAATGGAAAATGATGTATCGTAATTAGATAACATTACTTGCAGAATATGTAAGCATACTTTAATATTTTGCTTACTTTTCTCGAAATTCAGATTAATTCATATATTTATTTTAATATTAGAAAATATAATACATTTTAGAATTATCAGTAGATCAAACAAATACTTTATTTAACATTTATTTTTTCTCTATGAGAGTAGAACTCGTGTATAGAGAAGGAGTATATATGAGATAATTTATGTTTCAGTTAGTCTGTGTATATATTTTTTTACTTCAAATATAACTTGATAGTAGTCTGTAATTGTTCTAATTGTGATGGTTGATTGTAAGATTGTTAAAAAATTTGATGCCTTGATAAATATAGTGATTTTGGGTTGCGGTATATTTTAGTTTTGGAATATCAATTTGATCTCTAAATCTTGTAGATCGGAATTCGCTTCTAAAGTTGAATTGATTTTTAATATTGAAAATTTGGATATTTTAATTTTTTTTGTATATGGCTATTATTTTTAGTACTTTGAAATCTGTGAAAAATTGTATACTCGGATAGACTTTTTTTTTTTACAATAACACATTTTATTATTATCATCAAATACTATATTATATATTAATAAAATAACACTGTGTTTATTCAATATTTAAAATTAAAGAGTATTAAAGACAATCAAATTATAACAATAACAGACAGAACAATAAAATAAGAAAAAAACAAAATAAGAATAAGATACCATTCTTGAATATGGAAAATAAAAAGGTTTTGCTAGAAATGGGTGGATTTGCAGTGTGAAGTGTAGTGAATATAACCCCGATCTGTACAGGAAGAAGACGTAAAAGATGAATTAATTAGTAGAAGGCGAATTTGAATGTAAAAAATGTATTT
Organism: Eubasilissa splendida; assembly: GCA_031772225.1. Classification (NCBI taxonomy): domain Eukaryota; kingdom Metazoa; phylum Arthropoda; class Insecta; order Trichoptera; family Phryganeidae; genus Eubasilissa; species Eubasilissa splendida. The sequence continues at coordinate 22,130,113 of CM062845.1, read as the reverse complement.
GATAAATTTTTATAAATACCACATACAACGCACATTCAAAAACATCTACAATTAATTTTAAATATTTTTTTTTTATCTTAATTAAAATTGTCTCAAAATTAACAAATATAAAAATATATATAATATTCTATCATTCACGATTCACCTCTGCTTCAGAAGTGGTGTCATTAGTAAAAACAATACATGTCATGATGCGCGCCCCGCCAGTCAGCTCACGGTTACCTTATGTTCCACATCCTCACAATCCTTCTTTACTTCCTGCCCAAGTCCTCACCCAGACGTAAATTAACCTTTTGCCCTCAATAAAACTGAATAAACTTAATGTCCCATACTCGGTTCCATCTGACGGAACTAATTACGAATTCATCGTCATAATTGGTTCAATTTTATTTGTCTCGATCCCAATTTTTAATATATATTTAATGATTTTATGATTAGAGATTTCTTCTAAAGTTAATTATGTAGGTGCCTATCTAGCGCAATAAAACAAGTCACATATAAATTCGATATGACTTTGGCATTTCTTACTGTATAAAGCTGATCATCAATTATACTAAATATGTTGATCGATTTCAGTCTTGACTCATGACACATGCAATTTGTACAATAAACTATAATTGACAGTAAATAAAATTAATTAAAGTTTTGATATATTTTTACGCTTTTAATAGTTTAATGTAATATTATTATATCCAGCAATTTACCCATCCTAATATAGTCAAGCAAGTAGATACGGCAATAAAAAAAAAATATTAAAATTTCGCCAATTTTAACTAAAATGTTACAAATGACATGCCACTAAAATGATTTAAAATAATTTAACTTTCATATGCATACATGCTATGAATATTGATTTATATTACTTATGTTGTATATATTATATAATTAATGTTTATTATTATTATATAAATAATTTCTGTTATTTAATATCGCGGTAATGAAGTTGTTAAGGAAGGTTTCAGTTAAAAAAAATATATATTTTTAAAAATAGCACATTTTTGTTGTGATGTTTCATTTTCGGAAAATGAATACCAATTTAATAAAATTGATTAATTAATTTAATTCTGGCATCTCCTAGCGTGTTTTACTCAAAGATATTTGAGATGCAACGCAATATAAAGTTGATTGCTTTTAATAATGTAATAATATATATATATATATATATATATATATATATCAACATTAAAATTTTTGATATAACTTCTAAATTTGTCGTAATCGGTATCAATTGATGTAGTGGAATGGTAACACGTTTCCCCGAATAGGAAGAGGTCCAGGTTCGAATCCCGGTAGCAACTAAATATTTATTCAATAATTTTTTTCTGTGTATCTTTCTAGTTGATTAATTTAATTAGCATTAAAAAATAAATAAATGTTATGTTGTCTATTTGAATATATTACAAATCTGAAATAATATAATGGTGTCGAACGAATACTATATTATTAGGAACATAGGTGAAATAATTTTGCGAATAACAATTAATAAGTCATTTTATAATAAATTAGTAAGTAGTGGGCATTAAAAGAAATAGAATACCATTCCATCGAAAAGAACAGCGTCGTAAGCGCGATGGACAGATAATTCGCCGGAAGCGGCGGCTCAAACGGGAGACGGAAGTGACGTCACGGGGCTCTCTGCGGGACGGAAGTGCTCCATTAGGTACTGGACGCTAGGTTTAGATTTGTTTTTGTTGTTCCGCTGTCCACGTGTGCGGGAGGGGAGCGGGGCGGGAGGAGAGCGGGGGCGGGAGCTGGAGCGGGTAGTTTGTTATTAATATCCGCGCTGCACGTAGCTGTAATGTAAGCACTAATTAATTGACAGCCGTAGTCATGCAAATTGACAGCACTTTGGTGTACCCTTATTACCTGTCCCGATGGATGCAGATCAAACTTGGCCCGAGTGAATTTTATTTATTAAAAGTTAGTGCAGTTTTGAAATATCACAACTTATCGTACTATAATTATAAATCAACATTGGAAATATTGTCCTAATAAAAAAAGTAATTTTTTTAATTAGTGATGAGAATTTTACCTACAATTTAGTCTGCATTGTCTGAATTTTTGCCAAAACAAAAATTTGTGAAAAAAATATCTTAGTCACACCTTTAATATATTTCAAAGCGGTTTCCATCAGTAGATCAAATTTTTAATAACATAAATATATGGACGTTTAAGAGTTCTTCTTCTTCTTCTTTTCTGCGTCTGCCCATCTACATGGGATCATTTCCTGGTTATGATGGTTATCCTTCAACTTCGTTTTCATGTTGGTCCACGTATCGCTTGGAGTCGTCCTCTTCATCTTACCGCTGTTGGAATGCTGAAGGGCTTTTTGATAATTTGGCTATAGCCTCTACACAATGGATTTTAGAATATTTAAGCTTGTCTATGATCGGCGCTGTCATTTTAGTAGTTTTCAAATGGCAAAACACCAATCCCAAAAAATCAATTTATCGAAAAAATATTTTCTGGTTCGAATCCCGGTAGCAACCAAATGTATTTTTTCGATAAATATTTTGTCCTATATATCTTTCTAGTTGGTACATTTAATTTGAATTAATATATTATATTCATATGTATATGGGTCTATACACATTGAATGTAGTGTACCCGAGATGTTTTTCTTTTGTAAGAAAATTTAAAACGGTGAACATTAGACGATCTAGATAAAGCAATACAGGGTTCATACTTTACCATAAAAGAACTCCATAAAAGTCTTTTAAGATTTACATATATCTAGTCTAGTAGGGAAGAAGGCTCGGAAGGCGCCCTTAAACCAAAATTTCAATTCCAGTTTATGCCTTTATAAACAGCAGCAGGCACAAACACCGAATCCCATCTAGCTGATAAAGGAGCTACTGAAGCCCTGAGCCGGGAGCCATCCATATCCAGGGCTGCCACCGCAACCGGTGTTGTAGGCCGGAAACGAATAAAGACGCTATGTTAATACACTTATTTTTATTTAATTATGTTAATAGAGAGATATTTAAAAATAATCTCTTAAGTATTATTTTAAATATACTTTCCATTATTTTACGTTTAATTATTATTTTTCTTTTCATTTATGGAAAATAAATTCGAAAAATTAAACAATAATAAAGTTATCCTTGGCAAAGAATACATTTATTCGAGATGGATTCATGTAGTCATTTTAACTTTAATATCAGATTATTTTTTTTAATAATGGATATTTATATAAATAATTAAAAAATATTCTTGAATTGGCATTTTAATTTTCTAAATTAACTTTTTGCGCTTGAACGACACAATTGTATTCCGATTTAAAACTCCCAACAGTTTCGTTATAAATATCTAAATGAGAATTCAAAACAAAAATGTTATACATACTATTGTTGTAAAATTATTGTAGGAATAAAATCACTTATCATTGCGGCGCTATCCTACCTTTTCCCTCCCAGCTTAGCATAGCTTAAGTTATCTTAAGTTAGCTTAGCTAATCAGCTTAGCTTAGCGACTTAGTTTAGCAGCTTAGGTTAGAAGCTAAGGTTAGTCTAGGTTGTCTGCGTGTATCTTTGCTTTGCTAGGACCGCCTCCAGTAATGATAGTTTATCGGTTAGCGTTCTGCATTACTTTGTAAGCCTGGCGAGGCTGCACCCTCCCCCAGCTCCGCTCCGCGGGGCCCACCCCCTGCTCCTGCCATGCTCCACCCCACCCCACCCCCCGCACAGCACGGGCAATTGAGTCCGCTGATAGGATCTAGACTCACCCGGGTTCGATTCTTCTTTTGGATGAGCATTTTTCTGCGACAATAGTTCGACTCGTAGTGAGACGTCGGAGAAATATAACGTATTTTAATTATTATATTATTGAATTTTTTATTTATTTAAAATTTACTTTGTATCATCAACAAACAGAAAATATGCTAGTGTTGAGATGGCATCGACATAATTTTACAGGAGGTTTTACCTAAGGACACAACGATATCTTGTCGTCACCTAGGGCGGGTTGTGTGAACAGTGGTAACTTTTTACTATGGTAAAGTAACAATTTTTACGAAAACGGGTTGTTCCATCGTTGGTGTAAAATGCAATAGTAAACCAATTTTACTCTCGAATATCAGATGGTAAAAACCGAAATTCGTTGGTTAAAAACGACGGACTCTTCACAGTTGTTTCAAAAGCCACCTGTCACATTGATGATGATGATTTCGTTGTTTAATATACATTAGCACATATACTGAAGAAATTTCGCCAGGCAAGTAACAAATTTCGAACGCACGGGCGAATAAAGCTATAGATAAAGCATAAAAGTATATTTCATGTTTATTCGTTTTGCCACATTGAGGCAAAAATTCTTATCTATGCTTTAACAGTAGTAAATTAGATATAGGAACAACCCGTAAACGTCGGGTGATGGTAAAAAGTTACTATAGTAAAATCTTACCATGGTCAAAATTTACTACTGATCACACAACCCGCCAATGGTAGTCAATGGTACCGTTAAAGTTGTAAACTTTTGCCATATTCAAGAATATACCTTTTGTAACATTTATTGGAAAAAACTTAATCTTAAAAAACTTAAACATTCTCATTTATCCTTATAATCCATGGGAATCTAACATGACAATATAATATTATTCAATTTATTTATTTATTTCAATTGAATAGATTTGTAATATTACATGGTCTCTAAAAAATATATTAGTTCCTTCTGCGTAAAGTATCGTATCTAATAAATTGGTTTAAATATGAATTAAATATATTAATTAGAAAGATATACATACAAAATCAATTTTATCGAAAAATATTGTTGTTGCGCCACCAACAATATATCTTTCTAATTAATATATTTAATTCATATTTAAAATATCACAGACCGTCTGTTCTGAATAATTACAACTTCACAATAAGAATGTGTTCTCCTAATAATAAATTGGTCATTTTAAGTTGTTCTATTACCATAATTCGCACATATATGATACATATTTAAAGAAATGTTTTTTTTATATTCATGTTTTGTATTCTATTTAACATAATACAGGCGGCCCTGGGCTTTCTCACAATTCACTATTTCGCACATTTATAATGTTCGCTTTTGTCTCACCTACAGTCGTTCTCCTCTCCTCCGCTCCCTGACTCTTTTTCTCCGTTCTTTAAATGTATGTAAACAAGTTCAGCGGGTTTCAAAGAATCTTGGAAAAAATGATGGGCGATCATCTAAACTCTGAAGAATCTCCGGAAACTATCATAACTGAAATAGTTTCAATGATGAATGAACTAAACATGGACGTCAACAACAAAGATGTTGATGAATTAATCGAATCTCATTCAGAGCCTTTGTTGAATGAATACCTAATTGAACAATAATTAGTGAATATATAATAATAAATGAAAAAGAAAATGAAGGTGAAGAAGAGGCTGACATCGTCAAAACTTTGACAATCAAAAATATTAATGAAGCCTTCATGCATCTTGATAATGGATGAATGTGATCCCAATACAGAACATATATCTCTAGTACGCAGGGCAATCGATAGAGACACGACATGTTATAGAACTCTCTATCAGGAAAAGAAAAAAAAGGGCGGCATTCAACAATCTCTTGATAATTTCATAAAGAAGGTTCCAGAATCCTAATGCGTATTGTATTTTATTATGTATATGCGTGTGATTAATAAATAAATACATGACTGATAATACATAACATTTTGGTGATTTTTTTTACATGGTTCTATTTTCGCACACATTTCAGGAACCAATTAAGCGCGAATGTCGAGGGCCACCTGTAGATATAAAAATATTACAGCCACTTAAAATCGTATTAAATACACGCGAAATGCTAAAACAACTAAACATTAAATACAATGCATATTATGACAGCTTGATTGCGAAAGAGACAGATGATAATCGAGACCTAATCCATAGAGAATATTGTTGTGTTTTGGAATCTTGTATTATTTTTCAAAACGCTCACAAAATATGCGATATTTAAAATTTTAAATTGTTAATATCTATATTATGCATGTAAAATTTATTAAATAACTCCCCTTACATTATTAATAATACAACGCCGGTATTATACAATGTAGAATTTATTTTAAAAAATATTTTCAAGTGCACTTTTCACGATTAGTTTTAAGAAAAATGTATCGTTCGTTTTTCTAATAAAATTTTTATTGTAAAAATGGTAAAATTCTCATAGAATAGGATTTAATGAGTTCGTTTATCGTTTTATGGAATACACTGTGAATTACATATAGAGAATCAACAAAATATGGAAGGTATCAATTTTTGAAAGAATACTACAAATTTGATAACAGTAATTTGAATATTTTTATAATAAAAATAAATATTTTTTACACGGGAAGGGTAAATTGTAGAACGCAAGCTTTTTCATACAGTATGAAATGACGAAGGTCTACCACTGAAGAGGAATAAAGTGAAAAATGCTCGCTTTCTAGCTTCTCGCCTCTCTCAGCATTGATTCTGGATTAATATTTTTTACTCTTTTCACGACCCGGCGAGCCGGCGGAGATCACGAGATGTGAGCCCCGCCGATACGTCACCGATCGAGCCCCGACCCTCTGCTAGTGGAGGAGGCACTTCTGTCATTGTGTGATATATTTTTTATAACAAAATCTTACATTGACATTATTATAATTCGATATCGGAATAGTTGATTACAAAAAATAAAATAGTTCTCGCCGTTTGCATGTCGGTCACAGTTTTGAAAACGTAAACAGTGTGCACGCAAATTTCGATAAGTAAATTTATAATCGTCTTGCACTTGATTGCATATGAAAAAATGTTCTTCTCTGGACGTTATATTTTTAACTCAATCAACTTAATTTTGTGTATCTAGCCTAGGTAGGTTGTAGCGTGCACGTACGTTGGGCGCCAAAATGTGACGCGCCCGACGTGACGTCCACCATTAGTTCAAGTCACCATGTCCAATCCCACTTGATAATTCGCTCCATGGCGAATGCAACGAAATTCATTTACTCGCGTATTGGCGTAGTCCATGATGAAGTATTGAAATATTATTTCACCATATTGTGAAGAACACAGATGCCTAATATGATACAATTATTCTCACCCTTCCTTTTTAAATTTGAAATCACATTTTGTGAGAGTCGATTACACGAGACGTCCACGGCGCTCTACACGTCCGTTACCGGAGATGCCATAGACAAAATTTTCTCCAGCTGTGTAGTGTTGCTAGGGCTCCAAAACGGTAACTCAAAACAACCCTATCGGCGGTAGGTTCTATAACGTAACGTTATAAGCAATGCCGTGAGTTAACAGCACAGGCGTTCTATTGATTTCTACTTCCATCTCTGGCGTGTATAATGTTTTGATATAATTTTTATTAGTACCTAGTAGAGATAGCAGCTAATAAAGTGTACCAAGAGTTGCGTCCTATCCTCTTTGTCTATCTTTGGTAAGTCCATCCATGTCGGCTTCTCTTGCGGATCGTGATCTCCGTGAACTCCTGCCCTCCTGATTAGGCATCCTTTAGATCTTAGGGGTATCACCAGAAAAGTGCTCATTGTAAGTGGTGGGGGATCTTCTTCTTCCCCTTCATCATTCGACGTGGCCCATCACAACAAGCTTCTCCAAGCTATTTTCTGCCTAGGATATGTAAATGGTTGAGAGTCTGTCCTTAATGTGATATCCGTACGTCTCATTTTACACGGTAAGCTCAACATGTGTCTCCAACGCCACATCTCAAAAGCATCAATTCGTCTTCTCCATGATTCCACACCATGTAAAAATATAAAATGCACCAGAGACTGTAGAAGAAAGAATCTTATAACATGATACTTGAGTGACTAGGAAAAAAATAATTGTAGAATGTGCCTAAGAATATTTTTTATTTAAATATAAAAATAAAAATAATGTTTTCACCTTGGCACGGCGGGACTCGGGATGTGTTCCCGCTTATCTGGATCACCCCCCGCCCCGCCCGCCTCCCGCCCACGCCCAGAACCATTCCGCAAGGAACATCCGCAAGCCGAAACGATCCGGTGAACCGATGCGGTGTCGCGGCCCAGCCGGGAGCCGGGAGCCAGGAGCTGCCAACTCGGGATTCGTGATAATCGTCGAAACTTCAAAATAAATCTCTACACACGGAGAAAATAAACGGCGTATACAATTCACATTCCAGATTATGTTATTTTACGGTGGGCATTCAACTCATTGTGCAACCAGTTGTGGCGGATCACGTGTCGAGTCTTACAACAATCCCTGAAATAGATCACATCTAGTCACCATTTGATCAAAATGGCACGTCACGGGCTGGTCACGTGGTTATTAATGTACGACAGACCGAAATCGAGATTCAACACCATTTCGGAATGGCCTGGTAGTAGGGTAGAAAAAACAAACCCTTCAAACTGCACGATGGTGATATTTAAATGATAGAAGGGCGCGTTGCACCAGGGTGGGAGGATATTCTTGCATGTTACGTACTGCTTAAACAATTTCTATTGAAGTAATTAGTGCTCTAATGTAATCAATTTCTTAGTGAGAGTCCAAAAAATACGAGACCAGTGTTTTACTTAAATGTGATGTATCTATGGGACGAATGCGTGAGCGCGTGTAGGTTGGTACGATGATTAGTGTGTGAAAGAGATAAATATATCGCGCCTTCGAACCGTTGAAGTGTAAACATTCAGAATAATTATTTTATAAGTAAATATTATTATCATAACGAGTTAATGATATAACATTAAAATACTTCGTAGCTCTACTTAAATATATTTCATGACTAGTTCGCTAGACTCTCGTCAACATATATTTAAAAGTAGTAGGTGCTAGTCTAGCTCACGATTTTAAAATGTAAAATAAACTTTTAAATACCCAAAAAACCTTAATTTCTATTTTCAACTAAGGGTACATGATAATGGATTTGTTATGTTTGGTAATCAGATCACAATAATCAGATTACATCCCCGTACTATTATTCCTACCCTCCTTCTTCTGTGCTACAACTTTGTGATTAAATTTACATCTTAACATAGGAAGGCGTCTCATATGTGGGTTTATTAATTTATAAAAAAAAAAAATACAATCTTTGTCTAGCTTCAAAATATTATCAAAACTTTGGAATGTTTACTGAAATTGTATGAGCGATGATTACAATTAAGTTGATAAAAAGAATTATTTCGTTTTAATATCACTTCTACAGAAGGATTTTATATCTTTTTGATAGACATCTGTACGATCAAACTTGTATATCTTTATATTTGTGATAGCTGGTGTCACGCCACACACACTCTCGGACAAAACCCATTATTTTTGATCGTATACTGAATCAGATGTAATGAAAACTTTTTACCGATAGAAATCGATTTAAAGCTAGGGGATTCAATGAAAATTAGTTTTTTTTATTTGTCTAGAAATTGTGCAAATACATATCTATCTATACATAATAGATTCTTATTTGTTATTCTGTATGAGCTGGACTCATTGGAACTCTGAAGGACATTTTTTAAATTATAACAATATTTAAAAATATCTTGTCATAAAATAAAATAATGTAAAGAAGATGTAATAAATAATATAGAGAAAATTTTTGTATTACAGTAGATGTATGTATATATTTTTTATTTGATGTAAAATAATTCTTTCATCTAGTTTATATTGATCTTGTATTATATAAATGTTGAAAGCCTCCCCCATAATTCAAGATCTTTCTCATTTGGGGGTGCATAACTCCACTATTGTTTTTTTTATTTTCGAATATATAAATAAACTCTAAACATACCTAAGTAAATATAAATATTACAACGATGTACTTTATGCATATAATATAATTATGTATATATGCATTTAATGTAATTAATACTGAAATAATAGAACAAACTAAAAAAGTCACATATTCTAGGCTTTGAACAATAAACTAAACCTTCCACAGTTTAATCTCAATCACCAATTATAGTTATATTCGAATAACAATCACATAATATAATTCAGTCACAATAACAATTCAGTCCATCACTATTATTAAGCAGTGGCGTGCAGTAGGTATAGATTTAGGTTATGCTGTTACCAATGACATACAATCACATATAATATATGTACTTTCGTTTAACCAACGTCTTTAGACAAAACAAATTCGTCATTTATACGACCCTACCATGTATTTATTTATAATTTTAGAGAACTATTAATAGTGTTTTTAAAGTTTAAGTTTTAACGTAAAATAATACTTTCTTACCCATAAAAAAAATGTATGGACGTTTTTAACAACATTTTCAATGACTGAATATCATTAATTTATTGTTTGGAAATCCTTTATGTAATAACTAAAGGAAATAATATTTTTTATTAAAGACTAACGTAGGAAATAGTTCCGCCAATTGATTTTTGTTTTTCCTAAATCAAAAGCAAATCCATGCACCAAATGCAAAGAACAATAATGAAACCAACACGTTAAAAACAGTAAGATAGTAAAATTCGCTAATTAGTAAAACAGGATGTAGACACTTCAATGATTTGCTCGCTGTTGTAAGCGTTTCTAATGTTATTCTGTTAAAAAACAGAATAGGTAACGACTCTATACAAAACGGATCATCTCACTAGCGGAGTAATTCACTAGCTTAAAGACAGAACTGAGTAATGTAAATAGCTCGATGCGGCGAATACAAAATAGCGCCATGGGTACAGCGGTGAGTTGTCGTGGTAGTTTTTAGAACTAAGCAATTAAAGTCTCTACTGGTACACATATGGCGCTAATTGTAAAATAATGTTTTCGTTTATGTTAATGCAATTATTTAATTTACATTTGTTTCCTAAAATTTTTAGTAATGTACAGCTTTTTTGTTTGTATGCACTACATTCCTCTGTTATTAAGATATGAAACGTCAATTTAGAAAATATTCTTCTTCTTCTTTTATCCTATTCGTCTAACGGCTATGCGACCCGGTGCAGCTCTGCAATAGACTGGCCAAACCATTACATCAGATTCTTCAGCCGTAATGTTCTCCTCGTCATCCAGAAACTATTACATTAACATTATTTTCTTTTCATAAAATTAGAACATTCGCTATTCACTATCTAAAGTGCTGCCGAATTATAATTGAATCGAAGTAATTAAAATAAATATAGGTACGATATATTTATTTTATATATATATTCGATATATTATTCGAGTTGGACTCAGACCCGATCATTGTGATCCAGTGCTTTAAGATGATCTGTTTGTGCAGAAAATATTATTTGGTCCATATAGGTTACACTTAAATGGTACAAGACTTTTGTAGCGCTCGCACGAGCCGAGATTCTGGATGCAGGGGTCTCTTCAAGAGGGCTGCTACATGATTAGTAGATGTTTGCTATCAACTTATGGAAGCATTACGTCATGGTGTCCACCCTGCGCTGGTGACATTTGAACTTGGGCGGGCGGCAATTAATAATTTTAAGAATCATAAATCTTGTTAGACATGATTACGAATGCTTAAATAAAAGTCTAATATATTGTGAATGTGACAAAAGTGAAAAAGTGGAGCAATATACATATTTAAGTTTAATAATTGATGAAAAATTTTGCTGGAAATCGCATATTTTGATTATGTATGTAACAAACTAAGATCCAAGTTAAGTGCATTGTATATGTTAAAGTTGTGCACCTCTCGGGCTACACTGTACTCACTGAACTTTGCGATGGTCGACTCGGTTATCAGTTATGGAGCGAGTAGCTATGGACTGACATATAAAACATATTAAACAGTTACAATTACGATTTTAAAAACTTATAGTAGATAATAGAACGAAGTGTTTGTAAAAATATGATTATAGTAAATTATTTACAACATTTAAAATCTTACCAGTTGACGAAAAAGTAACATATGCTATAATATTCGAAGAGTTGATAAATAGTGGAAATATATATACTGATCCTCACCATAGATATTCAACCAGATCGTCTGGTTGAACCAGAAGAGTACCGATCGCAAACAATGTGTACGGTGAGAAAAAGGTAATTAACAATATAAATAAAAACCTACTGATCACCTTAAAATGCAAAGTAAAAGAACACATTCTTATCTCATTTTTTATTTCTTGTGGACCCTGTAAAAATTGTACATCTTTTCGAAAGATTGATTTTTTTCTTTATATATATTTATTATATTTATATATATTTTATTATTTATGTCTTTTTAAGTAATTCATCTTATACTCCTAATATAATTTTTTCCCCTTGTTATATTTTATTTATAAAAAAAAATGTTTAAATATGTAAAAGACAATCCTTGCCGTAAAACTGCCATGCAGTTTGGCAAAAATTAAAATAAAATTGAATATATATGTAATAAAGAAGAAATAAAAAAGATATATTAATGAAAATAGGTGACGCAGGAAGAGCCACCCTGTGATTCCCTTTAACTCACGAGTGCCCGACACAATAGATAGCATTAGTCACGTGTGTCCATATGGATTACAAAAAATTGTCGTAGATTTTGATCTCCTAAATTGTTATTTTTAATAATTGTTATTTGCTAGCATACATTGATCAGTTGAAATAAGTGACTTGCTTCACTTGGATGAATTTTGAGTGATCTGACTGATCTAAACAAACTAATATCTGAAGTCAAAGTGGCCATTCATTTTAAAAAAAGATAGACTGAAGCTGTAGGTGAGTGTTTTTGTGATAATTTTGTACGGTTGGTACTAATACACGCTAAGAAAAGTGAGTTGAGCAAAGTAAAATGTTTTGAATATATATGAAAGATCAGAAGATGAATATAAAATAGTTTTATTAGGAGAACACATTCTTATTGTGAAGTTGTAATTATTCAGAATATAGGTCTGTGATATTTTAAATATATTAATTAGAAAGATATACATGTAAAATCAATTCTATCGAAAAATATTGTTGTTGCGCCACCGGGATTATAAAAGTATTGTCGCTGTAGCATAGTTGGATAATGCACCTTCCCCGGTTAGGAAAGAGATCCAGATTCGAATTCCGGTGGCGCAACAATAATATTTTTCGATACAATTGATCTTATATGTATATCTTTCTAATTAATATATTTAATTCATATTTAAAATAGTTTTACTTACATTTATCGATTTCTCTATCCAAAAATTATTAATAAGAAGTAGTCATTTAGAAATTATTCTTAACTTTTGAAAACATGCAGGAAAATGAATTTTACATAGTTTGGACATGTTGCCAAAAGCGATGAGAGTCTCGAGAAGTGAGAAGTTGTGATCACAGAGACAGTTAAGGAAAATCAAACACGAAGACAGTCTCCTGTAAGATGGAAAGATCAAATAAAAAGTTAACAGGGTCCTCTTTAAAAGTTGTGATAAATATGGCTCATGACCGGGGGGACCGGAGACGTTCCAGATACTTCAGAGTGGGGTAGGGTAGGGTTGAGAGAGCCACTTTTTACAAATAACAAGATAACGTGATTGTAGAACTTTTATGTTATACATTACTTAACGTGTGTTGAAGAAGATATATATTAAACTCATTTAATATACCGCAAACAATTAAATGGCATTGAGTTTTCTTTTTATTTAAAAATCAATCAGATTAGTCAGAAGGAATCGCCACTCGTGGGATAAAAAGTACCAAAATACCAATAGCAAAATCTTTTATTCGTTGTCCTAGAAAACCCTGCGTGCTGATCTATACGCATGTGCTGCTGTCTGAGGATTTTCTGATAACCGATTTATGAATCTCTTCATTGATATGCAATGATTTATTTTCACTCATCATCAAATCAGCAGCTTGTTTCATAACGCTGATGGATGCCTTCCCCCGCCAGGTTTTTCTCTTGTACGTCCTCATTCTGCAAATAAGAAGAAACATATGTGAGTGTGCACATTTGTACAAATAGTACCGCGAATGGAGTAGAAAATGCCACCGCGGCACTTTTACCCCCAAACCGAAATATCTAAACAAATATCAAATTATAAAACGAAGACAATCTATATGGCTAAAAATGCACTCTACATGTATAAATAAATATATAAGTGAATAGGATAACTTACTTGTTACACACAATAGAAAAAAATGTGGTCACAAAACCAAAACACCTCCTCCGACTAGCACATTTACTCGACTGACGAAGTGCGAAGCGAGGCAGAGGGGATATCACCACATCACGCGGTGTTCATATGCTCGTTCACATGTAACGTTTATGAGATATTTGCAATGGAACATTCTTCCCGCGTCACTTTCATCTCCACCCAATCCTACCACGACGCTCATCTTTGCGTATACGATGAAAAAGATCAAGTATTCAGATAATTTTATATTTCTTGATCAAATTATAAGGGGCGGATGTACGTTTATTTCAGATGATCGCTATTGTTAAGCGTCGACGTTGCTGCGGATACCGAAACTGGACCATCTATTTTGATTAAAGAATGGAGAATATTAACCGTATGGTTTGCTTTCCGGTGTATTTTTGTGACAAGTTTAGCTGTCAATCAATGTATTAACGATAACACTGTTAACGATGAACTTCACCTTCAGGAGCGCCTTTGCACTATCATTGTTTCAGACATATCCTGGTTTAGCTTCAGATTCAGTAATAGGCCACTATCAGAGTCATTCTCAAGCTAAATGTACGAGTCATGGAATGAGATGTCGTCAGCAGGATCGGGTCCGCGAAATTGTTAATTATTATTAAGAACACATTCTTATTGTGAAGTTGTAATTATTCAGAACATAGGTCTGTAATATGTTTTAAAATACAAATTAAATGTATTAATTATAAAGATCAGATATCATTCGGCTGGCTTAAGTGATCGTTGTATATTTATATATATATATATATATAACGTTCACCAATTTTATTATAGTATTTCCATTAAATATAATAAAAAATAGCTTTGTCTCTATGGGATATCTGATATTTGTTTAATAACAGTACCTTTGTAGATAAAGATTTAGTAATTATGTGTTCTTGGACATATTCAAATATTGCTCATTTAATTTGTATTTTAAATTTTGTTAATTAACTCACAGCGGTTAAAAATAATGTTAATGAATTATTTATTATTGTAAATAGTCAATATAAGCTTCCATGATACTTTCTGAAACAAGTGCTGAAAAATACTAAATGCTGAAGGTCGAAACGAATAAAGCCGGAGGGATCTTTATTCGCTTCTGGGAATACCCGAGTGTTGCATATTTACTAGATTTCGTGTGACAGACCTAATGCATAATATTTTGTGAGTAAATCTGTGAGTGAAAATTTGGTACGGTCGCTACCTCTCATTGCATCTCGATATGTGATATATTGTCACTAAAACTGTCTGAAACATAGAACGTAAAATGTGACAAACATACTAAGACGAGCACAAACGCAACAAATACAATTAATTTGTTCGCAAGTTGTCACGGCTAATCAGAATCTTCTGTGTAGTTTTCTTGGCTGTTCTGTCCTGTGCATCAGACGTCCCTGGGTCGATTTATTTTAGCTAGCATAAAGCAAACAGATTGCTGTTATTGACTTTGCAGTCACCCATAATATAGACGGTGCGCGACCACTATCAGTTTTCTTAATTCTATATGTTTTATGATTAATACATTTTTTCCCAGAGACAGACAGAATATTATGTACTCAAATATCCAGTCCGCATGTCGCCGGCGGAAAGATTGTCTAGAAAACTGGTAAATACGTATAAAAAAAAATCATAATTTCACCTCTCTAAACTCTGTTATTACCCAAATGTAATGATATAAGTATAAACATAATATAACTAACATAATAAACATTTAACATGTGATACTATTTATAAAAATTCACAGAAATGTTTAGGTACAAAGTATGTTTAGGTGCAGAACATAAATAAAAAGCAAAAAGGTTAGAGGAAGGGTGGGGAGGTTGTAACTATTGTTGAAGTAAAGGGAGGAGAGCAAGATGTGTTTATAGGTAGAATGATTTGCCAAAATTGAGATTGTCAAAAAAGAACTCTTTAAGCGTAGTAAGGCTAATGTTGAAAAAGTAAATTTCTCATCGTGGTATTTGCATGACCTGTGAATGAATGAATTTTGTATGTAAGATGTTCTACTTCTTGGAATGTGGAAGAGTGCGGACTGCCGGGTCGATCTAGATGGTATGTGGAGAGATATTAATTCTAATTGGCTGGGAAAGTCAATATGGCCTTGCAGTAGTTTGAAGAGAAGTATTTGTTCAGCACGTGTTCTTCAATAATCTAGGGTTTTTATATTGTGGAAGTTTGCTGCATCTAAATAGGAGTTGAATAATAGATTAGATCTAACATTAAGATATCGAAGAAACCTATTTTATATTCGTTCTTATCTAGCAATAAATGTAATCTGCCATGGGTTTCAGATTTGATATGCGTATTTGCATATTTTACTTAAATATTCTGCAGATATTGTTGCAGTACATGTAGTGTACAATAATTGCATCTAATTAGGACCGTTGGAGTCTGGTGTTTAACGCATTAGGCCATAGTCCGACCGGTGTAGCGCAGCGCCGGAGCCAGACATTCCATCACAACAAAGTGACAACCTGTAATTAAGTTCACCGTAAACTGGAGCTTGTCTCGTTTAGACACGTCTGGCCGCTTCAGGGGAAGGTGGACTATGGTATCCGGCCAAATTAATATATTTTCGAGAATTTTTTTTTTTAATTAACACACATTCTCAAAAAAAAATATCAACATAGTTATTTTTATTACGTCAGAACCAAAAAATAAAATTAAAAAATAAATATATTATATTTGTGAAGAAACAATTTTTCAGAGCACACTTTCTTAAAATATAAACAAATTAGATTAATTACGTAAAAAGATACACAGAAAAAATCTATCTATCGAAAAAACATAATCACTCCCGGAACTCGAACTCGAATCTTTCTATCGCCGGCAGAGAGCTTTGATTAATTAAACTATAATGACACTATTCAATGTCGTCAGATTACATCTATTTAAAGGATTGCCATAGCATAATTGGTTAGAGGTATCTGCTGGAAAAATAATATTCCGGGTTCGAACCTCGATAGGGTCTATATTTTTTCAATAAAAAGATTTTTATTATTAAGGCGAACACATTATTATTGTGAAGTTGTAATTATTCAGAACATAGGTCTGTGATATTTAAAAAACTAATTAAATGTATTAATTAGAAAGACATACTCATAAAATCAATTTTATCGCAATATATTGTTGATGCTATCGGGATTTAATTAGTATTTAAAATATCACAGACCGTGTTTTGAATAATTACAACTTCACAATAATAATGTGTTCTCTTTAATAATGTATAAGTTGTATCAATGTGTTTAAAATTTAATAAAAATGAATTGTTAATTCTGTCATCTCCTGTCGGACAAAGTAAAAATAAAGTAGATGGCTTTCAAATAATGGGACGATAGACGTATTAATTTGAAAAGTGTAACATGTAGGTTCGAAAATTTATCATCAATAGTACTGTGTGCTGCAGCATAGTCGGTTAATGTACGTTCCCCGGATTGGAAAGAGATCCAGGTTCGAATTCCGGTAGCGACAACAATACTTTTCGATAACATTAATTTTATATGTATATTCATTTGATTTGTTTTACAGTTTTTGTTAACAGTTTAACACAAATGGTTTAACTATCTTGTGTACATTTTGTTTCTTTAGAAATTGGTTAAAATACTGCCTGACGTGTCTTTGATTTAGGCAAATTTTCACCCTTTTTGAAATAACAAACTGTTATTACAAACATAATGAAATATACACAAAAAAATAATAATTTTATGATGCATTGCGAATCACGTGTTAATGACGTCATCGTGGGCGGATGTGATTCGCACTTTAAAACAATGTACATGTGTCGATAGATCCGTAGAATTTTTCATTGAAGTACCGCATATTGAAGGGTGGATTGCCTATTTGAAAGAAGAAGAAGTACCGCATATTGTAATGTACATTTCCAGATATTTTTTTAAATGAATAAGCTGTTCGATACTCGATAATGAATAATTTCTTCAAGTGCGTCCGTTTACAATGACTGCACTGAAGCATCACGCGTCGCTTGACCGTGAGTCAGCCATATGTACCTGAGCAGCGACCAGAATGCAGTGCACAGGAAGGTCCTGACTGCGGACGACAAGCCCTATAGGCGATGAGTGCCAGCTTTGACACGTAGAGTTAAGAGAGTACGGTAGAGTTAACACGAGTGAACTGGGGCATCTATCAGCTCAGGCTTCGTGCATTCACGCCAATTTCGAGAACAACGAATGCTTGGAACCATTTCGCATCGTCTGAAAATAATGTATTGAAAAGTTGCAGACAAATATAACTGCTTTTAAATACTAATTAAATGTATTAATTATAAATATATACATATAAAATCAATTTTTCGGAAAAATATTGTTGTTGCGCTACCGGGATTCGAATCTGGATCTCTTTTCCAATCCGGGGAAGGTGCATTACCAACTATGCTACAGCGTCAGTATTTTTGACGACAAATTTAAAATTAATACACCTATTGTGTCATTATTTGAAAACCATCTATATTATTTTTACGGAATCTTAAATACCTTTGAGTAAACCGATAGCAGACGCCAGAATTAACAATTCATTTTTATTAAATTTTGGACACATTGATACAACTTATATATTATTAAGGACACATTCTTATTGTGAAGTTGTAATTATCAAATTTTCGAGCCTATATGTTACACTATTTCAAATAAATACATCTGTCGTTTCATTATTTGACAGACATCTGCATCACAGATCTGTGTTCTGAATAATTACAACTTCACAATAAGAATGTGTTCTTCTTAATAATAACAGTTTTTTTATGAAAATAAGAAATTAAGACTAGTGTTTAATAAATTAATCAATTAGACTATCTTATTATATTATTCAGTATTAGCAAAATTACTTTGTGGCCTCATATTATATTAATAATCATCAAACAATCAATTGGAAATCATTCGAGAATAAAAATAATGCATGACATGCATAATTTATTTAAAAATACAACTAAAATACAATTGCATTTCAAATATGCGTGAATTAAACCGATAGTTTAATTGCAATTGTGACCATGATTGGTATTATATCGTAAGGATAATCGGTATATGGAATTGTTGGAGGCTTAGTTTCTAGCGTATCGATGATAGCTCGCCGAATCGTGAGTAATCAGTTGCTAATTGTCGTTACAATCGACCACTAATATCACAATCACGTAAAATGATTCAAATAGTGGCTTATATAAAAAGATAAATAATTATAATAATATTCGAATTGACTTATGAACAAATGTATGTTGGAATTGATTGAATAAAAAAAATGCACACTCCGTGTGAGATATCTTAACGATAATTAAATTTCCATCAAAGTGCTTTTGCCGAAGTATTCAATTTTCTTTTGAAATGCGCTCTTCATATATTGCTTCGCAAAAAATATACAAATGAGACCACTCGTGTGATACGCCATTGTCGCTTGTCGGCACTCCGAGCTTTTACGGATGCAGTGGCGTTTGCTTCGATCATATATATATATTTTATTTATTTAGACACATATATTATAAAAGTATTGTACAGTTTGTTACATATATTTTACGCAGATTTTAAAATGCAACTTGGCAAGTTTGTTGTAATGTATTATTATAAATGATCAAATATGAATTAAATATATATTAATTAGAAAGATATACATATAAAATCAATTTATCGAAAAATATTGTTAAATATGAATTAAATAGTTGGATAATGCACCTTCCCCGGTTAGGAAAGAGATCCAGGTTCGAATCCCGGTGGCGCAACAACAATATTTTTCGATAAAATTGATTTTATATGTATATCTTTCTAATTAATATATTTAATTCATATTTAAAATATCACAGACCGTCTGTTCTGAATAATTACAACTTCACAATAAGAATGTGTTCTCCTAAAACAAAAAATATTGTTGTTGCGCCACTGGGATTTAAAATAGATAATCGAAGGATATTCAATGCTTCAATAATTCCGCTTCAAGTATTCAAGCCAAACTGTCAAAAATGCGTCATACAAACAATCCGTTTGCTTTATAATATGTATGCTATTCTATGCATTATATCCATAAGCATCAAATACGTTTTTTGTATGTTAACGAATGCGTATACAGTATTCGAAGACCTTGACAGTCGGAACAGAATGCACACGTTTGAAAGTCGAGTACTTTCAAACGTTGTGGATACAGAACGAATGATTTAATCTACTGTTGCTGGTATTTGTGTGTTTACGCAATTCATTGATGTTCGAAAGTTGTCGAAAGTGTCGTAGTGTGTGTTATGACTGGTCTCTAAAGAACAGGACGAATTTAGTTGCAGCAGTGCTGTTTTCGGCTAGAAACAAAAAAGTACAAAGATTTTTGACTATAGAATACAAGGGATGCAGAACATCCAAAGCATGTGTGAAGCGACCGCGTCCGCGCCGTATCTCTAATTCGATTCCTTCCTTGTGATTCCTGTCTTCTCAAAGTACTAAGTGCACATCTACTATCGCATTTATCAAATATATTCTTGTTATACCCAATGCACACAAGTCATTAATCAACTTTAAGACTCAAATGAAAAGAAATCTAATTATTATTAATCGTATTTATTATTTCAGTGCTTCAGTGTTTAAGTATGTTCGTAGTGTCTTATTAATACAATACCAATTTTATATAGTACATCTTAATGTGTGTTCAAATCTGTGTGTCACACACATAAGGAAATTATTTATTTTGTCATAAATTTACGAATTATAAATTGATTCCTAACCCTAAACAATTGGTAAGTAATTATTTAAATTATATTTTACGTACGCCTTTTGTGCCCACCTTAGGATGCTTTTAAACACTAGCTACAAATATATTCAAAGTAAATGCTATAAATGATAAGTACCTTTTGATACGAAGGATACCAAAAATAAAATGGTGTAATTTTAATTATTTGTGCGCTTGAAAATAATAAAAACATTACCATACCAGTAACTGGTTAAATAATGTTAGTGTCTTGTAGTTCTATAGACGTATGATACAAATCTCCTTATTATGTAGATGAATAAAGAAATATTAAGACGCATAAATAAGTCAAGAGAACTAATAACAACTATCAAGGAAAGCTGTACAATTTGTATACATTCTCCGCAATCAAAAATGTGATATTTTACAACTCATAATGCAGGGGAAGATAGAAGGCAGCTGAGGTGGAAGTAGAAATAAATTTTCTTGGCTGTGTAATCTCAAAAAGTGGTGCAATTTCCAAAATGTTGGTGATCACAGGATAAATCAATACACTGTAACATGGTCGCCAACCTTCTATAGAAGGCGGCATATGAAGAAGAAGTCTTCGTCTTCGTGTATGTCTTAAAAATTGTGTGCGTTCTATATATTTTTGTGTGCGCTATGATGTTACGTTATGAAACGTTTCATCCCGGTTGAACTATGCAACTATTTCAAACATTTGCAAATAAAATAATGATTGTCAAGATGGTCGCTAACGTGGGATAACCGGACGAAGACTAGAAAAAGAAGACACTGTTATTAAACAAATAATAGAGATGAAGCTATTTTTAATTAATGGAAAAATATGGAAGTATGGGTAATTATAGGGCTTACGACCTGTATTCGGCTGGCTTAAGTAATCACTTACACAATGTAACGTTCACCATTCCACCCAATCAACCTTCATATCTATAAAAATTTTGAAAATTGTATATATGTTAATATGTGGAAACACTTCGATTACCACTACACTATTGCCATCTATGGACTAAATTTCATATTTATTTCCCTGAAACAGCATATGTCACAGTGAGATTTTTTTTTTAAAATTATTTATAGAAATATTCTTTATCTGTAAAATCTTGTTAACACATTATACTAGAATACGCATTAAAAGTAATATTTTTCAATTTTTATATATTTTCTTATTTTGACCAGTATTAGCAATATTTAAATATGTCCAAGAACACACAATTAAATTAAGTTTTTGCCAAGCGAACGGCGCTTTGAATGGAATTATAGCTAATTAGAACTTGTCAACTGAGGCAAGACTAGCGGTTCACAATGGAGTCCTGGGTCCGACGCTGATGTATGGAAGTGAGGCCTGGAGATGGCAGAAGAGGAACGAAAGCATACTGAATGCAGTGGAAATGAGATCAATTAGGCGTACATGTGGCAGATCCATTTATGACAGAGTAAAGAATGAAGAAATAAGGAAAGAATGTCAAGCTGATTAGGTGATTTGGTCATATGAAAAGGATGAAGAAGGAGAGAATGGTAATAAAGACCACGACCAGGTAAACCAGATACTGGAGGATGGTCCTATTAGAAGCCTCAATAATCGTCGAGCTTGTATGAGAAGATGTATGAATGTGGATGAGGCGAGAATTGTGTCAGGACAAAATAATGTGACTTCGTCATATTATTTTAATAGCTTTTAAATTTATTATCATTATCATTTATTATATTATCATATTATTTAAATAGCTTCGTCTCTATGAGATATCTATTATTTGTTTATTAACAGTGCCTCTGTAGGTAATCGTGTGTTCTTGGACATATTCGAATATTGAGAAAAGAGTGGACCTGTTCATAATAAATGAATAGAATTAGATCAAATTTATTGATAAAATGTTTACATTTGCGAAATTATATATTTCTACCTACGTCCTTGTTTAAAAGTAAATTCGCCAACTTTTTGTAAAGTAATTTCACCGCTGCATCGAAGGGCAAACCGTATCGAAGGATGCCGATCCCATCCCGTGGCCAATGGAGGATATGCGTACCGAGTACCTCCGCTGTCCGCGTAACACTAACCCAGATCCCGCTGTGTAAAGCACGTTTCTTGCGGCCATTGTACTCGTGACGGCATCACAGAGTTACCCCAGATCAATAACCGGGATCGGATGCTGGAGCCTTTTATGCCGGCTGGTCATTTTGCTCCGCTAAGCCGGGGATCTAGTTGAATCGCATTAATTCTTTTTGTGCTCGCTTCTTGCTTCTGCACACGTGGCGGGCATGCGACCGTGATAAATATGGATTCACTTTACATTTACAAATGGTATAGAATTTTTATGTTTATCTGTAGGTGAAGTAATATTTATTATTCATCCTTCGGAAGATTTCACATGGAACATGCACTCGCAGGTAGAGCATTGCTAGGATTTGTCGGAAGTTTGCTTACAGACTAACTGTTATCACAACTGTATTGATAAGAGCAAATCGATAAAGAAATAGAATAATGCAAAATACGACCAATGAACCAAGTGAGAGAAATTCACAAGAAAATACATCAGCTAGCCTCAATTTATTAATGTCATCAATAATTTGAACCTTTTGAACCCGGCATCACTTGTAATTTTCGACACCTAAAATGAGCTAAATCCATTGTTCCGAATTCGTAAAACGCGCTTATGGATCGTCTTTCGAATCAGCTGCAACCGTTGTTATTGACACAATCCAAATTCCCATCCATACCTTTTCTCATGTTCATCTTGTCAGTGTGACCTTGACGTCAGCAGACGTCAAGGTCTCAATTCCTCGACTTTACCGATATTTGTTTGATCTCGACATCACGATAGCATTCGCGGTGTGGACTCTTCAGCTCCAGTGCACCAGCACTATATTTTGTGATATTGTGTTTAAATCACGTATTGTTTATTGGCTGTTTGTGCCGTGGGTGAAATTGTGATATCGCGGTCTTCACTCGGAAGCGGATATCTGCTCATCCGCGTGCCATTTGTGTGATCTCGGCGGTGACTGCAGGGGTGACGGAGCCATCATGTACTAGGTAAGGCGAGCAGTCCTTCCGAATTCCGGTTCCTGAGATCACTGGTTCTTCGATTGGAATCCCAATCCCCTCATCGACCTCATCATATACCAAGATTTTCTTAATTCCCTTCACTTCCCTACCCTGCGGTGATTCCGATTTACGACCGGAACTGTCGTATTCCATTCCGCGGGACGTGTGACCCAGAGATGGCGAAATTCGTTCATTTATATCCTCTCGATCCGGATTTAAAGTTCGAAATCATCCATCATTATTTTACATGAAAACCAATCTTTAAAGAGATGTCATGTGCAATGGTTAAAAAGTGAGTAATCAAATTTAAACCCGGACGTTAGAATGTTGAAGATGACCCTCACAGTGGATGACCGCCGACTGCGGTAATTTCAGAAACGACAACTAAGAATTAATGTTATGAACTTGATTTTGCTGATCGATGAATTATTGTTAAATAAATAACAGAGGTCTTTAAGACCTCACGCAAATCTTCGAAATTGCCCTTGTAGAAGTTTTATGTTCGGTGGGTGCCAAGGCTTCTGAAGTTTATGCTTTTACAATTTGATACGGTTTCATGTCATACAGTATTTGCATGGTTGACTTCATGTCACTGGCTTCTAATTTATAGGTAATTCAACTTATTTACCTTCCACGGTACCGACAGAAATTCACCTCTTCCCTAATCTCTAACACTCGGCGTCATTGCGAATATGGAGCATTAATTACTTTGAAAACTATTATAAATTTGAAATGAAGCCAACCATACCCTAATATGTTTATACTTCAGCTTACCCTAGTAAGTGTACAATGTTAACAGTGATACAAATCAAACTTACATCAGAGTCTGAAGTCTCCGAAAAACACGTGCAGATATTAAAATACATACTTCTTGGTTCTGTGATTAAGGCACTCGCCTAGTGATCCTGTGGTCGGCGGTTCGAACCTCATTCTAGAAGACCAGCAAGTTAGTCCTATTTTCATAGCACAAGCGTTTAGCTTAGTTTGAAAATAGTTAGAATATTGCTGTGACACGTATTCGGGAACGCATCTTAAAAAGCAAAAATTAAAATAATATTATTAAGGACAGCAAATTCTTATTGTGAAGTTATAATTATTCAGAACATAGGTCTGTGATAATTTAAATACTAATTAAATGTATTAATTAGAAAGATATACATGTAAAATCAATTTTAAAGAAAAATATTGTTGTTGCGCCACCGGGATTCAAATAATGGAACGATAGATGTATTAATTTGAAAAGTGTAACATATAGGTTCGAAAATTTGTCGTCAAAAGTACTGTCGCTGTAGCATAGTATAATACACCTTCCTCGTTTTGGAAAGAGATCCAGATTCGAATCCCGGTAGCGTAACAACAATATTTTTCGATAAAATAGATTTTATGTGTATATCTTTCTATTATAATAATATTAAATATTTAAAAATATTATTGTGAGCAGAAAAAAATAAAATTGAACATAAATAAACCATCAAATTAATTTATATACCATGGTATTGAAATGTGTTAATGATAATTTTTAGAAAGTTCGCTGGCGCACCGCAGGTGAAGAACCCCTGGCGCACGAAGCAGGATCGGCTAGCGTATATTTGCAAAAAGGATAATTTGATTATTTATCGGTGAGCGGACACAAGCCGCGCATAATTCAACACATCGCTTTTTAAAAAAAGGTGCTACACGAAACGCCACACGGTACCGACGGATAAATTCTATAAATTCAGACCAGAACATTCATTTGAATTGTGAATTTAAATGTGTCTGTACGCCGATAGGGGTGTAGTAATTGGTAATGTTGGTAATATGGTAGTAGATATAACAAAAACTGAAATTACAAGGAAACCGCCAAATAGTAGTACTCAGTGGTGTGCAGTATGTAAAGATTTAGGTTATTCTGTTACCAATGATACTATACAATCATATATAATAAATATATGTAATACAATATAGATATAGATAATATAAATCTTTTGTTTATACGACCCTACCGTGTATTTTTTTGTAATTTTAGAGTACTATTAATAATGTTTTTCAAATTTCTAAGTTTTAACGTAAAATAGTTCTGCCAATTGCTTTTTGCTTTTCCTAAATCATAAAAAAATTCATGCACCAAATGCACCTCGAACGCAAAAAACGGCCTTCAAATCAACAGGTTAAAAACAGTAAGATAGTAAAATTCGCGAATTAGTAAAAGAGTAAGTGGACACTTCAATGATTTGCACGCAGTTGTAAGCCTTTCTAATGTTATTCTGATAAAAAAACAGCATAGGTAACGACTTCATACAAAACGGATCAACCACAGTTCAGTAAATAACCAATTATATGACTTGAGTAATTCACTAACTTAAAGATAGAATAGAGTAATGTGAATAGCTCAATGCGGCGAATGCACAAGAGCGCCATCGGTACAGCAGTGAGTTGTCGTGATAGTTGTTAAAACTAAGCAATTAAATTCTCTACTGGTACACAGATGGCGCTAATTGTAAAATAATATTTTCTTTTATGTTAATCCAATTATTTAATTTATATTTGTATCCCAGAATTTTTAATAATGCACAGTTTTTTGCTGTACTACTAGTAGATTGTATTTATTCCCTCCTTCTTTATTTTTACGTGGATAGGACATTACTGCAAATATGGCAAGTGTGTTATAGACTATTAAGAATACCTACTCTCGAAAAATCCATGAATAAGTGGAATACCTATTTAGTTATCAAACATTTAATAAAAACGTAGTAATGTCTATAAGTGATATCCCTCAGTTGTAATAATAATGTCGCTAATAAATTTCCATGCTCTGTTAAGAGTATCACGATTACGCTCTCCTGTAGTGAGAATGTGCCGAGCTTATAATCGACATTGATATATATTTTGTTTCCTTAAAAATATTTAAAAACCGAGTTAACAATGTTCTACGATGCAGAATGTAAATATTTTTTCAATACTAATTTAATGTATTAATTATAAATATATACATATAAAATCAATTTTGTCGAAAAATATTGTTTTGCGCTACCGGGATTCGAACCTGAATCTCTATTTCCAATCCGGGGAAGTCACTACCAATTGTGTTATAACGCCAGTATTTTCCATGACAAATTTTCGAACCTATATGTTACACTTTTTCAAATGAATACATCTGTTGTTCCATTATTTTTGAAAGCCATCTACATTATTTTTATGGAATCACAAATACCTTTGAGTAAACCGACCGCAGACGCCAGAATTATCAATTCATTTTTATTAAATTTTGGACACATTGATACAAGTTATATTATTAAGGAGAACGCATTCTTATTGTGAAGTTGTAATTATTCAGAACATAGGTCTACATTACGTCTATAATACATTAAATTAATATTTAAAACATCACAGACCTATGTTCTGAATAATTATAACTTCACAATAAGAATGTGTTCTCCTTAAAAATATTTTTTCTTAATTAGGTAGTGTGTTTTATTGTCCTTGTAAAATATGTGATTATATTAATAATTATTGGCATCATTTTTTTTTCTATGTCCTATACCATTGCATCTGTTTTATTTAGATAGTGCCGGTGCAGCCACAATACGGCTGGCCGCAGAGACTAGCGACATTGGTCGCCGACAGCCGACAGCTTTTTGCAACAGGTTGTTCTCAACAAAGCTTATTATTTGTCTTAATAGAAAACAACAAGGGTAATTGATTAGTTCACAGTTCCTATGCAGTGAGCAAGATTGAAAAAGTTATGTAGGCGATTAGATCATGTGAAACGAATGACTGAGAAGAGAATCGTTCGAAAGATATTTAAGTAAAAAGGGACCCACTACTTATCCAGGACCATTCTATATGCAAAATCGATCCCACTCATACGACACAGCTGACCAAGCAACGTAGCTCAGCGTAAAAAAAAACTTAGCCACGATACACGGTCGCCAACCAAGAAAAAACCACCCCTCATTGTCCGAAGAACCCCCCACGAAATACCCAAATTTATTGAATAAAAATTTACAAGAAGTACAGTTAAACGTAATAACAAAATACAATCATTATTATCAATACAAAAAACAACATCAGAATATAGTGAAAATAATTGAAAAATAAAGAGACACTAACACACAGAAGTCGGGGATCAGAGGGGCAACCAAGGATTCTTTCTCACGGGAAACGAGACCATCACTAACTAAATATAGGATTGATTCCCTACCCGAGCACCACTGCCGGCAGATATTCTACAGGTAAAGTGTTCAAATGGCAAGCCAGTCAGATACCTTCCACAACAGTTCTATCCAGGATTTCCCACCTAGAGACCCACACTCGCAAAATCCCTGAATAATTGCAGATTACTTTCAGATCTAAGTAGGTTGCAGTTTCTTACAGAACTACGACCCATTCCTGTCACGCCCTCAATCATACTTTCTCTCGCATCATTCAGTATAACACAATGCCAGAGAATGTGATCTGGCGTCTGCCTCACACGACTACTGCTACAGGTACACCACGGGTCAGGGTCAGTGGCAAGCACCAAATCAAAGAGCTTACTCCGGAATTGCTCGTGACCCGAAACAAACTGCATCGCATAATGGTTCAATACCTTCGGACCTCCCCGTGCCTCTCTTTCTCTCACGGTAACAATGTGAAGGATGAAGTAAGTCCATCTTCCTTGAGGTGCCGCATTCCATATTTCTTGCCATTATAAATATAGAAGGAGGTAAGGAAGAGTTGCATCAGAAATAAAGGACGCCTGTCAAAGAAAAGTGAACTAGATTCTAGAATAGTCCAACTAGAAACCTATGAATGAGGTTAAAATTGTGTTTTAACTAATAATAATGTGGCGTCCTATTCAGTAGTGGTCGGTGACTTTTTGTTGAATGGATGCTGGATAATAAGTTTATACCTATTATTAAATAAACAAACATAACATATAATCCAAAGATATTCAATTATTCGGCTTCAAGTATTCAAGCCAAACTGTCAAAAATGCAAGTATTCAAGCCAAACTGTCAAAAATGCGAGTATTCAAGCCAAACTGTCATAAAAAAAATC
The DNA here is from genome assembly GCA_031772225.1 of Eubasilissa splendida. Taxonomy (NCBI): domain Eukaryota; kingdom Metazoa; phylum Arthropoda; class Insecta; order Trichoptera; family Phryganeidae; genus Eubasilissa; species Eubasilissa splendida. The sequence continues at coordinate 22,101,364 of CM062845.1, read as the reverse complement.
CTCAAAATAAACCGCTCTCTTCGTAATATGTATGCTATTCTGTGCATTATACCCATAATCATTAAGGTAGGTTTTTGTACGTTGGACGCTGTTAATGATCGCGTATACAGTACGCGAATACCTTGACAGGCGGACTGAATACGCAAGGGCGAAAGTCGAATACTTTCAAAATCTGTGGATACAGAACGAATGATAGAATCCACTGTTGCTGGTATCCGTGTATTGTGTCGTAGTAAGTGTTATGACTGGTCTCTAAAGGACAGGAAGAATTTATTTGTAGCAGTGCAGAAACAAAAAGTACAAAGCTTTTCGATTCTAGAACACAAGAGATGTGGAGCATCCAAAGCATGAATGAAGCGACCGCGCCTGGTCCTATTCTCTCTGCCTAACCATGCACGGAACACTTATGGAAAGCCGGTGATAAGTTATTTACATTGTACAGCAGTATAAACTAACTTTGCTCTAATTATTTCATTGTTCTTTACTTAATTTAACATTCAATATGAACAAACAGAAATGATACATAAAATTTATAGGTTATGTAGTTGGGTGTGGATATCTACTTATAAAATTGTTGATTTATATTGGAGCATTTTTGTTTGTGCATACTTTAATTGAATCGATTGTTAAAATGTGTGATTTTTATTTATTTATTTAGACATATATAACATTTATACAGCTGCAAAAAAAAATAATCCGACATTTTGTTATATATATTTTACGCACATTTTAAAATGCATTGCCCAACTAGCAAAGCCTGTTTTAAAGAAAATTGGTAAACAGATACGTTTTACAAAACCAATACTCATTGAAGGCAAAACACAATAAAATCGAATACGTAACATACAAGATAGGTAAACGTGAAAAAATTTATAAAAATACATATATATATATATAAAAGAAATGTGTAATATAATATGTAATGTAAGCACATATAAGGTAAAGGGAAAAATGCCAGATCAAAATTCACAAATAAGAAGTATTTCATTATGTTTAAAATTCATTCAAGTTCATTATACACAAAGATTTTAGTAAATGTTTAAATTTCATTCTTTACTAGTACAGTTATTTATCAAATTTGTATTTGCGTAAGTTAACTGGTAAGTGTACGAGTTTATTGTATTCATTTACTGAATTAACTTACATGCTAACGTTTTTTTTATTAAATTTTTGTATTCCTTGTTATTATTATCTATGAATTTACATATCCGATATATTTGGAATTTAACTACCAGTAGGTAGCCAGCGGTCGAAGGAAACAAATGGTAATTACCATCCCGTGTAAACAAGTGAGATGCACGACAAGAAGCAGCTCCAGAGGAGCTCCGCTCCCGATCCCAGATGTGCCCGATGAAGACATTCAGTTTCCGTCATTGTTGGTCCATTGTGACCGAATTTGCGAGAGAATAACACAAAACGAACCGAAAATCTGCTGAAAAAACCTACTCGTAAACAAAAATCATTGTTTGCCGACTCTCACCGGCCTTCGCTACCCTCGTGAAACACGGTAGCATTACGCTATTTTAACGTGTGTTTATTCATAAATCAATTCTGAAGGTAATATTTGTTATTTACTAATTATTCTTAAAATATCGCATACATAAATAAAAACAAACAATATAGGTAAGTATAAATTTTTTTATTAAGGAGAACACATTCTTATTGTGAAGTTGTAATTATTCAGAACAGACGGTCTGTGATATTTTAAATATGAATTAAATGTATTAATTAGAAAGATATACATATAATATTAATTTTATAGAAAAATATTGTTACAGTAAATAAAAAGACTTAAAGTTTTATATTCATTTTACGAGTATTTAATTTAATTTTAACAATGTACATAAGTATAATAGAACTAACATAATATATAACATATGATATTAATTATCAAAATTCACAGAAATGTTCAGGTACATAATATAGCAGCTTAAGATATAAAAAGGTGGGAGAAATGAAGAATACAAATATGTTATTTTGAAGAGCTGGTAAACGATTTTTTGATAATATGTAATTATTTGAAGAGTATGGATAAAACTGCACCCCCCTCGTATGTCAAAAATATCAATGTAGTTTACAAAAAGGGAGAGAAAAGTGACAATCCATACAGAATACTGATGGAAAGATAGACTAGATTAGATGACTAGTGTTTGAGTTCTCGCAATAGATATAAACGATCATACCTACATATGAGACCTCCCTTGCAACAACATTGTGTATCGGTTTTTACAAATGTTGATGGATAGACGGAGCGTCGGTTTTATATGGTTGTTTAATAAACAATTTGAGGCCCAAGAAGATATACAGCGTTGTGGCATTCATAACTCAGATCTGCCCAAAACCGACATACAGTGTTGTTGCAGGGATTGTCTGATGCGTTATCCGCATGTTCTGAAATCCACGGTAATTTGTACACAAAACGCAAAAAATATAAACTTTTTAAATCATATATTAGTTATCTTTGTGGTTAAGATTCATATTTTTATTTATTATAAATCATATATTACACTGAATATAACAGAAATAAAACGAAAATTTCAATGTGTAAACGGGAACAATAATGCATTTATCATCTTGATGCGTTGATTTACATCGCATACAATTTTTTTAAAAGTGTATTCCATCGGCGCTTTTCCCACTGTGACCACGGTGCCCGCCCGGGGTGCTCCGTCTCTGCTCCACTCTGCAGACATATTGCTCATACCCCATCGACCTCCCTTTATAACAAGCTTTGGCCATAATGGTTAGTACGCTTCCATAAAAAATGCGGTTGCCATTTTAAGGTAACTAACTGCCTCGGTCCTCCGCTGCTGTCGGGAGCCGATTTATCTGCGCGTCGGTCTTTTTATCTCGCGGAAAGAGCATTGTGTGTTTTTATAACATTATTCACGGTCTATGGATACACGCGGAGTTGCACTATTACAAAAGTTGGCATTGATTTAAAAAAATATAAACAGCCATTCAGCGATCTACCAGGCGAGGATACGAGTTTGTTTGTGTAATGTTGAGATTATGTTACCATCGCTGGGGACTTAATGCTTATATTATAACTGGAAATCGTCCACTTCCAATAATGTTACACGAGTATGGACCCAATATATCATTCATTTGGTTAGAGATCAGTCGAAAGCATCGCTGTCCAATATTCCAATATACTCGCATTACAATGCCTATACTAATAATTCATTTTATTAAAGAGAACACATTCTTATTGTGAGTTGTAATTTAGGAGAACACATTCTTATTGTGAAGTTGTAATTATTTTAAAATATCACAGACCGTTTGTTCTGAATAATTACAACATCACAATAAGAATGTGTTCTCCTAAATAATAAAGTTGTATCAATGTGTCCAAAATTTAATAAAAATGAATTGATAATTCTGGCGTGTGCTATCAGTTTACTCAAAGGTATTTGAGATTCTGTAAAAATAAGGTAGATGGCTCTGTCAAATGATGGAACGATTAAATGTATTAATATCAAAAAGGTAACATATAGGGTCGAAAATTGTCGCTAAAAATTATGTCGCTCTAGCTTAGTTGGATAAAGCACCTTCCCCGGTTAGGAAAGAGATCCCGTGGCGCAACAACAATATTTTTCTATAAAATTGATTTTATATGTATATATTTATAATTAATATATTTAATTCATATTTAAAAAGTTGTAATTATTCAGAACATAGCTCTGTGTTATTTTAAATACTAATTAAATGCATTCATTATAAAGATACACATATAAAATCAATTTTATCGAAAAATATTGTTGTTGCACTATCCGGATTCGAACCTGGATCTCTTTTCCAATCCGGGGAAGGTGCATTAGGTATAATTAATACATTTAATTCATTTTAGTTTTATTTTATTTTTTTTATTCCTGTAGAATCTTTATCTTTCTAATTTGAATTAAATAACACCGCAACAGCACGAAAAAAACTGGCTACTTTAACACAGACGGCAGTCTAGCAAAGTAGCCAGGACAATACTGTATATAACAGAGGTGGAGTCTACTCCATCGCATACAATAAACTACTACTAATAGCAATATAGTTTATAATGTTATATTATAATATTTTATATTCACCTCCTTAGTGGGCCCTTTTTCCATTCTGCATTTTGGCACAATTTTTGTAGTTACGCCACTGCTTAAAATACACGCTTAAACTAAAATATTAGTGGGGTCTCTAATAAAATTAGCGATGACAGCTGTTAGAAATGGCGCATTTATTTAGTTTTCACTTTTCTGTCATCAACGGAGCGATGTAAATATAAACTTAAGCGACAAATGTACATAATGAAATGAGACAATTGTATTCGACAAGTTGATATTCTGTCGAAACCAGTTGAATTGTCCACCCTTTTTGTTATTCATAATTTCCACGCACCATCGCCAGTTTCACGATCGCAAATTCTATGAAGCATTCCTACAAGTCGAACCGATTCTGGAATACGCTCTCGAGCTCATATTGATTTGTTCACCGACATTGATATGTTTTCTGTACCAATACCAATATTTAAAAACTTAGATAATTGACATTATAAATAATTTTGTGTTCATAACTATGCTTACATAGTACCTTCTAAGCTTTTTTCATATCGTTTTCTCGTCCATGTGAAAAAAATTATTTGTCAGCATTTTTTTCTAGTTGTAATTTCACTGCGATTGAAATTTGCAAGCGAATTGAATTTAAGTAGGTACAGTATATATATATTGTGATGTCCATGGGATTGGATTGTGTGTGTGTGTGAATGCCGCACTGCCGGCGCATGTGTGCGAGGTTATAAAGGGCGATGATACCTAAATTGTGTCTTAGTGTAATTATTACAAAGAGCATTTCTTGGACCTTCACATTACGAGGTGTACACTGAAGACGCACTTGAGAGATAAGAGCGTAACATATATAATATTATATGTCCGTATTATTCGCTGAAATGAGACAATTGTATTTGACGTGTTAATAATACGACTAAACTAAAATCGTAGTTGTAATTTCACTGAGACATATTTCACTGCGACATATTTCACTGTGAAAGCATTCCACATAAATAAGTGGCACGGCGCTGTTTTTAATAAAACGACATCCCCATTAATCATGGTTCCGCGGAGTGTGGAGTGGCCGTTCTGGCTTGCCAGCAGCGGCAGTGACAGCGGCAGCGGCAGCGGCAGAGGTAGCCCACTCGTCCTCCTTCCGTGTGACTGAACTCCAATGGGAATACGTTAAACAATATCAAAAAATCTCAACACATGTAATGGGCCCGGTGAAAATATTTAGCCATGTGCCGCAGGGGGTCGGGGGTTGGGGCGGTGTCGGTAAAGCAGGATTATTTATTGCCCAGCGCACGGTATAGTACAGCACCTTTAGCACGCATGGGCGATGCTGTGATGGCATTTATAGACAAAGCTATTGTGTATCCAATTTTACCAAAAAAAACATTTATTTATTTATTATCGTATTGACAACGTATTTATAATAATTGTGTTTGGTAAAATAATTTATAATTTATCTCTTTATATACTAATATATACAGTGCATTTAATAAATATGCATATTATTAACACATTTATATTGTGAAGTTGAAATTATTCAGAACATAGGTCTGTGATATTTTAAATACTAATTAAATGTATTAATTAGAAAGATATACATACAAAATCAAGTTTATCGAAAATAAGAGTGTGTTCTCCTTAATATTATATAAGTTGTGTCAATGTGTCCAAAATTTAATAAAAATGAATTGTTAATTCTGGCGTCTCCTATCGGTTTACTCAAAAGTATTTGAAATTCCGTAAAAATAAAGTAGATTTGAAAAGTGTAACATATAGGTTCGAAAATTTATCGTCAATCCACTGTGTTGATATAGCATAATCGGATAATGCACGTTCCCCGGATTGAAAGATATGCAGGTTCTTATCCCGGTAGCGCAACAACAATATTTTTCGATATAATTGATTTTATATGTACATATTTCTAATTAATACATTTAATTAGTATTAATAATTATACAAAATAGTTTGTTTAAACCATTATTTATTAATTATTCTACATGTTTCGATACCTATGATATCTTCATCAGGAAACAATGTATACATTGTATATGCAATGTGTAACATATACATTGTGTAACAATGTATACATATAAATAGTGGTTTAAACAAAGTATTTTGTATAATTATTAATATAAAACGTGTCCACAAAGTAATTTTGCAAATATTGAAGAAGCATTTAATTAGTATTTAAAATATGTATCTACATATATAAAGTAAATTTTTACATCTTACATCATCGTAACAATTTAAAACAGGGATTTATTTTTAATATTATTACGATAATTGTTTTTTTTTAATTTAATTTGAAAACATTAGAACAATTTGACACATGACATATAATTTTAGTTAGTTTTTATGAAACCGGTTGTTGAATATAATTAATATAGTGGTTTAAATATAAAGTTATTACAGTTATAATTAAAAATAAACATTTAAATTCTTTACATGTCATTATAAAATTAACCTGTTAACCTTAATCCTGTGTTATATTTTTCTATTTAGGTTAATAAATGTTTTTTTACCACGTAAAATATATAAATGGTTCTTTGTTAAATACTCTGTTACATGGATGTATTGAATATACTTAATTACTACACAATATTTAATATTTTCTCATAAATCAACCTACACAAAAATGTCACTCAAACAACTCACCCAAACATATTGACTCGTACCTTTATTAATTAATGTCACAAATTTATCCAAAATAATTAATTTGAAGTCTACTTTAAAATTGTTTTTCATATACCTATATATAAAGTAAGAAATGTTAATTCTATCTACTACTTGTAATACTAATTCAATGTACAATTGCTTGTAAACTATGCCCGTCTCGACACAGAATTTCTCTAGTGAGACGGGCACAGTCCAAACATATTTTTTACATTATATTATATTGTTATAAATAAATAAACAAATAAAATGTCACTCTCACTTTACACTTTATTTCCCCATTATTATAACAATTTATTTATTATTAAATTATTATTATAGATTTAATATACGATTTGGATTTAAGATACTATAGATAGATTAAAAATAAAAAAAATACTTATATACATACAATATAAAAAAATTGTGCACCTCCAATGAATACACTATTGTACGTATTACATGTAATTCAACTCGTCAATTCCTTGGCACTCTTCCAATAATGTTAAATAATATAAAACACACTGGTCATACAATTTATCTGTAATAGAAAGGGAAAATACTAACGATTAACAAAATTGGCGTAATATTGGCATCTATCGGCAAGCGGCGGAAGTTCTAAGCCGGGAGCTTTCATCAGGATAAACTTTGCGAAGCTTTGAAGTTCGTCGGTAGAGTAATGTTCTGGTTCTCGCTGAAACTTGAATCTTGTTAAAATAATAATCTATATTCAATTATTTACTTGTATTTATAAGAATGTGATAAATAATTCAAAATTATATTTCATAAATTATGTTGGAAACAACATTATGTTTTTCACCGACAGTAACTGATGATTTGCAAATATATTTTAGATGAAAAAACGAGTCCATTTTTTAATTTGAACAGATCCTACATTACTTTACATAGAAAACGTGCGAGAGATGACAAGACATGCTAATAAATTAAAATCAAACAAAAATTCTTTACACTATCTATATTATAAAAATGTTCATTTGTATAAATTAAAATATTTTAAAATATGAATTAAATATATTAATTAGAAAGATATATTTAATGTTTTTTGTTAACAGAGCTCAAAAACATATATTTAAATAACTAGCTTTATAAATTACCATTGCCGAAACTCGTAACAGAAATAATTATATTTCAACATTTCATTTAGTATTGGAAATAAATCTATCTTAATAATATCCAAAAAAATTCAAACTCGCTTGACAGATAATAAATAGATAAATATTTTATCTATGCAAACACCGGAATACGAAATGACTGGGAATGAACTTGGAATGGTTGGAGTATACTATGAAAACAAAACGTTTAGTCTGTCATGCAAAACAAATATGTAGATGGTTAACGCAATTTTTAGTTGCGATTTATCTCTTTCGAAGACAACAAGAATTAAGCACAGATTATTTGAAAAATGCAGAAAATTAGTTGACATACAGATGCCAACAAAGGTTGAGTAAGAAAATATTTAGTTCAGTATGTTTCTCATGTGAATTGATCAAACAAGTTAGACGCGTACCGACGCGTATGTACTGACAAATTGTTATACACAAATAATTTGCAATTTTTCGAAATAACCCACGGCTAGACAAAAAATCTAGCCATGGGTTACGCTAATCTGGGTGATAACGGCTAGAATTTTATATGGTATTTTCATAAGAAAAGGATTATTTAATTGAATAATTAATTTGAATTAATTTCCCACAATATTTAGTAATTCACAGCTTTTTTGCTTGCATGCAGTGCACGCCCCTGGTTACACCTAATGTACGTACGCATGTTATGGAATTTATAAAGTCATTCAAGTTAGAAAGATCTCAGAAATATAATGAATTTTGCGTATTGATACGGATAGAGAACGGTATATTTTTTGAGATCCTCCTAAAAATAGGCATGAAATATTTTTATAATAGAATGTGACGACAGATTGATACGTGAACTATTATCAGGTTAAATTGTAGTTTTTTGACTTCAGATCACTGATAAATAGGATTCTAAATACAATGGAATTCAGTGATTAAATGGTTTAACATTAATTTGTAGATCCCGGAAATCTAGGCTCTTAAATTTTACCATGTAGATAGTAAATATAATACGTTTGTCTTAAGTTGATCGATATTTTTTTACCTTTTTTTCGCTCAATCTAAATAATCTAAATTAAAAAATTAATCAAACGCAATTGGAATCTCGGGAATACAACTTGTACTCATGGCGGTTGTTAGTTCTGTATTATTGCTGTCGAAATATTTAGCTGACATTTTAAGACAAACTTACTTTATTATTAGTATTTTAAAAACGATAAATCATGGTTACACGTAGGTATATAATGAATATATGTAGCTCTGGATTTTTCGTAAACTGGTCCTGCGATAAGACGTTTTTTTTTCAGAATAACCATAGCTAAAATATCAAAACATTTGCATCCTGTCATGGGACAACGAAGGACGTATAGAAAAAATCTTCCGTTTACGCAAAACTAACAACGGATCATTTCCTGACTTCTGACGCTCGACGTTCCTTGGACAGCTGTTTCGGCTCACTTTCTCACTCTGTGGGGCCGCCACGTGTTTTGTATAGTATTTATTATTTCTGCGCAGCCACGCGGCTTCCGGGGTCACCGGGTGGCCTGCTCTGACGGCCTACCTCCGCGCTCTCGGCGTCCGGCGTCCGGCGTCCGGCGTCCGACGGTCTGCATTTGCGTGGTCCACATGGGATGTGGGAATCCTATTTATTCTCTAGATACGTTCAGATTTGTGTACAGGTATAAAGTGAAACTTGCCCTCACATTATCATTCATCCTTAAAAGTATGTTTATTCGGTAAAAATTGAGTTTTAGCTGTATGAAAATGGAAAAAATCAATATTGTGAAAAATAAATCAATGTGAAATATACTGATCTAAATATGAAGTTAAAAAAATTGGAAAGTACTGCCTTCTCAAACGTATTTTAGTATATGTTAATAATTCGAATGAATTTTATATATACACGTAAAGGATATAGCCCCATACTTCAAAAAAATAGTTCAGCGACATCTATACTGTTACACGAGAATGAATATCAATTTTTCAAAAATCCATAGACGGCGACAGCATAGTTGGTAATAAATAAATTAAATATTCCAACATGATAACATATATACAACTTTAAAAAAAATTGATAAATGTGGTAGTATGGGTAAATAGGTGAACGTTACATTGTATAATGTGATCTATCTTCGTCACTGTGAGACATCTATATCATGGAAAAAATCATTCGGACTTTTGCGATGTCCTTTATTGTTATTGATTTGAATTGTAATTTTTGCACTTATATTGAATTCTTATAATGAATTTACTTTCATTCATCATAACTTTGCACTAACCACCAAAATTGTGTCACAGACAAATATGTAAATCAAATAGGTATACGAAAATAAATTATTTAAAACATTTAATTGCATTTAAATCGCCTTCCAAATCTAAATTATTTAAATCACATTAAAACTAGATTTATAACTAAGTTTAGTGTACAATTTTTATACAGTATATGATCCGCCTAATTATCGTATCTCAATCTTAATAACACAGCAATTTGATTACATTTAATAATAATTAACATAATTGCGCTGGAAAAATTTCAGGTTGGTTTTATATCCTAACTAGAATATTAAAGCAGTAAAATAAAATAACATATTTTTTAAATTAGTGGTTTATTGAACAAATAAACAATAAAGGGATGATGTGTTATAATACAATGTTTTAGAATGAAGCTCGGCATTAAAAGGTGCAATAATAATCGTATAATAATGACGACAGATGATATAATAGAAATCATACTTTACAAATCAACCAATGATGCAAATTTTCATTTCTATTATTACATATCGCTCACCTAGATCAATCTTTCAGTAAACAAAAAATAAAAACATTTTTCTCAATTTTAGGTCATAAATGTATCCTAAAATAACACTATTCGAGAAATGGGACTAAGTTAGTTACGTATTTTTGTTTTTTTGAGTTGTCTTAGTTATGATCTAGGTGTGCGATATACAAAATTAATTATATACGTGTAATAAGATATGTACATAAAAATAGAGATCTAGATCTTATTCAGATTATTAATGAGATTTTTATATGTGAAATAATATTATTAGAAGAACACATTCTTATTGTGAAATTGTAATTATTCAGAACATAGGTCTGTGATATTTTAAATATGAATTAAATATATTAATTAAAAAGATAAACATATAAAATCAATTTTATCGAAAAATATTGTTGTTGCGCCACCGGAATTCGAACCTGGATCTCTTTCCTAACCGGGGAAGGTGCATTATCCAACTATGCTACAGAGACAATATTTTTAGATGGCTCTTTCAAATAATGGAACGATTAAATGTATTAATATCAGAAAGGTAACATATAGGTTCGAAAATTGTCGCTAAAAATATTGTCGCTGTAGCATAGTTGGATAATGCACCTTCCCCGGTTAGGAAAGAGATCCAGGTTCGAATCCCGGTGGTGCAACAGCAATATTTTTCGATAAAATTGATTTTATATGTATATCTTTATAATTAATATATTTAAGTAATATTTAAAGATATTTTTATGAAATGAGATATTATTTTTATGAAATGAAAATATCTCTCTCGGTTAATGTGCTCATGACTGAGCATCATGGTCCTCTATTCTGCTCCAACAGCGTGAATTGCTTGTCTTCACTTCGCGATCCTGGACCTTATTTAGTATGACGTACAAAAAGTCTACGGTGCAGTCTCGGACTTGGCGTGTTCATATTGATGATGAATGTATGAAATGAAATTGAATTGATTTTTTATTAATAATGTAAACCAAATTGTACACGTGTTATATGTCTGCCATGACGTGGTTCATATCCGTTTCTCAGAAAGGTGATTTGTTCCTCGTGACACTGCCGCTGCGCCACCGCCGCCTTCGCCGGCCATCACCCGTCACGCCGAGGGATAGGGGTGGACTAAGTGTTTTTGTTCGGGCCCATTGCCACTAGTTGGGTCGGAAAATGATAGCCTGGCAGAACGTGACAGGGATTCCCAAAATATCAAATTGGCCCGTATAAACATTCCACATTGTAATTAATTGGTGTGAAAGGGGTAACACGAGGCGCGTTTTATAAGTTTGTTTTTAAAGAAACACGATATCATTTCTACAACAGTTTCTTTCGTTGGACGCAACACACCTTAAACTACTTCTCAACATAGTTGATACCATTATTAAGACACTTGTCATAAAGAGGAATCATTTTTGTATACCTTCATCATAGAACGAGGCCGCCAGGGATGAGAATGATGTCTATACTCCGTCTTTGCCTTTATCGTCGTCATCAAAACGCTTGCCATTAAGAAACCGCTTCAGATGAAGGAAAAAATAGAAATCACTTGGCGCCAAATCAGGACACACTCGGTGATGAATGTCAGCCGGTTTCATGTTTCGTGCATTCATAAAACGAATTACGGACCGTATCACACAGTCGGCGGGCAGATCTATTGTCTTGAACATTTCAACCACTCACTACAAGATGGCCACACTATGTGAATGAATATCTCTAACTATTAGGAGAACACATTCTTATTGTGAAGTTGTAATTATTCAGAACACAGGTCTGTGAAATTTTAAATATGAATATTTTAAATATAAGGTAGATGGCTTTTTCAAATAATGGAACGATTAAATGTATTAATATCAGAAAGATAACATATAGGTTCGAAAATTGTCGCTAAAAATATTGTAAAATAATGCACCTTCCTCGGTCAGGAAAGAGATCTAGGTTCGAATCCCGGAAGCGCAACAACAATATTTTTCGATAAAATTGATTTTATATGTATATTTTTCTAATTAATATATTTGATTCATATTTAAAATATCTCTAACATTGCATGCGGTGAGTCAATAGACGAAGGAAACCATTGCGCATGCGCAACATCGCAACCGCTACACCGGGAATATCCGGCAACGGTACTTACTTAAAAAATGTGCCTCGTAATAATAATAACATTGGATAATTTTTATAGCGCAATTTTCGTAAAAAATAATTACCTCAAAGGTACTTAACATTGAAAATTAAAATTTGTTATTAGAACTTATGGAAATGATTCTTTAAAAAGGTGCGTTTTAAATGCTTCTTAAATAAAGTCTGATGCACTGTTTTTTATGACGTAGGACAAAGAGTTCCACGCTTTTGGGCCTGCCACTGCAAATGATCGTTCACTAAACTTAGACTCCTGGAAACGGCTGGTCGATTTTAAAACCCTTCCTGCGGCTGAAACAGAGGCTGACCTAAGAGTTTGAGGTCTACTATTTAAGTTGTCTGGGATGCAGAGTTCTTGAAGGTAAGAAAATAGTTAAGTTGTTTGTCAGTAGGAGCGATCTCTACTTGGTATCATTTAGCTAAATGAACAATTCGATATACGTAATCATTTTAATATGAGAACCAATAATAATTGATGGGTAAAACAAAACCGCCACAATCCAATTAACATAATTGAGTATATGTAACTGATTTTAAAATTGATGTGTTTTTGATAAAATGCTTCTAAACACAAACATGTTTTAAATAACAATTATTAATCGTAAAACTACCATATAATTATTTTCAATCATATCGTTCTCCATTTTTCGTCAATTTGATATTGGCGGTTTTGTTTTTGAACCTCTCAATTAGTGAAATACTGCGTAACGATGTACATACACTATTAGTAACGTGTATTGGGAAAATAAGCGTGAATAGTTGTTCAAAATTACGTAAAATATCAATTGTTGTTCAGAAACACCGAAATTTTAGTGTATAAAATGTTTATCAGTATGAATGAGCATGCACTGAATGCTTTTGAAAGGAAAATTTTAAAGCGTATCTTTGGACCGATTTAGAAAAATAATTTAAGCCTAGACACTACGACGAGATAAACGTCTCGTGATTTATCAAATTATTGGATAACTTCAGTGGTTGGGACACCCAAGTCATTGCTGAACTTGTAGGAGTTTGGGAGGGCCGAAACTAAGATGGAGCCACAATGTCTTCAAAGACATATCTGTCTTATAAATCTAGGACTAAAGAAAAATAGGATCAATGGAGGAAAATTTTCACGGATACCGTGTTCCGCCAAGGATTATCGTGCCAGATTGAGTCGGGTAACAATAAACGATCTACTGTAAAAATAATAAAAATGTATTTATATCTGTATTCTATTTAATAATTGATAAAAAACATTGTTTAGAAGAAGAAAACATTAAAGATATAAGTACGTATAGGGATGAGAAATTTTGTTTGAAAAATGACCAAATAAACACAGTGTTAAATTTCGTGTGCGATCCTTAGATTGAGCACCCCTTCCCTGCCGAGCAGGATGATGGATGGATTCATGCGACCAGAGCCAGTAAGTAGCACGCAGCTGGAAGTCAAGTTGCGAGTCGAGGATCGAGGATCTGTGACTTTAAATAGTCTAAATGCTGAGAGACGCATGTAGGTATGCGCGATGTCCACGGGCTAAGTAATGAATGTACATTGCATTAAGAAGTATTGTGTATCTGTTCCAAACATGATGCAACTAGGTGAGAATGGGATATTTGAAGTTGTTTCACATTTAAAATGACTTAACTATTATTCAAATATTCGGTTTGCAAAGCGAATTCTTTCTTAAATTATTGGTATGACATTACGTAAATTGCTGGGTATAATTTGAGGTAAGGCGAAAAAAATGAAAAATTGAATACTAGACTGTTTGGCAGAAGAATAAGATTAAAAATGAAAATACAATAAAAATAATCTGAAGTTGAAGGTCATATCCGATCTTCTCGGGATCTCATTCATAGTGTTCGGCAAGATGCTATGTGATTTAGATTCTGCTGCTTCTATCACTTATCGGTTCACGCTTGGGTAATAATTTATCCTTTCAGGTACATCATCATCATAATCACAACGACATTTAACTGCCTTTCATTCCCTGTTTTTGCAGTGCCACCAGAAACTTTCAAAATGATTTGGAAACACGATAGAGATATAGTTACAAAAATTTTTTTTCAAAGACTATAATCCTTCACCTGTATCTTGAACGCAGGGCCCAGCATTGACCCCACGTAAAAATATCGGCTTATAATACAAGTATTTTTCCACAGAAAAAACAATATTATAATACACTATTTAATATTCGACAAAACCTATTTTCTGTTTTTACAAATATTATATATAGCTATATAAAATCTGAACAAACAATGTATCACGAAGAAGACAAACAATATTAATTCTATAGAAGTTAATGAGGCTCAGAATTAAGATAAAAGGGCGAACAAATTAATAAGAGTATCTTGATATTAAATTACTTATGTGTAGTGTATTGAGTCTCGAGCATATTACATCGTCAGTACAAATATATTAAAACATTCTGAAAACATATTATGTATATTTGGTTTTAAAACTCCCTGACTTATAAAACACTCGAGATGTTTGAACGAATACCTACTTAGTGATAATTATTAATATCTTCACTTGATTTATTTATGAGCAGTTTGTTCGGCAAAACAAATTTATCCCTGCTCACTTGTATGGGGTTTCGTTCGTTAGGTAAATATTGTATTTCTTAGGCGGAGAGTAGAGATTTAATGTAATAGTACAAGTAGCGTAATTAATACTAAAGTAATTTTCACTTTCGCTATACGGGGTGGATGCAGGACCTACCAATCGTATTCATCGGAATTTTTTAATATTAATATTTCGTATCAGCCATGAAACGGTTGAATGAGGAAATATAATAATAAATTTTGTAACTTGACATAAAACACTACATTTTTTATTGTGTTAAACATCTTCCCATTGTAAATTCAAATAAAATTAAAAACACTTTCAAACAGTAAAACATGGTGTGCTTGGAGTTAACGGAGGTAGTATATGTATGGGATATGTAGGTGTATGTAAGAAAACTTTCAACAGATTTATTAAATTCCTGTAAAGATAAAAAAATTTAACCCCGCCTTCTATACAAAAACAATATTAAAAAATATATCTTAAATAATAAATCAAAAATACCCCAAGAAGAAAAAAGCGGAGTCTACAAGTTGAGTTGCAAGGATTGTAACGTATTTTATATTGGACAGAGCGGAAGAAGAATAATAATAAGATTGTTAGAACACAAAGTTATAAAAAACTTCAGTCTAAACTCTGAAATGGCTGAGTACGCAAGAATGGAAGACCATTCATTTAATAATAGTAATTTAGAACTTATATATAGTTGCGCCCAATCTGCGTAAATCAATAAGGAAGATTGCAGCCTGTACTGGAATAAAAAAATCAACATTGCACGTTATTTTGAAAAATAAACTGCAGTATCACCCATACAAACTGCAAATCGTGCAGTTTCTCAACGAAAATGACTATTCTTTACGTGAAACCTTAGCGAGAACGATGCTGGAACGTTTTGGAACAGCACGAATGCTTGGAAATATATTGTTTACTGACGAAGCACATTTTCATGTCAATGGCTATGTTAATAAACAGAACATGAAATACTGGTGCCCCGACAACCCAAGAAAACGCTATCAAAAGCGTTTGCATTGCCCAAAAACGACAGTGTGGTGTGCAATTTCTGCCTGAGGGATAATTTGCTCTTATTTTTTTAACCAGCGAGAGACAGTCACTGCTGACGCGTATTGCCGAATGATCGACGAGTTTTTGGTACCGCAACTGCAGATATTTCCCATTGTAGTTTTTTTATTTATTTAATACATCCTTTATGTATTTGATTTCAGATTAACGCGAACACTGTTGAATGAAACTAGCGTCTGTTCTAGATTTAATTACGTTTTTTTCTGGTTGATTTCGAACTAAAATTAATTAATTAATTTTTTAAGGTAACGCCTTGACAAAGGCACGTGTTGCCGTGCCGAAATGTCGGTCTAAATATTTTCTTGGGTAAACCATTTACGGCCATTATATTTTTTGTCGTAAATCAGAATAATATTAAACACACCCATGATGTGTTCGATACTTGTATCAAATTATCCACATACATGAATCTTGATAAATTAAATACATTATATAAACTGTTAACGTAACAAGTATACAGGTTTCGTAAAACATAGCACACTATTTGTTACAAATTGGCGAATGGTGATCAATGGTGAATTTATTTTATAATCTGTCATGACGATTGACTTAGAAGTACGGAGTCAAATATTTTTTTTGCATTAATGAGTAGTTTGTATGATATAGTAATAAAGACAAAATCAGTATCATAATATATTGTTGATTTAATTAAATAATCACCCTTTATTCAGTTCAGGCTGACCCGAATAATAATTATTATCTGTCAAGTGTTATTTAGCAATACGCAAATTTAGTGTTATTGTAGCAGTATGTAAATTTAGTGTTATTATAGCTATAGGCAAATTTATAATTAAATACCTACAACCCTTCAAGTTAGAGATAATTGAAGTATTATAATTTAGATATAAAGATTTTTTTTTAGTATGTTAAAGTACATTAATATAATTAATAGGGAAGTGGACGAAAGTTTTAAAATCAATTACATAGTGAGTATTTTCTGAGTGAGTGTGTGGCTATGTGTGTGTGTGTGTGGGTGTAAGCGTGGGTGTATCGCAGAAAGAAAGGTGAGAGAATTATTCGATCACCTATTTTCACCTTTTATTTATACGATATAACCTGCATGGGTGAAGATTTTGTATATTATATACTTACAATAATATTTAAAATCAATTGATACTGTCACACAAATGAGCCATATTAAAATTTTGTATAATTAAGAAATAATACTTGAAAATCTTAAGCACTTTACATTTTTCTCACTCACTTGACTGAGTGCGATCCGCTCGGGGGTAGGTCGCCCTATTAGCAAAGGGCAGATTTCTAAAGCAGACCGTCTCGCGCCGTTTGTTTGGTCGAGGCTGACCCGAAGGCTTTAGTCTTTCATCCCTCCGCACACTCGCCCCTCTTCTCCCTCCCCTACTGCGAGTTCCGCAGATATTTGCATTAAGCAAACGAAATATATATTATACACTTCATAATATCACTAATATAATTAATTAATATGTGTGATTTTAAAAATACATTGTTTCTCATAAAATGCGGAATAGAAAAAATTCACGACCCTGATTGTAATAATTTCAAAATTAATTTATGTTTTTTCAATTATTTATTGGTTATTATTAATAATATAAAGACAACCACAGACTGTTTATAAAGTAATGTTATATACTTTATAACACTACACATTTATACATAGGTAATTATTATTGGTTACTTTAGATCTGGGGACAATTTGTAATAACTATTAAGTTATTGGATTATTAATTAGCAGTTTAATTCAACATTAATATATATTCTTATTGTGAAGTTGTAATTATTCAGAACATAGGTCTGTGATTTTTTAAATTATTTTAATGTATTAATTTTAAATATATACATATAAAATTAATTTTGTCGAAAAATAATGTTTTTGATACAATATAAGTTGTATCAATGTGTCTAAAATTTAATAAAAAATGAATTGATAATTCTGGCGCCTGCAGTCGGTTTACACAAAGATATTTGAGATTCCGTAAAAACAATGTAGATGGCTTTCAAATAATGGAACGACAGATGTGTTAATTTGAAAAAGTGTAACATATAACACAATTGGTAGTGTACTTCCCTGGATTGGAAATAGAGATCCAGGTTCGAATCCCCCGATAGCGCAAAAACAATATTTTTCGACAAAATTGATTTTATATGTATATATTTATAATTAATATATGTATTTTAATTATTAATAAAAGTGTTGTAATTTAATTCTTGTAAGATTATTTTACAAGAAACCCATGTCTAATAAAAAATCTTACAAGAAACTACTATGTATCATATACGATTATTGCCTCGATTTAAAATAAAGTAAATGAAATTCTAGAGTATTCTTTATGATTTTAAAGCGGGTAAAAAATTTAATTTTAGGAAAAAAACGACGAAAAATAAAAAACTACGAAAGGCAGCTATGATATTCTTTCATTTAACACCATATTTACTGATCGCACTGTACAATCTGAATAAATGGATGCACTTTAGTCCTTTGCTGAGGGTATTTTCTCAACCCTTTGAAGGGTCTTAATATGAAGTTGTACCGACCCCTACCGCCCAAGCTACGGCCCGGCGACTTTCCGCGTTTTCCGAGCCTTTAAGACCACAAATTTATCGGAGGACCGGCGGAAGGACCAATGAGGTATTGCTCCAAGAAATTCCACAGGACTTTGTAAAACTTAAAGCTAAAGCTTAATTTATCGCCAGTGAGCAATTTTGTAATGTTCCTTGTTGTCCCGCCTGGGATAGTCGAGGTTGTAAAGGATTAATACGACGCGGGGAGAAAATACATTATAAAATAAGATTTTTAATATTTGTTGCGTCATTAAGCGGTTTGAAACAATGTTAAATAACGTATTTTAAAATAAAATAAGATTAATTATACAACTACAATATTCATTTTTTCTAATTCGCTGTATATATTCGACGTTTTGACCACATTTTGTTCAAATTGGTCAAGAAACACAACTGTGCACTGTGCAACTGTGTTGATTTTAAATGAACATATAAAAACAATAAATTTCCTTCGTTTCCTCCCCTTCTGAATTTATATACCAAATTTTTCCACCCCTGCACTTTTTGGTTTTCTTTTCTATCTTTATGACGAATCGGGTTTTCATAAAAAATAATCCGATCACGCCGGAATTAACGCAGTATTATTATTATTATTATTATTATTACTACATATCGTAATATTATATAGATTTGACATAATTCCAAAATATTTATATAGCGCAATATATTAGTGAGAAAATAACAAATTTGAAACCTGTGATGGGAATAGCACGAACTATCTTTATAACTTTAGAAAAAGTAATAAACGCATTATTATTATTATTATTATTACTACTACATCTCGTAATATTATATCGATTTGACATAATTCCAAAATATTTATATAGTGCAATATATTAGTGAGAAAATAACAAATTAGAAACTTGTGATGGAAATAGCACGAACTATCTTCATGACTTTAGAAAAAGTTGAATAGTCTATAGAACACATTAATTTCCAATATAACATTTTTTTTATAGTATGATCAGCTATGCAAGGTGAGATCTTCTTCTTCTTCTTCATTCAAATAGGCAATTCACCTTTCAAGAGTAATTTGTTCCATTTATCAAGTTTAAACTTTATTTTACTGAAAAATGTACTACAATATTATAGAATAGGAAATACTACATCACAAGACAATATCATTGTCATTCAAAAAATTTGCTAATATATAGATTAAATGTGGCGAGTTGAGGGAAAGAAGATGACACAAGTTAACCGGGAGTTGAAAATTACCATTGACGAGATTACTGTAAAAATAATCCGCAATGGACAGGCAAAAAAGAGAAGGTCAAGTGTTTACTCCTCGACACCACACTCACACATTTGAGAATCTATTAAGTTCAATCTGAATAAATGTGAGGCTACCTGGCAATGCCCAATTCTCATTCTAAAGATATTTTATATTGTTTTTTGGAGACTTTCCTTTTGGAGAACCAGAGGGTGCGGGGAATAAATCTTTATTATTTATTTATTTTAAGCCGATTACCCTTATGATTATTTGGATCCATCCATTGTGCAGTCCAAATAGAATTCGTACGTTTTTTTACCATATTGAGTCTGTCATATATTGGGATATGGAATTGATGGGGGAAATCTTGGCCAGTTTATCAGCACATTCATTTCCATGAATTCCCTTATGTGCAGAGATCCAAAAGAATGACACCTGTTTATTATTACTGTCCAAATTAAATAGACATCTTCTGATGGAACAGATTATCTTATTGTCTAGCGAAACTTTCGAGTCGGAGAATATAATAGCCTTATCGACGTTCCGGAGTACGCAGATGTCCAAGGCTTCTTTAATTGCCCAACATTCTGCTGAGAAAACTGATGAATCCGAAGGAATGGTGAGATCTACTATTACCCAAGAAAATAACGCTCTGTATTATAGTCTCGATTAAATCTGATATGCAAATATTTATTCAAGCTACTCTTATTATCATTAATTATTAAAATACAAAAAAATAGTA
The DNA here is from genome assembly GCA_031772225.1 of Eubasilissa splendida. Lineage (NCBI taxonomy): Eukaryota > Metazoa > Arthropoda > Insecta > Trichoptera > Phryganeidae > Eubasilissa > Eubasilissa splendida. Next base: position 22,080,561 of record CM062845.1, on the reverse strand, counting down.
CATTAAAGCAATAAAAGTGAATTAAAATAATATGTTATAGCTCAACAAATAAATTGACATATTGTACATTGTCAGATTCAAAATAAGAAGCAACAAATATACCAAACTGTGCCGTGTTAAAAAACGTTCAATCAATTTTATTTGAACATCTTGAACCATTTTGTCCTGAAATAATTTAACATACAGATAGATACAATAATTCCCTAATTTGCTTGTGTGATACCCATTAAGTACAATTATAAAAATAATTATAAAAAAGGAGAAAAAAGAAGAAAACAATTGTGTGTTAAAGTAGAATAGTCATTAAATAATAAATATAAAAAAATAACGATACATGTTTACATGCTTGCATATTATTTAGTACAGAGAAGGGTGGTCCGCAATGAAAAAGTAAAAAAAATTAAAACATTTATACCTAAAACAAAAATCACAGTATATTTTAATTTATCTAATAATATTATATAAACTAAAAACGTCGCCTGGTATATCCGTTTCACTGTGACTGGGGTGAAACATTAGCCAGGTGCACAGTAAAATACTCATGTTTGGAGTGCAGTGAAACAACATATTTTTTAAACCAACACTTTAAAATCAGTTTTAATTAGTTTAATTACTGTAAGTGTAGGAAAATTTATAAAAGAGGGAAAAATATTAACTTATTTGCAAGTTTCTACGTTAACTTAATACTATTAGGTATATGTTTTTTAATATTTAAAAAGGATGCCTTGTATCACCTCGGTTTTATGAATGAAATAAAAATTAAATATGTAAGTATACGTTAAATTATAGTTATATTTTGAATGAGACTACTAGATTTTTCTTAGGTATAGATAGCATGAGTTAAATTAATTCCAAGTGAAGTTTCAATAATACATTATTATATACGGACAACGTTTCGAAAGGTCGATATGCAACAAACGTATTAAAATGTAATGAAACTTCACGCACAATAAAACACAGCTATAAAACATATTGTATTTGGCAATTAATTACGCGACAGCGCCTTCCTTTGGGGTGCACACAGGGGCTACTCAATAATGCCTCCAGTCAGGGTCATCGCGAGCTGGGGCGATGGGCCCCGGATAAACGGCTCCCCCGTTCTTCTCCATTTAACTGACCATCCCTCACACGCACACCGCTTCAACCCTTTAGGATTCCGGGTAAGGGTTGAAACGAATTCCTAGACCAGCGCTGGTTAAAAGTAAATTTATTCAAGTTATTATTCTGGTAACGAATGAATGCATAGAAATCTGGATTCACATTTATACATAACAGTTAGTTAACGTAGTATTTAGCAAAAACTTTTCAAGATATTGAATTAAGATTCATGTTTGTAATTAATCGTTTATTTAGAACCATTAAAAATAGAATTTAAAACATTCATTAATGCAGTTAGATGAGAGTATTATCTTTCGATTCTTATAAAGGTGAATTACATTCTAACAAAAATAATTGATAAAAATGTTCATTAAAATTTATTAAAAAATAAGATTGAGATTAAAGTTGGTCAAAATTTTTGTTTAATAAAATGAGCGTGAGTTTTATTTTGTTTAAGCGACCCGACGACAAAACGAAGGGTTGAGCTCGCGAAGGGCGCGAGGGAAGGGTGCGGGAGGCGCGCACATTGAGACCATACCGAGCCCACTCAACACTCGTGTATTCCGTATAAAAAGCTTCTGTGTAAAGAACAAAGAACAAAACATTTAAAAGCTCCGGAGGACCTTACACTGCGCCGGCAATTGAAAGCGGTAATCATAACAAATCGTAACAAAAAAAAATCTTAATTTATGTTATTGCTAGTGTGCAATAACTAATATTTAACTTTAATTATTAATATTTCAAAATTTTCGTGAGTCACTTTGTGGAAGTCCATTGTAATTAACTTAATTTTTTTTTATTAATTATTAAAATAAAACACAATGAAACCCGTCTCTCCCCAACACGGCTCTCATACCGACCTCCCCTCAACCCCTCCGCCATGTAGTCGATAGTCTATCTTATAGTTTAAGTTTTAGTTTATTACTGACGATGACGCAGTAAGCGTCGAAAACGTTTTAATTAATATTTCATTAAAGTGTTGTGTGAAGTAAACACATTGTGTTTTATTTTAATAATTAATTAATTTGTTCAAACAGTAAAAAAAATTATAAAGTTAATTATAATTATTAGTTAACGGTTAGCTTTTTAAAAATTAAAAAAAAAGGGGAGTTATTAGTTGATTTTATCTTTCATCTATTTAATCTTTCGTTTAAAAAATACTTAGAAAAAGGTACTCCCATTTTGAGGAGATTCTTCTTCTTATAGTAAATCTGTGTATCTATTTTTCTTTTAAACATCACTGGTCTCTTATGAGCAACGATGGGCACTATTCAGATGTTCTCCATCCTGACTACATTCTCTCCAATCTCTTCACTCTTCATTACCATCTTCTGTTTTTGTCCCATCTCATGATATTCTCCACCTCGCACTTTTCTCTTATAGTATTACGTATTTTATCTGAGGGTTTTTAATATGATCGATGGATAAAACACAAAATATATTATTAATATAATAAAAATAGCTTCGTCTCTATGAGATATCTGATATTTATTTAATAACAGTGCCTTTATAGGTAAAAATCCAGTAATTGTGCGTTCTTTAACATATTAAAATATTGCAATAAAATAACAGCTTAATAATATAACGGTATGTCGTCCTCATTATCAGTGATATTGAATATAAATTAAGCCTTCAATAAATGTATTATTATAATATTTTACCTACTATCAATTTCATGTTCATTCTACCGGGTGTACTGGAATAATCATATCGACGGACGCACATGTGGAGGAAGTAGCCGGGATTTAGTAATTAAAGGCCTTAAAGTACACGCACACCTTAAAACACAACAACATATAAGTGTGTGTAGTATGTGCTTGTGTTTTCAGCGTGGAAAGAGGGGGGCGTCCACCCTTTTGGTGAAAACGAAGATATGCATTTTCTAGGGGCGCGGAAGGGTCAAGGGGACAGGGCGTCTCGTGGGGCAAGTATAATCAAAATAAATACTATTCAGTACCCAAGATTAAATTAAATAAAATCTACATTTAGTATGTTTAAAAACCTATCGAAAAAATAAAAAATAATCAGAGTATGAAATATTAAGTTAATATCTATTTCATAGAATAATATAATTTTATTTTTGAATATTTTCCTAAATGGGAATAGAATTATTTTCCTTAGAAGTCTTGTATTGCGTTTTAATATTTTATATGATATAAAGTTTTAAGTCATTTCATTTTAAATTTTTTACTTAATATTTAAAATCTTTATAAAACTACCACTTCGTACTCGGCATTGCTCAGAATTAATATTTAGTTATAATATAAAATAAGGGTATTGGATAGGGGGGAGCGAGGTACCTTTGTTTTGCGTGAGCTCTAAATAATAACGATATTTTCAACATTTGGTCTAAGTAGGGAGAAGTAACAGTATTTTTCTCAGAATCCTAGAGTGAAAATGAACAAAATTTGCAGGGGTTAGGATGACCAGGAGAGGGGGAAGGATACCATTTGGAATGGATATCATTATATTTAATCAAGAAGAGGAGAAAGAAGTAAAGCAGGGTCCTAAAAAGAAACTACGTAAAATTTGGTTTAGATCACTCGAAGGGATAAAGAGAGAGAGAGAGAGAGAGAGAGACAAAGCAGACCTGTTTTAAGTAAATCAAAAAGGGAACTATTAATACGTAGGTACATTTAAAACAAACACTTTGTTCCTTAGAAATAATTATTTGTGTATTATATATTTATTTAATGTACATTTTTAATTTTTGTAATGCATAAATAATTCGTTTTATGGAACAAAGTATTTATTTTAAAGAACTGTTAAATTGTACCCGAACAAAAATGACTTTTTTATAAATATATATTTAGTCAGAAAACTTATGTAAGTTTAAAAAAGATTAAAAACAATTTATTATATATACATATTTGTTGGAAGGGTGTAGAAATATCTAGTAAAAAATAGTTTTTTCCAATGTATAGGTATAATATAACATTGTAAAACAGTATTATTTTATTGCGAAAATATATAAATGTACATATTTACAGAAAAAAATTCTGCAATCTGTTTATTATTATTACGCTATTGTTTTACATTCTATTGATTATAAACAATAGATGTAAAAGGATATTGTAAAGTAATTGAAGTCCAGTACGGTCCAAGAACAGTCCAGCTCATAGTTTTTGACAAGTTTTTTAATATCACGTCAACATAAAAATATTTAATTAGTCGGTCCACCACCCTGATCAAGCGCGGTCCACGGCATCAGGAGGGGTCAGAGGGCGGGGGAGCTGAAAGAAAAGGGAGATGAACACCATCCCAACTGCCCCCGCTTCATTTGTAATATCAGTCGAGGGGTTGGAATCTGATTATACACTGGTCAGGGCTGGGGTTGCCGCCCCGTGGCGCAGTGGATAACTTACATCAATTACATCTTATGGTAAATTTTATTAAAAATTATAATATGTAGTACCTACGAATAATTCAATATTTGGGCGTGCGAGATTAAAGTATTTTAGATTAACACTGAAGGCCAAGAAAAATATATTGTTAAACAGAAATGTGTCGTGCCATGAATTATTAAGAAAATCAGTAAACAATTATTTAACATTATGTAAAATAAAGAGGTATTAGTGAACACACTGAAATGTAAAGTCAAACACATTATTTTATAATTATTTGATTTCTCTATTGTATTATATTAAAAAAAACGGTAGCTGATAAAAATTATAGTTTACTTTAATTAACTATGTTAATTACTTTAATTGAAGGGCAACCTTGCCGTACACGTGTTATGCAGTTCGACAAAAAATATAAATTGTTATGTAAAATGTATTAAATAATGTTGTAATAAAAATTTAAAACAATGTGTTGAGATTTTGATCTGAAGATAAACTCAGAAATCAAAGTGAGATTGGTAGAATGAGACAAATGCTCAAATCCGTGTATTTGAAACGTGCGCATGTGCACATAAACGTCATATTTTTAGATATGGTTTATGTGAATACCTTCAACTATTTATTCTAAAAGTTAGACAAACAAAAGGCGTTAAATTACAAATATTTACTTTATTTTAACTACTGCTGGAGATATTCAACTTCAACCAACTAACGAGCGGAACATCAATGATCAATGGACTGACATTTGATGTTTCATGTACAATATGCTTTAAGTAAGGCGTGAGTCGACGAATCTCTGAGACTTGGTGTCTACACGATGGACTATGAAAGCCGAGAGATGTCTTCAAAGAATCTCATTGAAGCATAAGATAGTCTCCAGTCGAAAAAAATCTCATCCATAGACACGGGTCATACTGTTTAGATTTTAAATAGTGTTTGATAAATAAATAAATAAATAATGCGAGATATGATAATGAAATATTGAACAAATATTTTTTGCTTATTCTAGCTTTATAATATATAGCTTTCTTCGCTCATTAATTCCTTGGTTTAGATCTTAAATTTATCTCAGTATCAAAAATCACACTAATTTAAAAATAAACGCTTAGATACACGTTAGTTTTGAGTTTTATTTTTTTCTTTATTGTATTTTGAGGTACAGTATACAGATATGACGAAAAAAAAATTATATAGGGAAATACGCTGTTGTTAATGTTTGAGCTGGTATTGGTTGGTATGCTGATAGGCATAAGTATTATTATCATTCTGTTTTAGTAAAAATAAATATTTGTAGATTTATCAAGTGGCGGCGACCTAATCTTGAATTAAACGGGTTTCAACCGATACTGTTTTTCCTACATGAAATATTTTTTTCATCATATCTGTATCAGTGTATCTTAACTAACATGTGAATGTGGCCCGAAGAAAAAAAAAGAATATCGCTGGTTTAGATATAAACAGGTTTGAATTCGCACTCTCTGTCAAGTCAACGATGCCTTGAATGTGTCATCCCTTGTTGTATTAAGTCCCTAAAATTAACCCGGAGTGAAGGGTTGTAAGCCAAGCCTTGCTGTCACCATGATGGACTTCTTAAAAATATAAAATTGGATAGTAAGTAAGTACAAATTCATGAATTCAGATTTTTTTTGTAATTATTCAAAACGTTCACGGCGATATTTTTTTATCAACGAGGAATAATACTGACTCTTATGTTAAAATTTCGATATGTTTTACCAATATAGAAATCGGATCTTTACAGCTAAATTTATAAACACCAGAATATATAAATATATCATCTTTGGAATCTGACATCCTGAAGAAGGAAATGATAATTTCCGAAACCGGTTGATGTTTTAAAATATCTCATAAGTGGTTTTAATAAACAAAGTCAAACAATCTATAAAAATAAACATAATAAGCCACATAGTACAATTTTGCAAATATTAAAAATATAAAATGTGTCTTCTTTTGCTTCTATGTATAAAAAATACATATTTCTTTCTTCTATTCTATTCTTTCTAGCTGAATCATACGGCCCGCCATCGAATATAATTCACCGCCAGCACTTCTGCGTCCTCCTTGTCAATTCCATACCGAGCACAACCTGTGTATAGTCGTTGTGGGACCTCTGAGATGTTTAGGCTTCCCGCAGGCAACCGTAAAACGTGTCCCAGCCACATGAATTTCCTTTTCTTAATTATAATACTATTTTTGAGCAATACTAATATTTAGACGGCGGTTTTTATTGTCAATATTTCAGAAGAGTTCAAAGTTTTGTGATTAAATTATAGCCATTCAACATTGAAATAAAAAGGAGTGAAGATGGCGGGAGTTTAAGGGTCAGCGAACGGGGAGGCTAAATAAAAGGTCTGATTTTATGTCTGAGAATAAATATTTGTTAATGTCCCGCCCGCCCTAAGTTAGGGATTTATTTTATGGCTCATATCACTTGTGTTATTGAAATGTTAATAAGCAATTAGAACAGGGCAAGATGTTGCTATGATTTACAGATTCGGTACATTGGGAAAAGCTTAATATTTATTATTTTCATTATGTAAAATGATAATAAATTTATAAAAATTAATCATTTTGTTATATAATCTCAGAATATTGATAACTAGCTAATAAAATAGCACGTGACATTAACATTATTACTTTTTTATTACTATGCTAAGTACTTGATGTATGGTTATCATCATCAACTGTACCTCGGATCCGAAGAAGACTATCCATCACAATTGTGGATCCTCAGGTGGCTGATAAGTCTACACAGCAGCTGCGGGCTGACTTCTGTGCCCTGATGCTCTTCTTCACGTTTTCTCCTTCTGTATGAATTACAGCGTACTGTTAGCATTCTGCTTCTAAATATTTTGTACCACTGTACACGACTTACTGCTGGCTTTTTGGAGATACGTATTTAACATATAGAAAACGCTATGTATGGTTTTGGCCATTTGGCGGACTCTCAGAACAAGGGTAGATATCACATAAATAAATTAATAAATAGATACACACTGACACACACACATTTACTTATACACGCACTTTCTTAATTGTCACCCAGATACTTACTTAAAACACAACATATTATAATATATAGTTCATGTAAGTGAAAATAAATTAAAACGCTGTAAAAAATAAAGTTAATTATAGTATTTAATAAATATGGCTACGAGTAATTATGATTAATATTTTTAAATTTTCGTGATTAACTTTATGGAAGTCCATTGTAGATAACTTAAAAAAAAAAAATTTTTGCCCCCGGTCTCGCTTGAGCCCCCGCGTATGCGAGCGGACCCCGCTCTCATACCTCCCCCCCACCAGACAATGTATTCAATGGTCTATCTTCTAGTTTTAAGTTTTACTTTATTACTGAAGAAGATGCAGTCAGCGTTGAAAGCGTTTTATTTTTTAATTAAAGTATAGTGTGAAGTAAACAACGTGGTTTTTTATTTGAAAAATTAATTAATTTATTCAAAATGTTATTTTTTTTAAAGGTAATTATAATTGTAAATAAATGTAAAACTATTTAAAAATATAGTCAAATAATATTGTTATTCCGAAAATATATGCACGTAATAGTATTATATGTATTTGTTTAAAAGCTGTATTAAAGCTTGAATATGTGATTCCATTTTCGTATAAGTTGAACCGAAAACAAGCTGGGCTTATCTGTGAGGATGCGCTCTATGACGAATCTCTTTACGTCGGTACACATAAAATACGGATCAGGTAATGTTTTTCTCTGTTTTATCAGATATAATCAAATTTCAAAAACTGTCAGCCGAGTTTCAACTAATTCGCATAAGACTACCATAGCAGACCAGCGAGTTGCAGCCCAGGCTACGCAGATTGAAGAACGGACGGAAGAGCGTATTCAAGCTAAATCAAAAGAAAACCAGGACCTAACTGTCGAAGGAAAATTACGGGGACAACAATAAAATTACACATCACTTTTCCATTAATTAAATAGACCAGGTAAACAAAACATATTGCTTAAAAAAACCACATAGAGAATTTTTCCTTCTATGTCAAAACCGAAAGATATAGAATATTTGAGAATTGCACTGTCTGTGTCGCTATATTCAAAATGATTTAAACATAACTGGTAAGTTTATGTCCATTTAAGTCGAAAGAATTCGAAAACTAAATTTCGAAAAAATGATATTTTCAGCTATAGGATTGTTGTATGCGTATACATTTTACGCCCGTCTCGTTTCTTTCATACCCTGCCATCAACAGTATGTAAGAATTTTTATTTAAGTGATAGTAGCCTGCCCGCTGCTCCCCCACAGGACCAAATACGTTAAAAGACGATGTCGAGTAAGAAGACGAAGACGATGTGATGAAGAAGACTTTTAAGATGCAATACACTTGTAAATCTCCAGATCTTGTTAAAACAGAAATTCATTTAATATTCATTAAGAAAACCATAAAAAGTGATGTGACGGTAAAAGAAAATGAAAAGAGAAAGATAAAAAGCTACATACAGTACACTTTTATGTATCACCAGGATTTTTCAAATTAAATATTGCACTTAAACTGACTGAGAAGATTAAAAAACCAACTGTGATAGGAGACAAACCATTTTCCTGTAAATAATGTAGTTATTAGTGAATACAACGATGGATTTAAAAATAATTTATTTGTGTCTTTTTGGACATATACGCTATGTTAAAGCTGAATAATATTTAAACATTTAAGTGATATATTATTATTTATTCACTTGTCATAGTAAAATGATTTTTTGTACTGCTTAAAAAAATATTTTGATTAATTTTATAAAATATTTTTTTAAATTTTCTAATTCATTCGAATGAAAGTGAATGAAACATAAATCGGTATGCAGTTAAACATAGGTTTTACGAGCACATACCTATTTTTGTATATTAATTGGCCTGTAATGTAATGTGTATATACGTGCATGGACGGTTTCAAACCAAAATATACTACAAAATGCACAATAAAAATAATTAAAAAAATTCTAATTTTATTTATTTATATAATATTTACATTAATTCTTCATATGTAGATGTTTTCGTTAATATGCGTACCGTATTTGAACAGCAATTTTTTATTTATTATCTTTGTTTTATTAACCACTTAATTGAGTTTAAATACATCTACCGGATTCGAAAAATACCATTTTCTTCTTCAGGATGTCATAACTAACTAAAACATATATTATTGTTTCTTTACCAGAATCTATTTAAACAAAAAAAAAATTTAGTACCTAACTCAAATCATTACTTAATACAAATTTACTCGAATAATTTTTAGGAAAAAATTTAAGAATGGGACTCGTAGTTAAATTTAGTTGGTTTATAACTTTTTGATTAGTTTTACCATCAACGATTCCAAATTATTTAATTTGTGACCAACACCGTATATATGCAAAATTGACAATCACAATATTTTATCAAAACCATGACCATTTTCTATCAAATGATTAGAAAATTCTGAAAACCCACTATTGTTCAAACATCTCAAATTCTCCCATACTCTTATATTAAAATTTCTACCCATTTTACCAATATAAAATGCAACACAATCCTTGCAACTAAGTTTATAGACACCAGAATTGTTAAATTTATCATCTTTGTCTTTAGAATATATGAGTAAATTTCCTATACTATTATTTGTATAAAATGCCGGTTAATTTACTCATAAATTCTAAAGACAGACAAATACATACATATTTTGATTAAAATGTCCATACTACAAAACAATAATATCCTACTTAGTCCCCCAAACTAAATTGATTGATAACGCGGCTTTTTCATCCCTTCTTCCTCCCCAGCCAAGCTCCACTACTGTTCCTCCCCACACAGCAATGCCACACGGACTAGAACAGTCCATTGTTCTAGTTAATTTTCATTAGACACCATTGAACGAGAAACAGTCGGCCGCTTCCACGGGTAGGAGCTGCGCGCAGCCCCGGCACGGTTGGGATGCTCAGCTCTTTTAAAGGAAGCCCCGTGTGGCCGTGTAGGAAAAGGATATCTAAATATATATTTATTTATAATTAAGAAAAAAAAAACAACAATACATAAATCCTGTATTACATTGTGCTGTGAATATGAGTAAATACGCTAGCGTTGTACGTCGCGTATGATGTTGCAGAGTCTGTTTTTATTATAAATACGATTATATCGACGCATTTTTATATAACCGCCCATTGCAGAGTGAGTTAAGATGAAAGATTTAGAAATCAGAATCAGGTCTGGAATCGCGGTTTAAAATAGTGGCAGTGGTCGCGTAGTGGTCAATATCTAGAAAAATCGGCTCCGCTGCATCTTATTCTTCTTCTTTCATGGCTCCTTCATTTCACCTCTACAAGTGCTCTCCACCGACTCCTATTCCTGGCCATTCTTCTCCATTTCCCGGACTCTCCTATCCAGCTCCAGTCATCTTCCACACAGTCAGCCCCCCTCTTCCTCGGTCTGCCTCTAAGTCTACTGAGGTATCCACTCGGCCATGATATTTAATGTCCTGTCATCTGGCCATCAACATGGCCAGCCCATCGCAGTCTTTGGGATTTACAGAAACTTATAAGTGTTTCATGCTTCTTCTTCTTCATAATTTTTTTTTAGAAATTTGCGCTCAAAAACTGTTAATTTATTTTCTTCGATTTGGGTTAGGCACCAAGTTTCACAACCGTAAGTGACCACTGGTCTTATTATAGTTTTACATATTACAATACGATCCAAGCAGTTAAAAGTCGAATTTTCAATTCATCCGTTGACCTATTTAGAGTTCTAGTTAGACCCCAGGTATGTAAAATTAAATTGATGTCTGCTAGTATAGTATAATACACAATACTATTCTTCCAATTACGGTCTTTCACAATAATATAAATAAAATAATGTTTATTTATTTATACGTTAATAAACGTAGGAATGAATAGTCTGATAATGTGCTTTCTTAGCATCATCTAAAGTTAGCTCAGTTTAGTCACTATTCCGTGAAGACTAGATTTCTAAAAATGTAATTATACAAAAATATAAGACTAATGTACATATATATCTTCATGTCCGTGCCCAGCGCTGTTCAGGATTTTGGGCGGTGATTAGAGGGTGGTAAATAGTGGAAAACCTTTATTTTGTACAGGTTCTAAAGAGAAACGGTATATGCAAGCATAGGTCCAGGCTGAGAAGCGTGAGATGTTCGGGGGAATAGGCGTGGTAGCTAAATTTCCTCAGGGTTCCAGAGTGCACTGAGTTAAATAAGGAATGAACTTGATACAGTATAATATTGGTACGTTTATAAGGGAAAAGGGAGTGGAGCAGCCAGGGGGAGGGAATAGTTCGTATGTTTTGTGCAGAGTCCATCAAAAAGGTACTCTTTGATTCAGATCGGTCAAATAGTTAACAGACGGACAAAAATGCATACATTTAGTTTTAAATACAGTGTCCCAGAAACAGTAGACCAAACAAATCATACGATTAGAGAATATCACTGATAATCCATTGAACTTCAAATAGGGTAGTCCAAAATTCAAGGGTTTAGAAATTATTCAAACTTTTGTGATTTTCAACTAAAAATTATTATTTGTATGTAGCCCTAAACAAAAATCTGGTTGCTGATGTATTATCTATGCTATATAATATCACATCACTGTACGCCATGATAGGCTAAGTATTTACGACACAGTGGTCATTTTTGTAAAAACAGGTTGCAAATTTCGAATAACTTACGACTATAAAATGTAATACAATAATAAGCATTCGCGTAATATCACATTTTTACTTCAGTAGCGGACTTTTACCAGCTAATTTATTCAACGGCTCGATCCTTCAGGCGAGGGGGGGAGGCTGTGCGGGGGAAGCGTCTGCTAGTCGGATCCATGTTGGACAGAAGTCTCCAGTTCCCTAATCGTGTTGTGTGAATAAGCGCTTCAATGGGGCTGAGGTCTGGAAACAGTTCGACAATTCGTCTCATCCGAGTGTGTAAATTGTCAGACAATTCGTTCGGCGCATGTTCCTCGTTACGTTCTGTAAAGGGAACTAATTTAGAAGACGAATTGATTTAGAGGTATTGTTAGGTAGTTTAGAGCAGCGGTCGCCTAACTTTAAGTCCTTGCAGACCACTAAATTCATCATTTTAAATCCTTTTAGCAATATATATTTCTTGTGTGATGGATGTTCCGACTAGCTTGAAATAAGATTATGGATATAAATGAACCAATTCAAGCTAGCCGGAACATCCATCACAAGAAATGTATATTGGTAAAAGTTTTAATTGCGGGATTTAAAATTATGAATTTAGTGGTCTGCGAGGACCTAAAGTTAAGCGATGCCTTCAAGACGGAGAACTGCATTTATTTCAATCCGAAATCGGTACCGTGTTTTGATTGCTGTGACAGATGAAAAGACACAAAAGAGCTGTGATAAAAAACATGTGCAATGTCTTACGAGATTGAGATGACTTCCATGCAAGTCACTTATTTTTCCGGTAGCAACTAAAATATTGTTTCGTCAAATATATATTTTTTTTGTGTATCTTTCTAGTTGATTAATTTAATTTGCATTTAAAAAAACTGCAACTTCACAATAATAATGGGTTTTCATTCAAATATATGTTTAACATAAGAGTTGATATGGTTTTCATTTTTATTTAATATATACTGACGTTTAATTTTAAAATTTATATAAGTACTTTAAAATATTTTCTCTTGACGGTGTATACAATGTAATTAACTACTTCTTCTAAAATTCTTGCATTTTTATACAAAATTATTTGGGTGATAATTATTCATGTGAATAATTTAATAAAGTCTGTGAATTTAATAAAGGTTAGTAATTACTTTTCAAAAAATTAAAAATGTACTGCAGCTTATACACAAATGATTGAAACATTATACGGAACTAGTAGCAAGCAAGCCACTTCGCGGCCATCAGTTACCGCTGCGCAGTCAGGGTCTTAGTAGGAGCTATATTTTAGAGCAGAAATCCCTTATTATATTGTTTTAACAATAGTATATTGTGCATCCTTATATATGAATTTAGATGAAATATAAATCCTACAGGAAACTCGGCCGCGCAGCGGTCACGATCGATAGCCAATCGGTAAAGCAATAGGCTTTTTGCATTCAGTATTGCTCTCTGTCTGGAATTGTACATACGATATTCTTACGTATTAACTTTTAATTATATATATCCACTGTAAAACATTCTTGAAAATTATGAACAAAACATTCACGTCACATTTGACAGTGATATAGATAAGGAAAGACACCATAGTGTGCGACGCGATATCACTATGAAACATAAATGAGATGACAGGATGCTTTTCTTATCTATGACAGGAGTTTCACAGACCTGGACATTTAAGCAAGTACTTTACAACCAAAAATTACACTATCGAAACCGCCACATCCAGAAAGATATAGATGGGGAAGCGTAATATTATTACGGATATAATTATTTGTAAATATGAATTAAATATATTAATTAGAAAGATATACATATAAAATCAATTTTATCGAAAAATATTGTTGTTGCGCCAACGGGATTCGAACCTGGATCTCTTTCCTAACCGGGGAAGGTGCATTATCCAACAATGCTACAGCGACAAATTGTCGAACCTTATGTTACCTTTTTGATATTAATACATTTAATCGTTCCATCATTTGAAAGAGCCATATACCTTATTTTTACAGAATCTCAAATACCTTTGAGTAAATGTGATAGCAGACGACAGAATTATCAATTCATTTTTATTAGTATATCTTTCTAATTAAAATATTTAATTTATTTTTAAAATATCACAGACCGTTTGTTCTGAATAATTACAACTTCACAATAAAAATGTGTTCTGTCCTTAATAATTATTTATGAATAATATTATAGTAAAGTATAAATATATGAAATATATAAGGTAGGGTACAGCAGCTAGTTAACTGGCGAGAAATAACAACACTGAATTATATAATAGTTTGTCATACTGCAATTTTTTTTTTCATGATATTACTGTAAAGTATTAAAATTATGTTAACCCTTCCCAAACCATGCAGTAACACAGGTCTACCATCATAATTTAACCTGTAATATTTTGGTAAATATATGCAACATAAAATTCATATTTTAGATAATCCTAAAGAAAATATTAGCGCTTAGGAATGATTAGTAGAAAACCAATTATGAAAAGGGAATCGTACAAAAACAATTATTTTTTCCATTCGCTCTCTTATAAAATTAATACGTTGGTAAAATTACCATTTGCGATATGAAAGACGGAGATCACACACTATTTTCACAGTGAAAAGGACAACAAACATATAGATTGAATTATTTCTTTCTCACTAATTAAATGAAGAGAGATAAGAAGGAAGGACACATTGTATAGGACTTTATGAATGCTTTAAATTATTTAATGAATCATTTTTTCAAAATTGAGTGCTCAATATTTAAAGTAAATTCGAGCCATTAAAGCTATTTAAGCTAATAAAAACATTTTCTCTAATTGTTGTTTACGGTAACACGAGTTGACAGCATGGCTGCGTTCATGTATTTTATATCATGGTATGGTAAAGGTTAAACTAAATATGATATATAATTTATTAGAATGACAATCTATCAGGGTCATTAATGATTTATCTTCGAAATATTACCAATTTACTAGACAGAAACTTTAATTAGGCCGATAGAAATATTTTCTATGAATATGAATTAAACATATTCATTTAAAATAAAAATAATTGCAATATTCAGTTTTACCAATAAAGTCATCAAAGCTTGACGGTTGATATCTTCTGCTCATTGGAATCACCGCTCATAGAAAAGTAATCGTAGCATATTAAATCGGAAATATAAATTATTTTTATTAGCCATGAAAACTGTGATAGTTTGTTGTTAGTACATACGATGGTCTATTTTTCAGATCCTAGGCTAATTGGTATCTGACTATAGACCGTATGGAATTTTGTACCAAAGTAAATAGCTGTTTTTATTTGTCTGTCCCATACTTGTGGGTATGGTAGAATTATTAATTCTATTGAGAACAATTCTATATAGAACAGCAAAGAATAAAACAGCTTACTATAGTGAATGTTACTACCAATTATAAATTATAATTGTTCGTGAATGTTACAAGTGATTTTGGTGACTAATGTTTGAACGATAACACTAATAAGGATTATTTGTATCAGAAGGATGTGATCGGTGAGAATCGAGGGCCCTATAATTAATAAAATTCCTTGATTAGTTTTATAGCAATTTTCAGTTCTGAGTTCGGTCTGACCCCCTAACCCATCATTCTAATGGACAGGGGCGTGCACTCTAACAGGGCACTATATTGGCCGCATGGCCGTAGTCACGTCACAAAGTATATTCATAGCTAAAATAATGAACATTGGTTTATCTGAAACAAGAAATTGACTGTATTTATGTTTATATGAAATTTGCGTTGTACTTGATAACTCAATTCTAAAAAATAAATAGGTAAATAAGATGGTCCTGGCACAAGCTGCGCGTTGTACTTTCAATGTCGTGTACCCTGTGTAAACGCCATGAGCGCGTTAACACGCCAAACTTTGTATGTTACCCCAAGCTACAAGTGTGTTAACATTCACTTTTGAACCTTGTAAACTTGCAGGGATTAAAGTCATATTTTTAAAACATTTTTCTACGACAGGTCTCAGCTTTTGATTGATTAGTTAAGACCCTTATAGCCTATTCTTACCCTATGTGGTATATTCTATTTCAAATAGAGTTTACAGTTAAAAGGTAACTTCTAAATCTATCTATCGTTTGAGATTAGTTATTAACAACTTACATGTACATGTGAATTTAAATTAAAGATAATATTAAAATATCTGTAAAGAATATATATAATCTAACCAGTTTATAACAGTACATAAATTGAACAATGGCAATGGTAAAATGGTATTGTATGGTGATAAAATATTTTATAAGCTATTTTTTTATAATTTTAATTAGCATTAATTCGAGTTTGCATAATTCAAACATATATTTATTCAAATACGATGTAAAAATTTTTTAACCCATTTTAAATTACTATTTGTTAACAAAATATTTTTTAAGTGTAGGTACGTTATATGTTCGAAAGTAAAAAATACAGTGCTGTTGCAGTGGGAGCAAAGATAAGTTACGTATATTCTTTATTATAATTTGTTTTCAAAAGTTACATTTAATTTATTTTAGACGAACAAGTTTTTAAGTTTTCGTAAAAATCTAAAAAAAAATTTAACACATTTTGTTGTGAAGTTGCATTTTCAGAACATAGTTCTGTGGTATTTTTATACAAATTAAATGAATCATCTAGAAATATATACAGAAAAAAATCCATCTATCGAAAATATATTTATTTGGTACTGGAATTCGAACCTGGACCTCTTCCAATCCGGGGAAGCACATTCACCATTATCGCTATAGTAATCGAATACGTTTTAAACATATACCTATATGTTGTATTAATGTTTATCCAAATTTAATAAAATGGTTTAATTAATTTAACTCAGGCATTTCATATTGGGTTGTACTCAAAGGTATTTGAGATTCACCGTGATATAAAGTTGATTGCTTTTAAAAATATTGAATAATATATGTATCAATTAGAATTATAGAATATAAATTCAAAATATGTCGAATCTCGGTAACAAAATATTTTTTCGATAGATAGATATTTTCTGAAGGTATATTTTTCTAGTTGATTAATTTAATTAGTTAAGGAGAACACATTTATTTGGAAATATTACTACAGTGAAACTTATTAATTTGCTCATAAAATAATGTCACCTTGAGCTGTGGAAAAATATGATAACAGTATTCAGTTCCGAGTCGCCGGTTATGCTTGCGTGCAACGTCACTAAGCAACCTGGAGTGGAGTGCAACTGTCCGCTCGATAAGATGAGGTCACCACGGAGTCTTACGTAAAGGCTCATCAACGCAATTCTTGTTCGAGCAGCTGATCGCCTCGCAGCGGAACTGTCCGTGCGCGGCCAGGGGAGAGGAGGGGGGAGTGTGGCACTACCGCGGTCCTCCTAAGGGCTATTTTCCCGGTCACCCGATACTCGGTGGATAGTTTCAAAGCTAACAGCGAACAAATGCCGCAGTTATCGAGGGCCCGCGCTCTACCGCTCGGTATCGGCTCCCGCGCCGCCGTCTCTGTCTCTCTCCGGCCGCGCGGCGTCTCCCGTCCTCGTCTGGACTCGAACACGTGTTTATTTGTACGTTTTATCCTTCGGCGGCTTTAAACCCAACCCTCTCCGACCGCAGCCGCGGCTCTCCTCGCGCCCGCCCGCGGCCCGCGCGCGCGTCTCCCTCCCTCCCGCGCGCCCCGCGCCCGTCTCGCGCCGCGGCGTAGCGCCGTCTCTGTTCGGCTTTCCCGCCAAGCGCCAGTGCCGCCCGAAACTCTCGGCGGGCGTGGAAACGGGTCCGAATTACTCCCACGCGATCCGGCGCTTCGCCTCGAGGAAGCTCGCTCTGTACGGTCCCCGCGGCCGCGACGGGCGATCCTCCGCGCTTCAGCCCGCTCTTCCCCGAGTCCCGAGCGGGAGTTCCCCGCGGAGAGCGAGGGAGGGCGCCGCGAGGGCATTCCTCCGCGGGCGCAGCGCCGGCCGCCGGCCGCTCAGTCGCGATCCTCCCGCGCCGGACGGCAACCGTCCGCGACCCGCTCCTGCCGAGCGCCACGACCGACCCGGTACGCGCGAGATGTTTTACTCGTTCCGTCGACCGATCGCGCGTTCGTCGTCGTAACGTCCGCTGCTCCGCATCAGTCCGCTCCTGGCCGGCTGGCGGGAGCGCCCCGGGCCCGAGACGCGGATGCGGCGGCTTCAAAAGCCACCGGCGGCGGAAGTCGGCCAACGGTACAAAAAAACACAAACAAACTTTTATCTCTCGAGTTTTTTTTGTATATCATCGCTGAATGTTGTCACATTCGATACAAAAGAATTCGAAACATTTTTTCATTTATTTAAACAGAGTACTTGTTTTATTAAACACCTTATTGTATAAGAATTTAAAATAAAATAAAATCTATGATAATTAAAGTCATATTTAGATGAAAATTTACATTAATCAGTGGCGTGCGTATTAAAGTTTGACGAGGAGAAATGATGTTGTGCCGGATCGGCAGTCGGCATACTCGGCCTCAACGAATATCGCAATTAAACAAAGCTAAGGATAAACAAGCTGTACTAAATGTAAACAAAATAACGGAGGCAATCCGGGCCGGGCAGTATTCGCCCGCTCCCTGCAGCGGAGCGCTGAGAGTTCCCGCCACTGCCGAACTTGAACGAAAACAAATAATATTTCACGCCCGCAGTGTCGGAGCTGACGCTGACTCGAGGGGTGATAAATCCCGTCAGGCTAAGCCTCCACCGAAAGCCCCGAGATTAGCGCCCGCGCCGACGCTCCGATCGCTCAGCGTTCCCGATCCACCGCCGACAACTGTCGCTCCCCGTTTTCACAAATTGAATCGACTCCTTGGATGAGGACTTAACGGTGAGATATGGCCAACTTGGATATAGAGAGATGCGGAGTTGCCGGTAGTGGATGCCGAGACGAGGATGCTGGGTGACGAGATGCGCCGAGGTGACAGCCGTGTTCGGGATTAAATTCCACTAAATAAAGATTACTGCATTCTGTATCTTCGCGTTAGCATTTTTTTCTAAACACAGACACGTATTGACTGAATGACGTATATAAGATATATTCATGACTCAATTATTTAATCACAATTGTTAACAAATCTATTTTTGTTAATTTAACGTTGATGTTGTAAACCCTATTTTAATAATAGATAATATTGATAAACATATATGTTTTTAAAATGTACAACAGGTATAAAAGCACTTCACATAATGCGCGAAGGTTTCATTATATTCTTGGCGTTTTGATTTTCTTATTTTTTTCTCAATGATCTAAAGATAATATATATTTTTTAATATTGAATTGCGTCAACATACTCATTCGTCAAAAATAGATTTCAAAAACTCCATTACCGATATTTGTAGCAGAAAAATGGTTCGCCAATATTCCACCCGAGCGATAAATAGCGCTCGGATATCCGTATAATCGACAACCCCCTACCGTCGGTCTGGCTTTCAGGAAACAAACAGTTGAAACTCAATTAAAAGTTTGCAGCGTGGCGCGTAAATATCGCGCGGAAAAAACTGTCACAAGTAGAAAAGTTCGGCGCCCCTCCTCGCCCCCCGCGCCCCTTAGAGTCGCCTCCGGCGTGCGCCGTAAAAAAATCCCTGTCACCCCCGCTCCGCGGAAAAGTTTTCATTCACTGAAAAAAGTGTGGCAAGGCCACGCGACGGGCGGCGGGTGGGTCAGGAGGGGCAGGCGCCGGCCGCCGCGTCAGCGCAGCGCCGGCCGTATCACGCGAACCTTTCCCCGCGATTTTGTAACTTTTCGCGTTTTTCAATTTGACGTTTGAGCTGAAATGCATTCGGGGATAGGGGGACGCCTCTGATGAGTTTTCAAGTCAGACCGACTAATTTTCTCGAAGGTGTTTTTATGTACGAGTATGCTCACGGTTCGTTTATTTCTATTACAGTAACAGAAATAATTGAATTATGATGAAATAACTGAAATGAATTATGAGACAAATAACTGAAACGTGGTTATTTAGTGTACTGTTCAACCTGTTAATAACAATGAACTAACCCGTGTCATAAAATAGTGCAGCATTTTTTATTGTTTCAAATATAAAAGATTTATGATTACCTATCTAAACATTACTTACTTCTAGTTGGATCAGCGTAATAAATGTTATTTAAAAAACAAACAGTAATCTCAGTGCAGAAGTTAAATGAGCACCGCGTAATACTGAAATCCTACCGAGTGATACGACGGAAGTTAGTGATTGTATTCAGTGAATAATGAAACAATGTAGAAATGTAGCCGCATCGCCCTGAACACTGCACAGCTAGCCGGGAGAGTCACGAGAGAGACCGCGAGCGAGCAACAACCGCCGCGAGGATTGTGATGATAATCAGAATACGGCGCGCGACGGAGACGTGAGGCCCTCTCATGTGCACCGCGCAGCGCTCCAAGGCGGGCGGGAAGATGCACCTCACCGCCAACAACAACTCGGGCGCCGCGGGCTCCCCCGAGGGCGCCGCCAGCCTCTTGCAAGACTCCTACACCAAGATGACGTCGGACATCCTGGCCGAGCGGACCTTGGGGGACTTCCTGTCGGAGCACCCCGGGGAGCTGGTCAGGACGGGCAGTCCGCACTTCGTGTGCACGGTGCTGCCGCCCCACTGGCGCTCCAACAAGACGCTGCCCGTGGCCTTCAAGGTGGTGGCGCTGGGGGACGTGGGCGACGGCACGGTGGTGACGGTGCGCGCCGGGAACGACGAGAACTACTGCGCCGAGCTGCGCAACTCCACCGCCGTCATGAAGAACCAGGTCGCCAAGTTCAACGACCTCCGCTTCGTCGGCAGGAGTGGCAGAGGTGAGTTTTTGTTGTTGATTTACTTGAAACGAATTATTTTTCTCTTCTTCATCCACGACACTACACCTTAGGGTGAGATTTGTTGTTGACTTACTTGAAACGAATTATTTTTCTCTTCTTCATCCACAGCACTATACCCCAGGGTGAGATTTGTTGTTGATTTACTTGAAACGAATTATTTTTCTCTTCTTCATCCACGACACTACACCTTAGGGTGAGATTTGTTGTTGACTTACTTGAAACGAATTATTTTTCTCTTCTTCATCCACAGCACTATACCCCAGGGTGAGATTTGGCCTACTCCAAGAATGTTCTCCGCCAAACTCCCATCTCTGGTCATTCTTGTCCAGTTCCCATACACTTCTATCCTGCTCCAGTTCTCTTTCATACAATAAGACCACCTCTTCCTTTGCCTGCCTCTAGGTCGTTTCCACTGGGGTATCACTTGAAATGAATTTCTCGGTTTCAAAACCCACCCTAAAGTATATCCTTCAATTGAGAATTCTGAGAATAATTCAAAATCCATGAAATGTTTAAACACAATTTGTAATATAATGATAAAGAATTTGAACTTCATATTTTATACTTTATCATGACGACATATTTGTTCGATTACATTAAAAATTATATTTAAGATTAAATCACTTCTTCAATATTTCCAAAAATACTTTGTGGCAACATATTATTATATAAATATTAAGAAAACATGCTTTGTTTAAACCACTATTTATTGAATAATAAGAAAATACACTTTGTTAATCCACCATTTATTAAATAATAAGACAAAATACTTTGTTTAAACCATTATTTATTGAATAATAAGATAAAATACTTTATTTAAACCATTATTTATTGATAAATCAACATGTTTCAAGACCGATGAAGCATGGTGGTTTAAACAAAATCTTTTTTCTTATTATTTATATAATATGTTGCCACAAAGTAATTTTTCAAATATTGAAGAAGTCACTATAAATTGATTTATCAACATGTTATCAAAAATATTATATATAACCATATTATTTTTATAATATTTTCTTCTTTATAACTTTTATTACCCCTCTGTTAATATTTTTATTTTCAACTTTTTCTCTTACTTTTTTCTGCATTAGAGGAGAAAGTACATTATAGTTCTTTTTAAATTGTCCTCACTTTTTCAAGTATAGTGTATTTTCTGAGTAAACATGTAACTGATTAAATTATAGATTCGCTTTCATTATGATTTATGTATTTACAGTATGTTTTAATAAAACATATTTTAAAATACTGAGTATAATTCAAGTGCAAATATTTCTTCAATTCCTGCAATGAATAGTTGATAAATCAATAAATAGCGGTTTAAACAAAGTGGTTTTTATTATTATTTAAGATTAAATCGCTCAGGGCAGCTTTTAAACGAATATGTTACTGCAATGTTAAGTACAAGAAAAAGGGTTATATCGGTAAAAGTTAATTTTGAGATATTCCAAATTCTCTAAAGCGCTCGATAATCCTATCGCTTCATGGTATCTTCACACACCATCTTTTGTAATACACAACACACATTGTAAGTTTTCGATTTTGAAGAATGTTTACCGACCAACATATTACATTACATGCTTTGATATTTGCGCTATGATTTAATATGTGGACAAATGATTTATATTACGTTTTGATTTGTAGAAAGATGTTATCTCGATCATATAATTAAAGTGGCTATTCACGTTACAATGTTACATGACCAATTGTACCAACATTTACGAGGTTGGAGCGCGACTCTCGAGGTGCTTTTTTATAGGCCTATATAAAATCCTAGAGGTATTTATTTGACAATCTGCAGTGTTTTGCAACATGACAATCGCAACACATATAAACCATTGTCATGTTATTGGAAGCACCGAATGTATTTTCAATATTATGTCAAATGCAATTTAAAATGTACTATTTTTAATGTTGCCATGATCATAATATATACAATGATCTAAATCATAAGATGTACAACGGTCCACGTAATCTCTGTCGTTAGGTAGTCGTGCAACCGGTCTTTGGCCGTGAAACTTGGCCCACGTGTATCATGTTACCGCCGGAACGGTACATTCAGTTTTATTAACTGTTACATTCACAAAACATAGGTGTTGTTTGTAACCAATGAGATGCCCCAACTATAGTATCGTATAAGTTTATTTTAGTTTAATTTAGAATTAATTTTAACGACATTTTTTTTTTGTAGCATATGAAAATAAAGGTAATTATTTTACTAGACGTGGCCTGCTCTAAAGCTATTACCTGTATAGTTTTTAAAAGTTGTAATTGTTAAGGTACCATCAGAAGTTATAACATGTTATGTAAAGAAAGTACAATCAGAAGTTGTAAAAAGTTATTATAAAAAAAGTAAAAAAATATTTATGTCCATAGTATACTGCACAACGGATAACATTATAAACATAAACTGAGTTTTTATGTTTAACGCAACAATAAGCCTCTACAGCTGTCGGTAGAGCCTTTTTAACACTTGAAAAATTCATATTTTTTATAGTATTTAAGGAAACGGTTTGATTACTCTTTTCAGTTAATTTATTTTTTACTAAACAATATTTCATGATATTTCATGATAGCTCGCCTTTTCATGAAATTTTAAATCATGCTGATTATTTTCGCCGTAGTAAAATAAAATCACACATTAAATATTTAAAAAAAATCAATTAACACAAATATATATTACAGTATCTACAATACGGCTTTGAATTTTTTACACTACCATTATAATAATTAAGATAATTTTTAGTCTGCAGTCGGTTTACTCAAAGCTATTTGAGATTCCGTAAAAACAATGTAGATGGCTTTCAAATAATGGAACGACAGATGTATTAATTTGAAAAAGTGTAACATATCGGTTCGAAAATTTGTCATGAAAAATACTGGCGCTATAACACAAATGGTAGTGAACTTCCCCGGTTTGGAAATAGCGATCCAGGTTCGAATCCCGGTAGCCCAAAAACAATATTTTTCGTCAATATTGATTTTATATGTATATATTTATAATTAATACATTCAATTAGTATTTAATCTATAAGTATTTCCATTTCAGAAAATACATACATTTATTATTTATAAAATTATAGTATTTTATAATAATATTAACATAGCATATTTTTTTACAACAGTCTGCGTTTTAAAATGTTCAGTTGAAAAATAATAAAAAAGAAAACTAAAATAAAATTAAGAATTAAATGAAATATTTATAACAGTCGGGTGCTCTGATAATAATTAATATGTTATTTTAAATATTAATTAGAAAGATATACATATAAAATCAATTTTATCGAAAAATATTGTTGTTGCGCCACCGAAATTCGAACCTGGATCTCTTTCCAAACAGGGGAAGGTCCATTATCCAACTATGCTACAGCGACAATATTTCTAGTGACAAATTTTCGAACCTATATGTTACCTTTTTGATATTAATACATTTAATCGTTCCATTATTTGAAAGAGCCATCTACCTTATTTTTACAGAATCTCAAATTCCTTTGAGTAATCTGATAGCAGACGCCAGAATTATCAATTCATTTTTATTAGTATATTTTTCTAATTAATATATTTAATTCATATTTAAAATGTCACAAAATAATTACAACTTCACAATAAGAATGTGTTCTCCTAACAATATGTTATTGTTTTTCTCTTTCTATCATATTGTTTATTAGTAATTTCTTTTAATTTAATAGACATTTTTCAAATGTGTAAAAATGCATAATTTTAACTTCATATCAAATAATCAAAATATCATTGAACTAGAAAAAAAATCAAAACAAAAATTAAAGTGAAATAAAATATGAATTTAACACGCTCAAGTCACACGACGGTGATATTCCAACATACAGGTATTTACGAGTTCAATGCGATTGTTTGATTTTATGAAATTCATTGCACGCGTTGGGTATTTCCAATACAAAAGGGTCATCAATTCTTAAATAGTGATCTTGATGGGGAGCTGGATTTAAAATAATGTTGTCACACAAATATGCATCCTACATGTTTGCAAGAGCTAAATATGTTCGCAGGTTCTCTTGGCTACCAGAAGACAAAAATGAACACAGCCTGTTTTTTCAATACATGTATATATTAAACCACTTATATTCACAAAATATACGTAATATTAATATAGAAATCTTGTTCAAACCTAAATACTTTTATTTATTTATTTGGGAAAATAATGTGATCGGATTAACGATAGTGTATAAAGTTTCTACACACATATAAGAAATAACGTACCTACCTTAATACATATTAATAATATTTTAGGTACATAGGCATCTAATATTAATAACTACCTCAAATCAGATTTTTATTTTATTTAAAAAATTACAATTTTAATCGAAGACTAAAGGGGAATAAAAATACAGAAAAAGAATGGTAGGAACGGAGGATCTGGAGTAGAATAGCAGAATCGGACCAAGGTATACAAAATAATTGCATAATGTGTACTTCATATAATAAAATAATATTAAATAAATATGTATACCATACCATTGTGTATTTTTAAGTTATAGCCTAAGTCAGTAAGTAACACGTAATGAAATAAGAAGATACGTATAGAATTGTATGTTATAACTTTAAATGTAAGCCATTTAAAATAGTAAATAGAAGTTTGTATATTTATAAGGAAAACACATTCTTATTGTGAAGTTTCAATTTCAGAACATAGTTCTGTGGTATTTTTAATACCTTTTAAATGAATCGACTAGAAAGGTATACAGATTAAATCTATTCATCGCAATCAAATATGTTTTCGATAAATAGGTTTTTTCTATATATAATAGATTCATTAAATTTATCTAAGTAAATTTTACCTACGTATTATTTCATTATTCCAATGAAGTATTTTAATAAAAAGTGATATTCTATTATTTAGGATTGTAAATGTATTATATGGAAATTGTTATTTAGAATATCGTCATAAAAAGGCAAAATGTATTTTTTTTGTTGCAAAACTCAACATGTGTACGTGAAAAAATACAAAATGTGGATACGAAAATATGCAAAATCAATATGTGAATCAAAACATAAAAATGTAAGCGAGTATTGCGCGTCACAAACCACGAGATGGAGATAACGCGGCACAACAATTTTGCCGGACATTTAAAACGGTACGTCTGGTGAAGTGTCGGTTGGGTTCGGGTCAAATTTCGGTTTGGAGTCCAGGTCAGCCCCGATAGTTAGGGTTTGGTCACCTCGGGGCGACTATCGCCATCTGTGGTGCGCTCCCGCCCCCGCCCCCGCCCGGCCCGCCGCAGGGTTAACCCGCGAGGCCGGCCGCAGCACCACGGCCAGCACCGCGGCATCTCACCTGGGATGTCTTAATCACCCAAACAGTGGCTTCCGTCGGCTGGGATCGATGCGACATGAGAACTGTGTACTCTGTTTAACCCTTGTATTTCTAACCGTTACGTCACTCGGCGAGAAAGTGAACTTAGGGGTAAGAATATTCTGAAAGAAAATTAAATGATTCATTGTAAACATGGGAGTTAAATGCGATCATCTCAGGATGGAGGAAAAATAAACTACTTTGGCAATACTTTGAATTTCTAAAATTATTTGAAGACGTACCGTCGAAATATTTCATCAACATATGTATTACACTAATACCAACTAGGTAATACAAAAATCTAAATGATTAATTGTAGGCACAGGAGTTAAATTCGGACATCTCATCTCATCTGTCTTGAATTTCTGAAACTAACTGAAAACATACGGACAACGTATTTCATCAGCTATTGTACTACACCTAATAGCAACTAAAATCATAAAAAAATTAAATGTATAATCGTAAACATGGGAGTTAAATGCGGTCATCTCAGGATGGAGGAAAAAAAATGGTTTGGATATATTTTGAAATTCTGAAACTATTTGAAGACGTACCGTCGAAATATTTCGTCAAGCCATGTATTACACCTAATAGCAACTAGGTAATAAATAGGTTATTAATCAGAATTCATTTAAGTAAACATAATCGAAAGCATGTAAAATCAATTTATAAATATCTTGATTTACATACCACCAGAAACAATATTCAACCATTTATTATACCAATTCGGTCATAAACGTGCTAATTTTCTCACAATCTTTACACGGCTTGTTAAGGGACAATCAAATTATAAGAGATTTTTAATAACGTGGCTCATGAATTTGGACACTAAAAATTTCGAACAATTATTTTACAATACTACTAATTAAATGTATTAATTATAAAGATATACATATAAAATCAATTTTATCGAAAAATATTGTTGTTGCGTTACCGAGATTCGAACGTGGATCTCTTTTCCAATCCAAGAAAGGTGCATTGCCAACTATACTACAGCGACAGTATTTTTGTAACTTCGAAATAAATATTTGCAAAATTAATCCATTATTAATCTATGCCTTTACTTCAGGCCCTAAATCAACTAACAAAAAATAGTCTGGTCGCTAGAAAATCATAGACCTTTAATTTTTTGTATTAAATATATAATTTGGGATCATTAAAATATTTCAAATAATCTCAATAATTGTATTATTAGATTTTTTTAAATGCTTATATATATAACCATGTCCTAGAGGACATGGTTAAGTTTAGGCACATATTCCTTAAACATTATCGACTCGTAATTTACCTTTTGCTGATGGGAATGCATTTTAAGATCACGTTAAAAAATTAGAGAAATACAGCCAACCTTATATTTTTCCATAAATATCCTTCTTTTTTAAACTCTACAAAAATTTTTCAACAATTATAAATTAAACATTAAAAAAATACAATGTAATTACTTTAACATATAATTTTAATCAAAATATTTCTCACGAAATGAAAATATTATTTTTCTTCATGGTGAAACGTGTAAACATGACCTTCTGTATTTTATCTGTTGGCACGTTATTCTATTCATAACTCTACAACATTTTGCACACGGGAATAAATATTAAAGTAATGTCTTGGTCGCGTTTAATTACGACCTTTATTTCTTTGTTTTTTCTTAAAATATAATATTTATTTACGTCTAATATAAATTCTTTTAAAAATTTTTTGCGTGTCTGCCTTCGATATTTAATATTTACTAGCCTTCTAACCGTTCTCACAGGCGTCAAAAATGATGCGTTGGTCATAAATGGAAGCAAGAGACAGAGACCTATTAAAAGAAAAAGCTGTAAGAAAGCGATGAAAAAACGGAGGCCTAGAAAAGATTAAATAGTGAATTTAATAATGACTTTAGAATGATTTAAATTGCGCATAAAAAACTTTTTAGCTTAAAAATAATATTTTACCGTAGTACAGTCGTTTGAATGGCCAAAAACTTACATCTTGAGGTTGTTTTATAAATGATGAAATGATTTTCATAAAACTAAATAGATTCGGAAAAGTAGGTGCCCGATGTTATATTACCAAAAAGAGGTTTTGTTACAATTAACGATCTTTCAGCGTTACACGTTACAAGTCATACCAAACTTGACCGTTTATTATGTTTATAGTTATGACTATAAAAATGAATCATTCGTTTTCGTATTTGAAAAAGGTTTATTTTTACTTAATTCGTATTTCAATGTAAATTAATACCTCACTCCAATGTCTTTTATCAGATTTCTTTCAAATTTGTCTTCAAAGAAAGATTTGTTAGCACAAATCTAGACTTTTATCAATATTCGATTAATCTATACAATTTTAAATATTCAAATATGTTTTTATTTTATTTCATCTGACCTTTTCTCAAAAAGTCCTGAACACAGTTTTATAATATTTTTAATTATTGCTTTCTATACTTTTATTTAAAAAAATATTCAATTTTTATTTACTTTATCCGCGTGTTGGTAATGTACCTGCTACCTTAACGTTTATTGTTTATAGCTAAAGAGACATTTGTTCAATTTTATATTTGCATCTATTGTGGAGCACAGATAATTCATTTCGCCCGTGCGTTCAATGTAAGGACATGTACAATTGTCGATCTTGATCAACTTCACTGCTGGAAAATACACAAAACATATTTGAATGAGTTGTGCTTTGTCTTTACGCTAGGTACATGATATAAGATATTTTGTATTCATATTAAATCATTGCTCACCACTGTACCGGTTCCATTATCAGCTTTAACTGCCGTCATAATTTGTTTGATTGAAATTGGTTAAAAGAAATTAATTTCTGACCACTTACATCTTATAATCTTCTATATATCTAATGATTTTAGAGAAATTAAATTATTTTTACTTTATATAAGCTTGTATCCCTATTGCGACTAAAGCACTGAATTATCCGTAAATATAAATTCAGCATATTAAACAAAATACACACCCCATTTGTGATTTCAAATGTATTATTAAGATAATTAAAAACTCCACCAAAATAAAAACAATGAAAAATTTTGATAGTCCAATAAAGGTTCAGTTTAATTCACTATATTAAAAATGAAAACCTAATTTTGTCAACAAGATGCTAGCTTTCTCACACCAGACATATATTTTTTTCTTTTATGAACTAAGTTAGGCAGGTTTTTCATATTCCTCATTCCCATATATCTTCATATATATATATATGTATATATATATAAAAATACTCTAATCAATTCTTTTTTTTTGTATTTAAATAAATAAAAAATATTAAAGAAAATACATTTTTTGCTGTGAAGTTGCATTTTCAGAACATAGTTCTGTGGTATTTTAATACAAATGAAATTAATCTATAGATAGGTAGATTTATTTTTGTATATCTTTATATTTAATATGCATTAAAATATATTTTATTTATATTTCTGTTTGGCGTTTTATAAATTATAAATAAATAAATACTCACAGTCTGCCATGAGACAGTTGTTAACCTAGTAAAGCGGACATAGGAAATATAGTTAATTGGTTCCATAAATTGTAAATGTATATAATTTGATTACTTCATGATATTTTCAAAGTGAAATATGTATTTTGTTGTATTAAATATTATCGCTTTTTATAATTATTACATTAGGAGAACACATTCTTATTGTGAAGTTGTAATTATTCAGAACAGACGGTCTGTGATATTTTAAATATGAATTAAATATATTAATTAAAAAGATATACATATAAAATAAATTTTATCGAAAAATATTGTTGTTGCAAATAATAATTTAATAATCAAATAATTTTAGAAATTCAAAGTATTGCCAAAGTAGTTTATTTTTCCTCCATCCTGAGATGATCGCATTTAACTCTTATGTTTACAATGAATAATTACAACTTCACAATAAGAATGTGTTCTCCCAATAATAAAGTTGTATCAATGTGTCCAAAATTTAATAAAAATGAATTGATAATTCTGGCGTCTGCTGTCAGTTTACTCGAAGGTATTAGAGATTCTGTAAAAATAAGGTAGATGGCTCTTTCAAATAATGGAATGATTAAATGTATTAATATCAAAAAGGTAACATATAGGTTCGAAAATTGTCGCTAAAAATATTGTCGCTGTAGTATAGTTGGATAAGGCACCTTCCCCGGTTAGGAAAGAGATCCAGGTTCGAATCCCGGTGGCGCAACAACAATATTTTTCGAGAAAATTGATTTTATATGTATATCTTTCTAATTAATATATTTAATTCATATTTAAAATTGTTATATTGTAGTTATACTGTAATTGATGTAACATGTGTAATATTTGAGACAGATTAATGTTGTGCATATAAAAATAATGCTGAGAAAGTAACTAATAAAATATAATATAAACATCGAGAAAAGAATATACAATATATGATCAATTTTCTGCTAGACAATACATATCTTTGCCGCGGCGCGGCGTGTTTTAGGCGTAATATTAATTCAGTGAATAATCTTGTTAGATGGACTCGCTCGTTTTAGACCGGAGTCGAATTGAAATACTGTTGAATTAGCTACAATATAGGAGACAACTATATTTAGAATAAAATTGGATAAATGGTCATGTTAAGCAATTAATAATCAATAAATCGATTTCTTCAACATGATTTTTGAGCAGATTAAAACATTGTATTTATACATGTTTAAATGAACGGGTGATACGATGCGATACTAATTTTTCTTTGGCAAATTACTAGAGGTATATTTTCGGTAGTATTAAAAGAGAAAAATATTGTACTAATACGTGATATACAATTAAAATTAAATCTAAAAGCGCTTATTAAAATCAATATTCTGTGAGTTGAAATGTTTCTATTAAGGAGAACACATTCTTATTGTGAAGTTGTAATTATTCAGAACAGACGGTCTGTGATATTTTAAATACTAATTAAATATATTGATTAGAAAGATATACATATAAAGTTAATTTTATTCGAACCTGGATCTCTTTCCAATCCGAGGAAAGTGCATTAATCGAATAATGGAATGATAGATGTATTCATTTAAAAAGTGTAACATATGGGTTCGAAAATTTGTCGTCAAAAGTACTGTTTGCTGTAGCATAGTTGATTAATACACCTTCCCCGGATTGGAAAGAGATCCAGGTTCGAATCCCGGTTGCAACAACAATATTTTTAGATAGAATTGATTTTATATGTACATATTTCTAATTAATACATTTAATTAGTATTTTAAATATTTTTATTATATTAAATTTTCCTCAGTTTAAATAAATAATCGAGATTTATGTCCTTGGTAGTATTGGTATAACTACTATTATACCAATACTACCACCGTTATAACTGCCACATCCAACAAAGGTTAGTTTTCAGAGGAAACTATAAAGTTCTAGAAGTTTCTCGTCTTTTCTGAACAATACCAGCTGGACGTTTAAGAGTTATGAATTTGTTAGCTGATCTATTGTTGTAATTAAGGTTTGTTAACTTTGTAATCAAATGTAAGCCTACATTTAAATGACATTAAAGCGTATAATCAAATATATGTCCATAATTATATTTAAGCCTGCAGTTAAAAAGCCTGTGATTTATTTTGATTTATCAACAAATACTCATCTATTGATTCCATTCATTAATAAGTTAATATTATTTTTAAAATATTGTTATTTTGTAGGACAGATAGAAACTTGTGTAGTATTTGAATGCTACATTTTGATAAAAATTACACATTATATTTTAATGACTGCCTAGCAAGGTGTACATTTGTATTACTTTATTTAATTATAATTTATATTTATTTGTGTGTACATCTCTAATAATGTATAACAGTATTAAAATATAGTTGTTGATTACATTACAGACGTATATTTTTTTATGAGATACAGCCATTAAGTAAAATATAATACAAAATAATAATTTATAATATGGTCCGTTTTCTCAATTGTGATGCATTCACATTTAAAAGTGTTAGAACATTCAAACATATGTAAGTATGTATTATAAATTATAAATTATTATTTTTTATTATATTTTACTTTTTTTAATGGCTGTATCTCAAAAAAATATATATACGTCTGTAATGTAATCAACAACTTTATTTTGATACTGTTATACATTATTAGAGATGTACACAAAAATAAATATAAATTATAATTAAATAAAGTAATACAAATATTACACGAAGTCTACGTCCTCAGTATAGTTTTAGTATTTGGATAGCAATTGCACGCTTTCAGATTGTTTCCAATTTTAATGTTGAACATTGCACTACTTGACAATGCTTGATCATTTTTGAAAATTTAAAAAATTGCTTTTAGAAGGGTGCGAGTATTATCCGCTTTGATATCTCGTACGTCGGTCTTGGATCTTTTGAAAACGTATCGGCGATTCTTCAATTTTATTTTAATTCTTAAATAATTTTTAATATCTAAATATTTTAAGAGTTGGGGTGTACGTTCACGACTCTTAGATAAATTCCATATTCATGGGTTGGTTTAATTTTATCTTCAATGCATTAGAGCTTGCCGATGGGCGCTTTGAACACCCAGCGAAAGTTTTTAAGAACGCCAAAAACGTTTTCAGAACTGGACGTGTTAATCGCTGGTCTCGGCAATTTTCACGTTCAGTGGATCCATCATGGATCAAGAGTAAGCTTCCAAGTTAGATTAAGACCGCCAGAGAGAGAGAGAGAGGAGCGACTAAATTGAACATTGTTGTTTCTCCATTAATTGTAATATAAATATAATTATTGAATATTTTGTGATTCTGGTGGATCTAGATTTATTGCTTTTGCAATTCAATGTAGAGTTTTGCCGTCGTTTTAGTAAAAAAATAAAAAAATAATAATACATAATTATATAAAATATAAATTTCTCACAGAGCAGTAAATTAATAAACATGAAATAAAGTGTACATAATGGAGAGGGGTTCGGAACATTAGTTGCGGGACGAGGGGCATTCTACATTCTTATGACACATTAATGCAATAGTAAAAGTATTTACTCTTTTAAAATTAAATATTTGTGTAAACAAAACGTATTTTTTACATTAATGCATATATTATTAGCGTTTTAATTTAAAAAAAGTTTCGGAGCTATTTTATTTCGTAAATGGTATCACGTGAGTGATACCAAAATGAAAATATTGAAACAAGGAATTTCTGTTAGTTTATGTCAATTTATTTGGTAATCCGTGGAATTTGTAGAAATTCAATAGTTTTTAATATTTATAAGTGTTTTTATGAACCAAATTGTTTATTATTTGGTTAAAAAATTCTAAATAAATGATCCAAATTGGTTTGAATCAATACTGATTGATGGAGATAATGGTTTCTAAATAGTATATTTCACGTAATTCTAAATATTATAGCGAATTAGTTATACGTGCTTTAATCATAATTTATTTTTCTATATTCGTGAGTATTAAATAGTCGAGTTTTTTATAAATAATAACAAACTTTATAATCTTTTTTGCATTTATAAAAAGTTTTCGATCTGTACTTGACGTATTTTGTTATTAATGACATCTCTCTCGGTCGATGTGCTCATTGGTCACTGAGCATCATAGTCCTTCCTCTATTCTGCACTATTCCTATTCTATTCCTAACACTATTCATCCACTATTATCGCGAGGCTCCGGTTATGTCTCGAACTTCATTTGTCCATCTTTTTGGAGGTCGGATTAGTAAAATAATTGATAATTAACTCAGCGAGGAAAGTTATTCCATCCCCTAAATAATCTATATTTTTTGGTGGTAAAGATAACTAAATTGGATTGTTCCTCCCTGTTTAATAAATTACTTGATGTCGTGTTGGATTCTTAATGTAAATAATAAGTAAGTAATACAAATATGTTAAGCAATAAAATGAAAATCTTTTTCTTTTGTGAATATTAAATTATTTATTACACAATTAAATATGATTTTAGCAAAAATATATAATTTTTAATATTCTACCTAATTCTGTCACGTATTTAATGTATTAAACCATTATAACCCGTTAATATTAACGAAAATTCATTCATTAACGCTGACCTGAATATATTCATCGTGACGGCACAGTTTAAAAGAGAAATTGTATTATGCATGGTCAATAGTAATTCGTATGTAAGTAATACATATAGATGAATACCGATCCTGTCGCGTGTTACATGGTCAAATTTCGTTGACCTTGAAATCCACGTATTTCTGTATTTATGATTTTAATATTTCGTTTACTCTAATCAGTTGCCAATTTGTAACAGAACTTTTATTTTTCACAGTGCTACTAATTTCTCAAGAATAAATAACTTAATCTGTAACATGTTGTTTTACTAATTGTATAAGATATTTTTGCATTATATCTTACGTCGTACTAGGACTTTTCAACAGTGTCATTAACGGTTAAAAAATAAGTCCGCATGCAGACTAGCTGCTAACTATAACATCTGCGGTTCAGTCTCCATTTTATGTTAATTAATAATGTTTGTATAATAAATACATATAATCTTCAAGTGGTTATCCAGTTACAAACAATTCCATGAAGTGCCGCACTGTATTATGACGTCAACCCTCGTTCACAACTCACCACGGCCAGCCTTCCTTCTCTCTCATCTCAACGCGTATATTACATGTTAAGCGTCATCGTCTTGATTAAGGCTATCGTCATCAGATATGGGCAGCGCCCCGCCGCGTCGCCGTGACGGGTGACATCTCTCCCCGCCCCCTCCCGCCGCCTAAGCGCTGCATGTGCCTGACACCTGTCACAGGAATATTCCCCGATACAGTCCGGGAGTGTATTTACAAACCTTCCTTCCATTATTCTGATTGGTCGGATTGTTATTTGGATTTTATGGAAAAGCCCATCAGTTTGGTCAATGATTTAATTATTCTGTCATTATATCTAAACCACATTTAGATTGACCGATTTTGTACTTTAAATCTATATATAATCTATACAATACTGCAAAAGATATCAAAAGCATATTTTAGTTGCTACACGCGCTATAAAAATGACAAAGATATGAGGAAAAAATAAGCTAAAAGGATTTATAGGTGGTCAAAGTTACATAACCAACTTATTCAAACATTGACTACTCTCGGTATTTAAAACTCAGCAGCGGTCTAAAATTTTAATTTATCGAATTCATTAAGCAATTAGACTAATTTTATATTTTCGAAGTCAGAGGAACCATATAAATGAAATGATAAAATGAAAATGGCAGAGGAAAAAGAAACGGTATAAATAATTTTAAAAAAAGTATAATAAATCCTTCATTTCCTAAATTTCCTTCATCCACTAATATAATCAGATACAATTAACTAGTTGATTATAAAAAAAACAAAAAATCATTGAGTAAAAATATGTTTAACTTTGACTTCAGGAGAATGAGTGATTTTTTTATACAAATTTAGACTGCGGTCTGAGATATAATAAAAGCGATTATTTTCAGCCAACCGAGTGTAGGTATTTTAAAATTATTAAAAATATTACAACAATGCCCTTAAACTTGGAATTGATCTTAATTAAAAATATATCTTCCAGTATACCTGTGATATCCGTTGTCAGAAATATCTACTTGAAAATGTGAATGGATTAAACAAAAGGTTTTTTTTTTCAAAGATCATCGACATCCGGCTCTCTCAACTCTCACGAACTGACCGGATTATCATAATTTATGTATATGTACATTATTAACTACCATTTAATATTCGACCATAAGTTGAATTCGTCATATTCTTTTCGCTTTTGTGATATGTTACATGAAAAACTTTTGTTTCTTTCGATCGAAGTAAGAAGGGTTTACGGAATATAATCCATTTTATATATGGAGTTCTGCGTATTTTCTGTGTTTATAACTCCTATAAATTTATTATATTTGATTAAAATATTGCAAAATTGAGAAAAAGATGATAAAATACATCAACGGTGTTAACTCAACAAAGGTGTTATTTTAATATTTCAATAAAACGCATTATTTCCTTGAAATATTCTAATATTTATATTTAAACATAAAGTACAACCATTAATATTTATATAAATGCATCTATATAAATACTAAGCAGTTGTGTCAGTTTTATAGTTGTTTTAATTTGTTCAGTCTCATGTCTCACTTCACGCTTGTTATACATAGTACGTCAAATATTAGTCCAATGACCGTTAATGTTCCATTCGTCCGTTGGATGAATTTGAATCTCCGCTGCAATAGTTGAAACGAAATAAATATTTGTAATTTGATGCCTGCTATTTGTCTTTTTCAGAATTAATAGTTTTAGGTATCAATAGTATAAGGTGACGCTTGTACGTATATATCGAGTCTGGCTGTTAAATCGAACGGCGTGTACACGATCGGTATTACAAATTTCGAGTGATGATCTCCGAGTTTATCTCCAGTTGAAAACCTCAATACATATATACGGAAATGAGATTTATCTCCAACTAAATCTCATCGTGTCTCATTCAAAATGTACAAAAATCAGATATATTATCCATTCATCAAATCTAGATAATGTGCTACGTCCCACCCTTCTTATATTTATACATATTATAAAGCGCCATATTTTTAAAATTAGTATAATGCATATTTGATGAAGGAGGGTTTGTAAACAAGCTTGCCAGCGGGCAGCGGGCAGCGGTCCCGCCATCCCCGCCATCCCCGCCATCCCCGGGGTTCTCCACCGTTCGCTCCCTGCCACTCAATTACTGTATCGATTACACACCGGGCTGCTTGACAGGTGTTTCGTATTAATCTGAACATTAATCCTCAGATGACTGGTTCATTTTTTGTTAACATTTGCTCTAACTACATGTTTGACTTGTTACAAACTACATATTGTTGTTTGTTAAAAATAAAGCTAAAAAGCAGGAAACTCTTAAAACATTCACAAATAACGCATTAGTGTTTATTGACACAAGTCGAGTACCTACTCCATGTGCGTTTTGTCCTTCCAATATATATACCTGTACCGCTCTGGCCAACTAATGACTTATGGATTTCGCTGACATAAGAACAGATTGCCTTTCGAAACCGTCAATATCTGTGTTCTTTTTTTTAACGTCTGAAAGTAGCGCCGTGCGTAACGCTAGGACCACGAAAAGACGGTGTTCTAAATATCTCCAGAAGTGCAGTGATATCTCGGTTCTTCACTAAAAAGGCACGAGTCAACTGGAGGTGAAAACATGACGTCCAATCCAGGATCGAGATCTATGTAGGCCAGATTCATTTGCCAATATTCCTCTCTTGAATCCAATTCCGATTGCGTCAACTAATATCATTATTGTAATCGATACAGTCCACGGGATCTTTTTCCACCAGTGTTATTAAATATCTTATTATAAAAAAACAATGGAACAATACAACGCAATAATGAAGATTTGCTTTAGAAAAATCTTTATATTAATGAATAAATGAATTTAATAGAAAACTGCATATTTTGAAGAAGCATACTGAGATCAAAGAAATACCGAGAAAAACAAATGAAAGATTAATCAATAAATAAGATATACTAGTTGCAATCACGGTAACCTCCATATTACTTTATTTGGAGATAAGCATGAAAAACTGAAAGAACAATATTTTTAGTAATACGCGAATGATATTATTTACAGTCTGATTTAATTAAAATACATAATCAATGCAGCTTCCTTTTAAAAAAAAGCTATTTTCTGTACTGGTAACCATTTAAATTTCAAAGACTGCTATTGGTCGAATATTAATATAAATAGTGCAGAGCAAAAGCAACTGACTATGTAGCAAACGCCAATTTTGATATGATCAATTTACATCAAAAAGAGCTAAGTTTTATTGTTAATAAATTAACACATTGCGGTAAAGCTATACGAGAGGCAAACTGAATTAAAGGTTATTAAAAAAAACGGATGTTGCAGGCTTAGCAAATAGTACCCTCAAATAATATTCCAATTCACATAATTTTATCGTATTAGGAAAATCAATTGTAATGTAATGCACGGAGAATGCATCAAAATGAAGGAATATAATAATTGAGTAGCTAAATGATACATTAATTATGTTGGTATTTCTCTGCCGTGGAAATCATCCCCAAGCTGAAATATCAGGCGGTGTTTCGCGCTTCCTTGTGCGTGGAATTCTTTAAGAAAGTCATTTATTCAAGGAAGAGGGAGGGACTTTTCTTTTTTCTCACGCTCGGTGCGCGTGCGCGAGAAAATTCCGAAAATATTCTCTCGCTTCAAGACAAAATGCGACGTTCTTCGAAGTATTCTCGGGCGTTTAAGATGGAATGTAATGCATACATACATACACGTATACAGATGCTTTTAATAACATAATTTACACGTATAAATAATAATATAAAAACATATTTATTGTTTGTAGTAATTCATAATCACATATTATGTGAAAATAAAACACTTGTTTCGTCTCAAGTAAATTAAACGAGTAGAAATATATATATGAATATATTATATAAACACTACAGAAATGAACGTATTAAATTAAAATATCTAAAACAAATTAAATTAATCCACTAGAAAGATATCGAAAAAATATGTTAGTTGCAATATTATTATTAACACATTCTAATTGTGAAGTTGTAATTATTCAGAACATAGGTCTGTGATATTTTAAATACTAATTAAATGTATTAATTAATAAGATATACATATAAAATCAATTTTATCGATAAATATTGTTATTGCGCTACCGGGATTCGAACCTGGATCACTTTCCAAACCGGGGAAGGTGCATTATCCAACTATGCTACAGCGACAGTACTTTTAACGTATTTAAATATGTTACACTTTTCAAATGAATACATCTCTCGTTCCATTATGTGAAAGCCATCTACTTTGTTTTTTACGGAATCCCAATTTGAGTAAACCGATTGCAGACATAGATTTCCGCGGTTTGGAAAGAGATCCAGGTTCGAATCCCGGTAGCGCAACAACAATATTTTTCGATAAAATTGATTTTATATATGTATCTTTCTAATTAATACATTTAATTAGTATTTGCAATATTATTTTTTACGCGAGGATAGGAAGCCACGCTTTTGTGATGCATCATATTCTGACAAGACCATCCAATACGGGTTTGCCGGATTACGCACATGATTTTCCGCGATCGTTCCTGACTTCTGTTGCCATTAAAATTCACATCGAACATCTTTTTAAACATGATCAAATCACACACGCGATCATTTTTTATTCTGTTCACCATGCAACAATCAGAATTCCTAATTTTTCCTACTTCACTTCAACGAGACCTCATTGCTACTGCATTAAATTCAATTAGATCTCAAACTTATTTTGCCAGTTCCAGATCGGTATCATGGTATCATAACTCCGTTATGCATCGCTAATCTCGCCTTGGATGGCATATTTTCATTAAAAATCACTTCTTCTAATGCATCTTTCACTATATTAGCTGCAGTCACCGAGTACCTTAATTAAAATAATTGATTTTTTATCATAGGCATGTTTTTTAATACCTCGACTTAGCCAATATATAGAATATACGTGTATAACTTATGGGTGGTAAAATAAATGAACACACTGTTATTCATTTGGGATGAATCGGGGAAGAAGGGACGTCATCAGATTAACTGAAGGACAGAGAGAATCGATACGAATGAAGTATTCCAACCCCCTGCAATATTCATGGCGATTAAATATTCAACCCGAACAGAGTGTGCCCTATAACAAGTAGTTTGCGCTGTTGAGATAATTGTAAGATTTACCAGCTGCAGATAGGCCGCGGCCGTGTCAAGAATCCGAAGAAACAATGCGATGAGCGTTCTAGGTTCTGGGGGATGCGAGGCAATACGTCTTTAACCCCTTCCCAGACAAGGCCCGAACATAAATTCTTACTGACATCTGTACGTCGGCGCATAAATGAAATATTTAACGCGGAGCTTAACCGAGGTAGTGAAGAATGCGTCGAGATTAATATTAACAAAAAGTAATCGATTTTTTTATTAACGACTATTGAGCGGTGCATTGCTAACAAATTTAAATAAAATATTTTCGATTTTCTTACTTGTTTAAAATAGTTGTAAATACTTAAAATATAGCGCAACCCTGATTATCTGATGATTATCAATATGTATCGAGCCTACCTCGGATAAATCGAAACCTCAATTAATACGGATAGCCGCGGCTGTTATATACAATATTTTTGATGAAATAAAAAATAAGTTTCTTATTCAATATTAGAAAAATTACTCTGTGACCTCATTTTATATAAATAATTAGACAAAATATTTTGTTTAAACCACTATTTATTGATTATTCAACATGTTTCGATATCTATGGTATCTTCTTCAAGAAACAATGTATACTGAAATTTAAAATACAAGCATAGATAAAAACAAAACTATGAGTGGTGAATAAGTAAGAACTAATATGAAAACAAATTTAAAATGTGACTATTTACAAAGAGGATTTGGTTTAAAGATTTGGTCACCGTTTAAAGAATTATTTATGGAGATATAATATTATCTGATGTATTTACGAGTACACAGAACTTTTTCTAGTTTTTGCTTATATATATATGGATATAATCACTTTTGATTTTATGTTATATTTATTGTAAATGCATCATTTTACTAACTTAGTCAAATGAAAAAATACATAATAGTGATATAAAAGTGATGGAGTTAAGCTTAATATTGCAACTCTCTAAGTTTTAAAATAATTAATTCCGACATTTGGTTTGATTTTTTAAAAATTGAACGAACACAAAAAAATCACAAAGATATGTAATAGATAACGTAAGTACACGACAGTTTATAAATTTTGTTAAATTTAAAAGTAATGAACTGTTCAAATTTTAAAATAAAACAATAATAAATGTCTGAAACTAAACAGTGAATAAAAACATACTGTCTAGCATAAAATAAATTGTATGTTATAATATTGAGGTAATTTTAATAATAATTCCGACGCACAAGCCTCTTGAAGACTCCCTGGTCTCGATACATCCTCGTACGGGAAGTCCTTCTCTCCACCGATTTCTCAATAGATATCGTTTCACCCCTACAACCCTTATATCAACCCTTGTACATGTATGAAGATCTCGAAAATGGATACTTGTAAATTAATGTAAAACTCTTCACCGCGCTAGGCAATGATTAAAATCCAATTATATATAAATACTGTATTATTTATAGGATTAGAGTATTTTTTATTATTACTGGTCGATTTTTAATTTCCAGAAGCCATGTGTGAGTGTGGCGCCGAGGAGGAAACCCTTGACCATGTCTTTTTTGCCTGTCCATTGCGGATCGCAGGTTTTTCTTTACAATAATCTTGTCAATGGTAATTTTCAACTCCCGATTAACTTGTGTTATCTTCTTTCATTTAAGCTATATAATAGCAAAAACTTGTAACGCAATATTCCCTATTCTATAATATTGTTGTACTGCTTTCTATGAAATAATGTTTTAACTTGTTTAATGGCACAAATCACTCTTGAATGGTGGATTGCCTGTTTAAAAGAAGAAGAATCCATAACAAAATGTTACTATAACCATGTTTAAGTAACATGGTAAAATTATTACCAGTAGGTAGTGCTATTTATGATCGAGTAGTAACTCTTACGAACCTACTTTATTGCTCCACGAATAAGGGTAGGAACTTCAAGGTGATAAACATACCTAACTATGTACACTAGCAAGAAAGCAATCTACTTTCCCGATTGTTTTTTTATTGATAGTGGCCGCTACGCGATCAATAATGGTGTGCGGCCAAAGTGCGATTTTTCGTGTTATGCGGCCAAAGTGTTACAATATTGTTATGCGTCCAAAGTGTTACGATATTGTTATGCGGCCAAAGTATTACGATATTGTTATGCGGCCAAAGTATTACGATATTGTTATACGGCCAAAGTGTTTGTGATATCGCGTAAGATCAGGCATAGCGAGTATATTTGTTATATACGGTGATATGTG
This sequence comes from Eubasilissa splendida, assembly GCA_031772225.1. Classification (NCBI taxonomy): domain Eukaryota; kingdom Metazoa; phylum Arthropoda; class Insecta; order Trichoptera; family Phryganeidae; genus Eubasilissa; species Eubasilissa splendida. The sequence goes on along the minus strand of CM062845.1, from coordinate 22,038,478 downwards.
TTTATTTTCAAATTACTTACAAATTGATTATGAATTTCTTTACTTACTGTTGTTCCATACATACTATTATTTGTATTAATACTAAAGAGATTTATTGCCCGGGGGTAGTAAGGTATTCATTTTGTTTGGTAGGCACCTGGCATCGTGGCGGGGCACGGTTGCAATGTAGCATTAAAAAAATGTCAACCCGACGGCGAATGAGAAGGATCTATATGTGAGCATTCGCACATAGAATGGTCATGGGTGGTGGGTCACCTCTCACTGCCAGCGTTTCCGCAAAGCCAATTTTTCAATGTTGAAATTTTAATTTATTAAAAAAAAACACACTGCTAACCCTTGCGCCACCTGGCGACAGATTATATTAAATAAACCGACTGATATCTTGAATAAGTATTCAGAGTGGAATGTGTCGAGAGTACCGTAATATAAATGTACATCACCATCCGAGGACAGGTGTCGGTTAGTGATGGTAAACGATTATTATGACTGTGATTGTGTTTGATTGTAAGAATAATTGGTAATTGATATTTAACCGTCGAAAATTTAACTTCTAGTACACCAGCATTCATAACAACAACAACATAATTACAGTCACAAAAACGGTTTGACCATCACTAGTGTTCGTGGTGGTTAACCTTTCGTCTCCGGTGATGTAAACTGAGTTGACATTGCCTCTAATTATGTGAATATCTCTGTAAATTAGGTATTCCTCCGTAATATATTTATGTATAGGATAAAATAATTACAATACACATACAAGTAATTAAATAAAAACTGTTTTCTCCAAGAACCTGACGTGATTTGTAAGTGTACGTTTGGTGAGGTGCGGAAGGCGTAGTGCGCGGGGCGCGGGGCGTGGGGTGCCGGATGTCGATCGTCAGTTTAGTTATACCAGCAGTCCACTCTCGCCGAGGTACGGCGAGAAGAACCGAGCATGAGAATGTAGTGCAGCTCTCGGCTTGCATCGCCTATTCTCGTGTCAACACGGGTCGTCTCACACGCCTCCCCTCGCCCCGTTCACGTTCCGATCCGGTCGGAGCGCGGTCGAGACGGGGCGAGGTGAGGAGCCTCGGGGATAGTGGACTGCTGGTCGAGTTGAATGTGTCTTATGCATCTTTGTGCTGTCGTTCCGTACGACCAATATTTTTTCTCATTCCATGTACACTGAGTTTACAGCACCGGGGCGCGCGTTATTATTTTCGCACAGTACGGGAAAGGTTAAATACGTTTTTGGCACCATGTGGTAAAATAAGTAATTTAACAGAAATCTGAAGATTTATCGAATGCGAGTTGTGTAAAATATGTACACTAATTCAATTAATACGGAAATTCTAAAACTAGTACAGACTACTTTATCTATTTTCATAATGCATTTGGTATTTTTCCCAAACACCAACCATGTAAGTAAGCGAATAACGTAATTAATCATGTATTTATTTCGTCCACACGATTTCTACGGCATCAAAATCATGCAATATTTATTAACCATCATTTTTCATAATAAAATGACTATTTATTTAGTAAATATGAATTAAATATATTAATTATAAAGATATACATATAAAATCAATTTTATCGAAAAATATTGTTGTTACGCTACCGGAATTCGAACCTGGATCTTTTTCCTAACCGGGGAAGGTGCATTATACAACTATGCTACAGCGACAATATTTTTAGCGACAATTTTCGAACCTATATGTTACCTTTTTGATATTAATACATTTAATCGTTCCATTATTTTGAAAGAGCCATCTACCTTATTTTTACAGAATCTCAAATACCTTTGAGTAAACTAATAGCAAACGCCAGAATTATCAATTCATTTTTATTAAATTTTGGACACATTGATAAGGTTTAATATATTATCTCTAAATATTCTTTTACTAATGGTGAGTTATGTTATATAAATCTGATATTATTTCTTAAATTTGAAAGTTACCAAACTATCTTTTTTACATTATATACACACACACATATATATAACTAATATATAATTAGAAAATGAATAATATTATAGAACACTTAAGAAGCACACAAACAGGCAATAAATAATTAAACTACAGATGTATAACTCTCTATGTAAAATTATTACAGTGTAACTCCCTCTCCAAGCACAAGAGCTAGTCTAGGCGAATATTATTTTTATAATGTACAATACTTAATTAATAACTCATACTATAAAAAAAATTGTAAAAATTTCAAATAAAGTAAATTCAACAATATTATACGTAACGCATGAAAAGAGCAAAATAAAGGAACCAACATTTTTACTAAAAATATCTCTATCGGCCAAATTACCGATAGACAAAAGTGCAAAAAAATTATGGATATCTGAAGCTCACTTAAACGAAATAAAAGCAAGAGAATTAAAATGGACCAGATGTAAAAACTCACCTAACAATAAAAATGATGAACTGGAATACAAAAAAATCAGAAACAAAGTAAACAAATCTCAGATAAAAGCAAAAAAAGTATTCAACATGAATAAATTAAAACGCTGTTTTAGAGACTCTAAATCCACATGGAATGAAATAAACGAAATATTCCGAAGGTCTAATAAATCGAGTCGCGATGCAGTATTTAACAGGTGGCTATTAAAAAATAACTCTGCTGAAAGTGTGTTAGAGACACTCGCAAACCACTTTGCCGATGGAGTAGCGAACCTACTACATGATTGATCTCTCGTAGCGTCGGCGCGCATACAAGAACACAGACTTGACCTTGACATTAGCCACACAAGACGATATTCAAAAAATTGTAAACGGTATGAAAACATTCACTTCACCTGGAATTGATAATATTTGCATGTGCGATTTGAAATAGTATATTACGTTACTGCACCCTGTCATTACTCACCTGATAAACAGTATTTTAAAAACTAGTAATACACCAAAAGATTTAAAATGTAGTATTATAAGACCGATCTAATATTTCTAATTACAGACCGATTTCCATTTTACGTGCTTTAGATATGATCCTGGAAACTTACGTTAAAACACACCTCGAAATTTATTTCAAAAAATTTAAGCTAATTGACAAACAACAGTATGGATATCAAAAAATAAAGTACGGATCAACTATTAGAAATTTTTTCCAATTACATAAATAGTTAAATGAGAAAAAAAATAAACTGGTTGTGTTAATTGACTATTCTAAGGCTTTCGATACTATTAAACATAAATCACTTTTAGGAATTCTAGAAGTCATAGGAATTAGAGGATCTTTATTAAAATTATTTACAAATTACTTGAAGGAAAGAGAATTAAAAATGGTGTCCCACAAGACTCAATTATTTTCCAGAGATCTGATAAGTAGGTTGACTTACAGACTGGATATACTTCAATCTCCTGAGCAAACTGGGATTCTGGGCTTCAGTACAATCGACCACATTCACAAACTCAGAATTGACTGTTATTTAAATGGAAGATATATTGTACACGGTTGTCAAACGAATATTTTTTTTAAATGCGATTAATAAATCGTTTAAAAGCATCCAAACTCAACAATCCAAATGTGTGTTATAAAATAACGATGAAAAAATATTGCGAGCGAATGCACCAATCGGACATTGCGGGTCTTCCTGTTGACCTGTTGGAACAAATGCATTGCAGCAAAATGGCCGAATTTTGTTTGACATCAGTTGAACCGATCGTTAATTAAATGATGAATAAACATATGAATGGCACATCTAATTAATGGGAATCATCGGAAATGAATGCAAATATTTTCAATTCAATGTTCACGTGCAAGCACCCTTATTTAATTTGTTTATTGATATAGTGTAATCTTTAATCAATATTGGATATTTATTCATGAAACAAAATACAAATTGTATTGCCATAATTGATTGCTGTATACTACTAGCTAAAATACGCGGCGTTGTCCGGGTTTTACGCAGAGTGAAGGAGCTTCATTTAGGGGGATGGGTGTAGTTTTTTTTTCAAAATCAGATGTATATAGTAATTTTCCACTTATATTGAACGTCAAGTGTGCAAAATTTCAACAAAATGTACCAAAATTCTGCTTTAAGGGATGGTAAAGAGAGATGGGGTGGTGACAGTGACCTTCTTCTTTATTTTGAAGGTCAAGTGTGCAAAATTTCATCAACCTAATAAAATAAATAAAAGACAACTAAAAAAAACAAGAATTTTGAGTTATTTTGTATTCGGATACGCTGTCATACACGCAACTAACTTAGTCCCAGTTCTCGAATAGTGCCATTTTAGGATACATTTATGACCTAAAATGTTATTTAGTTTCATAACTTTAATAACAAAAAATGGAGAAAAATGTTTTTATTTTTTGTCTACTGAAAAATGACTTTTTAAGTTGTCTTAGTTGCGAAATGTAGATTATGTATTATAAATACAGATTTTATTAAATTAGTATAAAATACTTACAAGAAGTAAAGGTCCTATATTATGCGCACAATTTTCGATGCGATGATTTTATTAGTGCAACAGCGTTATGCTATTTCACTCTTTTATAAAAGTGTAGAACAAACCCGAGTCAAACATACATACAATACATTTTTTTAAATATCGAGAGAAAACGTAGCGAAATAGGTATTCATATTTTAAAAAACCTAATAATTTTTGAAAAAGTAAATAATATAATTTTTCCAAAAAAAATACACTTTAATCACTATTACCTGTATTTCTGTTTATTGTAAGGAACTCCATTTTGTACATATTTCTCTTAGTCGATGCGCTCATTACAGTCTTCTATTCTGCTTCCACAACGCGAATTGCGCTTGGTGCGATGTGTCATTCTTCAGTCATTTCTGAAACTTGGTGTCTCCATCTTACTGAAAAATGATCTCCCACTCGAAGTCCTTGTACGTCACGGTAATACCAATTTATCCGGGCTATCTTAATTTCTTTTCGCAATATGCCAAAAGAATGAAAGAATTATTCATTTTCCTGCATATTGTGTCTTTCTTTAGTGCGAAGTCCCCGAGTTCAGATGCTCTGCACTAAAAAAAGGCTATCTACAACATACAGGAAAAGAATCCTTTCATAATTTGGATATGTTTCAATGTAAATTAAATATGTTTTTTTGATTCCGCAGAAATTAATTTAAAGTTTCGCTGTCTAAAAGAGTGGTTAAATCAACAACGATCCGATATCGCTTCAAATAAATTTTAAATAAAAAAATTGATCGAACACGAATAAATAATTTTAAAATACATTATTGCAGATTTTCCAAACCTGTCATTAATGTCTCTGCCGCGCTGCGTGACGCGAGGAGAGGGGGGGCGCCGGGGCCGCGGCATGTATCGTTGAACCGTTAAAAATTTAAAAAAACCTTCTCACTCCCCCGCCTCGCCCCGGTTACCTCCGCGCGGGTGAACCGCCGCTTTTCGGCTTTTGGGAGACTCTTTATTTTCATTTCTGGTTTTTTCGGTTAGCATTTTGTGCGGCGGGAGGTGTGGGCGGCGGGGGCGCGGGGCGGCGCCTGATGTGATCATGGTCGCGCGGTGGGTTAGGAGGTTTGCAAAATTGTTCGATCTAAAAATGAATGATTATTCCATAAAATTTATCGCTTTTCTTTAAGCGTACAAAATAAAACTAATGGTATAATAGTCCGTTTTTATTCATTCAATGTTTTATGTATCATCAATTTAATTAATCTGTGCAAATTTATGAAACCTGGTCTAAATTGTATTTTTATTTGATTTGTCTATTTTCACATATCATCGTGCTATGAGATCCAGGTTCGAATTTCGGTGGCGCAACAACAATATTTTTCAATAAACATGATTTTATATGTATATCTTTCTAATTAATATATTTAATTTACAAACCTATGTTGTGAATAATTACAACTTCACAATAAGAATGTGTTCTTTTAATAATAAAGTTGTATCAATGTGTCCAAAATTTAATAAAAATGAATTGATAATTCTGGCGTCTGCTATCAGTTTGCTCAAAGGTATTTGAGATTCTGTAAAAATAAGGTAGATTGCTCTTTCAAATAATGGAACGATTAAATATATTAATATCAAAAAGATAACATATAGGTTCGAAAATTGTCATTAAAAATATTATATATTTGGATAATACAAGGTGCATTATCCAACTATGCTACAGCGACAATCCAACTATTTATTATCTAAAAATATTGTCGCTGCAGCATAGTTAGGAAAGAGATCCAGGTTCGAATCCCGGTGGCCCAATAACAATATTATTCAATAAAATTGATTTTATATGTATATCTTTCTAATTAATATATTTAATTCATATTTAAAATATCACAGACCTATGTTCTGTATAATTACAACTTCACAATAAGAATGTGTTCTCTTAATAGGTTATACTGTTACCGACGATGCTAACTAGGTGTACATACATACATGTTTTAATTTTATTGGTATTAACAGACCTAAAAATGCAAATTCGCTCACTTGACAGATATTAATGAATATAATATGAAATGACGTTGAAATACACCATGAAAAAATATTCAGTCGAACATTTCGATCTAGAATATCCATTAAAAAAACGGTAGAGTTGAAAAAATTGGTTGCAAACTGCAGCAACTTAGTAGACATAAAGATGCCCCTAATAATATATAACATTTCTTCAGTAATAAAATATTGAAATATGAATTAAATATATTAATTAGAAAGATATACATAGAAAATCAATTTTATCGAAAACCGGAATTCAAACCTGGATCTCTTTCCAAACCGGGGAAGGTGCATTATCCAACTATGCTACAGCGACGATATTAATAATAATGCACATTCCCCGGTTTGGAAAGAGATCCAGGTTCGAATCCCGGTGGTGCAAGAACAATATTTTTCAATAAAATTGATTTTATATGTATATCTTTCTAATTAATATATTTAATTCATATTTAAAACATCACAGACCGTATGTTTTGAATAATTATAACTTCACAATAAGAATGTGTTCTCTTAATAAGAAAATATTTAGTTTAGTTTGTTATGGATCGAACAAACAAATTGAGTGCGTGCAAATTATTTTAAAGTAAATTGTATCCTAGTATCAGTATGACGTTGCACGCGTAAGAAATGTCAGAATTGAAAACTCTAGTCATGGGTTACGCTAATCAATTTTTAAAGAAAATATGAATTATTTAAAACATATTTCTTTCCCAGAATATTTTATAATGATTTTTTTTCTTGTATGCGGTGCACGTTTATGGACTCACTTTATATATATGGTAGAATTACAACTTAATTTAATTCTAAAAATTATATAATGTCTCAGAGTGGGTTGACTCCTAACTATTATAAAACTGTTTAGAATTCTTGATAAATTTTCAAAATTGTTATACTTTACACATTATAACGAGCTAGACAAAATTCAATTTTTACATAAATGTGTTTCACACATCGATTCGACCCCGGGTACATATAAACCACTTAGTAGAGCCTTAAAAAAGCCCTTGAAAAGGTAATATAAAAATATTTTATTTACTACTAGTATGACAGGATAAAACGGATTCTGAACAACCCGCAGCGCTTTGAGTGTTGGGGTGGTTGGCGGAAGGGAGAACAGGGGGGCAGTCGAACGATGGATTTAATTGTGTTTTGCCAAAACCCTTTGTGTTCCGTAAAACTGCGCGGTACTTATCAATATAAAACTGCGGCTTGTTCACAGACAAGCGAACGGCCGTCATCCCTTCGAGGGTTGATGGGCTGCCCGAAAGGTTCGTGTTTTTATTTTGGTGGGTATCTTTGTATTGGTAATTATTTTTGTACTATGATTTGAAACAATAATTTTAATTAATACAAATACATAAGAGATAGCGTATCGCGATCTCGTTGGCAATGTGACGGTGATAAGATCTCAAGTATGAAATTATGAAACATCACTGTAAGTAATTATGAATGTAAAACACTTGTAATTTAACAAAATTATTTTTAGTGAATAATTTAATTATAAAATAATAATTACTGATACTATACGAACATTTTTATTTTAAGTTTTGCCTCATCGTGACCTTTGAACATCTACCAAAAATAAATTACACTCCTACAATTTTACATTATTCTCTTAATCATTGTGACAGAATTCGATGAAAAAAGTAATTGTTTAATTGATTCAACTATCCTGAGCGTATTTCTACAGTATGTTCTAAGCAAAATATTCCTAACTTTTTAAACAGGCATGACATAAAATTGTGAATAACAAGTTGCATAAAAATTTGTCTTGCTCGATTACCGAAATAATACCAGACACAACTTCACTTATATTTAATTTTTTAATAAAATCAAAAGAGTAGTCACTACAGAAGAATCGATTAATAGGATTGAGCGTGTGTTGAAATGGAACACGGTGAAGAAAAACTCTCTAAGGTATTAAATTAAATTGTTGAAAGCCGCAAAAAATACATCAAAGAAACCGGACATCAATTTAAATCATTTAATCAAGGTATAAACATTTTTTAATTACATTTCGATAGTCTTTACTTTAAGAGTTATGCGCGTTTTATTTAGAAAATTCTGTATAGAAAAAATACCCCACATACGTATTGGTATTTGTAGAATCATATTTCTGCGTAATTACCTAAAAATGTATTTAAAACGAACGAGCTAGGACATCCAGTAAAAAATATTCGCTTCAACTAAACATTACAGAAACGGCTACAATTAAATGTATTTTTACCGTTATGGTTACTGCCGACAGTTAAATTGTGGTAGCTTAGGCTTATTATTTATATTATTAAAATGTATTTTTATATTTAAATATCTTTAAATGACACAATATTCATAAATAAATAGAGAAGAAAAGTATTATTAAATACACGTATTGAAGTTTCATTATTTGTTGGCAGTCACGATGTCTGCCGGTGTAACCTGTCCTTTAAAAGGGTATAATCCTCTTTTTCCCTTTAGCTTGTCTGCAGACATGGCCGAGCTTTGTACAATTGCTAATGAAATGTATTCCAACTCCTTAGTGTCATTTTTATTACTAATATTTGCGTTTTGTGTTTCTCTATTTGTCAGATGTTGACTTTAAAAAGCTTTATTTTAATTGCATAGGTTTAACATGTATTGTCATCGCCGTGCCTTCGAAACAACAAAATAAAAAATGACTATTTTACTGTTTAAATACCTGTTCTGAATTATTCCACAAAATCATTGAACTTTTAAAGTAATTTTCGTTTTAAATACGTTTAACCGAAACTGTAATTTAACTGTAGCCTAAAATGCTCAACGTTACTTATTGACACAACACCTATAATTTAATTAGGACAATATTAATAAATAATTTATATTTTTACACTAATAACATAGCTTTTTATACTAAAAACAAACTAAAAAATTATATATTAAATAACAAGAATAAGGTCGATATTTAAAAAAAATTGGAGGTCTACAAAATAATTCGCAATGATTGCAATTATTTATATATATGTAAAACTTGCAAAAAATTTAATATTATAATTAAGGAGCACTTGAGATGCCTAAATAGCAACAACTATTCTGAATTTTTCAATCATCTTTTGGAAACAAAGCATTATTTTGGTATTAACAAGGGTTTAGAAATTATACGTACAAATACTTGAGGTTTACAGTTAGATAAATTTGAAATTTAAGAAATAATAAAAAGTGTTAATAGCAAGCTAAATATTATAAATAACTAAATTCTCTTTGCAAATATACACCTTTTAAATTTGTTTTCATATTAGTTCTTACTTATTCACTACTTTATAGTTTTGTTTTTATCTATGCTTGTATTTTTAATTTCAGTATACATTATTTCCTGAAGAAGTTAATACCATACTGAAGTTGCATTTTAAGAACATAGCCTAGTGCTACCCATAGCATAGTGGTATTCAAATACAAATTAAATTAATCAACTATAAAGATATACAGAAAGTATCTTTCTATATAATTAATTAAATTTGTTTTAATATTAATATTAATAAGAGGTGCTCTTTTAGTGTAGGTATTAGAACATATTACATTGCAAAATTATATTATGTTAAGATATTTTAAGTAATATCAGTTATCACATTATGCATCCAAACTCGTCAGAATTTATAGATAAGTGAAGTTTGAAGCAATCTGAGTTTTAGGCCTTTCAGATCCTTCAAAAATGGTTGCACAGCTGTTCAAAAATTTAAACGGCCAGCCTAACTTGGTGCTTCTATTGAAAGATTTCATTTAGTTCATTCCGATTAGTCACAGTTTGTTTTTTTTATAATGTAAATTTTTTAACATTTATCTAAAATATATACTTAATGGTCATTGTCCACGAATGAAATTTTCAAGAGATTATCTCGAGATAATCTCTGAGGTTCGGATTTTGCTTCTATAAGATTTTTTGAGGCAATTCTCGGCTTTCGTAGTCCCCGTGTATACATCATGTCCCAGAGATTCGCTGTCTTGCGCCTCACTTCACGTTTGTATATGTCAAACATCAAATGTCATTGTAGTTCGTCAATTAAATTGAAATAAATGTTTGTAATTTATAGCCTTATTATATGTTAAATGAATTATGTCTAACAAAAGAAAAACACAATTCAAAAAAGAATAGATAGTTGTGTGAATTTATTATGGTTTTATGTAACATTTATGTATATCTCGAATCTCGTTGTCTGATCGAACGTTGTGTACACTGATTTGAGATTTTGTATTTTTCTACCAATCTCAAGCTGATATCTGAGAATATATTTAGATCAACACGTGTGCAAGGTATTAAAATGTATCTCAACTAAATCTCTGAGATTATCTCATCGTGTCTCTTTCCGTGGACTTTAAAAGCGGGGTGCATTCGTCTGAATAAACATATCGTTAAAGGTTCATAAAAGAATGTTAATCTTGGTTAATAATTGGATAATCGTCGACCGTATATATTCTGACGCGATTGGTCTGTCATTTCCGTTATTATACATACAGGGTGAATATTATGTTCCAGGCCGACTTTCTTTGGCCACCATTTTGGTTTGACAAATATTTGTTAGTTTATATTTGGTAGTCGTAGAGAATAGTTAATTTCAATTTATTATAAAGTATCTAATGAAACATTAAAACAAACACAAACTTTTGAAAAAAAATTATCATGAGCGACGAAGCTCATTTCGACTTGGCGGGTTTTAATAATAAACAAAACAGCCGTTATTGGGGCACTGAAAATCCTCAATTGATACACCAATGACCTTTACACCCACGCAAAGTTACTGTATGGTACGCCATGTGAGGGAACGGCAATGCCGTAATGCAGCGGCCAATGCTGTAAAAGCTTCTCGGTGGTCGAATTGGATCGAATGGGCCTGCAACACGTGTGGTTTCAACTTGACGGTGGCACCTCACGCATAGCCGGGAAACAACGGCTTGGAACATAAGATTCACCTGTATATGATTGTGTTTCTAAGAGAATTGAAATAACGTCTTTTGTACATTTTAATATAGCGTATTGAGATATTACTAGTTGGCACGACTTCACTGTGAAGCAACGACTTCACGGCCAATGAAATGGTTTGTTTTATTATCCAGCGCCGCGCCGTGTGCGTGGCACGGCGTCGGCTGAAGAGTGAAGAGTGCAGCGGTCGGGGGTGGTGATGTACAGCGCACAGCCGACCGGGGTTCGGATATTTTCAACATTTCTCCGGTCAGGTCGGCCTCAGTGGCGGCTCCCGCCCCGCACCCGCGGTGCTGGCCAGCCGCAGGGGGTGGGGGCGGGGGGAGCGCTCGCCCGATTCAGAGAACGGCCAATGAATCTATATAACTTGCTTGGCTTTGTAAAACGTTTTTGAAAAACATATTTTAAGAACATATCTGCCATTTCAAAAAATAGTACTAAGTCTCAAATAAGTAACAGGTTATCGACACATTTTTGTGTCGACAGACAGTCTTTACAAAATACGACAATGACAATAAATCTCTTGAGAAAAGTAAATATTATTTACAATGTACCTAAGTTAAAATCCTATCAATACATATATTACAATGCGTGTTGCATAAACATTACATAAAACAACTGCTGTCAACTGATTTATTATTAAGGTTATAAAAATTAATCATTTTCCTTCATTGTCATCGCTAATGATAGATTATTTCAATTAATATTATAAAATTAAATATATTTAACTTGTTGACTTTGACGTTGTAAGATTATAAAATGATTTATTTTTAAATGATTTCTTGTAAATATTGACATGTCCCAGTATGTATAATGATAGAAACATTAAGGTTTGCTATCAGAAATGCAGTAGAAATATATTTTAATTAAAAGGAAGTTCCGTAAATTTGTGGCAGAACTGCCTTTGGTAGTTGAGCAGCGAAATCCAACATTACATTTTTTTTCCAGAACATACCTTCTGCAGGTATATTGCGAGAATAACAAGTGTTTCAAAATATAATATTCTATTTGTTTTTATTATAACTTAATCAATTTTTTCTTTAAATTAATCGCTGTACTTCTCAGCAGCGCGCCACAATAATTCTAATTTATTACCGAAACAAATCATTGATAACGGACGAAGCTCATTTTGAGCTGAATGATTCGGTCAACAAGTAAAATTGCCGGTTCTGGAGAAGGAAAAACTCTCATAAAATTCATTCGCAAGGTAACAGTTTTGTGTGGTGTAATGTTCGAATATATCATAGGGTCATATTTTTTCGAAGATGAGCAAGGAAATGCAGTAATTGGTGATAGTTATAGAGTAATGGCATATAACTTTTTGGTACCCGACCTGAATAGGCTTAGCCTGCAAAATGTATGGTTCAGCAGGATGGTGCCACAGCCTCAAGATGAAATAGCTGCTATACAACAAGAAACCCTCGATAGAGTCATGAAACATGACGCATAAAATGATCGAAATTGTCAGCGCTTGACTTATTATATGTTTAATGGAAAATATATGGAATATAGGGTAATTACAGGGTGTACTGACTATGTATATATGACGCTCACCAATTCTCATCCCTCAATCTCAACATTTATCAAATTTTTGAAAGTTGTATATACGTTAGTATGTGGACTCGCTTCAAGTATATAAAATAATTTCAAAAAAATCAGATTCTCATAGTGATAACATATATGCTGTTTAAAAAAAAAAGAAAAATGGATTATCAAATTTGGTCCATAGATCGCAATGGTGTAGTGGTACTTACCCCATACTTTCATATATTTTTCATTAAAATATAATAAAAAATAGCTTTGTATCTATGAGATATCTGATATTTGTTTAATAACAGTGCCTTTGTAGGTAAAAATCCAGTAATTGTGTGCTCTTGGACATATTCAAATATTGCTAATAAATTATCATTTGTCAATTACATGTTGGTTGTTCTTTATTCTTATTATATGAACGTTTTAATAAAAATAAATGAGGTAATACATTTGGTGATATTCTGTATAATCAATGCAATGCTATAACCAAATCTATTTTACTTCAACATGTATTTCATTATCGTTCTTACTTTAACATTCTTAGTAGAAATGCCCTGTAAATCGTCGGAACTGGGACAGCGTTACTAATCCTGTATTTATCTCCTTTGTATCAACATATAATCCCCGACATGCAGACAATATTCAACAATAGCAGAGTGCCCACGGTTCATATCCCTTTAGTAAAAGTTTTACCGAATATCCGCCATTTAAATAGTCTTCCGCAATTGCCGGTAGACACGAACAACCGATTTGACTGCCTTACGAATTTCACCTTAGCGCCTCATCAGCCGGCACCCTGGCATCTCGGCGCCCAGCGCCCAGCGCGCCGGTACCTCGCCGCCCCAGCCCCGCCTGAAGGCTCTTCCACCCCGACCGGCTCGCGTGCTTGACGCCCACTGCAACGCAAACATTTAACAGTCGACATAACAAATATTAGTTAACACCAAAACCAAGTCCAAAGTACGTGGTAGGTGGCAGGTACAAATCAAGCCTTTTGTTTGCCTTTGTTTGATGATTAATATTGATGACGATACCTTTATGTCTGTTCAGAAATAACCAAAATTAAAATGATTCAAACCACGCGCGTGCTTACGTAAGTCTAAATAATATTCTTTCAAACTTGTATGTACTACCAATGCACGGGTATATACTTAATTATCTGTTCAATATTAGCCGATTTATAATATATTCTCCATATTAAACCTACATATACTCGTATTATATCTATTGGCAGTAGCGTGCAGTAGGTATAGATTTAAATTATGTTGTTACTAATGATATTATACAATCAAATATAATATATGTACCTACTATTATATATGCTGTACATAGGATTATGAACTTTCGTTTAACTGACGTCTTTAGTCAAAGTGAATCCGTCGTTTATGCAATCCCACCATTTATTTATTAGTAATTTTTTTGTAATATCAACTATTAAGTTTTAACGTAAAGTAATATCTTCTTACCTATATAAAATTAAATATAAAAAACGTAGCGTTTTTATAACGATTGAACATGATTATTTTACTGTTTGAAAATCCAACACGTAATAAGTAAAGCTAATTATTATTTTTATTAAAGGTTAACGTATGAAATAGTTCTACCGGTTTGCTTTTTGTTTTTCCCAAATCAAAAACAAATCATGCACCTCGAATGCAAGGAACGATCATGGAAACATCACCATAATAACAGTAATATAGTAAAATTCGTGAATTAGTAAAAGAGGAAGAAAATACTTCAAAGATTTGCACGCAACTGGAAGCCAAGTTGAAAAGCTTTCAAACGTTATTTTATTAATAAACAGCATATAATGGAGTTTTCAATTCAGTAGATAGCCAATTGTATGGCTTGAGTAGAACGATAGCTTTAAAACAGAAGATAGTAATTTTAGTAGGGATAAATGAATCATAATACGACACTAGCGCTGGTCGCAGTTGCGGGATAGTCGTGGTAGTTTTTAGAACTAAATAATTAAAGATTCTACTACTACACGGGTGTAATTATAATATATCGTCCGTTTATAACATATATATTATTTAATTTATATTTGTTTCGCAATATTTTCAGTAATGCAAAACATACATGCAATTTTTACGTGCATACCATACATGCAACTTTTTGCTTATATGGTATGCATGTCTATTCGTAATCTTTGTTTATGAAAAATATTATGTTGGAATATAAGTTGTTTATAACTATTTTTTGTTTTATGTTCAATACATCTGTTTTTATTCATAACAATAAAATAATCAATATGGATGGATATGACTAAAACATAGTTATAACTCTACTAGAGTATCGAGAGTAACAGTAATTCTCATCGACAGGTGAAATATTAAACTGAATACATACAAATATAGGAAACAAGGCTTAGTAGGTGATACATACAAGTAATTAGGTACTGACAGTAGGATGGGAAAGGGTCGGAGTTACTTGTGGAAGGTGGAGGGGTGGTTGTAACCGGAATATTGAGAGGAGAGATGAGTTGGAGAATGAAATATAATTTAATAATTAATATAAAAGTTCAAATTCCTTTTTATTTCAAAACTTTACAAATTATCCTTTACGCGTGACAGGATGGAGAAGTTTGATGGTACATGAATGAAAATAATGATTATAAATGATGATAAAAGTTTTCGAATTTGTTTTCATTTCAAAACAATAAAGTAATTAAATAAACACAAAAAAGGGTAAATATTTAGTAATTAATACAATGAATGAAATTAGAGAAAAATAATGAACCAAATCAGTTGGTTCATTCTACTCTCCATATAAAATACAACAAATAATGTAATTAATGACTCAGCACTCATTTTATATTCACTGATGATCTCCGCGTATCTTGTGTCCCGTAGAACTGCAATTTGTATAAGTATAATGTTTGGTTAGTTACCCACGAAAAATGTGAAAAAATGGTATATTATGTATTTAAGTTCATAGTTTGTAAATCGCAGTAATAAAGTGAATCTTTGAACAAGAAATATTTTCTCCATCCTTCATAAAAAAATCGTCGGAATTGCACGATTCGCGTTTCATAATTTAATACCTCATTACTTCTGTAAGAAGTTCTCTAAACAGATAATAAATAATAATAAAATATATAAAAATTAAAAAAATAGATTTTTCAGGCATGTTAAAAAACATTTTACAGATAAAGAATATTGCTTTAAAATAATTTTTAAAAAATCAGGTAATCATAGTGATGACATATATGCTGTTTAAAAAAAAAGAAAAATTAATTATCACATTCGGTCCATAGATAGCTATGGCGTAATGGTACTCGAAGCGAGTCCACATACTAACATATATACAACTTTGAAAAATTTGATAAATGTGGAGATTAAGGGAGCCGAAGACAGGTCGTAAGCCCTGTAATTACTGCATATTTTCATATAGTTTTCATTAAATATAATAAAAAATAGCTTTGTCTCTATGAGATATATGATATTTGTTTAATAACAGTGCCTTTGTAGGTAAAAATCCAGTAATGTGTGTTCTTGGTCATATTCAAATATTGCTAAGATATTAAATAAATTGACTAATAGTGAAATGTGTTATTTTTCCAGGGAAGTCCTTCACCCTGACGATAACAGTTTCCACAACCCCTCCGCAAGTGACGACCTACAATAAAGCCATCAAGGTGACGGTGGATGGTCCCAGAGAGCCGAGATCCAAAACGAGTAAGTATTCTCTGGACATTTAATTTTATATATTTATTGAGAACGCGCGCTGTGGACATTGACTCTAATGTGAACTGCTAAACAAATTTTAATGAAAAAACAAAATTATAACATTTTATCATTAATTACAATATTCACAAATACATGTACGAGTATATACCTACTCACAAGTAAAGATTTTAAACATTTATTTATTGAACATAACATTGAATAAACATTTTTAGAAATGTTATCGTTTGTTTTACTGAATTATTACATAGAAATTTCACGAAAAAGGAATTGTAAGTTATATTATTATAGTAAGCGTAACAAATTAAAGAAACATAACATAACATTTTTAACAATACTTTCTTTAAATCTTTGATATTTCTGAAAACTTTTATTATATAATTTTAATGAAACATATTATACCCTAATAGATAGACTTACGAATACATATTAAAAAAAGACCACGTGAAAATAGAATGTACAAAAAGCTAACACGAAGGTGATGTCCTCTTCACTTTAGTTCCTACTGGCGTGTATACAAAATATATTGTAATGTTACAATTGACAATTTTAGTGATTAAAAAATTGATAACATATTAAGACAGTTGAGAAAATTAAACGTTCCCAAGCACAATAATTATTAGCGAACTAGTTAGAAATGAAGAAGTTTCTCCAGAATATTATTATCATTAAATATTGTAAGCATAATTCTAACTTATGATAATATTATTTTATAAATTATATTTTGCGGTAAACAGAATGGTCTTTTAAAGAAGATAAAGCACGCTCACAGTAAATTAGGTACATGTTCAGTGTAGACTTATTTTGGGGAATAAACTACAACTATATATGGAGAGAATACTATCTACAACCATTGGTTGAATTTTGTATTTAATTTCTATTCCAGTGGTGTTATCCCAAATTACCAACTGACTATGTGATATCAATAACAAAAAAAGTTGGCTGTATGACTAAGAAGATTGGGGGCATAAAGCCTTGACATGGCGCTTCCATATTCCCCAGTCTTGCGTCGCTTTAATACTTTCTAACCAATCAATATCCAATCTGTCTAGTCTATGTTGCTGATTTTCCCAGCTTAGTTGCCACCGGTCGACTTTTCTCTGGATTTTCCTACTAGATATATCTCGGTAGTCGTTTTCTGGCATTCGTAAGAGCTAAATTAATTGAAATATTTATATATGTAGAAATTGGTACACCATGCCAAGGATCTTCATTTTCTCGGAACTTCTCACTTGGTCCCAGTGGCGTAACTACCAAAATGCAGAATGGAAAAAATTGCCCCTAAATAACTATTGTGTATACATACTCGTAAATAACTAACTACCTTACCACCACGCCATTTCTCCGCGGGGGTAGTTAGAGAGGATAGAGCGCCACCCTCTTCTATCCTGATACACAATTCTCGCCTCATCCACATTCATACATCTTCTCACACAAGCTCGCCGATTGTTCAGGCTTCTAACAGAACCATCCTTGCGTTATACATCTTTCTTACCATTCTCTCCTCATTCATCCGTTCCATATGACCAAACCACCTAAGTGATCCTTTATTAATCTTGCTCATTATAATAATATCAGATTTACATTATTTCCTTATTTCTTCATTCTTTACTCTGTCATAAATAGATTTGCCACATATACGCCTAAGTGATCTCATTTCCACGGCATTCAGTCTACTTTCGTTCCTCTTCTGCCAGCTCCAGGCCTCACTTCCATACATCAGTATCTGTACCAGGACTCCATTGTGTACCCTTAGTCCTGTCTCGGTTGACAAGTTCCCGCTAGATATAATTCTATTCAAAGCACCGTTCATTTTATTCCCTGCAGTCACCCTCCTTTCGATATCATTCTCAGCCTTTCCGTTTCTATTAAACATACTTCCCATCGTCTTGTTGTTCCAAACATTCTTACCTCCAAGTATTTAGCACGGTGTCTTGCTTTCTTCCATCTCGAATACCATCACTTTCGACTTGTTGACATTCATAATAAGATCGCTTTCCTTGCATACATCGTAGTCCTTATTCATTATTCGCCATTAGTACTGCATCATCGGCGTACAATAAACAGCATACATTCAAATTGCCCATCTTTGCTCCTACAATCATACATTTCAGTACTTTCACACAATTATCCATACACAAGTTGAACAGCCATGGAGACATACACAACCCTGCTTGACACCCTTTGTAATGTCAAACCATTGTGTGAACGATCTATTGATTAGTAAGGAAAACACATTCTTATTGTGAAGTTGTAATTATTCAGAACATAGGTCTGTGATATTTTAAATACTAATTAAATGTATTAATTAAAAATAATACACATTAAATCAATTTTATCGAAAAATATTGTCGTTGCTACCGAGATTCGAACCTGGATCTTTTTCCGATC
Organism: Eubasilissa splendida; assembly: GCA_031772225.1. NCBI lineage: Eukaryota > Metazoa > Arthropoda > Insecta > Trichoptera > Phryganeidae > Eubasilissa > Eubasilissa splendida. The sequence goes on along the minus strand of CM062845.1, from coordinate 22,019,523 downwards.
CGGGGAAGGTGCATTAACCGACTATGCTACAGCACACAGTACTTTTGACGACAAATTTTACGAATCAATATGTTACACTTTTCAAATGAATACATCTATCGTTCCTTTATTTGTAAGCCATCTACTTTATTATTACGGAATCTCAAATACGATGGGAGATGCTAGAATTAACAATTCATTTTTATTAAATTTTGGACACATTGATACAACTTATATTAAGGAGAACACATTCTTATTGGAAAGTTGTAATTATTCATAAAATAGGTCTATGAACATTCTGTGAATTCTTACACACGTAGAACATCCTTCATATAGGGATGCGATTACGTGAATACTCTTAAATTATTAATATTAATACTACTTGTTTATCCATTAAATAATAAGAACAATCTCTTCACACTTTCATGATAAGATAAGTAAGATTAGAAAAAATACGTCATCTTAGGCATTTATATACACTAACAATTAAAGTCACCGCATCGCTTTAGGGTGATTTTATTGCGATTTTAGGCCCCTAACCCGAAATATTAGCGGGGTTCCGCTGCTGTATTCTTCGATGATATTTTTGTAATGCAGGTAAGAAACTATTTTTAAATTTTATAATTTCATTTCATGCTGTGGATTACGCTGGAAAAGGTATCACAAAAATATCAATGCCGAATGGATTGCAAGGCGCGAACTTTTTGGGTCCCTATCTGACGTGGGCCAAAATGCACTGCATTGTATATTTACGCCGTTGCTCGGTACACAAATGTTACTCCTGCTACTCCCCTAAGATTTCCGCCTCATTCCTGATTTCACGATCCTTCCAAGAGTCCATATTTAATGACCATGTATTATTAAAGTGGGCTCTACATAGCAGGCGCGGTCGCTTCATACATGCTTTGGATGCTCCGCATCCCTTGTGTTCTAGAGTCAAAGAACCTCGGACTTTTTGTTTCTAGCCGAAAATAATACTGCAGCAAATAAATTCCTCCTGTTCTTTAGAGAACAGTCATAATAACACACGCTACGACACGGCGCGCGCACGAAGCGAGTCGAAATACATTTACACACAGATATCAACAACAGTGAATTATATTATTCGTTCCGTATCCATAAAATTTAAAAGTATTCAACTTTTGCGCATGCGCATTCAGTTCCGCCTGTAAAGGTCTTCGATTACTGTATACGCATTCGCTAACAGCATCCAACGTACAAAAAATGACTTTAATGCTTATGGGTATAATGCACAGAATAGCGTACATATTACGAAGCGAGAGGATTGTTTTGAGAAATTTGTTTATGTGACGCATTGGCTTAAATACTTACTCGAAGCCGAATAATTGAAACATTGAATATATTTCAATTATATAATACTTATATTACATTTGTATATTTGATAATAGGTATAATTTTTTTTTTAAATTAAATTTAAATTTTTTAAATAATACATCATTGAGTAAATACAAGTTTACAAAACAAAGTTTCGAACCCAATCAATGTTTCGCTGTTTCGTTCGTCGTCTGAAGAACTAATGTCCCTCACTCAAACAGTCCCCCGTGGCCCCCCACTAGTGTGGGAGTTTTCCCACATGGCCGAAAGACTCACCCCTCCCTAAAGTGCCATCTGTTTGAACACCTTATAATTAAACGACTACTGAAGCCAATACTCTCAGATTGTAGCTGGATCGCAGTTTGGATATAACAGGTACAGTGCCGCATTCAAGCGTAGGGACTCGATTTTTGGGCCCCACAAAATACAATTTTTCGAATACATATAAATTATCTATGATGTATATTTTGTTCGAAGATAGATTTAGTAAGGTCTGTGGTTCTCAAAACTTTGGATTCTTATTTCGGGAGTCTGTTCTAGTTTTTATATTTCGATGAAATCATCCAAAAAATATTTTTTTAAAGAGAAATGACTAAATCCGTGTATAAGCTATGCATTGATACTTTATTGTGAACCATTCAGTATCTGTTGAAGGTCTGTTAATATAAAACATGAAATGGATATGAAATGCACGAATATTATTAGTTTAATACAAATTAAATGTATTAATTAGAAAGATATACATATAAAATCAATTTTATCGAAAATATTATTGTTGCTACCGGGATTTGAACCTGGATCTCTTCCAATTCGGTTAATCCACGTTCCACGTAACAACAACAATATTTTTCGATGATATTGATTTTATATGTGTCTTTTTAATTAATACATTTAATTTGTATTAAAGACATCACAGATCTATGTTCTGAATATATGTGTTCTCCTAATAATAAAGTTGTATCAACGAGTCCAAAATTTAATAAAATCAGATTACTCAAAGGTATTTGAGATTCTGTAAAAATAAGGTAGATGGCTCTTTCAAATAATGGAACTATAATAATATAATATCAAAAAGGTAACATATAGGTTCGAAAATTTGTCGCTAAAAATATTGTCGCTGTAGCATAGTTGGATAATGCACCTTCTCCGGTTAGGAAAGAGATCCATGTTCAAATCCCGATGGCGCAACAACAATATTTTTCTGTAAAGTTGATTTTATATGTATATCTTTCTAATTATATATTTAATTCATATTTTAAATTATTAATTTACCATACAAATGTAAGATTGTTCTTCTACTTTCGTCCTTCAGGCCATGGGTTTCTTCAGCTAAATGCACCACATCTATCCATTGCTGTGACAGTCTTCCAGGTCCTTTTCGGCCCAAAATTGTACTCTGAATAATTTCATTTTTCAGAATGTCATATTGACGCATAATAATTAATTCTTAACATAGTGCATACATAAGCACTTTTATATATGCTCTAATATAAACAAGATTATAGTATTTTCTTTTACTAGAACTTATCTTTTACATATCTGGTCAGTTTCACTTTAAATCTATTCAGTTTCTCCTTATTTCTTATGTTTTCTTACATTTCATTAAACATTTGGGATTTGGCCTTCTTTAGAAGTCTCAGTCTATCCCTTCTTCATGTACGTAATATATTGCAGTATGGTCGAAGAATTGACAGAATCTTGTATTCACTGCTATAGATAGAGCTTACTGTAATTGGATTATGTAAGATTATATCTCCTCAATTTTAATAAAGAGTACAAAATTACTCGAATATCATTTTGTTGTCATAATCTATAATAATAATACGGTTCCTCTGATGCGGGTTTCGGTGGTGTCATTATAACTGTTTTGTGCTAACTTAAACGGCCATGTCTGTGAGACGCGATCATGGCACAAAATAACGTGTTTTTTATATCTCTAGGTTAAGATCACTTAAATGTGTTCTCTTTTAAATATTCAATAACAGTACGTAAATATATATTTAATTCAAAATGAACTGTACATTGTAAATTAAAACATTGCGAAATCGTACAAATTTTTTCTATGGTCGCACTGTCAAATCATTAATGTAAACATGATGTCAGATTATTCAAGAATATGGTCGAGCTGTCAAATGTTTTCTCTTTTATTGTGCATTACATTACAGTCAAAAATTAAAACTGCCGTGAATAATTGTTGGTTCTGATCGCGATCTAATACTGCGCGGGAATAATTCATCAAAACTAAAGAAATTTAAAAAAAAATTGTGTTCTAGTTTGAGTGAGAAAACCATTTATCTTTACTTAAATGCACATTATACTGATAAAATAGCATTTTTGTGTTTATTATTGTCTAACCGCAATTATTATACATCATTAGATTAAATAATTTTAATTACATTTACATAATTGAATTACATAGCCGCAATCGACGATAGTCGATGAGACTTTGACTGCGCAGCGGTTACCGATGGCCGCGCTGCGGCCATTATAGGCCGCGATGCGTCCACAATAGCCGCACGCAGAGCCTACTAATAATTGATATCAAAATGACTACAAAGTTATCGCTTGAGACATTCAATAAAACTTATTCACAAAGCTCAGTACATTTTGTGAACTTCATTACGAAACCATGTTATTAATCGCGTACCACAGATTCAGTTTCGTCTTGCCCTGGAGTGCTCCACACAGAGGTACCACGTGCCGTTTCGTGTGCTGTACGAACTGTCTGCCATTACACGTGGACATTGAAAAAGTACGCTAACAGTGGGAGACGCCTCTAAAAGCTGGAGCTATCTATTATGTCCACTTTGTGAAAAGGACCGGAACAGTCATTGGCAAAACTTTAAAGCGAATGAGAATACGAGGTGCATTTGAGAACAGGGGAAATTTTAACGAAGCCATTCTTGTAATTTGCAGCTCGGCTCTTATGTGAGACACAGCAATTACCAATACACTTTCGTGCCAAGTTGGAATTAGAAACTGTCATTTGCAGGACGGGAAAAACCTTCTAGGGATTTGGGGGTGGTCGCGGGCGAAGGGAGCGCGCGGGGGGCTCTAAAGGTCGCACCCGGAAAGGGGTTCTTAAAATTAGAAAGTGTCACGGAGCCCCGATTGATTAATTGGAAAGGAATTAAATGTGATTATTTGGAAACATTCAACTATTTGAGAAGGAATACGTTTGTATTTGGTGCGCATATTCGAAAATTGCCACATACCATCAACCATAGATGCTTTTTTAACTGTTCAATGAAAAATGTTGATGATGAAATATATTTTAACATAGCATGTCTCTTCTGTATTAATCCCAATAAAATTGTATTAGAAATAGCGAGTTAATTTCGTAAAAATTTTAAATACTCTCACCTTGTGTTTTATTTTTACCATTACCGGTACCAGAATCGATATAAATAATTCGCCTTTTGAAATCAAAAGTATTTGGAATACTGAACCCGCCAACATAATCTTACACGCCAACAAGTATCATAATTTACCGACGTGTCAAATTATTATATAAAAATATTTGTTGTTTATTTTGTTAGAATTTAATGCATTGCTAATATTTATAACTGCTATTCACATGTCATTGATTTTTCGGCAACGATTATCCCGAGTTTTAATTTTTATTTAGCAGAGTTTATAAATCTTATATTTTCGAACCAAAAATACATATTCCATGTAGGGGTGGTATGACATATGTGTTTTTAACGCTTGTTTTTTAAGACCTAGATATCAGTTATCAAATAACTTTAAAATAAAACAAGTCATCCGTCTTGCGGGTTTGCGGTGCTGTTAAAATTTTTAAACAAAGGCTATTTAAATGGTATTTTAATCGTTTAATTATAATATGCATTGTTCCGAGTTCGTAAAACACACTTTTGGCGCGTCTTTCGATTCAGTCGCTACCACTGTTATTAACACATTTCCGCGTCCAAATTACATTCCATATATTTCCTCATGCTCGTCTTATCAGTGTAAATTGTGATCTTGACGTTAATTTGACCGATATTTGTTCGATATCTACATCGCGATATCATTCGCAGTGTGAACATTTCAGCTCCAGTGCACCAGCATTGTATTTTATAATATTGTGTTTTGATCACGTATTGTTTGTTGTTTGTGTGTCGTGGGTGAACTTGTGATATCGTCGTATTTAATTGGGATCGGAGATCGGCTCAGCCGCATGCCATTTGTGTGATCACGGAGGTGACGGCAGGGATTACGGAGTTCATATACAAGGTAAGGCTAGCAGTCCCAAGATCACTGATCCTTCGATTAGAACCCTTATCTCCTCATCGACCTCATCCTGTATCATGGTTGCTTATTTCCCTCCACTACCCTGCGATGACTCCGATTTACGACCGGAAATGTCGTATTCCATTCATTTATATCCTATCGATCCGGATTTACAGTTCGAATTCAGGTATTTTAATCATTGGTATTATAGACATATAATACCAATCTACACAGAGACGTATGTCCATGGCATTTTAAAGAACTCTGACAAATAACACATTCTTATTGTGAAGTTGTAATTATTCAGAACAGACGGTCTGTGATATTTTAAATATGAATTAAATATATTAATTAGAAAGATATACAAATAAAATCAATTTTATCGAAAAATATTGTCGCTGTAGCATAGTTGGATAATGCACCTTCCCCGGTTAGGAAAGAGATCCAGGTTCGAATCCCGGTGGCGCAACAACAATATTTTTCGATAAAATTGATTTTATATGTATATCTTTCTAATTAATATATTTAATTCATATTTAAAATATCACAGACCTATGTTCTGAATAATAACAACTTCACAATAAGAATGTGTTCTCCTAAAAGAAATAAACATAATTTTGAGCATATTTACTTATATCATTCAAACTTCATTTCCGTAAAAAACATATTCTAACATATATGATTAATATATATCTAATTTAATATAATCACAAAGAGAATGTAAATCCTTTAAAAAATGTGAGTTATTTTTTCGGGTCAAATTCTATGCATCACGGTTCACAACCAAATATAAATAAAATAATAAAACGAATCACGAATCACGATATTCCCAGATATTTAATCACTGATGGTGAGCGTGTCTCAAAGATATCAGTGATTAACTCACGGTTCGTGATTTTGAGCTCATCACTAGTAACCATATTTTAAATTCGTTTTCTCAAATATAAGGAATCTTAATCTTTATGAACCAGATCTGAGAATCGAATTGAACCTCGAGATTTTAACCTCGGTTAAAGAGATTGTGCCATTACTGAAGGTCCATTTTTTATAACCGGAGAATTAATTTGACAAATAATTGATATAATGGTAAAGTTGTGATTTTTTAGAAAACTTTAGGTACATAATATTGCCCATCCAAATTTGAATATGTTTAATATTCACATTTAAACTCTTCTCGAAGAATATTTTTGTTTATATCACTGAGAAATAAACAATCGAAACAAAAGTATACTAGATACAGTTGACGCTGGTTATTGTGATTGTTTTGGTCGTTTGTGATTTTTAATCTAATATAAGACGACAACTACGATTTACTCAAAGATTAATTTTTCAACACATATATTTAAGTTAACAATAAATTTATTGTACATATGTATGTAAAATATATATTTTATGTAAAACAAATACAATTTCAAACATATAAAAGTTTAATTAAAAATAGTCGGTAATTTTAGCCAATGGCGTAACCAAGCCAATGCAGCCAATGCGGTTGATTGGGGCCCATGTTAGACAAGGGCCCAAAAGATCCGCGTCCTACAGTACTTTTGGTATCGATATTAATCATTATGGAATTATAAAATTTTAAAAAAGTGTTACGAAAACACGTAAAAACATTTTTTATGTACACAGTAACTAGTGTGTTCGCTTATGAACCAGACCTGTAAAATGAAGGAAGGGTTTTTTTCCACATGCGAGTGCATAAAAGCATCTAAAAAAACACTTTTTCGTGAATGTATGAACATTACAGAAGACAATATTTGTTCGTTTAGACATAACGTGTGTTAATTTAATATTAACACATGGTTATTATCTTATTTTATTACATTGGTTTCCATTTTGCATTGGGGCCCAATAATAGTAGTCACGCCACTGATTTTAGCATACAGTTCATAAAATAGATTTTAAATAAAATAAATTTTAGTAAATAAAATAACGCAAACGGTAAATTTGAATATACCAATGCAGTGCATTGACTAGGGTCTGAAAAATATTTAAATAACATATAATTATAAAGGAAAGAAAGCGGCGACTAATGTTAGTAATCTGAGATTTAGAGTGAAAATAGCAGCTATATACCGCAGGGAATTATATAAGGAATAAGATTCCTAAAAGGGTTAGGTGACATGATTACTGCACGTTATTTCACTCCGAAACATAGAAACAGTGTTTTTTATGAACTAATGTTTCTACGACATCGTTTAAGCGTCGCTTTTTCTAAGTAGGATTTTCATACAAATTAATTTAACACAACAAACACTTAATAGCAACCAACGTCTCAAAACATTAAGAAATATAGTTTGACATTTATCCTTGAAATAATAACATTCGTATAGAAATATTACTGTTAATTTAAATAATTACCTACCAGTACCATGTGCACTAAGGCATGGTACTAGTAGGTAACGTGGTAATGCAGAGGCGTGCAATGCATACAAGCAAAAAAGAAGTGCATTACTGAAAATTATGGGAAACAAATATATATTAAATAATCGGTAATATGAATTAACATGAACGGATACATTGTTTACGGATTATCTGTGTATCAGTAGAAACTATAATTGCTTAGTTCTAAAAACTACCACGACAACCCACCGCTGTAGCCGTAGCACTATTGTCCACCAATGGGGCGATTGTAGCTATTCAAATGACTGTCTTCTATTTTTAAGCTAGTGTACTACTCAAGTCATACTGAATTGAAAATTTCTTTCAGTTGATCTGTTTTTTATGGAATACTTATGCTGTTTTTTTTTAACAGAATAACATTTAAAAAGCTTACAACTGCGTGAAAATTATAAGTGTTGAAGTTGAATCTTCTTTTACTAATTCGCGAGATTTGCGTTTGAGGTACATTTGGTGCATGGATTTGTTTTTGATTTGGGAAAAACAAAAATCAATTGACATAACTATTTCCTACGTTAACCCTTAATAAAAATTATTATTTCCTTTAGTTATTACGTGAAGGATTTTCAAACAATAAGAGAATCATATTCAGTCATAAAAAGTATTCTTAAAAACGTCCATAAATTGATATTGATTTTTATATGGGTAAGAATGTATTATTTTACATTAAAACAAACTTTAATAATACTATTAATAGTACTTTCAAATTACAAAAAAATAAAAGGAAGGGTCGTATAAACGATGGATTCATTTTGCCTAAAGACGTTGGTTAAACGAAAGTTCATAATCCTATGAACAACATATATTATGTATGATTTTATAATATCATTGGCAACAGCATAACCTAAATCTATACCTACTGCACGCCACTCCCATTACGGTGTACCAATTTTCAAATTGATGACAAAATACATAATGTACTGTTTTGAAAAATGTACCTTCAGAAAAAAGAGGTAAACATATCCAAATCTCAAAGGAATTTGTCATTATATTAAAGTGATATGTAACAATACGAGTATATAGAGATACATAGGAAGAGTGGAATTTTATATATAAAAATATTCTGCTTCTAATAACTGATAACGTGTATTTTTGATAAAAAAATTACAGAATAAATGTTGTCTAACAGTGTTCTGATTAACAATAATAATTATTGTTAACGACCAAAAATGCTTTCCGAGTTAACTTTGAAACTAAAAGGTTGTAGTTTACAAATTCGAGGCAGGCGTCCATCTTGGCATTTTCCGATGCGTTATATTAATGACAGAAATTAAAGGCGGAAGAATGTGAGGGTGAATGGGTGATGGGTGATGGGTGATGTATGAATGTATTAACGCAGGGGTAGTCACCCCTTCTATCCGCGCTCCCTGATGAGGGTCATATTCCCAGCAAACCGGACCGTTAATATTGAATAGTTCCTGGGAGAACTCGCCACTCCCTCGGCAGCTCGGCCGCTGGGTTGCCAAGTCTCCGGTGGATTCTGCTAATACTTTTAATTATTTCACCGATGGAACATGTTGAAGCTTTACAGTTTATTTAAATATTGATTGCATAATTATTCCTAACTTAATTTCTATATTTATTGATAAAATATATATAAGTTGGTTCTCTTAAATTACATTTTAATGTTGAAGGAACACAGTACTAATGTACTCCGTTCATTATGCGCATTACGAATGTGCACGTATATATATATATATATATATAATAATCGCGTTTATACTATGAAATTGAATGAGTTGCAATTTGCATAAAGTGAGTAAACAAACACTAGAAGTAGCACTTAAAGTACCTACTACCATAAAAAGTATAAAAAAATACCAATATCAGTTTTATTTATTTATTTATTGGCGTGCAAGTAACAAGTTTTTTTGTCAAGTAACGTACGTGCAAGTTACAAGTTTGTTGGGAAAGATACTTTAATAACCGTATCTACCAAATATGAAAGTACATTATAGAATAAAAAAGCGTTATATGTCTCAGATACCACCCCTGCATAAATATGTTTTTGATTCGAATTTTTTTTTCATAAATTCGGTTAAATAAATATAATTATAAACTCTAGTCTCCCACATGTCGCGCAGGCATACTTACCACTTCACTACCGAAAAACACTAATAAGATGTGAAAATAGCTGTTTAAGAATATTTTAACCTATTCATTGATAATAAGTTAAAACTATTTCACCATCGATGCTGAGCTGTTTTTTAAATAAAATAATAACATATAGATTAAAACTAATATTAATTTTACGTCATTATTGACAGATTATTTCATTAGTATTTAATTATGCCACCAATTTTACTTTTCGATTCAAATTTTTCTAAAATTAAATTTTATTTAGAAATGTTCGCTATTCGAATAGGTTTCACGAAATGCTTGTATAACTTTTGCCCCCTTAACTATAGCGCGCAATTGTTATATTATATTATCACATTTTACTTTTGGACCTCCATTTAAACAATGAAAACAGCTAAAGCAAGTCGACAAATTCAAACACTTCGGAGTAGACTTCCGTAGCGACGACAGATAAAAAGTGAAATATAATAGATACAAGAATCTCGTTCTCTTTATACTCGTAGTACGCAGATAAAGAAATCCGAATTAAGTATTACGATCAAACTGACTGTATTTAAAGCTCTATATAGGCCAACTTTAATTCACCAAATATGGAAACTTACGGAGAGTATCTGGATTGTTGGGTATTATTTGACCGAGTTAGAAGTAGATGGAGCCCTTACTTCTATAAATGGAAAGATCGCAATTAAATCTGTTTGGACACGTCTTGCGAATTCCAGAAGAACGTATACCACGTTGTCACATATTTTACATTAAATCCACAGGTTTCTGAAAACATAGTCTAACCATTTACTCGTAAAAGAAAAGAAAATTGCCAGTGTCGAGAGCTACCAACAATAGCATTTTTTTTTCTCTGGCAACACATTTTTACATCAAATGAACAGACTTGTTTACTGACTCCGCGTACAATTCTGACGATGGCGTTCTCTTATTGCACCACCGCGAGAAAGTTGTTTACAAATCCCGCCCAGTCGCAAGGTGTTCGCTTCTTTCAAACTGTCTCTCAAACTATTTATTTTGTTTCAATTTGACACTTGTTTATTAAAATAAATGATAATTTTACTTTCTGGAAACAAATTAAGGTAGCTACAAGTATGATAGTATGGTCTTTACGTGATGGTCTGTGATTCGCCTAATAAGATAAACAAATTTGAATGAATTTAGTCATCAAACATTACATGATTATGTATTTGTGGGCGTGCTAACATAGATTAGTCATTATATCGTGCCATCATGTTTGCTTTGTCGTACGGCTTTTTGAAAGAACATTCAATAATATGAAAAAGTTGAAATAATGTTTACAATACATAATTACTGAACAAACGTAAACATTATGAACATATATTTGACAGATGATTGACTATGCGAGATGATAGATCGACCCCTTAGAATAACAAGGTTCCAACTAACATTTTGGGCAAATTTGAGTTATTGCGTGAAAAGGGTTCCAAATGCATTATTCTTCATTTCTTCCATACATACCAACTCTTTTTAACGGATATTAAAGGAAATAGCAAGAGCTGAAAGTTTCAACTGCATCAGTTATTTATTTCAATTTATGGATCATTAGTGTTAATTTACAATATTTTTATTTTATTTTTAATTTCCCTCATCTCACAGTGGTCATTGATAATACTGAAAATAAGTCAAGACCTTAAAACTGATTATATTTGTATACTCAAAACAAAATATACATGAATATATGTTGAAATTCAATCAACACTTTTGAACTCATTATCTCAAAACAGTGCCAGTGTCAGATGGAATCTTGTTATTCTGAGGGGTCTAGCTGGTTAATATACTTGTCAGTCGTAAAAATTCGTATTATTTCGCTAATGTATGTTTTTTCTTACTCGTAATAAAGACAATGTATACTTCATTTCAAATTGAATATGTACATATTTGCAATATTTATATATATATGGATGCCTAAATATTTAAAAATTTGGTTTCTTCAGCTTAAATAATTAAGAGACTAAAATGTTTTTTCGGAACCACATTGTCATATCAAATAAATCCATGCCATACCCGCCAAATAAACACTTTTAATTTTAATAAAAAGGCATCTAAATACTTTAAGTACGTAAGTGAAAAATTTCTAATATTACATGTGACTAATTACAAATATACATAACTAATTTAAATACAAAATAAAACAAGTTAAGTAGCATCTTTAAGACAATAATGCACCAGATGGATGTTACGATTCAACTTGGCGCCGAGTACCGAGTATTTGGCACGTTCCATAGTGTCAATAACATAAACTTTATGATTCTTATTAAAGGTTTTAATTATCTACTGACAGAGTAGGCACACTAGTAACTGCCTGTCACCGGTTGTTAACCGCTAGGTCCTGCGAGCAGCTTTATCCAACTTTTTAAACATTCTGAAAAAAAAAGTTGAATATTTTCAATATTGGAATATATTATTAAATTACTGAGCTGCTATTAAAATGAATATAACCATATATTTTATAGAATCTAATATATCAACTAAATAGTATGGTGATATTATCGATGTTATCATTATGTACTTATCATCTCCGGAATCTTCTTATTGCGAACTTGCGATAATTCTATTAACACATGCAAACATTATTTCGCACATTTGACATGTATTTTTTACCTGTCAAAAGCTACAAACTTTGTTTAATCCCATGTGTCAGAGAGTTTCGGGAACTCGCCATATGATAACGTAATAAGGCTACTTTTTGTATCCGTAATTAAAACCGGGAGTGGAATAAAAATTATTTGATTGTTTCTCAAATGGACTGTAAGGCCATATTGTGAAATGGATAGAAATATTTTTAATTAATTATATTTCTAAGAAGACTCTTTCCCGAGATATAAATGGTCGAAACTTACAAAAGTGCTCAGACTAAGAATTATAAATAGTAATTATGGAGGTATTTGTGAGCGCATGGTTTTACGCACTGGTATAAGTGAAGTGCGTTCAGGGTCGTCGGTGGGTGATGATGACTATGGAGAAAATAGACCCCCACATAATGATAAAAAAAATTGTCGTTTTATTAGTTAAACCAATAAATATTTTCGTAGAAAGCAATCACTTTGTGGTTAAATTATACATTAGCTCCATATTAGGTATGTTTTCTTTAAAATTAATCTAATATCTATCAACATTTTACTTTCCCCTAACTAACTAAGTCTAACTGTACATGTATTATATCTCTCTCTTTCACATGTAATTTTATATTCTATCTCCCTTTTTATGTACACTCTTATAAGTGCACTCTTTTTGTATTTACTGTTAGTTTTAAATACGCCCTGACAAAGCTTGAGCTAAGCGAAACCGGTTGGCGTGTAATAAAATACGTGGTTTCATACAAAGTGATTGAGTTTTATTTAATCTAAACCAATAAAGATACAATTAAATAATGCTAACAAGAATGACCGATGTTTCAAGAAATATTGGAGACCATCTGAGACCTCGAAGATTTTTTTATGCAAATATAAGTCTATTATATGGGGGTGAAACTTAATCCTCCACGTTGGCGTGTGAAGTCAGTTTGCAGGTCATTGAAAATATAATTGTGTACAAAATTTACGGTTCAATATGTGATAACCTGATCGGAGAATGGAGGAAGTTAAAGAACTTGGAACTTCGATGGTACGATGCCCAAGATATCCTGAGGAACGTGAGAGCAAAGAAACTGCAGTGGGCGGGACATGTAGCGATAGTATTATATAATCTTGGTATAAGAGCTACAGAGCAGAAGACTGAGAAGTAGATGGGCGGGCAATATTAAGGTGGACCTGCAAGAGTTAGACTAGGAATTTTGCGGGATATTTTTGTGTAATTGTTTATATATTCTTTCTAATACAAACAATAGCTTATCTTGTTCACATTTACTTAGTTTATTAATTAATTTTTCATTATTTCTTATATCATCCGGCATTTCATTGAAAAATAACGTCGCACTATCCATCATTAATTTCTGACATTTAGTCTTATTCGTAAATGGTAGTCTCATTTTATCTCATGTTGATTTTCCTCAATTTTTCTTTAAATTCTGTCAATATTTGTTTAGTGAGGATTTAAAAAATAAATACCATAACATTAAAATATTTTTTCTGTTGGCAACGCATTGCAAAATAAAAAGGATACTCCCAACGGTAGCCTGTCCACGATTGAATGGCGCGGTATAATATAATATAATATAATATGTTAGCCACGAAAGCTAACAGGTAAATCGTTCCTATGCAACTCGGTCGGAATGGTGAATATGAAGCAACGTGACACGAGAATAGTAAGCTGCTTCGTAAATATAATAGTATTATAAAACACTCACAGTTATATAGGGTAAGTGGGAGGAAGATGCCTATGTTGAGGGTTGGACAGCATCTGGAAGGAAAATTGTAAGTAATACAAGATTTAAAGGAAGAAACATTTATTAAGCATCCACTTTCTACAATATTTATATAAAGGACATTAAATTAGACTGATCTGAAAACAAGATATTAAATAAAAACCAAACATATTGCCTTAAGCCATTTTCTTCCACCACAATGGGGTAATACGCCCAATGAAAATGAAATAAAGTGTCTTTAATGACTTTTTTTAAATTCCTGCAAATATCCCTTACACATGCTGAGATGGTGCAAGTTTCGTGCAACCTTTTTTAGCGTGTTATGCAGCAAGCAGCCAGTCCACTTTTGGCCCAGATTTATCATGGTTACTTAAATGTTACTCTTTGTATACTGCGCAATAATCGTCTTCATCCGAAATTTCTTCACAGTCACTATAGTCGGATTCCAGCCACTCCACAAAAGATGAATTCTCATCGCCATCAGAATAGTGTCATTTTTTCGATATTTTAATAAACGTTGAAACAATGATAAAGCGAAACAAAACATTTGGCAAATCACCTCACATATGTGGGAAGATGCCTAACCCTATTATTAGAAATTCTTTAATAGGAATCAAAAACAACGGTAGTTATTATAACATACAAAATATCAATAATGTTGTCATGTACGGAGCGTTCACTTAAAAAGTTATGTCACAAATTATGTGTCAACAAAAATACCTTATCGTTCAAAAAAATATTTTATTAAACGAAACATGCCCCAACACGTTCTTCTCTGACGGAACCTACGCGTAGGCAATATGGCGGGTTATACGGCAGCGCCACAACAATCGCAATCTTATGGCAAACTGAAGAACTACAGTCAATTGAGCGTCTTCCCCCTCCCGCATCTTCACCACATCTAAGTTACCACACAAAGTTACTGTTATATTTTTTTCTTAAAGATATTTATAATTTTACTGTTATAAAATCGTATCATGAATAGAAATTAGATTTAAACTAGTTTGTAGTCTTTACGAAATATATTGGAGCGTCGGGCTACGAGCTTGAAAGCAGCATACTTAAAAATTGTATTAATTTAATACATTAATCATATTTTCGTAGAAAGCAATCACTTAGTGGTTTGATATATTATATTAAATAAAATAACAATAACTTTGTATGAAACCACGAAATTTATTGTACGTCGACCGGTTTTGCTTATCTCAAGCTTCATCCGGACGTATTTAAAACTGATCATAAATACAAGAAGAGTACACGTATATATATATATATATATATACTATATTAACGATCAAATCAATTAATTAATTAGCTTCTTATAAGATATGTTTCCATAATCAACTTAATATCCATTAACACTGTATTTTCCCATTCCTTAATATCCCATTTATCCGTATATGTATTCTGTCTCTCTCTTTCATATGTAATTTTATATTATATCTTCCTCTTTATGTATATATATATAAGTGTACTCTTCTTGTATTTATGATCAGTTTTAAATATAATACATTAATCATCTTAACGATAGGTTAAAAGCACTATTTACTTTTTGGAAAGTACATCTATGAAGAAAATTGTACTATAAACCGTTGATAGTTATGTAACATACCAAGTGTTTCTTACGTAATATATTATTAAGTTTTGATGAAGGAGCTAGATTCTAAATGTAACGATTAGTTTAAATGTAATGCTTGTGCATCGTCAGACCGGGTGGTATAAAAAAAGTGTAAAAATAGTCTCCACTGTAGCGATGGACGGGAGTAGGCGCGCGCACGGTGTGCTGCCCGTCACTGGGTGGTCCTCCTCTACTAAATCATCTACACCAAAATAACTTAACGACCTATCAAATATATATGAACTCCTGAACGCGAGTCCGCTCAGCGTTTTCCTACAAACAATAAACACAGTTAATTCGGCATTGTTGTACTCCGCCGGGTACGGTCGGCCGCTCGGAGGTCGGACGATCATTCATCGCAGCCAAGAAAACGGAAAAATTTCACTCGTTAAAAAAGCTGCTTTTCTTTCACGTCTGGCATAAAGTTGAGTTAGTGCTGTTTGAAAATGTTTATTGAAGGATGTACCTACATTACAATATACCTACATTAAAAATATATTTATTTATTATATACGCCCTATTCAGGCATTAACATAAATTATAAAATAACAAATAATTTCTTCAGAAGTGCAATGTACAAAGAAAAAAATATATAATGTCAGCATGATTTTTCATAATCAAAATTAAAAATAAATATAAAATGTGAAGTAAATGTTGTAATAATATAGTCCTATAAAGAGTTAAATTTACAGCAAAAATGTCGACTACCGTCGCATATTCATTTCCCAAAGAATGCATTTTGGGGACTGCGGAGTTAGCTAATGCGTGAGTTCTGACATTACCACTGTAATAGAACAATGTATTGTGTCACGATGACCTTAATGTTACGTGAAAGTCAAATATGTAGGATTTCTAAAAAATAACATTTATTTTATTATTTGCCGTTGCACAACTGCTAAAACTAAAAATACCTTATTCAAATTTTAAGTATTTTTAACACGTTGACTGCCGATCACACCCATGGGCGTTCTTGCTAGGTACCGTCAATATTCAAAAGCAGACCATTTCCATACATTCGTAACAATATGTCGCCGGCATCCCTCGCGACCTGTTGTATTTGTGCGGATATATGCTTAAGCATTGGCATTTGTTAATTTTCTAAAAACGAGGCGGCAGTCAATGGGTTAAGCAACTCGACAATTTATATGAAATTTATGTTATATTTTAATTATTTAATCATTTGGCAGCGTTACTTTTATAAGAATAATAGAATCTTCCTCAAGAATTACATGTTGACTAGTTTTCGGAATACTAACGCATTGCGACAAAAATGATTAATTTCACTTAATAATGGAAGAATTCATATATAATACTGGCATACAGTACTTTTGTAAGCCAGCGCATCTATTACGTTTATAATTGGCCAACATGGTAACATTTTATCATATTAATTTTCTTATTATATTATGTATTAGCAGGTACGACTACGTTGTAAAATAAAAGTAGTGAATAATTTTGTAATAGACGCTGCCATGAAAAAATAACTATTTTTTTTTAACACAAATCATTCATTTGTTTTGGTCGCGTCATTATTAGAGGAACATTGGGAAAATTTGTCAATTTTTCATATTGTTATCTAGATCAAATCCATTGTTAGAGATTACCACAGCCGACTGTATGAAAGAAAAAATATGAAGGGATAACACAATATTTGAAAATTACCACTGGACTTTTGTGTTCCCGCCTCTCTCTCCACGCTCAGCAATTGAAGGATCCCTCGACGGATGCTGGGAGTCACTTTTGAGACGCTCATAGTTGTAGAAGATACCGTCGGCCACTTTGCAAAATATCTCGCGATGTAGGTAGATGACCGGCGCGTATTCGAAAAAGGTATAGGTTGTAATGTTTACTGTACGGCGACCAAATTAACACTGATTTCCGCATTGATGGACAAGTAGGTAGAACCAAGTATGTGTCGTATGGTAGGAAGGGATCTATAAGGTATTAGAAACACAATTTCTCTAACATTCATTTTTAGTGAATATTTGTTACAAAAAACAAATAGTTGCAAGGCATTAAATAAAAAAATACATATTTTATATTTATTAAAATATCACACTTTCTAATTTTAAAAAATAGTAGCTATATTCTCATAATACAATATTCAAGATGTATTTTATACTATATATAATTAAATATGTTAAATATGAATTAAATATATTAATTATAAGATATACATATAAAATCAATTTTATCGAAAAATATTGTTGTTGCGCCACCGGGACACGAACCTGGATCTCTTTCCTAACCGGGGAAGGTGCTTTATCCAACTAAGCTACAGCGACATTATTTTTAGCGACAATTTTCGACCCTATATGTTACCTTTTTGATATTAATACATTTAATCGTTCCACCATTCGACAGAGCCATCTACCTTATTTTTACAGAATCTCAAATACCTTTGAGTAAACTGATAGCAGACGCCAGAATTATCAATTCATTTTTATTAAATTTTGGACACATTGATACAACTTTATTATTTAAGAGAACACATTCTTATTGTGAAGTTGTAATTATTCAAAACATAGGTCTGTGATATTTTAAATATGAATTAAATATCATTAAATATAAGTTCCGGTGGCGCAACAACAATATTTTTCGATAAAATTGATTTTATATGTATATCTTTCTAATTAATATATTTAATTCATATTTAAAATATCACAGATCTATGTTCTGAATAATTACAACTTCACAATAAAAATGTGTTCTCCTAAAAAATTAAATATGTATTTTAGCTCTTTCGAGGTAAAAATAATATGCATCTCTATATATATTTTTACTCCTCCTCTTGCGAAAATCTGAATCTTGTGAATCCAGGCACCCCAAGACGTAGTAAACTGAGAGGTTTCGTTGGGCGTTAATCACTCGAAGGGCGGGAGTCACCCCCGCGCCGCCCACTCACTTATATAAGATCCGCCCTAATCGCACCTACTACCGACATCTGACGGCCCGTATTGTCACTAAACTGAGCAAATCGCATTTGTAAACTGGAGAAAGATTGCGACATTTACATATGATTGGTCACACTACTCTTCAGTATACAAGCAGTAAATCCACTTCAATCGAATTTAAATACCGCCCTAAAACGCAATGCTCAGTATGTTTTGGGATGAATTGTAAGAAAAGCGCAAGATACAGCGAATTGCGATAAAACGGGAGGCCTAAAAATAATAAGCTTTATTATAATGATTTTAAATATTATGAAATATTGAAAATCTGAATTTTCCTCCCCCCAATTGACATTTTGGGCTAATTTGAGTTATTGCATGAAAAGGGTTTCAAATGCATTATTATTTATTTCTTCCATACACACCAACTCTAACGGATATTAAAGGAAACAGCAAGAGCTGAAAGTTCCAACTGCATTTGTTATTTATTTCAGTTTATGGATCATTATTGTTAATTTATAATGTTTTTATTTATTTTGAATTTCCCTCATCTCACAGTGGTCATTGTAAATACTGAAAATAAGTTAAGACCTTAAAATTGATCATATTTGTATACTCAAAACAAAATATACATATATATTTTTGAGCTCATTATCTCAAAACAGTGTCAGTGTCAGATGGAACCTTGTTATTCTAAGGGGTCGAACAAACAATATTATTGTCTTTATCTTCAGAGAGCAAAGTTTGGAAGATTTCAAAAAAGTGGCGGCTTAAAACACCTACATTGAAAAACTAACCTAACGATACGATTAGATTTAGAAATTTCAAATTAATCTTGTACGACTTATGTGATAGCAAAACAGAGTTGAATTTACTTTGAAGCCTGCAATAGAAAATTAAATTTTAATAAAAAATAAGACAAAACACTTCGTTTAAACCACTATTTATTGATAAATCAACATGTTTCAATACCTATGTATACTAAAATTAAAAATACATGCAAAGATAAAATCAAAACTATAAAGCATTAGCGGTGGGTATCTAAGTAGACACTACTGTGAAACAAATTTAAAAGGATTTTGTTATTTATAATATTTAGCTTGCTTTTAACACTGTCTTATTTCTAAAATATCACTACTTGGTTACCCACCACTTATACTTTATAGTTTTGTTTGTTTCCTGAAGGAGATACCGTAGGTGTCGAAACATGTTGATTTATCAATAAATAGTGGTTTATACAAAGTGTTTTATCTTTTTATTTATAATATGTGGCCACAAAGTAATTTTGTTAAAATTGAAGAATAAATTAAAGTTTACATTGTCTGTTTTGTTCACGCTACTGACTTATTTATTTAAAACATGAATCTTAATTACATCTACAAATCATTAATTAATATTTGAAATAGTGCAAACTTGGCTATTTACATGTATTATTAATCGTATGAATATTGCCAAAATAATAAATCACTTCGACGTATATTAATATATAATATTTACGCGTGAAACATAATACGTATTATTTTACGTTAAGCGAGGTTTGAGACCTAAAGACGTCGTTAATGTGTAAAGGATGCCGACGTCGAGTCTCCATTAATGCTCTCAATAGGTGCTATGCCTTTATTTTTTAACATAAAAATATATATTTAAATTATGTTCTTCTTCTCGTTCTCTACCCGTTCAAAGGACGTTGGGTGATATGTCTATAATCACTCTGTCCGGAAAAAACTCTTCAGTAGACTTCTTCCAGTGTTCTGATTTTCAAGAATATTTTCCTACTTAATAAGATGAAGGATCTAAGACTTCTCTAGATGTCTCATTACAACTCCGAATTATTCAATTATTCGATATCGATTATATTAAATAAATATTTTATTGTTCAATCGCAACTTCACTAATAAGTAAACTAGCGAAAAAACCAACATGTAATTTTAATAATGTAAAATACTTAATTCATATTATAAAAAAATGGTTAAAATGTCAAATAAATAAAAAAAATGAAAATTATGGTATCATACTTCTGAAAATTTTGATCAAACTTGAATTTGAGAAAATACACTTGTACGATTTGGTAACTTTCTACTGGATAAAATATACGTGTAACTCACAGATTAGTAAATTAATAGACATGAAATAAAGTGTACACATAGGAGAGGGATTTGGAACATTATTGAGACAAGGGATATTCTACATACATTCTTGGTGGAAATATAAATCCTATAGTTAACGACACATTTATGCAACAGTAAAAGTATTAACTCTTCGAAAATTAAATTTATGTGTAAAAGGCGTATTTTATACATTAATACATATTAAATATTAATTAAATATATTAATTAGAAAGATATACATATATAATTAATTATATCAAAAAATATTGTGGTTGCTAACGGGATTCGAACCTGGATCTCTTTCCGATCCAGGAAAGGTGCATTAACCAACTATGCTACGACGACAAATTTTCGAACCCATACGTTACACTTTTCAAATTAATACATCTATCGTTCCATTATATGGTTAATATACCTTCCCCGGTTTGGAAAGAGATCCAGGTTCGAATCCCGGTAGCGCAACAACAATATTTGTATTTAAAATATCACAGACAGTTTGTTCTGAATAATTATAACTTCACAATAAGAATGTGTTCTCCTTAATAATGCATATTATGTTGTCAGCGTTTAAATTTTCGTTCCAATCGAGTCATATATTTAAAAATGTCGCGGAGATATTTGATTGCGTGTGCGGTACCAAAGTGATCACGTTGATGACACCGAAATGAAAATATTGGGACAAGGAATTTGCGTTAGTTCATGTATATATATTTCGTAGTCTGTGGTTTCACTTATATGGTATTAGTATATTATATGTATAACTAATTGGCTGATATAGATCAGCTGGGAGAATAATATACCGGCAATTGAAAGGTCCCGGTGGTAGTTCTGTTTTTTTTTAAAGAAATATTTTTTCTTGTAACAATTTACTTTTAGTTGATAAATATTAATTGTATAGTATATATTAAATAGTAATGTTATAAATGTATCTGAAGCGTCGTCGGTCTGCGGCGGCGGCGGCGCCCGCACCACGCCTGCCTGCCGGTAGTGCCGATGCACCTGAGTCCCCTCAACACCGCCCACTTAGCGCCCGGCCAACGCTGGCTAATGACTTGCCGGACTATTCCCGGAACGACTTAGTTACGCGTGTACGGCGAGAGCGACCATACATCAATTGGCATATTATCTGAATCCACTGTTTAAATCTGATTTGGTTAACCGAAATGATAATGGCCTTACATTATGGTCATCAATAAGGGGAACACATAAATGCTCTCTTTTCAAAACTAATTCGTCTATTCGCGTTTTTTGCGAATATTAGGGTTATCATTATTCTACTTTTAAAATCAGCAATGTTATCTTTGTGGTTAAGATTCATATTTTTATTTTTTATCTTTGTTTTATTAACCACTAAAATGAGTTTAAATACATCTACCGGTTTCGAAAAATACCATTTTCTTCTTCAGGATGTCATAACTAACTAAAACATATATTGTTTCTTTGACAGATTCTATTTTTAAAAAATCTATTTTAAAAAAAAAAAAAAAAAATTTTTTTTTAGTACCTAACTCAAATCATTACTTAATACAAATTTACTCGAATAATTTTTAGGAAAAAATTTTAGAATAGGACTCGTAGTTAAATTTAGTTGGTTGTTTATAATTTTTTGATTAGTTTTACACGCTTTATTTATCTCCAACGATTCCAAATTATTTAATTTGTGACCAACACCGTTTATATGCAAAATTGACAATCCAATAAAACAAAGATAATAAATAAAAATATTATCATTATTCATCTATATCAGAAGTCATATATTTGTTTAATCACCAATAAGTATGGATCGAGGACAATAGAATTTGTTGTTCCTACAATAAAAAATAAACTACCTGGGTTTTTAGAAAAGAGTACGCTTTCTTCCAATTTGGAAGAAATGATTAAAATAATGGTTTATCGATAATAACTTGTTTTATCTGTAAGAATTAAATGAATTGTTTAAGCTGCGACTGATTAATTATGTTTTGATTATATTAAATGTAACAAAATGGCTATAAATGTATCTGCAGACAAACGACTATCGAGAAGTTTTGTGGGTGTAGTTTTAATTAAAAAAGAAAAAGAAAATATATTTTTAAAATTACTTTGATAGAACCATTACAGTAATATGAAACTTATTGAGTCGGCAAAATAGCAAAAAAAAAACAGTGAAAAATACACATTAATAGAACTGATATAAATATATTTTAGTGAAAAATTATAGCATTTTTGATGCAAAACTTAGTTTTAAATAGTAATTGAAGCCTTTAAGCATGTGAGTAGATTAATCGAATCTAAAACATTTTAAAACTACCAAAAATTGGAATAATAGATGTATCAATTGAAAAGATTACAGAATACAAGTTAAAAATGTATTTGATTGCTATAGTGAAATGATGAACGTCCGGATAAAACAGGTCCAGGTTCGAATCCCTGCAGCAACTAAATATTTTTTCGATAAATATATGTTTTTTCCATATCTTTCTAGTTGATTAATTTAATTAGTAATGAAATGATGTCATGCAAATTTAACATAATTTATAACTCTATTAATTTGAACATTTTGATAATTTTATAAATATACATTTATCTTCAAACCCTTGGTTTTGGACCCATAAAAAAATATGTTCTAGATATATATGAATTTTTCATACTTTAATGGTTGCGATCTTTCATTTAATCTCTATATTGTCATAGTTATGGCAAATAAAATTCAGTTTATTAGTTTTACATCACTGCAAGTCAATATAATAGTTTTATAAAAGTATAATCTGGTATATAACTTCTAATAAAATTAATAATATAAACATACATATTCGTAAAAAACGCGAATAGATTAATTAATAAAATTAAGACTTAAAAATGTAACATTAATTGAGATTTTAAATGGTGTTTGTGAAATGAACCTTTTCAACAATTAGCTGTATTCTAACTTATCAAAAAAAATATGACATTCTATATTCATTACTTAGTAATATAAAAGTGTTTAGTGTTTTTATTAACATCATCATCACCATTTTCATTTCTTTATCCTAAAAGGGTCAGGGGACCAATGTGTCGACATGGCGCTTCCATCTTCTCAATCAAGACCCAATCTGTTTCCATAAAATCTTTGTTGTCATCTCTTTTCCAATAGATCAAATAAATATTTATTCGTCTTAATTATTAGTCTAGGGCAACCCTCCCCTCCATAGTTGCCTTGAAAATACGTATTGATTTACATTCATCTGGCATTCGCAAGACGTGTACACGTCACCTCAATAGAGATCTTTCTAGAAATTTTAATATAAGAGTAAAGGAGCATTTGAGATGTTTGAACAATAGTGGGTTTTCAGAATTTTCTAATCATTTGATAGAAAATGGTCATGGTTTTGATAAAAAATTGGGATTGTCAATTTTGCATATAAACGGTGTTGGTCACAAATTTAATAATTTGGAATCGTTGGAGATAAATAAAGCATGTAAAACTAATCAAAAAATTATAAACACCCAATTAAATTTAACTATGAGTCCCATTCTAAAAATTATATAAATTATTCGAGTAAATTTGTATTAAGTAACAATTTGAGTTAGGGAACAAAATTTATTTTTTAAATAATTGTTTTTTTTTAAAAATAGATTCTGGTAAAGAAACAATAATATATGTTTTTAGTTAGTATTGACATTCTGAAGAAGAAAATGGTATTTTTCGAAACCGATAAATGTATTTAAACTCAATAAGTGGTTAATAAAACAAAGTTAACAAATAAAAATATGAATTTTAACCACAAAGTTAATTTTGCTAATTTCTAAAGTATTAGAGATCTTTCTATTTATATATGTTTAAGTAGGGGTTCCTTATTAACGATATCCCTTATTATGGTCGATTAAGTATTTTCAATAGTAATTATATTGTATCGGGATAATAGTTGATGTCGTTCATTTAAGAAAGATTTTTACATTGTGTTCACTAACTAAAATAATTATACACTTTTGTGTATGATCTTGACATTAAAATCTCTGATAATATATTATTTTCAACAAAATTTAATGCGTAATTCAAAAATAATAAATATACTTTTAATATTCCGAACGTATTCCGAACTACATGTATTAAATAATGCATTACATTATATATAACCACAAATAACTATAAAAAAACTTCAACTTCACAATAATAACACTGGGCAACACACATTTTGGTGCCAGGAATTGTTAAACTGTTTCTATGTAATTTTGGGGTGCAGAATCTAAAATAGCCAAATCAGATTTGGTCTATCTCATCTTGTTTCTGAGATACGCTATACTGGCCTCCTTTAGAATAAAATCATCTTATTTTTAACTTATGTACTTTTTACTTTATAACTATTACTATTTGCTTCAACTAATAGTAAAAAAAAACAAAAAATACAAAGTAAGGTATTTATTTCACACAGTGTATAAATATACTTTCACCACTTTCACTTATTTCTTTTCTTTTATACGACTTTCTAGCATGTAGTTTACCGGGACAGTCTCGCTGAAGACTCCAACAGTAGTCAGCCATCATGTGGCTATCCCATTCCCTGATATCGATCTTCCATAGTTTTAATGTCCTGATGGAATCTATCCCTCTGTTCTTCACTAAAATCAGCTAGGTTTTCTAGAAATCGATCTAAGTGGTCGTGGAAGTAGTGAACTTTTATGCTACATTTACAACTGAGAATATTATAGTTGGAATGGATATTTTCCACTAATTCTATATTTTCTGCCTTATAATTTCCAAGAAAATATTTTACAACTTGAACAAATTAATACCAAGCGATAGATTCAATCTCGTTCATTGATGCGGTAAATTGTGGATTTTTAATAAGTTGCCTCATCTGAGGACCATCAAATATTTCGGCTTTCAGTTTTTCTGTTCTAATAATCCCATGAATTTTTTGTATCAAGTAGCCAAAATAAAGTCCATCTTGATTTAAAGCCTTCACAAATTGCTTCATAAGTCCCAACTTAATATGAATGAGTGGAAATATGATTTTCTCTCTCGCAACTAAAGGTTTATTGATTAAGTTTTGTTTTCCTTGAATTATGACATTTATTAAAGACCAATTTCTATTATAGAAAACATAAACATAGACAGAAAAAACAAGGATATTTTGTATATCCACTATGCTGTCCAAGGAGGACGTTTACCATTTTTAGATCGACACAAATCACCCTTTCTTGGTTCCTTCCAAACTATAGGCACTTCCGCTTTTCAATTATTCACTGTCGCAAATGATCAATGCATATTTTACATGCGAAATATGGATCCCAAGATTTATCCTGGCCTCCCAAGTGGACGCCAAAATAGGCCAGATCTTTTCACAAAGTCAGAAATAGGTTTTCTACTTTCTGTCAGTGTACACATACATAACAAAAAACTTCTGGATAATTCGCACAGCTACGTCTGCTTGTGGATGCCATGGTTTTAGTTCAATATTTTATTAACGCTGAAACTTTACATAAAATGATAGTAAACTGAATCGGGTTAGGCAGAGGTAATATGAGCGAGTTATTAATTAGTTCGTGGTGGCGGTTACCCAGATATAGTAATATCGGGTTTTATGGTCATGGGTAATACCAAGTAATTGATACTAACTAATTAGATTTTAATTTTAGGTGCGAAATTTCAATATTGGCTTCAAAAGATATCATTATTTAATTATTTTTGCCTTTTATCAGAACTAAAATCAATTAGCCTGTATCTCAAAAACTAGAGCTGATACGAAAAAATGACAGATATTTTTGGAATCAGCACATCAAAAACATCAGTTCTTACTTTTCCGGCACCAAAAAAATATTGAATTTTGTTGCCGAGTGTAATGAATTCTTATTAAAAAAAATTAATATAACTGTTTAAAAATACAAATAAAATGTATTAATTAGAAATATATACATATAAAATCAATTTATCGAAAAAACATTGTTGTTGTTATCGGTATTCGAACCTGGATCACTTCCATTACATTAGCCGATTATGCTACACCAACATAGTGCATTGACGACAAATTTTCGAACTTATGTTACACTTTTTAAATTGATAAATCTATCGTTCCATTATTTAAAAGCCATCTGATACAATTATTCCCTTTTTTTCGCACGTCCTTGTCACATAGTGACTTAAAACAAAAATATACTGACAATATCCGTGTCACGCAAAAGTGTACATTTATCACCTTAAATAATATAAAGAGTCGTTATTATTGTATTTTAGTCGATTTTTAAATATGTTTAAAAAGTATTAATTCTTTAGTGATTTCCTTTCATAACCGATGGGTTATTTCTAAATATCGTAAAATTTAATTCAATATGCCCATATGTTCATTTCCGATTCAATATGCTAGTATTTTGATTTCACTGATTTTTAAAAAACGGGAAAACAGCAGTACCTGTAAACAATTGCGGATTAATAAAATAAATAGATTATTTAGATAAAATCTATCAGCGTGATTTATCTGCCGAACGGTTAGTAACTTCCAAAATCTTTTAATTGACTCTACACTACACTGCATAAACAATCATCAATAGATAAAAGTTAACAATCTTCAATAGACAAAGTAAACAATCCGCTTTTATATTTCAGATAGTAAAAATAACGTCACCTGTTGACAACGAAAAAATATACTTCAATATGTGCCTTTGTTTATTGTTATGATAAAGTAAGTACTTCATTTTAAACCCAAGGAAAACCATAAAATCTTCTTGCCTAAAATACTTTTAAGCTGTAAATCGAAAGGAAGAGTTTCAAAATATCGTTTTACATTCCATTACCTATTGAAGTCTACCGCGTTTTCCAAAGATGAAGTATTTTTCCGAATATTTATAATATGATAATTATACTACCTTAGATCTTTTACTAGTCTTTATAAAAAAAATCTAGTGTTCTAAATCTTACGGTTTAATAATTAAAGTATCCAACAAAGTTATTTACATGATTAACATTTCATTGTAAATATTTATTTATTTATTTCCATCGATGCTCTACCCTTGTGGGCTTTTACATGAGAATAATAATTTATCTAATTTAAATATAACAGTACATTTTTAATATAACATAAAAAACAAATTTATTCAATTCAGCTATGCTCGTGCAACGAAAAATGTCAATGAAATTCAACTTGTTACCAAGCCAATGTATTCGTATTATTGGCGAGTTAATAGCATAATTATTTTTTAAAAATATGAATTAAATATATCAATTATAAAGATATACATATAAAATCAATTTTATCGAAAAATATTGTTGTTGCGCCACCGGGATTCGAACCTGGATCTCTTTCCTAACCAGGGAAGGTGCCTTATCCAACTAAGCTACAGCGACAATATTTTTAGCGACAATTTTCGACCCTATATGTTACCTTTTTGATATTAATACATTTAATCGTTCCACCATTTGACAGAGCCATCTACCTTATTTTTACAGAATCTCAAATACCTTTGAGTAAACGGATAGTAGACGCCAGAATTATCAATTCATTTTTATTAAATTTTGGACACATTGATACAACTTTATTATTTAGGAGAACACATTCTTATTGTGAAGTTGTAATTATTCAGAACATAGGTCTGTGATATTTTTTTTTTAAATTGATTTTATATGTATATTTTTATAATTGATATATTTAATTCATATTTAAAAAAAATATATCACAGATCTATGTTCTGAATAATTACAACTTCACAATAAGAATGTGTTCTCCTAAATAATAGCATAATTATTTATATGTGTACCTACAAAGAACACTTCATGTTGTCTTGTTTGAGTTGGTACTTTATACGAAACCATTTGTCAAACTCGGTTGTTGAAAAACTCAGGGCAGTCCAACATGCTATTGATCATTTTATATAGAAATACTATATCGCTCACATCTCTTCTCCAGGCTAATTTTTTCAAATGATGTAGACTCATTAAATAATCGTTATTTTTATACGTTACTATATACAGTTAGTATTACAGTTTTAAAAGTTAGTTTAGGGAGTCTTAAAAGAAAAATAGTTTAACATTAATTTTTGTTACCAAACCCATATTGTATTTAACAATTCAAAGAAAACATGTAATTGATTGAATTTACTATTTTGTTACTATGTTAACCATTGTTGTTTTACTATATGTTTTCCTAATAAATTAAAATTAAAATACCTTTGAAAGATTGACATTTCGAAAAAATTCTCTAAATATTAGTAATATTACAGTAATATGAATTAAATATATTAATTATAAGATATACTGTAAATCATTTATCGAAAAATATTGTTTTGCGCCACCGGATTCGAACCTGGATCTCTTCCTAACCGGGGAAGGTGCTTTATCAACTAAACTAAACTTTCGACCTATATGTTACCTTTTGATATTAATACATTTAATCGTTCCATTATTTGAAAGAGCCATCTACCTTATATTTTTAGATAAAATTGATTTTATATGTATATCTTTCTAATTAATATATTTAATTAATATTTAAAATATCACAGACCGTCTGTTCTGAATAATTACAACTTCACAATAAGAATGTGTTCTCCTAAAATATTAACAGTATTCAAATTTCTAAGAATAGAAATTTAAAAACCATCCTTCATACAAAAACTTCACAAATCCACGTAATTTGTCTATTTTAAATGAAATTTATTCAATGCAACATATTTTCTTTCAAATTCATCTATGAGTGACTGCAGGATATTTGGATATTTATACTTAACAATAAGTATATTGTTTCTTACGCTCATCTAATTCTTGAGTCGTGTTTTAAATTATTACCTAATATAAAAGGTATTATAGGAATAAGATTTTCATACATTATCACACAATTTGTGATAAAAGCGATCATCAATGCCAATGCCAATCACCGAAGCCATCCAGCGAAGCTGAACGCACTCAGCAAGG
Source organism: Eubasilissa splendida (assembly GCA_031772225.1). Classification (NCBI taxonomy): domain Eukaryota; kingdom Metazoa; phylum Arthropoda; class Insecta; order Trichoptera; family Phryganeidae; genus Eubasilissa; species Eubasilissa splendida. Next base: position 21,989,693 of record CM062845.1, on the reverse strand, counting down.
CGGCACTCGCATCAACTCCCACCAGCCATAAAGACACAGAATGTAATAATAATCAGGACGAATTACGATCACTCTTCTCAAGGTCGTTTTCCAAGAAACTGCTTCCAATAACAACTCTTTGTACAGTCAATTTTTACCTTTATACAAGTAACTTTAATAAATTCAGCGCAATCCGTAAGTAGTTTTTGTTTTTTGTACCTGCCATCCATATATATTCACATATTTTGCCACAATTACAAGCTATACTACGCACTACATACCATACTCCACGATACTAAACAAGCACGAGAATCTTTGGGTGATTATTGGAGTTATTTTTTTTTAGGAGAACACATTCTTATTGTGAAGTTGTGATTATTCAGAACATAAATGAATTGATAATTCTAGCGTCTGCTATCAGTTTACTCAAAGGTATTTGAGATTCTGTAAAAATAAGGTAGATGGCTCTGTCAAATGATGGAACGATTAAGTGTATTAATATCAAAAAGGTAACATATAGGGTCGAAAAATTGTCGCTAAAAATAATGTCGCTGTAGCTTAGTTGGATAAAGCACCTTCCCCGGTTAGGAAAGAGATCCAGGTTCGAATCCCGGTGGCGCAACAACAATATTTTTCGATAAAATTGATTTTATATGTATATCTTTATAATTAATATATTTAATTCATATTTAAGATTATTGGAGTATCCAATACCCTCACATTAAATTACATCGATCTTAAAATCCTTCTGATTGGCATCAACATAAACATACACCCGTACAATCATTAATTAATTCATAACCTATACCCTAAAAATGCCAAAAATGAAATTGTAAAAAACAACAATTTGATTTTGCCTTTTGGTTACAAAGTTTTGGTTATTATGTAACCGCGAGAATTGAAAGTAATCCTTAGTTTGCACTTGCGACCGGAGAATGTAATCCAATGCACTCCGTGAAAGTTGGGGTGCAGTTTGTGCCGAGTGTTTGGAGAAGTTTGGTAATATGTAATAGGTATGTGCTTCGCGCTGATATTGTAGATTTGTTTCACTGCCTATTATAAAAACATTGGAATCGTAAACGACATATCTATTTTACGTAATAATAATTTAAGTTGGGGTGAATCTTGCGTCGAAATAACGTGTTCACGCTTTTCAAACTTTACTCTCGCCGTCAAATATTGTCGTGAATAATAAAAATATAATTAAATAAAATGAGCATCCGTGTGTCACTGTAGTAAGTACTAAGTAATCAAATAATAATAATCATAAATATTTATTTAATGTATTTCCCATTTCAATTTAAAGAGAATATATTATTATTGTGAAGTTGAAGTTTTTTCAGAACATAGTTCTGTACAAATACAAATTTAATACATATTAAATTAATCAACTAGAAAAATATACATATCTGTATATCTTTCTAATTGATTAATTAAATTTGTAATTTATTTTCATATTAATTCGTTCTTCCTGACGTAGATACTGTGGTATTGAAACCGATTAACGTAGTTTATACATAGTAAGGTATTCTTTAAATTAATAATTATCATAAAATTCTTAAAATAACAAATAAACTTAAATAACTTTGTGAGATATACTCGTATGGATATATCTATATATGAGAATGATCTTTAAAGTTGGAAATATTATTATTTTTTAACAAAATATACTTTCTCCTTCTACATTATTAAATTTATTTAAAACATTATAACAAAAAACATATATATATATATATATACATAATCTATGTTTTAGTTAAAAACAAGAATTATATGATTTAATAAAAAAACAGATTACATATAAGGGAAAACTCCCACAATAATCCCATCACTCGCATACATTGACATGTTAACGTTACCAGATGCAAAAATGAAAAAGGAGAACAATTACTATGAAATCAACTGAAAGGGAGGATATTTCAAAATGAAATAAAATATAACACATATGATTTTATTAAGTACCTCTAAAAGACAACATTAATGTCAACATACAAAAAACGGCGTATACATCAGTAACGTGCAATAGGTACAGATTTAGGTTATGCTGTTACCAATGATATTATAGAATCATAAATAATATATATGTAATACAATATATGTTTTTTTTTAGGAGAACACATTCTTATTGTGAAGTTGTAATTATTCAGAACATAGGTCTGTGATATATACTTTTCGATAAAATTGGTTTTATATGTATATCTTTATAATTAATATATTTAATTCATATTTACAATATATGTTGTACATAGAATTATGGACTTTCGTTTAACCAACGTCTTTAGATAAAATAAATTTGTCGTTTATACGACCCTATCATGTATTTATTTGTAATTTTAGAGTACTATTAATAGTGTTTTTAAAATTTTAGTTTTAACGTAAAATAATACCAATCTAACCTATGTAAAAATCAATATAATAAATGTATGGACATTTTTATGGACACTTTCTATGACTAAATGTGATTCTTTTATTGTTTGAGAATTCTTCACGTAATATTTAAATGAAATAATGATTTTTATTAAAGGTTAACGTAGGAAATAGTTCTGCAAATTGCTTTTAGTTTTTCCCAAATCAAAAACAAATCCATGCACCAAATGTAAAGAACGATCATGAAATCAACACGTTAAAAACAGTAAGAGTTAAATTCGCGAATTAGTAAAAGAGGAAGTAGGCATTTCAATTATTTGCACGCAGTTGTAAGCCTTTCAAATGTTATTCTGTTAAAAACAGTATAAGTAACGACTCCATACAAAACGGATCAACCGAAAGGAATTTTTAATTCAGTAAATAGCCAATTGTATGACTTGAGTAATACACTAGCATAAAAATAGAAGAGAGTAATGTGAATAGCTACAATCGACGCATTGTAGCTACTAGCGCTACGGCTACAGCGGTGGGTTGTTGTGGTAGTTTTTAGAACTAAGCCATTAAAGTTTCTACTGGTACACAGATGGCGCTAAGTGGAATAAATCCGTAATTAAACGTTCACGATCCATATTACAGATTATTTCATTTATATTTGTTTCCCAGAATTTTCTGCACGCCCCTAATATACATCATATACTCCAGAATTGAATATGTTTTTTCATACATATTTATTTATACATTTAAATCCGTAAAAATTGACGATGGTGGCTCGGTATTTTAGCCATATTTTAGCGAACGGTGGACGAAGTAAGTGTACTTTGCCGTGTCCTGTAGACTATTAACGTACGAGCGTGAGGGTAAGGCGTGAGATGGCGAGTATCTGAGACACGGTATGTACACGATGAATACAAAAGCCGAGAATTGTCTCCAAAGCATCTCAAGGGAGCAAAATCCGTATCTCAGAGATTGTCTCGAGATGAAAATGTCCTAAAAATCTTTTCCGTGGACACGGGTCATTAAGTAATAGATTAGTTTCAAATTGTTTAGGAGATGTTAATTGTTTTTTTCTAAATCTAAGCATGAATAAGCATGGTGAAGCTTATTGTCCTTGTGAAGGTTGTCCTGGTCTGAGGACAGTCTGTATTGGACTAATGGTTAGTGCTTTCGCTCCTAGGGCAGCAGCAGCAGTTCCACTTCGCCTTCGGCCAGCGGCCCTTCCACTTCCCGCCGGACCCGCTCTCCGGCTTCAGGATGCCGCCCATCGCCAACTGTCAGAGTGAGTCTGCTTTTCCGTATTTATTACTAATTATTTTATTTTCAAGGTTCGTGTGATCCCTCGTCGAGCATCGTCTAGAAACCAAATGAGTGCCATCTTTTCAATACAATTTTTTAAAATATGAGAAAATTCATTAAATTGCTGTAATGGCAGCATATTTGAGTTATATTTAAAAACGCACAAAACATTATAAGAAATTTTAGGCAAAATGTGAAAATCAACTGTGATAATAATAAAAAAAACACCGCATAAATTACATAATATATTTTAAATAAGTATGTTTTGATATATTTTTATGAAAAAGTTGTAACGCAATTTGATTTATCAAAATATAAACACAATATCCAATAAAGTATATTTTTAAACTTGAAGCATTAAAAAAATCCCAATAAATACAATTAAGTGTTTATTTTTCTGAACTCCACAGTATCAAAAAACTTTATTTTTTATTATTTATTTAAATGTACAAACGATATTTTAAAGTATCCCATCATTTGTAAAATTATTTTATATTTTCAATGGTTTGATTTATTATATTAAATAAAACAACAATATCTTTGTATGAAACCACCAAATTTATTATACGTCAACCGGTTTCGCTTATCTCAAACTTCATCAGGATGTATTTAAAACATTTTAATCTTATTTAAAACAAGTTATCAGTAGGTTTATTTTACATTTAGTATTTGATTAAATTAATGAGTAATTATAAACATAAATTTAATTGATTACAATATTTTTACGTGTAAATTTTTGTTGCGGTTTTTTAATAACAGGGTGTTCAGTGGAAAAATTTCAAGATTAAATTGTAATTACTCGTAAACCATCAGGATGAGGTAAGTGGGAGGGGTATTGGACGACGCGCGTGATTTGCGGAATTGCCAGTCGCAATGAGTCACTGGTCGGGAGCGCACCGCGCGTTCGCGGTTGAGCAATATTTAAAGTGCGGCGATTCATTGGTTCGTGCGCGTCGCGCTATTTGTACTCACTTTAATTTTTGACGAGTAAGTGATGGGCCGAGCACGCAACTTATCTGGTGTGGGTTCAAAAGTTCAGACAAGAAGGGACAATGGTTAATCAAACTCTTCCGGGAACATCAACGTCAGCAGTGATGACAAAACATGTGACTCAAGTTCGACGTGAAATTATGCGCAATCCATTTAAATCGATAAAGAAGTTCCATCTTCCTTATTCTGTACTGGAATAAAAAAATCAACAGTGCACATTATTTTGAAAAAGAAACTATAATTTCTCTCATACAAACTGCAAATCGTGCAGTTTCTCAATGAAAATGTCTATTCTTCACGTGAAACCTTAGCAAGAACGATGCTGAAACGTTTGGGAACAGCACGAATGCTTGAAAATATATGGTTTACTGACAAAGCACATTTTCATATCGATATCTATGTTAATAAACAAAACATAAGATACTGGTGCCCCGATAATCCAAAGAAATGCCATCAAAATCGTTTGAATTGTCCAAAAACGATTGTGTAGTATGCAATATCTGCCCAAGGGATAATAGGCCGTTATTTTTTTAACCAGCGAGAGACAGTCACTGCTGACGTGTATTGCCGAATGATCGACGAGTTTTTGGTATCACAACTGTAACTGTTTTCCAGGTTCAACAACAGAACACAATTTCAGAAGACGAGCCAACTTCACACATAGCTAGAGTTTCAATGAAGAAGCTGAGGTGAATTTTTCCCAATAAATTAATCAGCAAGTACGGAGACATACCCTGGGCACCTCGGTAACCGGACCTTACACCGGGATATCTTAAGTCGAGAGTTTACAGCAACAATTCTCGAACAATTCAGGTCCTACAAGAAAATATCTGCCGTAAAGTTGCTGCCATTGAACCAATGCTTTGCTGTCGCGTTTGCAAATTTAAGAGTCTCAAATGCAAGAGTGTCTTGAGAGAAATGGACGGAATTTAAACGATATTGTTTATAAAACGTAAAATTCGCATCGGTAAACCTCATTTTGTATAAATAAAATATAAAAATAACATTGTAGTGTTTTTTTTAAATTTAATATTAAACAAGAAAAATTTCCGCTGGACACCTTTATATCAGTATGCTTGAAAGAATAATACCAAAATAAATAAATAGGAAGTACTAAGGTGTTTTTTAATTATTATTATATGGAGGTGACAATCATGGTACATTAGTTACAAGAAAATAATCATTAATATTGAATTCTGTAGATTTTGAAGAATGTTTAATTTATTATTATCGATAGTCGATAAGTGACAACCAAATGAAATATTATTTTTCTCCCCCTACTGTAAATTTATTGTTAGATATTAAATAATGATTGACATGTTTATGGTTTAATCGCGCTGCTCCTAAACAGGGCTGCTGTGTCGGTACGCAAGGTTTTATTGCAACCGTCGATACACAAGCTCGTGTAGAAATAAAGTTCTTTCCGAGAGCGGCGACGCTTTGTATTGAAATTTAATTAATAATCTAGCCTCTTGCGGGGTGCGCTTTTACTCTCTTCTCTCTATGCACCGCCGCCATCTATTACGCCACTCCGCCACCACCCCCGCCGCCACCGTCGCCCACACATACATAAATAGATTCACACTCACCCTTCTGAGCCTTCTGAAAATGGCTGATCTAGTTCAAGTCTGCGGTAAAACCTTTGTTCTAAGGGAATCGGAAATGCTTTTGTTCAACATAACGTAAATCTACAAAACAAAATAGGAATGTGAACTTGATTGAACGTTTTCGATACAAACTGTTGAAAATATATAGCAATTTGTTATTATTATACCATGTCTTTACGAAGGAAGTAAGATAAGATAAAACGCAATACTTGAAGATACAAAAATATTTTGAACACAGCCAAGTTCGCAGTTCGTATCATATTTATATCATCATACTATTACTTAATAAATCTTCCTCTCAACTAGCGTCACATCAGCATGTATCAAGCGCACTGCCATTCCACCCTCTGCCCACATCAGTCGTACACATATTTATCGAGGACATTTGGTAGGATTCGAGTACATATGTATATTAAAATTTCATCTACAATTCAAACCAAATTGGTGAAATGACCACCTTGTCACATTTCTAAACTAATTAGTTATTGGTTACGTAATGATACATTGATAAATAATGTCTAACGGTCTGACGTATTACTCTTCCTAATTAATATTCATTAAGTATACATTTTCACCTAGCTAATTACTATGAGTATTGCGTAATACTTCAAATATCAGACAAATGTACCGAGGGTATACATAAAAAATTTGGCAAAGTAAATACAACATATCAGTAATAAAGTAAGACATATATTTAGGTACCCTGTCTGCTACACTAGTAATTGACTGTATTATAGCAGACAGTGTTCCTCCGGTACAACAGTAATCAAAGTGCAATGATCAATGTACATAAAATATATATATATAAACAGTTAATCAAGAGATGCAATTAGGTATTTCAATATACTGCTGTAGCAGTTTTATTCTCAGGTTTAGACCTTTAAAAGTTCTTGGGCGTAGTTTCTCCCCATTTCGTGGAGCCAGAACTGCACTTTTCGTGAAAAATGTGCGATTGAAAACTATGATTGTGATCACTATTTCATTAATAATGTCCATATAACAAAAAAAATCGAGCATAATATTAAAAGTTCAATTGCGTTTAAAACATATACAGTCAAATTCCCTGTAAACATGCGTAATTTTTTTAGCAGAGTTAACTAGATGGCGCTGATTATGACGTCATTCCTTCATAAATTTTACACATCAATTTGTGAACATTTTGAATTGTGCCGTCTGTCAGAAAGTAAAAAAAAAAAATAATGACAAAAAATCAATTCACGAAGCACAGTGTTTTCAAATACGCAATCACTAATAATGAGTGTGATTCGAAGATATCACTGATTGACTCACAGTTCGTGACTTTTTGCTCATCACTACTGCGAATGCTCGAATGGCGCGCTACGTTTTATGTTTATTTCTAGATATGTGATTTATTTTCGATCAAAATAACAAATAATATGGGGTTCATCTTCAGAAAATTACAGATTTTTCTTTAAAAATATGATAAGAATGATATTGCTCGAAGAAAAAAAAGTATAACATGTTTTTGAATGTTAATATAATATTGACCTTCATCACGAACACTAATATTCTCTAAATATGTTAAATAAAATATGGTAGTCTAACGATTTTCTGGATAACTGTGACAATTAAAAATAATGTAAGTAATGGGCATTGTATATAAAGTATATTATTATTAAATAATATTGATAAAAACTAACTAAATTTATATATATATATATTTATCTTGGAGCGCTGCAATTGATACAGATAAAATAACCTAGTTAGTAATATATAAAATACTCTTAAATCAAATGAAGTCATAATCTTTACGGATATCGCACCCTGAAAACAAACGAAAGAAGAGAGTCTATAAATAAAAAAAATAATGATGAAGGAATAATGTACAAATTAAATTAATTTACTGTTATTTACTAAGTCATCGAGTTTCAGAAATCATCCAATTGCATCAATTCGATACAAGACTCCAAGAAATTACATTGCATAAAAATATGTTAAATAAAAATTCCACAAATTCCCATAAAATTCTTAAAGGGAATGAATTATCTCATCTTTAATCGTAATTTTCTTTTTGATCACGTGTTCATACGTATTTTAAACGCAAAAAAATGATACGAGTAATTGTTCAATCAATTAAATTAATATGATTTTATATTGTACAAGTATGAAAAAAAAAAATTCGGATAATCCTAATAACATTTTATGTGAGTCTAAAATATTGATTTGTTGAGTTTGAAATTTTGAAAGGCTATCACTATTACTCTCTAACAATACTAAATACATATCTAAACGTCCTCATTTATCATAATACTCCCTTGGTGAACTTGACTGTCTAATGTCTATTCTATTACGCGAAAGTGTGAGCTTTTGTCGTTAAAGAACAAATCAATTATGTTGCTATTATATATTGCTCATTTTTTAGTCATTATTGATTAGTTATTTCCAGTAATGATATTTAATGCGTATTTCAATTATAATTAATTAAAACAGCTTGAAACAAAATTCAACGTTGTATCGACGCCATCGCCCACTTATATAGTAACCAGTGAGTGATATTTCGTCAAGCAAAGGAGCACCTTTCACAAGCACGCATACTTTTCGCAGCCGATATAAATAGGCGACAAAACTGCACGCTAGCGGGCGGCTACAAAGCCAAAATATCCACGAAAAAGCCCCAAAATAACTGCATCGCGGCCGGAACAAAACAACGCGGAAATAAAAGCGGAACGGGCCCGGAGCGGCCGCGGCGCCACCGACAAATAAAAACCGGGAAAAAAAGCGCGCGAACCTCCACTTCCCGCCCGAGCCTCCGTTTCCCGCCCAAACCTCAGCTTCCCGCCTGAACTCCGCTTCATCCAGTGGCGGGAAAAGCGGTGCGGAATCATTTCGGCTCGCCGATTGGTCGGCGCGTAGTTTTATTTCCGGCCAGGTTTAGCGGCTGATTTTGCAATCAATCATTGAATTGGCAAGGGGATTTTTTAAGGGGATGAACCGACTCGTTATTTTGTGCCAATCTTAGTGACATTTAAAGATGAAATATTTTGAAAAAATACTTTTCATTTTATTGGCGAAAATTGTCACGTTACAATTAAAAAATAACTTATCAATATGTATTTTTATGAATCAATTAGTAATGTGTAAACATCGTAGGTCGCGTCTTCTTTCCAATATTTTTCAGAGTAATCTCAGAAAAAAATATGGCCAAAAGTACGTTATATTCGTAACCGCGGTGAATAAATATTTTATTTAGTACCAATGAATGTGAAATTTACACATTGGCACTTTTTAGATATTCACATGTTTGAAAAGCCACAACGCTAATTTTTTTTCTTCTTTCTTTTCTTATTTAATGCTGTCATTCTTAACAATGTAACCATTTTCCAAAAAATTGAATTTAAAAAAGGTTAAAAATAAATGTAATAAAACTTCACTTCTTCCTTCCTTTCCAGTGAAGTGAACACATAACACACATATATGCGATTTTAACAAGTAACCATGATAGTACAAATAAATTATTTTAGTACATGTTGTTTTTTGTGTATTAAGATTTTAAAATATATTAAAATCCTTGTAAACTGGACTACCGTCTCAAATTTGTCCACTAAATAAGTATATATCAGACTGGTGTATATATATTATGAGCATAAAAGTATAAATGTAGGTAGATGACCATAAATTAATTCATTGTCTCATTTCAACAACATAATTATTATTTTAAGAATGCCGACGAATGTTGAGTATTTTCTATTCGCGCTGATCAGGCTCATTTCGCCTTTTTCTACTTCTCCAGTGTCCAGTCTGCACAAGTCATAACTTCGGGTAGCCGAGTTTGAGATTTATTTTCACATCGCCGTTGAAATGTCGATGGACAAATTCGCGGAACAGCCTGTGAAAAGACTCTGACAGCCCGACAGCCAGATGGTCAGCTCACCACGGACCGCCAGCGCTGGAGTTCCCTGGACGGGCTCCAAGCCCCGGTCGGTACGGTTGATGGATTTACAACAAAATTTTCGTCTAACTGTGCAAAAGTCAAAACAAACTAGCCATACATGCAACGCGTACTGTTAATCTTTCTAAGCATTAGGTCTAATGAATATAACGTGTGAGTTTTCATTTCTACGAATGTATAATGTATTAAAAATTCCATGTTTTACATCCAAAAAAATACCGTATTTTACGAGTATTAAGTCGCACTCAAGTATGACTTGCAGCCTAAATTTATGGACCAAAATTTAAGAAAAATAATACCATTGAACATTGTCAATGTCTGAATCGGCTATCTTCATAAATTGAATCAACTTCAGTCCAGCATGTTTGAAATTCCTGTCTTCTTGAACGACTTTTGATGCTCTCCCAAGTATGTAAAACCCACTCACAGACATGTTTGATACTGGCTGTTCTAATTCTTTCCGTTCGACAGCAGTACACCTAATACGTATACCCAAATGTCACGCTTGATACAAGTGTCTAATTTCACGTTTGTTCATCGTCGTTTATCACAGATAGGACAGATGAAAAAGCAAATATGTTTTATAAGTACCTAAACAATGTGCGAATATTTTATAACATGCAAATTTGACTCGCAGTGTTAAGTAGCAAGTTTATTAAAAAAAAAAATTGGGATAAAAGTGCGACTTATACTAATAAAAATACGGTATATTATTTTCATTGAAGATAGTGGTAAAATCGCTTACAAAATTGTACATGCTAAGAAATACAGAAAATTTGTAAAATTCTAAAGATCAACAATTGCTTCAACAGTAAAACTCGTGCGCCCAACGATGATCTCTCAATGAGACTTGTCTCTGAGAGTTAGTAAAGGTTTGTGTGTACTTGATGCGTCATTCTAATCTGCGCGTAAAACATACGGACTGATGCTAAACTTAGAACTGTCCATTACGCCAGCCCGAGTCAAATCTCCGAGAAAAATCTGTCCACGACACGATAAGCTTTCTTCAAATATATTTAATTTTCTCAACAAAATGGAAATTGGTTATATGGTCCCTAATTCAAACTTTAAAACCAGATACTGGAGAATATTCCTGTTAAAAGCCTCAATAATCGGCGAGCTTGTATGAGAAGATTTATAAATGTGGATGAGGCGAGAACTTTGTGTCAGGACAGAAGAGTGTGACGCTCTATCCTCTCTGCCTACCACCGCGCGGAAACAGCGTATTTTGAGAAGGGAGAAATAACATAACTAATACATACTGTCTATCCTCTTAACCGCGGAACTCCTACCATTCTGAAATCTATTGTATTTGTAAGGTATGACGTCAGCATTTTTCATTTAAAAAACAAACCCGGATAAATAAAGAAATGAACGGGAATTTTTTTTATTATATACTTGTAGATTTGTTCGACTGCCTAAACGGTTATTTATATATTTTTATTTTTTATCTTTGTTTTATTAACCACTAAAATGAGTTTAAATACATCTACCGGTTTCGAAAAATACCTTCTTTGTATTTAAATACATTCTTGAAAAGAAGAAAATGGTATTTTTCGAAACCGGTAGATGTATTTAAACTCATTTTAGTGGTTAATAAAACAAAGATAAAAAATAAAAATATGAATCTTAACCACAAAGATAACATTGCTGATTTTAAAAGGTTATTTATATCACTCATACATAATTAATCGATCTCTTTATTATATTGGCAGCGCTCGTCGTATCCTCGGTAGTATAGTGGTGAGTATCCCCGCCTGTCACGCGGGAGACCGGGGTTCGATTCCCCGCCGTGGAGATTTTTAAAATTTATTTTTTTATTTTAATTATTTTTTCTACATACGTACTGTATAATGTTTAGTACTGTGAGTCTGTGTGACTCCGTGGCGCAACGGTAGCGCGTCTGACTCCAGATCAGAAGGTTGCGTGTTCAAATCACGTCGGGGTCAAGTTGTTCTCTTTTTTGCTTTTCTTAAAGCTATTTAATTTTTGTAAATCATTTTTATTGTCTTATTAAAAATATATTTTAATTATACAATAAGATTTTGATAAGGCGACAATAACTAATGATAATGAACAAACAATATATAATACTATCAATTGAATATATGAATGTAGTAAATATTTAATACTGTAAATATAGCAAAAATATTTACCTATAACATTACCTTAGAAATTAAAAAGCATCTTAATACTAAATCTCATATAATTAATAACTAAATTAAATTTAACAAATAACCCGTTACTTAATATGTTCTATATTCACTCCTCCCCCCACCCTCGCCGCGACTGAAGTCATTCCGACTGAATTGATTTATTTGCATATTTTATTTATGACAAAGATACAGTAGTATCGAAACTTGTCGACGTTAAAGTATTTCATATAATTTTTTTTTTTAATTATGTCTAGAGATTCCAACCCGAATACTAGAATATTCGATATTCTAATATATTCGCCCTTTTTTTATTCTGCATATAGATATACAGCTATTCGTACTAATTTTTAAGAATGGAATATTAAACAACTCTCAGGATTCTGATTCGGACGCGGAAGAGATACCTGTTGCTTGTTCGAAGAGTTCATCGACGTTCGAATTGCAGACTGAATTAAGAAGCACCATTTCATTCCTCGTAGAAACTACAAATGTTTGCTATAATAATCTAAAAATATTTTGATAATTTAAAAAAAGCACAGAAACGTTAGATCTACTATTCAAAACACTTTTAACAGTTGAGCCAACGTCAACCGCTGCTGACCGGGTATTTTCAACTGCAGCGACGATAAAAACAAAATTAAGAAGAAATTTAAAATATGAAAAGTTCAATGCGTTGTTATTTTTAAAATTACAATAAATGAATATTTTATGGTAAATTTAGCTTACGTATAATACGATTTATTTGAAATATCCAAAATTAATTTCATACTATTCAAATATTTTTAGTTTTACTATTCGATATTCGAATAGTTGATGATGTCTATTAGTTGAAATCTCTATTTACGTTAACGCAATAAACATCAAAAATAGAATTTAATGTAACTTGTAAAAATGGTTAACCATTTTTACAAGTTATTAAGAGCTGCCGGAATGCACTAGTCAAAATTAATAATAATCTAAATAGCTCCCCCTCCCTACCTGCATAGCACCCCCGGCATGTCAAGTGACGTGTGGAATGCACACGCACGTGACGTGTGGAATGCTCCGCCGGAGCGTGTGAAGTATGCACTCACGCGCACGCTCAGTGGAACGCGGGAAGTGTTGGAGAACGCATCCAGCTTCGAATATTATTGACAAATTATCCATCCCCTATAGCTTAAAAGCTTTTACCCCGTTCGCACATATTTTACATTTGTGAAACATTATTAATTTTTAATATAGACTACAGTTTTCATTTTTTGAAAAATGCTTTGCCTTGAATTTACGAACGCTGTCGCCTATTTTAGTTTATTTTTGAACAAATGCATCAATATATTAACTAGGTGTTTTAAAACTAAACTAAGTGCTTGTGTTATGAACGCTGGATTAATAAGTTGGTCTCCCGAGACGAAGTTTGAATTTCCCGACCATGTGATACTCAACGTCAGTCGGCTATTCTAATCACTCTGCTCCACAATTACTTTACTGTTCTTGGTTATGTTCAAACTTTTAAGATACCCTAGTAAGCTAAACTATCTAAAACTATAGATAAAACATCTGAAGCTATAGCTATAGCTAAACTGTCTGAAGTTAAGGCCAGGGGCGTGCAGTGCATACAAGCAAAAAAGCTGTGCATAATTATAAATTTTAAAAATTGATTAACATTAACGAAAACATTATTCTGCAATTAGTGCCATCTGTGTACCAGTAGAGACTTTAATTACTTAGTTCTAAAAACTCACCGCAACAGACCGCTGTACTCATGGCGCTCTTTTTTTATTCTCCGCATCGTGCTATTTACATTACTCAATTCTGTCTTTAAGCTAGTGAATTACTCAAGTCATATAAATGGGTATTTACTGAATTTAAAAAAAGTCGTTACCTATGCTGTTTATTAACAGAATAACATTAACATTTACTAATTCCCGAATTTTACTATCTTACTGTTTTTAACCTGTTGATTTCATGATTATTCTTTAAATTTGGTGCATGGATTGGTTTTTGATTTGAGAAAAACAAAAAGCAACTGGCATAACTATTCGCTGCGTTAATCTTTAATAAAAATAATTATTTCCTTTAGTTATTACGCGAAGTATTTTCAAACAATAAATGAATCATGTTCAGTCATATAAAGTGTTCTTAAAAACGACTATACATTTTTATATGGGTAAGAAAGTATTATTTTACGTTAAAACTTAAACTTTAAGAACACTATTAACAGTACTGAAAAAATTTTAATAAATACATGATAGGGTCGTAGAAACGACGGATTTATTTTGTCCAAAGACGTTGGTTAAACGAAAGTACATATAATAATAATAATGGATAATTTGTATAGCGCAATTTTCGTAAAAACTTTCACCTCAAGGGCGCTTTATTATATATGATTGTATAATCTCAGTAACAGCATAACCTAAATCTATGCCTACTGTACGCCACTGGCTATGTTTATATTTATAATATTTTTTTCTTTATCATCGGGAAATAACATACTAATTATTATTCGTATGTATTCTAAAAACACATATACTGCCTAATAAATTTGCTCTTAATTGTAAAATACTCAACTATCATCCTACAACATAACTAACATTCTACTAAACATAATTGAGAAATTCGTTTCTAAAAATATAACCTGTTCGTGGAAAATCCCCTACTTGGTTTAGTAAACTTCTTATTAACCCATTGGCCTACCAGTCGTAACCTGGTGGTACTAAAGATTTAATAATTGTAACGTATTATTGATAGAAAAAAAACGAATTTTTAACATTTCCTATATAATTAAAAATGTACCAGTAAATTAGTTCCATTTTTTGTGGATGCATTTAAAAGAATAAAATAATCACAAAACCAATATATATTTTTTTGTTATAAGTTAGTTAAAGGGATGCTAAACCAAAATTTTTCTTAACAATGGCATGAAAAAACTCATTGAATGCAATAATACTAGTATTGAAAATTATTTAAAAAGTAACACAAAATGTTTAAGAATTATTTTTATCCAAACCTATTTTTTGTGAAATTCATCAGATAGCATGTGGATACCGAACTTCGATCGATAAGAAAACAGGCCAATTAGTGCATCGTTCAATTTGTAGGAACGTTTCGATTACATCAATTAACCTGTATAAACCATAGATGATTTTTCCCTTACTCCTTTAAATATGTCTTCTTCTTTAATGCATTACAGCCTAAATCGAGTCTTGGCCTCTTTAGTTTTCCTCTTCTATAATTCTCGGTTTTCTTCTGCCCATTTCCAATTATTCACCAGTTCTTAGAAACCTTCTACACATCGTTTTGACAGCAGTCATAATCTACCTATTTTTTTGCTGGAGTATTATTTTTAGTGAGAAGAAAAACCGAACAATATTGTGCGAACTGTCGCCAAGTTGAAGTGGGACTATATCGGACAAGTGACGAGATAAACGTTGGAGTCGTGAAATCCCGCAGTGACATCCATGGCTGGATAACAGAAGTAGAGGCCGATCACATATACGCTGGACTGACGATATTAAGAATCGAGGATCGTAGAATACTACGAGGAGGCATGTGTCCAGCGGCGGACGCAAACAGGCTAAAGAAGATCATTTTTGAGATTCGTAAATCAGGCATTTTTATGTGTAAATCATTTTCGTCATAATTAAGCGTTTCGTCAATTGGCCAAAACTAGATATTTAGCCATAATTTGAGTGATTTATTATCCAAGTCTTCATTTAATTTGTAACGATTAAATTATTCACGATACAATGTCATATTCAGATCAAACAGTAGATATCTAAATATATTATATAAAGTCATAGATGATCCCATGCCAATGGAAAATTATCCAATTAAAAGAGCGATATACATACCTACTCTTTGTAAATGTTGTAAGAAGTAAATTTTGTTTACTATGGATTTTAAGTTGACCGTTTTGTTCAAAAGAGAAAACACTAAGTTACGTATTGTAAAAGTTACTTATATATATACGATCTGTAGCTATTCTATTCTCCAGCATTCTAAATAGCTGTTTGCTACAGAGATAAAAAAAAAATCACCCCTTGTTGCGTTTAGTATGTAAGTCGTCGAAATTGCGTCGGTGAATTGATAAACTGCATAACACAATACAGATAATTATTTTGTTCCAGATATGCCCCAATTCGGCCTCGGCTCCGGCAACTCGTGGGGCTACGGGGGTGCCGGAGCCTACCCGGCCTACCTGCCGTCGTGCGCGGCGCCCGGCGCCCCGGCGGCCCCCGCACCGCAATTCGGCGCTCCGCCACTCACCTTCGGGGGCTCCGCGGAGCAGAATACGGGGCAGGACTTCGCGTCGAATACTAGTGAGTATGACACTTCATGAATTTTCTGCTCATTGTATCGAAATTCAATACTATTGCCGTAAAAAAAAATTAGATTTAGACGTCTTTGATTATATTGATTTGATATCGTACCACGTTCCTACTAATTTATTAGAGCTGTTAAATTTTAGTGTTTTAAAATATATATCTCACAATAACTCACTGAGACTTACTTAATATTTCTTAGGCGCATTTGAGGAAAATTTACGTACGACAGAGAAATGAACAAATTTGGAGCGAATGTTGAGCTGTTTGTAGCGTATTTGATAGAAAAGTGAGAAAGTATTTATTTTGTCAAAATGATTCGCGGAGAAATTTGAATAGTGCGCGGCAATATTTCAGGACGGGACGATGTGACTCAATCTTTATGATACATTAATTATTGCAATGGACAAAATTAAAAAGTCAAAATTGAAATTTTTCTCTACGGCGCTTTCCTTTCTACTGAAGATAACAAACATTGAATCCATAATATTTAACGAGCTAGCTGAAAAAAATCGCAGCGAATACAGTAAACTCCTTATCCTTATGGATAAATGATTACCATTCCTTAAATTACCATAGCACCATATAAAACTCATTATAACTCTATACATAATACATATATGTACCTGCTGCCAAGTAAATAACAAGTTTTATTAATCTAATATATAAAATACAAACTGAATCTGCAATAAAAATTAAATTATCTTTACTATCTATACGCTTAACACTAACTATATAAAAGACTACCATTTGGGGTGATGGTCACTTAGAAGTATCAGTTATCTGAGTACCGAATAGCTTAGTAATAGGGAGCTTACTGTAATAAAGACGAATCAGTTTGTTACAATCTGAAAAGTAAATGTTGTCGAAACTTTATATTCAAACCAATAGGAAATGTGTTCAAAAATATTAAATTAAATTAAACATAAGGGTATCTAGCGGAAAATTTTCAAGTTTAATATTAAATTTATAAAAATTACAATGTTAATTTTGCAATCGGACTCTTAAATTTGCGAACATGCGAGAACAAAGTGTTAGTTCAATGGCAGAAAATTCAAGGTGGATATTTTCTTGTAGGGCCTGAACGGTGTAAGATCCGGTGACTAAGGTGCCCAGGGTATGTCTCCATACTTGCTGATTAATTTATTGGGAAAAACTCTCCTCAGCTTCTCCATTAAAACACTAACTGTATGTGGAGTGGCCCCGTCTTGCTGAAATTGTGTTCTGTTGTTGAACCCGGGAAATAGTTGCAGTTGCGGTACCAAAAACTCGTCGATCATTCGGCAATACACGTCAGTAGTGATTGTCTCTCACTGGTTAAAAAAATAAGGGCCAATTATCCCTCGGGAAAAAATTGCACACCACACATATGTTTCCAAGCATTCGTGCTATTCCAAAACGTTCCAGCATCATTCTCGCTAAGGTTTCACGTAAAGAATAGTCATTTTCGTTGAGAAACTGCTCGATTTTCAGTTTGTATTGGTGAAACTGTAGTTTCTTTTTCAAAATAACGTACACTGTTGATTTTTTTATTCCAGTAAAGGCTGCAATCTTCCGATTGATTTACGCGGATTACGCATAATTTCACGTCGAACTTGGGCCACATGTTCTGGCATCGTTGTTGACGTTGATAGTCTCGGAGGAGTTTGGTTAACCATTGTCCCTTCTTGTCTGAACTTTTGAACCCAACACCAGATAAGTTGCGTGCTCGGCCCATCACTTACTCGTCGAAAATTAAAGTGAATACAAAAAGCGCGACGCGTACGAACCAATGAATCACCGCACTTTAAATATTGCTCAATCGCGAACGCGCGGTGCGCCCCCAACAAGTAACTCATTGTGACTGGCAATACCGAAAATTACGCGCATCGAACAATACCCCTCCCACTTACCTCACCTTAATGGTTTACGAGCAATTACAATTTAATCTTGAAATTTTTCCGCTGAATACCCATATAATATATTTCGTTATCAACGTATGTTTCACCAAAGTTTAAAAAAAATTCAAATAATCGTAAAATGTAAAACTAAGTTGTTTTCTTATATGGATATTTAATGTTTTCAATTTTATATGTGGTAATATTTGAGTATGTCCAAAAACACACAATTACTGGATTTTCACCTACAAAGGCACTGCTATTAAACAAATAATAAATATCATTATTTTTCAAAATGTAGTATAAGAATAATTATTATAAATATGTTATAGTTTTATGTATGTATATTTTTCAAATAAAAAACAAAAATTTATTGTAAAATTTGTGTATCTACAATACCTATATATATTAGCTTTTGGTGTGCCGCGGAATTCTAGGAAGAATTTTTGTGTGTCGTAGGTGAGAAAAGGTTGCGGAGCATTACTATAGATCAAGGAGTAGAGTAAATACTGCTAACACTAAACTCATTATGGAAATATTCAAAATTGTATTTAATTGGTTACAAAAAATTATAAAAAATAAATATTTTAAATGCTTTTTCCATGGCATACATACGCTAGCGAGCTATTACTAATTAAACAATCAATCGCCAAAATATTTTTAAGACTCTTGGTGTCTTTTCCGGTATCTGTAGGTGGAAAAAATACAAGGCAAAAAAAATGAGAGTATAGAATTTCATTTTTCACTATTTTAAACTTAGTTTTTATGACAACTTTTACCGTTTATTCATTGAATAAACGTGTTATACATATCATGACCTTGGAACAACACGGTATTGTCTAACATTTTAGGCAAAATTTCCTTTTTTGTATCAGAATTGTAACAATAACTTTCTCTTTAAAAGTGTGTGAACATGTGAACTTTCTAATTATTTTCGAAGACATCAAAAAAACAAACTTAGTAACACTTATTCTGGTGTTGATTGTTGATTTGAATACAAATAAAATGTAAATGAGTTATTATTAACGTTCTTAAATCAGGAAAGGGTAAATACAGTAGAACCTCGGTTTACAATTTTAAACTTAAGCTGTTCGTAAACTGAAACAATTATTCCCATAATAATCAATGTAAAATGTATTATTCTGTTCAAGACCCCAAGAAAATAGCCCTTTATCATCTTTATTTTCTACTTCGTCCTTGAAATCATATAAAAGCAATAAAAAATCATGGTTTTATGGACTTTCATGGACTCTCTTTCCATGAAAACATTGGGTGCTCGAAGTTAATCAGGTTTCTGACTCACGAAAAACTTATCCATATTTGTTTCTTCTTGCTTTTTTTAATGGTACAAAAATGAGACATGACATTATCATTTAACAGATTTATAACACGATTTGATAAAGTTTTATCAGGGTGATATTTTTTCATAAAACTCTGCACCTCACTCCACTTCACGCACGTTTCGTGGATCAATGTTGCAGCTTTTTTGTAGTGAGTTTTGAAACTGCTCGCCTGTTCGTAAACCGAAATTCAGTTCGCAAACTGAAACATTTTTTCGTCTGGATTTTTGTTCCAAAACCGAATTGTTCGTAAACCGATGTTCCATTGTACTTTATTACTTTAAATTGTATGCCGACATTTAAAAAAAATAATGTCCAAACTCTGCAAAAAAAATAAAAAAATCAATCTTCAAAATTTTGAGGCACAATGTTCCAGTTTGATGTAAATGTCATCTTGTTGTTCCAAGGACACAAATGATTAAAATGAATGGGTTTAAATATTAATTTAATGGTGCGAGCACTCGTAGTATCGCGGCACAAGCGTCGTGTCGGTCAGTTAAACAAGCCTACATGAAGGGCCGTCAGACACAGCCTCCTCTGATGGTGATTTGATATTCTGCCATTCCTCCCCCGCAACTCTGTTCGCCTATTTCATTCCACGGCTACCAGATACCGTCACCGATACTCAAAGGTTTTAATTATAAATGAAACCGCTTACAAATAAATATGTAATGTATGTACGTACTTCATTTTTGAAAATCACACAACTTTTGTCTTTATAAAGTCTCGATGTAATATCACTGGTCAGTTTTTGCATTTTCAGTTAATTTTGCATTTGATGGATATTAAAAACTGGAAAAAGCCACCTGTCTAACTATATTTATCTAGAAGTATTCTAAAACTAAGATAAAATATAACTGATAGGATTTGATACGGAACTCCAACTAATCAAATCCTATCATCGTCTTGTGACGACAAACCCAGATCGTAAAAAAATCACAAATATTATTATATATTAAACTCAAAACAAAAATATTTTTCCATGTTAGTTTTTTTAAAGATACTCGCCATGTGATAAAATGATGGGAGGTTCGAGCCTCATTCCGGGAGACCACCAAATTTGTTTTATTATTCATTGCACAAGCGCTTCTTCTTCTTCTTTTATATAGCCAATCCACCCTTCAAGAGTGATTTGTGCCATTAATCAAGTTAAAAACTTTATTTTATAGAAAAAAGTACCATAATATTATAGCATAGGAAATACCATATTACAGGTCAATACCATTTTCGTTCAAAAAACCGCTATTACGAGGGCCAAGTAAAAAAATAAGGTTCCTACGCTGTACACTCGCCACGCGAAGATGCTAGGCGAAATCCGGCAACACCGCCTTGATTTTGGTCCCGTGACTACATCCCCACTACCGGAGCAAACGCTGCGACGCTCAGTAAAGTCCTGACAGACATCCGCTATGGTACCCGCCATCGCCCGTTTACGCCAGGTGTGAAATCCGGTCGTGATTCGATTGTTTAAACGCGAAGAACTTAACCTGTTGAAATTCATCGACATTGAAGAAGTTTAGGGCACAGCTTGCATCAGCGTCCAACACGTCCGCAAAATGTGCAGGGGAGTTCGCCGAAAGGGACGCACAGAACGTCACGACGAGCAAAGGAGTGGGAGGCATCGTGTCGGACGAAGTCGTGGCGAAGATTGAGCGCATTCCATCCTCGAAGATCGAGAGTAACGCTTCGGGAGCGTGCAGTCCAGGTTCCTGAGGTTTGTGAAAAAACCATCGACAACATTTTGACCGATAAACTTGGTATCACAAGGTGTGGGCGCGCGGTGGGGTCCCACACATGCATTTCAGAAACCCACAAAGACAATCGTGTCAAGTGTGCCGAGGGGTTTCTCGAGAATGACGCCGAGAATACCGAAGATCTGACTCCCTTATATTACGGAGATGAAACAGGTGTCACTACGTCACTCCAGAAAACAAAAGATCATCCAAACACTGGCAAATCGAAATTGAAGCAACTCTGGTGGACAACGCTTCAATACTGATGAAAGGTGGAAAGAAGCGTCACCAAGTTCAGCGCGCCTAGTCGGCGGAATTCTTCGAAGCGGGTTTCAGAAGTGGAGAACTTGTCAGGAAAAATGCATAGAATAATCAGGAGACTATGGAGAAAATAGAATAAAGGTACAAGCTCGTATATAGATTAAACGTGGCGAGTTAAGGAAAAGAAGATGACACAAGTTAACCGGGAGCTGAAAATTACCATTGACGAGACCACTGTAAAAAAAAATTGTGATCCGCAATGGACAGGCAAAAAAGACATGGTCAAGGGTTTCTTCTTCGGCACCATACTCATACATTGGAGCACAAGCGCTTAGCATAATAATAATAATAATAAGAAGAAAATTGTTTTAATATGCCACATCTATTTTTTAAACATATGTGTTTGAGTTTTGAAATGATTTATGATTACTGTATCCAATGTATCCCGAAGAAAGGACCATTGGTCCCAAACTATGTTGGTATAAAGTGTGTTTTCATTATTAATATAATTATTAGAGTTTATTGAAGAAGTGATTTATTATTATTATAAATATGACAAAGAATTAGTATTAATTAAATTTAATAACAAACATCAATGACGTGAAGAGTACGATTTGAATTATGTTATAAATATTATATGTTTATTATAAATGTAATAATATCGAGTGTCAAAGGCGCCAGATTCACAAATCAGAATCAGATCTAGAGCGTGATAGCCGTGAATAGCCAATTCACAAACCACTTTAATTAGCAAACTACTTAATCTGCCGACAGGCGGTGTAGGAGTGGTGTATTACGATGTATAAATTATGTGAATTATTTTCAAGAAAAATGGCGAAACCGATTGTTTTCTGCTAAAAATAAAACAATTTAGAAATTATAAAATATATATTTATTATGAATGTAACTTCAATAATGATTTGATTCGTTAAATAATACATTTGAAACTTATTCCATTATATGTATTTAAATTATATAGTCATAAAATTAATAATATTTTGGAAAACATTCCAAAAGCACGTCATATTAAATGCATCATTCAAATAAATGAATCAGGCACTCTCATTGAAACGGAAAATTAAAAAGTGTTTCGCCAATGTTCGCAAAAAGCCAAATAAATATTTCAGGACGTTTTCTTCTATCGCAAATACCTGCGGACGGCGGGCGATCCGTTAGTTTTGCCGTTGCCGGCTGCACCGCAATGGGAAATATATACGTCATATCCGCGCGCACATCTGCGAACAGATTTACCCACGCCCCCCCGCAGACCCATCAATCACTTCGATGGGCGATATTTTATCTGCGCAACCATCATCGAGGGAAATAAAATAAAAAAAGGACGGAGGCATATCCGCGCGCAGCATCGCTCAAATTATATGGCTGGCATTCCCCGGTCGCTTTATTTGTGAGGAAAATAATGGCGGTCCCATCAGCGTTGGCCGGTTTGTGATGGACGGTCAGCTCTCGGCTACAATGTTGCTCCGAATATTATTTTTAATTATTTTGCAGTTATCATTTTTTTTCCTACAGGCAGTGACGTAATTATCTGTTCGCAGTGATAGAGAACCTTCAATACTGATTCGCCTATTCATTTTTTTTTACAAAAATTTGGGTTTCATTATTCATTAGATTTTTTTGAATAGTTAAATTACCGATTTTGATTCAAAATTTAATTTTAAATAGTTCTTGAAGCCGTAAGGCGTGATATTACAAACGATATGTTTATAAAAATATATTCAAATACGAAGCATTTTTAAATCATAATAAATGAAATAATGTAGTATAAATTTATTATTAATTTTTAACATTATGCTAATTTTTATAATGGTGTCCCAAAATTAACGCAAGATTTGAATTTGCCGCCATTTTTACAGTAAATTGTTAGCATTGAAAAAAAAATTGACAGCTGAGTGTTTAGGGTTAGTAAAAATGGGGCGTTACACGATACAACAACGTGTTTTCATCATTGAACAATATCTCAAAAATAATTAAAGTTTGGCGACCGCAATTCAAAAATGTAATACAAAATAATTCATTGAAAAATTTAGAGACTGGATCAGTTGGAGACGCTAAATACACTGGTCGTCCAAAAACATGCCAGTCAGCAATTATGCAAAATGGTCATGGAAAATTTCGACAAAAGAGTGCGTATATGCCAGCAAAGCCGCGGAGGCCATTTACCCAATGTGTTATTCCATAAATAACTCTATCTCATGTACTTTATGATTCAATAAAAAAATAAAGATCTAAAGACTAAAAACTGTGTTTTCTATTTAATTCAAATCTTGCGTTAATATTATAATTTTTTATACATATCTGTTCATAAATTTGGCTTTATAATCATAAGAAAGTAAATTCTTTATATATTATATATAAATCATTCATAACTAGACATTTGTCTATCATTGAATGGTTGCAGTCTTTCAATTAATGTTTATATTGTATAAAATATTACAAATAATGTTTAAATACAAATTAACTGGAAAGATATGCAGAACATTACATAAATTAACTAGAAAGATATACAGATATGAATAGATCCAGGTTTAAATCCCGGTAGCAACTAAATATTTTAACGATAAATAGATTTTTTCTGTATATCTTTATAGTTAATTTATTTAATTCATATTAAAATACCACAGAACTATATTTTGAAAATGTAACTTCATAACAAAAATGTGTTCTCTCTAAAATATATATATATATATTTTTAAATTAGTACAAAGATTTTATCTAAGTTATTGTTTTCGAAAAAATAAAATCTAAATAAGTACGTTAAAAAATGTACAAATATATGAATGCGCAATGGAATATAGTCTTCATATTCAAGGAAAAATTAATATGTCAAGTTAATATTATTATAGTTTGATTGAGTTTTAAACATGTTATAATTGATATAACTCTAAAGACATCATGTACACATGTGTTACAAATATTTTAATTGTAGATCATATTTTGGTGTATAGTTTGTGATATTTTGGTGTCACAACATCAGCATGTGTCTCTGGCTTAATTTTTAAACTGTCTTCACATATTCCACAGTCCTGCCCGACACCACAGCCTCCGAGCTGGACCAACACCTGTCCGGGCTCGTGAGCGGCCCGCCTTCCCACAACCACTCCTCCTCGTCCAGCCTGCTGGTGCCCCGCTACCCGAACAACAACGCTTCCGCGGACTTCGGCCTCGCCGGGCCCCGCTCGCTCAGCGACAACAGCTCCCAGCCCGAGTCTCCCGCGCAGGAGGACCCCCTGACCTCCACGTCGAACCTCATCACCCACCTGGGGAACTCCAACGCGTCGAACTTCCCGTCGCTGATGTCCGGCCACCAGAACTCGGGCTCGGGCTACTCGAACAATTGCAACAACTCGCTGTACCCCGTGCTCCCCGCCAGCCTGCTCTACAGCCAGCTCTACACCGCGGCCAATCAGACGCACAACTTCCACCCCTTCCACGCCAACTCGATACACTCGTCGCAGAACCACCACAACGACCTGCAGACCATGATGGACCAGATCACGTCCACCACCGGTGGGCACCGGCAGCAGCACATGGCGGGGCAGGGCGGCGCGGGGGCCGAGCTGCTGGGGGGCGGATCGTGCGCGGCCGCGGCGCAGCGCGGCGCCGAAGACGGCCGGGGCGGAGGCCTGCTGGGGCAGAGGGGGCAGCCGCAGAACGACGGCAACGCCGTAGTCTGGAGGCCCTATTGAAGCTGGACGAGAGATTTACTGCAATTTTATATTTAAAATATCAATTTTGCGAAATAAATCCGTCGAAGATAAATGACGAAGAAATATTGGTAAAACAATTTTCAAAAAGAAATTCCGCAGTTCCAACTTTGCATGGATAATGAACAATACTGCAGAATGTATCTTAGTGTCTAATATTATCAAACATGTGAAGTCCATAGATTGATAGGTTCGTTATAAACTGTATTATGTAGGTTCGATAACTTAGTAAGGGTAATTTGATTACCGAAAAGTATTTGTAAATTATGTAAAAAAAAATGTGAAATATCGAGCTCGGTTCACCAAAATATTATTAATGAAGCACTTCTTTTTTTACCAAATTGTATAAAAAACAGTTGTTAACATAACAATATAAAACAATGTATTTTGATTAAAGTCGAGATTGACGTCGCCGGTATTTTTTGTTTAATTTATATAAATTTATGGGTAAAAATAATATGTGAAAGTACTCATCTAAAAATAGTATAACAACTAAAAATATTGTACTATCTATGTAAAATTATGCAATACGCATGTACATATAAAACGAATTACAATTAATTTGTATAGTTTAGTGATAACAATGTTATCACGATTAGTTGATAAGTTGTGCATTGATATAAATATGAACTGAATATAATGTAAGAATGACAAATTAGTCCAAATCTGTGTGTATACTGTACATTATTTACTCCATATTTGTTATAGATAAATTGAAATTCTTTTGAGTAAAACGAACGAATGAAATTACTAATCTCCGAGGCCCTGACGATACCCCCTGTATTTTTCCCTTTTTGCCCAGTCGGTCCGACACAACTGTTCGATGATAGGCTCAGTCTTCAGTCCCGCAATCGCTTAGGGGTGGTAAAATAAAGAATGGATTAATGATTTCATTATTTAAAGGCGTGAATGAAAAATAAACAGGTTAGTATAATTGAATTAATTTATATATTAGTAAATCCACATAGTATATAGAATAACAAAACCAAAGCATGACCTCAATTTGTAGTAAAAAATTATTAACGCTGCAAATATCATTTTACCACGTGTTTTTCAACAATGATTTTTAAATTACTTTTTCTAAGTGATCTATTGATATTACTTTTATTTTATAAATAGTTTTTAAAATATATAACATTTGTCAAAACAATATTGGATTACGGTTGACGACAGCGAAACCAGATCACACGTTTAGACGAAGATAACGACTCTTGATATTTTAAGACTATAGTCATGTTATTATTATTCAGTATTAAAATGCTCCTTATTGTCAAACTTCTGACCACATTGTCAAAAAGATTTCTGACCTCACTGTCAAAATGGTAATACCAACTTTCTTTTTTACATAGATACACTAAACAATCTGAGTTTTCAATATTGCTGACAGTCTATTTACTCTTTATTGGTTCTTATTCACAACCTGTTAAAAACCAATGAGTAATTTTAAGTATTTTTTTAGTTAAGTGATATTTTGTTAAGTTTAAAAATGTATATGAATTATTCTTTAAAAACACTGCACACTATGTGTTTATATTTTGTATTATGTGTTATATTATTAGTTTAATATTCAGTGCAATAACAATACAAACGTGCAATATTTAAAAAATCTATAGTTAGTGTATATTGTTTGTCGTTATATGATTTGATGGTAGAAACCATTTGTGGGTTTCTCACTTTGTTGGTTAAGCGTGCATATAAATACAGTGTGTCATATTTTGCATTTAACATTGAATAAAAATATATTGATTTTATTATGTTGGAAATATTTCTGTTGACAAATAAACCTTATGATTGAACGCTCTGTTTTGTTTTTTTAAAACCGTTCCACATTCCTTAAGGGTATACTTTCGTTTTTCTAGTTTAAATTTTGAGATATTATTTGCATTTTTAATACACTTTCAAGATGTGACTAATGGATAATTATTTCACAATAACAAGTAAACATAAATGTGCGTTATTTTTTACGTAAATGCGAAAGGCGACAATAGAAAACGACGAGTATACAATTGTTGGTTTTCTCAAATTCTTAGGTAGTATGCTATCACAAAAAAACATTTCTCGAGCATTAATAATAATGTATAATATATGGGATGTGTGGAATACAATAATATACGTGTTGTCATTTGAAATGATCTTTGAATTAGCTTTGGATATTTCACTCAACTGCTGTTTGACGCATTATACCGTAGTTAGGGGATGTGTCATTTCATATACACAAGACACAACATTACATTTCATTGCTCTTTAAAAATTAATATTCAATGAAATATCTACAATTCTGGAATAAAAGGATTTCATATATTAAACAGATGTTGAATATTTCCTTTACTAAAAATAGATAAGGTACCAAGGTAGCCAAGATGAAGCCATGGCATAAAGACTGTGAATGTGTGTTATTTTACTTATTCTAGAACTTTTAAATAAATCCGATTTTGAAACATGGTATGTATGTATTGTGTAACCAAAAGCTCGTGCAGTTTTGTGTATTAAAAATCAAAACAAGGAGATAAATTTTTATATATTTTTTTATTCTATTATTTTTTTATAATTTTTATTATTTTATTATTTTTATTTCCTTTACAATCTACTACCCTTTACTAACGAGAAGCAACTTTGTAAGTTTCATTTTTAAAGAACGTTGTGTCTTTAGAGGCTAAATATATCCTCTTAATTGTGAAATCGTCGAAATGTCGGGAGAATATAGGGGGTGAAGTAAAATTTCCCTAACGTACAAATATTTTCGCGTAAATTAATTAGGTACTTCAATAAATTATTTAATATTCGATAGATTAATTCAAATGACAACAAACATTTTATTTCATTCCATAATATTAATATGAAAAAACGTGGAAAAGTCTCTGGATACGAGTTCTTTTTTACACTTATCTCGAATGAGAGAAAATAAACAATTTTATTGTCATCTCTTTCTATTCAAACCTTCCTCTCACACATGATCTACGTAATAAATAACGTTATTTAGTATTTATGTGACATTTATTAGAAGTTTAACTATTAGCGCCATCTTGAAAGAGTATGTAATTCGCATAGAATTTCAAACTGGAAAAATAAAAGTACAGCCTTAAATACTTTCAAATACTTGTCGATCGTATCTATATCTAAAAAAAATATTCTTTATTCCTAAATGAGTATTGCTTAATTTCCTTCCAAATTAGTGATGGTCTTAGACTAGGAGAATCACTATTGCCACTGGTTCTCAATCTAATTCTGGAATATGCGGTGGGTAAAAAGCAAATAGTGACTAACTATAGCTTGAATATTACATTAGCATATGCAGGTTATATATATTTCATATACCTTTGTATTGTAAACCAGTGATTGTTGAAATGCGCACGGATAACCTCATAACGTGCCATATATAAATGAGATTATATTTGCACTGTTTAAACACAATACCTGAAAATGAGCAAAGCAGTTTTCATCATCAAATCGCCATTCATTATAAAAGACCAAGCTTTTTAATTAGTTAAACAGTTTAAATATCCGAGAATAAATGTGACAATGATTAGCGATACGAAAAAAGAAAAGGATCAAATCAGAAAACGCTTCTTACTTTTATTTGTGTAAATTGCTATCGGTTATGTTTTTTATTTTAAAAAAAGAAAATGGGTTGCAGGCCTTAAGACCAGGATGTACGGATAATATCAAGACAGCTCTGTAAGAGGTAGGTAAGTGCCCAACAAAGGATAATCTATCGGGACTGCCGTCATGGACTGCAGAAGAAGAAAATGAAATAAGTTGTAAATATTAATTAAATATATTAATTAGAAATATATACATATAAAATCAATTTTATCGAAAAATATTATTGTTGCGCCACTGGGATTCGAACCTGGATCTCTTTCCTAACCGGGGAAGGTGCATTATTCAACTATACTACAGCGACAATATTTTTAGATAATAAATTTTCAAACCTATATGTTACCTTTTTGATATTAATACATTTAATCATTCCATTATTTAGCGTTTGCTGTCAGATTACTCAAAGGTATTTGAGATTCTGTAAAAATAAGGTAGATGGCTCTTTCAATTAATGGAATGATTAAATGTATTAATATCAAAAAAGGTAACATATGTCGCTGTAGCATAGTTGGATAATGCACCTTCCCCGGTTAAGAAAGAGATCCAGGTTCGAATTCCGGTGGCGCAACAACAATATTTTTCGATAAAAATAGATTTTATATCTTTCTAATTAATATATTTAATTAATTACAACTTCACAATAAGAATGTGTTCTCCTGGAAATAAGTTGCGTTGTAATTAAATAAAACTAATCCAATTCATCTGCCATTATGACACATTATTTTAATTATTTCATTAAATCTCAAATTTTCTCCAATGTGTGCTCATTATATATTTCGTAACACTTTTAGTTGAGTTGGATTAGGGCTATATCAGCCAATAGCCTGAAAATAATTATGTTCCTATTAACACAAACACCACCAACTATTGTAAAAACTTCAAATTCATTAAAAAGGGCGATTATAAAATTAATATTTATTATTTATGTACCCAATGTAAAAAATATAGTTGAAAAAAAATGGATTTTTCGAATCTAGTACAGCATGTATGTTGTATGATGTGGAGTAACTTGCTTGTCTCCCTGGACAATTAATCATACCCCTGATCGCTTTAATACTAAATCAAATAAACTATTAGTATATCTAAATAAATAACCGTAAGAATTAGTAAAATCAACCCCAATAAATAGGAAATAGATAAATGTCAAGGTGATTTTAAATATTTGAGAATTAAAAAGTAAAGTTATATTGGGTCAATTTATAAGTAGTTACCTACTCTATTTGAGATTTTTTTAAAAGAATTTATTTAAATCTCACCTTAATCGCAAGTTATAGTCATATTCGTTGATAATTTGAAGAAATTCATCAAATTGTTGTAAACAAGCAAACGCATTCTGTCCCGCTAACGAAGCGCGATGCAGAGGACGTCGACGAATACAAAAAGAACAGAGTGCAATAATTGATCTACTGTCATACTACCCCATATGTGTATCTATATGTATCATGCGGGTGAGAGCATGGCGGGCGGAGGGTGGGGCAGTATAACATCGCGGAACAGTGTGGCTAGAAAATTGTCAATGAATTGTATCAATATTTCTATCTGGCTCGTGAGACCATTTCTTCTTCACATTCTCCGGTTCTCGACGATTGTCTTTCATTTCAAAATTTGCAGCAATTCAACTGTATTTTTCTTTACGCCATCATCTCAGAAGAATCGAGGACTTTCCACTATTTTTCTATCACCAGGGTGTACGCTTCCTGCATCTTTTGGACGTGATCCGCCCATTTAAGTCTTAGTAGTTTCATCTGCATGGAGTGTCTGGGGTTTTGTTACGTATTGTATAACCCGTCATTGTTTATTATTTACTAAACTTTCCAAATGGAATCATGGATACTCACTAAAACAATACTAAAGCGACTTTAAAATTAGCTGGATTGATAGGGTTAAATGATAATGTGATGATTCAGATGCGAAAAGAAACATAAACCCATAAAACAATTAAAACCTAAAAACTACAATATTATAGATCCTGCATCTCATAATTCAAAGAAAAATTGCGAGCAGAAGAGACCCTAAAAGACGAAAGACGTCTTGGCTGAATAATCCAAGGTAATTGGTTCAAGAAGTCCACAGTCCACAAAATAATTATAGTCATTATTTGATAACCGGACCAAGCACTAGAAGAAGAAGAATTACATTTTTATTTGTGTGTGTGTGTGTATATAATTAATGTAAATGAATACATGAATACATAAATTCTGAACTGCAAACCTAATACTGGTAACGGAACAGAAGATACAAATACCAATCAGGAATGATCAACCATCCAATATCCCGGCACAATGGCCGATATGACTGGAAATACGTGATGTAGAGCGAACAATGTGGCTATTTTTTGCACGAGTAAGTATCTACCTCTACGTTCTGCGGCTTTGCAGGTACTAATGATTCTGAGTTTCAGGTTTTCTGTTTGTTTTTTCTGTGCACTCGGTATCAGCGTTACCGACAAATGACGTGTTGCGGGGACAGGTCAGTGCAGTAGAGAAAGCCTTTCGACAATTATTGAATATATTATTATATTATCAATTTATTAGAAATAATGCGAGAAAGTCATTAAATAAAAATCTAAAATCTCTATCCGCAATGTCCCACATAAATTCTTTTTAAATATGAATTAAATATATTAATTATAAAGATATACACATAAAATCAATTTTATCGAAAATATTGTTGTTGCGCCACCGGGATTCGAACCTGGATCTCTTTCCTAACCGGGGAAGGTGCTTTATCCAAAGCACCGGGGAAGGTGCTTAGTTATCTTTATAATTAATATATTTAATTCATATTTAAAATATCACAGACCTATGTTCTGAATAATTACAACTTCACAATAAGAATGTGTTCTCCTAAATAATAAAGTTGTATCAATGTGTCCAAAATTTAATAAAAATGAATTGATAATTCTGGCGTCTGCTATCAGTTTACTCAAAGGTATTTGAGATTCTGTAAAAATAAGGTAGATGGCTCTGTCAAATGATGGAACGATTAAATGTATTAATATCAAAAAGGTAACATATAGGGTCGAAAATTGTCGCTAAAAATAATGTCGCTGTAGCTTAGTTGGATAAAGCACCTTCCCCGGTTAGGAAAGAGATCCAGGTTCGAATCCCGGTGGCGCAACAACAATATTTTTCGATAAAATTAATTTTATATGTATATCTTTATAATTAATATATTTAATGAATATTTAAAATATCACAGACCGTCTGTTCTGAATAATTACAACTTCACAATAAGAATGTGTTCTCCTAAATAAATTCTTTTTATTCTTTATGGAACTCAATGAGACTCAACTCAAATAATCCATAGCTGATGTTAATGGTCCACTATGTTGGGCACTCGTCTATCTTGAGTTAAGACTCCTGATATGTCACGTCTATTGCAGCCACCTTGTTTTCATATTTTTTCATCACGTAAAGGAAAGCAAGACACCGTGCTAAATATTTGTAGGTAATAAATGTTTGGAACAAGTAAACAAGTTTGTGTATTTGGGAAGTATGTTTGATAGAAATGGGTGACTGCAGGAAATAAAGTGAACGGCGCTTTGAATGGAATTATATCTAACGGGAATTTGTCAACCAAGGCAAGACTAGCGGTGCACAATAGAATCCTGGTACCGACACTGATGTATGTAATTAATGTACGAAAGTAGACTGAATACAGTGGAAATGAGATCACTTAGGCGTATATGTAGCAAATCTATTTATGACAGAGCACCAGAAATAGAGGACGTCCGCGGAATACTTGGCACGACCAGGTAAACCAGTTAATGGAGGATGGTTCTGTTAGAAGCCTCAACAATCGGCGAGCTTGTATGAGAAGATGTATGAATGTGGATGAGGCGAGAATTGTGTGTCAGGACAGAAGAGCCTATCCCGAGGGGAAACGGCGTGATGGTAAGTAAGTAAGATGCCTGACAAACTGAAGGATTCGTCTCAGGTATACGGTTAAGAGTCTGTCCTTGATGTTCAGCTCCTGCAAAATGGAAACATTTGTGCATCTAGTTGTCCATAGCATGCGCAACATGTATATCTCTTTATAATGCAGTTTACTCGGGAAGCCTCCACAAATATGCATATGTTAAAATATCTTACGATTCAACATTTAAATTATCATAAAATGCCAATCTTAAGAAATATTTTTCACTTCAGGAAAAAATAAAAAGCAATTAAAAATCATCGTCCTCTTCACGCGCCGCCGTTGCATTCGGTTTGGAAAACGGGAAACGCAGTGAAGTGCAGTGTATGTGTTTGTCTGGTCAGCGCGTGCCCACCGTGCGGGGTAGGCAGGCCGTGGGTTTATTGACACACCGACCCGAGCACGAGTGCACACATACACACACACATGCACACACGCGCGCGCGCGCATTCGCAAGTGCAGAGTTCAGTTGGCCGACGCGCGTTCCGTTAATTATTCACCAACTGCAATCATTGTTCGCCCCCCGCCCCGCCGCCGCCCCGCGCGCTGCTGCATTCCTACCATACACATTTTCATTTAGACAGAAAATAAAAACCTTGTCATATTTTTTCTTTAAAAAAATATTTTGCGAATTTATTTTTGATTCTGGATATCACGGTAAACCTAAAGGTTTGTGTCCACGGAAAGAGACACTGTGAGACAATCTCAGAGATTCAGTTTAGATACATCTCAATATTGTGTACATGTGATGAGATTTTGATCTAGAGATTCTAGATATAGCTTGAGATTCGTAGAAAGGGAAAAAAACTCAAACCTGTGTACAAGACGTTTGATCTGACAGCGAGGTTTGATACGTGCACACAAACGTCACCTAAAATTACCTATTCATTCATTCATAGTCATTAAATATTAATATAATATTTACTACTGATGGGGAAATTAAAAACCACTCAACTGACGAACGACAATGACATTTATCGTTTGACGTACATGACAAGCGTGAAGTAAGGTCTGAGATGGCGAATCTTTGAAGCATGGTGTGTACACTCTAAAAAATCTCAGAGATTGTATTGTCTAAAATTTTTAAAATTTCATTCTCCGACACGGCCCATAAAGTTATTATTAAAAGGTAAACAACTTTGGTCTGTTTGAAAAAATCTTTCAATTTTAAAATTTAATTGTTGATAGAAACAACAGTCAAACTGTAATCATGTATATCAAAAAAATTAAAAGAAAATTACAAAACATTTTTATTGCATAATGTACTAATACTTTGGTTAATACGAATTAAAAATGTTATGTTATTTAAATAAAATTAATTGTTTTTTTTAAATCGATAACGCTGTAAATATAGTGAGAAATGCACACGAATACTGAAATGGTGGAGTAAAAACTGGAGACAGAAAGATTTTCAATTTCAGGTAGGCGGACGATATAACTTTGATCGCTATATCAGAAGAAGAAATGGATGCACTACTCTGTCGCTTAAAGAAAAAAGTAGAAAATTGCGCCTTTCAAAAAACAAAGCTAATAATCATTGATCCACATAACCAGCTTTCACGAACAGATGCCCTTCTAGACCTTGAAATTGTCAAGGATTTCAATTATCTCGGATCCATAATTACCGACAACGGTAGCTGCCAGCCAGAAATTAAACGACGCATAGGTTTGGGGAAAAGTTATATGTTCAGACTTGATATGGAAAGACCTAAGTATTTCCAAGACAACGATGGTCAGGCTTGTACAGTCTCTGGTGCATTCTATATTTTTATATGGTGTGGAATCATAGATCCTGAAGGCAAGGGAGAGAAGACGGATTGATGACTGGTGATGGGGATATATGTTGCGCATACCATGGACGACGAGACGTAAGAATGTCTCCATTTTGCAGGGCTTGAAACGAATCCTTCAATTTTTAGGAGATCTTGCGAGAAGGGAAGATAGCTTTGGAAAGGTTGTTGCGGTGGGCTACATCGAAGGACAAAGAGGAAGAGGATGATCCCCCACCCATTGGACTGACCAAATGGAACAGGCAACCGGTACTCCTCTAGTGACAGCCCTAAGATCAGCAGAATGCCGAGAAAAATGGAAAAGCATAGTCAGGAGAGTGGGGGGAGTTCATGAAGATCGCGACGCTTAGTCATCAGAGATCGACGTAGATGATGATAATGATGAGACGAATACTTAACGAATAGTTTTGTAATTTGTTACACAAATAATTCATAACTAAAACTATAACCACATATTGTAGATTGACTTATTATACAAATGTTACATCCTGCTACTAGTCGTACTTACGTAAGTAGAGATTTGTGGCCATTGAACTCCATTTTATGGCCCATGTCCACAGATGAGATTTCTTTCATAGATCTCGGCTAGAGACGAGCTAAAGGTGGTTCAAAGTTCAGCGCGATGTTATTTATGTTTTACGCGTGGGTTAGAATAACGCATCTAGTACACGTTTTTTTTGCGACTCTCGAAGACCATGTCTCATTGAGAGATCATCGTGAACACGGACCATTAGATTAGTAGAAGTCAAGTTTGAGATAAATTTCAATTTGCTTGACACATCTGAATTAATCAGATTTAATTATATAACTGATTCTTAAAACATTAAAAGTTGCGTCTAGATGTCATCTGAAAAAAAAACAGAGTACCGGTTGTAAAAAAAATTGGATAACCCTGTTGTTTGAAAATATCATATCATTTTCTTCAATTTGTAAATAAAATTATGAATATGGAAACTGATGACATTATCCCTTATTATATTCCTTTAACGTACGCATACAATCTACGTGTCATTTCCAAAATATACCTTATTAACGTTCCTTTCTTTTAAATCTACTGGCAATTATATTGGTATCTATGGTTAATACACAGAAGCAATAGTTGTCAAAACTAACATTAGAATAGATGAATGTAATTGTTATTATAGGGTGAAAATTATGTTCCAAACCGATTTTGTTTGATCACCATTTTGGTTAGGCAAATATTTATCAATTCATATTTGGTAATCATAGAGAATAATTTATTACAATAGATTATCTATCGTCTAACAATATGTTGAAGTTATTAAACTATTTTATCTAAATAATCGTCAACTTTGGGAAAAAAATCAACATAAGCGACGAAGCTCACATCGACTCAACAAAACAAAACAACCGTTATTGGAGCACTGAAAATCCTCAATTGATACATCAATAACCTTTACACTAACGCGGTGTATGGGCTGGCGGAATCATTGAGCTCTATTTCTTTCACCATTAATGGTGATCGCTATCGTCACATGTTGGAAAACTTCTCGGTGGCCGAATTGTGTCGATGGAGCCTGAAACACGTGTGGTTTCAATAGGACGGTGCCACCTCACACACAACCAGAGCTACGCTTGAAATTTTGCGAGAAATTTCAGCATCGACCTGGAACATAATATTTACCTGTATATAACAACGCAAAAATGCTACTTTATCAGTATAACATACATTTAAGTAAAAATGGAAACATACGAATGATTTTCTTACTCAACCTAAATATTTGACATGAAAGATTTGAAAACTTTATTTCTTTGGACGGTTATTGGCTAAATTCCTCTTTTTTCAAATAGGCAATCCACCCTTCAAGAGTGATTTGTTAAAAATACTTCGCAAAAGTCTGAATTACTTAAAAAAAAATTTACAATTGAAGAATATAACATTTCTTTAATTTTTTATAATTTTTAGGGTTGCAGAATACTATCCATAAGTTCTAGAGATGCGAGATCCGGAATTATAGTAATTACATTAACTGGTTTAGTTTGGTTGTACTTTACTTTATACGAAATTTTGAGAATTCCAAAATTCGTCCTCATAAATATAATTTAGAATTCCAAAATTTAAATTTATAAAAATAAAATAATGTTACGATCACAGAATAACGGCTACACAATGAGTAATCGCAGAACAATAGGGGTGTTCCGAAAGGATCCTATAGATGCTTGAAATATTTAACGTTTTAAAAAAGCATTGATTGACATCGCGTCTAATACTAAGATTCAAGATGCTAAATTTTTTAAAATTAATAACAATATTTCTGCACTTGTCCCAGTGAAGCTTACTGTTGACGCCCTTCGTTAAGAGAATGCAAATCTTCTTTCAGCTGATGCGGCATTGTCTTTTATGCTTGAGAACTTGGAATCTGATGAGCTCTCACTAAAAAGTGAGATTCAAAAATTTTTCACTAGACCAACGAAAAATACAAAATACAAAGTTATTGAAAGCTTTGCACAAAGATTGATATTCAATAGAAATATGGAAGCTTCCGTAACCACCCAGTCTGAATCTGACGATGTACATGAAATGATTTTGGAAGAATAAACTAATCACTATGTTATCAGTCATTAATGCAAATGTTGGAGAACAAAATTCAATCGAATTTGACGACTTCCAACATTCCGTCAACAAGCACCAAATCACAGCTTAATTTAAAAAATTAAATCCGAAATAAAATTCTTTGAATGGCGTGCAAGGAAGGATTCCACCAAAGAGCATGGAGACTGAGTGAACGTTCTCAATAGCAGGCAACTTTTGTACAAAAGTTCGATCGAGACTATAGTACGTGGCTTTATTTAAAAAAAATATTTTTTGTACTAATTGAATTTTTGTATAATCATTATTTTATATATTGTTTTAATATTTATAATTTCGAATTCCGATTTTTTATATCGTCTAAATTTGCAATCCCTAGTTGTACTGTGTTAGACCACTTGCCTTTTTGTAGTAATAAATTTTATTTTCTAACATTAAAATAAAAGTATTACAGAAATGTCGGCCGTGGCTACGCAGCGACCAAAATTTGACTGATGAAAATTTCGTTTATTAATAAAGTTTGTAAAAATCTCCAGGATTCACATTGTGTTGACGTTTTCGGATTAGACAATAAATGACCAACGAAGTCAACAATGAAATTAACCACCCGGGATTTTCCTGGCGTTCAATTTTCCCGTCCACAAAGTGGAAGTGGCCTCCTGCTCGGTAGCCCGCCGCGCCCCGCATCCGCACACAGGGGCGATTATGTCTGCGCAGAGGGCGGCAAGTACGTTGCTACTGGGGTTGATGCAAATATGCAATAATGCACTCTGTACTCGTATCTGGGTCCCCGTAGCGAGTGTGCTATATAAAATACTTGTGCAAAAGTGTCGAAATGTGTCGGGGGAAAAATTGTTTTGTATGCGTGATGGAATGAGTAAATAAAATGTGATGAGAATTTGAGATAGAATGTGATAAAGGTGAGATGTGTTATGTAGTTTAATTTATTGTTTGAATTCTAAATTTAAATACTTTAAATATGCTTTAATTAACGTGTAATTAATCGACATACTACGCAGGCGTAGAAAAGTCAAACTCGTCTGATTTGATAGCAAGAGCCGATCGATATGTACGCATAAATGTCACCTAGAACCATAGATATCTACAACAATTTATTCTGAAAAAGTTTTATGTATAGAGGGGATTAAATTACAAAAATTTATTCGTAATTTAATTTAAATACATACATAAAAAATCAATTTTGTCAAAAAATATTGTTGTTGCACTACCGGGATTCAAACCTAGGTCTATTTTCCAATCCGGGGAAGGTGCATTACCAACTATGTTAACTAACTTACAGCGACAGTATTTTTGACGACAAAATTTCGAACCTACATGTTACACTTTTTTAAATTAACACATCTATACAATTAATTAATACAACATTTTTCGATAAAATTCATTTTATATGTATATCTTTATAATGAATATATTTAATTAGTATTTAAAACATCACAGACCGTCTGTTCTGAATAATTACAACTTCACAATAAGAACGTGTTCTCATTAATATTTATTCCATTTTAACAGCTGCTGGAGAGATTCACTCAACTAACGGCTATCCTTA
The DNA here is from genome assembly GCA_031772225.1 of Eubasilissa splendida. Taxonomy (NCBI): domain Eukaryota; kingdom Metazoa; phylum Arthropoda; class Insecta; order Trichoptera; family Phryganeidae; genus Eubasilissa; species Eubasilissa splendida. Next base: position 21,950,728 of record CM062845.1, on the reverse strand, counting down.
TATAATATTTATTTATTTGATAAGATTTTTTTATAATATAAAACAACAATAGAGTTATGCACCCTCAAATAAGAAAGATCTAGAATTATGGGGGTGGCTATCAACATTTATATAAAACAAGATCAAGATCTACTAGATGTGCGAAATTGTTTGCAACTAATAAAATACAATATAATGTGAAAATTAACAAAATATAAAAAATGTTGAGAAATTGATCAGATTAGAACTTGGGAAAGATGTCAAATACATAATTATTTAATTATTTTTGAAGACTTTTAAGCCATTTTAGAACCTCTTTTTTGTACACATTTATATTTGCTGCTAATTTATTAGATTTTGGTAGTTGGTTATACAGTTTAGGAGCAATGTATGATGCATGTGTCTCTCATTTTTCTACTTTGGACATTTAAAAAATGATATTATCATTACTTTTGCTCCGAGTCTGATAGTCGTAGTAAATTTTATTATTAATTACTTAATTATTTATCCTCTTTAAAGAAATGAAATAAAACAGTAAAATTATATAAAATATCAACGTTATTTTTTATATGGCGTCCAGCGGAAAAATTTCAAGATTAAATTGTAATTACTCGTAAACTATCACGGTGAGGTAAGTGGGAGGGGTATTGTTTGACGCGCATGATTTTCTAATTTGCCAGTCACAATGGGTCACTGGTTGGGAGCTCACCGCGCGTTCGCAGTTAAGCAATATTTAAAATGTGATGATTCATTGGTTCGTGCGCGTCGCGCTTTTTATACTCACTTTAATATTCGACGAGTAAGTGATAGGCCAAGCATGCAACTTATCTGGTGTTGTGTTCAAAAGTTCAGACAAGAAGAGACGATGGTTAACCAAACTCCTTCGGGACCATCAACGTCAGCAGTGACGCCAGAACATCTGGCTCAAGTCCGATTGCAAGAGTGTCTTGAGAGAAATGAACGGTATTTAGACGATATTGTTCATAAAACGTTAAGTCCGCATCATTAAACTCCATTTTGTATAAATAAAATATGAAAATAATATTGTGGTTTTATTTTTATTACTTTGGACGTGTTACTAAAAGAGATGGAGATTGTCCGGAGAAATTGGTGATCCCGAGAAATGTACATGGACGGTGGACGAGAGGTTAATCTCCAATAAAATAGGTTGAAGGCGAGCAGATCGCGCTGTAGAAGTAGAATAGAAAACCACGATGGTCAGTCATGAGCACACCGATAGAGAGATAGAAAAAATGAATTTATTTAAATATTTCATAATATGGAAACATCTAGTCTAGAGGAAGAGTAACAAATCCTTATTCGCAGTGAAACAGCTTAATCATAAATATGAATACAAATATGTTGTAATTATAATTTTCACGTGAAGCCAGATCTCATTATGCAGCCGAGCCTAATCTCGTAAAGGTAATTAAAAACGTCATCCGTCTTTGAAGTTATTCCCCTCCCGAATAGCGGGTCTAATGAACTGCCTCGCATTTATTATGCCCACACACTGCCGCGTCACAAAGGAACAATACATCGACAGGAAGTAACTACAGCATCTCGTATCTTTTGAAGTCTACCTTGATTATTATTTAAGCCTCTTCAATTACGTTTTTACCTGCCCGTTATCTTCCCCAACTCTGTTAGTTCAATTACGTCATTTTATGTGACATGTATTGCTCGTAGTATTTCGAATGTGAACGTTTTCGATTGGCAGATAATACTTTTTACAAATTTTCTAACCACCTTTTAGAGGCAGGCCACACTTTTGAGAAATGAAAAAATGCCGTTGAATCTTTATAAACAAACAATAGTGGGCTTAGTTAAAACAATTTAGAAATGTAAGAAAGTATAAATGCCTTACTACTAAATATAATATATTAACAATTCAAGAGCACACAATTACTGGTTTTTCGAAGTGAGGTGTTTCTACATGGTAACATATATACAACTTATAAAATTTTTGATTGATATGGAGGTTGATTGTGGGTAGAATGGTGAACGTTACATTGTGTAAAGTAATCACTTAAGCCAGCCGAAGACCGGTCGTAAGCCCTGTAATTACGCATACTTCCATATATTATAATATAAATGGGTTCGTTTCTGTGAGATATTTATAATTTGTTCAATATAATATTAATAAATTTCATGAATAACATGTTATTAAATATATTCGCCGTTTCTCCTCACTCCACTTCTGATTTTGAATGACACGTGTTTCATTTTAATATTCGATTCACGCAAACCGGAGCGACCCCATAGGAGGGGTAACATTGCTCGTAGGTTCGTATAAAAATGTATATTGACAATTGATTTCTTCGCATACTTTATTTTATGGATCAGTTAGTGTGCGTCCGTCCTGACAAATATATAGTAGTATCGAAACCGGCCGACGTTAAATCAATCAAAGTGATTTATACCAAGTTTATTAGTTTTTAAAATTAACATATTATTATTTTATACTGGGTGAAAGCCCTTCAACAATGAAAGAAAAATATTTTTTTTCATATTTACACACACTACTTGGTAGGTATTGTGTGTAATCAGATACCTACGTTCTAGTATCGAATTAAATTATTAATGAACTCATGAACAGTAGGTACCTACCTAAGCTGGATACGTTTAGATTTAAGTTGATTCATTTGAAAAAGTTGAACATCTAAAGAGCAATATTTTTTCATATCCGGTCAAGTGACAGACGATTACAAAATTATTTTACTCAAAATACAACAACCGTAACCGACTTGCAAAGGGCGAGAATTATTTTATATATACAAGTAGCGTTTCCTGCTAGCGATGATGTCCCCCAAACTGTTGATCAACCGGTTCACTAAACAAATTTTTGAAATGCCACCCTCCCCTCCGAACTACACCCTCCCCCAATATACTAATATTTATTGTTATCACCATGGTATCTAAATCATTTTTCTTGTTCAAAGCAACATTTCAAGTTATAACGATTTCAAAAATAATGATTTCTTATATTTTTAACTATTTAAACGATTTGGCGCTGAACATACCAATATAAACAGATCTAAATATATACTTGATTTTATTATATATATATTATTCAGTTCGCGCCATCCGATGCAAACCCATAAGAAGGCACTTGTTAATAATACCAATACTACTTGATTTATCTTGTGTCTGGGGTCAGCTGCTCTAACCTCACTCAGTTCTGCTTCACTTTATTCTGTCCCGTGCTGTTGCTTCCTTGATCATGTTCAAACCTTTCAGATCGTAACTGACCACAGATTCAAGTGATATGAGAGCACGGGCAACATGCAACAGTGATATGAGAGCACGGGCAACATGAGCAGTGATATGAGAGCACGGGCAACATGAGCAGTGATATGAGAGCACGGGCAACATGAGCAGTGATATGAGAGCACGGGCAACATGAGCAGTGATATGAGAGCACGGGCAACATGCAACAGTGATATGAGAGCACGGGCAACATGCAACAGTGATGTGAGAGCACGGGCAACATGAGCAGTGATATGAGAGCACGGGCAACATGAGCAGTGATATGAGAGCACGGGCAACATGAGCAGTGATATGAGAGCACGGGCAACATGCAACAGTGATATGAGAGCACGGGCAACATGCAACAGTGATGTGAGAGCACGGGCAACATGCAACAGTGATATGAGAGCACGGGCAACATGCAACAGTGATGTGAGAGCACGGGCAACATGCAACAGTGATATGAGAGCACGGGCAACATGCAACAGTGATATGAGAGCACGGGCAACATGCAACAGTGATATGAGAGCACGGGCAACATGAGCAGTGATATGAGAGCACGGGCAACATACAACAGTGATATGAGAGCACGGGCAACAGAACAGCATGAGAATAGTAGTCGATTTTTTGACGCCAAGAATAGATAGGTCTTTAATTATATTGTCTTGCCAACTCATCGCCTACCTATCCTTTGTTTTATCATTTCGGGGGTTTCGCATCATTCGTACACTCTACATATTTAAGCCATCGAAGCCTACCTAATTTATATGAATATTGTGAATTCATCACACAGATCGTAAAGTTCTGATTACAAGTATAACGCCTACGCCACACTACATTCTCTTTGACGGCTCCAAAAATTCTCCTTCTTTCAAATCTATCTTTATCTTTCTAAGTAACATAGGTATATCGCAATACCAAGATTCTGATATTTTTATTTACATCTAAAACGTTACAACGAACAGTTATAATACACTAATATCATTTGGCCAACATAGCATGCCCTTGTGAATGACCTGTCAGTATATCGGGGACTTTCCACATGATTGAGATTTTTTAATAATTTTTATTAGAGAAAAGCTCTGTTTATATTTTCAATTAGAAAATGTATTTTAATAAAAAATAATTTGATATTATGTTGGCTTGGAACGAATTATATACATAGGTAGGTGCGCACTGGTTCACAAAACAAAATAATATTTTACAATTTAAATTAAATGTTAGTCTAACTGAATAAACATTATAACATTTTTCGAATATACTTAATATTTCTGACTTGGTAGATTGTACAATTAATTGGCACAATTTAGGCTGTAAATGTTATGTATTATTTGTAAAATTAATTAGTCATTAAAATATATTTTGTTGCAGGTGTTTTAGAAACTCAATTAGGCGTCGCTGCTGCCTTTGATGGAGGACTGAAGCCTCGCTGATGTGTAATTCGCTTTTCACCGTTCAGCTACACAAGTAACGAGGAGCTAATACCAGTTAAATGAATATAAACAAATTGAGTCGCAGAATTGGATCGACATGTTTCTTTGAATTGTCAATTAGTCGGAGACAAAGGACACCTCGTGTTGCCGCCCACCCCCGCTCCGCCCCGCACCGTCCCTGCCCGAAGTAGTGACGGAGGGCCAAGGAAGGGGTGTGAAAATTCTTTCCACGGCCACTGGATGCGAAAAAGTAATATTTTAGATACGATAAGTGTACATTTTTAAATACTGTTTCGAACATTTAATTAACGTATCTTTAGAAAGGGTTCTAAGGTAAAAAAAAAATCACTTCCGGTGCTGGTCACAAGAATCATGTAGATTTCATCTGTGTGTGAAAGATGAGGATATTTACAATTTAATACTTTTTAACTTAGTTACTAACATTTTTAACGAACTTAGCCGAGATATTAACGAGGTCAATTTATTTGAAATACATTGTATATTATTTATGCCCAAGTGTGGTTGTATAATAACTTTTGAAATAAAGCCTTGACAATGGCACGTTTTACCGTGCCAAAACGTCGGGCTATAAAATGTGCGATTTAACTTAACTAACCACGGGGTGTTCCCTGTGGAGAGTACAAGATGTGGACCACCAAGTAATCCGCAAATATATTTCAATACATCCTGGGTCGCATTATCATGATGCTGATGACGGAACGGGCTGCATTATCAAGCAGTTGAACTCATACGAGATGGCCGAGTTCTCAAGCTGGATCTGTATTAAAATGGCTGATGAATGGTCTCCTGCTACGGGCCACTAGAGGACTAGCTCACAACTGATTTACATAAGATGGAACCGACAGGCGCTTTGCTGCGAACACCATTGAATCATTGTTAGAGAAAGTTTCTAATCCCGGTATAGATTCCTTTCAACTTCCAGACACACTACTTGTCACTACTTACTCGGTCGTTTAGCTTGGCGCAATCAGTTCGAATTGTAAACATTAAAACCTGTGTACCTTTTCTAATACGCGCCAGTCACCTACCTACATCGAGAAATATCTGCAAAGTGGCCGACGGTACTTCCTACATCAACTTCGAGTGTCTTAAAAGTGACTTCCAGCATCCATTGAGCGATTCTTCATTATTGAGTTTGGAGAGAGAGGCGGGACTTCAAAGGGTGAGTGGTTGTATCTGAGCTCTGTGTCATCCTGTTTCTTTCTCCACGTTTCTTTCATACAGTCCACTTGATGAGACATCACATCAGAATCAGAGACATCAAATCTCTTCCATAGAATATAATGTTTATTTTTTAATATATTCTAATAATTCAAAGTAAATATATTTTATTGCTAGAATTACTACCTTCTCATTCTATTCACAATTACTTGACCCTTTTGATTATTATTTAAATTTAAATATAAGTACTAATTATATATAAAGATATACATATAAAATCAAAAAATATTTTTGTTGCGCTACCGGGATTCGAACCTGGATGTCTTTTCCAATCCGGGGAAGGCGCATTACCAACTATGCTACAACGACAGTATTAATGACGACAAATTTTCGAACCTATATGTTACACTTTTTCAAATTAAAACATCTATCGTTCCATTATTTGAAAGCCATCTACATTGTTTTTACAGAATCTCAAATTGCTTTGATTAAACCGATAGCAGACGCCAGAATTAACAATTAATTTTTGGACACATTGATACAACTTATATATTATTAAGGAGAAAACATTTTTATTGTGAAGTTGTAATTATTCAGAACAGACGGTCTGTAATGTTTTAAATGTTGATTTTATATGCATATATTTATAATTAATACATTTAATTAGTATTTTAAACATCACATACCGTCTGTTCTGAATAATTACAACTTCACAATAAGAATGTGTTTTTCTTACTAAAATGTTAAGCAGTTGACATTATTAGTAGCTCATGCTCTATTGACTGAAGCAGCCGGTGGAGGATAGAATACCGGCTATACCCCTCACAATATAAATAATCTAAGTCTACCTATAAATACCTGATTACTAATGTTTAGACTGACGTTACCCTCTTAGGGCGAAACATCGCCTCTTATAAATTTATTTAAATAAACACACATGTTTTATTGCATGTAAGATGTTGCGAAGGACATCTACAAACTAACTGCCGAAGCACTGAATCATTTTTAATCTATAAGATAAAGGTTTGATTAAATACAATATCACAGTTGATCCAAATATAAATATATTTTTAACATATCTTTGTATCACTTAAACACATAATTTTAAACAAATATCAGATATCTCATAGAGGGTATATGGAAGTATGGGGTAATTACAGGGCTTACGACCTGGCTTAAGTGATCACTTTATATATTTATATATATAACGTTCACCAATTCGCACCCCTAAATCTCCACATTTATCAAATTTTTTAAAGTTGTATATATGTTAGTATGTGGACTTGCTTTGTCACCATTTAAGGACCAAATTTGATAATTCATTTTTCCTTTTTTTTAAACGGCATATATGTCATCACTGCGAGAATCTGATTTTTGTTTAATAACTATAACAATAATAAAAATATTTGTAGGTAAAAATCCAGTAATTATGTGTTCTTGGACATAATCAAATATTGCTAACATATCATTTTAGCTGCATATCATTTTAGGTGTCTTACACGGTGAGCCTTAGATATCTAAATCTGCATTTGATTTGAATTTATTTTAAAACATTAATGTAATATGGTGATGATAGTAATGCTCTAGATTTATTTATTGCCACAGAATCATTAAGAGTTATACATAGATTTTTAAACGAATAAAATAATTTTACGTAAAACACCTGTTCGAGACGTCACTGAGAATAAGTTAAAGGGATGGATGGAAATGAATGTGGAGGGATAGAGGTGACACTGTACAAATGAAGCTTTACAATTACACACGACCCCCACAACCCCTCATCCCCACCCTTCTCCGTAACAAGGGCAGTGAGGGTGTTCTCGGCCCAGCTTTATAGTGAAAACCAAATAAAGTTTAATATAGAAGGAAAATGCATTCAATAACAAATTCAAGAATATTACATTCTATGTAATGAAGTGTTTTTTCCTGATACGTACTTACAGCCTTATTTTTTAATGATCAGTTATTTAATTTAAATACTACATATTCCGCATTCAACTTAAATTAGGAAGATTAGTTGCTTCCTTCACATTTACTGGCAGTTTATATATGACAAATCTTGCACTAACAACCCGATCATTAACACATTATTATTATTATAATTGCATTCATCAGGTAAATAATTATTATGTAAACAGTTTTTTTTTATTCATTCTATTCATGTTCTTAATATATGTACATATTATACATTATGAACATTCTTATAAATATACAAAAAATGCGAACATTTACATATTACTTTGACACCACGCAACCAGATCACGTAGCATCGAAGCGGGCTGACCGGGCGTTTCGCTCGATGCTTCACTTCTTCACCGTAACCTGGCTAAACGACTAAACTCGTAGAGTTTCAATCCACATTTCATGTTTAGAGTCGTGTAATATTGTTATCTGCACTCTCAATTAATCTGTGATGAAAACATATAATATATATATTTTTATTTTTGATTTCTCTTTTAATTTTTGCTTTTGATTGAATCTTTCATTTCATTTAGAAAAAATCTAAAGCACAAATGAAAATGGAAATTAAAAGTCAAAAGCAAAAATCTAAAATCAATTGACGCAATTAATCGCGTCGATCATGGTGGACAATTTTCGTCATTAAAATGACGTTGATATAGGCGTAGTGTTCGAATAACTATTTATTGATTAACTCAATAGAGATTGACTACATTGGTTCGTTTCTCTGTTGTTAAATTCTTTATAATAAAACTCAAAAAGTGTACATAAAAAAAAAAATTAAAACTTACGAATGGTATAAATGAAAACTGTGAAAAAATCTCCCTGGCAAATATTCACATATAACAGAATTCTAGTTTTTGTTGTACTGCTTTCTATAAAAAAATGTTTAGACTTGTTTAATGGCACAAGTCACTCTTGAAGGGTGGATTGCCTATTTGAAAGAAGAAGAAGAAGAAGAATTCTAGTCTTCCGCACGGCAAGCGTGGGTGGGGATACTAACCACTACGCTGCCGAGTGTGATAATAGCTGTGTGCAAATCTCTCAATATAAATAGTTGCTTTATGAAGGGTAACATTTTTTTTAATAAATTTTTGTATTGTAATGTTAAAATTTGGCATTGCGAATTAAAAACGAATATCAAAATAAAAATAAAAACATTCAATTATAACACAAAAAATTAGCATAGGTAGGTACCTTACTTGTACGATAATTTGAAACCGCAGCTAATTAAGGGGAAACAGCGCACTTGCTTAGTATGTAAAGAGTACCGGGATCGATTCGCGGAACCTTCAAAAAGGGGGCGCTATAGGGGCGATTGCTCCCTTAATTTTAAAAAAAAATGTACTTAAAGTTCGAAACTAGTAATGTGTTTTTTCCCCAAGCGAAAATTTTTATATTGATTCATCATATTTCTGTCACGGCAGCGGGCAATTTTTTTTTGTCACATGTATTATATAGACATATAAAAGTTTTTCCTGGATTATTCGGTGCGCCATGTCCCGGTAATGGTGAAAATAAAACACAAGCTAAAAGTGCGAGTTAGAAGACTAGAATAAATATAATATACTATATTTTTTTATATTTTCGTAGAAAGTAATCACTTTGTAGTTTGACATATTAGATTAAATAATATAACAATCACTTTGTATGAAACCACGAAATTTATTATACGTCAACCAGTTTTGCTTATCTCAAGCTTCATCAGGACGTATTTAAAACAAATTAAAGATACAAAAAGAGTACACTTATATATACATAAATGGGGAGATAGAATATAAAATTACACGTGAAAAAGAGAGACAGAATACATATATAGTTAAATAAAACATCAAGGGAGACAGAATATAAAATTAAATGAGGAAGAGAGAGACAGAGTACATATACAGATAAACGGAACATTAAGGGAGGGGAAAATACAGTGTTGATTGATATTAAATTGATTTTAAAGTTCTCTTTTTATTACTTTTTTAGTATTTATGATTAGTTTTAAATATGTCCTGATGGATGAAGCTTGACACAAGCGAAACCAGTTAACGTATAATAAATTTCATACAAAGTGATTGTTATTTTATTTAATATAATATTCTATGTTTAAAAAATATTTTCATTACCTTCATTCATCGCTTTACAGATGCGCTCCATCTAACATCATTCCCCTGGTAAGGATTTGGCGCTAAAAATGCCCTCGTCACCTGAAGGCTGAACCCAATCGTGACATAATAACAAACCTCTCTAACCCACCCCGAAATTCCGCCCTCATAAAACTGCACTCCGAAAAATACATTTCCAAAATGTGCCGCTGGGGTCGCGCGTGCGTGTAATGGCGGCCATCCGGGCAATAACAATCGCCGTAAATCCCGGCCACTCGCCGACCTCGTCCACCATTACTTACTCCAATTAACCGGGAAATGGAATTCATTAACCGTTTTATTTATTTTTTCTGTTTTCGCACAAAATAATTAGTCACGGCGGGGCGCGCGAAATATGGCATTTAAAAAGGTATTTTGTTACCGTTTTTGACTCCGCTTAAATTCTGGACATGAGTTACACGAATTGTCGTAGATGTTGGATGGGTCATAGATTTAAATCGTTCAGTGTAACATTCGCCCTAATCAAATTCATAATTGTTGAGATTTTTATCTGGAGATAGACTTAGATATCGTCTAGATATCTTTAGATCAAGATACAAACTGAAACGACGTTCGATTTGACATGTGCAAACAAACGTCACCTAGATGTATCAACAATAACCGATTGCTTTCTGTTAGTTTTTAATTAGTAACCTTTGTATTTTTTTTATTTATGTTTTCAGTTTCCTCTGCTAGTTTACAGTCGAATGATATGGAATTTGGACCTCGTACACCAAACCGGAACACGCGGACAAAGTTCGAATTGTGTTTGCAAAACTGTTTGAATGTAATTTTTTTAAATACAAATTAAATATGACATTAAATAAGGTAAATATCTTTTCATCGTAAATAAGGGGTGTATAAAACTTTAAAATGAAATAAATATTAGCTTTATTGGAAAGATAATTTTATGACATGTTGGCTCGAATAAAGCGCAATCTGGAAGTCCAATTTTCGACCACCTTTTGGAGCAGCTGGGGCTGATGGACGATAAGTTTCGCGAACTGAACCACGATTTTCGAAATAATTTTTCACAATTTGCAAACATTGTTCTGGCGAAAGTCTATTCATGGTGAAATGAAAAACCAAACTGAGCACAAATTAGACATCAGCTGTCAAATTAGCTATCGCTGGAAAAAGTGTAGCTAATTAGAAAAATACCCTTTACTATAGAAAATGTATTATTTAATATAGGTACGATACACAAACGTACAAATATATTGTACCTTCTATATTTTGACGTTAGATGTAGTTTTTATTGCCCTCGTAAAGGAAAATGATTCTGCTGATACCGGTTGGTTTTTATTATAAACTCGTGTAGTAATAAATCCAAAATTAATTGTTTAAATATTATTAAAATAACTAACCGCGATGTTTTTGCGATAAATATTAAAAAATAATAATTTTTTGGTTAAAATAATGAATAGTGAAATGATAGTGCGGCCGATCAGCCATATTAATCATGTTTTACGTTATAACTAACGTACATTAACAGCCGGCCCGCTGTACAGTACTGCAGCAGCAGCAGCAGCACCGGCAACCAGACGGTCGCATGAACGGAAACGCAAAATGGATGCAAACATTTAACGGCCTGGAAAATTACTTTGAATTTTGAAGGTACGACGATAACACCGTGCACTCAACGACCGAAACAAAGGGTCACTTACTGGTTCACTGTCGAGGGAGAGACCTCATGTCCCATCACTTACTTGCAACTGACTAACTTTATATATCATCGAAAATTTTCATACCTATTACTGGTGCATACAATTTTATACATATTATATATCATAATTGTTCGACTCTTTTATCACGATGAGATAGTGATGGTTCCAGCGAGATGAATGGATTTTTTAAGATCAGGCATTTAATGAAACGATATTCGACGATATAAACAAAATTATTTTTTATACCTAAATAATAAATCTTTGTTATTATAATATTTATGGAGCATTTGCAATTCTGGGTCTTGTAAAAAATTTTAAAGAACGATTTGGAATAATAACCATATCAAGAACTTAAATTGTCGAAAATATGACAAATATCAGTTGCCAAATATTGTATACACTAGTTCATATATACTGTTATCGAAATGTATTAAATCACCAGTAATATGTACGCGTTTTACTTCTAATCTGTAATGTATTATCCACAGGAAAAATAAAATCACAATAAGCTAGATACTTATTCACCAAATTATATAGTAACATACTCTTAGTACAATAAACCACGGTACAAAAAAATGCTTTTATGGCTTTAATAGATCTATTATTATTATCTAGATTTTAAATAATAATAATAATAAAAAGATATCAAATGCAAAACACATTTCTCTTAAAATTCATTTAAAAATTGAAGCTAAACGTTAAGTACCTACTTTGATAAATCTGAAAAACAATATTTTTTGTTAGGTATTTTAATTTATAAAAGTTTTTTTTTTAGTCTCTTGAACGAAAAATAAATCCGTTGCTTAAATAACCTTACTTATTTACCACCACGCTGTTTCCCCGCGGGGGTAGGCAGATAGGATAGAGCGCCACACTCCTCTGTCCTGACACACAATTCTCGCCTCATTCACATTCATACATCTTCTCATACAAGCTCGCCGATTATTGAATAATTAACATAATAACCTTTATAATATTATTTCTTCAATATTAGCAAAATTACTTTGTGGCCACATGTTATATAAATAATTAGATAAAACACTTCGTTTAAACTACTATTTATTGATGGTATCTTCTTCAGGAAACAATGTATACTAAAATTAAAAATGCAAGCATAGATAAAAACAAAAGTATAAGTGGTGGTAGAAAATACTGTGAAAACAAATTTAAAAAGTGACTTTTTGCAAAAAGGATTTGGTTATTTATAATATTTAATTTGCTATTAACATTTTTAAACCCTTAATATTTGTATGGTTAATTCTTAAACAATTGTTAATGTCAAAAAAATGTATTATTTCCAAAAGAAGATTGGCGAATTCAGAATAATTGTTGGTATTTAGATATCTCAAGTGCTACTTAATTCTAATATCAAAATTTATGCAAGTTTTACCTTGATCCCCGATTTTTTTTAAATATCATCCTTTACTTTGCTATTTATTATATAATTCCTTAATTTGTCATAAGTATAAAAAGCTGATTGTATTGAATTTGGGATATTTTTTATAATTGAAGTATGATTATTAAAAAATACTATTTTACTTCACTGCTTCCCCCTACCCCACATTTATCGGTGGTTAAACAAATGATCTCTTATATCTTTTTGTTTATTTATAATTCTTGGGCTACCTTAAATATAATAAACAGTACCTCGACTACAGTAAAATTACACTTTAAACTATGAACATTTTATCCGGTCACATTAATTTTAACTTGTTTTGAAAAGACAGAACAATGTTTCATAAAAATCTTTTATTATAAATCTACTATCGAAAACAAAAATAAAACTTTATTGAACGTGTTCGTTCAATAATAAATCATATTTTATTCTTGAATAAAAATTATGGTATTGGTGGAAAATAGGAAATAGTAATATTTTCATTATAATTGATGAATTATTATTATGACCACGCTTTGAGGTTGCTAAATAGGATCATCAAGTATTATCGATATAACTTTGTAAAAATCTCTCCTAGTTCCATACGGCATCTGGCAAGTTAATAAACATAAATTCCCATGTCCACATCTCAATACTATGTGCGCGTGTTGAGATATTGATCTGGAGATCTCAGAGATCAGCTAAGAAAGGAGAAAAAACCTCAAACCAATGGAATGTACACGATGTTTTATCTGAAAGCGAGATTTAATATGTGCACATAAATGTCACCTAAAACCGCCAAAGATCACCCTAACTATCTATTCTAAAAAGTTAGACATGGTCATTAGACATTAACATAAGGCATTCCGTTTTAACTGCTACTGGGGAAATTCAAAATCACCCAACTGACGAACGACAATAATATTTGACATTTGACGTACGTGCAAAATAAGACATATTGTGTACGCGGGGTCTACGAAAGCTGAGAGTAGCCTTCCTCTAAAATCTCATAAAAATCTCATTCGTGGACATGAGTCATAATAACAAAACCAACTTGTATATCCTACCATGTACCTATCTAAAACAACGTAATATAATATACTAAATACATATAAGTATGATACGCGTAACTCTCACCTAATATATCATTAGCATATTGTGAAGTGGCTGCAAGGAACTTTGGATTCGTCTAACAAGTGAATATCTGTATCTCCCGCCCAATTCTGAGAAGCTGTTAACTAAAACAAGAATAACAATTAAAGGGGGGATGGAAATCAGCATGAAGCAATAAGCCTCCGGCTCATTTATCTCCTTCAGAGGCCGGCGGAGATGTAGAGATGCTGCAGAGAGAAGACAAAGGAAATGGCTCCCAGGAGGGAAATACTTTGCTCACTACTTTGGCAGTCTGATGTAGTACTTACCCCGTACGCGTACGTGTAGCTACTGTTTACCCTCTCACTCCATGTGCGTCATATTATACGTCATATTGCGTGCGTAGAACTCGACCCATTTACAATGCGTTATTTAACAGTTTTTATTTTAAATTTGCGATTCTTTATTGATTTCAATCCAATAATTTGTAGGACTGTTAATTACGTATTGTCTCTTCTTCTTCTTTCAAATCGGCAATCCACCCTTCAAGAGTGATTTGTGCCATTAATCAAGTTAAAAACTTTGTTTTATAGAAAAAAGTGCAAAAATATTGTAGAATAGGAAATACTATATTACAAGTCAATACCATTGTCGTTCAAAAAACTTGCTATTATATAGATTAAACGTGGCGAGTTAAGAGAAAGAAGATGACACAAATTAACCGGGAGCTGAAAATTACCATTGACGAGACCACTTTAAAAAAAACTTGGACAGGCAAAAAAGATATGGTCATGTATTTCCTCCTCGGCACCACACTCACATATTGGGGAATCTATCAAGTTCAATCTAAACAAATGAGAGGCCATCTGATAATGCCTAATTCTCATTCTAGAGAATAGATCCTTGAATTTCTTTAAGACGATTACCCTTATGATTATTCGGATCCATCCATTGTGCAGTCCAGATAAAATTTGTATGTTTTTTTTGCGATTTAAAGTCTGTCATACATCAAGATATGGAATTGATGGGGGAAAACTTCGGAAAAGAGTAGACTCCTTGGCCAGTTTATCAGCACATTCATTTGGATGAATTCCCTTATGTGCAGGAATCCAAACGAATTACGTATCGTCTTCATTGATGGATTACGCTTTATAATAATAATTTACAATTTCATAGTTTTACATTCAAAATAGTTTCTCAAAAAAAATTCAGTGCGGACTAAGAAATCCTGATAATTTCATACATATTCAAATCACAGCCTCGCTAGATCCCTTGAATAATTTACTCGGGATTAATTTAGGGCAGAATCCTGAAAAGTGTGTCTGCGAGAAGATGAATTGTTCTTATCAGTGCCCCCGCGGGGGTGGGGGTGGTGGGGGTTAATCATGCCCGACGACCGCAGAACGGCCCCCGGGGGGGTTAAAAGTCTTAGCGCTCCGGAGGGCGGGGTATTAATTACCCCCGCGTTAGTACAAGAGAATATTCCCGGGGATCGCTGGGAACTTGTGAACTAAACTAAGAAACTTAAACATATTTCTTAGGAAAGTGCCGCGACTAGTGGAGACTTTGCCAAATACTTAACCAAAATTGCTATAATTATGTGCATAATTTTATAGATGGTTATAAAACTTTCGCATACGAATGTCTCCATTCGGCAGGAACTGAAGATCAAGGACAGACTCTCAACCTGCAGCTTGAGACGAATCCTTCCATTTTTTGGGTATCTTGCGAGACAGGAAGATAGCTTGGAGAAATCTTTTGTGATGGGCCACGTCGAATGATGATGAGGAAGAAAAAGATCCACCACCCGTTGGACTAACCAAGTGGAAAATACAACAGGAACTTTTCTAGTGATAGCCTTAAGATCTGCAGGATGCCGATAAAAGTGGAGGGCGGGAGTTTATAGTTATCGCGATCCACAGTCATGAGAGACTAACATGGATAGACTATATTAGAAAAGTGTTCTTTACACAACAATTTAGAACAAATTAATATTTGATATGCACGTTTGATTTAATTATACGACACAAAATTCTTATTTACTCTGAAATGTCACTTGTAGCATATATATATATATAGAACGCGGCACTTCAATGTAGAATTTGTCTTACATTTTACATAACATTGTGCAAGAAATATATTTCTTCCTCGCCGTACAAAAAATTGATAGTTAAAATTTAATAATAATTTTATATAAAATAATATTACTAATATATCGAATCAATAAAAGTTCTTAAATGAAATCCACGACTTTAATAAAATTACTTATTTCAGACAGATGGAATATTTTTTATCCAAAATTTTAAAATTACTCTTTTAATATTGTGGTCAAGGCATGTTTGTCTTAAATATATCGCACACCTAGATAAAAACTAAGATTGTTTAGTTATTATTGTATTCGGATACTCTGTTACATATGCAACTAACTTAGCCCCAGTTCTCGAATAGTGCCATTTTAAGATACATTTATGACCTAAAATGTTATTTAGTTTCATAACTTTAGTAACAAAAAATCGAGAAAAATGTTTTTATCTTTTGTTGACTGAAAAATGACTTTTTGAGCTGTTTTAGTTTTAATCTAGGTGTGCGATATGCTGTGACTTATCATTTTATATTTTTAATTTATTTATATGATGCCTTTTATACTCGATTAAATGACATATATATCAATAAAATGTTTGTGTACAACACATTAAACAGTCACTTCAAAAAACACTTTTCACGTGTATCGCTATCATACATTAAACCCTAAATAAACTTTCTGAAAAGGGAAATAATTATAATTAGCACACATAATTTGAAATAAAATAGTAGCACATTTAAGCGAGTAATTCTTTCGTAAGAACGAGGAACATTTGGGTAAAAGTATCCCCATCTTACGGTGAGAGCTGGTTAGGAAGGGCGCTAGGAGGATCGGTATGCGAACGAGGGATGGTTTGTGATGTGCTGATTTCAATGGTAATAAAAACGAGATGAATTTTAACGTTCAATTAACATTTCTCCCACTTTATGCTCATCCAGACTAACTCACTAATTAAATCTTAGCTCCGAGCATTTAACACGGTCAAAAGTTCAGATACCTTTTTCTCAAACACAAATTACAATGTGAATTTTTTAATAATAATAATAATGGATTATTTTAATAGGGCCATTTTATAAAAAACTTACCTCACAAAACACCTCAAAAGCGCTTTACACATAAACTGTTTATAGTTCTACAATGAATTGATTTATTTCATTGCTAAATATAACATAATAAAAATGATAAGAAATTGTTTATAGTTATTTATTAATACATGTAGCTAACTAACAACTATTACATTAAAAAAATATTTGCTTAACTAGAATACACTCATGTGAATATATTTTATGTATGATTAAATCAAATTAATCTTGGCAACTAACGCGACGAATAGAAAAATATGTTATTTCTTACAAGTGAAAGCCGATTAACTAACATCTATATAGCTTTCTTAAGGTCTTAACCACTCTTAACTATAACTACTATCTTACTATATTAAACAGTTCTTTAGGATTAATAAAACAGTAAAGAGTTCCGGAGTCCCTCAAGGGAGTTTGCTAGGTCCACTACCATATATAATCTATATTAACGATATATATACATGCTTTCAATTTCTCAACATTCATCTTTACGCCGATGATATGAAGATCTTTGCCAAAGTGTGCTCCCTAAACGACGGCCATAAAACCCAAAATGATATCACCCGCGTTGCAGCCTAATGCAAGGTGAACAAACTCCTCGTGAATGCTAAAAAATATTTTCAAATAACATTCTCAAGAAAATTCAACAACATTAATTTTAAATACTAATTAAATGTATTAATTAGAAAGATATACATATAAAATTAATTTTATCAAAAATATTATTGTTGCGCTACCGGGATTTGAACCTGGATCCCTTTCCAGCCCGGGGAAGGTGCATTATCCAATTATATTACAACGACAATAATTTGGACGACAAATTTTCGAACCCATATGTTACACATTTCAAATTAATACATCAATCATTCCATCATTTGAAAGCCATCTACTTTTTCCCGGATTGGAAAGAGATCCAGGTTCGAATCCCGGTAGCGCAACAACAATATTTTTCGATTATACTGATTTTATTTGTATATCTTTCTAATTAATATTTAAAATATCACAGACCTATGTTCTGAATAATTACAACTTCACAATAAGAATGTGTTCTCCATAATAACATTAATTTTACTTACACAATAGACAGCGACAGCTCTCAGCTATAAAATAAAAGCGATGTTAAAGACCTACAAATAATCCTCGATAGAACATACTTCTCTTCAAGAATCACATTGACCATATTACCTCCAAGGTTTATAGAATGCTAGGACTCATACTTCAATCCTGTAAACACTTTCAAAATCCATATTGCTTTAAAATACTGTATTACGCATTCGTTTGCAGTCATTTGGCACACAAACCCATGGCAGATTACATATATGCGAGATTAGAACGAATACATAATAAGTTTACTATTAATAATAGGACATCTTAATGTTAGATCTAATCTATTATTCAACTCCTATTTAGTGCAGCACATAATAACAATATGAAAACCCTAAAATATCGAAGAACACGTGCTGACCAAATACTTATCTTTTAACTACTGTAATATTCTTCCACATATCTTCTAGATCGTTCCGGCAGTCTGCACTCTTCCACATTTCCAGAAGTAGAACACCTTACACACAAAACTCATTTATTCACCGTTCATGCAAATACCATAATGAGAAGTTAACAGATATTGACTTTTTCAAGACTAGAGAGTTCTTTTTATGAAGCACAACAATCTCAATTTGAACCAATCATTCTACACAACACAACACTAATTTCAACTTCCCCACCCATACTTCCACCTTTTTTCTTTTTTTTATATTCTTCAACTGCTATATATATTCCTGAATATTTCTGTGGATTAGTATCATACTAT
The DNA here is from genome assembly GCA_031772225.1 of Eubasilissa splendida. Lineage (NCBI taxonomy): Eukaryota > Metazoa > Arthropoda > Insecta > Trichoptera > Phryganeidae > Eubasilissa > Eubasilissa splendida. Next base: position 21,931,688 of record CM062845.1, on the reverse strand, counting down.
ATATTTATTATGTTATTAGTTCTATTATGTTTATTTACACTATCAAAATCGCATAATTAATTAAATTAAAAAAGAGCAATGTACGTTGTGTCCTGTATTCCTTGCACAGGGTGCTGTAAAAAATTTGTTACAAAAGAAAGAAATATGATTAGATTTATTAAATTTCAACTCTGATCACTGCGTGACATACAACACATCATATTGTTGAGGTATATGCTCGCTATATTCATTAAGTAAGTACTTACGCAAAATTCACAATATGCACTAATCTTTATCAGGAAACTGTAGAATGATTGTATTTATCTCACTTTTACTTTTGTTTTTATTGTCTAATAGTAATCTGATATATATTTTATATTATAATGTCTCAATTCACACCAAAACCATAAAAAATGACCGTCATATCACACGTTTAAACTTGCTAGTTATCGGCTGAGTGTAATGATGTCGATCCGTGCACGTGCATATCTACTACTATATTTATTATTATATCACGTATTTCCGAATAATATATATTATAATAATGTGTGTAAAATTATCATTACGAGCTGACTGAGAATAAGAGCGATATAGAAAAAGAAAAATTGAATTTGTTTAAAAAAATTTATGTGTTCATTAATATTTATAAATATTAAAACCCGTTCAGAAATTATTTCTCTCTCAGCTCGTCGTGTGTTATTAATTTTATACATATTAATCATTTTAATTATACAATTTTAATAATATGACTTGTATAATAACATTACTCAGGAGTGTGAATAATATAATAACAGTTGACAATTTAAATCTGATGAAAATCACATCATCTTGAACAGTTAAATCGCTCGTATAATTGATTTAAATATAAAAATGTACAGAATGTACAATGAACATGTTATATCATGGAGTTTCTACTATTGGCAACATCGGTATATCTATGGCACTGTGACGGAGTCGCACTATCTCTTAGTGTTACAATAAGCGACCTAACCCAATTGTTTAATAATTAGGCATAATTTCGGAATCTTAACCTAACCGAATTTGTAAATAATTACAATTCCGACTACGGAATCAATAAAATTTCTGTTTAAAATAATGAACATTAGAAAGGAAACTATCGAAACAAAAGTCATCGATAATATGTTGGAATAATCGTTTTGAAACTATTCAAGTAAAAGTGTTGGATCGATCCATTTCACAGTTTAAAATAATGCTTTCAAAATTTCTCAAATGTCAATAAAATCTAACAGCTTTCTGAAATTGTGTCAGTCAGTTGATAGAATCATATGAAATTAACATTGACACCTGCAAATATAACATCTTCATTTTTAAGAACTGATATTGCAGTTTTTTTAGAACATAGTTCGGTAGTATATAATAAGAATTAAATTAATCAACTGGAAACATATACAGAAAAAATCTATTTATCGAAAAAGTATCTTATCGCTATTGGGATATTTTAAATATTTATATATTGTTGATTGATTTAATTTGTATTAATAATAGCACAGAACCGTGTCCTGAAAAACTGCAACTTCGCTATAATAATGTGTTTTCCCTAAATATAATATATTTTAATATTGATTGTCAACGACTAGTGTCGATTTGAAACCACATTGGGGAGACATCAATAAAAATACAAAATAAAAATGTTATTACATATGACATCACTTTTAATATCATCTGAAAGCTTACACAATTCTGTGCACATATAATCATAATTATTAAAAATTAATATACTTGCCAATAATAAATTAATATACAATTAATATATACGCCAACAAAAATAAAAATATATAATATCATTAAGCGTACTTCAGCACATCATAAAAAATAGACAGAATTAAAACTCATCGAGTACATACTTCGAAAATAATTCTCAATTTTTATTTTATTTTTATGTAATTTAGGCAAATGACATAATTTTGTTATTTGTACGTTAATTCGGATGAAAAATGTAATTGTTTTGATTGATTTCATTGTTGGATATAACGGATGAGCCTGTTTCCTTTAGCGCAGACTTTGGTATAGTTAAAAAAACGTCGAACAAATCCACACTGGATGAAAAAACTCATAAATAATATTTTCGTTTTTGTTAATTTTATCACTACGAAGAATATAAAAATGTATCCATAAAACAATATCGGATAACCTATTAACGTGTCTACCCCAAAACTCGAAACCCAGATTGCTCTGTTGGTACCGACAACTTCTCATATGATCATTTCTCGTGGGGTGCGGGTTCCGCCCCCCGCGCCCCCAAACGTTCGCCGCAGCCGGAACCGCCGAGAAAAACCGCAGCGCCAACGCCATCTCTGGCCCCGAGACAAATTTAATTTTTCCAAGACGCCCACCGCCGGCGCCAGCGTCTTGGCGGCGGAAAGTAGAGAAAGCTCGGGAGATTTTTCCTGCACTCGCTCGCTAAGAAATAAACCCTCACACTTTGCCGTTTCTTACAATATGGGTGACTTTCGCACTTGCGCGTGAGGTGGTGAAGAAAATCAATAATAACATAAACGTTCAAGTACCTATCTCAAAGTCACTGAAACCAACCCTTATAATCTTATACCCTTAAGCTTTAATATCGAGTACCGTATCCTTTTGACTTACGTCCTTTTAAAATGTACTTTCTCCTAAGAAGGTTCCAGACTTTATCCCGTTAAACGAACAAGTGCCGGTACATTCATATCATGTTACGACCTTTTGAAATCGGAGCGAGGGTTTTCTTCTATGAGAGTGTGAGCACGTGTACATGGCGCGGGGGGTTGACTGACTGGTGTGAGAAGAAGTAGAGTTTTCTTAGGAAACGGTAGAGAGTTTCTTTAAAAGGCAACAAGACGGTGGACTTTTCTTCTTTATAACTTGAAGAAAGTTCGCGTCTCGTCGTCTAGAGTGCGCTAGTTGTACGAATAAAAAATGTATTATTTAAATGTGTGTAAATATTTAATGTACAGTATTTTAATGACAGTAATCGTAAAATATATTTTTTACATAAAGTAGTAACTTGTAATGTCCAAACTGAATGAAATATTTTTTTAAATATCTCTATAATATTTAACGATTAAAATAAACAATGAAATGTTTATATCAATTAGAATATTATTAATCATATAAATTACTGTTTTAATCTTTTCGTATCAAAGTATAGTCTCTTTTCAGTTTCAAACGAGTGCCACGTCATATCATATCATGTAATATATTCAAGTGAGTGCAAGTGAAAAAATTCCCCCTCCTTGTGGCAGTCTAATATCCCACGAATCGTAAACCGCAAAACCACACGCAACCGCAATATTTCCTAATCATTAAATAAACCAATGAAACTCTTCCCCGAGCGTCGCCCGCCAATAGCGTCGCTGGGAAAAAATCCCCCGTCGTCATGTCGGGCCGGCGGCCGATACAAGTGCGCGCGTATACGCGTCCATTCTTGAAAACCGCAAATAGTGATATTCGGTTAACCGCAAGGGCAGGTGGCGGACCAATCAGGGGCCGCGAGCCGACCGCGGCCCCGCCTTTTTGACCGCAAACCAACCGCGAGGCAAGACGCCGCTTGTGCGCCGAGACGGGCGCCCGGCGACGCGTTTCCTAACGATCGGACGCTTCCGCGTCGCGTGTCGCGCGCCGCTCTTCGCGGCCGAATGCGGTGGACGTATTTTTTTAATCAACCAATTTTTACAAGAGCACCAGAATAATATATATATATTTTTTTAATAAAAAATCTATTTAGAAAAAATAATTGAGCACCTAATAAATGAAAAGTTGTCAAAACGATAAAATATTTTAAAGTGGCGCTCTAAAATACTTGATCACTAAACAATAGATGTTTATCATTTATTCAATGGATATTAAAGAAAAAAAATCATTATACATACATATACAATATCCATCTCATAATTATGCTACGAGAGCAAAATAGAATAGGCTCACCGTGAAGCCTAAAACGAAAACAAACTCTGGTCAATCCTTCCATATGTTTTTGGCCCACATTTTGTCAAGCAGTATGAAACAATTCTCGATGGACAAACTCAAACACCATCTCAGGAGCTGGTTGTTGAGTGTTGGCAGAAAGGAAACTGAGGAAAGATTCATGGATACGATCACATGAACAGAAATAGTGCTTCAATCATGGGATAGCGAGAGTATTTTACTTATTTATTTTGTTATTAGAATTCTTTTAAAACCCCGTTTACTTCATTCCTAATATTTTTGGTTTAGATAAAAAAAAACATTAATAATAATAATGATTTTCATATTTGTATGATAGACAACGGATGAACCTGTCTCTTTTAGTGTAGACTTTGGCCTAGTTAAGGAGACAGTGAACATCTCTTACATTATGAAACTTGTTCGCTTTTTTTGTATATTTATAAGAATGTTTATAATGTGTGATATGTACGTATTTTAAGAACATGAACAGAATAAATAAAATAAATACATACATGATTTAATCAGTAATAGAATATTGGTGCTCGTTTATACCATTCGGTGACAATATTTAAATAATTTTACAGATTAGTTGCACGTACATATTTTTTTAAATATAATTTATGCAATAGTTTAAATAGATAATGTATGTGCGAAAAGCGACATCCTTATTTATCATCGGATGTTGGCCTAGTCAGAAAATTTAGTCGTAATCTAAACTAATCAGACATAGTAATATATAAACAGTACCCAGATAATTTCGTGATGATCTAACTTGTTTAATGTTAAATGAAAATCCTATTTTGTTTTCCTTCTCCATATCATTATTGACATAAATATAGCAGCTTCAATCAAATGAAACTTGGCGTGTAATGTTCCGGTCCTGGATCGTCTTTATGGCTCACTCCAGGGTCTCCTGCCAGATGCAACTATCTATTGTTGTGACACTTTTCCAGGTCTAATTCCAGGCTTAAGAGTTGTGCTCAGGATAATCTAATTTTTAAGTTTTTTTCGACGCATAATGTGACCAAAGAATTGGAAGAATATTTGGTTCACTGTATGAAATCACAAAATATTTTGTAGGGGCCAAAATATATTTTTCATTTAAAAAATTGATGAAATACTGTCATTCGTTCCACACATTAATGAAATCACGAATAAAGCTATGAAATGTCTTGGATTTATTTTAAGAACGGTGAAAGATATCAATTCACTTAAATCGTACTGTGGTTCGTAGCAATTTAGAATTCAACTCAACTATTTGGTCTCCATTCTATAAAGTGCATGAATTAAAATTTGAAAAGATTCAACATAAATTTTTAAAATTTATTAACTTTAAACTGTGTATACCCGTTGAACAAATGAATTATGATTTTCTAATGAGCACTCTTAATTTAACTAACTTGTCGTGTAGAAGAACTTAAGTGATTTATTATTTTTATTTAAAATAGTAAATGACATACTAGACGCCCATAATTTAACTGAACTGATTGTATACCACGTTCCTGCGCGGAGTACCAGATCGTCGGCGCTGTTTTATGTAAATGCATCATATACTAATTTTTATAGAAATGCACCCACACAAAGACTTCACAGGCATGGGAACGATTTTGGTCTTGTAGATATATTCCGATATTCAATGTTTAAATATAAGAGCGATGTTTTTGATGATTTTTTTGGTACAATTGTTTTTTATACTCAGCTATTCAGTTTTTTTTTTTAACCTTAATTTTTAAAGTTTGTTTTGCTTATTTTTCAACTGATTTTTTAATTTTTTAAAGCTATATATGTATATTCTATTAATTTTTATTTTTATATATATTTTTTATCAATATCTATTTGTATATATATATTCCATGCTACTCATGTTTTTTTTTTATACCTAACCATTTTTGTAAAACCCTGTAAGGCATAATAATAAATAAATAAACTACCACTATTGTTAATTATACATCACTTGGCAAAACTCTATTTTATTGTAGTACGCGCAACAGAAAAATCATAAATATATATATATATAAATATCATCCCCTTCCGCAGTATTTCGATAGCGCGGCCATTAAATACGAAATACTCTACCTTATCATTTACCTAAAATAAAATACAAAAATCATTTTTATTACGAGATTAACAACTGTTTATCTAAAATAAAAATAATAATGTTGTTGTCAATGAGTTCAGTCGCTCACTTTCTCTCCTGTGTGATAAGTGCGCATACACACACACACACACACACACACACACACACACACACACTTCACACACACACACACCCACCCCCCACACACACACATAGACACACGTGCGTGCTTGACATTGTGTTACGCTCGAGTGTCCCGATACTATTTAACGTTTTCACCAGCGTGTGTCATGCGATGCGTCGTAATGCAGGCTCAGTGACTCCATTAGTTAACTTTTTTCTACATGGTGCATAACATTACAGTATTATGTAATTGAATTCAAACAAAAACTCAATTGTTGAGGTAGACGAGAACTGTTGTATCGCTCTACCAACCCTGACCACAGCTGAGATGCTTAGCCTGTGAATAAGGGAGATACTTTCTGCCGAGAAATCAGATGATAAATAAAATAATTCAATAGACAGCGAATGACCACACTCAGCACTGATTTCGCTCTTAACGCAGTTTCGTGAGAAAAACTTGAAATACTAAGAAATTTCTGCAACTGTCGTAGTGAAATATGTTTTTAACTTTATATTTTACGCAACCAATACGATATAGATAATGCGGATACTAGAAAAAATATTTATGTAACCTGACTGAGCCATACAAAATATTACATTACTATCTAACAAAACTATTGGAAGTAATTCATTCAGACTTTAAAACGAAAATCAAAAGTATGTAATTGTGCCAATTAAGGCCCAATAAACAATATTTATTAGCGTGCATTAATACCTACTGCATTAATACCTTTTTTATAATAGATTGTATTTCCTACAGTGAAAAATATGTTTTAAGGAAACTTTAACCATACAGCGGCCACCATTGGTCGCGAAACAGCGAGCCTAGCAACAAGCAATCATTTTTTATGTAAATGAAAAATTTAAAAGCGATGTTTTATTGTACACCCGGTAATAAATAAAAAATTGCGAGTACAATTAGTACTCTCTTGGTTAAATGTAAATATCGCGCGTGCACGTGTGTGTGTATTACGTGTTCAGTTCACTGGTAAAGAATGAAGGAATTAATCTAATTACTTTTATTTTTGACATTTTAAAATCTCATTTGTTGGAAAACGGTTACTTGTCATTGTACTTTGTGTAGATAGATACTAGGTGTGTACATTTTTTTTAAAATTTTAAATAAGTGCTATTCAAGTACCTACTGGATCCACAAAGAAATTCTTTACCTACCTACTGAAATGTGAAAGAATATTTTCATTTTCGAACACGCGAATGTTATGGCTTTTCGAAAATGATTATTTCTACGTTAATTTGACGTTTATGGATAACAAATAAATTATGAAGTCATTATAGTGATGAATGTTAAGTATTTTTTTGGTGACTTTTTCATTATATATTTGTTTTTTATTATAAATCTAAAACAATTTTTTTTAAGTTTAAAGTTTAAATAGTTAAAAAACTAATTATTACATTAATTTATAATATAATATTTGACAAGTGTTCGCAACTCCATTTAAAAAAATCCTATGAGCGTGTAATATATAACGTATCGTAAGAAATATATTGTACATGTATGGATATAGATGCCTATACCTACCACAAAGCAGCTCCCTGTGTCCCCGAGGTATTTTGTGCCCGTGTCCTGGAATTCTGTCGGGAAAGTACGCGGAATATTTTTAAGTAGCCAGCACTCTGTCGTCTTGCGTCCGGCGGGCGGTTATCCCGGGCGGTTATTCCGGGCGGATATGCCGGGAATGCCTGTGAATGCCTACCCAGCAGCACCCCTCCTTGCACCGGCATACATTAAAATAATGGAGCACTGTTGGTGAAGTGAATTATTCGATGAAACAAAACATTTTATGCTTCGCCGTCAAGGAGATAAATATATAGCGAGCGATATTCCATACAGACGATTATCAAGATATACAGCTGATGAGACTTACTTGATTCTTAAAAAATATATTACAAATCAAACGTTAATAATACCTCGTCGCATATATTCTGTATTTTTAATACGCCAGTTAAATCATTTTAAGAATATATCTAATTTGATGTTTATATACATTAATTCATTAAGTTAGATTGTTTTGTGATAGATCAATTTTCCTATTTTTTAAATAAATTATTGTCATCATTGAAAACATTATTTTTATTTTTTACAAAATCATGCTAAGCTTACTTCGAAATAAGTATTTGCGAAATTTATCATTAAACAAAAAATAGTCTGGCTGCTCGAAATTCGATTAACTTTAATTTTTTGTATTCAATATTAAATTAATTAAATATTTCAATTAATCGAAATAATCGAATAATTACGATTTTGTTTTAATATATTATAATATTTTTGAATCTTGGCCAGGTATCCATCCAAAAAATATTGTGGACTAGATCTGTTGCACCCTGTATAGGCTAATGTCTGCCTGGGTAACTGCTTTTAGCCGCGTTCGGTGCAGACATTATTATATTATTAATTAATGCAATTGCGGTATTATGATATATTTATGGGATTATGGTCTATAATCTATGTGCAGTCCAATAGATCCTGCTGAAAATAATACATTTCTTCACATAAAAAATCTAGAAGTACGTAATCTATTTTATATATTAAAATGTCTAACCATAAACTTTATTGCTTCATATGTTATATTTTATTTACTAAACTTAGCTTATTGATTTGAAGAGCGATGCTTGTCACCTTGCAAATGCCAAGCGCTTTTATGTATTTTATGTCATTTTACGTATTATAGTTTATACCTGGTGCAAAAATTCAGTTTTGATATGTCTAAAAACGGTTTTCATCCCATTTAAAGAGACTCATTTATCTTCACGGAGCACTAAATAGACCTAGCTCCATTTCATAAATAGATACCCACTTATTATCCGGGTCGTACACGTGCTAAGACATTCAATAACGACCTTAAATCAATATTTTATCATTATTTTCTTTAATTCGTGTTTATCGTAAATTATATATCTCATTTCATCATTGTAAAGTGATTTAGTAAATTATATATGGAAATTAAGTTTTATATAATTATATTAACTTTAATCATTTTAACGTGTGTATATACAATCGAAATGTAAATAAAATTACTTATGAACATTTAAAAAAATAGCGATTATATTTTTGTTTTATAAAGTATTTACCATAACATTACCATACTACTTCTTATTTATCTTTATATGAGTTTAGTCCTGAATCAATCACATATATAATTATTTACCTAATACTTATATTATACCCAATGTGTTCAGACAAACCACACACCGGAAGATGGTTATGTTTGAAGTCTCAAAAATCGTCTCATTGTAGCCTAGTGTGGAGTTCTATCAAGTCTGCTAACCTGCGGGGAAACGGCAAATACGAATTTATTGGCATTGAATTAAATATTATCCTGTTTATCTACTTAATTTACATTGATCATTCGCTTTATGTATACCATTAAAATGGGTAGGTATAATAATATGGAAACAATACGGTAGTAGTATGATAAAGGGATGATCCAATTGTAATATTATTACATTATTTAGCTAAAAAAACTTATTAAGGCCAAGCATAAAGATCAATTTTATCATTACTGTAGTTTAGTACTTTTTTTCCATGTTATGAATCAGGATTAAATGCGATGTTTTAAATGAAATATATATATATATTTTAATGTTTAACGCAAACACGTTGTGGCTTATAGGTTCATACACTTGGCTGTGAAGATTGTACTGTTTTTTATAATAAAAAAGGGTACTTAATTTTAACATAAGAGTCAAAGAGCATTTAAGATGTTTAAATAATAATATTTTCATAGAATTTTCAAATCATTTATTAGAAAATGATCATACTTTTGATAAAAAAAAAATTGTTGCTGTTAAAATTAATAATTTAGAATCGTTAGAAATAAGTGAATCGTGTAAAATTAACTAAAATATTATAAATAATCAACTAAATTTAACTGTCCAAAAAACTTTTACAATAATTTTAGGTAATTAAGTCAATTTTCATATCTTTCATCATATTAAGTTAGGTTAGGTTTTTTAAAAAACTATAAATAGGTAATTAAACCTTTTTTCCTATAGATCCTTTTGCCGGTTCAGGAATTATTGCACAAACGAAAACTGCGCACACAAAATTAGCGCACACGAAAATTGCTCACATGAAAACTGCGCACACTTAAATTACGCACACGAAAACTGTGAACATGTAAATTACGCACATCAGATTTTTAAATTAAAAATTATACATATTTTTAAAATAAAAAAATGTAAGGGTTAGTCTATAACCTATACCTGCTCTTTACTCTAGATCACAGTCAAAATGTATACAAGCAAACTTTTTTTAAATACATACTGTCATATTATATTAGTTTTAAAAAATCTGGTTTTGGTCGCCCTGTGCACCATACTCCTAGGCACGGGCCTGATTGTATGATATCTACTTGCTTAATATATAAAAAATTAACTGCTTGTAAATGTATACATATAAATATAAAATATTTTCTTAAATTTAAAATTTCTCGTTTTCGTTTTACATTTTTTGAGTTATTTATGTTTGAAAACACTCAAAAGTTTATTTTTCCAATATGAAAGAGAACTCAAAAAAGATGGAATAGACCAACTATTAAATAATTTTATTTAAAAAAATGTTTAATTTAAATTCAAAAATCGTAATGCGTAGTTTTCGTGTGCGCAGTTTTAGTTTGCGCAATAATCTGGTCACCCCTTTTTGCCATATTGTCTATCCAAATAATTATTAAGGGACGTAATAACGACTATATATTGACAATAAAAAAATTTAAACCCACTTAAAAAAAAAATTAAAACAATGATAATGTATATTCAAAAGATTTCTAAACAAATGTTAAAAAAATGTATTTATTAGAAAATTCACGCTGCATTCTCGAATCTTGTAATGTGTTTTAAAATTGCTCGATGAATCCAGTTGTATCAGCCCTTACATTATCACGGCCATTCCACAATAGGGGTGTTATTTACAATCATGGCGTCCGCAGCCCCCACCTCCGCCCGCGCCCCGCTCCGAGGCCCCGTCCTCAGCCGGCTGCGATGGTAACGCCCTTAATTAAAAACTGCCACTCGTATTTATTTTTCTATCTCTCACCCCGCAATCCACCCCGCTTCAACCGAACAATAAAGAAAGGAATATCCGTGAAGGCCAAAATGAAGCGCGGATCGATAATTTTGGGTACTTTTTTACAGGAGGATATTTATATGTAAAGTTTGTAAAAAAAAAAACATTATTTTATATTCGAGTGGGATCCGTCCACTCAATATTTTTAATTTGATTACGTCGGTAAGGGATCTGTCGAGAGGGGTTGGATTAACTCTGTCGCAGTAAGATCCTTTGTTTTTATAAAAGTTCAAGTGAATATTCTCAATTTCAAGAATTCTAAATTCTTCTTTTTCTAGTCCTTGCTGGTTATCAAACGTTAACGATCATTATTTTGCATGAAAATGTTGGACATTGCCTTAGAATTTTCGTCATCCAGGGCGCCTGTTCGCAATTTTACCATGAATTATGAGATGCAGGATCGGGTACTTTTGTGGATGTCTCAAGGTATTGCCAAAATATTGTAATTTTTGGATTTTAATTATTTTAAGAATTTTTTTCATCACGTTATCTTTAACCTTATCGACCCTATCAATCCAGCTAATTCTAAACCATTTGTAGATCTACATTCCAAATGCATTAAGTCATTTAGCATTGTTTCCATATAAAAATTAAGGAAACACGGAATCGAATCATTCTCATTCGCAAATTTAAGTTTACGAATCAATTCTAAATTGATAAACCATTAAAATTTGTGGGGTGTTAACGTTGTATCATACTTAGAGACATTACTATTATATTACATATCTTGTACTGTTTTAAAAAATCTGTTTATAAAACTGTAGGGGCTGTGGTTGTAAACTATGACTATGACTCGTGAGGGTCTTAATTGTATGATCGTATTAGAAAGTTTTGTGCATAATGAGTTGAGGGCCCTAACATCTTCTAGTCTCGCGCATGTTGGTGCATGTCGCAGTGTATATAAATGTGCATGTTAGTGTTAATGCTGTGTAATAATAATAAGTTAATAATTTCTAAATCGATACATGAAAAAAACCACTGTGGAATGTAAAAATTATAGAAAATAGTTGTGGGGTATTAGTTAGTGACTCGCATATGAAAGTACTATATTATTATTACTCAGAACAGTACATGTAGACTTCAGCGGGAAGCTATCTATTATTACCTATAGAATTATCGCTATAGTTTTGCTCGCGGATTAGAATAACGCATCGAATACATCCTTAGACTCGGAGAATCTCGCGCAAACTCCTTGTTAAATTAGACTAAGGCCCGTGAACCCATTGTTAAATTAGACTTAGACCCGTGATGCCCTTGTTAAATTAGACTTAGACCTGTAAGCCTCTTGTTAAATTAGACGTAGGCCCGTGAGCACCTTATTAAATAAGACTTAGGCCCGTGAGCCCTTTGTTAAACTAGACATAGACCCGTGAGCCCCTTGTTAAATTAGACTTAAGCCCACGAGTCCCTTGTTAAATAAACAAAAAACAATATTCTCAGATCAAATCAGTACCTACTTAACTGCAATTTCTGTAGATGGTATAAATGTATTATGAACATAAGACTTTTTGTTGCCTTTTGTAATTTCTCATAAAATACATTTATATCGGGTGCATAATAAAAGAGACCTAGCCGTTTTGTTGACTATAGTCTAGCAATACTTTAAAACGTCGACGTTTGATATATATTACTTCCAGATGTTCTTTGATGTTCAACGCAACATGTGAATGATGCTTTGAACGATTATCCTTCATATTTCACACGTGCATTCTTCCCCTTTACCGTAATTGTGCACAGTTTTGAGGAGGACAGCTCCTAATATTTATTACTTTGTAACATAATTTACTAAGGAGAATTTCAGTTTCAATCCAGTGTTCTGTTTTGAAACATGGAATTGGAGCGAATAAAATAAATAGTACTTATTTCTGCGTCAGTCTTGGAACTCTTCGCTCTTGCAATCTAAGATAGGTAAGAGGCGCGGTCGCTTCGTACATGCTTTGGATGCTCCGCATCCCTTGTGTTCTAGAGTCAAAAAGCATTGGACATTTTGTTTCTAGTCGTAAACAGCACTGCTGCAAGTAAATTCGTCCTTTAGAGACCAGTCACATACTACGACACAACGCGCGCACGGAGCGAGTCCAAACACATATACATACGTATATTCTCAACTTTCGAATATCTATGACTCGCGTAAACACACAGATACCAGCAACAGTGTCAATTCTATCATTCGTTCCATATCCACAACGTTTAAAAGTATTCGACATTCAGTTCCGCCTGTCAAGGTCTTCGAACACTGTATACGCATACGTTAACAGCATCCAACGTACTAAAAACAACTTTAATGCTTATGGGTATAATGCATAAAATAGCATACATATTAAGAAGCGAGCAGATTGTTTAGAGGAATTTGTTTGCGTGACACATTTTTGACAGTTTGGCTTGAATACTTGAAACCGATTTATTGAAACATTGTACATTTGAAAGTATGTAGGTATAAACTTGTTTTAAATACTAATTTAATGTATTAATTATAAATATATACCTCCATTTTTGTCTGCAGCAGCGATAACTGATACAACAGCAAGTAGTATCTTCGATTTGATTTAAGATCAAAGATATTTAACGAAACGAATTTTTGTGGTTATGGAACTATTTTTCCATATTGTATCCACGTCCAATCACATGTGATGCTATTTTATGTTAAACTCAATCTGTTTCATCTATTCAGATATACTGTGGGGGAAGATATGTGTAGAATAGTTAGAAAACTTTGTTATTTTTGTTGTCCCAAAAACAGCGAACTGGCTTCTGCTTGAGGTCAGCAGGATCGCAAGCCACAAGGCATATCCATTGACAAAACATATCTCGAATTGTCAATTGCATTAATAAAAATTATCCTGAATAACTATGGCATCAAACTTGTTGTTTTTATTACAGTTTTATTTTAAACTATTAACTGTAACTGTTATAAGTTAACTATTAATTAAATACTATTTTTGTGTATTAATTATAAATATAAACATATAAAATCAATTTTGTCGAAAAGTATAGTTTTTGCGCTATCGGGATTCGAACCTGGATCTCTATTTCCAATTCCGACAAAATTGATTTAATATGTATATATTTGTAATCAATACATTAAATTAGTATTTAAAACATTATAGACCTATGTTCTGAATAATTACAACTTCACAATAAGAATGTGTTCTTCTAATAATAAAGTTGTATGAATGTGTCCAAAATTTAATAAAAATTAATTGATAATTCTGGCGCCTGCAGTCGGTTTTTGGGATTCCATAAAAATAATGTAGATGGCTTTCAAAAATAATGGAACGACAGATGTATTAATTTGAAAAAGTGTAACATATAGGTTCGAAAATTTGTCATGAAAAATACTGGCGCTATAACACAATTGGTAGTGTACTTTCCCGGATTGGAAATAGAGATCCAGGTTCGAATCCCGGTAGCGCAAAAACAATATTTTTCGACAAAATTGATTTTATATGTATATATTTATAATTAATACATTAAACTAGTATTTAAAACATCACAGACCTATGTTCTGAATAATTACAACTTCACAATAAGAATGTGTTCTCCTTAATAATATAAACTTGTTATCTAGCATCCCTTCTAAAAAAAGTTACCGACCGCTACTGATAGGTAAGTACATTTTCAGTTATTGATATTTATTGTTTTACGGTAGTTATGTTGCGTATTGTTACATAATATAAGTATATAAAGTAACATTCGATCGCTTTAATAATTATTGCGTATAATTGTATAAGAGTGATAAAATAATTCCCCCCTTCCCCGGAACACCGCGAATAGCTCTGAGATTAAGCGAGCCCCCTGTTAGCGTATTAGCAGCCCACAGCTGATCCAGTACGTACCTATATTTTACTGACTGGCGGCAGACTGAGTAAACCCATTAATTTGTTTCCAACATACAACCCTGTCAGTGGAATGTTGTGTCTTTCAAAGCGGGTCATCATTTTTCAGCTTTCTCAAAAGACTTCCGTGTACGAGCGCCAGCGTCGTTTTGAAATCTGAAATACATTTTCAAACGATGACCTAATATTTTGACTTTACTAAATGAATACATTAGTACAAGTAGCCGAGCTAGACACAAGTACTTAAGTAGATTAGTTGGTATCAAAGAGAAAATGGGTTTATAGTTTCCTGTACATTTGTCTAACTCAAAATCTGTTTAAAATAACCCTTACATATCATTTGGAATGTTAATTTCCGGATAAAGGTATTAATGTTTTATTTATTGTAGCTCCCCCGTTTTAATAATGGCAACCCCTTACAAAAACTTCCCTCCGCTTGTACATCTGACGGTAAGAATCCCGCACTGGGTCCGGCGGTGCAGGTCCGCCCCCGACCGCTGGCCGTATAAATCCCAGAAGAAAATGTAGAAATGTAAAAACCGTTCAGGCAATGGAAAAGCTTTCAGAAACTCTCGATCCGGCTCTGTGGAGAAGTTTTCAAAATGGTCGATTCTCATCCTACAACGTGTCCAGGCGGTGTTCAATAATGCGTTCTAGTTATTACAATTTATTGTATACAGCCCGCCGACCACCCGACGGCGTGCTGGCTAGAGACAACTTTTATATTTAGGTAAGCATATTGCACAACAACGGCGAATGTTTTTTTTCAGTTGAAAATACTGAAAATTAACAAACGTTTTTGAAAAATTAACAACACGCTTGGTGCCATTTATATTTCGTCAGTCGAGACGCGCAACCACTGGGTAAGCACGATGACTGGCTGCGAGAGCCGTCAGTACCCGAACTTTATCTATGGCTTCGAATACGTCAGCATCTTTTGATACTTACTCCGAACCCACCGCGTACAATCAGCCACTATATCGACCCCTCAAAATAACAAGGTTCCATCTGACAATGATACTGTGTTGAGATAATGAGCTCAAAAGTGTTGATCGAATTTCAACATATATTCATGGATATTTTGTTTTGAGTATGCAAATATAATCAGTTGTAAGGTCTCGACTTATTTTTAGTATTATCAATGATGGGATGAGAGAAATTAAAAATTAAAAAAAACATTATAGAATTACAATAATGATCCATAAATTGAAATAAAAAACTAATGCAGTTGGATCTTTCAGCTTTTGCTATTTCCTTTAATATCCATTAAATAGAGTTGGTGTGTACGGAAGAAATAATGAATAATGCATTTGGAATCCATTTCACGCAATAACTCAAATTAGCCCATAATGTTAGTTGGAACATTGTTATTCTAAGGGATTGATATATAAACCTTTGTAATTTAATTCTAAATAAATTCAGTGAAAAATGTAAGTACCTACTCTTCCTTGTTATACGTATTTACCTTTTGTGTTAATCTTGTCTATCATTATCTCACACAGTAACCAAGATCGTAATAACAACATGAGCATAGAATGCTATAACGACTTTGAAAACGGATAACCATTTTTATCTATTTTTTTGATTCCATCATCACATATCACACAACACTACAAATGCCTTCATTAAACCTTTTTACATTAAATTATTAAAACTGAACAAAAGAAGTTTGTATGTAATTTCAGTAAAATTATCTACTAAAATATATACATTAGCCTGTTCTCGTGAATGCACCACAAGGTGCTTATTTAACTTAGCGGTTTGATACACGCCTATTGACTGATTGGTCATGGTTTCAATCCATGTCTCGGTAGACCACAAAACCTAGTTCTGTATTATTAACCTAGTTTGAAAAAAGTAAGAATATTGAGTAATTAAACTAATGTAAACATGTCATGAAAAAATATGTAAATGTAATATTTTTTAAACAAACTATAGATATCCCATAGAGATAAAGCTATTTTTATTATATTTAATGGAAAGATATGGATGTATGGGTAATTACAGGGCTTACGACCTGTCTTCGGCTGGCTTAAGTGATCACTTTATATATTACGTTCACCATTCTCACCCATTAATCAATCTCCATATCTATCCAAATTTTGAAAATTGTATATATGTTAATATGTAGAAACACTTCGAATACAACTACATTATCGCTATCTATGGCCTAAATTTGATATTCACTTCCCTGAAATAGCATAGATGTCAACTAATGAGAATCTAATTATTTTTGAAATTATTTAAAGCAATATTATTTACCTGTAAATGTTTTTTTTTAACATATAAAATACGCCTGAAAAATCAATATTTTTCAATTTTTATACATTTTCTTATTTTGACCAGTATATTATTAGCAATATTTGATTATGTCCAAGAACAAACAGTTACTGGATTTTCACCTATTACAAGACATTGTTATTAAACAAATTATAGACACGAAACTATTTTTATTATATTTAATAGAAAGATACGGAAATATTTTTTATTCACAAACTAGTAGCCCATGGATATCTTGTACTTATACGTTTTGTATGTACAATTATATTTCCAAATAATATTTATCGACAACATTTTATATTTTAAAATACATTTATTTCAAAAAATCAGTATTGTTACAGAATAATATCTGCATAAATTAATAGTTCAATATTTTTTTTATTTCTCTGTAAGAAAATCTCGTGTTTAGAGGGAGATCATTTAAATAGTGAACATAATTTCAGATGAGAAAACAGTTTAAAAATCCTACATTAATTAAGGTTATAATATTGTTAAAAGTTTAATTAAATCAGATACGCAATAAACCATTTTTAAAGAATTTTAAAACAATTAAATTTAAATAAAAAGCATAAAGTGCACATATCAATGTTTACAAAGTTAATAAATAAAAGTAAACAAAGGTAAACACATAACAATATGTAGAAACATGCAATCTAAATATCAGTATAATACTATTTCCAGTACGTTACAATACAAAAATATTAACCATACAGGTTTTAAAAAAAACAAATAAATAATCCATCTTTAGAAGTAGGACCATATAAAAGTATTATTTGCTTTTTCTTTGTATTTCATGTAATTAATTTCATTCCTTATAGAAGTGGAAAGTTCATGGGAAAATTAAACATCAGTATAACTGCAGAGCTGCTGAGACATAGTAGTATGCTGATACTACTATGTCACCTTTGGAATATTTATCAAGCCATAAGTCCTCGATCGATAATTTATTTCATGTCCATCTTTATGGATCTACAACGGCGTGTTCTTCTTGTATCTAGACGAATATATGAAAAAATTAATTAAGTGATTTGTGTATTTGGTAAATACACAGAATATACACTATACCACTAAAAATATTTCTTAAATAATAAATCAAAAATATCCCAAGAAGAAAAAAGCGGAGTTTTCAAGATGAGTTGCAAGGATTGTGACGTATTTTATATTGGATAGAGCAGAAGAAGAATAAGATAAAGATTGGAAGAACACAAAAAGCTATAAAAAACTTAATTCTAAACTCTGAAATGGCCGAGCACGCAAGAATGAAGGGCCATTCATTTGATAATAGTAATTTACAACCTATACATAGTAGCGCCAAAGGACGAAAATTAGACATTTTATAAAATTTAGAAATATTTAATAATAAAAATAACAATAAAAACATAATAAATTCCCTCTCTTAACCATCTTAACTCCACCCCCACCCCCATCTCCGTTAACTCCAAACACACCATATATTACTGTCTGAAAGTGTTTTTAATTTTAGTTGAACTATAATATTGATAATGGGAAGATGTTCCAAAAACGTTATATCATTTAACTTAATAAAAAATGTAGTGGAATAAAACAGAGTTTTGACTCAATTTACAAAATAATCATGAAATTCCACAAAGCTTAACCAAAAACCTTTGTATATTAATAATATACGTATATGCAAAATAAATTGAAAAGTGATTACGTGAAAATAAGACAGCTGTAAATAAAATAAAAACATTTATAGGGTTTATAATCTATATTTTTGAAATACCTCACAACATTAAAAAATACTAAATTAATGAACGCGCAAAAATTGTCATACAAATAATTATTTTGTGTATACGTCGGTGTGTTTATTATTTATTTTTAATATTAGCCAAATCAACTTTGTGATTAAAATTCATTATTAGATTATTTAATTTTATTTTTTAACATCTTAATTAATTAATACACCAATCGGTTTCAGAAAATACTATTTCCTTCTTCAGGATATCAAATTAACTATCCAAAAACAATTATTAGTTTTTAAAAAAAAAGTTAAATCCTGAAGATGAAAACAGTATTTTCTGAAACCGGTTGGTGTATTAATTAATTAAGTGGTTGAAAAAACAAAGTTAATTAATCTAAAAATGTTTATTATTTTCTATACTAAAATATTTTTTTATATGAAGCAGTCCATAATATAGCGTGAAGATATGAAACACGACCAATAGAACAGAATGTTCACCCTTGCGCGGGTGTCATGGAATAACGGGTGTAGAGAAAGAAATAGCTGTGCAGATAAGACAAATATAATTTATTACTTATAGGCGATGAATAAAAATATACGCTTTCCATGTGGGGTGGTGCATGAAATATTTCTTCCGCGTGTACCTCCTGAACTTCCACTGGACTTTTCCTCTTCGAGGGATCCCTTTTCACAAAAGGGTATTTTATTAAAATTTATGATGAATTAGTTGCGATGCAGTCCTTATAAATGAAAAGGTAACCGTATGCCTATTCGACCGCGCACTAAATATCTTCCAATAAGGTGATTATATATATGTATTCATTATATATAGATATGAGAACATACACAAAATGAGACATGATGAGATAAATTCAGATAAAGATTCAGTTGAGACAAATTTTGCCACAGAGACAAAAATCAGACAAATTTCAGTACCATGCACACGTGTTAAGATTTTGATTTGGAGAGATTCAGAGATATTGAGATTAGTGGAAAGAGATAAAATCTCAATCTCCGTACATGACGTTCATTTTGACAGTGAGATACCTACAATAATTTATTTTGAAATATCGGACAAACAGAAGGCATCTAATTACAAATATTTATATTGTTTTAGCTGCTGCTGGGAAGATTAAAATTCACTCAACTGACGAACGGAACATCAATGATCAATGGACCGACGTTTGGCGTTTGACATACAACAAACGTAGAGTGAAGCGCGAGATGACGAATCTCTGAATACACAGTGAACTAAGAAACCTGATTTTTTTTAAATAAATAAAAAATATGAAGTCATCTTTTCAATCCCTTGTATCTTCATTTGATCACTTTGCAAATAGGCCACTATGCCGCTGTGCGACTCATTTCGTTCCGTGCATAAGGTCGGCAGGACACGCCAAAGTACACTTACTTCGTCCACCGTCCGCTAAAATATGGCTAAAATTCGGCGCCACCATCATCAATTTTTACGGATTTTTAACAAAATTAAATATATGTGTTGTCTCGCGTAGTTGAGTAATCCGAAAAAATATAGAAATGTTGAATTTTTGGGTGCGCGCATATTTTACAAGTTTTACCATTTTCATAATATGTAGATTCAACGAAATGGATAAATATGAATTAAATATATTAATTAGAAAGATATACATATAAAATCAATTTTATCGAAAAATATTGTTGTTGCGCCACCGGGATTCGAACCTGGATCTCTTTCCTAACCGGGGAAGGTGCATTATCCAACTATGCTACAGCGACAATATTTTTAGCGACAATTTTAGCGATAATGCACCTTCCCGTGTATATCTTTCTAATTAATATATTTAATTCATATTTAAAATATCACAGACCGTCTGTTCTGAATAATTACAACTTCACAATAAGAATGTGTTCTCCTAACAAAAATATTCATTTATTAAAGGCAGTATTTGCTCTTTGAACCTTTAACTATCAATTTATGAACAGAATGTGTTCTGCTCTTTATATGGAAATATTTCCAGATTCAGTGTACCAAAGATAACTAACTCTATGGTGAGAAAGATTAACTAGAGTTTCGGCATTATATTATTTTGATTATATTAAGACATTTTTTTTTCTTTAAGATTGAACGGATCTTTCATAATAAAATTGATTGAAAGCATGTATTGCTATAGTTTTAGCAAAAAGGTTTGAAAACTTTTCAGTAAATTAACTCACCAGATAATAAAAACGTGGATCGTGTCCTGCCGCCTCTTAAAAGTACTCAGTATGAAATAATGAGTTATAGTGAAAAACAGGCCAACTTTCAAAAAATTCCTAAAAAGCTGGATCTAGGTATGGACGGTTGGTTCTAAACAAAATGTCAAAAGTCCCCATCGATACGAGTGGCGCTAAAAATTTTACGTAGGGTCAAAGATCACCAAAAACGGTTTTTCGTGAATATCTCGTTAACGGTCACTTTTACAGAAAAAAAAAATTATAATCAAATTTGTAACTTAAAAAATTTTCTACAAAAAATAGTATAAAAATTTTTATTCGTAAGAGTAACTGTTTTGGAGATAATTCGATATACAGAGTTGTAACGTTTGTTTCTCATGACACGCACTCCTTTTCACACCACCTTCAAGATAGAGTACAAGGTGCAATTTTTTTCAAGTGTTGTCCCCAGTAGTAGTAGTAGTGTTCCACGTTAGTTTTTGTTTGAAAAATGTTTTTTTTTAATAATTATTATGAAAGTCATTGATTAATTTTTAATACAAAACAGGAGTTATTCTTCTTTAGATTATTACAATTTGCATAAAGGGAACTTCAATGTCTAATTTCTCTGGACTATTAACCAGATCTGAATAATATAGAAAAAATATATATGTAATAATTTTTTCATGTTGGAGTTCATCGTGTGAGGCGGTGGTCGGTCGTGACGGTGAAGATCGGGAGGAGGGCGTCCCGACTCGGCGGGGAGAGTGTCGCCAGACTTGGCGCTTACTCAATGTAAAATACGGAAGGTGTTAAAGCAGAAACCGATAAATTCTTAATTCTGACTCAGATACAAGCACGCGCGCACCACTGAGAGGTTTTTTTCAATATATTAAGCCACTAGCTTCATAACGAAACCACGAAGAGAAACACAATACAGGTACATTCATAAAAATCTATATTCAGCTTTATTTTGATTTATTAGGTAGACAGTGTTTTCTCTGTATCATTTCCATTTATTATCTTACATCATATGCAATAAGGTTAGTTATATAAATAAGGATATCGATTACAATATAATCTCAAGGGAACAGAAGAGTGAATGTATTAAATAAATAGAGTGAAATCTTGATTGATCGTTACGCGAATAATTGTTTTCCCACATGTATCGTTTATTTCTTCCAGTCCCGAGTTAATTTCATACAAAACATCGTAAAATAGATTGCATGGATCGTTCCACATGCATCATTTTACCGCATTGATCGTTTAAATTTAATTTAAATTAGATGGTTTTGATTAACGGCACTCGTAAACAATGAACGGAATATTCGAGAGAGAGAGAATGCTGCTACTAACTGCCCCGTGATATTATACAATACAAAGTTTAATTTATTCATTTTTGTTTCTGTGCAGCTTTCTAATTTTAATTTTATTCAAATACATTAATTTACATTTGAAACATGTATATTTTTTAGAATATGTATTAAAACATTTAAGAATGAAAAGTTTTTTCTATATTCCCGCATTCGTAGTTTATTTCAATAGGTCCCTTCAAAAACGATAGATAGAGGTTTCACTGTAAATAAATAAATTATCGAATCTCAATAGCAACAGCTTAAAATTGATTTTCAAATTATTCTGTAAACATGAAAACGCCACATTTTTACAGTTTCGTATAAGAGCTTTGTCTCGACCGCCGTTTTATTGACAGTGGTCAAATTTTGTAAGCTATTTAAATGTATAATACATACATTTATATTATTGAAAACATCTCGTTCATCACTGGCATAATTTTTCCATCTCTCATTTTGACTATTTCAATGATTTATTTTGTACTGCAAAAAGTGGGTGCTGTTGGCAAAATCGGCGGTAAAGAATTAATATTAATTGTTCAAGTATCTCACTACAGATGGGGCCATAAGTAACAAAATGAACAAACACTTCAAAATATCTGAGCGTGGTGGTATTGGTTTTCACTCGACGTGATATGATTAGCTAGCTGCGCTAGCTGCCACTAGATCATAGGGCTTACATGAAAGAATGGTTGATTTAATAAATGCTTAAATAAGAATTCTAAAAATAGGTTTCAAATTCATAATTATTCAACCAAATAAAGTTACATTAACAAGACGATCTACGCAAGAGTGTACTAGAGTGTCTAGAAAAATCTGAGATATTTATTAAAAAGCTTTCAAAACTTTCACGAGATTTATAACGTATTTGAAAACTCTAGTATTGTTCCCATGATCGAGATCTTAACCCCTTCGAATAATTCATCTTCCCCTTCCTGCAACATATTTCTTAGAACATCTCGTAAATGCTTATAAAATAGACGCACATAGCCAATGGGAACTAAATCATGAAATAATGTATTAAGTGGACACTCCCTAACAATGTCACGTGTTTTACATTTTAGGAAACCGATGACCTATTTGCTTTTCAGATAACATTAATTGTTATTGATTAACCCTGTTATTAAAGAGAATAGGTAACACAAAACCGCCGTTATGCCGAACTGAAAATCCGATATTTTCAAGGATGCCGCGAGCTGCCTGATTAGGTATTTATGAATTCAAGCTTTTCCCCGGTGCTCCGAGCATTATTCAAAAAGACGTCACGAACCCCTCGCTCGGTTTAACCCCGTTCAAACAATGCCATATTTAAAACCATAAACACTTCTGGAGAAAAGTGCCGAGAATTATAAGTGGCTGGATTCCACCAGGAAGAAGGGGTGTGCCGGGAAACGCCTCCCCGCGGGGTAATAAGGCTAATTAATTATACTCGACTAACGTTCATTAGCGAAGTGCGCGGGACGTCAAGGGATCATTTCCGTTTCGCATATTATTTTGATTATTGTGAAGATGTGCCCTTAAATTAAACTGTATTACCTGGTGGTGTAATGAAACCTTCGCCTGCGATACACACACACACACAAACCTCGGGCCGTTTAATAATAATCAGCGCGAATGTTAATTCAGGTACTATTGTTAATAATAGTAGGAGTTTTAAAATTTAATAAATATGTTAAAATATATTTAACTTTTATTCGATTATTTTACTGCCTGTGTATTATTTTTCATAAAAAGCTATTGAGTCTACGTCAAGGATACCCACCTACTCCCCGCACCCCTTGGTTCTCCAACAGGAAAGTCTAAAAGAACAGTATGAGAATTGGGCATTGCCAGGTGGCCTCATATTTGTTCAGATTGAACATAATAGACTCCCCAATGTGTGAGTGTGGTGCCGAGGAGGAAACCCTTGACCATGTCTTTTTTGCCTGTCCATTGCGGATCACAGGTTTTTTTTTACAATAATCTTGTCAATGGTAATTTTCAACTCCCGGTTAACTTGTGTCATCTTCTTTCCCTTAACTCGCCACATTTAAGCTATATAATAGCAAATTTCTTGAACGTCAATGGTATTAACTTGTAACGCAATATTCCCTATTCTATATTATTTTTGTACTGCTTTTACTTGTTTAATGACACAAATCACTCTTGAATGGTGGATTACCTGTTTAAAACAAGAAGAAAAAGATACCCACCTACGTTAAAGTGCACATATTTATAAGGCGGGAAAGAATTTATCTCATCTCAGACACAGACTGGTCTCTATCCAGGTCCATTTACCGTTTTGGTTTACGAACGAGCACTAAAGATAGGTAAGTAATATAAAAATAGTAAATGTACCCTACCGCTTTTCTTACAGCTAATAAACATAATCAAATAATAATAAGTAGTCGGTATCGGACGGAATCCAGTTGATAAGTTTGTTAGATTACAATAATAATTTCGATAGAATATTATTAATGGTCGCTGAGGATTTTGATTATTTTTAGGTGCGGCAACTTCGCTTGCAACTCTATTTGATAACTTAATTATTTTTATAGAAGCGATATAATATCGACACTAGCAATATAATATATACACAAGACAGGTGTTGTTTTCATGAGATTAAATAAATTGTAAAAAATGAAGAAAATGTGCTGAAAACCACCCGCTAGCAGTTTTCTTTACTCCGAGTAAACATTGTTGATCATAAATAGTACCTTATGTGTACCTTAAATCAAGCCGATACAAAACATCCCCGTTTGGGGGCAGAGGTGGGTCCCGCGGCATTTAACACCGCGCCCAATAAACATACCGAACATGCTCTTAGCGAGCGGCGCACAATCGTATGAATAATAAAGCTCTCTTGTACTCCTCCACACACCGCCCCTAAACGGTGGATCTCGCAGATTGAAATCTGAGTTACGTTCGACATGTTTACATATTTCCTCGGTTTGCCCCGTGCCCCGTTTCCCCCTCAGTCTCCTCGGGCCCGGGGCCCGGTGGTCCGCGTCTTATCCGGCCGTGTTCAATCGCGTCGCGAAGTAAAAATGGACATCCTCCCAAACCGCTTTCAAAACGGCTGCGAGTATTGCGTGTGAACCTTTTTTAATACTCGTCGTCGATACTGGAATTGTGCAGACGGGACTGCGAGAAGTATGCAGGAACGCGGGTTCGCGAGTACTGCCAAAGGCATACGTTGCATAAATATTTGATGAATCCCTTTTAGAGGCAAAGTCGGTGTTTTATTTGCCTTGAAAGCAAAACCTTCCTGGATACGACGAAAAGTTCATTTTAATATTTCCAGGGACAAGGAAACAGTCCACCCTATTTCATTTTTGACTTTCGTACGTCTCGTTAAAGAATTGGATTTTTTTCCTTTTTCGTGTTTAAATCTGAGGAACATAACTTTGAAATATTTAATACATAAAAACAATTAGCTACGTAAAAAATATGTTGCTCACAGACACGTCGGTATATTTACGGAGCTCAATCGAATTTCTTCAAAGCTCGTGCGTACATTTTCTCCGGGATGTAGATAAACGAAATGAAATGTAAAAGTATCTTCCAATTTTCCAAATGAATGGTCGTATTACTTTCACCCTAACACACAAACTTTCCGACCCTGCATGTAGTGCACAGCGCAGCCACCCCACGCCATGTGAAGGTACGGCCGAGAGATGTTGATTCAAAACCCTGCGAAGTCTTAAATTAGGGAAAGAAATACTAAGGAGATTTCCTTTACATGTAAATCCTATCGGGGGAGCCGCAGGTAGGAGGAGCCATCGGTCAATTAGGATGATAACATCTGCATCCGCCTTTTCGCTAACTGAGAATCAACGCGCCAAGTGGTCCGGGGTCCGACCTCACAACGCGTACAGCTTTATCCGAGGTAAATTATGATGCCATTCAAATTCTTGAGTAGACAATAATAAACAGAAATAGTTTAATAGCATTTTTATTTATTAATGCTAAATGGCTATTGAAAATGGTTACCATTACATATTTGTAAAAAATTACCAAGGAATAAAATGAATGCAATCATCTTCAGTAAAATATTTTATCATAAAATACAGCTCATTGTTTTATCGTAAAATATAAAATACCAGGATTTGTCGTCAACTCATTGTGTCGGCATAACGTAATCGGGTAATGCATGTTCCCCGGATAGGAAGAGATCCAGTTTCGAATCCCGGTAGGAACAATAATATTCTTTCGATAAATTGATTTAATATCTATATCTTTCTAATTAATATATTTAATTTGTATTAAAAATATCACAGACCTATGTTCTGTAAAATTGTAACTTCACAATAAGAATGTGTTCTCATTAAAAAAAAAAATGATATATGTCCACGGCTGCAGAAAATGAATGGTATTTGAAATAATTAAAGTGCTCCTAGATGATACCATTTTTCAATGGTTTCTATTTAAATATCAAACTTTTAAAGATACACCTAATGGAGATGAAAAAGAGAATACACAAAAGTTTATCTAACGAGGGGAAATTCGAAAATAATCCGATACATTGCGTTGTAGTGGAAGTGTCTATTTTCTTTAAAATATGATTACGAATTAGGTAAACATATAAACATTCTAAAAATGCGTTTTTCGAATAGAAAATAAACAATTCCATTTCTAATTTTACAAATTTGTTATTTTTTTAATACTGTAATATACTGCTGGAAGGTAGGTTATTTTTTTAAATAATTTTATTTCACGTCCATTCTATGACGGATATTTAATAATAGTTTTTTTTTTAATAAAATAACTTTCACATCACTGTTTATGGAAAATGAAAAAAAAATTGTATATTGAATATTAAAAGCAGTCCGTACATAATTCTGACAGGCACTAGACTTACCCATTATATCGGTGAGAGGCCGCGCTGCAGCCTCGGGGTCCGACCCGCGGTGGTTTTCGGGTTTCCTTGAGAATCTGCTAATGCAACAAAGTGGCCTGCGAAGTTCTTTGATGCATCTCGGTAAGCGCAGAGATGCCGAAGTGCCCGTGCACAGGTTGATTATCCATTCAGATCTCAAGGCAAAACGGCACACTCAAAAAGGGGGAGGGAATTAACATAATGTTGGCTATATTCGATGTGCTTTTACGAAAGGATCTCTACATGTAATATTATCGAGAGATGTAATATAAGCGGGGTTGTGTTTTGATACATTTCGTAGGTTTGTACTCTTAAAATAACTGGCTATCTATATTTTATACTGTGACAACAACCACTTTGATTTTATTACATAATATGATATAATTAATGGTACAGATTTCAGGGTAATCACATTACAATGTCCGTGTAATTAAATTGCAAAATTGCGAAGTCCGTATTATGAAGCCGATACGAAAATATATCAGACTCTGTAAATATTTCTATTATTATTTTTAAATAAAAAAATTTATTTCAAGATCCATTTAAGAAAAAAAATGGCTTGTTTGAAGATCAATGAATTATTTAAAAATAAATTGTAATAATTGTGCCTCTTCCCGTTCGAATATTAAAGGTTTTGATTTTACCTTTGATCGTGTCAAGTGATGTCGAAGAAAATAAATACAGTTGAGCAATACTAGTAGCTTATAATTAAATTACCTATGTTTCACCACTCACTTATCTTATAACGATATATATATATACATATCACATAAAACGGAAATATGTTAAAGTTTATTATTAATTCAGCTATTATTTCATTATCATTTTATTTTCTATTGAATATTATTAATTGAATTATAAAATTGACAAAAATTTTGATACTAAAAGAACGCCGAGACATCGATGCGTTAAATTGTATTTTTTCTCGACTAAACTACGGATTACTTACTTACTTACTTACCATCACACGATTTCAGATAGGCAGAGAGGATAGAGCGCCACACTTCTCTGTCCTGATATACAATTCTTGCCTCATCCACATTCATACATCTTCTCATAAAAGCTAGTCGATTGTTGAGGCTTCTTGCAGAACCATCCTTTATCTTGTTCGCCTGGTCGTGCCGAGTCTTCCGCGAACGTCCTCTATTTCTGGTGCCATCAACACTTGCGTCATATACCTTTCTTACCATTCTCTCCTCATTCATCCTTTCTATATGACTAAACCGCCTAAGTGACCCTTTCTTAATCTTACTTAGCTTTATATTCTTTCCTTATTTCTTCATTCTTTACTCTGCCATAAATATATTTACCACATATACGCCTGAGTGATCTCATTTCCACTGCATTCAGTCTACTTTCGTTCCTCTTCTGTCAGCTCCAGGTCTCACTTCCATACATCAGTGTCGGTACCAGGACTCCACTTTGTACCGCTAGTCTTGCCTCGGTTGACAAATTCCCGTTAGATATAATTCCATTCAAAGCGCCGTTCATTTTATTCCCTGCAGCCACCCTCCTTTCGATATCATTCTCAGCCTTTCCGTTTCTATCAAACATGCTTTCCAAATACACAAAGTCATCTACTTGTTCCAAACATTCATTACCTCCAAGTATTTTGCGCGGTGTCTTGCTTTAAGTACGGATTAAAGGCGTAAATGTGTATCCTCGAAATAAAAGTAAATGAAGGACAATAGGTGAGGTTTGTCTTTAATGAAAAGCATGCCCTTATTTAACCGTAGAATAAAATAATTTTCCTCGCAAATTGGGGTGCCGCATGCCGCATGCCGCGCCGCGCCGCGCGCCTCCCGGCTCGGGACGTGACCGTGTGTAATGAGCTGCCGGCGAAGCCTTACATACCAACGCAACCCAACCTAACCATCAAGGGATGATTGTAACAACATTTTCCTACTTTCATCATTTTTTGTTAATTTATTAATACTGGCTAAAGTAAACCGTATGCCCGTAATTTATGGGTTTTTTAAGAACTTAATATTTTTAAGAACATCCTATTTGATTTAGATCGTCTTTAAGAGATCTACCGATGAATTATTAATCCTAGTATATTTTTTTCCTATGAACCTCAATATATTAGAAATCAAATAAGAAATGTATTAATCAATATTTTTTTAATAACATAATTAATTTGTATTGAGTACATAGGTACTTTAATATGATTCGCAGACAATATTTTCGGTATCAAAAATTTTCATAAAATAAACCAATATCTACTAAAAATGTAATGATATATTTTTATTAACGAGTACACATCTTTATTATGAAGTTGCATTTATTGAACGTTTTGTAATATTTTAATACAATAGGAAGAATTTTAATTCTCAGATAGGAAGAGGTCCAGGATTGAATACCGGTAGCAACTAAATATTTTTTCATCAGATAGATTTTTACTATACATATCTTTATTAAAAAATACACACATAACATAGTTCTGAAATATTATTGTTAACTAGATTTTTTCTGTATATTTTTCTAATAAATTAATTTAATTTGTAATAATCATTGAAAAGTATAAATAATACCTACCTACATGTCTGAATTTTTAATTTATCGTAAAAAAAAATCAATGCATATCAAAACTGTCGTAGTGAAACTAAAAATAGTAATTTGGTATGTAATAATGAATTTATCAGTTAAGATTAAAATTAAAAATTTCACTATTTCAAAGTATCATCTCTAATGTAAATATTGAATTACAAAAAGATGGTGACCTTAATATCTTCGTATCTTTTAACCTCTCGCCAACTGGCGGGTTAACTTTTCCCCGAAGCCGAACAAACCCGTGGGCCGCCCCCGCCCGACCGCCTTCAATGTAAGATTTAATTAAATCCCCGGTCTTGATTTATTGTCGCACCCCACGGCAGAAGCGCTGCTCCACATTTCCACCCCCTCCCTGTATCGCCATTGTAAGCCTTTCTGCCCGAAGTTCGCGATATCTCCGTAACACCAGTACCTACATGAAAAAGGAGTTAATGTTTAGTAAAGAACGTTCTTACTTTTTTTAAATTTTACAATTTACATCAAAGTAAAGTAGGATAAAAACATTCGGTCAATAAAACTTTAATACAGTTTATAAATATAATTTAAATTTTATAAATTTTAAAGAGCTTAATGCGTAGGTAGGCCATTTTCATTTAAAAAACAATTGTATTTGCATGTATGACAGTCTGTTTCAAAAACGTGTATTACTTTTTAAAATATTTATTTTTAAAATATTAAATAAATATACGGTGCCGAAAAACTGTCCTGACACACAATTCTCTCCTCATCCACATTTATACATCTTCACATACAAGCTCGCCGATTATTGAGGCTTCTAACACTACCATCCTCCAGTATCTGGTTTAGCTGATCGTGCCAAGTCTTTCACGGACGTCCTATATTTCTGGTGCCATCAATACTTGCGTCATATATATTTCTTACCAGTCTCTTCTCATTCATCCGTTCCATATGATCAAACCACCTAAATGACCCTTTCTTAATCTTACTCATCATACTAACATCAGTTATACATTATTTCTTTATTTCTTAATTATTTACTCTGTCGTAAATAGATTTGCCATATATATGCTTATGTGATCTCATTTCTACTGTATTCAGTCTACTTTCGTTCCTCTTCTGCCAGCTCCAGACCTTACTTCCATATATCAGTGTCAGAACCAGGACTCCATTGTGTACCGCTAGTCTTGCCTCGGTTGACATGTTCCCGTTAGATATAATTCCATTCAAAGCGCCGTTCACTTTATTCCCTGCAGTCACCCATTTCTATCAAACATACTTCCCAAATACACAAACATGTTTACTTGTTCCAAACATTTATTACCTATAAATATTTAGTACGGTGTCTTGCTTTCCTTCTTCTCGAATACCATCACTTTCGACTTGTTGACATTCATAATAAGGTTGCTTTCCTTGTATACATCGTACATTCTACTCTATAGACTCTGTAGTTCTTGTTCATTATTCGCCATTAGTACTGCATCATTGGCATACAATAAACAGCATACAATCAAATCTCCCATTTTTGCTCCTACATTCATACATTCCAATTCTTTCACACAATTATCCATATAGAAATTGAACAGCCATGGAGACATAATACAACCCTGCTCGACACCCTTTGTAATATCAAACCATAGTGTGAATATTCCATTGATTCTTACACACGCAGAACTTCATAATATAGAGAAAAATTCGTTTATTGGAACACATAATGCTTTTGGGAATATTTGTTTTTAATTCATGGTTTTTATAGTATTAGTACGTAGTTGTATATTTATAACAATGGAAAAACCAACAAATGTATTCGATTAAGGCAAAAATTGGTAATTATATAAAAATCCAAAAAGACAACTAATAATAATTGAAATACTAATTAAATGTATTAATTTGAAAGATATACATAAAAAATCAGTATTATCGAAAAATATTGTTGTTGCGCAACCGGGATTCGAACCTGGATCTCTTTCCAATCCGGGGAAGGTGCATTTCCAACTATGCTACAGCGACAGTACTTTTGACAACAAATTTTCGAACCTATGTATGTCTTTCTAATTAATACATTTAATTAGTAATTAAAATATCATAGACCTATGTTCTGAATAATTACAACTTTACGATAAGAATGTGTTCTTCTTAATAATAATAATTAGTTGTCATTTTGTATTTTATCATCATTAAAAAAATTCACAGATGTAAACATGAATATAAACTTTCCTAATTTATAAAATTCTAACATATTTTCTGTGGATACCGTGTTTTTAACTCATTTCAAACGACAACCCTGATCAATTACTGATCAATTAAAACGCAGAGCTGCATCAATACACTGTTGTAATGTACATAATACGTATGGTATGGTATTACTCACACTAATACAATTGTTCATTCTGAATGGAAAGAAGTATAATTTACAAGTGCTGTCAATTTAAGTGCTCAACTATCAATTTAATATATTGCATGGTCAAAGGGTGAAAAAGCAAAAGCTAACCTTACTTCGTGTGATAGAAGACGCAGGGTGTAAAATTAATCATAATATATTAGAATTTTATCTAACTTTTAGTCCTAAAGTTAGTTTAGTCCTTAAATCTTCAAACTTGTAATGAAATTTTACTTCCCGAATGCACTACAAAAATCATATATTAATTATCTCACAAGAATACAGGCATACCTCGTTTTACGGCGCTTCGCTAGTACGGTATATTGAAAAAGATGCTATGTGTTCACTGTATTATTTTATGTAATGGAAGCATGGACACTTACCGAAGAAATGATAAGGCTTACTTGAAGCATTTGACATGTTGTAACGTTTTCGATGCTTCCCTTACTCCCATTCTTAAATTGAATAACTATATTACTCTAAATATTAATGTAGAATAATCCTCACAACTCTTGGTCTCCGGCACCAGTGTGAATATCTCTCATTTTCACGCTTAACACTAGTTTATACGCT
Source organism: Eubasilissa splendida (assembly GCA_031772225.1). Classification (NCBI taxonomy): domain Eukaryota; kingdom Metazoa; phylum Arthropoda; class Insecta; order Trichoptera; family Phryganeidae; genus Eubasilissa; species Eubasilissa splendida. The sequence goes on along the minus strand of CM062845.1, from coordinate 21,898,838 downwards.
TAATATCTAAATTTGGCCAACGAGATCGATCTAATGGTTACGAATACCCCAAGTCATGCTATGTCCGTAATAATCCTAATTCTTTTAACCCGCGTTTTCAATTATCAAATATCCAAAGTTTACAAATATCCAAATATTATAGCCGTTCAAATACCTATAGAGCAATTGTTAAAATAAATATACCGATTATCTTGTAGTACGCGATTAAATAACGGATACCTCTGATTATGCTGTATGGTACCCGAACGCACTCGTTATAACATTAATTCTACTAGTCTTCAATTTATTACCCCTAATTCTGAAATATAAGAGTGTGGAAGGAATTATATATAGGACACCAACCTTGTCGTAGATTTATCCTCGTGACTGTGGCCGCTTCGCAGCGTCGCCTAGCTGTTCATAAATTATGTGGACATGTGAAACAACATGCGACATGCTAAATGCCTCGCTTGGCAAATATGTTCCGTGATTATGATAAGTTCTCTAGACACCGGTCTGTTGCGCTCGCTCGGCTCCCCTATCCCCAGATTAAGATACCCGTACGCCTGGTGCATATTCGCGGTAGACGACGGGTGCTTAAACCCGAGCCCTCTCACCCAACGCGTTCAAAAGGTAATGATCATGATGAGGATCCAAAATTTAGATTCGGCCGATGTCTCAGTGAACAATATCATTTGTTATGACTCATCCAAGATGCACGGCCGAGGTCCTTGTATCTCCAATATGCTGCTGTTCAGTATCGGTAGGAAAATGGCCAATCCGTGGCCGCGTCCACCACTGAAGGTAATTAATTGTGATTGATTGTGACATGTCAGTACGATTCTCAGGAAAATTACCATCCTTTAGGTGCGTCTGAGGGCATACGACATGTGACAGTGATGAATAGTTTAGTTTAATGATCCTCGGTGTCTCGAACAATGCATCTCGAATAGAGCCAGGAACAAATCAGCTAGATGTGTTAATAATACGTAGTCCGTGCAAGATGACGTCTTTTGGTGTAAATCTCCCTCTCGTCCTTTCGTTAAGATACCCACGCTAGGTGGTGTGAAATGGCAATCTCCCGGCATTCATGTTTAGAGACTCATCTCTCGAGAAGTCCGGAGAGGTATCTATAGAGCGCTGAGGCTTCCTTCTTCTGGGATCCGTTCCGTCCGCTCACGTCTTAGCTAAGGTGTGACGCAACAGCATTCAATCGGCAGACTCTTTCGTCTTTGTGCCGATAACGCCTCTTGGATGGCTAGCTAATGTATGCATGTCAGAATCTTCAGGCTAAAGTGTACGACCATGACCAGCATGGCACCCGTGATGCAATGCCCAGAACGGAGGCCCCCCTCAGCAACTATAGACCACTCCAAACTCGACGAGAGACTACCTCGACATACAATTCCTCTGCATCATTATCTGTCACTCGCGACACTGTTGTTACTTTGATCACGGGAGAGCAAGGCCCTCGAATAATTTCAGTTTGGGGTGGTTGTTAGTACCATGCCAATAACAAAAGGCAGTATGATTTCCATACACATGCAATCGTGCTATTTCAAAATAAAATAAACACACGACCATTCTCGAATATACTCTATCATTTCGTCTGGCAAGCCATTACTTCGGATCGAAAATGTAATTTATAAAATGCGCCCTGTCTCGCACCGTGGTGCCAGCGGCGTGAGCCATGACGGGATTTGTGAGATCTTACTAGGTTTCCGCGAATAAGTAAATACACCAATAATTACGTACATAGTTACATAATTATTTACACGGACCATAGTAGTATATAAATAGTCCTGAACGATGAGATAAATGTAACTAAAACTTGTAGGATGGTGTTCCGAATTAATTAATAGGACAGTAATTAAATGAAGTGAAATATCAATAGTCTAGCGATTACGCCAGCTCTCTTTTATGAATGGGTAATTACATGATGATCCGAACCACACTACAGTACTTGTTAGCGGTTTTAATTATGTATACGAGCATGCAAAAAGATAAACTTAGTATTTTGGCGGATCTGGTCCTCAGCGTCTGCGCCGATCCTGGTCAGCCCTCCGGATCCTGGAGTCACTACACTCGCGATTTGAATTCGAACACGACCCCGCGAACCCGGAAACCCACGCGATCACCCCTAAAACACTCGCGACGTAAAATCTCGAAAAGGAAAATCCGATTTCGTACCCCTAACAACGTTTATGTATACGTCTCTTTTCCCGGTTCAAAAGCGACTCTCACACGTACAACCCCCTAACCCTCCCGAAACCGACTGTCTGGAGACGCGTTCGCCACCCCCGCTCATACTGTTTTCCTCCCTCGCCCCGCTACTCTCGCCCCTAACCGACCCGCTCTAGAAATTTCGTAGAATTCGTATTTTTTTATCATTTTGTTATATGTGGATCATCACAATGTGAATCTACAGACGAATGCTCAAAATATGCTGGATGGATGAAGATTACGATTGTGGTTCGGATAAGTAAAATTAAAAAGTAGATACCTATTTAAAACAATAAAATTCCGAAAACTTCAATACCTCGGACATGTGATGAGACATCCGGAAAAGTACGATATCTTGCATCTCATAATGCAGCGAAAAACTGCTGGAAGTCGGGACCCTGGAAGAAAGAGAATATCATGATTGAAGAATTCAAGACAATGGTTTGACTTGACTATTGTAGATCTTTTAAAGGGTACAAGAAAAAGAAAAAAAAGAAAAATGTTATAATTTTGGAAGTTCACAATGCATCGCAATTGATGTGACGTGCGCATCGGCCATGCGCAATGGTTTGGCATTTTTATAATATCCCACGCACAGTTTATTAACATATCTATCTAATATATTTTACATAGAATATTCATACGGGTGGCATCTTAATAAAATTAAATATTTATTCAATATTATATTATTATACGGATATAAAAAAATATTTGTTTAATTTTTAAATTCTTTAAAACTATTGTCTCAACCATTTTACTAATCTCGCGAGAATTTTACTACACCTTCAGTGCTTTTCACAACAGATTGTTTAACACGTGGTTCTGTTTTATTAGAACATAATATAAATAATATTCATTATTATAATATATCACGTGCATTGACTTATTTCACATACGAACATACAATTAATTGAATATGGTCAAAAACACCTTGTTACCCTTCTTCCAGAGAAGTTAGATTTTTTCTCGGAATTTTTTTTATTTTATTTATTTCTATCAACGCCCTTCTGGTCTTTTATACAAGAATAATAATTAATTTAATTTAAATATAACATTACAGTTTTAATATAATACTTCAATATAACAGTTCAAATATAACATAAAATACTAAGTATAATTCACTTCAATTCAGGTATGCTATTATATGAAATGATCGGGTACATACTTAAATACTTTCACCTTTCTTTAGACTTTTTTTATTGCCAATGAGTTACTCACTTTTCCGACTTTACTTGCAATATTCACTCGAGGTAAAAGTTTTTATGAAAATGCCGCTATACAAATTATCCAATATTATTATTTCGCTATCAAAATTAATATAATACGTATCAAATATGCATTATATCAATTTTGATTTAATTATATTAGATATTATTTACATAACATTTTTTACAACTGGAAATATTGATTTTAATAAATTAATTTTATTAAAATTTAAAAAGTATCAGTAAATCAGTGGCATAGTTTTAAATGGTTATCAAACTGTGCGTACGATCAACCTTTTTTTTATATTAATAAACCTCTCATCTTTTATCGGAGTTTGAAATGAGTCTGTAAGATTGCAGACACATTATTGATAAAGTTACGAAAATAGACATATATATGCATATTGTTTGTTAGTTATTATAAGACCAGATTGCTAGTCGCCGTGCGGGTGTGGTTGTTCCATTAGGTTTACTATAGCAATCTGCCCCCCTCCCCCTCTATTTATCCTTACCACAGAGCATGACTTTTTCTGTGTTTAATCTCGTCACTGACTCATTGTAAAGTTATTGGTGCTATTGTGTTTCGGTTTTCTCACAGTGCGTGCCGAAACGGCTATTGTATATTACAGTACTTCGTGCTAATCATCGAAGAAGTATCTTGAAATTCAGAAGAGTTGTGAATACAGCAATAAAATTCAGGTAAGTCGTGTTCTTCCCGGTTGATCCTTGAGCCCTTATTGTTCTGTCCATATACCAAATTCCTACCATCCTTCCTACATTCAGTTTTACCACACCCTTGTGTAAACACATTTTTAAATTATTTAAGATATGCAGTTGTACATTTACCGTTATTAATAATAACAAATAGTTATTGATTTACATATAAATGTAGAAAGCAAAACGATGATTCAATAATAAAATCATCACGTAATAATATGTTTGATGAGTTCGAATATTCTAACGTTAAAATTGCAGAAGCATTTCTAATGTATTAGATATATAATGGATAAAGTCATAATATTGGATAAAAATCTTTGAAAACAAGTGTATGTAAAAGTCATGATGCCAGAAAATAGCATAAGTGGGTATATTAAGTGATGCTTAATGCAAGATATAAGAGGGCTTATCATTTGCTAAACTTTGGTGTACGGTTATAAAGGGCCTCAGCTTGTCCTGTCTGCAGCCAGGAGCCTTATATGTACTGAGTACGAACAATGTAACTGTTGTAATCATTACTTAATAATAAAATAATACATCAATTTGTCTAGTTTTTTATTAAAATAAATATGTTCTTATACGAAACTTCATTTACGATGCAATTTACTAACGTGGCGTTAAAGAATTTAATCCGTGCCTATATAAAAATAAATCAACGACAAAAAATGATTAATGTTTACAGTGTTTTCGTACATTACTGAAAATGCTTACAGCCTTACTTTCATTTGTTTTTTGTTAAATATAGATCAGCGATATCGTAATATTTATAAATTAATAAATTAGTGCTTAAAAGTTTTATACATCTATTCTTAAAAAATACATCCTACATTTAAAAGATGAAAAAAATTATATTATAAAAAAATTGATTGCTATGTATGTTTGTATAACCCTTCAAAGTGTTTAAATAATGTATTCTATACAGGAATATAATTTTTACATCAATGTAACTAATACAACCAAGTATGCAACCAATATAACTAAGTATGTATTCTAGACCGGAATATATAATTTTTACATCAATGTAACTAATACAACTAAGTATGCAACCAATACAACTAAGGATGTATTCTAGACCGGAATATATAATTTTTACATCAATGTAACTAATACAACCAAGTATGCAACCAATACAACTAAGGATGTATTCTAGACCGGAATATATAATTTTTACATCAATGTAACTAATACAACTAAGTATGCAACCAATACTTATACGTGTATATACGTAAACATTAGTTAAGAAACGCTGAATGTGGTTTTTGATAATTAATAAATATAAATATATAATGCCATATTTACCAAAACTCGATCCGTTACAACTGTGCGTCAAATTGTGCGTAAGGAATATGAAGATGAAGAAATTCTGGCTATTCAGATGGCTAAAAATGATGAAACCATTATCGAGTAATGTTTTAATACCGGAATTTTTACATGCTGTTTTCCATTCAGGACAACGGGTATTAAAAATAAAATCATTTCTGCAATTAAATTATCATTTTATTTATGGATGTTCTTCGGGACACATTGAACCAAAAATGATTAAAAATGCATTTATGACGACATTAAAAAGGCTGATATAGCTCGGCTGAGAGAGCATTCTTCCGGTAATAAAAAGGTTTAAATATATTTTATATCACGTGATTAATTTTTGTGATTTTTAAGCAATAAATATTTTTCAATATAAAATGATTCAATGAATCCGGTTGCAGCCGTCCGATCACTTCGCGAGCTCGCTATACGAATTTATAATTTCGAGTCGTATCATACATCGCACTCGTATATCTTAGAATATCATCGGCGCTCTCCTTCCTTCCGCCGGCGGCCCCGCCTCTCCGTCCCTGTCCGGCCGAAGGTTTCTCGGCAACCGACGGGGTTAGCCCGAACGGCCTGGTCTGGGGTAACGTTCGCGGTGACGTTAAACGGCGTCGCCGGCCGTCTGCGGTGACCTTAGACGGCGTCTTCGGGGATCTGACGCCAATTACGGGCTCCGTTCTGCGCGGGCAGCTTCACCTCGCGAGAGGCAGAAGCCGGAGGATTGTTCTGTTTTTGTTCTCTTCCATTTAATCCGAAAGGGCTGACGGATAATTATCCCAAGATCTCAGATATCCCAGCCTTTTAACGTTTTTTTTATTTTACGCGGTGTGCATCACGTTTTGGACCGTGTTCTATTATACTTAAAATCGTTTCACAGGAAAGGTACTCGATTATTATTAGATAGCATAGTAAAACCAGAAATTAAAAAAACATCTCATATATTTAATACAAATTAAATGTATTAATTAGAAAGATATACATATAAAATCAATTTTATCGAAAAATATTGTTGTTACTACCGGGATTTGAACCTGGATCCCTTCCAATTCGGGACACGTGCATTAACCGATTATGCTATAGCATTACAGTGCATTGACTGTGAACGTACATAATTGGATGGGATCCAGGTTCAAATCCCGGTAGTAACAACAATATTTTTCGATAAAATTTATTTTATATGCAAATTTTTCTAATTAATACATTTAATTTGTATTAAAAGCATCACAGACCTATGTTCTGAACAATTACAACTTCACAATAAAAATGTGTTCTCGTTAATAATCGGATATATTTACCTCGAAATTTTTAAAAAATTTAATTTATTTTGATAGCTACGTTGCTCGAGCTGAAGATCAAAACATTTACACATCAAAATCATTAACTATTTTCTAATAAAGACTGCAATATAATTGATAACGAAAATCTTAAATAATATATGCTTATATATAATATATCTAAGCAATTGCTGGGATCAAAAATATGAAGTTGAAGAAGCAAACTGTTATCATACAAAACAATAAAAAGACCATCGATCACGCAGTGCATTTGCAAAATGCAGTGTCTTACCAAAATTGAAGAAAATAATTTAGCAGTGTTTGAAGGTAAAACGCTAAGAAAAATGTATGGACCTTCACTGGATAATAGAACTTGGTCGTACAGAATAAAAATGAGCTCATGCTCGAAAATTTTATTGTGCATGAAATAATCGTAATATTCAGTAGGTCCCAAAGACTACGATGAGCTGGCCACATTGAAAGAATGCCAGATGACAGATCAAATATCATGTCCTAGTGGCAGAACTAGACGAGATAGACTGACTGTGAAAGAGGACAGGAGCAGAATGGGAGGGTCCGAGAACTGAAGAAGAATGGCCAGTGATATAAGTCGGCGAAGAACAGTTGTTGAGGATCTCGTCGTGAAATCCTAAAAAAATATTCTCTAAATGAACAAGGACAAATCGGGAATATCTCTAAACAATAACCCTACCAAAATTAAAATACTATTAATATACGGAACTTAAGAGTACAAGTACGAAAACGAAATAAAAGATATATATGTATATGTGTAACTGGCGTCTCTTCTGATTCAGATCGTACTTTTTATATACAATATTCAATAAGAGAGATTAATTGTATTAATTAGAAAGATATACTTATAAAATCAATTATATCGAAAAATGATGTTACTACCGGAATTCGAACCTGGATCTCTTCGAATCCGGGGAACGTACATTAACCGATTATGCTACAGCACACAGTACATTAACGACAAATTTTCTAACCTATATGTTACACTTTTCAAATTGATTCATCTATCGTTCCATTATATGAAAGCCATCTACTTTATTTTTACAAAACCTCAAATACCTTTGAGTAATCCGATAGGAGACACCAAAATTTAAAATACATAAATTATCAAAAATATATTATAATTTATAAATTATGGTAGCTAAAATTCGAGTGACGAGGAAAGTTTCACATGAAAATAATGACATTAACAAGACTATTGGATACCTAAGCATATTATCAGCCTTTACAGCAGATCACTAAATAACAATAAATTAATATAAATTATATTAGGAGAACACATTCTTATTGTGAAGTTGTAATTATTCAGAACAGACGGTCTGTGATATTTATCATAGTTGGATAATGCACCTTCCCCGGTTAGGAAAGAGATCCAGGTTCGAATCCCGGTGGCGCAACAACAATATTTTTCGATAAAATTGATTTTATATGTATATCTTTCTAATTAATATATTTAAAATTATATTTATGTATATTAATTAAAATCAATATTTTTTTGTAATGAGTACCTAGTAGCACTCGTTTTTATTGCATTCCAGTGATATTTAAAACATTCATTTTATGCCCTTCTTGTGATATTTAATTATAATTTTTTTACTTATACTATACTATTTTTACTATACTTTTATAGAAATTCCAATCTAGTGTATTACATTTTCGTAAAAGATACGAATTTATTTCTTTATTTTTGAAAGCGGTCCCTAATCTAACTGATAATTAAAAATAATTCTGATTTTTTTTTAAATAATAATTTAGTTATGCATATATATAATAAGCGATACGAAATAATTTATAAATGATTATGTTATCCAATAATGTAAACTTACATTGATCTGGTGCCACCAAGCCAACCCCCCCCCCCCCGCACACACGAAATATGATTAAAATCCAATGCTCGGACCCTCCGCTCCGCCCTTTATCTTTACTAAAGGATATAAATTATATATGAAATATATCGAATAAGCGAGCAAAGTACATTGCGAATGCTGCTCTTGCATCCTATGTAAACAAATCACGAAAAAAGATCTTACCTGAATTCCCATTCCCGGCAGTATGTATTTTCCTCAGATAAAAACTCTCCATTAATTTCTAAATAAATCCCACCAAGATTAGCAATGAAATACTCATTTTTAAAGAAGAAAACTTTGAGTGAAAGTGTTGAAATCATCTTTACAAATCGTATATATTTTTAATGAAATTGATTTGTGATTGAGGAATTAGAAGATTTTCATTTTATGAAGGTTGTTCTTCGAACTTGCCATTAGTCATCCAAGTGAAATCTGTTATCACACATAAACAATCTTGATAATGATAATTATAATACAAAATTTTAAAAAAATATATTGAAGAAAAAAGATATTAAATAATTAAAAATATAATAACAGTCGGTCCACCGATTGACTGTAGAACGGTGGAGACTCGTCTCTAACACTATTATCTGGAGCCGCGTGTGAAGGGACTTGACCCCTCATAAATCAAAACAGCATCTCTGGTCCAGGGAGATGTATTACTCCTCTGCTGATAAAGGTTTGAGGGTGAACAAATATTTACTAAATACTTTAGGGGGTGAAAACAATAACAAGTGAAGATTTATTAAGAAAACTTTTGATTAACACGTGTATAGCCGTTTGGTCTCAACTGATATTTTAAATTAAATTGTAGCTGTCATTACAAAAGCTTGGTAAAATAAAGGTGTTAGAGAATTTACAATCAATAAAATGGTTTATACAAACATTTACAATTCTTCACTTCTATATAGATATTTTAAGCAAATACTGACTAGAATAGTCGAGAAACTAGTCTTTCACAAAAAAGACCGCCGATTCAAAACACATTTGTGACCATCCATATGAATCTTATTTTCACAGTACTAACGCTCAGTTGAAAATAGAAAGAATATTTATGTGGCATATTTCATACACGTTTTTAAAATATCTTGAATTTATTGGGGAGTGAGGACGAATACACTAGTAAAGGGTGTCCAGCGGAAAATTTTCAAGTTTAATATAAAAAAAAAATTAAAAACTACTATGTTATTCTCATATTTTATTTATACAAAATTGAGTTTAACGATGAGGATTTTACGTTTTATAAACAATATCGTCTAAATGCCGTCTATTTCTTTCAAGACATTTTTGCAATCGGACTCTTAAATTTGCGAACACGCGAAAGCAAAGCGTTGGTTCAATGGCAGCAACTTCACGGCGGATATTTTCTTATAGGGCATGAATTGTTCGAAGATTGTTGCTGTAAACTCTCAACTTAAGGTATCTCCACAAAAAAAAGTCGCACGGTGTAAGGTGACCGAAGTACCCAGGGTATGTCTCCGTACTTGCTGATTAATTAATTGGGAGAAATTCCCTTCAGCTCCTCCATTGAAACTCTAGCTGTGTGTGGAGTGGCTCCGTCTTGCTGAAATTGTATTATATTATTGAACCCGGGAAACAGCTCCAGTTGCGGTACCAAAAACTCGTCAATCATTCGGCAATACACGTCAGCAGTGACTGTGTCTCGCTGGTTAAAAAAATAAGCCCCAATTATCCCTCGGGCAGAAATTGTACATAATAAATTATAAATTGTAAATTATCCCCACACTGTCGTTTTTGGACAATTCAAACGTTTTTGATGGCATTCCCTTGGATTATCGTGGCACCAGTATCTAATGTTCTGTTTATTAACATAGCCATGGATATAAAAATATGCTTCGTCACTGAAACTGCACGATTTTCAGTTTTTATGGGTGTAGTTTCTTTTTCAAAATAACGTGCACTGTTATTTTTTTTATTCCAGTACAGGCTGTAATCTTCCTTATCGATTTACGCGGATTGCGCATAATTTCATGTTGAACTTGAGCCACATGTTCTGGCGTCGCTGCTGACGTTGATGGTCCCGGAAGAGTTTGGTTAACCATTGTCCTTTCTTGTCTGAACTTTTGAACCAGATAAGTTGCGTACTCGGCCTATCACTTACTCGTAAATATTAAAGTGAGTACAAAAAACACAACGCCCACTAACCAATTAATCACCGCACTTTAAATATTGCTCAACCGCAAACGCGCAGTGCGCTCCCGACCAGTGACTCATTGCGATTGGCAAATCCGCAAATCACGCGCGTCGAACAATACCTTTCCCACTTACCTCACCCTGGTGGTTTACAAGCAATCACAATTTAATCTTGAATTTTTTCCGCTTGATACCCTATATTTGAATTCCTGGGTTCCAAACCGATATTTAAAAAATTGTGCATCTACTTCTTAAAAATTCGTATCCATAATAACAATTTACTAGCAGTAAAAAGATATGAACAATAATGGTGAGAAACATATCTGTAATATAATATGAGCGGCTTGATATTCCGGTAATTTCCAACCCCGAAGGAAGAAGGGTAAACTTGAAAACTTTCATCGAGAGGGTAACATGCGTAAAGGATAGTTCGTGTTTTCCTCTCAAGATTTACGACCTCCTACCCCGGTATCAGAAATTAGTGTGTGACGTCACCAGCCCCTTCACAACTAACTCAACTTCCGGGAGCCGTTTGTAAATACCTTGTTACAGTTATAAGGGGAATATCCTTTAAATGAAACCTGAAGAGGCAACACTTCCGCTGTGGATTACTGATCTGTTTAGCTCGGGGTTGGACAATTGGAGCATGAATCAATTCGAAATTGAAATACTATTTTAAAATAAATATAATTCACTTTTTTATTTCTAAAACTTGTATTAAGCATCTGAGTAACTCAATGAAATAAACCATCGCTTTCAAGGTTTAAAATATTGTGATCGTATTAATTTTGTCTACGTCCCTAAAGCTAACCTATTCTAATCCAACCTGGTGTTTATGTGTCTGTGTTCGTTTTATGGCCCTAAATAATAATTGATTTATAACAATGATTATTTTTAAGGAGAACACATTATTATTGTAAAGTTGCAGTTTTTTCATAGTTCTGTGGTATTTAATACAAATTAAATTAATCAACTTGAAAGATATACAAAAAAAATCTATTTATAAATATTTTAGTTACTACGGGAATTCAAACCTGGACCCTTTCCTATTCGGGGAATAATTATTACATCACTAAGAAAAAAAAACAGAATCTAAAATTGTTGCTGTTATATAATAGTATAATATATCCATAAGTATATCCAAGTACATAATTCTTAAACTATTGACGGGGGTTACTGTGAGATGTATTCGAAATGAACTTGCTAATTATTACATTGAATTAAATTATTCAAGTTTCCCGCAAGACTGGAAAGTCTCGAGGGTCCACACCCCTCACCCCTCACCCGTGACCCCTGACCATCGTTAGGGAGCCCAGACAAAGATGGTATTTTTAGCTTAATGATTAAAAATAGCCAAATTATACCTCGTAAAACCTTTTGAGCCAGATAAACGGTGAACCCGCGAAATGATTTTTTGCGGGTTCACCATTCTCGACGTTATGACTTATTCGTACATTTAAAATTGAAATATATTTCAAAATAGAAATAACATAAAAACTGATTTGGTAGAAAAGAAGACGAAGACGATGTGATATAAAATATTCTATAGGTCTTTTAATTCAAATTATAAGAAATGAATTTGTGGAAGACAAATCACGAACGCTAGTGTTATGTTGATTGCGAATGTCCAGGCGTAGGCCATTTATACTCGTGAAAAATTAAATTATTCATAAAATCGGGTTTTATAGATAATGAAGATAAAGAAAATATTTTTAAAAAAGGAGAAAAGAAGATTTATTTTATTTTTAAGAAAACATTTTTCTAATCTGTCACCTGACATCTGTCAAAATATATTTCTAATTCGAATGCATCTGCTTTACATTTTTATATTGTTTTACATTTTTTACAAATTTCGGTAGATTCAACAATTTTTAAAATTTAATTACGCGTTATTTACATTTAAAAGATAAAATTTAAATGATGTGTATTAATAATTATTTCCGACTCATTGTGGTCAATCTTCAGAATCATTAAAATTAGAAATTAGTCGTAAACTCGCAGAGAAAAGCTTTAAAATACGAAATTTCACTAAATCGGGCTACACTGAGAAATTAGAAAAAGAAGAATAAAAAAAGAAACATGTAACGATACTGTCCACTGTTGGCCATCACCATAATTGTTTGATGGACATTTCTTAAAAACTCAGAGTTATTAATAAAAAAGGTAAAATTTTGATTAATTAAAAAATAATAATAATCCAATTAAATCAGTTATAAAAAATAGAGGTAAAATAAAAATAAGAATTTAAAAGAAGGTTGTAAAGATACAGTAAGCTTTCAGCCATCAGCAAAAAATTTCAGAATGGAGATTGTGACTGAGACTAGAGTTATTAGCGTTATGTGTGACGGAATCGGTTACAACATTGTTACATATATATAAACAAACTTCGAAAAATACCCCTTATAACTTAAATATAATGAGATTTCTAAATTTTGCCACGATTTGTATAACTATCCTCCTCCATATATTCTTTCATTAAAATATCATTAGTGTTTCAACATAATTGTTTCTCAGAATCATGCCAAAATATAAAAATTCCAAACACCTAAGTACTTAAAATTATATAGTTGCCCCTTTTCAATAAATTTAATATAAATACAATTTTTGAATTTCATAAGGCGAATCGCGTCTCACGGAAATTAAACGAGTAGAACTAAAAACAAATGTTTTTTTTCATGTGTGTTATTATTGAGTTCTACAAACTTATCTCCAAAACAATAAATCAATTATCTAAAATGATTTAAGTAATACTTTGGCTATTAGCGATTATAGTATTTTTATATATACTTTTACAGCCCAGTTTTAAATTAAAGTTTTGATATTTTTAAAAAAGAGATTATGTCAATTCTGCTAGTGGGCATGCGAGTTTATAGCAGTTTATTACGATTATATTAAGAATGTAAAAATATGTAACTTGTTCCTTAGATGATGACATCTTTCAAAAATATTTAAATCGCATTTCACGAATACTATCTACAATTAAATATTTTCTGATGACAACACACAGAGGGAATATCCGTTAGTAAAATATTCCTAATTATCCACGCCTAGGTGTTCTGAACTAAGCAACTTAACGAACCTGAGCAGCTACAAACTTTGAACATTTCCCCCTTTATAATATGGCCGTCTTAGCCTTAATGAATACACCCTTGGGAACCATTCCTTAACCTACTTTGTTTGAGAGGACTCTGGCTTAATCCTGATCTATAACCTCATTGAATATTCTATATCTTAATGAAGCAATAGAGAATATTGGTAACTTATTTGGTTGCCAGAATATAAATATAATCAATTTTAGGACGAACACATTTACCACTGACTTTTTAATATAATTTATTAAAAGCACTTTTGGCAGTCTACTTTGTTTTATACGAAACAATGTGACATTCATTGCTTTGTATGTGTTTATTATATTAAATAATGTCTCTTGCACTAAGTGTTGAAATGAAAATGTATAGGTACATTTATTGTTTTTTGCCAATATTAAAGATTTTTCAAAAATCATCATGAAACTAAAAAAGACAGTTTACTGGTGTTAAACTTACAATATAAAAATACTATTTTTTAATAATGTAATATTTGTGTCACTGGCTCTACGAAAATAAATAATTTACGTTTATTTATGCCTACACATATATCATATGTAGTTGATGATTTGCTAATATAGAAATATGTTTATCGTGTATACTTTTTTTATGTTGTATTTACATCAGAAGTGAACATACAATAATATAACAAATATGAATTAAATATATTAATTAGAAAGATATATATATATATATATATATAAAATAAATCAATTTTATCGAAAAATATTGTTGTTGCGCCACCGGGATTCGAACCTGGATCTCTTTCCTAACCGGGGAAGCTGCATTATCCAACTATGATACAGCGACAATATTTTTAGCGACAATTTTCGAACCCATATGTTACCTTTTTGATATTAATACATTTAATCGTTCCATTATTTGAAAGAGCCATCTACCTTATTTTTACAGAATCTCAAATACCTTTGAGTAAACTGATAGCAGACGCCAGAATTATCAATTCATTTTGGACACATTAATACAACTTTATTATTAGGAATGTGTTCTCCTAATAATAATATAATACACTTATTAATTTACTGCATGTGATATAGTAGGTATCCACCTCAGATATATAAAACATTGTCCTGGCTACTTTGCAAGACTACCGTCTGCGTTAATGTAGACAGTTTTTTTTTTTCGTATTGTTGTAGTGTTATTTAATTACTTAAAAAAGAAAGAGTAAGATTCGACATAGATATATTTTAAAATTATAGACAATAAAACAATGTAAAGAATGTGTTGTAAATCTAAAGTGAATCATTAGTTTATTGTATTGTGATTAAGCTGGAATGTTGAACAGCGATACCTCTGATTGATCTCTACCTAATTTAATTATGTATTGAATCAATATTTATGTAATTATTTTAAGTGAACGATTTCCAGTCAGTGTTAAATATGTTGTACAGTTTCGGAGCTAAAAACATATAGGAACATTGAAAGAATGTCGTTGTTGCTCTCGGAACAGGTGTGTAGCAGTGGCGGTCAATGACTTTTTGTAGAAAGGATGCTGGGTAATAAGTTTATACCTACTGTCAAATATACAAATATAACACATAATTTAAGGATATTCAATATTTAAATAATTCGGCTTCAAGTATTCAAGCCAAACTGTCAAAAATTCGTTACACAGACAAATTATTCACAACAATCCGCTCGCTTCGTAACATGTATGCTATTCTGTGCATTCTATCCATAAGCATTAAAGTCGTTTTTTGTACTTTGGATGCTGTTAACGAGTATTCGAAGACCTTGACGGATGACTAAATGTGCATGCGGAAATCTCGAATACTTTCAATGATAGAATCCACTGTTGCTAGAATCTGTGTGTTTACGCGATTCATAAATGTTTGAAAGTTGAGAATGTACATGTATTTCGCCTCGCTCCGTGCGCGCGCCGTGTCTGTGTGTGTGTGTGTTATGACTGGTCTCTCGAATTTATTTGCAGCAGTGCTATTTTCGGCTAGAAACAAAAAGTCCCAAACTTATTGACTCTAGAACACATGGGATGTGGAGTATCCAAAGCATGTATGAAGCGACCGCGCCTGGTGTGTAGATGTTTATTTATTGTCTTATGTTGTGACCATGATTTATTGCTAAGGGTGAATTATTGTTTGAATGGAAATAACGTACGACTCTTAACAAAAAAAATTGTCTTACGTCTAGAATACTGTACTCCTTAAATCGATCTGATGGATATCTAATAGAACGGCCATTTATTACCGTACATTATAATATAATTTATATTATATAAATTAAACTCGATGATTGAACTCGTCGATGTTACTGAAAACATCCAGAATATTTTTATTTTTCCGGTAACAAACAAATTTATTTTAATTATCTAGGAACGAAACGTTCTCAAGAATCGTAACTTTACCAATAAACTTGATTTTATCGTTTAATTGCAATATAATGCAGCCTGCGTAGAGTAAATATCCTCAGTCGCTATATAAGCTTCAGTATCCGGAGATACATTATAGCTGGAGCTTTTGTGCTTTTCGTCAGTAATTATTAATTAACCTCGGAGCTTCCAGGGCTTTTACCGGCAGCTTAGGGCGTCTCCCGTGCCGTACTTACGGAGGGCGGGCTAATGTACCTCCCGCTCGCGTCTAACGGATCGTCGGCAAGGCGGTCGTCGATATCTGTAGTCAAATCTTAGATACGTTTAGAGTTATTCGAAAATCACAACTAGGCTACGACAAGCCTTTGGAGAGCTTCACTGGATTATATTTGATACAATGTAACAAAAGAAACAACGTAATACTAGTCACAAGGCATTAATGAGCTCAAAAACAATTTTCTATATTATGAAAAAAAAAAAAACTAGTGACGTTAGTTACTAACTTACTTAAACTTACTTAACTACTTAAAAACTAGGTAACGTTATTTAAAAAAACTAGGTAACGTCGAGTATTTAGAATATTTATTTAGATTATATAAGATATTAAGTGTCGAAACTTTAGAATATTTTTCTACGTTCTGTAAAAGAATGTAAAATTAAACACATGTAGCGCCTAATTCCAAAACCCCCTAAAACTGATTTTAGATAATTTGAGTTAAATACGCAGTTTTGTAGATTTTTTTGTCAGCTACATGCAGAACACATTGTTCCTCGCAAAATCCATTTAAATTAATTGATATTGTATATTCAAAATCAGGGTTAGATCCAAAATACCCCAAAGTAGACAGAGTATAAGTTATTATTCCCCCTAAAATTAAATCAGCCAACGATTACGCTTGTTAATGTTAAAATCCAGTATGATTGCCAAAACGATATATATATACAGAAAAAAAAATACACGACAGAATTGCCTCTTTAAAAAATGCTGATGTAAAAACAAACATTTTGTACATTTAGTTTCAAAATATACGTTTTCATCAATAACTCAAAAACGCATTAAGTCGTTTTAGGGGGTTCTGGAATTAGGTGCTTCACGTCGCTTAGAGCGTTTTACTAGATAATATGAGATGCATGTTGGCCATTAGATAATTTTAGTACATTATATTATAAACAAACAATTTTAACACGGGAATATTTGTTTACACTGATATGGCACATATTAAATTCGAAAAACAAGTTATATTATTTTATTCTGAAAAGTTTATCACATATTTTAATTAAAAAATAAGATTAAGAGATTAACCAAAGATTGTTTTGTTTACGACATAGTCGAGATGACTATTGAAGTGATTAATTTAATCTGCTAACAAAATATTGTAAAACAAAAAAATGTTAAATTATATTCATCAATATTACTATTGATCTACTATCAATTTACATAAAGAATATACTTCTTCCCTCAAAAGTCTTAAATATTTAAAAACAGAAAGTTTTCAATTAAATTTAAGAAAAAATCTAATAAATAAAACACCTACAAATAATGAAAATATTATAGTCTTCATTACAACTTCACACTCGCAGATTTCAGAGAGAAATAAAATAGAGAGAGTGCACACTAAGGGCAAAATAGTCGTAAGACAGTTTTGTCTGTGTCGGAATGGGTATACAACAAAATTGTTTAGTCGTAACGCCCGCGTATATTGGCTACATTCTTACAATAATATTTCTTTATCAGTTGAAATAAGAAAATAGGCGCTAACGCACATTGTGATTGGTCACAAATGAAGACAGTATTGGATACATCCTATTAGATTAGATTTTCTCTGATTATATTTTTTTGTTTTCATTATTCTTTACAAATGTTTCAACGTTCAACGAATTGGACCTGCTGTAAGTAGTAAAAATCACGTAAGCTTTTTTTCACTCTGTTCAAAAAATATTCATAAATACAATTAAATAACTCAAGTTTAAAATAAAGGTAAAAACAAAAATTAAAAAACTTCTCGTCAGGAACCAATCCCCGGCTTATCGCATGACAGGCGGGGGATACTTAAAACTATAGATTGGTACTGTCCATAAAAATATACGCTACACGTGAAATGATTAATTAAAAATATATTAAGCTCTTTATTAATATTAACTTGTTATAAATTTAAGTTATAAAATTACATATTTCTATTTTTTAATAAAATTAATTATTAGTATTAATATTGATGTAAAAAGTTCATAAAGATTAATGTATGATATTTTAAAAATACAAATAAATGCATTATATACTCGTACTAATATGACAATTTGGCATCACAGTCTAATTAGGAGAATAGCTAAGATGACAGAGCACTGATAAAAATGAAAGTATATAAATATGTTATGACATTTTTAACGCAATTTATATGACAAATTTATTGGG
The DNA here is from genome assembly GCA_031772225.1 of Eubasilissa splendida. NCBI lineage: Eukaryota > Metazoa > Arthropoda > Insecta > Trichoptera > Phryganeidae > Eubasilissa > Eubasilissa splendida. Next base: position 21,880,252 of record CM062845.1, on the reverse strand, counting down.
GAACCCACTTATAAGCATATTCTATGTCAATATAAAAAGATGTCTTTAAAATAAATCATTAAATGGACATTAAAAAGTAAAATTAATTATAGGCATACTGAAATAGGAAATTAATATTGTATCATGAAATGAAATTAATATCGTATCGTATATATGGAGATCAAATCAAAAACTTCATTTACAGTCTACATAGACAGTAAAATACATCGTTTTCTATTGAAGTCAAGTCTATTGAAGAAAAATTGAAGTCGCAATACAGAGATGCCACCGCAATAACGCAGCATAAAAAAACTTGAGAGTGTACTCTTCCAGGCAATGCGTTTAGAAATTTAAAAAAAATTGGTAATATACCTACGTATAAATATACCAAGCAATAAATCATAACACAAGACAAACAACGAACATCTACAGCCAGTTCCGAGAGCAACAACGACATTTATCAAAGATTCTACATGTTCTTAGTTCCGAAACTGTACAACACACTCAGCACCAACTGGAAATCGTTCACTTCCAATAAGATTACGCAAATATGGACCCAATATATGATCCAATTGGGTAGAGATCAATCAGAAGCATCGCTATCCAATATTCTAACATAATCTTTATACAGTGTCTACACTAATAGTTCACAAGTTCTGCAACACTTACTACATTTTTTTTTCTCTATTTTTTTTATTCCTGTCCAATGTTTAACTTTCTTGAATTAAATAACACTACAACAGCATGAAAAAAACTGGCTACTTCAACACATATGACAGTCTAGCAAAGTAGCCAGGACAATGCTGTATTTAGCAGAGGTGGAATCTACTCCATTTTATGTTTATCATTTTATATTATAATATATTCACCTCTGTTACAACAAAAACATGTACGTCAATAAAGTCTAATAAATAAATAAAAAAATAAAGAACAGATTGAAAAAATTGATACGAGTATTTCACAAAAAAAAGAAAAGTGTTGAATCAGAACTCTAACTACCATAAGAACAGTATATTGAGTCATCGAGGCTCGTCTATTAATTAACATGTTTTTAATATATCTATCCATACATATGACACGAGGAAGGATAACATTCTGGCCGTGCATTGCGTGCGAATTCCGGGAGTAGCTGAGCGATAGAGCGGAGGTTGAGGAAGTTGACGACATAATTAACATTCTAACGTCGCGATTGATATGGTGTACATAATTTGTGGAATTTGAGGCACAATTCAGTCCGTTTAAATGTGGAGGTGCAACTACAAAAGTTCATTAATAGAATAAGGATTATGACAATAAATATATAATTTGGATGATTATGGATTTTTTTTTTAATATTTTAAGATAAAATAAATAATTCAATAAATTTGTGGTTTAAGGGTTTCAATACTAATTAATATTTTCGCGTTTGTTACGAAAAATTGGGCGTTTATTATTCACATATATCAGAAATTATCCATAATCTTAGTTTTTCTTTTAAAAACTATAACTTATATTGTACATTTATGCTAATGTTAAACTAATATACTGAATATTGTTTGCCATAATTAGGATAATAATAATAAGAGGCATTGTAAAAAATACCGCGACATCAAATTCGTTTTCTGTTTACAGGAAAATGGCCTTAATATGGGAAATTCTTATATACATAGAATATAGATTCTCATGATCTTGAGACCAAGGTTTTAGAGAAAAATCAAATGTTAAAAATTAATAGCCTTATAAACTATTAAATTTGTAAGATATTGTATAAATTTTTGACGGTTTTAAAATGCTTTGTTTTGATAAAAATAAACAATTTTAAATAACATATTGTATTTACTCACATGCTTTGAGGCTTTAAATACTATTTAAAACTATGTTTTATATTAAAAACATGATAATTAGTTTTTAAATAATATATTGTTAGCCTTATAAAATACGACATTTGTGTTTCTTCGGAGGTCAATCAATAAGCCGCTCAATTCAGCAAAAGCGGACGTGGAATCTGTTGCGTCTTTAGTTTTAGTTAAATGTGCTGACAGGATATATTTTCATGCAAATCTTAGCTATAACATGAACTAAAATTGTACTTATTCACAACATTAGATGCAAAATTAGTAAAATAGATAGTTTTAAAATGATCTTATAGGAAAACAACGTTATCTGGAACATAGAAAACATTTTATGTGCGTCATTTTGATTTAGAAACTTCAAAAACCTTGTCAAGTCAGTTGGTTTGGAGTAACATTCACTAAAACTGTGAATTGAATTGTGACTTGTGACGGTGTTTTTTGATATCTTTCGTGACAGATTAAAATGTAAGTACATTTTATATATTCTCAATAATTATAAAAAACAATTGTATTTTGTTTTGTAAACTATATTATTGTCTATTGATGTCCATAACGACTTGTTGGTTTGAATCCTAATTTAAGGAGTGATCAGATGTTTTATTGAGTGGGGTGAAATTGGTCATTTTTTTCATCTTAGTTTAGTGTAGACGAAGTCGTACACTTAGCTATACAGATAGGGTCAAGTGTGGTAGCCCCAGCATTGTTTTCAAGGAGTGATAGTGAAATGAAAATATCTGAATCATCCAGATGAACCTTGTCTTTACTTCTTTTCTCCGTACTCTATACTCTTTCAGATGAACGTCGTCCGTTGAGACTAGTTTTTGAGAAATCTTGTTCTTTGAGCACTTTCACAGTTTCAGATGTGGCCAACACATATTCTTCAAGTTTGATTTGATCGTGGAAAAGCAGATTTACTGAAATAATTTTTCTATTCACGTAACATTAAATTCTACCGGATTAAAAGTGATGAGATTTAAGTCACTTGATGAAAAAAATGTTTTCAGTACAGTGTAAGATACAGAAAAAAATATAACCATTTTTCCGAATCCAACAATATTATAATTAAATGTAAGTTTTGTTTATAAATTTAAAAATAACATAGATTTCAAACAAATTTAATCATTCCTTTTTCATTTGTTATATTTCCTATTTTCTTTTCATTTTTTTTTCTCTTTAGCATTATAACACATGTTATGTTCATATTAAACTATATATTCGTTTGTAATTGGGTTTGAAAACAATAAATTTGAGAAGGACTATGGTACACAAAGTGACACCACGAAGGGGGGTCACTTAGTCACCATGTTTTTATTTTTTTCTTACTCATACAATATACTTAAATAATTCTTTCCAAAATGTTTCGATAGTCTCAATGTGTGCAATAAATACAAAATAAAGTTTTCTGACATAAACATTGTGAGGAAAAAGTTATGAAAGTCAAAGTCGCCCCATTTCACGGAATCACAGTTTTATATTCCGTATATATTTAGCAGTTGTTTTATAATCATAGCAAAGTACTTTTTAATTATGAAACAAACAGATCACAAAACTGAAAACGTGGTATTTTAAATCGTTAATAGTATAGATGTCACTGAAGCTGAGACTTATTTTTTGAAGTAGGGGCAATATCCTTTATGATAGATATGGTAGCGTGGGTAAATAGATGAACGTTACATTGTGTAAAGTGATCACTTAAGCCAACCGATGACAGGTAGTAAGCCCTGTAATGCCCAAGACTTCTATACTTCTCATATAAAAATAATAGCTTCGTCTGTGTGAGACATCTTAATCTTAATCCCCAGGGGATAAAATCCAGTGATTAGTTCCTACAAAGATTTGAACATACTCAAAATATTGTAAAATTAACACGCGCATTTGACACACTAATGAATGTCACTAAATATTTAGGTACTTTAACTGATCTCCAAATATACTTATAGATTTGAAAATATAATTATTGATTTGTAAAAGCTAAAATGATTTAAATAAAATTAAAACAAAATTGATTTTTAAAATGAATTGACTGAAAAAATTGCGTAAATATTTTTTGGAAACGGTTTTTCTTGTACCAGTTAGAAAATTCTGTTCGTAGATACTTCATAAATTATTTAATTTTCGATTAACTTGAGCCAACACATTCATTTCGCAAATTATTAAACATGAATAAAAACTCTAGAAATGAGTTCATTTTTAATAACTTGTCTCGTATGCAAGAATATTACCATTTTATTGTCGTCTCTTTCCATCTAAAAGTTTCTTTATGGCAAAATCCTTTAATATTTAGGTGATATTGGATGTAATCGTTTAATTATTAGTCTCGGGTTGAAAGAGTATATAAAACATGGAGAATTTCTCGAATTTCAATAAAGAAAATTGAAAGGTCTTCTAAACATTTATAAAATTTTACTTAAATGTAATTTATTAAGAGAACACATTCTCATTGTGAAGTTGTAAAGATTCAGAACATGGGTCTGTGATGTTTTAAATACTAATTTAATGTATTAATTATAAATATATACATATAAAATCAATTTTGTCGAAAAATATTATTTTTGCGCTACCGGGATTCGAACCTATATATTTGAATAATTACAACTTCACAATAAGAATGTGTTCTCCTTAATAATATAAGTTGTATCAATGTGTCCAAAATTTAATAAAAATGAATTGATAATTCTGGCGTCTGCGGTCGGTTTACTCAAAGGTATTTGCGATTCCTTAAAAATAATGTAGATGGCTTTCAAAACAGATGTATTAATTTGAAAAAGTGTAACATATACGTTCGAAAATTCGTCATGAAAAATACTGGCGTTATAACACAATTGGTAGTGTACTTCCCCGGATTGTAAATAGAGATCCAGGTTCGAAACCCGGTAGTGCAAAAACAATATTTTTTTATTGATTTTATATGTATATATTTATAATTAATACATTACATTAGTATTTAAATGTAATTTGTTTTTAATTACTACATTTTTTTAATGCTTACTGATTTCAGTGTGCTTGCTCCCTCTTTAGGATACAATAAAACTATGCTGTGTAATGATTTGATCTGGGGCCTCATGTGATAGTTGGCTGGTCGGACCACCATTTCCATTCAATCTGTTGCGAGACCATTTTATTACAATAGCTGGTTTTCATAAGCCGAGTGAATTGCTAACAGCGAGCCTACGCTGCTTCCGCCCGCTCGGGGGAGGGAGGCCGGGAGGGGAGCCACTCATAACCTTAATTAAAAGCCTCATCTTCTACAGTGGGAATAAAAAGTTTCCGCCGCTACCAAATTAAAATTTATAACCCCGGAAGGGAGGAGGAGGCCCTCCGCGCGCCCGCCCTGAATACCAGCCGGCCCTCGGTAGTGATCAGGAAACATATTTTCTTTAGGGCTGTATTTAGAACAATCATTTTATCATTTGCTCTGATTTCAAAATGGTTGTTGCTTTCATGTTTAGTATTTTTTTATGCAAACAAAAAAATTTCTATAGAATATTTTACATGTACTGTAATGGGATAAATCGAGAATGTAACAAGGATTGTATCGTTGGTGTTACAATTATTGGCCTTCGGTACATTAGAAACAAAACCTTCAATTACAAGTTACAATCGAATACTCATCGCAATCGTTCTTTATCTTATCACTTTAATGAGTTATTTTACCAATCAGTTAATTAATAGTTATTAAAGAGAACACATTCTTATTGTGAAGTTGTAATTATTCAGAACAGACGGTCTGTGATGTTTTAAATACTAATTTAATGTATTAATTATAAATATAAACATATAAAATCAATTTTGTCGAAAAATATTGTTTTTGCGCTAATTTTAAATTCTAATGGAACGACAGATGTATTAATTTCAAAAAGTGTAACATATAGGTTCGAAAATTTGTCATGAAAAATAATGGCGCTATAATACAATTGGTAGTTTACTTCCCCGGATTGGAAATAGAGATCCAGGTTCGAATCCCGGTAGCGTAAAAACAAAAATTTTCGACAAAATTGATTTTATATGTTTATATTTATAATTAACACATAAAATTAGTATTTAATTAATAGTTTACTTATAAGAGTTACAGTTAATAGTTTAAAATAAAATTGTAATAAAAACAACAAGTTTGATGCCATAGTTATTCAGGATAATTTTTATTAATGCAATTAACAATTCTAGATATTTTTTGTCAATGGATATGCCTTGTGGCTGGCGATTCTGATGACCACAAGCAGAAGCCAGTTCGCTGTTTTTGGGACAACAAAAATAACAAAGTTTTCTAACTATTCTACACATATCTTCTCCCACAGTATTTCAGAATAGATGAAACAGATTGAGTTTAACATAAAATAGCATCACATGTGATTGGACGTGGATACAATATGGAAAAATAGTTCCACAACCATAAAAATGCGTTTCGTTAAATATCTTCGATCTTAAATCAAATCGAAGATACTACTTGCTATTGTATCAGTTATCGCTGCTGCAGACAAAAATGGAGGACCATCGTTGAGGACATTAACAGGATAAGGACAATCCGGGATCACGATCCTCAGACGCCAGAGAGAACCGATTGGAGAAAAATCTTAGAAACGAGTTTTTAATTTAAAACTAAAAACTTACCCACCATGATTTTGAACTGCCTTTGAGTTATTATTGTTATCTAATAAGAAATTAAATGTTTTTTTTTGTATTGATAGAGAAAATACAATAGGGTTGTGAGTGCGAGCGCGCAAGTTACATTTCTTCTCTCTCTAGTCTGGCAGCATCTCACGACATGCTGAACCCACCCTACTGTAATAACTGAGGGATCTAAATAATGTATAGATAGTATATACATACGAATAATTTAGAAAATTATGTAAACTTTATATTTATAATTTTTTACTCTTAAATTATTTACTGTTCAATCGCGGAAAATAATATTTTGAGACTGTATATGTAAGATGACGCATTGAATTTTAGTTTTTAAATAGTTAAATGTTGACGTTTATTATTGCACCTGTTATTGTACTGATACACTGACAAGCGATTTACCTACGAGGTACAGGTTCTTCATCAGTAGTGTTACACTATGAGATTGAGATTGAGGAGTAGTTCGTGCGTGACCAGGTAAACCAAACACTGGATGATGATCAAGAATCAACGAGCATGCATGGGAAGACGTGTGTGTGTGACAGAAGTGAGAATTTTGTGTCGAGAAAGAAAAGGGTTGCACTTTATCCTTTCTGCCTATTAGTCGCCCAGTTAATTCAATTTATGTTTTGATCTCGAGTATCTTCGAACATTAACATTTATGACCATTTTATTTCCTTTTATATTTGTAATATTGATTATTTTTATAAATTTCACTTATATATAATTACATTAAGTTACCTATCTACAAAGTGATCAAATGGAAATACAAGGGAATGAAAAGACGACATAACTTCATATTTTTATTTATTAAAAAAATGTATTAATATTATTGTAGTAATAAAAAAAAATTCTATATATCCCTGCACATTAAATTAATCCAATACAAAATAATTAATTGTGAGCGTATTAGTGTATGTACTTGAAAATATTAAATTTTTCACTTGGGCCACTCTGCCGCTGCGCGACTCATTTGTAATATTTTGAGGTGACATGTGAAAATAAAACACTTGTTTTTTAATTCTACTCGTTTAATTTACTTGAGACGCCTTTCATCTTGTAAGGGCATTATCAATCTAGCATATATCTTTATATCTAAAAATATCATTAATGTTGAAACAGAATAGTTACTTAGAATAATAGAAGCATTAAAAATGTATAGAAATCCTCAGAATTTCAATGAATAATGTTGTCCCTTTTCATCTCATGCAAATGTAATTGTATAGCTATCCTCCACTATAGATATAAATACAAATTGTTGAGTTAAATCGTCAGATTGATAATGCCCTTGCAAGGCGAAATGCGTCTTAACTAAATTAAACGAATAGATATATGTGATTATGGAGTTCTACAAACATACCTCGAAAACAATAGGTAAATTATGTATAAGTGATATTATTTGACGTGAATGCATATCGTAGACAATTGGGAGGCAGGGGTAATTAAAATTAAATCATTGTTTTTAATAAAGATTTAGTGAATTGTTAAACTTTAGCTATAAATGGTTCTAATTTTAAAACATTACACAATTCAGAGTCTACCAAAAAGGCAAGGGTAGATAAAATCAAACTATCGTTTTCAATATGAATTCAAGAATTCTTGTCCTTAAGTCCATATAAGCATACAAAATATTATGTAGTACAAGATTTACATAATTCTAATTCTACAAGATTTACATAAACTTTAGTTACCTATATGCACATTGATTTTGAAACATCTGGATACTTAAAGGATTCTGTATGCGCACAGTATTAAATCCGTAATCCTGAAATCGATTAAAGGCCCGGACTTTCGTATAGTCTATTCCTAGAGTACAGTCGCTCCTGGGATAGGTAGATCTTCTTGGCAAGCAGAGCAGCGGTCTTCCCCACGATGGGCTTCGAGTAAAACCGTCACAGTAGGTACCGAAATATAAACCACTTACTAAATAATGAATTGGAAATATATATTTTTTTTTTTCTTCGGATTTATGGTTTTTTATGAGCAACAAAACAAAAATCATGGTTAGCTTATGGTGACGGTTAATTGTCTATATAAAGAAATAATTTTAAAGTAAACCATCGAAGGATATTATTAGGGCTAATTAGGTATTTTGGAGGGTGAGATGAGAGCCTCACACCTCCACCGATAGCTTCAACCGAGAGCATAAGGTTTATGGTCATTTTCCTCAGGAACACTTACCCACCACTTGTAAAGTTTTACATACATCACTCGCGGAAATTTTTATTTATTAAATATGGGTAAATGTAATGATATGTTATAATTACTAATTTGTATATTATAAAATTAAAATTGAATAAATTTGTAATTTTTTGTCTATGTATAGATTTCCTTCGATCCAGTTTCCATGTAAATTGCAGCGTAATATTTAAGGTACATTCTTTGCCTTGTGGGTCCATGAGATCAAATTAATGACTACCGCAACATTGGTCTGGAGTTTTGCACCTCCATATTCATGATGGTACACCTGCACGGCGATCTCACGACATCATCATCTTACACCATACTGCTTGTATAATTAAATTGGCCTTGACACAGAACTGCTAACCAAATTACGCCGTCTGTAAAAAATCCCATAAGTAAAAAAAGGAAACTGCACGTTACTAAAACAGAAGAATTGCACAATGCCAATCAGGGACGTACACACCACATACATAATTACCCTTTTTACAAGGCCGGATGATAAGAGATTTACATTTTAATACTAGAAACGTAGCGCACACATCACGTGCACCGTCTATTTGTCAAAACCGGAGCTCTACTCGTTTGTGCAGACCCAAGGTCTGGGGATACCATACGTGGGATGGATGGAGCATACTAAAAATAAGTGACAATAACCTGCGTAATGTCACATACCCCTTTTCCCCAAAAATATGTGTGTCAGAATGAAAACACATCGCTTCATCTCGCGCTATATTTAAGTTAAAGAAATGTTAAAAATAATAATTTTTTAAAAAATTATGTAGAGAATGAATGCCTGAGAAGCTTTACTCGTACACCCTTGTTGCCCAAATGACGTCCCAACCTGCAGCATGAAAATCTTGCACAGTAATAAATGATATAAAATAAAAAATTACTCAACATTTTTTATTTTTTATTTATTTATTTATTTATTCATTTAAGCAAGTTTATCACAGACTAGCGATCTGTTCCAGTAACCCCCCTAGTTTTTTGATTTTTTTGTTTAATTTAATTTCGTAAATCGCCATGTACTCCAAGGCTATCATTTCGCCTCAGCTGATGCTCTTCTTCCTGAAGGTAATGTTCATATTGTTGATATTACTGAACCATCAACGTCATCATTTTCAACACAACAGGAACAACAACAACGAAATTCAGAATCAGAGTAAGTTGATGATAGCGATAATGATAATAACTATCAACCACAGAACAAAAAAAATTAGAAATTTAATAGTCTTTTAAATGAAATATCTCCCAAATCACAATTGTCGAATGATCCATGAAACGTATCAGGAAACGGCGACGATATAGAAATGTGAAAGCATAGAAGGCAATTGAATTGGAACAGATAAAGGAGAGAGGAAAGGAAGGAGAAACCATCAACCATTACATCATTGGAAATAAATAAAGCGTGTAAAACTAACCAAAATATTATGAACAACCGACTAAATTTAACCACAAGTCCCATAACACCAAAAAATTTTTCCTAAAAATTATACTAATAATTTTGTATCATCGAGTAACAATTTAAGTTAGGTACTAAATTTATTTTTTAAATAATTATTGTTTTTTAAAAATAGATTCTGTTAAAGAAACAATATGACATGTGTTTTTGATTAGTTAATGACATCCTGAAGAAGAAAATTATATTTTTCGAAACCGATAGATGTATTTAATTCATTGAGTGGTTAATAAAACAAAGTTAAGAATCTAAAATAATGTATTTTAACCACAAAGTTGATATTGCTAATCTTAAAAATATTTTTTTTTTGTTTAGCAACATTCAAAATAAAAAAGGTAATACTGTAAGTTTTCAACTACCGTTTAATTTTTTTTGTTTTCAGGACTCGTTTTCATGTGTGGCACTAAAATATTGAAAATGGTCCATTCTAGGCAACCCTCCTCTACGTGAATTTTTATAGTATAATTTTCTTAAATATCTATTATTGATTCAACACACGATCATTAACGCTTATCACAACCTTACTCTTTTTTCATATTAATATCATTTATTTTTTGCTAAAAACTGTTAACTTCTGTAATATTATAAAAATATGTTTTTTTTTTGTGTATTTATTAACCAAAATGTTAAAAAAAATAATAATATCCTTATAGTCAGATGATATGTGAACATGAATAGGCATGGCAAAGATTATAAATACAAAATTATATAAGTATATTATAAATATAGAATGTTCAGTGGTAAAATTTCAAGATTATTGTAATTACTGGCAAACCATCAGGGTGAGGTAAGTGGGAGCGGTATTGGTAGACGCGCGTGGTTTGCGGGTTTACCAGTCGCAATGAGTCACTGGTCGGGAGCGCACCGCACGGCTAATCAATATTTAAAATACAAGAATTCATTGTATCATTGTACTTACTTTAATATTCGACGAGAAAGTGATGGGCCAAGCACCCAACTTATCTGGACAATGGTTAACCAAACTCCTCCAGGACCATCAATGTCAGCAGCGACGCTAGAACATGTGGCTCAAGTTCGACGTGAAATTTTGCGCAATCCGTGTAAATTGATAAGAAAGATTGCAGCATGTACTGGAATAAAAAAAATCAATAGTGTACGTTATTTTGAAAAAGAAACTACAGTTTCATCCATACAAACTGCAAATCGTGCAATATCAGTGATGAAGCACATTATTATATCGATGTCTATGTTAATAAACAGAACATGAGATACTGGTGCCACGATAATTCAAGGGAACGCCATGAAAAACGTTTGCATTGTCCAAAAACGACAGTGTGGTGTGCAATTTCTGCCCGAGGGATAATTGGCCTTTATTTTTTTAATCAGCGAGAGACTGTCACTGCTGATGTGTATTGCCGAATGATCGACGAGGTTTTGATACCGCAACAGCAGCTGTTTCTCGGGTACAACAACAGAAAACAATTTCAGTAAGACGGGGTCACTCCACACATAGCTAGAGTTTCAATGGAGAAGCTGAGGGGAATTTTTCCCAATAAATTAATCAGCAAGTACGGAGACATACCCTGGGCACCTCGGTCACCGGACCTTACACCGTGCGACTTTTTTTTGTGAGGATACCTTAAGTCGAGAGTTTACAGTAACAATCCTCGAACAATTCAGGCCCAACAAGAAAATATCCGCCGTAAATTTGCTTCCATTGAACCAATGCTTTGCTTTAGCGTGTTCGCAAATTTAAGAGTCCGATTGCAAGAATGTCTTGAGAGAAATGGACGGTATTTAGAGGATATTGTTTATAAAACATAAAATTCGCATTATTAAACTCCATTTTGTATAAATAAAATATGAGAATAACATTGCAGTTTTTATTTTTTATTTAATATTAAACTTGAAAATTTTATGCTGAAAATCGTTTATTTATAAACAAGTTTTGTAAATTGTACTTATATTATTAAGTGCTGTATTAAATTATACTGATTTTCTAAGAGCGAGATATATTAATATAATATTTTTAACATGCATCAAAATAAATTATTATAATTTTAATTAAGTATATTTTTTAATCGCCTTACCCTCTTCGCATTGTAGAACGGAGCATAATCTGCCCGACGCGCGGCGGAAAGGAAGTAGCGAGTACCGGGTGGCTTGAGAAGAAGTATCAGACTCGGACGAGGGTGGACTGAAGTGTTTGCATCAAGATGTTTTACATGTTATGTCCAGGAAATGGAAGGAGACTTAACATCTAATTCGAAAACGCCAGTGGCCCTACTCTTCAGATAAGAGTTTTCCCCCGTACTGCCCTCGAGTGTTTCCGTGATAAATGCCTTAGAAAAATATATTATTTCATATTTCAAGGGCTTACTTGATAAAGGTGATGGATGTCGTAGAGCCCCATAGAATTTTTTTATATATTAATGAACGTGTTATATACTTATAAAAAATAGTAACTATGTACTTACATATTTAGTGAAATTTACTAATTAGTATGAAATAATTCAATTAGGTGTAATATTACATAAAGTTTGTAGGTGACAAAGTGCATAATTAATATTAATGACATTTTTGTGAAAACATATTTTTGTTGCGAAGTTGCGATTTCAGAACGTAGTTCTGTGAGATAAAATCTATTTAACGAAAAAATATTTTGGTTACTACCTGGATATGAACCAGGAACTTTTCTTAGCCGGTGTATATTTCGCTGTATTAACAGAATCCATAATAATGTTACGTTTCCCCATCTATTTGTATGACTTTCTGGACGTCTAGGACGCAGTGTCAATATAGCTGTATAGCGTTTGATCTATGATCTATGAATAGGGGAAAAATATTCGTGTTTTAATATCTTTATTGCGGATAGTTGCTTGGATGATCTGTCGCCACATATTCCGGTCCGTGGTAGTTCTCGTGCAGCCCTTGAGCTGACTCTGCGTCGAAGTGTTGACCCGGTCGGTCCATAGTGCTGGCGACCTTCCACGAGATTTAGTTCCCTCTGTCCGCCCTTACGCCACAAATGTTTGTATTATATCCTAATGACAAATTATCTGAGGATTTGGACCTGTGTGACACTGATCTCCCGTTTCAGAGGTTTGTCGGTAAAGGTCGTAATGTTCCTCACTTCTTACATATCTATAATCTATGTCTAATTTTTTACTTTGTTACTTTAACTTGTTTTCTACTCCTTTACTCTTTTTTGATTTTTCTGTTTTTTTTACTATTTGCTTTGTTTATATTAGTGCTTCCTTACTTCTTACTTATGCACATATCAGTATTCAGGGATATTAAAAACAACAATACATAACTAATAGAATCTAATGGGTACCTACCTCAGAAAAGGTACTATATATGCACCTAGCGAGGTAGGAATCAGCTGACAGGCTTGCATACAAATAATTTAGTATATATAATATTGAATACTTGTATTTTCTGGTGTATTCATTATTTAAAAAATGTTTATATTTTGCTAATTAACGGCAATTTATCAGCACTGAAAATTAAATCAAAATCAATCAGGCATAACTCGCTCTACGCTCAATTCTATATTGTCCATGTACATGACCCATATGACTACAGTGACTTAAATGATCAATATTTCTTAATATGTTTATAGTTTCGACAGATATAAGTACTTAAGTCAAGAAAACGATTCTTTAAAAAAAATACATATAATATGTAAGTAAAACTGACTTATATTCTTATATCTGCCGACTATAGATTTATCGAATTATAACATCTCTATCTAGTCAATTTTTCAATAGCCATACATATGTTTCCGATCTGCCCTTTTTTTTTGTTCAAAACACTTTCGTTAGCTATTTCTATTTTTTATCCTAGAATATCAACCTTTATATACATATGTTGAGCTCATCTTCAAATACGTCTTGACAGAAGGATATCACTCAGCTGGACAACGGTTACTCCACATAACAGATTAGTCTCATTTCAGGAACGCACGTGAAACGGAAAGAAATAAAGAATGTAATATGTTTCTAGAAAATTTCCCGTTACAGAATTCCCGTTATATATACTGACAACATAAAATGTTGATAAAAATATTGCATTAAATACTCTTTATCGTTTTAAATATATAACGTATTAAAGAGATTGTAACGGCCTGCAAAATTCGTTAAACGAGCCGCCGGCCGTTAGTAACGCCGTAACACCAGCTGTGACCGTAATGGCCGGCCGCTAAATTAAGGCTTTACCTACACATACGAGTACTTACAAACAGATGGGTGCACGTGTGTATTGTAAAGATACATTACACTTACATATGTCTACTCTTTCCAACTGTCTAAAGTTATCAAAAGTATATATATATTGTAGATATCACACATCAAAATTAAAGGGAATAATTTATAATAATGAATGCAACAAAATTCATTTATATATGTACTCGTATATTTCTTTCTTTTTTATTGAATAACTATGTCAAAGAATTTGAGCAAAAAACCTAATAATTAAACAATCAAATAAAACTTCACTGGTGTGTAGGTACGATAGTAAAATAAAAATAAAGATACAGTTAATACTAGTAATTAATTATTTTTTGCTAGCTCATAGTAGAAAGATAATTAAAACAATCGTTTATATGAAAAAAAAAAACGACAAATATTAATAATTGTAATTCTTTAATAATTTAAAAACTAAAATGTATTAATATAAGATCTTGCTTCTTATGTTATAAAAAAATTACTAAATTTATTTTAAAAATTTGTTATTTTGTTCAAGTTTACTTAGAAAACACCAACATTTCTAACATTTTAAAAATGTTACACTTTTATCAATATCCCTTGTATTACATTAACACACTCGAAACGTGGAATTAATAAAAATAAATTATCATGGTTTAAAATATAATTATTAACTAAATCAAATTAATACATTAAATGTATACAATGTGCTTATTTGGTCCAGCAGTTCGAGTTTTGCTTCGGGAGACCACCATATGACTTTTTTATACCACAAACACTTTGTTTAATTTGAAAAATAGTAAAATATGAATGTGAGAACACAGTATTATTTATGAAGTTGGAGTTTTTTTCAGAACAAAGTTCTGTGGTTTTTTAATACTAATTAAATTAATTAACTAAAACTGTATACAGAAAAAAAATATTAAAAATGGAATAACAGATGTATCAATTTGAAAGAGCTGCAGCATATATAGGTTCGAAAATTTTTTGTCAACTTACTCGGTTGGCGTGATGTAACTGGCAACGCATTTTTTCGGATTGGAAAAGATCCAGGTTCAAATCCTGGTAGTAACTTAAATATTTTTTTGATAAATTGATTTTTTCTGTATGTCTTTCTAGTTGATACATTTAATTTGTATTAAGATAATTGGTTCATTTTTAAAATGTTTATATATATATATATACGAGGGGCAAGTAAAAAATAAGGTTCCTACATTTTTTTCAGGTATAAGGTATTTTTTATTGCAATAAATAAGTAAACCATCTGAAAGCTTGTACTTTATTCTATTTTTCTACATAGTCTCCTGATTTTTCTATGCATTTTTCCTGACGAGTTATCCACTTCTGAAAACCCGCTTCGAAGAATTCCGCCGCTAGGCCGCCGATGAACTTGGTGACCGCTTCTTTCACCTCTTCATCTGTATTGAAGCGTTGTCCACCCAAGTGTTGCTTCAATTTCGGAAACAAGTGGAAGTCGCTGGGAGCAAGATCAGGGCTGTAGGGGGCATGGTCAAGCAATTTCCAGCCGAATTTGTCCAGTAGGGCGGTGGTCTGTCGAGAGACATGCGGGCGAGCGTTGTCGTGGTGCAGCCTAACGCCCTTGGTCAGCCTTCCTCTCCGGCGATTTTGGATGGCTCTTTTGAGTTTTGTCAATGTCTCGCAGTACCTGTCCGAATTGATGGTGGTCCCTTTAGGCATAAACTCGGTCAGCAAGACGCCTTTTCGGTCCCAAAACACCGTAGCCATCACTTTCCCTGCGGAAAGCGTCTGCTTAAACTTTTTCGGCCTAGGCGATTCAGGATGGCGCCATTGTTTGGACTGTTCTTTTGTTTCTGGAGTGACGTAGTGACACCACGTTTCATCTCCCGTAATAATGGAGTCCAAGAATTCTTCGGTATTCTCGGCGCATTCTCGAAGAAACCCCTCGGCACACTTGACACGATTGTCTTTGTGGGTTTCTGAAAGCATGTGTGGGACCCACCGCGCGCACACCTTGCGATAACCATGTTTATCGGTCAAAATGTTGTCGATGGTTTTTTCACAAACCTCAGGAACCTGGACAGCAAGCTCCCGAAGCGTTACTCTCCGATCTTCGAGGAGAATGCGCTCAATCTTCGCCACGACTTCGTCCGACACCGATGGCCTCCCACTCCTTTGCTCGTCGTGGACGTCTGTGCGTCCTTCGGAGAACTCCCTGCACCATTTGCGGACGTGTTGGACGCTGATGCAAGCTGTGCCATAAACTTCTTCCAACTGTCGATGAATTTCAACAGGTTTAAGCTTCTTCGCGTTTAAAAATCGAATCACCGAACGGATTTCACACCTGGCGGTAACGGCGATGGCGGGTTCCATAGCGGATGGCTGTCAGGCCTTTACTGAGCGTCGCAGCGTTTGCTCCCGGTAGTGGGGATGTAGTTAAGGGACCAACAATCAAGGCGGTGTTGCCGGATTTCGCCTAGCATCTCGCGTGGCGAGTGTACAGCGTAAGGAACCTTATTTTTTACTTGGCCCTCGTATATTATATTATCTTTTGATAAAGTAGTTTTCTAATAACATTGTTAAGTAGCGATAAAGTCAATACATATTGGTCAGTTCCATCTTCTATACATATAAAATGTAGCAGGCAATGTTCAAATTAATAACGATTACCGAATTTAAGGGCTGCTCTTATAAAAAAACATTATATGAGTATCTATATGCACTCTAAATACAGTTTGTGTACATAAATGAAACATTTCTCTTGCGTCTCTTATATATCAGTGTGTATCTTGTCATTTAGTCACTCTCGCAAGTTTGCTCCGCGTTCAAATCTATACATTTCTAATACCATCCTTGAGGTTTTCACAGTACTGAAGGCTTTTTTTAATAAACTCTTTATCACTATTGGCTTTAGATCGTGGTCTTCCCAAAAGTGTTCCTTTAGTGAGCTCTATTTCACATCTTTTCCCTCCAGTTTTGGATCTCTAAGGCAAGCATCTTTGATTTCATTATCGCTCCATCTTAGCTTAGACCATCCCAAGAAGTGAACGTTACACTGTTATTTAAACCATCATTGTGACTGATTGTAATGATGATTGGTAACTGATTATTCGAAATTTTTCTAGCAATCGCCGGTATACTAGAAACTAAGTCTAACATAATAACGGTTTACCATCACTAATCATCTCAAGCCCCTGCATCATATTGGTTTGGTGTTCAGCAGTGATTTGGTTTGACAGTTTGTAGTTCAGCCCCGCATGACCCATTCACTGAAGTCTCCCTATTTATATAAACTTTTTAAATGAGATTTCTTGATAAATCGACCCCTTACAATAACAAGGTTCCAACTAACATTTTGGGCTAATTTGAGTTATTGCATTAAATGGATTCCAAATGCATTATTTCTTATTTCTTTCATATATACCAACTCTATTTAAACGGATATTAAAGGAAATAGCAAGAGCTGAAAGTTCCAACTGCATCAATTTACGGATCGATATTGTTAATTTACAGTGTTTTTATTTATTTTTAACTTCCCTCATCTCTCAGTTAAAACCTTTAAAACTGATTATATTTGAATACCCAAAATAAAATATACATGAATATATGTTGAAATTTAATCAACACTTTTGAGCTCATTATCTCAAAACTGTGCCAGTGTCACATGGAACCTTGTTATTCCGAGGGGTCGAAATGTCATTAAAATTATCTCTTCAAAGTAAAATATTACCGTATTACTCTCGGTACGGAGTTGTATCAGAGTCCGTGGGGCGTTTTGATTCTGTATATGGTATAGTATTCAATAAATCGTCCCCAGCCCCCGAATTATAACTTTTGACGAGTTATCCATCCAGAGCCATAGATGGGATAACCGGAATGCGCGTCACCGCTCCACCGCCCGAAATAATGGGTTAATCCACATTATTGGCTCGGCTGAGTGAGCATTCCATTAGCAGATTACGTTTTGAGCTTACACCGACTTGGCGGAGTAAAAGTATCCCACGCCGGGAAGTTTGTTATTCAGCATAGGTACAGATCGGCGAATTTCCCGAGATGAAAGTAAATATGAAACGGGGAGATGGAGTGGGCCCTGTGTAACGACGTAAATCGGTAATCATTTCTAACGTTAGGTTAGTAATTGAGTCGTGGAGACGAGTTATTTTTCATTAAACTTAATGTTACGTAAATAGTTAGGTAGTTTGATATAATTGGATCTCAAATCTAACAACTTTATTATTATTAATATTATATCACTGGCATTCTTTGCAGTTTCATTACAATCTATTTTTACAACAATTTGGTTACAAAAAATGTCTATTACATGCTTTAAATACTAATGTAATGTATTAATTATAAATATATACATATAAAATCAATTTTGTCGAAAAATATTGTTTTTGCGCTACCGAGATTCGAACCTGGATCTCTATTTCCAATCCGAGGAAGTAAACTACCAATTGAGTTATAGCGCCAGTATTTTTCATGACAAATTTTCGAACCTACATGTTGCACTTTTTCAAATTAATACATCTGTCGTTCCATTATTTGAAAGACATCTACATTGTTTTTACGGAATCTCAAATACCTTTGAGTAAACCGACTGCAGACGGTAGTGTACTTTCCCGGATTGGAAATAGAGATCCAGGTTCGAATCCCGGTAGCGCAAAAACAATATTTTTCGACAAACTTGATTTTATATGTATATATTTATAATTAATACATTAAATTAGTATTTAAAACATCAAAGACCGTCTGTTCTGAATAATTACAACTTCACAATAAGAATGTGTTCTCCTTAATAATCTATTATATGCTTTTAATATCCTTTATCCGGGCCATTATCAATTTTAAGGGTGCTCATTTGATTGTTCAGAATGAGACACGATGAGATAAATCTCAAAGATTTAATTGCGATAAATCTCCGCTTGACATTGGTAGAAAGAGATAAAAATTCGAACCCGCGTACATGACATTCAAATATGATCCTCTGAAACTCGGCTGGCCAGCCTCCGAAACTTTAACAGAACCGACAAACCGAAAAATATAATAACACAAAAATGTTTTCTATATCGCTGCTGCAAACATAACCATCTCCGATCAGAAGCAGCTCCGCTTTGTTTTTCCTGTTTAAATCTATACAAATGGAATTCACATACTCCAACTTTAAACACCAGGCCTACCCATCGAAGTATAAATCGCCTTAACACAATGGCATTAAATTACAAACATTTATTCCGTTTTATTTATTACTGCTGGGGAGATTCAAATTCACCCAACAGACGAACGAAACATCAATGATCAATGGACCGACATTTAACATTTGACAATCAACAAGCGTGATGTGAGGCACGAGACGGTGAATCTACGAGGCTTGATGTGTATATACGGCGAACTACGACCGAAAGTTGCGTCCAAAGAATTTCATTGGAACATAACCCATGTCTCGATAGTCGAAAATCTCATTCTTAATTAAAATCTCATCCATTAATACTAACTCACATTTTAATAAAAAAGCAAGTTTTGCACAATTTTTTTATAATTTTCACAATCGGGTGATACAGACAAAACTTTAAAATGTGTGATATAAAGTAACCATAAAGTGTTCGTCAAATAACATCAATTTAAAAACAGTCTGACCCATCTGGCCCATCCTTCCACACACTTGCTCCTGCTTCCAGACAGTCAAACATTTTGTAATAATAAAGATCCGATATGAATTCCTGAATTATTAATTACTCAAGACCGAATTTAAACATTTATCTCTACAACTGCACTATGCGTCCTCAGCGCCCGAGCACACAGTTCCACAAGTGAGGAGAATGAACCGGAAATCAAATCTGTACCGGAACCAGCGGGGAGGGAAGTGGACTTGCCTCGAACCGAACCGGAATATTTACACAGGACGATATATTCAAGTTGGAGTTCGGAGCTCAGAGGAACAGATCCGCCCCAGGCCGTGTGAATATGTTAATAGGTGAAGTTGTGTGTGCAGTGTACAGTGTATACGGGGCGCAGATCGGCAACAGTTGACACTAAGGGCCGATTGTGGGATCGGTAGTAAATTTTAACCATACTAAATTTTATTTTAAAGAGAACACATTATTATTGTGAAATTGTAGTTTTTTTCAAAACATAGATCTGTAGTATTTTAATATAAATTTAATATATCAGTTAGAAAGATATGCATACAGATGTAATCAATTTAACGAAAAATGTAGTAAATAATTGATTTTATCTGTGTACATTTTTCTAACTGACACTTTTAATTTGTATAGTAAAATTTTAGTAGAGAAAATTTTTACCATCCCCCTTGGTAAAAATCATTTGCGGGTCGTTCGTACCTACGTCAAATATAATCTAGCCTAATAGTGTGGCAAGGCGAATAATCATAAAATATCTAAGAATTGGATTTATTTTAAATATTCACCCAATAGTGAATATCTTAAATTGTATTAAACTGCATTGCCAATGCAATACATACAATTTATTAAGGAGAACACATGTTATGCTGTGAAGTTGCATTTATGCTGTGGTATTTTAATACAAATTAGATTAATCTTCCCCGGATAGAAAGAGGTCCAGGTTCGAATCCCGGTAGCAACTAAATATTTTTTTCTGTTTATCTTTTAAATTGATTTGTTTTATTTATATTCACATACAATTTTATGCATTATATTATTTGCATTAGCTTTATTCACACCTGTCACTTTTCTGTCGAAAAATTCTCGGTCTGTGTGCCAATGTAAATTCAACAACGTGATCATCATTGGACGAACTCTCATCACTAAAATAGCGGAATATTAAATGAGTCATTGTCGTATACTGCAACTTTCAAAATACCAATGTGATGAATGTCGACGACTTTTGAATCAGCTGTGAAATGTCTGCCATTTTTAAATAGCGATTCACGGTTTTGTAGCATCCGGTGTTGGAAGACAAAAATTAGTTTACTGTTGTATGTACTTTCGAGGAGGGAATATTTTTTACCAATGATGGGACAACTCATTTTCTTTTTTTAGTAGTATAGTAAAAATTTACCACTGATCACACAACCGTGCCTGAGTAAACAATATTGCTGTGGTACATTTTATTAAACAATTATTTAGGGTCGAGATGGAGTTTCAGAGAAACACAATTAGTTTGTATTTGATAGGTAGTAAAAATGGTAAAAGTGTGACAAATTTTTTGAAAGAAATCTAGTATATAACTTGTTTTGGATGAACTCATAATTGACGGGATTGAACAGGAAGAGAAATTGGACGGGAACGTAACTAGCTTACTTTCTTTCCGCCACGTGGATCGAAACATGGTATGTCGAATAATTTAAAAATATTAAGTTTAAATTCATAATAAATAAATAATGTTTGTTGTGTGCAATATTACTAATTTATTTAACTTCTTTTTATTAATGTTGTACATAAAAATCCTTAATACGTATTATCCTTATTCGTTAGAAGCGCTATTTTCTATATATTTCAACAATTAAATTTCGGGATTCTTTGTTTTTCAAGAAGATGACAATAATTGTACAAAGGCGAAGCATCGGTAGCCGAAATAATAAATAATAATTATTATTATTTGATTCTTAGTACAATATTATAATCGGTTAAACATTTGAGCAAAGTAAGACATATATTTGGGTACCCTGCCTGCTACACTAGTATTTGACTGTATTATAGCAGACAGTGTTTTTCCAGTATAGTAGTAAGGAAAGTGCAATGATCAATATACAAAATTATATATATACATATAAAGAGTTAAACAAGATATCATTAGATTAGATTTAAAACTTAATGTAAATGCATTGTTCAATATATAAGATATAATATATGGTATATGTAAAGAGTAAAGAAAGATGCAATTAAATAACATATAATTAAAACGTAAAACTTAAAGTAAGTTCAGTGTATAAGAAAAAAAAATATATCTACATAAAGAGTAGAACAAGATACAATTGGATAGCATATAAAAAAGATATATAAAGAGTAAAACAAGATGGAATTAGATAATTCAATATACTATTGTAGCAGTTTTAATCTTAAGTTTGGACCTTTAAAAGTTCTTGGATGTAATTTCTCCCCATTTCGTGAAGCCAGAAGTGCACGTTTCGTGAAAAATATGCAAGACTATGGTGGCAATTTTTCTCGTTTGCATTTAGACTGTT
This sequence comes from Eubasilissa splendida, assembly GCA_031772225.1. NCBI lineage: Eukaryota > Metazoa > Arthropoda > Insecta > Trichoptera > Phryganeidae > Eubasilissa > Eubasilissa splendida. The sequence continues at coordinate 21,857,866 of CM062845.1, read as the reverse complement.
GTATATTTTTGGTGCTAGAAACAAATGGAATCTTTGTGCAAATGTTTTGTTTAATTTTGACACAAGATAGTGACAGTTACCCTGTACCCTTGTGTGAGGGTGCGTAATTTTCTGGTAATATTGTTTATGCCGGTAAAAGTATACCAGAATATATATTTGACGGATGTCTAGGACGTGACATTCTTTGAAGAGTTTATTTGAAAGATAGCGAAAGTAAAAAGTTACCTACGTGGAAGTCAACAAACTAGACAGATTTTAAATTCACGTCATGATAAAAAAAGTGCGAAAAATGAAAGTTAAAAATATTAATAAATTAATTATTACGATTAATTATTTTTACGTTTGCGACATTTCAAAGCTATGAATACCGTATTTGCGCGAGCTTCACATCGCTTTGCTGAAGGAGTAGTTCCACGAACGGGCGTTTACGTTTCAGATTGGCGGTTCTAGTGCGCGGCGACAGACTAATTTATTTCATACATTTATCTGGAAACACATATTTTTATAGAATCACATTTGGATGGTGGTTTAAATATAATATTTATTTAATCTCCAAGAGATGATCATGAGTAGCATGACACTGACACGAATTCCCATACTTTCATGCTCGCTTCTGATCTAGCCGGGTGGACATACATAATATTCATTTTCGCATAATATGGGACTTCATTTTTCTTATAGGCTCGAGTAATATGTTTATCTAATTTACATCCTTTCTCAAGACAAATTATGAAAGTATATCCATGGCCGTTTGTGTTCTAACTCACAAATGACCAAAGGCACGCTCAAACTAGATCAGTTGACGACTCCAGACAACACCAGTGACGTTGCGAGGGAAAAATAAATGTATCGTCACATAAAACTCGTCGTGCGATGCAATGGTTATCAAAGGCGATGGATACAGCACATCATAAGAACGTAGTCTGACCGCCCCGGAAAATATCCAGAAGCTGAGGTCAAAAGCATCGCCTTCCTGTCTTTTGTTCAAAATGTCACTGATATAATTGCCAGAGTACTCAAAAATACGATATATTCTCTTCATAATGTTTTCTCTACAAAAGATTTAAACACTTTTCTATGTTATTTTGAGTTTTAATAGTTTTACTATGAAGTTTGTATACAGGTCCTCTTCAATGGTTTAAACTTTACAGCCAGTTTTGTTATATTTAAAAAAAATTACAAAATATCATTTCCTCAACATTCCCCAGTAGGGGTTGACGTATTTGAAGACATGCACTGACTAAAACAATAGTTACACCCTGATTTGATTGCTACCAAAATAATAAAGTGGTGGACTACTTTAAAATATGTACACTAAAATATAGATAATTTTATTAAAAAAATATGTTTCTCCACTTTATTATATCATTCCCTCACCCATCCCAAATATCAGACTCAATGCAAAGCAGCCATTTTGAATGCCTTGTTGTGTGGCTACCAATCAGTGATTTCTGTGTATGTAATTATTAATTGAAAAATTAAGATCTATTTTGGCATGAGAGTTTGAATTGATTCCTTACCTGATGTATTCTATATAAAGATGTGTATTATTTTTCTTACTCATTGCCTATTTTACATTAATAGTGTTTCTGTAAGCTTAACCAATGGAGACAAATGCATGGCCATAACCTCAAACGAAATAATGTTGTTTCGAGTTAAAATCGTCATTCCCTTACTATGACAGAATGACACTAGTCAGGTCTGACGGTACCCTGTACTCAGGAGAGGTATTGGCAGTGGGAAATGGTATGGTAGAAGTGAATTTCATGACACCGACTGATGTTAAAGGGAAATTCAAGTGGCAAGTTAAAAAGGATATTTGCGTCTATTATATTAAGGATGTGATAGCCAAAATCATTCCACCAGAACCTATTGAGAATTGTGACAGTTATTTTGTGTTTCCAGGTTATTTTATTTGAATAATGTTTGTATACCTTATGATGATTATGTAATAAATATCATTCCCTCACTTCTAATTTGTCATTATCTCACCTCTTATTCCCTCATACCTCATTCCCTCACATTGTTAAAATTATTTTTTTCATTTAAACACGTGAAAAAGTGCCGAGACCCCTTGGAAATGGACGGTGTTTATTTATAAGCTCGACTGCCAAGACTGCAAGAAAGTATATGTAAGACAAATAGCGTACACTATTTCCAAAATACGAGAAAAGGAGTACCATTTTTCATTTAATTCGAATGTCCTAGAAAAGCCCAATATTAATCATACACGTCTGGTTAAGGAGGCAATTGATATATATATACATATATATAAATACTCAGTGAATATTAATAGGCATGACGGCCTAAAAGAGGGAACATACACATAACACAATGCTACTCGTTCCATACAATACCTGTTTTCGACACGGCATTACAAGCCAGTATCTAAAATGACACACCGTGCTTTCGACACGGTACTACAAGTCATTACTTAATCTCAACACCAGTGATCACATATCGCAACTTTCAGTAAATTCTTTAGAGGGTTTTTTATCAGAATTTTTTACCATTCCAATTCATGTATTAATATAAAACACATATGATGTTTATTATAATAAGGTAGTTAGAAAAAGTGTCAAAGCGATTAGCGCTGATGCACTTGTAGTAGTAGATTTGGCGGTCTAGCATGTAGAGTACTCAGAGTATCGTAGACTCTAAGGAATTGGAAAAAAAATCACATATCGCATCAGCCCTAATGATTGACCCTGCAATGGGATCCGAAACATCAGCTAGAAAGGTCAGATACAGACGGCAGATTAGCCCAGAAAACTGCCCCAGTGCTTATGGTTTACGTTTCTATAAGTCATTTTAAATGATTAATGAAAAACCTTACTCTTTTATGCTGGATGTATCGATGAATATAATTTATTTTTTTTATTTACTTTACATTTTGCAATGTCAAATAATGAGAAACTAGATCCTTAGAACTACAATTATCCTCAAATTAAATACATATTATATTTATAAAAAGAACGCTTAAGCGCGTACACACGCTCGTAACTCTTGAATAGCGAACCCCCCAGTGCGAGGGCGCCATTAGACCGTGTAACTGAGGTAAAGAAATCACAAAGATAAATTTATTATAAACATGTAAAGGGTAGTCTGGGGTGCGCCGAGGGGTGGCTGGCTTCACTCGGGGCAGTATAAGAATGATTGGCCACCGGGGCGAGCGGGCACTTCTATATTCATGGATACTCATGGCCATAACCCATCGGTGATGTTTCCAAGATGGCGTGCAGGAGGATTTCAAGATAACTAACCGCTAAATATTATTTTTGTAATAGTATTATGCAATGTAAGTAACAAATTATTATATAATCCATTTTAATTACTAAATTAGAAACAATTTGTAAAATATGTACTCCCGTGTGCTAATTTCGGAAACTTTTATTATGTATGTATATGTAAATATAATAATTATTAAGAAGTATATAAATTACTGTTATTATTCAAGAATATATGTTTAAGTGTATCAAACAAATTTTCTTTTATATAAGAGTGTTGAAAGTAAATAGAATAATATCTGTATATTATATATCCAGTAAAAAATCATTAAGTAACAATGAAATTTTTTTTAACTTTCAAAATATTACACCCATAGTGTTTTATGTATTTATTAAACATGTGTACAAAAAATTACTTTTGAATGAAAAATGTCAAATTTATCATTTATAATATTTGAGTTTTTTTTTTGATAATGATCTTTTCTCAGAAAACCAGTTATTTGATAATAAATTATAAGAACACACTATTAAACAATAAGCCATAGTTATAAAGGCAGTTAGTTAATCTAATACTCGGCAAATAAGCACCACGTAGTAAAAACGCATTACAATTCCTAAATCCCACCGCGAGTTTCTTTTCCTTCTTCCCCTTCCCAGCCAGGGGCAGGAATTATATAAATTAGAATGTAAAGAGGGGAGGAGGCGAGTGGTCATCTCCTTCGCTTCGATAGATCACAAAGGGGACGATCGCTTTTTAGGCTGGGCGACAAATCTACGTCAAGTGTGCGTGAAACGAAATCGATGCCCGATCGTAAAAATGAAATAGAAAGGAAGTATCGGCTAGCAAAGGAGGGAAAATAACGATAAAAGTTGTTTATGTCTGATCACTGGCCACCGAGCACAGACCACCGTCTACTAGCCACTAGCCGCTGGCTACTAACCAGCCAGTCTGAGAGATACTTATTTTTATTGTTCGTGCGTGCGATATCGGTTTTGATCTGCAACCATAGATTTTTTATATGTTTTTCTGTGAGTAATATTTTTCATACTGTATACATTTCATTAATATATATTTATAAATATGATCTGTAAGTTAACCGGAACGTTTTGAACACTGAGATAACATTTACATCGAGGTTACAAAACAGCCCAAATAGTTTTTAAAAGATTCGCTCTTTTGACACTGGATACGCTACTACACATTACGTGTGTACTTTTTAAACACTAATAAAAAGCAAAAACAAAAATAATATCTTATGTTTTATTTTATACTTTTAAATTATCGATTTCATATAATATAAAGTAAGTACTCAAATAAAGCACTTGATAAATAAAACCTATTTCCCTGCCATTCGGTTTCCCCGATATTAAAATACTGCTGGTAGATCAATAATAAAAGTATAGCAGAAAAATTAAACAGACAAACAACAAAAAATATTGTAATAATGGTCTCAAACTTAATGCAACTCATTTAATACAATATATACCTTTAAGGACGATCCCAAAGAGCAGTCGTACTCAATCTTCAAGAAGATTCCCCCGTATGTAAATTACTATGAACTACTATGAATAAAATAAAAAACAGTTGAGGTACAGTGTACTTTTTCGCTTCCGCTCACATGCGCAGAAGTTCAAAAATCTCTCACTATTCAAATTATAAAAGGAAACGTCAAAACCATTCAAAAGTAGCTCACTTTTAACATTTTTTATGACTATTTTGCTACAACATCGATCGGGTATGATCGGGTATGGTTCGTATCTTAAATATGCTAATTTTAATGGTCAATATTTAAAAAATTACTACCGCACGTATAAAAGACACTCATAAGTATGTGTATTCAAAGTTTCAAAAGGATTGTAAGAAAAGTGATTTTTTTGGGAACGTCCTTAAGCTATTTTTTGTTTTTAACTATTCATAATTTGATATATGCATGTTATGTTATAAATTTATTTTAAATGATTATTTATCGATACTTATTTAAAACAATATATAATTCACGTTATCTAAAATTAACGGTATTGTGTTCAGCTTTCTAGCATCAATAATATAAGTAAATAGCAAACTACCAACAAATTAAAATCTGTATAGATGTATAGATTTGTATTTTATTTAAGAATATTTTCAGACATCCATAGTAAAAATAACTAAGTAGGCCAAAATGGCCAACAGATATCAGTGACTGATCTCAGCTCGTGGTTTTAAACTCATCACTACCATTGACGTACACTAAGTTTGGAAGAATTATTTTATTAGTAAAAGTGAGAAACTTGCACATATTTGTTTTTCGACTTTACCTATCACAATCTTTTAAATCATTCCATACAGTAAAAATAATACTCTTTACTTTTTTTAGAAAATTGCGAAATTCTACTTATGTCATTAACTTGAGAATTATTTTCCTTTCGATTTCTTTATAACTAAGCATTCTTTAGAAGATTTATGTTTTTGCATTTTATTTTTTAAAATTAATTATTTAATTTTAAGAGTTTGTAATAATTTCATTTTTTTATTTTAGAATTACTGTGGGTACGTACTATTTTTTAAGAAATCATCACATCTTATTCTGCATAAGCTCCACTCCAGCAATAACGGAAAAAATCAAGGAAATGGAACTCGCATTACAAATCAGAGATATACTCATCAATTGAACAAAGGTAGCATTTACTTTTCTTCTCCGATGATGTAAACTGAGTTGACATTGCCTCTAACTATGTGAATATCTCTGTAAATATACTAAATACAGAGTTCATATTTTAGGTATTCCTCCGCAATATACGTATGTATTGGATAAAAACAACAATAAAAAATGTTTTCCCGAAGAACCTGACAATACGTGTATGTGTGCGTGCGGAGAGGTGCGGACGGCGTAGTGCGCGGGGCGCGTACTGTCGAATGCCGATCGTCACTTTAGTGGTCAGCATTCGCTGGCCGAGTTAGACGTGTCTTATATATCTTTATGCTGTCGTTCGTGATGATCAATGTTTTTTTCTCATTTTTAGCACTTTTACATAATAATTGATATATATATATATATACATCAACAATTATTTTGCTGATTAATATTAGTAAATATTCATATTTATCCGATTTAAGAATCGCAAGAGTCTACATGTACACTGAGTTTACAGCACCGAAACGCGCGTATTTATTTTAGCACTGTAAGGGAAAGGTTAAATAAAGTCACTTCACCAATTTCGTAAATTGTGAGAAAACATCCTAATTAAAGAGTGTAGTATTATTTTTGTAAATAGCAATTAAAAATATGTATTTTATGTATTATTAGCCAATAAAAAATTACACGAGACTATGAAATTTGCGTTTTATTTCTAGATTACTAATTTAATATGAGTAGTCGAGTGGTTAAGACGCTGGCTTAGTGATCTGGTGGTCGGGGGTCCGAGCTTCGCTCCTGGAAACCAGCATGTTAGTTCTATCATTATAGCATTGTTTAGCTTAATTAGAAAATGGTAAGAATATTTATGTGACATATATTCCGTGTATGCATCGTATTAGTGTTCTAGGTACAATGTCATAAATCTATTTAAATTGCATATTTTTATTTCTCGTTTGAATCAACATAATACAACACACCTTAATATTTTTAATTGTATCATTTTACTTTATATATATTTTAAGTTAAGATAAAAACAATGATATATGCTTTATTATATTGTGGCTATGGTCTTCCAAAATAGGTAGCAGTGGTGTGTAGTAAGCTAAAGTTAAAAAATACTTAAATATTTTCTAAATGATTTTGTAATGTGACATTAAAAGAAATCTCTGGGGTGTCCATCAATCTCCTATTGTCGGGGCAAATATCGTCAGCACGGGAGGTAGTGCGCGGGGGGAGCTCACACGTCGCGGGTCCCGCGCGATCCTGGCCCATTGTCACCCTGACGTTGATGAAATGTATTTTCTGATCTTGTTTTCTTCATGAAATGGCTGTTCAATTCAGACCTGAAACTTTTCACGGCTCAAGAAATTTTTATTTTTTATTTTGATATGTATGAAAATCGTTTTTATGACGGCCTCTGAGTTACAGTTTTCGTTTATTTTACATTTTTTTAAACAAGTTGATCGATTTTTATCTAATACTATTAAAGTATAATAATAAAAATATAATGTTTTTGGGATTACGATGATGTGTGTATGTCATCGCGCGAGAACCGCCTGTAGTATGTGGATGTGTGTGTGTGTGTGTGTGTGTGTGTGTGTGAGTGTGTGTGTATGTGTGTGTGTGTGTATGTGTGTTAAGAAAGGGTTTAAAAGGTGACGCGCGCCGAGCGCGGTCTCTTTCTCTGCCGCTCGCATCTCCGTAAATACGTGTATATTATTGTATCATAACAGTATTCTTGTAATAAAGATTATAATTGGCACCTGACGTGTTTCATTACTAAACTACCATTGGATACGCAATATTGGGAAGCGCAGTCAACTCAAGTACTTAAAAAATATCAAGCAAAAGTTTAAAGATAAAGGTGAAATATATATATATATATTTGTTTAAATATTATTAAGCAAATCTACAATAATAAAATATTAAATATATACGACTCCCATAAATCAGCTAAGTTAATTAAATGTTGGAAATATTAATACGTACATTGAAATAAATACTTTGTTCCTTCGAATGAATTATTTTTGCAATAAAATAATACAAATTTAACAAGGTTATGTTAGGTCAGGTATTTTTTATTGAACAAAGATATTATATTTATTTAATGTTTATTTTTTATTATTGCAATGCACAAACCATTCGTTTTATGAAACAAAATATTTATTTTAATGCACATACCTATCTCTTAAAAAAATTCCCTGATAAATTGTATCCATAAAATATTATCTGAACGCCAACTCTTTTTATTTTTTATCTAACTTTTCTGCATTTTTAATTAGTTTAAAAATTAGAGATATGTTACTAAAATTTTCTTTTAAAATATTACCAAATCGACCAAGTAAACCTGATAATGGAAGACGGCCATTTTAAAAGCCTCAAAAATCGATGTATGAATATAGCTGAGGTGAGGGTTATCAAGGTAGAAGGGTATGGTGGTTTACTTACCGCCGCAAAAAACGGTACCTTATTTTGATGGTGAAAAAACGCTAGCTTCAATAGTCGATAAAATGTTTGTTCGGTATTAATGACAGATCCACAGATCGCCGATGGCCGTGCGCGTATGGATGCTCCATTATGGTTACTTTACTGTCCCCCCCTTATACCCTTCCCCATTTAGCACCATTTTTTTTATGTATGTGTCTATGACTTTTGAACTATCAAGAAGAGTGGCTGCTGCTATGTGCTCAATACTAACTTGAAGAAGTTGTAAAGTTTTGTTGCTAGTGTATTCGGTTCCTCGCGTGTGCGTGCCGAAACCGCGATCACAGTGTTTTATGCTGAATATCGAAGAAGGTTCCTAAAGATCAGAAACTGTGACTACAATAGAGAAAATCCAGATGAGTCATATTTTTACCTGATTGGTCCTTGAGCTTTGTGTTATCCCTATATCTAATTTCTATTATCCTTCCTATATTCCGTTTCCCCCTTTTGTAAACAATATTAATTACTCGATTTTATAAATATTTGTTAATATTGAATGTGTACAAACCTAGTTAGTTTTTAATAATTTATCCTTAACAGCAGTACATACTTAGTACAATAAATAATATAAATAAGTATGTGCGATAACTGCAGTGTTTTACATTCATTATTAGACGACATAAACACTTTGGTCTTTTGATATTGATCCTCCTTCCGTGCTTTACACTTCCTAATGAGATGGGTGTCTGGCAGGGATGCTGTGACTAGGGACATCCCGTTGTTGGCCCTGGCTGTCATGATTGAACGTTTATGGCGTACAATGCTATCGGGATCCCATTAGGGAGGAAAAACTCTTAAATGAAAATAAAAAATTACTTGTTGAAAGTTCATCGTCATTTACCTTTGTACCTCTCAGTGGAACCTGTGCAAACATGTTTTTCTCTCTTATTTTTTATATTATAATTTATATTAACAGTCCAAAGGCACAAAAGATAAAAAAATAGTTTTCTTTATTATTATTCACAATATAGTCATTAAATCCATTTAAAATGCTATTACAGTGGCTATGAACTGTACATTGATAATTAAATACAATAAAAATTAGATTTTACGGCATATATTTAAATAATTAAAATGAAAATATTTGAAATAGCATCAATATATAATAATCATTTATTTTGTAATCATAGCACAGTGTGTTATATCATTATAATAGGATAAAACATTTCAGCAAAGTAAGGCATATATTTCAGTGCCCTGCATGCTACACTAGTATTTTACTGTATTTTAGCAGACAGTGCTATTCCGGTATAGCAGTCAACAAAGTATAATGTTCAATATTTAAAAATAATAAATATATATATATATATAAAGAGTGAAACAAGATTTAATTAGATAGCATATAAATGCAATGTTTAATTTATAAAAATAAAAAAGGGTATGTAAAGTAAAAGTAATATACAAATATGAAGTAACCTTATGTAAAATTATAATGTTTAATGTACAAAAAAGAGTGTGTAAAATAAGTAAATTAGTTGTTGCGCCACCGGGATTCGAACCTGGAACTCTTTCCTAAACGGGGAAGGTGCATTATCCAACTATGCTACAGCGACAAATTTTCGAACCTATATGTTACCTTTTTGATATTAATACATTTAATAGTTCCATTATTTGAAAATTTGTAGCTAAAAATATTATCGCTGTAGTATATTTAGAAAGATATACATATAAAATCAATTTTATAATGGATAATGCACCTTCCCCGGTTCGAAAAGAGATCCAGGTTGGAATCTCGGTGGCGCAACAACAATATTTTTCGATAAAATTGATTTTATATGTATATCTTTCTATTTCATATTTTGAAGTATCTTACGTTCATAAATAGGCTAAAATGCTTTTCTAATAATATAGGTCCGTTTATATTTTTAATTTCATATATTTTAAATGGAAATTAATAGAATATTTGTTAATATTTAAAAAAAATCGACGCCTAAAACTTTCAGATTTGATTAGGCTGCTCTTACACGAATAAAAAGGTGTTCCAACAAAAGGTAGTCGAATAACACACACGGCACCGTGCACGATCCATCGGCGTCAATTGTATCGTATGTAATCAATCACATGTCAAATTGTTCTGTTTTCATATTCGATTATAAAAAAATATATAAAAAATTAATAATTATAAAAAATAAATCTAGTACCTGCCTAATTTAAATTGTTACGACGATGAAATATGTGGAGATTGACTTAATAATTTAGTTATAGTTATAGTAAGAGTCAAAGAGCATTTAAGATATTTGAACAATCATGGTGTTTCTGAATTTTGGAAACATTTATTAGAAAATGATCATGCGTTTGATCAAAACTTAGAATTGCCTGTTTTACATGTAAATAATGTTGGTGTTAAATTGAATAATTATAATCATTAAAAATAAGTAAAGCATGAAAAATGAATCAAAATATTGTAAATAACCAACTAATTTAAACTAAGTCCAATCCTAAAAAAATATATATATAAACTTTGTATCATTAAGTTAATTTCCACATCTTTCATCATTGAAAAAATTTATGTTAGGTACTAGATTTGTTTTTTTTTTTAAATTAAATTTGAAAATATTATAACTATTTGACATATGGTTTTAGTTAGTTTTTTGACATCCTGTCCGAAACCGGTTGCTGTATAATTAACTTATAAAATCGGTTTAAAAACAAAATTAATAAATAATTATATATTCATTTATTTGTAACAGATGTATTATTTTATTATAGTATATATTATTATTATCGTTTACCTCTAATGTAAAATATTGTAAAAAATTTACAATAAACTTTTATCTAATCTCATCTCTTTATGTATAGAAGAGTTTCTTTACATGAGGATATACAAGACACTTTTCATATGTATTATTGATCCACTAAAATGGTATAAAAGGAATATATTATATTTAAAGAGTTTTGTCTGTATAAGGGGAATGAGTTCTGGCAAAAGAGGAACGAAAGTAGACTGAATGCTGCGGAAATGAAATCGCTTAGTCGTATCTGTGACAGATCCGTTTATGACAGAGTAAAGAATGAAGAAATAAGGAAATAATGTAATGCCGAACTTAGTATAGTGAGTAAGATTAAAAAAGGATCACTAAGGTGGTTTGGTCGTATGAAACGGATGAATAAGGAGAAAATGGTAAGGAAGATATACGACGCAAATGTTTATGGCACTAGAAATAGAGGACGTCTGCGGAAGACTTGGCACGACCAGGTAAACCAGATAATGAAGGATGATCATTTTAGAAACCTCAATAATCAGCGAGCTTGTATGAGAAGATGTATGAATATAGATGAGGTGAGAACTGTTGTCAGGACAGAGGAGTATGGCGCTCTATCCTATCTGCCTACACTCGCGGGAAAACAGCGTGATGGTAAGTAAGTTGGGTGCATAAAAATGCCGTCAGTTTTATAAAAAAATACTAAACATTATTTCTAAGGCTGTAATTATAAAGTGTTAACTTCATGTTAATCCCAACGATAACCAATTTCAACAAAGGTTTACACAATATAATTATAAATAAAAGCATTCATCTAAAAGATCAATCAGTTTCTCCATCCCTTATTATCCAAGTATACAGATCGGTACCGCCACCGGAGTCTTGCACTTTGTCTAGCGGAAGTTTTATCTTATTTTTATTTCCTTTGGCGCTACAATGAATACATTATAAAACTTGTGCTCCGGCCATAAAATATTCCGGAGGCCTCGAGGCCGAGCTTTTAATCTTGCCGAACGGACGACGAAGGAGCGATGTCTGGGGAGGGCCGGGAAAGTGCCGCCCGGCTGCGAGTGCCATTGCCGCCCCTCCGCAGTCTGCTCACACGAGGTAGTATCTTCGTCGTCTGCAAAAGATCATGAACCAAAACTATAGAAATATTTGAATACGTCCAAGAACACAATTACTGGATATTTATCTACAAGAGCACTGTTATTATACAAATAATAGATGTCTCATAGAGACGAAGCTATTTTTTATTCTATTTAATGGAAAATATATGAAAGTATGGCTAATTACGGGGCTTACGACCTGTCTTTGGCTAGTTTAAGTGATCACTGATAAATATAACGTCCACCATTCTGTATATATGTTAATATGTGGAGTCGCTTCGAGTACCACTACACTATCGCAATCTATGGACTAAATTTGATCAGCACAATGAGAATCTAATTATTTTTTTGAAATTATTACATTTTTCTTTTTCAAAAATTTGATATATTTGGAGATTTATGGATTGTTAGCGATTCTTCCGAACGTTCTGGCAGTTTTTCAACTCCATGCCTGAAGAAAGACAGTGATTTGGAGGTGATGAAGTCGTCAAGTCAATTTTGAAGAGCAGCGTCGTTATCAAAGGAGATTCTTCGGAGATTGTAAAATATGAAAATGAGATACAGAGTATTAGTACAATACAAATAAAATGGATGTCAAAAAAGATTAGAAAATTAATATACATATTTTTAAGAATCTGTGCCTTTTTATCAATTAATTTTTTTACTTAGTATATTATGCATTTATTCAATCCATATTACAATATGCCATCATTAGTTGGGGATCAGCTTAAAATACTATCTTGATTCCAGTAGAAATGTACAAAAACTTATCATAAAAGTAATACTAAAAAAAAACATAAGATTATCCGACCTTTTGAAGAATACCAAGTACCAACATTTTGTGATCTATTTAAAAGAAATTCAATTCTTCAAATATTAAAATAAAAAGAAAAATACCATTTTATTACTGAAAATCGTACTAGGTTTAATTTTGTATTTTCATGCTCAAAAATATACACATCATTTGCACAACACCACTATACGTACCTAAGAAAAAAAATATTTGACAGCTTACCCGAAAACATCAGGAAGATTAAAGATAATAAAGAAATAATCAATGCTATCAAAAAACACTTTAAAAATAAAAATGTACCCTGAAACTTATAATATTTTTATATCGTTTCTATTAATTTATTATAAGCTAGTTATTGCAAACAATATAAATTATTGTATTGTATCATTGTACTTATAACAGACTAATAATATATATATATATAAAATTTGTAAATGTTAAATAAGTAAATCGCACAGTAATAGATTTACACATAACAATTGATTGAATGCACATTGAAACGATTGTAATGCCAAGTTGTCTATAGCGCTTTCCGTTTAATTTATTTATTAATTTTAGTTTTAATTAATACATGCAGCGTTTCGTTTCATTCAACCTATATAATTCCTTTTAAAAGTACGAACAGGATATTATTCCTTTTATAAGAATGAAATATTTCATGAAAATTATCCATTGTTAGGATAATATTTTCAATGTTGGGTGTACTATGCTGGTATACTTTTCAAATCTGTTTAAATATATCTTTATACGTGTTATATTTTTTAGAGTTTTTGCCGCCTTTAATGGTTTGCCGCCCGCTCGGAGCAGCCCTGCCAGGAATCCTCCAACACACATCTGCTCTGACGGGTCATCCATCTGCTCTTCTCTACACACATCTACCCTTATCCTTCCGTGAGAAAACGCCATTTGTAAATCTACGAATCCGATAAATTGCGTATTCAAAATGTGATGAAGAATGGTAAAATTTGATGGTAATTCGTAATTTTGATGACGTATGTAAGTTTTCAGCGTCAAAGAGTTTACTGTTCAACATTTCAAGAAAAAATATGTTTTTATAATCTTTGGTTATAAAGATAAAAAATATGGAAAAGGTTGAAATTTTCAAATGACCTGATTCCCTTGTTAGGATAAAAAATTACATTTCAGAACAAAATTCAATTTTCTGCGCACAAATGATTCTGATAGTTATACCTAATTTTATCATAAAAATATGTATTCAGTTTCACAAAAAATATGTTTTCTTTGCATAATATCTAATAAAATTTATAAAATACACGATTCATTATTCCATGCAACAATTCTCAGAAAATCTTAATAATATTACATCAAAACAAATTACTTTAATTACATAGATGGTACACAAGGAAAAATATAAATACCACCGGGCCTTTTGCGTTGGGAATGTGTTACCTATTACGCTATATTAATCAATTTCTTTCACATCTAAATTTTCGACTTTATATGTGTTTCCTATGTTGATATATGTGTATCTTTCTAAGTGATTTACCTAATTTGTTTTAATTATTAATACGTACTAAAATTGTACTTGGCAGTGAAAATATGACTTTATTAAATTTAATATTATCCAAGTTTAAAATATATAATAACCGGAATCATTTTTATAATTATTTTTCTACTAGTCGACAGTAACAAGAAAAATTCATATTTTTAAATTAAAACATATTATTATTTATTATTAATTATTATTTATTTACTTTCTAGTATCGATTTAAAATAAATAATTAAATATTAAACACAGAGGTTATACAAAAGTACTTACCTATCTAGGCTAAATACGCTTCTTTTGAAAAAATGGAACTTCCGAGAGAAATATTCTTTCTTGTACATTCAAGTAACCAAGTGCCAAATGATTATAGAATTATTTTAATGGATGGATATAAATGAAACAATGTTATAACTCTACTTGAGTTTATTAGCACTACCCAAGTTTCGAGAGAAACAGTAACTCTCATCGACATCTCGTGACAAGTATTAAACTAACTACACACAAATATGGGAGACAAGACTTATGTGGTAGACATACAAGTAATTAGGTACCGACAGATGGAGGGGGAGGGGGCGGAGTTACTGGTGGAAAGTGGGGTGATTGTAACGGAAACATTGAGAGGATAAGAGATGAGTTATACAATGTAATATTGTTTAACAAACTAATACTTGTTACTATTTCTCTCGAAACTCGAGTAGTGCTAATAAACTCAAGTAGGGTAATAACATTGTTTCATTTATCCATTATGATGAAACTCTGCAAAGTTAATGCCGATTCTATCAATAATATAATTATTTTATTCCAAATATTCGTTCATACGGCTTACGTTACGTGTTAGAAGTGTGACAGACGTACAAACGCTGAGAATTATTATAATGTTGATAAAATTAAATATAATTAGTTAAAAAACATTAATAATATTTAAATTAGTTATATAATTGAAGTTTGCTATCTGTATGATTAACCGGTGGTTTATTTCAAACGTTGAATTCATTTTCGGGTGTTGCCATGATTACTCGTTCTTTGAGCAGTTAGAGAGTATGTCATTCCTCATAAAAGAGCCTAACGACCCCCCGTCGGGGGTGGGGGTGCCGAGAAATGAAGGCAAAGGGCAAAAGCATAAATTAACCGCATGAAAGAATCTAAAACTTTCATTTTCGGTTGGATTGTTTTATGTTTTAAAGGAATGTTTCAAACCTGCAACCGGCTGCTTTACAAGGTTTCACCCAAGCGGGTCAAAATTGTTTTGCAATAACTACCCCAATCTGATGATTCATACAAATATTTTGTAACAAATAATCCTTTTTTTATTTAAGACAATAGATATATTGTACCGAAATTCTTGAAAATAGCAATTTCAATGCGCTTATATGTAGGTACTCTGAATGCGAATGATAACAAACTTATTTAGAGTTTTCTGGGCTATTCTGACGTGTTTATCCGAGCTCTCTGGATGATATTTCGGATTCCATTAGAGTCCTTCATCAGAACTCACGTCGCTGATGTGATGCAGTACTTGACTGACTCGATGTGTACGTATGTGTTGTAAATATATCAAGTATAACAAAAAAAAATATTAATCCAAATTAAATGTTAGATGCGATTTCCGATCTACGAGATTTTGAGATACAACTGACATTGCAACACTTAAATATACTTTATTTATCTAGGTATTAAATTCTTCAAACATCTCACTCACTGACTGTATCACTGTGTGTGTGTTCGAATCTTCTCTTCTTCATAATTAACGTTTTTGTTCCCATCATTGCCACGTGATGAAACGTATACAAAATATAATTACGTAACAAATTCCTTTCGCTAAAATAACTTATGTCATTCCTAAATTCGTAGACTTCAAAATATACAAATACATTTTTAAATAACTTACCTACCGTACTTGTAAACGCTCATTCGAAAATCTATTAATTAAACATATATTTTAATCATTTATTACTTATTGTTATTGCATCATACAAAGCAAACTATTTTGCTATTATATTTTTTAGTTACTTACTTACTTACCATCACGCCGTTTCCCCGCCGGGGTAGGCAGAGAGGATAGAGCGCCACACTTTTCTGTCCTGACACACAATTCTCGCCTCATCCACATTCATACATCTTCTCATACAAGCTAGCCATTGTTGAGGCTTCTAACAGAACCATCCTCCATTAACTGGTTTAACTGGTCGTGCCAAGTCTTCCGCGGACGTCCTCGATTTCTGGTGCCATCAACACTTGCGTCATATATTTTTCTTACCATTCTCTCCTCATTCATCCGTTCCATATGACCAAACCACCTTAGTGATCCTTTCTTAATCTTACTCACTATACTCTGTCATAAATATATTTGCGCCTAAGTGATCTCATTTCCAATGCATTCAGTCTACTTTCGTCCCTTTTCTGCCAGCTCCAAGCCTCACTTCCATACATCAGTGTCGGTACCAGGATTCCATTGTGCACCGCTAATCTCGCCTGAGTTGACAAATTCCCGTTAGATATAATTCCATTGAAGGCGCCGTTCATTTTATTTCCTTCAATCACCCTCCTTTCGATATCATTCTCAGCCTTTCCATTTCTATCAAACATACTTCCCAAATACACAATTTTTTAGTTGAAATCATTAATTCTGAATAATCTTCCGTCAACATTGATTTTATTGGTATCTGTAGAAACTTTGTAGTTAAACAATGTAATATTACTATTCTTTGTTCAGTACATTATTTATTTCACTTAAATCAGTGAGATATAATAGTTGAAAGTGTACTCATAATATCCAACATGTCACCTGGGTGGACAAATCTCACGTGTGTCTAGTCTAGTCGCTGTGCACAACACTCATTATTATCTGAGCTGTGCTTCCAAGCGCGCAACTAGACATCTTCGATACAAGTCAAATATTATTCATTAGACATGACATCATTTAAATAATCACTATCAGATTTAATCATGGGTGATACGAAGTGCGACCAACCGTTCTAATGAGATTTTCGTAGTACATATTAAATTTTCCAGTGATATTGTATAATTATTTAATTTTCTAATAATTTAAAGTAATATTTCACGCTGCATTTGAAGGAATTAATTTTGTATTGTTTTAGTCATAATTGAAATAATTGTAAAAAAAAATTAACCGTACATTTAAAAAAAAAAAAACATATCTTGTTATAATATCAGGAACATGTCTTTAAGGATAGTTTAAATGAAGTTAAATAGTAAAAAACTGTTTTTGTCAATTTATTATCATTATTTAATTAAAGCTGAAAACTAATGGAAATATGAATTTCTTGAATTACAAAAAACGTAAAACGAATAAAAATTAAATTTTTATATATCTGTAGTAGAGTTTAAACAAAATACTCATATGTTGTTATAATTTTTTTATTAAAGAAGGAATCCAGGTATCCAGATCGATGAGCATAATACAGAATGATGTAGAATGTGAGCTCACGAGGTAATGGATTACCAAAATGGAGACCAGGAGAGTGGCCATGTTTCCATACAGAATGATCAATACGACAAACGATGTCGTGCAAAGAATTTCACGATAGATAAAGCAAAAACACAAAGGATGAAATGAAAATGTGTTATATCTCCCGGCTCGAAGGAACAAAATGAGTGGGGCCGCAAAGTTTCGGTCGGGTTCCGGCTCGCCCCCGCCTCCCCGCGGCCGCCCACTTTTATGGCTGTTTTTTATTTGTTCTCATCTCGCCCATCTTCCTCTATCTGGAAACATAATTCTTATTGTCTTTTTATTGGCGAAAATCCGTTTACCAAAGAGACATTCTCCGCAGCGGGGACATCGACAGGATTACCCCGGGGGACTCGGGGCAGCCGGGCGGCTGGGGTGAGACGAACATTTATATTCATTTTGTTTCGCGTGGACACTTTAATATTTGGATAGACATGTTTGGAGTCACCAGAATTAATTATCTATTCTACGCGAATCACCCATCGCGCCGTACTTCTGTTGGAGTAAACAGAATGTAGATGTTTTTTCTCTAGAATGAATTACTTCAAATTAATACTATTATACGAGTATAATACAAATATGTATTATCGAGAATGGTGGCTTTTCGACTCCCTCTTTCTATATTAACCTACCCGTTTCCACCGTAATTAAGATGCTTGAGATTTAATTGTAATGTCCAATTGAAAAATAAAAATATTTTTTGAATTTAGGTAGATTTTTTGAATTTATCTTAAAATATTTCCAATAAAAAACAAATAAAAAGAAGTATCAACTTTTTTGATTCTGTTTCAAAGAATAAAAGAATCACCAATTCTAAAATTAAATTGTAAGCGGATCGTTATAATATAATGTTTATAAATTTAAATTTTGTACGTTTATACTATTTAAAAAAATATTAAAAGATACGTTATCTATAAAAGAAAAAGTTTTATATTCACCACATTCAAAAATATTATTGACTAAAAAATGTGACCCAAGCAAGGACTTTTTTCTAAAAAAAAAGATTATGTTTTTTTTTGATAAAGGTTTAGATTTAATTTAATGTATAAGTAATTAATGAAATATAGATTTGAGAATGAAAACATGTAACTTTTTTTTTATTTAAAAAAAAAGCTTGTGCTGTGAGACTAACTTGAATTACTACGAATGGAACTTGAACCCCCAAACTTTTTTGACTCAAGTAGCAAACTCATGCCAGGTGAGGCTATCTATAATCAGACGGAACCTTTTTCCACTTAGTCAGAAAAACTGAGAATTTTGATATCGACATAGTACCTACTAGAAATACAAGTAACAATGCTTAAGATATGTACGAATAAACTACAAGAATTATAATAATTACATTTCATATATAATAATATATAGGTTCTTTAATAAAAATGTTAAAACAGGAAAAATACAAAATATATTATGGTTATGTAAAAGAATTAGTGGAAATCAATTTAATCTCTTGATTTTCATCACGGTAGAGGAAGCTTCTCAAACAGTAGCGCGCTCCGCCCACCCTAGTCAACATAATAACTCTCACCCCCCCTTCTGAGCAATCAATCCCTCCCGCCCCAACCTTCGCAGCGGGGCCTCAGGGTGTTCCGACTAGAACCGAGCAATTAATGCTACAACAGAGCAAATACATCTTTATACCGTGCAACGGATGCAGCCAACTTGCATTCTCTTGTTTGAAGACGTAAAGATATCTGTACTAGTGAAGGTTTTATTCCTGATATCAATTTAAATTAAATGTATGTAGATACTTAACATTAAGTTGGATACTAATTTCTAATATTGTACAACATGAAACAATAACAATAGTATACTCAGAGATTATACGAGTACGTATACGTATAATACAAAGTGTAACAGACCTACTAAACAATATTTTATGGGTAACCTACAAATTCTGTACAGTCCCGAAAAATATTATTACCTATATGAGATTTTTACAAAACCATAATAAGCTCTAAGTCTACATCAATATAGGCATTTTGTTTCAATCAACTCACTATTATTCTTAATCTTTGCTTCAGACCCTAAATCATCTTATGAAAGTAGTCCGACCGCTCAAAATTCGATGACATTTTATTTTTTGTATTCATTTATATAATTTGGAATTGAAAAAATATTTCATTTAACCCAAATAATTTCACAACTAAGGTAATGGTTAAGATTAGCACATTCAACATGAATATTTTCGACACACATGGTCAATATATATGTTAATTTGTTCCGAAAACGGAGTTAAAAAATTGCAGCTGGGGAGATTCAAATTCACCCATCTGGTAAACGGAACGTCAATGGTCAATTTACTGACATTTTACGTACAATAAGCATGAAATGGAGCGCGAGACGGCGAATTTCTTAAACTCTCTAAAAACCGAATGAATGAATACGCCGTTTCTCACTCGAGTCAAAAATACACGGGCTTTCAAAGCATATTAATTATTAGGAGAACACATTCTTATTGTGATGTTGTAATTATTCAGAACATAGGTCTGTGATATTTTAAATATGAATTAAATATATTAATTAGAAAATTAATATATTTAATATTATAAGGTAGATGGTTCTTTCAAATAATGGAACGATTAAATGTATTAATATCAAAAAGATAACATATAGGTTCGAAAATTGTCGCTAAAAATATTGTCGCTGAGCATAGTTGGATAATGCACCTTCCCCGGTTAGGAAAGAGATCCAGGTTCGAATCCCGGTGGCGCAACAACAATGTTTTTCGATAAAATTGATTTTATATGTATATCTTTCTAATTAGCATATTAATTATAAAAATACTCACCGCCTGATCCAAGACTGTACTCCGACTGATTCTTCAGGCATTCTTGTCTCCAGTCAAATCTCCATAATCCAAAACCTGCTACTTGACTGCTCTTGAGAGTACTCGAGTGTTTGCTGACAGTATGACCAGTTCTAACGCGTGCATAAAAATACACTCACCCAACTGAATCATTTACTCAATTTATCATAACTTTTTTCCTACTCTGACATGTAAAAAGAATAACTGATCAATTTTTTATTTATCAGTTATCCCCATTACTCGAACATATATTAATTTCAATTTAATATCCAATACTCTTTCATTGATATTAATATATTATTACTACGTAATTTGACTATTTTTATTTTGCTAGTTTGTAGTATTTACGAATTCCTGGTCTAGTGCGTTAATTCCAAAACTTTCAAGATTAATATTTTGTATTTCGGGGTACTTAAATTAGATTAAGACTAAATTATAATATACTCGACGCTCTGCTATTACTACGGGAATATTATTCAGAATAATAAAATTATTTCTCATTCAAATTATTATTCGAATGTGAAACATTCCTGGATCATCAAAATTTAATCCAAAAATCCCGAGACTCCGTTTAGGCTCGGCATTGAATTCACAAGTTATGATTCACGACGCTACTCCACATCAAAATGTTATCTATAAATATATTTACAATAATAAAAACCGATTCGTTACTCCAAAAATTACATAATTATATACTTACTTACTTTTAAGTAGATAAATTGTACTTCAAGACGTAGGTACTTAATTATAATAATATAATGTATGCCAATAAATGAACAGAAATGATTTACAACAACTCTTGAGCAATATTATAAAATTGAGTGATGTTTTAAACATCTCAACTGCGATTTTATAAATTACAAAATATTATCTTAAAATAGAGCGTTTTAATAAGGATGAAGGATTAGACGGAAGGATATCCGGGCGAATTGCCTCGGGCGAATAATTTGCATTCACTCTTAGAGGCTGGAAATATTTCATTATTGATCAGACAATCCGTCAGCACTTGGAGCGGGCCGATCCATCATGCCAAGTATCCAACGTCATCAGGGGATCCATCCATAACCAGCAACCGATCATATCGATACCCATTTACGAAAAATTGTATACTTTGCAATATTCGGAAGAAGATTTTTTATTGAATTAAATAGGAACGTGAAAATTGAAACTTAGTGAAGAGTTTAATTATTTTCAAAAAGATAAAATGATGCTACGAAAACATAAAATTCAATAATTTTCCCCAACATGTCGACCCCTCCTACATAAAGTATCGTAAGTAAAAAATTACATTTTAGTATTTTTAACGTATTAAGACATTTTTAAATGGCTGTAATTCTCTTAATTATATGTTTATTAGTACCTACATCAGAGAATACATTATATTTTGTTGTTAAGTTATACAAATTAATTGTAGCAATTAGAAAGATATACATATAAAATCAATGTTATCGAAAAAATATTTTTGTTGATACCGAGATTCGAACCTGAATCTTTTCCTATCTGGGGAAATGCATTAACTGATTACACTACACCAACATAGTAAGTTGAATTTTCGAAATTATGTTATTATTATGTTGCACTTTCTAATTGATACATCTGATACATTATTGTAATCGGTATTTCCCTGGATAGGAAAAGATTCTGGTTCAAATCCCGGTAGCAACAAAAATATTTTTTCTATGAAATTGATTTTATTGTATATCTAATTAATGCTAATTTGTATAAAAATATTTTTTAATAGATTTTTTTCTGTATATCTTTCTAGTTGATTCATATATTTTGTATTAAATATTTAACTTCACAATTAACTTTTGTGTCGAGTTTTTCTGCCGATATTATTCGACCTTATTCGGCCAACGTTTCGGATTCTATTGTAGGGTTTGTGTGTCGACAGCAATCTGTATATGCGCTTCGTGGCAATACCGTGTCGAAGACATGGTGTTGGGTTATGTGTACGTTTCATCTATTGGCGGATCACTCTAAGTGCAAAATCTCATCTTCTTCATAATTAACGCCCTATTTTTTTCACAATGCAGTTTTCATATACCGTATCACACCAAAACACTAATTTCGGTAGAGAATGGATAATGAAGAGTATTTAATTAGTGTATTTTTTAATATTTACTCAGGTATACTTCTAGGCTGAGTTGGCTGCTCAATCCCTGTTGACACGCGTTCCTCATTAATGTCAGGTCGGCAGTTTAGTGACCAGAGCTCAGGGGGCCACAACCGCAGCTCAGGGGGCTCACTCGCCCTCCTGCCCACCTGCCCAGCTGCCCGAAGGCCCATCCCCCGTCCTCGGTGGCGCTGTTTACCCCCGGGCCCGACACCACGACCGGACAAACAGACAAGTCAACTGTAATTGGGCCCGACTGCGTGTTCAGATCTGCTAGAGACAAGCGCCGATTACCGAGACTGGTACACGGCTACAAGACATTTGATTGCAGATTGATTTATGTGTAAGGGTTCAGAATTATATGGGATCAACAATTTTACAATTCTGAAACCATAACCTGCAACATGACAACGTAGCAGCATAACTAATCTTATGGGTATGTATTTTTTTTAATTATTGCAAGCTGAAGTTGAAGTAAAATAAAATTAAAAATGTATTTTTAATTATTTGATTATCGAAAATATAAACACAATCAACCTCAATGATTAGGATTTTTCATATTTTGTCTATAGTGTAGTTATATGGTTTAAATCAAGAATTAGTTGTCATAAATATAACTGATGAAATATGGCATATTAATAGACAGAATACTCTTTATATATAAGGATTGGAATAATGCAATATTTTGTTCATTATTAAAAAAATCATCCATTGTAGAAATCTACTATTTAAATAATCTAATGATATGTTAAAGAAGTAGTTCATAGATCGATTAGAATCCTTTATCTTATTTTTCTAGGTCGGGTTCCAAGAATCGTGATATGATGCTGAAGTATTTTCTCTGCAGCCCACAGTTCGGATTACGGTTCCAGTAAGTTCTATCGAGCTGAAGATTGTAAGTAAGATTACTGTTCCACGCCAACTGCGTCTTTGATCTGGTAGGTCCATCGAGCTGGCGAGTGCCTTCTTCCTCTCTGACCTTTCACCTTCCAGCCAGTTTCTCCAGGTTATCCCTCTCTGTGGATGATGTGACCGAAAATATGGAGGATGCGTCTTATACATATGATGAACAATCTATATTGAATCTTTGATTGTTGGTATTCAAGATTCTATGGGAAGTTAACAATTATTGTTAACTGGACCAAGTTGCACGTCCCGTAGAAAAAGAATACGATATTTCTGGTTGTAAGTAGGAATTACCGCAGGGTGGGGAAGAAATACCGGGAGATAGATATTGGAAAGGGTTGGTGGGGGAAAGGATTTTTATCGAAAGACCAGTGAACTAGGAGAACCGGGATTTAGAAGGTGTGACACCTCAGAAATAATCGCCGCCGAAACCACACGCTGCGTGCACGAGGATGGTCGACGATATCCGCTTCCAAGTGAAGTCGATGATTTCAGATTTCAACCACGGCACACACAAACAACAAAAATAATTAAAACGTATCGTATTAGCCCGATTATGAGGCAAGGTTTATATTTTAAAAGGCGACACGTCAATAGAGGGGTCGCTCTATTTCGAGTCACAAACATGGTTGGTAACAATAAATTCACTACTCGCGATTAGGGAAATTATTAATAGCGTTCAAAAGGCGGCACTCTTTAGACATAGCCTGTGCGTAGTAATTTTGATTAATAAGAATATTTGAGGTTTTTTTTTGTACTGTGCTACGTTTTACATCTTTGCTACCTAAAATAATATTGACCATATTGAAAGACGAGGAGCTCGAAAAAATCAAGTACGGTAATGAAGATAATATTGTGTGGGAAAATATTATTGAGGATTCCGAAGACGATAATATCACTGAAGATGAGACTTATGCCGACGATGCTATAGCCAAATGTGAATCTGACTGATCTGATTTGCTACTGTAGTTGGACTTTTTTATTTTTTCATTTCATGTTTAAACATGTACTTTTTTATTTTTTCATTTCATGTTTAAACATGTATCTGAGTACTTTGTTTTAATAAATAATTTTGTTTAACATTTTGCATTTAATTTTTTATAATATTATAAAGGTAAGGGAAATGTTTTTTTCTTCAAAAAGCAGATTAAAAAATAGGGGTCGCCCTTTAATCAGGATCGCCCTATAGTTGACGGTAATACGGTAATTCAAATCGACATAAGCAGTGCTCCACCTCACTGGAGATGATTGGTCCACAACGCGAATGGTATAATAATCCAATATTGATCCAGTGACGCCTCAACAGTGCCAGGCTACAACTCAAACTCAGGTCAAGCATTAGGAAAAGGGTCGAGGTTGGGAATTTAGACGCGGACATGTGTCAATAACATTATTCGCGGCCGATATTAAAGCTGGCCAAAAGTGTACTTTACGAATACGGATCAGTGAGTATGTCTGTAAGTTTGTTGATGTATTCGTATATTTACATGAGGATGTATGAGCAGCAGGTTACAAGAACAGTAACTTCTTATGAATACACTAAATAAGGTATAAGTTACTGCTAGGTGCGTGAACTGAGATTGAAGGCCTCGCAGGGTGCGTTCAGCTTCGCTGTACGGTCTCTGAATGACGAAAATGGAGAACAATAGCGCCCCACAATTCTAAACATTCGCCTCCAGAACTCTTTATAGAACAGTGACATTACATGTTGTCGTGGGTTGTTTATAATATTCAGTACTTACGCAACTAAAAGATTAAACAGGCCTATTATATATCTAGCCACGCGCACTGCACACGGCGCACAAACCTCAGCTTCCTAAGTAGATCTACGCCGACCACGCTAGAATTCGGGTGCGTCCCGTCAGTATTTAAATATATTCCAGCCGTCTCGATCCTCTAGAGTCATGCCATAAATATAATCAACGTTAAAAAGTGTAATATTCTGTTTGTTACTTATGTTCTAACATCACCCTTGTACCGTGACTCTCAGGCGTGTTTGATTACATCAATTCTTCGTGCGCACTCGTTTACGTTGCTGACGCCTCCGGCCATTTTGAAATCTATTGCACGCCGTTTCCCGATCGCTTCAATACACGATATTGTGTCGAGTGCTTACATCTTTGAATAGTTACAAGGACGATTATGGTCACCACATCGCGCTCATGTACGGACGCCATCGCCGTGTCATTGTGGTAGGAGAAATTCATAACATAACCATTCCGCCCGCATCGCGCCGACATCCGACAGATTCTTAATAAAGGGAATTATGTTCATCTTTCCGCTGAAGACCCGGCCAACTCCTATGCATTCCTGGTCTCCTGTGGACGGCAGACCCAGGCCTTGTTCCACTTTTCCGGTTGTGTGATCCCATGCGCAGGTCACCTGCACCATCACTTAAGATTTTATTTGTATATGACCGACAAGGTATTTATTTATTTATTTAAGGTATTCAGTGAGTGATATATAGCCTACCGAGGCGTGAATATTAGAGGTTAAGATTCTAAGAATAACTTTACAGGTGCTTTTCTCTACAAATATTTATCTAAAGTGATATTTATGTATTTATTTGTATTTGTTGAAATTCGCAGAGTTTAGTAAGGCTGAAACAAACAAATAAAAGTGGCAGGAATATTTACAAAAAAAAAAAAAATTAATATCTTTCCCTGTAAAGGGTTAATCAAACAAATTACTTAAATATTTAATGGTAAAACTGTTCTGTCTCGTTACACTACAGCGCGTATTGCGTCTTTGTGCAATGTACGTTTACTGCAACTCTGCATACATCGTCAATACAATACTTTACAATGAAATTACAGTAATGAACTTTTTACATATTTTGTACTCTTTGACGGTACAAGTTTTCTACGGTAATTGCATTTAGATATGTCATTTAAAATTTAAAATTTTTGGAAGACCAAGATGTCAAAAAATAATCCTCATTCATCAAAAGTGTTGTTTAAAACCATTCGACCTTTATCCTTGATATGTTGTAACGTTCAAATGCAGTATTTTTAGTACTTAATATCATTTCAATAAAGTCGGTTGGAAAAAACTATTAAATGCTAGCAATACTCTATGGCGCATGCACGATCGGCTGTGGCGCTAGGGAACCGAGTCTTGCCCCCTGCCGAAAGAATTCATTTCACCTGTAGACAAGTCTGGTGGTTGGCCACGCTCATCGCAGCCTATTCCGCCAGCCATCGAATGAGTTAAACTCGTACATTTCTAATGTAATACTGGAAATATTTTATTTTCTACTTGGACTCGGGATGGAAGGACTCTGTAACAAATGTTGGACGATGTCGCAAGCGGAATGTAGAAGGGACATCCGATCGTTGGTCACGGATAAACCTAGGCCTGCAAGCCAACTCTATATAAATCATTACGCTTCGACGAGGAAACAAAGGCAACGAGTTCGATATGTAGGAAGAGCGTCCCGAGTCCAAGGTTATATTTTACTGTTCTATTTTTCTGTCTGTGTCGGATTACTGACCTATTACGATGGCGGTGTGGCAGAGGATCGTCATCGAGCAACCGGATTTTATTATTGTTATTCTTATTGGGAGCGTGTAACTCTACGCAAGTTAATTTTTGTGATATTAGGTTAGACTTATGATGATAATTTTTTCATTTCTTTTATAATAAATAAGTACAGTTAAATGTAACATCTTTTAATCGAGTAGAATAGATTCGTGTCCATCCGAATTACAAAACTCATTATAAATGTATCACAAGTGAAGAGAGAAGTCGCCAGCAAGGTGGGTTCTGAGTTCGGCACTCACATTTTCATATTCCTCCACTGATCTAGCCGGTGATTACGTACGTCTCAGGTTACGTACGTCGCAATGATATAGAAGCAATAAATGATCAACTAAAATTTTATAAAATAATTAACTAAGAAAAAGCTGTGAAAAAAAACATACATAGCCTCCCTACACAAATTAAAGAAATAAAAGATATAAAAGAGTTTTGAAAGAAACTAAATAAACACTTCAAAAATACATAATTGGAAAATAAACAATATTACAGAACACTTCAGAAGCACACAAATAGACAATGAATAGAATATGTAAGGTATTATATAAAATTATTGTAGTGTAACTCCCTCTCCACGCACAAGAGCTGGTCTCCTTTTTTGGAGAGGCAAGCGAAAGAAAAAACGTGTAATTTTAAAAATGTAAAATACTTAATTCATGTTATAAAAATTTGTAAAAATGTTAAATAAATAAAAAATATACCGTGTACATTGTAACAAATGGAAGATTAGAAGAAACAAAATAAAACATACAGAAAATGTCATTAAGCCACAACGAATAATACTAATTTAAATTAAAATATCAACAAGTAATTTTGTTGTTATTTTAAGAATATTTAATATTTGGTTACCACTGGAATTCGAACCTGAAACTTTACCTAACTGGGGAAATGCGATACCATTTCGCCACGTTAACCATTTAAATTTTAGACAAATTTGGAAGTTATTAATTGGAGACCTATATTATATAGTATTTTTATAAATGATACATTTATTATTCAGTGGTGAACAAATATTTTTTCGATTTTGATATTAGTCTTTCTAATTGATTCATTTAATTTGTTTTAAATATTGGGAAGTCGCAATTCTGATTTTTAAAAAAAGTGATTTATATTAAAGAGGTGAACTTACAGATGCCTGGGTTATAATAAATTAAAGAAAATTTATCTTTAAAAAATATCCACCCGTATCCCATCCTCCTAATATTATCATGTCACTATATTTGTACTGAAGTGATATTTAGTGTAAAATTTTCTGTAGCATTCCGAATATTACGTAATTTTAAAAATATTGAACGATTAAAATATTTATTCCACTAATCACTAGAACGTAGTAAGCACCCGTTGCAAAAAAATAGGGCAATTTAGTTATTTTTCCGCTCGTAAAGTAATGAAACGCCGACGTCATCCCAATTTGTCTCACTTAGCCCAGCTCTCACATATTAGAGAAATGAATTTCCCGAGTTCTTTAATCTCACAAACCGAATTACAGGTCCGCTCCAGTTGGGCGCTAATTCTTCAAGCGAAGGAACAGACCACTCTGGTTAATTTGGTTAAGAGATCGTTCCCGTGAGTGGGTCTTGGGTGCCCGGGATGCGGGGCGCGGCGCGGGGAAGCTGGAGAAGCGGCTCTTGAGAGATTTGTCTTAATTAATTCATCTACGTGCACACGTAACATTATAGCATATAACACATTTAATAAAGAATACATTTTCCGAAATAACTATTTACCATTGTTCTGTATTAGCACAAGCCACGATTCGTCATGAATACCGCGCCGTTTGTTTTCTGTACAATCGTACACCCGCGTGTTTTGTTTTGCTGTATATTGAGGGATGATAACTTTAATTCATCACGTATTCACGTGTCAGCCAATGGGCTTCAGTATTTAACAACGCATTTATAATAATTTTACGTGTTACGTAAGTACGTTTAAATAATGTAAACATGAAATTTGCAACCACACGTTACAATAAAACACATTATTTTTAATGAAACGTGAGAAATTTAATAAAAATTGAGAGCATATTTAAAATTGTCCGTTATTGACCAAAGAGCAAAATATAACCACATCGTCAGTTTTGAAACTGAAGGCTCGTGAAATATGTATCTGGTCAAGAAACGATGTTCCCAAAGTACAGAGATGGAATGTTGTCTCGACTCCCGGGCGGTGCAGCCGATCGCCCCAGACGCTCATCGCCCCCACCCGGCATCCCTTACAGAAAGTATTTTTTTAATGAAATGCCTCGCGTTAATTTAATTTTTGCGAATTATGCGCACTTCTAGCTTTTTGTTTTCAAACAGGGAGAGGTTTTTATAGCGAGACCCAATTGTTGCGTTTAATTAGACTAGAGACGCACGTTCTACGGAATGTATCGTAACTCTGAAATGGTAATTATCGAAGACAACAATTTAAAGATTGTCAAGTTCACCTAAACTTCAAATATAGTCAGGTTTAATTAAAATATGGCATGAGTATTTATTAAGCTACGATTTCCTTCGATTTCTCAGCAGAATTTTGGGCAATTAAAAAGGCCTTGGACATCTGCGTACTCCGAAACATCGATAAGGCTGTTATATTCTCCGACTCGTAAGCAGCTCTTGAATCCCTCTCTGCTAATATGAAAGTTTGGCTAGACAATGAGATAATCTGTTCTTTCAGAAGATGTCTATTTAATTTGTACAGTAACAATAAACAGGTGTCATTCGTTTTTATTCCTGCACATAAGGGAATTCATGGAAATGAATGTGCTGATAAACTAGCCAAGGAGGCCATTCTTTCCGGAGTTTTCCCTCATCAATTCCATATCCCGATGTATGACAGACTTAATATGGTAAAAAAACGTACGACTTCTATCTGGACTGCACAATGGATGGATCTAAATAATCATAAGGGTAATCGCCTTAAAATAATTCAAAGATCTATTCTCCATACCCCTTGGTTCTCCAAAAGGAAAGTTTCCAAAATAATATCAAATATATTTAGAATTGAAAATTATGCATTGCCAGGTAGCCTCACATCTATTCAGATTGAACTTAATATATTCCCCAATATGTGAGTATGGTGCCGAGGAGGAAACCCTTGACCATATCTTTTTTAAATATGAATTAAATATATGAATTATAAAGATATACATATAAAATCAATTTTATCGAAAAATATTGTTGTTGCGCTACCGGGATTCTACAATATTTTTCGATAAAATTGATTTTATATGTATATCTTTATAATTCATATATTTAATTCATATTTAAAATATCACAGACCTATGTTCTGAATAATTACAACTTCACAATAAGAATGTGTTCTCCTAAAAAAAAAAAAACATATATTTTTTGCCTGTCCATTACGAATCACATGTTTTTTTTACAGTAATCTCGTCAATGGTAATATTTAACTCCCTGTTAACTTGTGTCATCTTCTTTCCCTTAACTCGTCACATTTAATCTATATAATAGCAAATTTTTGAACGACTATGGTTATTGACTTGTAATATAATATTTGCTCTTCTATAATATTATTGTACTTTTTTCTATAAAATAAATTTTTAACTTGATTAATGGCACAAATAAGTATTGAAGGGTGGATTGCCTGTTTAAAAGAAGAAGAGTATTTGTTATGATGTCCATTCATTCATGTAAGATTTTCTAAATTCTTTACGGTTGTTAACTGAGCAGAGTGATTTCGTTTCTAAACCATCAATCGGGTATGCTCCAGTTGGCTTTATTCGCTTAGTTTTTATAGTAAGACAGGAGTTCCATTTTCATAAAACATAAGCTTGAAATGCACCAGTGAGCCCCGCGTGCATAGCCCTCGTTGCCCGCGCTCCGCCCCGTGTGTATTATGACTAAGATCTATACCAGGCATCGGCTACCCTTGACCCGCGGGTCACCGAGTGACCCACTACAATTATAAATAAATAAATTATTAAACATAAACATGTGTAGCGGGGTCGTTATTTAAAAGGCGTGCGCGCATCCGTCAGGCGTGGGCCAATGAGAAAGAGCCTGTGGCGCAAGAGAACGCTTATAAATATAGTTTAAAAATCATTCATGAACCAAAACGTGGTAATTATATTTGTTTTATAATAATTAGAATTAGTAATTTGTTTTTTTATGTATAGTTTAAAAAGTGCTTAAAAGCATATTATCGTGATTTTCTTAATGAAATGTATCTTATATTTCACTAACGGACTGTTTCATAATGAAAATACCCATTGATCCGAACCGCCTTCTTAATAGTCACATTTTGGTTAATTTCGACCCGCAGCCAAAAAAGGTTGCCGATGCCTGGCCTATATGATAAAGTACGTTGTTAAAAAATTATCAATATGAGATACGATAAACAGCTTGATTGAATATCACTAATATTTAATAAATTTATAAATGACTGCCATTTAAATAACGTATCAAATAGGTACATGCTAAAAGTGGTAATTTAATTATTATATAAATATAATTTAATCACTATATCCGAATCGGACAGACGAGATGCACGAGACTAAGATGGGCTGGTGGTGTCACGATATTTGGCAAAATTCAAAATGTTTACAACCGTGGATCTTTTAGGGTGGCCAATATTCCTGAAAAAAATTTAAAAGGCTGATGGTTTTAACATGTGATTGCTAGGGAAGAAGATCAAATGATTCAACCGGGTACACCAAGAGCAATACGGATAACCTCAGTTACAACCTTAAATATTGATTGAAAGTAGAATGATTAGAGTTGCCGACACCGGACGAACGGGATTAGGTGAGAATCGAGAAAAGAATAAGTCATGTCAAATCATTTTTTGGTCAATTTTTAACTCACTAATTTTAATTGACGTGTTTATAATCTAGCGGTTACGATACTCGCCTAGTGATGCAGTGGTCGAGGGTTGAAATTTCGACCCAGGCAAGTGTTTAGCCTAGTTGGAAAATCACGTATTCCGTGTACGTATTTCTATTTTTATCAAAAAAGAAAAAAATAATATCAAAACTAACACGGCCTTCATCTTGGGCGGCGGCGCCGTGAGAAAAGTCTTGAGAATATTTTTGGAGTTTGTTGTTCAAAGTGTATTTTATTGCTCTTGTATTTCCGAATACCTCACGTTACAATATGTTCTCTCTAATATAATGTAGGTTGTAGATGCTTTGTGTGTCATTTTCTTAATACGATTATATTACATGATTACTCATTATCCTGTCGCAAAAACCAAAACTCAACGTATTTGTGACTGAAATTACTCTATCCATGTCGTATACAACCGCAGTATTCATAGACAAACTTGTGAAATTAATTGCTTTAACTTCAAACTACCTTAAATCCTGATTGTTGGAACATTCATCAGAAGTTATTTGTTGGAAAGAGTACTTATATTAAATTTAAATAAAAACTCAGCTCTGACATATTATTTTTGTAGAAAAATTTGAAAGGAAACTTATATATTTTATCAGAGTGAAGTGTCAATATCTTTTGAAATATGAATTAGATGGATACGTGACCTTTTGTTCTGAAGAACAATTTTCAAATAGAAAAGTATTTATGTTTTCTAAAATTTCTGTAATGTTAATTTTCACATTATTAGAGAGAGAATCTAACGAAGGTATTATCTCTCAAAATCACTCCATTAGATTCCCTCTCCAAGCACAAGAGCTAGTCTCTTTTTTGGAGAGGTGAGCGTTTAAAAAATATATAATTTTAATAATGTACAATAAACAATTAACTCATGTTATAAAACCTATAAAAATTTCAAATTAATTTAAAAAAATCAAAAAATAAAAAACCTACCGTGAACTGAATTTTTTTTTCAAATTACTATATCGAATATTTTAATACTATAATTTCACATACAGACAATATTAACCTGATTTTCATGGCCAGTGCTGAAAGAGATTTTATATACAATATAACTAACTAAAATGTATGTAAAATTGTTAAATTGATTCAGAATATATAATTTTTTTGGGGACACGATGTACCGTAGGAAAGAAAGTAGAAACACGAAGACAAGAGGCGAGATGAGACGCGCACAATACAGCCATTATCTCCCGGGGCAGATCCCCGCCAGCGGAACAGCGGCCGTTCTGCCCAATGGCGGCCGTTCCGTGGAATCTAATTTGGTTCGGTAGCCCGGCCTCATTTGTCCCAATTACGGCCGCGCGGGGGTCGGCCGACGGCGACGGCGACACCGACACCGACGCCGACGCGAGTGACGAGACGGACCCTACTGGGCGTGTGGTGTGTGACGTGCAGTGCGTGACGTGCGCGGACTCTGCTGCTGAATTTCTTTCTGTTATATTTTACCTAATTGAATATCTTCCGGTATCTGTACTTTAGTATCGGTGCACTCACCCAAACATATTGACTCATACCTATATTAATTATTACTGCAAAGTGATCCAAAAGTTAAGTCCACTTTAAAACTGTTCTTCATATACACCTATTATATAGTAATAAATGTAATTCTATCTACTACTTGTAATTCTAATTAATTGAACAATTGCTTGTAAACTATGCCCGTCTCGACACAGAATTTCTCTAGTGAGACGGGCACAGTTCAAACAGATTTTTACATTGTACAAATAAAATAAATATTGTATTCGTATATAAATGTACTATAACCTACATGTTATATAAAATATGGATTATGTATTTCGATCGGTGGGGGAACTTTTAAATAATAATTAATAAACACATTTTATCAACTATTTGCGACATAATATTTCTCTTTACATACATTATGTTAGTTAATATCAATTTTATTTAACCTTTCCTCTCCGATGATGTAAACTGAGTTTACATTGCCTCTAATTATGTGTGTCTTTGTAAATATACTAAATATTTATGTATTAGATAAAATAATTAATAATAACTGACTTAAGTGATCACTTTACACAATGTAACGTTCATCACATTCCACCCAATCATCCACCATATCTATCAAATTTTTGAATGTTGCATATTTGTTAATATGTGGAATCACTTCGAACACCATGCACTATCGCCATCTATGGACTAAATTTGATAGTCATTTTACCTGAAACAGCATATATGTCACAATGAGAATATATATATATATATTTTTTTTAATTTATTTAAAGCAATATTCTTTATCTGTAAAATGTTTTTAACACATTATACTAGAATACGCCTGAAAAATCCATATTTTACAATTTTTATATATTTTATTATTTTGACCAGTATATTATTATCAATATTTGAATATGTCCAAGAACACACAATTACTGGATTTTCACCTACAAAGGCACTGCTATTAAACAAATAATAGATATAAATATAGATATCTATATTGTTCAAAATATAATTGTTACTATACAGTAAACGGTTGATGGTATTTAAAGTGGGCTTTAATATTATAATCAATTATTGCTAAGCGATAGAAACTGTATAATATAATATATATTTTAATTTTTAAAATTTACAATTAGATTTTGTACATTATTTGTTAATAAAAATAATATGGCTAATTATGTGTACACGTGTATATTATAGAAGTAAACAAATTATTTATTTTTGTACGCTGCAATTTTTACCACGATATTATGGAAATTTCCCACTTAGGCTAGGCCTGATCTAGAGAAACCGCCTCACAATCTAAATTATTATCTGCAATTTAAAAAACATAGTTTAAAAAATAGAAACTGCAAAAAATAATAATGTACAGGTAGTAATTAATAACAGCACAAACAAAGTGTCCTACCTACTAAAAGAATCCTATTGAATAGAGACATCAAAATTATTTTTAAAAAATTCAAGAAGACTAAACATGAGTCTAAAGTATAGAAAACTGAGAGAGGGATAAGAAAGCGAAATAAAATAATTCCAAACAGGAGAGATCATCAGATGCTGAGATCATAAGGCAGTTAAATTTAAAATTGATACTTAAAAACAATTATGTATATATAAATTTATATGTCTAATTTAAGGTTTCTGACAGTACTAGTGTTTGGAACTGGTATATGTTCTAGGTTAGATCAGTTAGATCATTTTATATTGATGTTTTCCCAATTGTGGGAGTTTAATATCTTCCGCAAACAAGTACGGTTGTACTGTAACTTTCGAGGTAAAGCCTCGACAATGGCACGCGTTACCGCAAGAAAACATCGGCCTAGGTTTCCTCAGGAAAATAATATACGAAAAACATGATCTAACCTGGAAGAGACGCCAGTTTTATATATATTTATATGTGTGTGTGTGTATGTATAATGCACATACACATATTTGTTACATAGGTACTCATTACTTATATGTATATGGTACTGGTTGTTTGGGAGTTTTGTTGTTGGACGGACCCCTGACGCACCGATCCCACCACACCCCGCACCGCACCCGCGGCCCCCCGCGAGGGCGAGTCCCTCCGAACTGGAAATTAATGATGGTCTTTATTGAAACTTCAATTTTTTGATTAGGAATTGTGCTCCCTCTAAGATTGGCCCTATTTACTCTGGGGGAGGAATCCTGTAATGAGATTATGGAGCGGCTGAGCAAGACTGCGATAAATGGAATTAAATTTTCAGATCGTCTTTGAAAAGGGAACTTTTTAAAGAAAAATCGGCTCACGTATTATTCCAGGTGATTGTCAAACACATTTTAAATAAATTACACAGAGCCACCCCGCTGTGTCGCGCAGG
This sequence comes from Eubasilissa splendida, assembly GCA_031772225.1. NCBI lineage: Eukaryota > Metazoa > Arthropoda > Insecta > Trichoptera > Phryganeidae > Eubasilissa > Eubasilissa splendida. Next base: position 21,821,960 of record CM062845.1, on the reverse strand, counting down.
AGTAGACAGAGAATAGATTGTGTATGGATAAGACTTCTTCTTCTTCACGTTATAATATAGTTCTAAATGGATTTCTGGAGAAATTAAAAAAATATTTACTTTTTTAAGAAGGACATTTTTTTTATTATGAAATTGCATTCTCAGAACATAGTTCTGTGGTAATTGAATACAAATTAATTTTTAATGAAATTTTAAATGAATAAATTTTAATGAAAAAACGCCGGGTACTTCAGTTCTTCTTCTTCTTCTTTTAAACAGGCAATCCATCCTTCAAGAGTGATTTGTGCCATTAAACAAGTCAAAACATTATTTCATAGAAAGCAGTACAACAATATTATAGAATAAGGAATATTGCGTTACAAGTTAATACCATTGACGTTCAAGAAATTTGCTATTATATAGCTTAAATGTGGCGATTTAAGGGAAAGAAGATGACACAAGTTAACCGGGAGCTGAAAATTATCATTGACAAGATTATTGTAAAAAAAAACCTGTGATCCGCAATGGACAGGTGAAAAAAACATGGTCAAGGGTTTCCTCCTCGGCACCACACTCACACATTGGGGAGTCTATTATGTTCATTCTGAACAAATGTGAGGCCACCTGGCAATACCCAATTCTTAATCTAGAGATATTTGCAACTGTTATTTTAGAGACTTTCCTGTTGGAGCCGGGTACTTCAGTTAGTTGTATATAAAATATTAAAATTACTGTATTGCATGGTTTAATAATAGTAATGGCCAATAAATAGTAAGAACAAAATTAGTCTTTTGTTTCGTATAATATCCATACATTCATTAAGAAAGTATACGTGTTCTTAAATATTTATAAACACTTGCAATTTCAAAAATACTTTTCACATTGCGACGGTGGTCTGATTCCTAACACGACATAGTAGTGGAGTAGTGCTTCTGTACAGGATGGACCAAAAAAACATTTCGTAAAATGTGATATAATTACATCTAAATTAGTTTAACTATATCAGCAATAACTTAAATCGTTTACTAATTTACTTACTTACCTATATTACGTTTTATTTCGACAATTTCCGGTCGCCATCTTTGATTATTAGTTTTCATATTGCTCATATTTGGTTTATTCAAATTGTTGCCAAGAATAATAAAAATCATTGCATAAGACTGTATTCTCATCAAAAATTTGCGAATTGCAAAACGTTGGGATGCTAGTAAAATGATCAAAGAGTTTTAAAACAAAGGCTGGAGTATAGCTAGACATTACAGCAGGACGGAGCTCCATCTCACACAGCCAGAAATACAATCAACTTTCTTCGTCGTGAGAATTTTAATTTCATCGAGCCAGGCACGTGGCCAATATGGGGTGTTTTGATGATTTCTGATTAGCTAAATATTGTGCAAAAAAAAATTACATTAGAGTTATAATTAATTATATTACTCGTGCGTTACAAGATGTTCTCACTTTTTTTGGGCCACCCTGTATATGTACATCGTTGATGTTTTCACGTGTTTCCGTAACACACGAGAAAAATGATTTAATAATTTCATTTCTTACTTTGGATTACTATTAAATTGCGAATGGTACGATACTCGCAAATATGTGAATACAAATGGATATATTAGGGCACGATCTTTTTAGGCCCCTATGTAACGTGGGTTCATTGACCGCATTGACATATTTACCCCACTGCCTGATCCATTATACCATTTATACTCACGTGATATTGCATTGGACTATTTGATCACTTCCGTATTGATTGCATTGCCTTGTTAATGTCGTTATATTGGATATCCTCAACAGGTATCAACGGACGTACTAATCAGCAAAATATCATTACACGGCGTGTAGCGTGTAGCATCACGCGGAGAAGGTCCTTGCCGTAGTTCTATCGTCATTTAGATTGAACTTTGATCTCAGGGGATATGTGTATATAATGAAAATAAATCATTTAAAAATTGGCACTTATACCAAGCTCTTCTAATAATAATTTATAATGGAATGTAAAACATGATGTAAATATTTATGAATTTATTTATATGTACATCGTTATACGTAATAGGAAACAATATACATAAATGTATCGAGTTTAGATATAAATAATTAATTTTTATATTTAATTCGATTGCAGCAGGGGTAAAACGTGAATATACGGAGAGTGGGGTGTTTATATTTTCTCAGGGTCCTAGAGTACAACTGTAGGTGGCCAAGGAGGTGGAGGGGGGATATGAAGCCTATGTTTTGCACAAGGTAACCAAAGCGTAACTATGAGAAATTTTATTTATTTTTAGGAGAACGCATTCTTATTGTGAAGTTGTAATTATTCAGAACATAGGTCTGTGATATTTTAAATATGAATTAAATATATTAATTAGAAAGATATACATATGAAATCAATTTTATCGAAAAATATTGTTGTTGCGCCACTGAGATTCGAACCTGGATCTCATTCCTAATCGGGGAAGGTGCATTATCCAACTATGCTACAGCGACAATATTTTTAGCGTCAATTTTCGAACCTATATGTTACCTTTTTGATATTAATACAATTAACCGTTCCATTATTTGACAGAGCCATCTACCTTATTTTTACAGAATCTCAAATACCTTTGAGTAAACTGATAGCAGACGCCAGAATTATCAATTCATTTTTATTAAATTTTGGACACATTGATACAACTTTATTATTTTTAGGAGAACACATTCTTATTGTGAAGTTGTAATTAATATTTTAAATATGAATTAAATATATTAATTAGAAAGATATACATATCCCGGTTAGGAAAGAGATCCAGGTTCGAATCCCGGTGGCGCAACAACAATATTTTTCGATAAAATTGATTTTATATGTATATCATCTTTCTAATTAATTTTATTTCGATCGGTCAAATGGTTGTATTGTAAAGAGCATCATTTGGGAACTCACACACAACTAAATTCATAATTTTAAATCGCGCAGACCATTTCTTACAGTGTTAAATATATTTAGACTATTAATTGTAACCAAATTGTACAAGCTTTATTAATAAAACAAACCAATTAAAAGATACATTTCTTGTATGACGGATATTCAGGCTTATGGATATTTGTCTCCAATAATGTTACTGCAAAACGGAGAACTGCATTTATTTCAAACCGAGATCAACACCGTGTTTTGATTGCTGTGACAGATGAAAAGGCCTTTTTGCATAAATAAGTTGTAGAGAATTAAATCAGAATTTTCATCGTCTTTTCACTTAGCAAAAGATATTCACTTTTTATGGAAAGTCAAAACCGGGGGTCTTGATTAGGATGAATGATATTTAATTTTGAGAGTGACGTCGGACGATAGGTCGATGAGGCTTTCTTTTAGATTCATGCTTAAATTACGATTATAAATGTTCGCTGTTTGTGTGTTCTTGAACACATTCTAATATTGCTAAAATAATATACTGGTCAAAATAAGAAAAATATATAAAAATTGATTTTTCCGGCGTATTCTAATATAACGTGTTAAAAACATTTTACAGATAAAGATTAGTGCTTTAAATAATTTTCAACAAAAATCAGATTCTCATTGAGTTGACATATAATTTTCGACTTCAAGGAAAAATTAATTATCATATTTGGTCGATAGATGGTGATGTTGTAGTGGTACTCGAAGCGAGTCCATGTAATAATGTATATTTGATAAGATATGGAGATTGAGGGGTGAAAATTGGTGAACTTTATATATATATATATATAAAGTGATCACTTAAGCCAGCCGAAGACAGGTCGTAAGCCCTGTAATTACCCCCCATATCATTCCTTTAAAAAAATATAATAAAATAGTTTTGTCTCTATGAGATATCTGATATTTGTTTAATAACAGTGCCTTTATAGGTAAAAATCCAGTAATTGTATGTTCTTTAACATATTCAAATAGTGCTAAAAGGCAATAGAATAAAAATGCAAATAATGTCCACATTTCCACCACTTAGGCAACTGCTGGTATAGAGAACAGATAGACAATCAATTTTATGTATCGTTACCTAAGTGACAACACCGACTATCTCATTTTTCATCACTTTTTAGGAGAAGAATAAAACTATTCTGCATGACTAATACTACATCCAATACTTATTTCTTTAATGTGGCAACCCTTTAACGTTCATTTTTACTGGCAAACCGATAAATACCGTTTTCTCTCTTATAAATAAATTTAGATATCCGGTGTTGCCACTTAGGTAACGATATGTATATTTAAAAAATGTCATTTTCATAAGACAAAATATGTATAAAATAGTTCATTTCTCGAATTAGGGATTCGATTAACATTTACATACACTATCATCATCATCTAAACACCCCCTGCTTAAGCTACAGCCTCCGCCCCCCGAGTACAGCCTGCGTCGCGCACCCCGGGGGTGGTGGGGAATGTTCTGTCATTTCTCCGAACGTGTAACCGCACGCCCACGCATTCTCAGAGGTTACCAAATCGCCCGCATAGTTGGTGCAGCCTAGCCGGAGTGTGTGCTAGAATTCGCGACCATTTGTCAGTGTTTTCGGCTACAGTGGATACACAACTTAGTGGAAAATAAGCAGAATACTTCCACGTCATGCGCTTGTTCCGGCTCAAATAAATTTGCGTTTGTTCCCGTGTACTGTTTATAAATTTGCATTTATTTAGATGAATTGTTGCATCCGATTTTACATAGTAGCAACAAATTATTGAACCCTCGGGCAAATACGTATACCGGACCCCTAGTCCTCCCTCTAGCTGTTAAGTCCTCAATTTCGTAATAAAAAGTATGTGAAAGTAAATATAATCTGACATACATTACTTTCTCATTGTTGCTTTCTTTGAAAATAATTATCACATATATATAGTGGGCCAACTTGGACTGACTGATGTAAAATATATATAACTTTTGTAATTTAAATATTTTTAATCTATGTGTGGAAAATAACACCATTTAAATGACCTTCATTTTCTTGTTGACAAATAATTGCTCTTTCTAAAGTATTATGCATTACATTACGCAACATTTCTGTCTCCAAATTTGTTATTTCTGCACGAATATTTTGTTTAAGCTACTGAATTGTTGCTGGTTTGTTCATGTAAACTCTGTCTTTAAGTAGCCCCACAAAAATAAATCAGACGCCGTCAAATCTGGGGAACAGGGAGGCTAAGCAAACTCTGCATTTTTTTAAATTAGCCGGTCACCGAAACATAATAAAATTCAATAATTTAAACGCTCTCTTGCACTGGATGTGTAGTCATTATAAACATTCATAAATTCTTTATTATCTGCAAAAAAAATATATAATCAAAAATAAACTCCACCAAAATTATAATTTTTTAAAAACAGTCAGCCTAAGTTGGCCCACCCTTTACGTTTATTTATATTTTCGTATAGAATTTTTTACCGTTATACCGTTCATACCTTCATAAGGTTCATTCCTTTAAAATAGTTATTGTTAGGTACAAATATCTGTTAATACTATTATTATCTTAAAACTGGATTATCTGGTTAAACGTTCAATGGTATGGTGAGATGATGGCATAAAGGAACTTGCGAAAGAAAAGAAGAATGCGTAGAATAGACGAGAGCAAAAGACCTGTACAATGCCTGTAAGAAAAAAGTTTAATCTGGTGCGAAATAAGAGCGGCTGAAAAGAGAGGAAGGGGTGAAAATGACTGAGAATTTTCAGAATAATATTAAATTCTTCTGGAAGGCGGTCAAAAAATCCAAATATGGTGCTGAAAGCAGTAGTATGAAAACTATTAAGTCAGTAAATGGAAAGATATTAACGAATGAGGATGAAATATTTCCAGGAAATATACGAGAGTGTAGAAAATGCAAATGAGGAATCACCTGAGAGGCTGGCTCTCTGGGGTAATTATTAATAAGGAAAATGATATAAATGTAATAAGTATAGAAGAAATAAAGTGTGCAATAAAACATATAAAGAATGGTAAGACTGTGGAGTATGATAACGTTGCTGCTGAGTATATCAATACTGGTGGCCCATTAGTTATTATGTGGCTTCATACGCTCTTCAATCAATATTTGGAGGAGAGCCAGGCCCCGTTAGATTAGAAGAAGGCTGCCATTATGCCTCTCTACAAAGGCAAATGGTCGAAAATGGAATGTGGTAACTACAGGGCTATTAGTCTACTGTGCTCGGTTGGTAAACTGTATGGAAAAATTTTAAGCAAGAAAGGAGACGGAAAAAAAAGTAAGGGACGTGGAAGGGGCCTTTGTGGGTGGAAGAGGATTCATGGATCAGATCTTTTCTCTACGAGTGATAAGGGAAAAGTTTTTGGCGAAAGACTAAAAACTTTTTTGTGCCTTCATAGATCTACAAAAGGCATATGATAGCGTTATAAGAGAAAGGTTATTGAATATACTCTCTGATTATGGGGTGAATAGTAAACTTATACACGCAATCCCATCCCTATATGAAGGAATGTGTGTGCGTGTGTAAGAATAAATGAAACATTCACACCATGGTTTGACATTACAAAGGGTGTCAAGTAGGGTTGTGTAATATCTCCATAGCTGTGCAACATGCATATGAATAATTGTGTGAAAGAACTGGAATGTATGAATGTAGGAGCAAAAATTGCCGATTTGATTGTATGCTGTTTATTGTACGCCGATGATGTAGTACTAATGGCAAATAATTAACAAGAACTACAGAGTCTAGTGAGTAGAATGTACGATGTATGCAAGGAAAGAGACCTTATGCTGAATGTTAACAAGTCGAAAGTAATGGTATTCGAGAAGAAGGAAAGCAAAACACCGTGCAAAGTACTTGTAAGTAATGAATGTTTGGAACAAGTAGATGAGTTTGTGTATTTGTATGTATGTGTATGTAAGTATGTTTGATAGAAACAGAAAGGCTGAGAATGATATCGAAAGGGGGGTGACTGCAGGGAATAAAGTGAATGGCGCTTTGAATAGAATTATATCTAACGGGAATTTGTCAAGCGAGGCAAGACTAGCGGTGCACAATGGAGTCCTGGTACCGACACTGATGTATGGAAGTGAGGCCTGGTACTGGCAGAAGAGGAACGAAAGTAAACGGAGTTGTAGTGGAAATGAGATCACTATGGCCATCCCATTATTAATAATCCTATTTTCCACTTCCCTTGCCCTCCCTTTCTTGGTTTTTTTTTCTTCATAGCTTTTATCTCTCATCTGTATATTATTTATTATATTATTATTATCAACTTTTTCTCTCACTATTTTTTTTGTTGTATCTCTACGTTTGAGGAGATAGTCTTAACAAACTATTTGTATATTTAATAAGTCTTTTTTAAATTGTCTTCACTGTTTAAAGTATAGTGTATCTTCATAGAAAACACGTAACTAGTTACATTATTGTAGTACTTTAATTATGATTTTTGTTTTTATTAATTAACTGTATGTTTCCAAATAAAATCAGTATTTTTATATAAAACAAATTATTTAATACGATTTTATATAATTTACATTGTGAGAGGTGTACCAGCCCTCAAATGAGGCTGGACGTCTTTCACCGTCCAGACCAGGGGAGAGAATTAGAATTTAGAATCATTATAAATTAATAAATCACTCAATAATAATAGCCAGATACTAAATAACCAAATAAATTTATCCAATAGTCTGATATTAAAGTCGCTCCCATGTAATCCCCACCCTTCTCTCCCACCCCCTGCCTGATGCTCTATCCCACTCGGATATACCGTTGCTCTCTCTGCTTTATCTCATATTTAAATATCTGTATTTAGGTGTCTATATACTATATTGTCCCGAAGAAGGTTGAGTCCAACTGAAACTAGCATAATAAAATGGTTTAAAACTAAAACATTATTTTATTTAATTATAGTGTCAATCCACAAAGTCCTTGCTTTCTTCCAAAATTTTATATATTTTTAAATTGGTCAAAGTACATACCTACATATATTTATATTGACGCTTAACACAATGTTCCACATTCAAAATTATTATGTCAGATGCATTTTGTGGTTTTGTTTAATATTATCGATTTAAAACACCATGTTGCCATTTTATGAGCTGTGTGTTTCATAATTACGTAGTATTTTGTTGTTTTGAAGACAACGATTTTACACATGTAAGAAATATTCAATTTCGATTTATATAGAAAATAATTAACATAAAATGTTTACTATGTTCAAGAAAATGATGTTTTCCCTTAAAATCATTGAAAAATCATCTAATATACGAAATTTGCAACTTGTGTTGTGCATAAGTTCAATATTTTAGCTAAAATATGCGTTAAAATATATCATATCGGCGTATTTAACCAAAAATTATGAAAGCAACAGATTCTACGTCCGCTATTGTCAGATCGAGCGGTGGAATGAAGCAAACAAAAAATAAATACACATTAATAGAGACGATATAAATATTATTTAGTAAGAAATTATTGTATTTTTGATACAAAATTTGATTTTAAATAATATCTGAAGCTTCAAAGCGTGTAAATAAAAATATTATTTAAATTTGTCTGTTTTCACGAAAACAAAGTTTTTTAAAAACATTAAAAATTGATAATATGTCCTGCAAATTTAACGGTTTATAAGTCTATTATTTTTCATATTTTGTTCATTTGTCTTAGTGCAGATATATTTCCGTAATCTTGACTTCAAGATTATAAGAAAATATATTTCGTTTATGCAAGAATTTTCCATAGTTAGGCACACGGAAAATGAATTTATAGGTTGCGGTCTTTCTCATAATGCTTGTGTTGTCTTAATAATGTCAAATAATATTCAATTTATTAGTTTTAAATTAGTGTAAAGATCTTATCTACGTAAAAAAAAATTAATTCTGATATAAATGAATAATAAAAACCTACATTTTTGTAAATAAAGCGAGAAGTTTTTTGAAAATAATATCGCCTTAAAAAATTCGAAATGTCAAATTTCAAACATAACACTTTCAAAATAAATTTTATAATGATAATTTGATTATAATTATCATTATTTGTTTGACAGTTGAAATACTTGCGTACTTAATTTTGATATTGTTGGCTAATTTTTGATTATTTATGAAGATATTTTCGAAAATAATTAAATTTTTGGACACACGAAGTCCACGAGTTAGCTCGTTCTTACATTTATATTACGGGCAAGTATTTATTAAACATTAGATAACCTTATAGACATTACGAGTCGTCCATATGAAATTACTATTTGTCAAAACAAGTTTCATACGATTTAGTAACATTTTGGAAAGTGCGGAAATGTCTAATTTTAAAACAAACATTACATTATTTCATTATAATATTAAGTCAGAACGTGTTTGCTTTTTTTTATTTTTTTAAATCGTATTTCTAGGCTTGGGGACCAAATGAATGTAACTCTGCTGAAAGCAGCCGGTCCACAATTTTGAAAAAATCAGCCATATTGTTTTTATCTGGTACAGTCACGTCAATTTTTATATTCTGCCAAAAGCAACCAGGCCGCTTTCATAAAAAAAATCATAATAATCGCTTTCTGAAAATGGTTTATAAAAACGCCAAAATGTCTTTAATATATTAGTTTATCCTTTTAAAAGTCATACAAAATTTGGTAACTATCATTTATCATTTTAAAAGTAAGAAAAAAAAATTGTCATTGTTTGATTATTTATTTCACAAAAGTAATTTTTCTCAGCTTTCTGTGACTGACTACGCCCTGCTTAACTATGTTAAAATATACTTCATTTTCTTTTCTTTCTCTCTCTTTTACTTTTATTGTCTTTACTTTTCTCTTAAACAAAGGTAATGCAACTGTACGAATGAGCATTCTCCACAGACTAACAAATATACAGACATGAACTAGCGTGAATATAAAAATATAAGTTAACTAAGAGTTGTAATATGCGTATCAAATGAAAAAAGGTAAATTCAATAACTAAGAAACCGTTCGAGGTACTATTGTTTGATGAATTGTCGACAGTTACGTACATGATACTTGCGATGCATGCCGACTGCCGACGTTGGTGATTCTTGATCAATTTCTGACTGATTACTCACTTCCCGGATATAACTGATTTCCCGGTATTTCCGAGAACCGCAGCATCTCCACCCGCCGCATCCGCTTCCGGCCCGCCCTCGGCCGTGGTAATTTCTTCCTTTGAGCAATTAGTGAAGATATTTGTAGGTGAACTGAAGCGTCTCCGGCACAGTCGAGTAGGGAGGAGGCGGCTCTTCTTAATTAATACATTAATCAGTATTTTAATGCCGTTTTTAACATTCATTCACAAAAATATTTCGTGAACATGAATGAACATTATAACATTAGCTGTGATATTATTCAGTTGTTTTGGGGTGTGTTTAATGACAAATAAATTTAAAGAGTCGAAATTTTGTTCGTAAGTACGTAATGCTACGACTCGGCTGCAGGTGTAGGCAATGAGCTGAGGCTGCCGCCGCTAGGTATGTCTGGCTGGTTTGGTTGCTAGGAAAGATCTAGTCGCCGTGGGCGCGTTCCGTACTAATTTCCCCTCCACAGGCGGTTTGTCATGGCACACCGTTTAACGTCGCATAACGGTCGTAACTTACATAGAACAGCGTTCGGAATCCCATGGTGTAGTGGCGCTCGTTACATTATTATATCTAAAAAAACGTATGATTAATGAAGTTATTATTAACAGGTAATGTAATTCTAATTGTTTTAATTCTAAAGATGAGAAATTGTGTTTACCCTAGTGTGATACCTGAGTCTTCTCCATATACGGTTACCATACGTAAAAACCGTTGATGGGATGGGGTCACATTTTAATACATGTATTTATACAACTTTATTAACACATCCTCTGCGATGGTGGGTCAAATCTGACCCGGGTGCTGAGGGACGTTGCGCCTACGTGTAAGTTTTATGACCCTACCTAGTTACTATAGGGTCGGGTTTTCAATATTGTTGTTGCTAATTATAAAAGACAAAAAGCGGTTCCGACACAGTTCATATTACACAATCAACATTATATTTATTTTGAGAATAAGTTGTTTATGGTTGTATTTATTTTTTTAAGTTATGTCAATTACATTTGCTTCTGCTTATAATAATATTGATTGCGTTTCGTATAAAAATGATGTAATTTTTTTAATATTTTATTTATTTCACTTGTATAAATATTTTGTTTAAATTATTTTCATCCGGTTTACGTGTAAAAAATACTAATATATGAAAAATAAATAGTACATTTTAATTGTTTATAACCACTGTTACACACCAGCAAGTAGAAATAATCGCCAGCCGACGAGAAGATCACGTGCTCGGTGTATGTTTGTATTTTGGTCGTATATAGCGTCTGTTGATGCGTTCAATATTCGTAATATTTTTAATTTTTTAGATCATATTTAAAATGAAATATCTATAAAAAAATCTCCCACAAAACGGTTGAAAACCGAAAACTTGAGGTGGGTCTAAAAAAGACCCACCGCCGCCGGAAGTGTTTTGTTTTGCCCACCGGGCAGTAAGTGTTAACAAAAGCGCTATTGCACTCCTGAATAATATTACTGTACTTAGTGGTGGTCCGGAATATTGTTCGCCTATAATTGTTCGACCATAATTATTCCTCCACAATTTTTCGCCCACAATTGTTGGCCGTATACAATTGTTTGAATGCAAATTGTACGCCGCATATTTAAAAAATATATATTTTGATTAATGTAACTGTTTGTATTTAGTGGTTTTTTTATTGCTATTTTAATTAAGATCGGATTATTATACGTAATCTGTTCCGTATATATATTTATTTCTTCTTTTAACAGTGGTTAAATTGAGACCTATACATAATAATTGTAATCAATTTTCTTATGGGAATTGGCATATTGTACTTGTAAAAAATACATTTTTAAAAAAAATCTATTTTTAATTTTCTAACATTTCCAACTTTTTAAGATTAATAAAATCAACTTTGTGGTTAAAATACATTTTGTATTTTAAATCGAAATTTTAATATATGAGTTAAAGAGCATTTGAGATGTTTAAATAATAATAGTTTTTCAGAATTTTCTAATCATTTATTAGAAAATGATTACACTTTTGATAAAAATTTGGGATTGTCTATTTTATATATATATAACAATGTTTGTCTTAAATTGAATAATTTTGAATCATTGGAAATAAACAAAGCGTGTAAAACTAACCAAAATATTATAAACAACCAACTAACTAACCTAACCTAACCACAAGTCCCATTCTAATAATTTGGTATCATCAAGTAACAATTTAAGTTAAGTACCGAATTTATTTTTTAAATAATTATTGTTTTTTAAAAATTGATTCTGTTAAAGAAACAAAATAACATATATTTTTGATTTTTTTAATGACATCCTGAAGAAGAAAATGATATTTTTCGAAACCGGTAGATGTATTTAATTCATTAAGTTAACGTTAAATATCTAAAATAAATATTTTTCTATTTGAAAAATGTACCTTCAGAACAAAAAGGTCGTAACAACTTAGGAATGTATAAATTTCATTTCAATTTTGCCTACAAAAAGAAAGCGTTAAAAAATTAACGCTGTAATTATACAATTCGTCTAGCGTGTGACAGCTTATTTTATTAATAGAATTCCACAAAGACCGTGGACTGCTCAATGTCAAATCAGTAATGTTATTAATAAATCAGAAATGTGGACATTGTGCTCTCTGCCTAATCCAATGGCGTAGTGATACTTCAAACATAAATAAAACAGTACATTATTACCACCAGGTTTTCCAAAAATAATGGCCGATTTTAATATTATATCATTTTGATCGTTCATTGTCAGGAAATAATTATTAATTTATTTTTGTTCCACAGTTAGAAATTCGCTATGTTTATTTATTGAATCGGGTATTTAATTTTCATTTATTTAATCCTTTGGAAATGGAGCTGAATTTTTTTATTTTAATGTGTCGTGAATTTGAACACAATCTTAAGCGTGGAGTCTTGAATGAACAGCATGGCGCCGGTTTAGAAAAGTTTAGAAACGGAGTCTTATGTAAGTCTGAAAGATGAACAGGATCGAGGACGTCCTGCAACTGTTGAAATCGACGACCAGCACTGATTAACCGAAGAGAAAGAGGACCCATCCTGTTTCACGACAATTTTTACCTTTTGAACTAACTATAACTATTTACTTCAAAAAATCAATAAAAGAGGAGCAGCAGAAAACGCGTATAAAATTCTTATATTATAATACACCAGAATATTATTCTATGTTCTATGTACATGTGAAAATAAGCTAGCATTCTTATTTCAAATACTAATTAAATGTATTAATTAGAAAGATATACATATAAAATCAATTGTATCCAAAAAAAATTGTTGTTGCGCTACCGGGATTCGAACCTGGATCCCTTTCCAAAGCGGGAAAGGTTCATTATTCAACTATGCTATAGCGACAGTACTTTTGACGACACATTTTCGAACCTATATGTTACACTTTTTCAAATTAATACATCTATCGTTCCATTATTTGAAAGTCATCAACTTTGTTTTTACGGAACCTCAAATACTGGTTTGAAAAGAGATCCAGTTTCAAATCCCGGTAGCGCAACAATAATACTTTTCGATCAAATTGATTTTATATGTATATCTTTCTGAATAATACATTAAATTAGTATTTAAAATATCACAGACCTATGTTGTGAATAATAATAACTTCACAATAAGAATGTGTTGTCCTTAATAATTAGTAATCTCAACTGGTGACTCATCACATGAACGTACAAATAACAGCGAATCAATAAATGTAATTCATTGATAAAATCAGTGTCTTTCGATGTAAATACTTATTTCATTCACAGATCACATAATCATACGCATATTTTTTTCAGCGAAACATGAATGTTTCCCCAATTAATCGTCTTATCCCGTATATAAATTCATTGATAAAATATTTGGAAGGCATCACAACTCACCCTCTTCCCTTGTCTCGCAAGCGAGGCAGCGGGAAGACACCTGGCGGCGTGTCGGGTAACCGAGGGCGCGGGGGGTGGGCGCGCGGCGCGGCGGGCGGCGGGCGGCGGCGGGGGCGGGGCGGGGCTGCTCATTACTGCAATCAGGGGCAGGCCGGGCAAACACCGCAGCACACCGACATCGATCCAATTTAGAAAATTGTCAAACCCGCGCTGTTATTTGGTCGTAAAACGGCTCTGTAAAACACACGAACAACTGTCCATAACCCGAATTTGTTGCCAGTTTTATTTTAAATATATTTATATTAATTACTAACTTTCTACTCGTCCTAAGACGTGATGTGTCAAACATCATCAGATTAGATGTTGATCAATAGTTAAAAGACACTGGACGCCGATGGCAGAAGAAAATTAAAATGATTTTAAATACAAATAACTTTAATTTCCTACTTAAAAATTAAGATTAACGCGGCATGTCAGTCTCAGAATGGATAAGGGCTACAGGTTTAGCTTTCACTTTAAATGATAAAATGATTTTCATGGCGCTAAATAAATTGGCAAAACTAGATGCTCAATTGTGAGTCCTGGTACCGTGATAATGGAGTCCCGGTACAGATACTGATGTATGAAACGAAAGTACAGAAGAGGAACGAAAGTAGACTGAACTGGCAGATCCATTTATGACAGAGCAAAGAATAAAGAAATAAGGAAAGAATGTAAAGCTGATCTTAGTATAGTGAGTAAGATTAAGAAAAGACCACTTAGATGGTTTGGTCATATGGAACGGATGAATGAGGAGAGAATGGTAAGAAAGATATATGACGCAAGTGTTGATGGCACCAGAAATAGAGCAAATCCGCGGAAGACTTGGCACTACCAGGTAAACCAGATACTGGAGGATGGTAGTGTTAGAAGCCTCAATAATCGTCGAGCTTGTACGAGAAGATGTATGAATGTGGATGCGGCGAGAATTGTGTGTCAGAACAGAAGAGTGTGGCGCTCTATCCGCTCTATCCCCCTCGGAGAAACTGCGTGATGATAAGTAAGTAAGTAAGATGTTGTTACTATTGACAGTCTCTCAGCATTAAGCGATATTAGACGTAGGTTCATACAAAACTCATATTATTTCAATATTTGCTACAGTACTCTTAAAACATACATTTTAAAACAAATCCTATTTTGAAATTTCTAACATGATATGTTTCTCTATTTGAAAAATATACCTGCATACAAATGGTCGCATCCACCTAATTCATATTTTAAAGTGATTTATGAATTTTCTTTCCTACAAAAATAAAGCTTTAGACACAAACCTGGTATGTTATTTATATTCAATTAATGTTGTAACTTTACATTTCGTGTCGCATGTGACTATGTATGGCTTATTTTATTAATATAATTCCACAAAGAACTCATTAACAGCTGCGAATCAGTTCATCTGAGCCTCAACAAAAACCGTCACACCATACAAACTAAATGCGATCAAGTTTTCGATGAACTAAAAACCTTATATCTGCACCCGCGATTCTTGGATCAATCGTACAACGCTTTAACTCTAGACCACTAACTAGGCCCGCATAAAACAGTAATGAAAATAATTCAAAAACACTAATTATTTTTTTAAGGAGAACACATTCTTATTGTGATGTTGTAATTATTCAGAACATAGATCTGTGATATTTTAAATACTAATTAAATGTATTAATTAGAAAGACATATATAAAATCAATTTTATCGAAAAATATTGTTGTTGCATTACTGGGATTCGAACCTGTATCTCTCTCCAAACCGGAGAAGGTGCATTATCAAACTATGCTACAGCGAAAGTACTTCTGACGATAAATTTTCTAACCTTTATGACTTTCAAATAATAGAACGATAGATGTATTAATTTGAAAAAGTGTAACATATAGGTTCGAAAACTTATCGTCAAAAGTACTGTCGCTGTAGCATTGTTCTACATATACTTCCCCGGTTTGGAAAGAGATTCAGGTTCGAATCCCGGTAGTGCAACAACAATATTTTTCGATAAAATTGATTTTATATGTCTGTCTTTCTAATTAATACATTTAATTAGTGTTACTAATTATTTTTATAACTATTTTCTCCTATTACAAGAGGACACCCGACAGTTTAATATTAAAGCCTATGTCCACGATTAGATCTCAGATCTATATTGATTCCATTTAATTCGCAAGCGAAACACGACCAATGACGATTCATATGTAGGACCTAGTTTCATAACCCCCTAAAACATATTTGGCATAATCAGAGTTAAATATGCAGTTTTGTATATTTTTTGTCAGCTATTCATATAACATGTTCAAAAACAGGGTTAGATCTAAAATATCCCAAAGCAAACAGATTGCTATTCCCCCTAAAATTAAATCAAATCAAACACACATTTTGTTGATTATCACGTAATCTAAAATCCAGTATAGCTGCCAGTACGATATATACAGAAATATATATATTACAGAATTATCTCTTCAAAAAATGCTGATGTGAAAACAAATATTTTGTAGATTTGCTTTCAAAATATATGTTTTCATTCATAAGTAAAAAACACATAAAGTAATTTTCGGGGGTTTTGGAATTAGGCGCTACATATGTCACTTCACAACTGAATTCTATACCGTTCTTTACATTAAACTCTCATCTACGGACACGGGCCATTACATTGACTTTTATATATTTCACCTATTTTCTTTTTTAAATAGAGATGCATACAGGGAATACGTATCAATAAGCTAAATGATCAACTAAAACACAATCACTTTGTATAAAATCACGAATTTTATTAAACGCCAACCGGTTTCGCTTACCTCAAACTTCGCTAGGGCGTATTTAAAACTAACAATAAATACAAAAAGAGTCCACTTATATATATACATATATGAAGAGGGAGACAGAATATCAAAGTGCATGTGAAATAAAGAAACGAAATACATAATGACCAAATTAATTTATCCATTAGCTCCATACTAGGTATTAGGTATGTTTTCTTTTAAATCAATTTAATATCCATCAACATTGTACTTTCCCCTCCCTTGATGTTTTGTCTAAATGTGTATGTATTCTGTCTCTCTCTTTCGCATGTAATTTTATATTATGTTTCCTTCTTTGTGTATATATAAGTGAAGTAGTTTATACAAAGCGATTGTGTTTTATTTAATCTTATATGTCAAACTACAAAGTAATTGCTTTCTACGAAAATATAAGATAAATGCTTGTGCTATAAAAGTAGGGCTCACAAATCTTAATTCATGTATACTTAATTAAATTAAATAAGCACCTCTTTTGCATATCGGAATGTATAAACATGACCAGTTATGGAATCTAAATATAATATAGAAAAATATTCTATTTAGATACCACCGGAACAAAGAATATTTTATTGATAGTAACTTATTTTCTGTATAACTTCTAATTGATTCATCTAATTTGATTTAAACACCAAATAACTGTGTTATAAAATTATAATAATACAATAAACACATTGTTTCAGTAAAATGTATCGCATTACATTGCATATATTACATATGTAATATAAAATTTAACCTATAACTACTGCGTTTTAGGGTAATAATGACTCATATTCACGAATGAGATTTCTTTCGGAGATTCAAATCGAATTCGCATTAAAACCGGTACAGAGTACCTACAGTATGAAGCCATTTATAAATCATCACGTCATATGTTTTGTTTGTTAAAATGATACAACTAGAACACACGTACCTTTACTGACTCTTATTGAGAGATCATCGTGGACACAATCAACTTTATGCCAATATTGAAATAACTGAACCCAAAAAATTGTGAAAGTGTAATATCTAGCATACACTATCTCCAGGGTATCCAGTCTGCCTGGGAAAGGTATCCCCCTACCCCCACTCCCACCGGCATTCCCGCCCCGTGCTGGCACTCCCATCACTTGAACTCTATAATTTCTTCCACCCTGTTGCCGGAGACATCTGACACCCTTGTCTCTCTGTATTCTCATTCCAAATAAGGAGAAGGCTCAACATTTCACACATTTTCTTAACACTGATTAAGTATTAGTATGCAGGTTTGTATCTATACGACGTACTCGAGAATATTCATTTTTTAATCACCCGATGTATACATTTTAGAGATTGTTTATTTTTATTTTATTAAAATAGCTGACAATGGTACATTTGGTTTACTAAAAGCCTCTAACTATTCAACATCCAAATTTATACGTATGAAAAAATCTGTGTTTAAATATAGGGCTGGTGAATATGTTTCCGAAACGAGAACAATAATATAACAGAAGAACATTATAATTATAACATTATAATTACAACCAGATATCAAGTATTATAGTTATAAGAGATATGTTGCAGCCAAGGCTACCATAGGGTTTGTAGGTTATAGAGATGAAGGAAGATTTAGATAAAACATGAACATAAAAACGAGTTCGAATTTTGTTATGTACATAGTTTCCTTTTACCTCAATACACTTAGCCCAATGCTTCTTCTCCAGGGCCATTGTACCATTTTGGTAGAAGAATTTCTCAAGACCTTTAAAATAACAATTTGCGGAGTCTATGATATCGCTATTTGTGGAAAATTTATTTCCACCATACCTATTTTTGAAGTTTGTGGAAAAATAGAAATTGCAGGAGGCTAAGTCTGTCGAACAAGGTGGATGGGACAGCAATTCGAAGTGCAATTCATGAATTTTTGCCACTGCAACCGACGCCGTGTGACATAGAGCGTTGTCTTAATGAAACAAAAAAATATTTGTAGCCAAATGGGGTCGTTTCACCTTGATTAAACCGCTCAAATTTTGGAATAAGCCTGCATAGTATTTACCAATTACTTTTCAAGGTAATCCACGAAAATTACTCTTCGAGCCTCAGAACACATTCGCCATCACTTTGCCAGCCAACCATTTCGCCTTTGCTTTATTCGGTGTGGATTTTCTACTTTTTTTCCACTGTTTAGACTGCTCTTTGGTCTCTGAAGTATAACCGATGAATCCACGTCTCGTCAACCGTGACAAAACGTCGTGAAAATTTTCTGAATTTTCGCTTAAAGAGCTCCAAAATACACTTCTCTGAAATATTCACTCAGCGTTGTTTTGATCGACTGATAGAAAACGCGGCACCCAACGCGCACAAAACTCCTTCATTCGCACGCAAAATTTTAAAAACACATTCTGAAGAGATTCTTGTCATCTCTGCTATCTCCCAAAATTTTAAACGACAATCTTTCAATATGATTTTATGGATTGTCTTATTATTTCTGGAGTCATTACATCTTTTAGCCGTCCACTACGGAGAGCGTCTTCACAGCTCTGACGTCGCCGTTTAAAATCGGTTACTCAGTGTAGATAGTGCTCAACGAAGGAGAAGTGTCTCCCAAAGCAGCATTCAGCTTGGCTCAACTCTGACTAGCAGTCTTTCCTTTCAAAACGTAAAACTTAATAACGGCACAAACTTTCCTTTTTTTCACTTTCACAAACATGAAAGATAGGTTAACTTCTAGAAGCTCTCACGTAATAACTAATTATTAAAATGCGCGGATATTTCGCGTGTATTTTGGTTAAAAATTACAGGGAACAATGTCAGCTTTCTCATTTTGGATACTTATCAATCAATCCTAGTACACAGTTATATCGATATTTTTTTAACAAATAGAAAAACAACGTACGGCATAACAATATCACATCACATAATAATATCAGTTAGAAAATCACTAATATTTTACCTTCCTCAAGGCGAGACAATTCAAATAATTAACTGATTAGTTGTTTGCTATGGTTGAAATTCACATGCAACAGACTTCACAAATTATTGTACAAGTGCAGTGTCACATGATCGACACATTTCTGGGTTTTTATTATATTAACTTGTGTTTATACCTCGTCCTAGGGCACTAACAATGTGGTTTGGCATGGTCAGGTACTTCAGCTGCGCGTCTATTTTGCGTTTGTCGCCATCTTTTTTATGCGTGACTATATCGAGGATGTTATTTTGCTGTATCTCTTTCTAAGCATTGCTTTTTCTGAACCGGATCATCTTCGTCATCAGACACTAAATTGCACGCACACTTTTTAATATCCAACGTGAAATTAAACGTCAAGGAAAATAAATAATTATAATTATTACCTAGGTACCTAAGTAAAACTTAAATTAACTATCACCACACTCTTCTGTCCTGACACACAATTCTCGCCCGATCCACATTCATACATCTCATACAAGCTCGCCGGTTATTGTGACTTCTAACATGACCATTTTCAGTATCTGGTTTTCCTGGTCATACCGTGTCCTTCGCGGACGTCCTCTATTTCCGGTGCCATCAACACTTGCGTCATATATCTCTCTTACCATTATCGCCTCATACATCTGTTCCACGTGCACAAACCACCTAAGTGATTCTTTCTTAATCTTACTTACTTTACATTATTTTCTTATTTCTTCATTCTTTACTGACATACAACTTAAATCGCCTTATTATTTTAAATCCATATTCAATTAAATCACCTTACCCGAAGATTTATTTGTTTACTCTAAAAAAACGTGGTTTAAAAACCAAAGGATTATATATATATATACTTTTCTTCAATTAAATGTATAAATATTACATTCAATTTTCATTTGTGACGAACACAAGGATATTATGGTTTTATTTATAAAATTAATGAATAACTTACAATTTCATTATGAGCTTAAGGGCGTGCCTTGTTTTCGTGAAATGTTTCTCATTTCAGCCAATCAATAATTATATTTTCATAACTCTAGCTAGTACTTATACTAATCTAAATAAGAAATAATGCTGAAAAACCCGTATAAGTACATACGACATTATATAAATAGTTCAGCAGCATTGCAGTTTTAAAACTTCTGACAATAGAAATGGACTCGATTGTTTTGATTTGATTGAAAAATGTACCTCAGAATAAAATGACACATATCTACATAATTCGCAATTCAACGGAAATTGACACATCTCTCCACTGAAATATTTCACTTTACGGATGTTTAAATGTGATATTTTATTTATTTTTTAGAATATATGTGTAACGTAGGTACAACAGGTAGATAATATTATTGACCTTAATTAGTACAGCTTACTTAGACGGGATTCGCGATTTCTATACTGATCACTGGAATCTCGCCAATAAGGCATGACAAGTCACGCAATGACACTTTCACGAGTTTTAACACTTTCGCTTTGCCTAATGCTAATATAGATAAGGCTGTCACGGTATGATGATGTTCGTTCACGATATTGATAGTACCGATGAAGTTACACTGGATTAAAGATACAAAATTTAGAAATAGATATAAAATTCGTATTTAAAAAAATATTATTTTTATAATATTGATTTCCTTTCAATATACTATAAATTATTTTCCAATTTTTTTTTATATATCATCTTACTTAAATGTTTAGAACTTCCTAATTTTTTTGTCAATTTAGGTATATTTTGACACAAACACTCGAGAAAATTTCGATGCACTTTCTTCGATATTAACCAGTTCGTTAGTCAGTATGGTCAGCCATCCTGTTTCAAAATGAAGGCGGTTCATACATTCACACACAGACGAAATCTACCTGATTTTCGCCAGAAGTAATGTTTAATGCTTAGGGCGCCTTAATAATTCATATTTTTCATTTTTTACGAAAATTTGGGTTTTAATTAATAATTTACATCAGAAGTTTGTACACTAGATTAGCCTTTTTTAAACTATTACTTAGATATGACCCTTACACTAATTTAAAACTAATAAACAAAATATTATTTGCTATAATTAAGACAATACAAGCATTATAAGAAAGACCACAACCATAAATTCATTTTTCATGTGCCACAAAATTGCCTTAATATGGAAAAAATTTGCATATACAAACTATATTTTCTTATAATCTTGAAGCAAAGTATACGGAGATAAATTTGCAGAACGTATAATCAATTTTCGACGTTTTTGAATAGTTTGTTGAAACAGTGAAAAAAAATTTCAGCTACTATTTAAAATCATGTTTTATATCAAAAACGTAATAATTTCTTACAAAAAAATATTTACATCAATTTATATTTTTTTTATATTTTTTTATTTGTTTCATTCCGTCGCTCGATACGGCAATATCTTTCCTTCCTTGATTTTTGATTTAATACGACGATAAGATATATTTTCACGCATATCATTGAACTTGTTAACAACACATGTGTTGCAAATTTTGAAGCAAACAGCTCACAAAACGGTAACGTGGTATTTTTAATCGATTATATTAAACGAAACCACCAAATGCATCTGACATAATAATTTTGAATGTAGAACGCATAGTGTTAAGTATCAATCTAAATATATGTGGGTACTTTGACTGATTTTCATATATATGAACTTCAATAAATTATTTTTTTCATATATATGAACTTCAATAAATTATTTAATTTTGGATGGATTAATTAAATGATAACAATCATTTTATTTAATTCCTTGATACTTAACGTGAAAAAACGTGGATAAAACTCCAGATTCGAGTTATTTTTGACACTTGTCTCGAATGCGAGAAAATCAACAATTTTATTGTCATCTTTTTCTATCATAACTTTCCTCTCTAGCAAAATTTACTTAACAAATAATGTCCTTTAGTATGTAAGTGATATTGGAAGTAGTTTAACTATTAGTTCCGACTTGAAATATTTATATATTTATTATATTTTAATGATTAAATGAAAAAACGTATAAGTATTACTTATTAGGTAGTACTTTTGTAGAGAAACACAGTATGGATTTTCCATTGTGTAACACTGTACATACATTGAATAATTATTATTAAAAAGTAGAATATTCTGACAATAAATTGTGTAAAACCGGAAAATTATGCAAAGACCCGTGGAAATATTTATCTCTACGACAGACCAAACCAATGAATGGATGAGAAGAGAATTCAAGGTTGTCAACATTGTACTTGAATATTGGAATGGTGAAATCGCTGACTAGATAATTGCACACAGAACAACTGCACACAGGATAACTACACATACAGACAACTACACACGTAAATACCTGCACATAAAATAATGGAATTAACATATTAAATATAGGTACTTAAAAATTATTAGTATTGCTAATCATTTTCAAATGGATGTTTTATTCACTTTTAAATTACAGTAACAGTATTTTAAAGTATATTCATATCGTTACGGTAATGTTAATAATAATTTATTTATTTTTTGTTACGAATTTGCAATTTTAGAACATAGTTCTGTGATATTTTTAATACAAATTAAATTAATCAATTAAAAAGATATACAGAAAAATTCGATCAACCGAAAAAATATTTTGATTTATTCCAGTATACTCACTACCCCCGAACTTTTCTAGAATACATTTTTTCTATATATATTTTTAATTGATTTAACAAAATAATAAGCTGACTGTGTGCACTAGTCACTGTGTTCAGTTGACTACGTTTGCACATGTCTTATGTGTAGTTGCCGTGTGTGCAGTTGTCATGGAATATGTAGATAAGAAGGTGGCTTTTGTTGTAGGATGTCCGCACGGAACCGGAAATCGTGGAGAGCAATGGCGAAGGTATGTTCAGTAATTAACGTGAACGAAGAAGTTGAAAAAACTAAAAAAACATTTGGTTGGCACCAGGATACGAACCCGAAATTTTTCCTATCCGGCGAAACGCGTTGCAGTTGTAAATGTAAATAAAAATGAAATGAAAGTAATCCGTGATGTTGGGAAGAAGTGTGGCTATTAATTAAATGGAAATGATGTATGAAACAACAATCATCCCAATTACCTCAGCAGAAGCCGATACCTAGACATACGACCGTGTATACGTAAGTACAACTACTTAAGATAAATTATACCTATATTTTCACACCAGCCCGAGGTGGGTAGTTTTGTGGGTAGTTGTGTGTTTCCATGGTTACCTCACTGGCGTACACCCCGCCGAAGAGGTTTTTCATTTATTTCCCCGCTAATGCCGACCTCGGCCGAGGCCCAGAAGCGCCGGGGGCCGACTGTGCCGCCTGTGCCGCGTACGGTGGCGCGGCGGTTGATCAATACAGGCGATGCGAGCGGAAGATGCTCAACCGGCGGGGAAGAAAGCGGTGGGTCGACTGTATGGCGGGCTCGGGCAGGGGAAGGGTGGGGGGGAGGTAGGGGGGAGGGGGGAGGGCGCAAGCCGTCGCTTAGTGCTTATCGTCATGAGATGTTGGCATCGTTCCGTCTCGCTCGCAGGAAGAACACGATAACTTTTTTAAATTTTTAATCTTTTTATCAGGTAAAAAATTAACACAATTTTTTTAATGATTTCAATTCTGTTTCATAAGTACCGTAGTTTTCAGCTTGTTGCTTGGATTTATTTGTTATTATTATTATTATTATACACTCCCTATTCAGGCATTAACATAATTTGTAAAATAACAGATAATTTTATCATAAGCGCAATACACAAAGAAAAAAAAATTACATAGGGTCAGCATGTTTTTACGTAATCAAAATTAAAAATAAATATAAAATGTATTAATCCGTCATCATTGAGTAGACACAAAAAATTGTAATAATGTAGTCCCCAAAGAATGCATTCTGGGGACTGCGGAATTAACTAGTGCATGAGTTTTGACATTACCACTGTAATAAAACAATGAATTGTGTCTCGATGACCTGTGTAGAAAGTAATATGTGTGTTTAATTAGATTATGGTGAGATTGAACAGAATCACATAAAATATATTTAATATATAGCACTTAGGTTTTTAAATCTCTGCTAAATCTTATTAATAAAAACCTTTACCGTTGTTTAAACCAAATACAATTAAGTTTAAATACGAGATTTCTTCCTAATAACGCGTGTCCGCTCTTAATGATTTCTGAGATTCAGTAAAAGTACTTTGTGATTCACTAAAGGTACTAAAGGAATTTTGTGTCGAGGCAACCCGGAAATCTCACGGTTTTTTGTTGTCTCAAGTCTCGGAACTTTAAAAAAAATAACGCGATACTGGAGACTTATTAATTTAAAACAAGTTAAATTAGTCTCATCTGACTATTTATATTTTACTATTAGTATGTGTATTTAAAAAAATGGAATGTTTCCAATTCTTGTCTAACAAAGCAAAATATATGGTCAGTTAAAATTTGCATTAAGAAGAAATTAGTCCTCAGATATTTACAATTGACAAAAAAATTTGAAGTAAATGGTTTTGTCGGTTTGTTAGGTTTCCTATAAATTGTAATATAAATCTTTAAGATAAAATAGTGTCATCGTTTGACGAAATAAAATGTTGATAAGATAAAATTATTTAAAAAGATTTTTAGGGGACTTCAGTTTGTCATTGATTTTTACCAAATAATATATACGTTATTGTCTTCCGATATGTTTTTTATCAATTATTTAATTTTTTGTATGATCACTGAATTCTGTACTAGCCTTTGCTCTCTTTCGAGACGAATCCCCGAGAGAAACCTCATTCGTGGACATACACCATAGCACAACGCTATACGTCTGACTACACCTGACTTCTACAGACGAAAATACGTCACGTTATTTAAAAAAGTGTTTGCGCTAGACTAGAGACTTCTAGCTGGCGGAACTATTGACATGATTAAAATCTGTATATATGTAATATAAATTCAAATCCACTTCAATGTTGATGCCAAGTAGGAACATACCAAAATAAAATATTTATTTTTCATTTGTTTTTTCTACTTAATAGCTGTCATATTAATACAAAATAGTTACCAAACACAATTCAGGCATGCTGTAAAATACTGTAACTGCTTAATAAAAGTACAGAAAATGAAAGATGGCGGCGTGCATCATAACTGTATATATATGTTATATACTGCAGTGCCGACAACAGAAACGAAGGGAATTACTCAAATGTATTAGATCGAAGTCATTCAAAATTTTATTGTAATACTCTTTTATATAATATCTTTGTTATATGTACATCTTGTCGCATCAAGTCTGCAGTGAGATTTTATAGTATACCGCTCTAGCTCCGGTTTTACCATTCTCCTCTCATAGTTTAAGAACGCTCATTCGGAATAGTAATATTAATAAATATTATGTTAACGAAAACTTTAATGTATTTATTTATTATAAATAAGTGTAAACAAATTAATAATTTAAATAAACGCACTAATTTTAAATTTTAAATTTCCTATTAACCAAGCGGTTAGGTTTAAATCACATATTATTCATAGTTTAAAATTTAGTTTGAAGAATATAAAGTTTTTTGATATGACGAATTTTTCGTGTACGCGTCTCTGTATAAAAAAATATTTAAATGCTTTACAGTACTTAGGTATGTTTTAATTCTTTTAATTATGTAGGTATTTAAGTTGGGTATTAAAACAGAATATTTCAACAAATATAAACAAAAAATTATAAGTGTAAAGACATTAATAAATTTACGTTAAAACAATCTTCAATGTGTGTTTTCCTGGAAGGCTAATGTCGATTTCACAGGCTGCTGAAGGCGGCTCTTTAATGAAAAACAAAGCGCGGGGACGGGGGGTGCGGAGGGGAGGCGTCAAGTGACACTCCCGCTCCTCCCCGGGCCCTACCCCTTCGCAGCCACCCTAACCGCTCTCTCCTTACACCCACACCTCTTCTGCATCTCGGAAAAATTTTAATGTTTACACACTTTTAAATCAAGGTAATTTATAGTAATTTTCCCTTCAAAAATCCACTCTCTAGTAAAAGGGAACATAAATATAAAATTATCTATATTATAACTAAATTATAAAAAAAGGTTTACCAGTTTTAATTATCTACTAGTAAAAGCAAACAAACACATATAATATCAATTTATGATTCAAAATTAAATAGTGAAGTAATATATTAAATTATCGGCTCTCCAATTGCTCTTGCTATATGATAACTGCTACGCGGCCACGGTCAACGTCTCCTTAAAACCTATTCTAATAATGTTGAAAAAATCAACGCAAGTAAATACTAAATCAGACATATTATTAAAATGATTTAAATACGTTCCGGCGGTGACGCATGTCGTCCATGTTTATTCGTCACGTGTGTAGGTGTATATCCAAAGGGCAACTGGCGTGCTGCCGTCCTGTAATGCGATGCTTGGCGACAGATTGATAATTCGTCACTACCGGCGTTTATAGCGTAATATATTTTTCTCTATAATGTCATATTTTCTATTATTTTACTAAGGTAAGCAATTGCACAGTCCGTCTGTTCAGTAGTCTGTAATTCTCTCTCTCAAATAGGCAATCCACCCTTCAAGAGTGATTTGTAAATCTGTAATTGAAGTACATATACAATTTTTGTTAAATAATTCACTGATTGAATTTATTTATTAACCGGTCCTCTTTTATTCGTTCAATTGTGTGTTTTTATTTAATTGAATACATTTTTCAGAATGATGGAAGTGTGATGGCAACGTAGACAAAATTAAAAAGTTAACATATTAGAAAAACTGCGAAGCATCGCAATTTTCGTTTATTTAATTCATTGACCTATTTTGATCATTTATACAAACCCGTATTCAACCGTACAACATTGTCATATTTTTCGTGAATAAATCGCGTTCCTAGAACGTAGGTAGCTTTGACAAATGACAACTAAATACCTACCTACATTAATTTATTTATATTTCAGTACATTTATATCAGCATAGGGATGGAATTTGCAATTACTATTTTATGTTTAATAGAATATACCGAATTTTTTTTTTCAACGTATACATACTACTAATAGAATAATACTTTTGTTATTACAAATAGAGATTACACGGGGACCAATAGAATAAAAAAACTAATGGTAATTCGCCAGTCCTGAAGGCGATCACTGGAACGAGGTCAGAAACACTGCCTACTAACAAAGGTGAAGCGTAGGGATTGCGTACGAAATTTCTAAATTTTGAGAATTTCGAAATTCGTTCTCATAAATATAATTTAGAATCCCGAAAATTTCATAGCGAATACCGAATTATAAATATATAAAAATAATATATTGTTATAATCACAAACTAACGGCTACACAATGAGTAATCGTAGAACAATAGGAATGTTCCGAAGGGATTGTTTCTAGAAAGCGATGTAGAGAGATAACGCCTTCATGAAAGGAACCGATGCATTCGGCCGACACTTAAACAGACAAAAGACGCCAACTCGATAGATAAATGACAAAAATTAGCGGCTGCATCAAAGAGATATCCGAAAACTGGCGGATCAGTATTGTGATATATTTTGTCGAGTTCGGTAGTGCGGTATGTAGTGTGTATTAAGTTATTCTGCCTTGGTTTTCTGTTAAATTATCGATGTTTTTAACAAGGTAAATTAGAGCAGTTTTAATTTATTATCGTTATTTGATATATTCAGTAAAACCTCGATTAACCGGACTAATTGAAACCATAGGTAGTTCGAATAATATAACGTATAAATACGGGAATTCTTAAACTCATATCAATAACAAATGACAACAGTGCATATGAAAGTGTTATATGGTAAATTGATTATATTGACATATAGTAGGTCTTCCGATAAAATTAATCCTCAAGAAAAAACAATTTATTTATAGTTGAAAAAATATTTTTTTTACATAATAAATAATAATGAATTTATCATAATAAATAAGTTGCTTTTTATTATTAATAATGACCAAAAAATAATATAAAAATGTTACCTTCAAATTCCGATTTTTTTATTTCGTCAAAATTTGCAATTCCTAGTGACGCGTCAACATTTCGAACAATCGTCGAGCTTGTAATATGTTATTATATTGAATACTAGAAATCAACTGTTTGAAATTAATTTTGAAAAAAACGATAAAAAAACATTCGTTCATTAGGTAATAAATATTTCCCAAATATTTATTTATGTATGTAACTTCTGTTGTTTTGAATACAAATATAATGTATGAGTTATATGTAATATACATATACATTCAACAACAAAATAAAACAATAGAGTTATACACGCCCAAATAAGAAAGATCTTGAATTATGGGGTGGCTCTCCACATTTATATGGAACAAGATCAAGATGTATAATAATACAATGTGAAATTTAATAACAAAACTAATATTTTATATATAAAAAATATTGAGAAATTAATCAGAATAAATGGGAATAAAAAGATGTCAAACACATAATTATTTAATTATTTTGATACCTTTAAGCCATTTTAAAACCACTTTTTTGTACACATTTATATTTGCTGCTAATTTAATTGATTTTGGTAGTCGATTATACAATCTAGTAGCATATACTGTGCATATATCTCTCCTATTCTTAATTTTAACATTTTATAAATAATATATATATTAATTTTTCTTAAAATTTTGTTTAAAAAAATGATAATTATAAAACTTTTTTTTGTATATAAGGAAGATGAATTTAAAACAGGAAAATCTTTAAACACCTGTTTGGTTGGGTAGTCCCTGGCCTTTTTTAATATTATTTTTATTGATCTAGTATTAGAAATGTAGTATTCCGTACTGTAATATTGATTCAACCAATGCATGGTATATCTTTTCACTATAAGAGTTTCATATTTAAAATATATTGTAGTTCAAATTGTCTTATGTTACAGGAATTTTAGATTTCGCGACTCGGGCAGGAGGTAATAAATCCTGTAATTGTATAATATATAATATTAATTTCCATCAACCCTGACAAAATTTACAATACAACCGCAATATTGTTGGAATTGATCTTAAGTGAGAAAATCTTTGTAATCTAAAACATTGTTATGGTTTGCTATAGAGGGGTGATACCTACTACCTACCGGAAGTATTGTAGTCTCTAGTGTGGAACCAATTGTTGTTTATTCGTCTACAAATTTAGAATCTTCTCGTCACTAAAATATTAAATCTTTTCGTCACTAAAATATTAAATCTTCTCGTCACTAATATATTAAATATTCTCGTCACTAAAATAGACTGAAATAATTCCATATAAGGATGTTCTGAGGACACTGCAGAAAAAAATGTCAATAATAAACAATTTGAGACACCATCAAATATCTTAGTAATAATCTCTATTCTTAGACGACGCATTCCTCAGATATATAAATGAGAGAAGAAGACAGAGAGGAAAACTTAGACAAAAATACATCCATCAAATAATGACCAAGGCAACTGCAGGCCAATGTTCCCTCTTCTGTATTCTCAAGTATTGTATCACGATGTACGTATAAAAATTCTAATGTTCAATTTTTAGAACCAATGCTATTATTTGTGCGCGGGAAAGAAAATAATAAAAACATTGCTATTCTCACAGACCACTAAATATATAAGCATGGACTGTCACCCACGTGATCACTTTACGCAATTAAATAGCTCCGCGATTTTTTTTTTAAATATGACTCGATTTGAACGAAAATTTAAACGCTGACAATATAATATGTATTAATGTAAACAATACGTCTTAAGTTTTAATTTTCTGTTTACTGTTGCATAAATACGTCATAAACTATTGGCTTTATGTTTCCACCAAGAATGTGTGTAGAATGCCCCTCGTCCCACAACTAATATTCCATACCCTTCTCCTACACACACACTTTATTTCATATCTATTCATTAACTGGTCTGTGGCTATGCCAGAATAAGACTACTAGTAAGGCCACATTACCAATGAAAATGTATTAAGACGCATAAATAAGATGTGCGTGTAAACATCATTCGATAGCTAAATTCTTTGGTCCTGGGCTTATTACTGGCAATGTAAATATAATATGTCACTCTAGAATTAGGCAGTGTTTCTGTAAATGCCTTCGATAGCTGGTACCTAGGTTTCCGATTAACAATATGACATATGAACTGCACTAACCTTTTAAATATGGCTATCTTTCTGGTCCGATGTTGTTGTTATTTTAATTGGGTTGTTTTCTTTAGATTTTGACCGACCGAAGTGCACATTGGTGGCTTATTTGTACCGCTGAACTGGTCGAAGCACGGGGTGTAATAAGAATGACGCCTGTCGGTTACCGTCTTCTCAACTTTCCGAAAAAAGAGTGGCAATACTCACACACACACATGTACATTATTATAAACCAGGAAGCCCAATGGTGCCAATGATCACTAACTTGTATAACCGGCCGATCTCCCAACTCCAATCCGGACTGGTCAAAATGCTGCTGCTCTGCTCTTTTTGTTGTTATTCCTGCTGGTCTGTTTACGAAAACACCTTCAAAAAACCCAATACTGCCAATTGAAGGATGTATAATGCGCAAACATAAGTCGAGAGAACAAATATCATGGAAAGTTGCACACATTGGAAACATTCTCCGCAATGAAAAATAAGATATTTTACAACACATTATGCATGAGAAAATAATGGGTACGAGTAACAGAGACGTGGGTAGAAAGAGGTTATCCCTACTGTGTAACCTCAGAAAACGGTTCAATATCTAAAATTTTGGTTATCTTATACAGGATAAATTATCTCGATATATATGCTTAAAGAAAATTTATGTTAACGCTTTATGATTTTTGGTATTGATGTCTATAATAATTATTCGACAACATTTTTACATTTATTCAAATAAATGTCAAAATAAAATTTTTAACGCAAATAAAATATTTATATAGGTGTAAAAACTTCCAACTGATTGTCCGAACAATATAGAATGGCTGTATAAACTGAAGGCGTATCTTTAAAAAAATCATAAATCAATTTTGTATATCATTGTTTTATTCAATTATAATTATATAAAAGAACAACGAAATCAAATAATAAGAGTATAATTCATGCTTATAAAAATTATTGATATAATCACTTTAATGTCTCGTGACCACTGATCACGATAATATCTCAATGAAACTTTAATGTTTATGGTCACTTGACACACATTGACCAACGCTTTATTCTAATCAATTATGGGTGAAGATTCATAAATCGTAGAATGACATATTCAGTACGCACGACTCATAAAACAAGTATTATTGAGAGATCATTGTGGACACGAGCCGTAACAGATATGCATCAAAATTAATAATAGAATATCATATTCTTAATAGCCAAAGTTGATATTTTTTCATTAGTTCACTCACTTAAATCGTTATAAATGTTGGTCTTATTTTTCTAACAAAACCCAATGAATTTAAATATATTGAAATAATTTTGAAAATTTCCTAAATGCATTGAAATTTACAGTAGGTATAAAAATTAAACGGACTAAAATAAAAATGTAAACAAGCAGTAATTTACAAAATGCAATAAATTTTAAACTTCATGAACTCGCAGTAACATGTACGATAGAAAAGCATTACTTGTTTATATTTTTCGATCAAAAATCAATTAATTAAGCTGTGTCAATTTGGCATCTATTGTGATTGATGTCAAACCGAATGTAAGGTCCCGGTTTAGGTGATCCTATTTACCCGGGCACACCCTATCGCGACTTAGGAAATCCATTATAAAGCGGGTAGCTAAACGCCTGTAAAGCAGATAAAGCGGGGGAGTCGGGGACAGCCGTTTCCAAGGTAAACCGACGCCCGCCTCGAGGAGGGGAGTCAGTGTATTGTTTTTGCATACATTTCAAACATTAGACGTTATTGTTTTAGCATACATTTCCCGATCGCTCGGGAGTGCAGGGGGAGGGGGAGCCAGCCCATATTCAAAGTTGAAGTAAGCTCTTAAATACAGCGGGATGCTCATTTCAGATGTTTGAGTTGGTGCGTTCAAATATTATGTTTTGATTTTATTTACAGCAATATGACAGTGCATACAAATTTTTAAACTTCTGTGCCCATTGAACAAATCATTTATAATTTGTTAATGTGCTCGAATTTAACTAACAAATTGTGTATAAGAATTTTAATCAATTTAATATTTGTATTCAAAATAGTAAATGGCAAGCTAGTAGTTTTTGATTTAACTGATTTTGATTTTGTGCCATGTTCTACTCGAAGTATTAGAGCTATTTAATATATTCATATATTTCAAAAACAAATTATTACAATAATTCATTAGAATTCACAGGCACGGTAACAAATTCAGTATTGTACGATATTTTCTTTAGTTCAATACTTAAACATAAGTGTGATGTTCTTGGTGCTATATTTAAATATAATGTACCGAATATCCTCGATTATAAGATGCACCCTTAATTTTATACACCGATAATAAAAAATAATAACAATATGTAAACTTTATTACAACAGACAAAGTCATACAATCACAATAAAAAGGATTTAAAAATAGGCATATTATTTTGCTATTGTTCACTCACCACTCCAGTGTGAAATAATTGGGTGGGGAGGAGCATACAATAATATAATGAACTCGGTAAAAATAATACAGAGAACAATCATCAAAGTAATATTTAAAAAAGATCAACTTTTTCAACACAAACACTTTTTGCAAAATTCCCAGTTCCCAAAATAGAAAACATTTACAATCAAATCTCAATTAATTAAAGAAAATAACACGGTAAAATTTGAAACAAGCACATCATTAAGGTTTAAAAATAACTTTAAAATCCCTAAATGTAACAACAAACACTATCAGCAAAATTTTATATATTTAGGGATAAAAAATTTCAATACACAACACAAATTAAAGAAATAAAAGAGTTTAGAAATAAATTAAATGAACACTTCAAAAACACATAATTAGAAAATAAACAATATTACAGAACACTTCAGAAGCACACAAATAGGCAATAAATAAAATGTATAAAATATTATATAAAATTATTATAGTGTAACTCCCTCTCCAAGCACAAGAGCTAGTCTCTTTTTTGGAGAGGTAAGCGAAAAAAAAACATGTAATTTTAATAATATAAAGTACCTAATTCATGTTATAAAAAAATTGAAAAAATGTCAATTAAATAAAAAAAAATATGCACTATCACCATCAGAATCTGAAATTTCTTCAGATTCAGTATCCGATTTTTCCGAATCACTTTTCGACTCAGTTCTACTAGTAATCAGTAATGATTCATCACAACCGCCGAATTTTACAGCAATTGTAAGACGCCATCGATATAAGACGCACCCCGAATTTAAAGACTCCAGAATAGAAAAAAACATACGCCTCATAATCGAGAAAATACGTTACATATGTGAAAATAAAATAACAATCTCACCGAATGTCGAATCTAGGCAAAAAGCGACTTAAGTACCAAAATTAAACGAGTAGAATTTAAAAAAAAATCTTTTATTTTCACATATTAACAGTAAATAGTATAGTTTATTAGGGTATTAAAACGGTTCTCTATTTTAACTTTTTTTATTATTTATTTAACGTATATTTCATGATTATATTTTGAAGATAAGTATTATTGTAAAAACCCATTTTGGCAATGGTAAATAAATAAAAGGCACAATAATATATATTATTTCAGAAAGTTCTGAAAGGTTTAACAATGCGAGAATAATGAAGCAAGAATTTTCAAGAAAAGTATTACCATTCAATATTCGCCTTTCTAATAGCCACGAATGAGATTTTTAACTTGATTCTTCGGAGACAAGCCTCAGCTTGGCACATGGCTCAGAGATTTGCCGTCTCGCGCCTCACTTCACTCTCATCACATACGTTAAACATCAAATGTCATTATCGTCATCTCCCTGGCAGCTAATAAATGATAATTTCACAGAGGAACCGATCAACTGCGCAAGGTGCCAAGAGACAAGCTGATAATATTATACCAAGCCGTAAAAAGGAACACCCCGGGTGTATTGGAATTCGGCAACACGAGGTCAGACAGCGAATGAATTATGAATTATAAAAATTAGTCGCCACTTAATCGATTAAAATGTCGTCAGTTCTACTTTTCGCAAATGTTTGAAATAAACTGTTGTGAAATATTCGTATAAAAAAAAAAACTAATTAATTAAAGTAGTAATGGATTACACCAGACTTACAAATTATGTGTATCAAGTATCTTCATTTCCTATGTAAAATGATAAAAAAGTACTGTACCTCATTATTTACTTAGTCTGATTAAAATAGGAAGGTCTATCATTTTTTTTTCAGCTTCTATTTTTGTCGTTCGATATAGAAATGACAAAAATTAATCTGTTAGAAATTTGGATCGCGAATTAGATAATTACGTAACTCCTTGATCTAACTTATCAGAGATAACTGCTTGTCTAATCGTCAGCAGTACAAATACGTTCTGTTATACTCCATCTTTATTAAGAGACCTCTGACTTAGAATCACTAGAATTTGACTGACTAAAATCTTTGCCTGGTTGTAAAAAGACTTTATGGAGTGGTATCTCTGTCAGCATCAGAATGATAATGATAATAATGCCAATAGGTAAATTAAAGTCTTGAGAACAAATAAATAAAATAGATTATGTTCTCATGAGTTATTTTTACACAGCTTTCGATTTTCTTATTCTACCGTGTATACACTAAGTCTTAAAGATTCACTGGCTCGCGCCTCACTTCATCCTTGTTAACGCAAACGTTAAATGTCAATCCATTAACCACGATGTTCCGTTCGTCAGTTGGATGAATTTGAATCTCCTTAGCAGCAATTAAAATGCGGAATTTGTAATTTACGACCACTTAACCATTATACGTACTTACATAATTAATTATTTTTTCCAAATAAAATTGTGTACAGGGGTTTAATTTTTTGTCTCTTTCTATTAATTTCACGATGATCCCCGAGTTTATCTCCAGATTAAAATCTCAACGCGTATACATGGTATTGAGATACATGGATGTAGTGGTCTCATTCAGTGGACACGGGCCATAAGTTTAGCATAAACTTTTTAATAAAAATAGTCCTTAATAAATTCAAGACTTATCTAGTGATGAGCTAAGCCGTTATTGTGACTGCGGTTATTGTTATTGGTATTCAATAGTAACGGTGATTGATAATGTGGATGCTCTCCGAATTCTAAATAATCAGATCATTACAATCAAATACATATCATCACTAGTTTTGAGTTCACTGTGAAAGAAAAACTCCTCAAACAATCCGAGATCATTTTCAGGAGTTTATCAAATTGTATTATAAAACTAAATGCGCGTTACATTTTCCCTAAATATGTCATGTCATCCAATAGCAAGCGAATAAAATTAGTATACCACTAGTAACCAATTCCGCTGAAAATCGAATAGACCGATTAAAAAAAAAACACCCGCAAAACTAAATCCGCAGTGGAACCACCCGCCCGGCTGCCGCGCGCCGGGGTTACTAACTGGCTAACTGGCTAACTGGTCCGTACGCCACACTACCCTTGAAGTGATGAAAAAACCTTCACCGCTTTTATGGGTGAGGTACAGTACATGGCCAAACTCACACGAGTCTATTTTTACAGATGCAAAATGATAACTTGGTTCAGTAGTTTGTCTGCACCCCTATAAATCTTCTAGATTACAGTCTAAGATTTTATATAACTTGATATATTTTACAATTTTATGTCAAAATACAATTAAATAACGTGAAAATGTTTATAATGCGTATAAGTAAAATAATTTTAAACCCATAGATAAAATTTTACTTACACAATATTCAAAAAACATTTTTCAAACTAGATGATATATCATACCATGCACGGTATCAGAGTATTTTTTTATAATCTTTCTAAACTGTTATAAATTAAAGCTTGAAGGCAAATAAACTAAAAATGTATGTACGTATTCTCAAAAACGAAAAAAAAAACAAAACTATAAAATTTTCAATCTAAACAATTAAATCGAGACATATGTAAATAAAAATAAATTATTTCAATCACATAATTAAATTATTACGGCACCCGCCTTATTTTATTAAAAAAGGTAAAAATAATACGACATCTGTTATTGTTAGAATTCAAAACTGTCTAAATTATTATCGACAAAAATGCGCTGTTGGAGAGATATCTGTTTTCAGGTTTTAGAGATTTTTAAATATTTGTTTTAAGTTCATCAGTGCGTCACGGTCTCGGCTTTTATAACGTTGCCAAGTGAGGGCTGAGGAACATCATGTGCATTAAAAATCTCAAAGTTGAATTACTTTTGAGTATTCAACAAATTTGATTATTTTAAAGGTCCCGTCCTAGGAAATGTTCGTACATATAAGGGACGGTTTTGAAAATACATGTTTTTAATAATTATACCTACCTAGAGTGCAACGGCATTGCTGCGTTCCATTTTTCAAATACCTGACAATAGAAATGAACTATACATCCACAATACATCCAGACATATCAGGAGACTACGATACTCAATATTGAGCATACGATGAAGAAGAAGAAGAAGAAAGTAACTAATTATTTATATTTGAAACAATTTATACATTCAATCATTCGTCAATTTAAACAATATCCTTTTAAATTTCCCTACGTTTGACGTGTTATCTAATAAGTCTTTGTGGTTTTGTTAAATTATTTATTATAAAATAAAAAAATTTAAACAAAAATTATTGTTAAGGACTTCACCCCATCTTTCGATTAATTTGTTGATGCCTTTTCTATAAAAATTAGCTGGTCTGGTATTGAAATAGTTATCCAGCCAATTTCTGAGACCATTGTTGTTGTTGAACGTAACGCCACGCATTTGATTGGAGGGCGACCGAAAAAGAATATAATCTGATGGAGCGAGGTCGGGACCGTATGCAGGATGTATGTGGCAGAATTTTCCAGTTGAGCTCCTAGATGTCCATTTTATCCTTGTATAAAGACGAAAAGAAGTATATATCGAAAATGTTCGTTTATCTCGACTTAATACTACATTATTCAAACACAAAAATTAAGAAAAACTATAAGATAAAGAAAAATGGCAATACTGATATTATAGAACAAAAAAAAATGCTATCGAAAAGAAAAGTAAATTTTTGTCATCAAAAAACAAAATAGCTTTTTTTTTAAATCGCAAAGTTATTAGACGACCCAATACATATAAGGATAGCCATATTATATATTGTTTACACAAGGAGTGGGATAACGGGGTGTAGGAATTCGGGGGAGGGACAGGACAAGACTCCTCGAGGACCAACCAAGAAGAGACACGACTCACCTGGATTTTCTCTCCTATAGTCACAGTTCCTGAACTTCAGGAACCGTCTTCGATGATAAGCACGAATTACTGTGATCCGCAATAGCGGTTTCGACACGCACACGCGAGGAACCGAATACACTAGCAACAAGTAACTTTACCAAAACTTCAAGTTAGTGACGACTACATAGCAGAACATCCACTCTCCTCGACAGTTCAAAAGTCATAAACAAATACATAGAAAAAGTCGTGCTCTGAGGGGTAGGGGTGAGGAAACAGAAAAATAAAGTAACCATAATTGAGCACCACACGCGCACGGCCATCGGCGATCTGTGGATGTGTCATATACCGAACATACATCATATAAGATATTTTAAAGTATACTTATTTCTTAAATTTGCTTTCACGATACATGGTAGGTTTAAAAATTTTAATTACTCTCTAAATTATGAAAGTATTCATAATTTTTTATGACCGAAGTTGGCGCGTTAAAATAATTACGTTAATTATTTTAACCGACCAGTTGCAGCCGACTAGAAATCGTTGGAACTATATAAAAGCCTCCATTGTGGAAATATAATCCGAGGAATATGTTTCCAAATAATGACATTTCAAGCAGTAATAGATTAAAGCGTCGATCACAATATAGGCAATTGATTTAGCGCCCAATTCAAACAACGATGGCGGCAGGTTTCATAAATTCCCGACCGCATAATTCCGGACCCACTCAAAGATATTAAACGAATATCATAAACGAATAGCTGCGCCGCTGATGAGGCCGAGCGGGACGCGGGCCAGGAGCCGGGGGCCGGGAGCAGCGAGCGGACTGCCAGCGGGCGATGCCACCGCAGCAGTCCAGCGCGTCGACCGCAGCGTCCGATGTATAAATAAATAAAACAAATTTTCAAATAATATATGGAGAGGTAGATAAATTAAAATTTGAGTGCGCCTGTGTAAAAGACAGCTACCGAATCCGCGTACACTGGATACAGCTACAACACGTAACGAGTACCCGCTGTCTGCCCGCGGAGGGATCGCTTACCATTCAATCATTTTTACGTACAATTTAAAATATTAATTAAATATATTAATTAGAAAGATATACATATGAAATCAATTTTATCGAAAAATATTGTTGTTGCGCCATCGGGATTCGAACCTGGATCTCTTTCCTAACCGGAGAAGATGCATTATCTAACTACGCTACGACGACAATATTTTTAGCGACAAATTTTCGAACCTATATGTTACCTTTTTGATCGTTCCATTATTTGAAAGAACCATCTACCTTATTTATTATTATTATTATTTATTTATTATCACAGACCTATGTTCTGAATAATTACAACTTCACAATAAGAATGGGTTCTCCTGATTTAAAATATGTTTAATTTACCAAGCTGCATAAAGGCACTAGATAAAAGCATTCGGGACCTGAATATTTATATACATTTAAAAACTTTAATATCGTACACATCGGTGTAACTGAAAAAACAGGGCCACAATGCTAAATGGGAAAAGGGCCCCTGGATACGTATTGTATTATAAATTCGTATAAGACTATCAAATTCCACGCTGTTAAATTAAATATGTGTTAAAAATAAAAATGATTTCTCGTCTCCTACAATAAGAATGTATTAAAAAAAAAAAAAAAATGTTTCAGGCGTACGTACTCGACATTCAAAAATATCGCTTTACGGGGATTTTCGCTTAGCGGTGACGATTACCCCACCGGGGTAAACAAACCCGACATTAGCGGTGTACCGCTGAATACATCGATACTATTTTCAAGTGTTTTTATAATACGTGTATAAGAAAAAAAAAATTAAATTGATAAATCATTTCATACTGTGGTGAATTTTAGAGATAATTTATTCACATTCATATATATATTCACCTGCACTTTTCTTTATAGATGTGGCGGTTTTGAAAACGTTAACAAATAAATGATACCCTTTAGGATTAATTAGGCAGTGCTGGTGTTGCATTTGTTGTTAGTCTCCTTCCGTCGATGTGAAACAATGAAGATATCGCCACCGTGTATATAAAGGCAATTGATATAACAAAACGAGTTTCACTCGGCCGACTGCCCTTCCCGCAGACTGCTGCTGTGCTCGATGTCGCTGCATTTTAATAATTTTCTTACTTCTTCAATATTACCAAAATTACTTTATAAGTAATAATACAAAACACTTCGTTTAAATCACCATTTGTTGATAAATCAACATGTTTCGATGCATGCGCTATCTTTTTCAGGAAACAGTGTACACTAAAATTAAATATACAGGCATAGATAAAAACAAAACTATAAAAGAATAAGTGGTGGGTAACTGAGTAGGAACTACTATGAAAACAAATTTAAAAGGTGGCCATTTGCAAAAAGGATTTGGCTTACTATTAACATTTATTCTTATTTCCAAAATTTCATATTTATCTAACTGTAAACCCTTAGTATTTTTATATATAATTTTGTTAAAGAATGGTTTGTTTCCAAAAGATGATTGGCGAATTCAGAATAGTTGTTGCTGTTTAGGCATCTCAAGTAAATAATATTTTTTTTACTAACTTAGGCAGTCAAAAGGAGGCAAAATTAATTAACATTAGCTTAGAATATTTTTATAATTAAGATTTGATTATGATTGTTTAATTCAGGCTTTCTTTTTAATTTATAAACATGTATTTTTATAATTACTAAAAACATAACACTTACATGTGATGTCCTTGGTATTGCATGGTTATGTTGTGTTAGTGTATGTGAGTGCCACACCGCCGGTGTGTGTGCGTGCAAGGCTATAAAGGGCGGCGCGCGGCAGAGCGCGGTCTCTTTCTCTGCGTGTTCATCGGCTTAATCGTTTGACCTATACTAGTGATATACCTTGTACTAAATTGTATCGTATTGTAATAAATGTATAATTGTTACAAAGTCTATTTCTTGGACCTTCACATTACGAGGTGTACACTGAAGACGTACTTAGAAGACAAGTACGTAGCATTTATGTTTAACGAAAAATATTCATTGATCAATAAAACTATTGTTTATCAACTATTATATTATAATATTGGTTTACCAAACGAAGTATGAATATTTGCAATACTGATATTGAATTGACTGATTTTTTTTATCACACTACAGCGTATAACATAATAAAATATTGTTAATAATGTATTCAATTATATTGGCAATAGTGTATTACTAGCACATTAATGTTTAAAATTATGTGTATTTAACCACACGAATTTTTAATCTTCCTTAAAATTCGTCAAAAAATATACCCGGGCAATTTTTTTGATAGATGCTCGGAATACTTGTCCCTTCAACATTTTTACTATTTATCAACATTCTTATTATTTATAAAACGTATGACTAACTTGACGAGTATGACTTAACTCCCGAGGCGACGTTTGACACTCTGACCACATGTTCGCAAGTAAAGCGTTTCACATCAACGTAAAATATTTGATTTGACAAAAAAAATAACGTTTTTATTGTTCGAAAACCGTCGATATCGGTTACCTGGCGTGGGTAGGGATGGTTAATAGGGATGAGGCCTCATGCGGTTTTGATAAAATAATGGACACTGTCCAAAAACTGGTGATCCTTCCCGACTACCCCCAACGCCCCCTGCTCCCGCCGGGGGAATCCCGGGGGACGGAAATTGAAATGATGTTATTTTGATTGGAAGCTTTATATGTCTGGTACAAAGCTCTGCCGATATGTCATTTGCCAATAACCGCGATGGCTAAAAATCACTGAGTAGATGATTGGTAATGAATTTAAGGTGCACGATACGCCACATTCAGTAATTACCGTTACAACTCATAAACTCTCGTATAAGCATTTCTTTCTCACGTCAACCTTTCTTTTCTTCATTTATTTTCAAAATCAATTTTATTACTTTTATAAAAACTGAAACAAAATAAAAATAAAATATTAATACTTCTTCGAGAAAAAAAAATGTAATCTTGCGGGACGAAGATCACAAGATCGATCTTGCGGTGGATCTGTCGATAATCTGGTCTTCACCATCAATACGGAAATATCGCTCACAATGTCTACGTGCATATTAGATGCATAAATAGCGTAAGTCACTTCAGAAGCCATTGATAAGTTTTGAGTTCTTTAAGTATCACACCGTGGATGGATAGATCCCAAATTAGGGATGCCTTTCTAGAAATACACAAGTGATTGAATTGAACAAACTAGGTGTGCCAATTTCTACATGAATAAAAAGAAGAAGACCGTCTAAAATAACATCTTCAAGTTATGTATCGCATTATTTATTTACCCATTTTACGCAAGTTTTAAAATTCTGACTAAAAATTATTGTCAAAAATATACATATTTTATTATCAATAGCTACTAGTACGTTAGTAAGTTTTTAACTTCTTAGTACCATCTAGTAATCTACATTTTTTCTTCATTATACAAATCATATATTTCTTTATTAGCCGAATTTTCACAGCAATGCACTAATTTACATCACTTTAAGTTTACGACGTTTTCTGGTAGGCGGAACTGTCTTCACTTTTATGTTACCTTAGGTACGACTGGCGAAGCAACTTTCTTCTTACAATTTTAGAACCCCTATTAACTGTTGCTCTATTTTCTAATCCACCCAAGGAAGGTAATGAAGGTAATAAATAATAAGTTTAATAAAGTCTTTGCGTATTTTACTTTATTCTATTTTATACATAAAATGTTTTTAACACTCTATTTTATAATACATGAACACAACAGCGCGATATTATTTTTCTATTCACAGTTAATTAAAACAAAGTTAATAAAAACGTTCTGGTGTATGAATGTACAAATTTTAAATCTATATCCAACTTTAATAGCATGCTGCCTTAAACGTATGGTTTTAATAAATTATGACATAAACCCTAAATATTAAAAAATACAAAAGTGGTAGTTGTCTGTTTAAAATTTCATAAATAATATATTTTTTAAAAACTGCTACATTCTGGACAAAAAGAAGACCACAAAATATTTCAATATTGAAATCGGGATTCTTTTTGTTATAAAAAATTTTATTTTGTCAAAATGGATTACAAAAACTCGTACGTATGTAACTATATACACGTGTATTTTAAAAATAAAATAATTATTACGGAAACCAAATACAGGCATTAAAATATCGTTAAATAATAAATGATTTGGAA
The DNA here is from genome assembly GCA_031772225.1 of Eubasilissa splendida. Classification (NCBI taxonomy): domain Eukaryota; kingdom Metazoa; phylum Arthropoda; class Insecta; order Trichoptera; family Phryganeidae; genus Eubasilissa; species Eubasilissa splendida. Next base: position 21,779,047 of record CM062845.1, on the reverse strand, counting down.
AATTTTCCCGCTTTCAGATTAAATTGTTTAAAAAATATGGGACAAAAATTTTTCTTGTAGAATTTAGGACCTTTCTGAGGACGGAGAACATTTTTTTTTTTTTGAAAACTTAAAAGAAACTGTTTTAAAAATAGATTTTTAATTTATTCAATCGTTTCACATTATATCTACATTACTCTTTTAAAATATCATTTTCAATTATAATAAAATTGTACAACCACCACCTTTCACTTTTTTAAAGTGAAATAATTATTATTTACATACCAATAGACGAAATGGATATTCGACGAACTGTTCAAATTGTCTTTTTTCCTAGAACAATAATTACGACATTTTCCATGATATCCCGACGGCCATGGTTTAAAAATAAATATTTTTTTGTATTTTCTCAATAAATATTAACATTAACAATTTATCAAAACTCATCAATAGATATGGGTTTATTGAGAGTTCACAATTGCGTAGGTATCTACAGAAAAACTTTCAAATATGTACAGAATATAATGTTTATTTTTTAACATCTATCAAATAGTTTAGCCTTTTTTAATATGGCCTCCAAACATCTGAATGTCGAGTTGTCGTGTTTCTGTCACTACCCGATTTCGTTCGTCCGCTAGCCGTCAGAGGGCTGGACGATCTCTTACTCGAACTTACGCTGGACGATTCGGATTCCTTCTTATCAGAAGTAGTCTTCTTTTTACTTAGATTGATGCCGTTACCAGTTCCTTTGTGGGCTGGTGGGATCTCAGCACGACTGCTACTAGATTTGGATGCTTCGATCAATATTTCAGTTGTCGCTTCTTCGCGTTTTGTGCTCTCTTGGCTGGAGTCTTCCACTCTGATGGTATCGGGTGACGCCGTGCTGATCCTCGGATTTGACGGCATCAGCGACGGATGTCTCATCTGAAGCCACGGCCAATCGTAGCCCCCTTGATAAAGCTGAGAGTATAGCCACTGGTTAGGCGGTTGAAGTAGAGGTGTGTTGAGGAATAGCTGTGCTGCGAGGGCGTTATTGAATAAGTTCCCTTGCGAATGTCCCGTGTGTTGACCAGTATTGTGAAAGAAGTTATTGATATCCTGATTTTTATTGTGGAAGAAGCTCGACAGCTCGTGACTCTTCTGCTCGTGTTTCTTGTTGAGAAATAAGCTCAGATCCTCACTCTTCGATTTGGAAAGAACTGTGGTGAACGCCCCGGGTCTATCGTCCGGCGGAGGGGTACCCTTCGACGAAGCGGTGACAGATATTTCGTCGTCCTGCGGCGAGGACAGTTGGGAGGAGGAGTTGAGGAGGTCCAGCTGAGGAGAGGCGCGAGGACTGGTGGTACTGTGGGGGTTGCAGCTCAGGCCAACAGAATTCAGGGCATCCGGGCGGCTTAAGTCTGGGAAAATTTAATAAATATTAGGATTATACGATTAATCTAATTATAACGTCCATTATGGAGCTGTATGACTCATTATTGTTTTAAGTGATTATTACAGAATTATTAAGATTAATTATAAGATCAAGATGACATTAAAACAAAAGAAATTTTGCTATAATTTAATATACCATTGGGTAAATATTCTCGATTTAAAAATTAGAATTCAACTTTTAAATTATAATTACGCATTTTTGTAATAGTTTGATATATAAAAATGGTATATATCTGTTAATTCGTTATTAAAGTCAATGTATGAACAGTACAAGGTACGCGATTTTTTCTAAAGTTTGAGAAATTAAGTTAATTTGATGTGATCGAAACATATGGGAGAAGAATCATACCTCCATGATGTTGACCGGCCCTCGGGCGGGGAGCCCCCGGGTCGAGGGCCGCGAACACGTAGGGGCTGAAGTGCGGCGGTGGCGGCAGGAAGGGTCCCGAGGTGCGGGGCAGGGCCCCCCACTCTCCGCCGGGCAGTCCGGCCAGCTGTTGAGCTATTCCTAGAAAAGATGTATTTAATTAATTTGAGCCACCTCGTCAAGTAGACATTTCATGACATGTCACAGATCAAGACTGAAAACAAAAATACTTATTTATTTTTAATCGAAGTTATATCCTTGTCGTTTCATCTGATATATAATTTTCCAATAATGTATATCACACGTAGAAAAAAATAAAGGATTATATTGGAGTGAAGTGTTAATTTACTTTTAAATGTACGATTTAGGTAACATTCTTATTCAGAAGGTACATTGTAATGAGTAGGTAATTATTTAAATTATGTTCTATGTACATCATACGCACCGGTCTCTGGACAGTTTTAATACACTAGTTTAAAATTTTGAATGATTGGCTAAAATTTCATGTAATTAGATAAAGTAACGCGATAACCTCTTAAATTACAAAGGTACGCTTAAATTTAAAATATTCGCGGCCGTTCAGAATCTTCTGTGTATAGTTTTCCGGGCTAATCTGCCATGCATATCTGACCTTTCTGGCCGACGTTTAACCACAACACTAACGGTTATACATCACAACAGCCCTGATTATCCGAAACGTCGGTCAGAAAAGTCAGATATACACGGCAGATTAGCCCAGAAAACTATACTCGGAATAAACATAAAATATTTCGTAAACATCAACCATAAGGTAACAATTCTATCATATCACACACCTAGATCAAAACTAAGACAACTTAAAAAATCATTTTTCAGTCGACAAAAAAATAAAATAAAATTTTTTCATTTTTTGTTACTAAAGTTATGAAACTAAATAACATTTTAGGTCATAAATATATCCTAAAACGACACTATTCGAGAACTGGGGCTATGTTAGTTCCATATATGATAAGAGTACCCGAATAAAATAATAACTCAAAATTCTTGTTTTTTTGAGTTGTCTTTTTTTGAGTTTAGGTGTGCGATATGTGAAAAATTTTGAAATTGATTTAATATTATATTCTAATTTATGACAAATGACTCAATATAATACCCATGTGTACATGTAATTTTTTTTAAAGAATTTTTCGTATACGACTAGTATAATTTCCGATGAACATTATGCTACGATTACATATTTTAATAATTATTAATTCTGGAATATTCTGTATCCAACATTATCTTATTTACGAACTCTTACTTATATATTCTATTATAGTCCGTACATACGGAATATAGGTTTGTGAAAAAATACTTTTCTTACTAATTAAAATCATACATATAAGTATGTATTTTTGTTTGATTATCAACGTAATCAGCTTTTTGTCTCCAGAACAATTTAATTTTTAAATATGAATTAAATATATTAATTAGAAATATATACATATAAAATCAATTTTATCGAAAAAGATTGTTGTTGCGCCACCGGGATTCGAACCTGGATCTCTTTCCTAACCGGGGAAGGTGTATTATCCAACTATGCTACAGCGACAATTTTCGAACCTATATGTTACCTTTTTGATATTAATACATTTAATCGTTCCATTATTTGAAAGAGCCATCTACCTTATTTTTACACAATCTCAAATACCTTTGAGTAAACTGATAGCAGACGCCAGAATTATCAATTCATTTTTATTAAATTTTGGACACATTGATACAACTTTATTATTAGGAGAACACTTCTGAACTTGTAATTATTCAGAACATAATTACAACTTCACAATAAGAATGTGTTCTCCTAATTTAATTTTTGATATTCAGTCTCCCTACCACTGCTTTCTTATGATTATTGCATTCTAATAAAATATCAAATCCCTAAAATAATATGTTTAATAGTTAACTATAATCATTATATAAAACAAGTATAAGATGTCAGATTCACTCCGAAAAATTAACGGAAATCATAAAGAATGCTTCTTCGCCTATAAAAAACTTATATATCATATCCGATACCAAAAATTTCACAAAAAACTTACATTTATTCAAATTCAAAGGAATATTTTATCAATGTTTTTTTGGAAACTCTGCCTACGAACAACGGTCTTGCCAAAACATTATCCAATAATTTGTTTAATAAATCGTATTAAACCTAACTTAAAAAACTTTTCAAAAATACTTTAGCATTAAATGTTATTTTGGGTACCTAATAATGTATCGTTTCTGTAAAATAACGACTCTAATAACGGTGAAACTTATGAGAATGGTTCGAAAAAAATAAAAATAATAATGGTATCGAGCATACAACTCAGAAAATATTCATTTCGTAAATATAATGGTCCTACTAAAGAATTAAAGATTTATCATATTTATCATGTAATGACTGAAAAAAACACACGTCAATAATGATAACAAATTAATATACAAAATACGTATCAATAAAGAAATGTATATAGTGCATCCCTGTAGATATGTTAAATACATTTTTTTGCAGTTGATTGTAAAACACTGACACGTTTTGATCAATGAAAATACTACGTATTACATTTTTTTATTTAAGCTATTAATAATACATTTAGGTGTGTAACTAATATTACCAAGAATAATACTCTCATAAATATTGTACTGTGAGAATGGTTTGCAACCGTGATAATTTTCACCTTTTCCGGCGTGCATTACCATCTAGCGGCCGATAGTAAAACTTTCTTTCGTACGATGGCGTCAATGAAATTGCATTGAAAAGCGGTAGAGATTATGAACACAATAAAAATTATATTGAAGAAATAGCGTGCACAAAATTGATTTAAATATTGTTTTACTTTTTATTATACCATCGCGATATTCTGAAGAACTAATTATCGCTGTACGAGTTTTGGGTAACTGGTATTCCTTCTCATACAAATTATTATAAAAAATGACGAAAAATAAATTATTTATATAACCTTAATTTGTTTGAAAAACTCAATAGAAAAATAATTAACTTTATTTGTATATGTAAATCTGTATAAATAAAATAAAATTGAAAAAATATTTCTAAATTTCACGATTTTGAAAATTTCTGCTGATTGATAAACATAAACTACATTTATTTGTCTAATAGAATTCGATTGATAATGCAATTAACCACAATCCCAATTTTGGCCAATCATTCTACCTTACCTACCACATATTGTTCTCCCTTTACCGCAACAATAGTTGCAACCTCCCTTTCTCCCACCTTTTTTAAAAATTTATTTTCTGCATGTAAACATAATTATGTACCTAAATATTTCTATGGATTTTTATAAATAGTATCACATGTTAAATTGTTATATTAAGTTTACACTTGTCAAAATCCCTTAATAATTTTTTTTTTTTAATAAATATATATCAAAAACATTCAATACTTTCGTTACTTTTTGTACATGATTTAATTAACTCACAAACTTTTCCTGTCTCAACATAGATTAGTCTAGTAAGGTCTAGTATTGCATTGTGAAACTTATAAATATTATTATATAGATAAGTAAATAAATAAATAAACATCAATTTTTCTTTTTAATCTAAAATTTTCGAATACATTAACGATATAGAAAGATATATAAAAAAATGTCTAGTCACGAGCATATGAATCAGCAGCATTTCCTTGCTGAGAAACTACGTTATCAATTTCGCCATGTTAAACATCTAAGATTCGGATTATTTGAGACCTTTATTATATTATATAGTCTTCTGTAATCCATTATTGTATTTTAAAATTGCTTATATTATGCAATGTATTCTAAAAAACTTTTGAGTAATACATGCTAGGTGATTCCAGGAAAAATCAAATTAATTTTATTTAATCTAGAATATCTTCAATACAAGATATATACACATTTTTAAAGAAAACATATTTAATTGTGACGTTGCAATTTTAGAACATAGGTTATAATAGATTATAAAATAAATTAGATAAATCACTTAGAAAAATATTCTGAAAAATATATATCTAACGTAAAATTTGTTTTGAAAGTAACATTATTACAAACATTTGATAACATCTCAATTTTCTAGTGAGACAGTCTGGAGAAATTAGTAGTCACTGAGAATGTTCAAGGGCAAGGTTCGAGAGGTATATCTTCATCAAGGTGTCCAGACCAACTCCGAGACATCGACTATAAGAGAAAAATAAAAGATGGTATAGCGGGTACCTAGAAATATGTGATTAAATTATTGTTTTATGAGTAATAAAAATGATAAATCTTTAATTTCGGTAACAGCGTTAGAAAATTTATATCTAAATGGTTATTGTTTTGTAACATTATGATTATTTACTGTATAATATATGTGTGAGAACTGTCACTTTGTAAATGTATGTGTGTGTGTTTGTCATGAAAGTGAGTAGATGAGTGGTGGGGGATGAACCTTATAAGAGGCCGTCTCTGGGGAACAGCTCTCTTTCATCACAGCTTCTTCTGAATAACTATCACTGTAATGTGTCGACATAAACGTATAATATTGTTACCCGGAAATACTGAGTTTCACTTACAAGGAATTGGGATCCAAATAATTGAACAGTAATCAGAGGATAAAACCCCAAAGGAATCTAATCTGGTGATAATGGCGCAACAACAATATTTGTCGATAAAATTGATTTTATATGTATATCTTTATAATTAATATATTTAATTCATATTTAATCTATAACATATGTCTAATAACATATATCTATATAAATTTCGTTGTTTTTTATCAATCCTTTAGTTCGTTCAGTTGTATTACAGTTTATTATTTATATTAAACTATACGCACTACTACGAAATAATTCGGTAAAATTAACTGATGTACTCTTATCTCAGATTGGAAATACGAAATTGAAATATTACGATATCTTTCAAGTTTATTTTGAACATATTCCGATTATTGAAACATCTTCCTTTTCATTAACGAAGCATATTGTGCCTCCTTTTCTGTCTCATTAAGCCTTTTATCTCTCTTTTCTCCCCTAATCTCCCTCCCCCGCCCGCCGCCCCCCGCCCCGCCGCGCAGCCGATAACGGGTAGGACGCCGTCCTTACCCTTTCGCCAGCTTTAGTGCTCCGACCCCAACACTTACCATTCTTTAGGGCCCCCGGTGACAATCGACAAAATCTCTAATAATGAAATACATTACCAACCCCCTTAATAACTTTTCGAGTTCGTCGCTTTATGCTTCTTCCGACAGGCACTTCGATTCACTCTGTTATGTTTAGACAAAATGCTTGCAAATGGCTAAACCTTTCTTTGTTTAGGGACAAGATCATATCTTTAGGTATATTTCCACGCAGACCATAATGATGCTATTTGTACACATCAGTATGTATAGAGTACCATAGCATACTGTCTCTAAATGACACATTAGTCTATGGTTAATCAAGACTATACTTACTTGACAATTTGACACCACAGTCTAATATGGGAATAGGTAAGATGACAAACACTGGTAACAGAGGTATCGAGATCAATACTTGGTGCCTCGAAAATATTTTTGATTTTAAAGGGACTTTGGAGGCGCTTGGTGTCGATCCCGGTAGATACCGGTAAATATGAAAATAAAACACAAAGTAAAAGCGAGAATATGTAAAAATGACGTTTTCATGGTAAAGTTTACTAGGGTACCACAAACCAATAAATGAATAGACATGAAATAAAGTGTATATATGAGAAGGATTTGGAATATTAGTTGCAGGACGAGGGGTATTCTACACGCACTCTTGGTCGAAATATAAATCCGATAGTTTAAGACACATTTATGCAACAGTTGAAAATTAACTCTCAGTGTAAACAAGACGTATTTTTTACGTTAATACATATTGTATTGTCGGTGGTTAAATTTTCGTTCCAATCGAGTCATATATTTAAAAAAAGTCGCGGTGCTATTTGATCCCGTAAGTGGTACCAAAATGATCACGTAGGTATTACCAAATTGAAAATATTGAAAGAAAAAATTTGGTAGTCTGTGGGTACTCGCTGAATATTCTATACATTCGAGTTATACATTTAGAGTTGTTAAGGATTTCATTTAGGGTTAGAACGAATGCGATAGCAACAAAGTATTGTAATTTAATTTTCTAATTGCGTTCTGTAAATCTGAAAATAATTTCGAAAGTAATATTATATTAGCGAGCGCGCCGTCAGTCAGGTGGGTGTAATAATGGCTAATACTTTGAGTTTTGCGCGAGTAACTATTATTGGCACACCGAGTCATTAATTCGGCGGCGATGGTGGGCGAAGATTTATTTCTACAAATAAACCCACGAACGAGCGAGCGTGTAGTGGGCCGGGCGCGGGGCCAGGAGGGGCGGGGGGGGCGGAGGCCTAGTTAACCCCTGGTTAACTTAATCCTAGAAATTATTTCAGTACCCGCGCCCGCGGCATTAATCATAGTCTGCTTTAAGACTGAGCATAATCACCTCTCACCCTTTTAACAACTAGAATTAAGCAAGATCCCGAGCGGGCGGCGGGGCGGGGTGACGGCGGAGGGCGGGCGGGGGGGAGGGCCTCCCCGCAACCCTTTTAACCCGCAACCCCCCGGCCCCGCGCCTCGCGCCGAAGACTGGAAGAAATTATAATTTGTCGCGAAGTGACAATTTTGACTAAATACAATTTAAGATGTTAATTTTTGATAAATTTCCCCGCAACTTTTACATTATTACTCATTTCTGAGACGGCATTATAACAATTCACTTTTAGATTTTCGACACATTCGTTGTGTATTTTATTGTGCATATATAAATAATTTATTTTAATAAAATGACATCGTGACATCGTCATCACAAAAAACTAACTACTTTAACACAGGCGGCAGTCTAGCAAAATAGCCGGAACAACGCTAAATCTATCAGATATGATATCTAATGATATTAATTTTTGTATGTTTAAAGAGTTTACTTAAGGCTCTTCCGGTTGAGAGAAAAAATTCCTGTATTTTGTGTACAGTAATACTATAATAGCGAGTGGGTACCATTTCACCGACTGATTGAAGAACTGCGTTTAGGGGTGGCCGCGCTGCCCTCCGCGGCTACCCTTCCGGCGCCGGGAACACGCGGGACACAATTTTTAAATGCCCTCAGATTTCCAGCGCGTCCCATTTCCCGCCGAGAAAAGAGGGAATTTTTTTATCCGGCGGGAGCTTCCGTTCCGAGTGTCAAGTCACCCGGATTTCGGGGGATTTCCTCCGAGTTACGCCAGATATTTGAACGGAGATTCCGGGGAAAAATAACAGAAGGGGATTAAGTCACTCGTCTGGGCGCGCTGTCCCGGCGGCGGGAGGATCGGTAATTTCCTAAGTCTCTCCCGGAGCGGCGTTCTCTGCGTTTTTACGGTGGAAAGGGTTGACTCAAAAAAATTTCTAAGGGTTAAAGAAACATCGTAATGCGCTCTAAGAGATTGTCTTCGGATCTGCGTTAAGTTCCGCGATAATCCGATCGAAGCTGGGAAAAACGCCCGGATTTAAAAAGCGATTCGGACTAAAACGTTTTTGGGGAGATCAATGGAATTGAAACTGAAAAAAGGTACATTGCAGAATCGACGAGAGACTATTAAGACGGGTTTAAGCTTTTTAATAATGATTCGTATAACTAATTGCTCCTTAAAGACCTTATGTCATTAGCTTTCTCATTCCCGATGAGTATTCTCTAATATCGACTCTAGCTTAGACGACTCTAGATACACGGGAGCTTGTCAATAATGACAGGTGCGCTACTTAAAAAAGACAACCAAAATCGGTTGATTTGGCCGAGATTTCCGGATAACTTTGAAGACGCTACACGCGCCCCCCGCCCCTCCGCGCCGCCCCTCCCTCCCGCCCCCCGCAGGCCGCCGGCGCCACCAGTGTGAAAGACACCTAACTAATGACACCTTTCCTGCTACAAATTGTTACGCTCCAAAGGCCGGAGCTACCTACGGGTAGCGGAGTGAGGGCGGACTGGCGCACACGTACACACTCGCGCCCCATGTCCGCACACGACACCGAAGAAGGCGGGTAGGGGGTGGAGGTGGGGGTGGGGAACTAACGACCCCTACGTACCGAGGACCTAACTAGACACGCGTGTACAGTCGTCAAACTTTCAAAGATTTCATTTAATATAAAATAAAAAACAGACTCTTGGAAATGTGATAGGTACCGTTTACCACAAGGGATGAAGAAACGATCACCCGTGTGATAAAGATACTAAATTACGTCAGTTTTAAAAGTATGATACTTTTAATTTTTGTCCATCACACGTTATTAAAAGAGAAGAAATTAGCATTATTTAAATATCTTTATCTATTAATTGTTTATAATTAAAGTAAAAACGAACGCGATTATCGCACGAGACACCGAGAAATGTCGCGAGTGTGAGACCGGCGGCCCCAGCCCGGCTCCGACTGTACCGTGACGCTGGCGCGAAGCGAACTTGCCGCTCGCTCCGTAAAAGACAAACGCTTTAAGATATATCATAGGCTTAATAAGAAGGCTTTGGCATTTAACAGTTTCACTTTGTCATGTCAAAAGTTTTGGGCCGTGAAAGGGTTAACTAATCCTGTAGGGAAAGAGGCTCTTTGTTCCGCAAAGTGTGCCTACAAGCCGGTTATGCGAATATCGTCTTATCGCTTTGATCCACTTTACTTTCAATCTCCTCGCTGTTCCTCTGTAAAGTTACAGCGAATAACGCAAATAACCTAAAAAATTATTGTGACGTCATACTGAAAAATAATTTTATATTAATATTTATTTATTCTAAATATGAATACAGGTTTATTTCTCTCAGAGTTGTGGCCCGTGTGCACAATGATCTTTCAATGAGACTTTGCTCTCTGCGTCTGTCAAAGTGCGTGTGTAGTGGACGCGTCATTCTAATTCGCGAGCAAAATAGTAATTTACGAATCTTCATCTCGTATATTATATTTTGTGCGCAGATTAGAATGATACACATCCAGTAAACGCGTATCTTTAGCGGACTCCCAGAGATCAAAATCTCATGGAGAGATTATCATGGACGGATATAACAGACAGATAATTCCTTCAGTACAAATTGAAGAGTATAAAGGGATACAATTTAGATGTACCCAGTAGAAGTGTCTAAATGTCAACCCGCGTCTTAAAGAGGTAAATAGAAAGAAAAAAAACAGAAAAATGGCAAGTTTATCTCCATCGAAATACCGGTACAAATGGCATAGAATGTTTTCTGTGCTACGCAGTTATTAAATTCAATTTTATTAAAACCTTCGCTGTATTTTATGAAAATAGAAGAATCATTTAAGACAATTTGATGTTACATCTTTGCGTTTGGAGATCGCGGAACCGAAAACTCACCCCTGGAACCGTCTAGAAGTTAGTGACTCCATCACACGTGTCCTCAGGTCCTGGAACGTTGTTAAATTTAATGCGCCATTAATTTTATGATTCCCCGGGATAACCCAGTTCTATCTGATTCCCACACGAGAAGATTAAAATATCATTAGTTTTACGGGACATTTTATGATTTCATCTTGATTAAATATCAAAGTTAGATTGCAATACTCTATCTCATTAGATTACACGAAATGGTTTATTGAGATTTTAGTTTTACCGTTCTAGTGGGCTTTTGATTAATGAGAATTTGATACACCCATTATGTGCAAGTTCAGATGCCTCAGCTTTTGTGTACGACCCTAAATAATTACTGATTGCAAAGAGATATAATTGTTGTCCATACCCTTAAAAAAATGTGTAGTTAAAAGTACTTTATTAAAAGAATTATGTATAGGGCTATTAATTCATATACTTTCTTAAAAATGGTAAAATTAAGATAAAAAAAACGACAGGACAAAAATAGACATCCAATCGTTATGATAAATGTGAAAGAAGACGACGAATGATCGGTTTATAAAATTACATAATTTTTTTTTAGTAATTATATTTTTTAAATGTTCCCTGTCCCCTTAACAACACAAAAGTCTATACTAAAGGAAACAGTCAACAGAGACCATGTATTCTTCAATATGAGACACAGATGAAACTTTTATCTCTCGCCTTAGAGTTGCCGGTAATGGTCGGTGATTATCAGTTGCGGAAGAAATTCAACAGAAATTATTCACAGCTCACTCCGTGCACTTCGCTACTCTGTCCTTTAGGAGAAGTCTCCGTAAACACGAACGTTTATAACTATCCGATAAGAAAAGTATCAGAGATTTACTCCAGAAATATCTCTGTACCTCGTTCACGTGCTGAGGCTTTGATCAGGATTCAAACTCAGAGATCATCGCTTGAGATTAATGAGATCGACCCCTGTAAATTAGACAAACAGAAGGCATTAAATTACAAACATTTATTATGTTTTAAGACGCGAGAATAAATACGTGCGCGGTGGACCACGAAAACCGAAAAATGTCTCCAAAGTATCTAATGGGAGCTTGATTCCTTCCTATCTTGAGACAATAAGTGAATCTCATAAAAAATACATTCGTGGACACGGACTACTTTATAGTTCAATCCAAACAATGTCACTTCACAACATAAGTTATAATATTATATCATAACAAAAAACAATTTTTATCAATACAATAAAATACTATCGATCACACTCCCAAATGACGGAAAATGAAAGACTTCCAAATGACAGCCGGATATGGAAATTAGCTGTGCATTAAAATATCAACAAATGTGCGATTTGTGGTGATTTTATAATAGTAAATTGTTACATTATCTAGTGTACTGAAATTTAAAAAATAATAATAAAAATGTAAACATCAAAACAAAAAAAATATATACCATAAATTTTTTTACTATGTTTTCACAAGTGTCCGGATGTACAATTAAATGTATAGCAGTACATTTTCTAGTCGGGCCAAATATTATTTGTAGATTACAATCCTTATTGTGGACCAGCTCGTCCCCAGGTACCTCGAAGCTGGTGGAGCTGTGAGGCGTCTAATTGAGTTACAGTTCTATGCCGCCCTTCAGCATTCTCCTCCGCCGACCCCACACGCTCCGGGATGCAACGGTCGGGTGGAAATCGAGTCCTTTTTCTTAAAACGTACGATTTTTATTTATCTTTCGACAATATAGTCTCGTCTTAATTTAATACATTTCATAATAAATTCTGAAAATTAATTTGATAATAATTGATTATCACATAAACAAAACCTGGGTAGACTTTCTATGTACGGAATAGAAAATAATATATTTATTCATATTGTGTAATGTAATTTAAACAAGCACGTGTATAATGCAAGATATATTAATATAATTACTAGGCGATTAACTCGTGCCATGTCATTTAAACGCATTTTATAACACATCTATTTCCCTATACAACAACACCGCCCCGACACGTCAACTAATAGCGAAATGTCAAAACCATAAAATCCGTGTTTTTATAAAAATAAATGATTTCAATTTTATAAATAAATTATTACAGTGCGCGCCTCATTTTATTTACAAAAGTGAAAATAATGCGACATTTGTTAATATTACAAATCTAGAATTATCTAAATTAATATTGAAAAAAATGCGTTATAGGAATTCTTTTATTTTTAGATTTTCTAGATATTGCAATATTTGTTTTCTGTTTGGACGTAGTTCGGAGCTTTCCGGACATATCTGGATGTTTATTATTATATCATAAAATAAACCAACATTAGATGTGTTACGGACTCTCTCTCGTGATGGCGAGGGTTATGAGAGAGTATGGCATTGCGCACACTATAGACTAAAATTTCAAATAGAACAGAATTGTTGGTGTCGACCGTTTTTCGTTTAGATTAGAAATTACTTCAAAATCTTAAGCGTTCTTCAGGTAGGATAAACTATAGTAAATATTTATTTATTGATTGACTAAAGTCTAACTGATAACATAAAAATTTGAAAACAAAACGACCTTAATACCCTAACATTTAAATTATTATAGTAGGTACTTATCAAAAAGATTATAGTTGTATTATTGAAGCATCGTAATGCCAAGATTTTACAAAACTCATTTATTTAATAATCTAATGATATTTGAAGCGTTAGTGACATGGCTGATACGATTCATTGAATTCAGCGCATCGAGCGGGTGTAATGTTCCCTGAATTATTACGCTAAAAAGATCATCGTATTAACGTTACATATTTAACGATGCATATTTACAGTGTAGTCCTGCAAGTGAGAACTAGATTAATTAAAATCCACACCACCATCTGTTAAACGAAGTCACGCAGAGCACTTGTGAGAAATGCTGGAACTCTAAGAATATTGGTAGCCGGAGCAACAGTCGAAAAAGCAGGGGTGGGTTAACTTTGGACTTAAGTTGTGAACTCAGGGGAGGCTGTATGGGCGTGTTGATATGTTTAAGGGGTGACAAAGGAGCTGCTACCCCTTCTCATCATGGCACCGTGAGGTTTAACAGAATTATCTCAAATATCAGGGGATGTTTTGATATATAAGTCGTAAAATTACGGATGCGCGCGATTTTAATGAAACGAAACATTTTGAAACGTTTTGTCGACCGTGTTAAGAGTTTTTGTCCGACACGACAGATGACTAACTCAATATCTTTACGGCCGCCGGCACTATCTACATGAATACTTCCGGATCCATTGATTACAACCAATGCTCCCTCAAATTTTGGATTACAGTGTACGAATAAAAATCTTTTTTGCATTTTTAAGGATTCACACTATTATTTGTGCGCTGGCGGAGAAAATAAGAATAACACTAATGTACCAGTATAAGCCTATTGGGAGGCCCAGGGTTGACCACATTACTAATTAAAATGTATAAATAAGTCAAAAGAACTAATAACAACTATCAAGGAAAGCTGCATCCATCTGGTCATATTCTCCACAATGAAAAATGTGATATTTTACAACTCATCATACAGGAAAAGAAAGTGATTATCTTGGCCGAGTAATCTCAGAAAATGATACAGTGTCTAAAATTTTGATGATCTTATACAGGATAAATCAACATAATGCAACATGGTTGCCAATCTTCGACAGAAGGCGGCACGTGAAGAAGAAATCTGGATAAAAATTGTGTGCGCGCTTTATATTTTTTGTGCGCTATGATGCCAAATCGTGTGCGCGTGCACACCGCACACCTTAAAGGGAACATTGGTTATAACATATTATAGTAGACTAGACTAAAAATTCGAATTCGGACTTTTCTACTTTAAAAACTTATTGATGAACCAAATTCCGCATTTGTAATGTGACAGTTGCATACATTGCTATTGAATGCGAAATCTGCTGTCTCACAGATAAGCAATTAAAGGCTATCCAAGTATGTATTCAAAAATAAAATTCTCCGAAGAATATTTGGACCAGTTAATAACGCACAAACGTCTGTCGAGGCCATCCAATAAGCGAATATCTCAGCAATATTGAAATTGAGAAGGCTAAGATGGACCGACTATGTTGTTTGTCTGTGAGGGAATGCCAACAGGAACTTGCGGTTCAATAATGAGATGATAGACCATTTAGTGATGCAGCGAGGTCACAAATCCCCCCCTCAAGACAGAGGACAGGATTTTACTTCTTTACTTCTTAATCAATCAATCTTTAAAGTTGTAATAGTAAAATAGAATATAATGACTGATTAATCTTACACACTTCTATTAGCAATAATCTACATCTTATATTTATACTAAATCTTATTTATTTTACCAATTCATATTAAAAGGAATGGAAACGCGGGGTTGGTCTAGAGTCGTTTATTGTGAAAGACGATAGAACAGAGAGTACAGAAAGTATGCCTGAAAAAATTAAATATAGAGAAGTGAGAAATGTGAAGAGTAGAGGAGCGAGTTGGAGGTGTTCGGTGTCGGTGGCGGAGCGGGTGATCGAGCCAGACTGCGGAGGCAGCACTGTGCTGCCGGTTAGGCTGATGCAGATGTCGCTGGTATCGATGTCGACTGGGAACAACGGTAAAGAACCGCAGTTCCCTGCAAAAGTATATAGAAAAAAACTATTCGAACTTGGAACTCTTAATATAGTTGCATGTAAAATAATGTAATGCATGTGGTATTGATATGATATGATATTTATGCGTGTGTGAATGTGAGTGCGATTGTGAGGAGTTGAACATGCTGAACACGATGAATCAGTCCCTCAAATAGTAGTTTTGTGACACAGGAAGCATTGCTGCTGAGATTGAACACATTTATGTCGTGGAATATAGTATTATACGAAATAAAATGTAGATTTGCATAGAGTACCTTGCATAGTTAAAATTAGTTAACTAGAATAGATGGAGTTCACTGACGGTACAAAAAATATTTGAGAAAACCGCAAACACTTCGGCGAGGCAACGCGACAATTTATGTCACAGCAATGAAGAATGTCGTGCAGAAATTTCATATGTGATACTATACGGCAGAATCAAACTCCGCGCGATTGTTTCATCAGGCTTTTTTCTAAAATAACCTAAAGGAATAAAGATATTCCTTGTCATATCTGTGCTTGCCAGATTTTAGTTTTTGCAACTAATAATTATATTATATTTATAGACTTAATAGTTGTGTGATGTTTTAATACAAACAAAATTAATCAAGTAGAATGATATACAGAAAAAATCTATCTATCGAAAAAATATTTGGTCGTTACCGGAATATGAACCCGGAACTTTTCCTATCCGAGTAAAAATCCGATTAAGTAAAAAAAGACATAGGAAATTAACGTTTATACATTTTTAGGAGCTCCTTACATTACTACCCTTATTAAATTACGATATTTCTTAATCTACATTCAAAACTCAAATTGAACAGTATACAAATTTGATAAATGTGGAGATTGAGGGGTGAGAATTGGTGAACGTTATATATATATAAAGTGATCACTTAAGGCAGCTGAAGACAGATTATAAATCCTGTAATTACCCCATACTTTCATATCGATCGAGTAAGCTCCAAAGTGAGAAAAATAATTTATATTTTCAAAATTTTACGCAGTTTCATGAATATTACTTAATTAAAAATGGTATACTATTCGCTTTGTCAGTCTCATCAGTTATGCAATATGTGCATGGGGCGGTGCAGCTTTTACTTCAATGGATTCTTTAATTAATGCTCAGAAATGGGTCATCAGAGTTATAAACAAGAGGCCGTTTAGACATAACTCTGAAGAACTCTTTAAATCCTTCCAAATTTTGGATATTAAACAACAGTTTACCAGAGCAATCTTAAAACTATTTTTTTTTTTAAATTAACTTTAATCCCACGATCCGATCTAAAGGAAACTAGGAGCAAAGCCTTAAGATACTTTTCAGTGCCAAAATTTAATACAAAATTTGCTAAACGAACATTCTTATTTTGTGCTCCGCGAATATTTAACAAATTGCCACTAGACCTTAAAGGATCTAAAGTGATTAACGACTTCAAACCAAAAATATCAAAGTGGTTGCTTGATGTGGGTAGAAATCAAAGTAAAACTAATTTGTCATTTGTGCTAACCTAACTGCCTACATATTTAAGATAAAAAATTAACAGTTTAATTGAGTCGCTGACTTTCAATACCCGCTATAACACGTTTTCATAATTTCGAGAAAATCTATCAAAACTGCTACACTTTAATGACAGGCATTATTACCCGTTTAGAAAATGTATTAATTATTAAATTTTAAAATGAAATTATTATGTATTTACTTTTATTATTGTATTTATTTGATCTCAATAATAATTTCCTGGCAGGTTTTGATAGTTACATCGCCTTATACCGGGTTTTGCTCACCCTCACAGTATATTTATTTTGAAAATGAAACATACATTTTTAAATAAAAATAATAATTTCGAATTCAATTATATATATATAACTCAAATTTATTTTTAAAAATGTGCTATAGCAGATTTTGGAAATTAATCGACACAATAATTGTATTACAGAAGAAAAAACATTATTTCACATTTACACAGAATACTTGATACCAACCTTTTGGTATCAAATTAAATGATTGTTCATTATATGTCACAGGCGAGTAGATGCCTATCCACCTAGATTGAATACGCAAATCTCACTTATGTGTAAGTTACAAAGTGCCAGACGGTTGCAGAATTAGTTTTATTCTGAAAGTGTGACCGACGTACAGACGACGAGAAAAATTTGAACATTGATAATAAAATAGGTTGATGATAAATATACTGCTACCACTGATATTATACAATCATGTATAATACATGTACTACAATATATGTTGTACATAGGATTATGAACTTTCGTTAAACCAACGTCAACCAAATTTTCATTTCAGTAAATAACCAATTATATGACTCGAATAATTTACTAGCTTAAAGGTAGAATAGAGTAATATGAATAGCTCAAAGCGGCGAATACATAAGAGCGCCACGGGTACGGTGGTGAGTTGTCATGGTAATATTTGGAACTAAGCAATTAAAGTCTCTACTGGTATACAGGTGGCGCTAATTGCAAAATAATATTTCCGTTTATGTTAATCCAATTATTTAATTTATATTTGTTTCCCAGAATTTTTAGTAATGCACAGCTTTTTTGCCTGTATGCACTGCACGCCCCTGGTATCTACTATTGTGACTTCACTGTATACTCGGAGCACTTCGGTGGCTGGCAACATTGCCGATATATCCGCGTTGGTAAAACTGGTGTTTGCTATTTGTATTGCAGTGGGTGCGGGCGTGTGGTGGGGCGGGGGGGGGGAGGGAGGTTCACCGAAGCACTTGTTCGTTAGTTACCTGCGCGCCGTGCGGTTTGCGACAATCTCGTGTTAACGTCACGCAGAGTGATTGATCCGGGAGGTGTTTGAACAGGATTTTGGAGACTGTTTGCCCAATATTTATGAAGAGAATCATGCGACTCTAGCAGCGATGTTTGTGCAAATATTGCGTTTAGGGAGACAAAAGTGGATTTGTAAAAGTAAATATGTTTAGGGCCGATTATGATTAATTTATAATATATTAAAAAATTCGCACTCCCTCGGGCGGGGGGTCAGATGGACGTGCAGGCTGGTAGGCAAGAAAACTTCAGAGCATGACGTTAAGTTTTTTTTAATAAATATTGATATCTCATAGAGACGAAGCTATTTTATTATATAAAAAATATGGGGGGTAATTACAGGACTTAAGTGATCGCTTTATATATATAACGTTCACCAATTCTCACGTCTCAATCTCCATATTTATCAATTTTTTGAAAATTCTATATGTTATTACACGGACTCGCTTCGAGTACCACTACAACATCGCTATCTATCGACCAAATTTGATAATTCTTTTTTTTTGCGACAGCATATTATATATCAACTCAATGAGAATCTTATTTTTGTTGAAAATTAATTAAAGCAATATTTTTTATCTTTAAAATGTTTTTAATACATTATACTAGAATACGCTTGAAAAATCAATATTATTCCATTTTTATATTTAAGTTTTTTTAATTAATGTAACATTTATTTCTGAAAATGTGCTATCTTAATTAATCTTACGTATTTAGCTTACAAAGCATCCCCGGTATTATTGCTATAATTATCACTATTTTTTTATTCAGAGATTTTATACATCTCAATACGTGCTGAGATTTTGATCTGATCTGATCTTGAGATTTGTAGAAAGAGACATAAACTCAAACCGGTGTACACGACTTTTAATCTGACAGCGAGATTCGAGACGTACACATAAACGTCATCTAAAACCACAGTAGATCATTACAACAATTTATCCTGAAAAACTTTGACATAAGTCATTAATCATTAACAATAATATAAGGCATTACAACACAAACATTTACACCATTTTAACTATTCAGAATCGCCCAACTTACAAACGACAATAACAGTTAACGTACGAAGAGCGTGAAGTGAGCTGTAAGACGACGAATTACTGAGACACGGTGTGTACACAGGATCTCCGAAAGGCGAGAGTTGTCTCTAAAGAATCTCATGGGTGTTTTGTGTGCATACGAGTATATGCAACTAGTACCCAACTACAATGTCCACGAATGAGATTTTTAAGAGATTTTCGACTCTAGACAATCTCTGAGATATTGCGCACACAAAATGCTTCCATGTTGTTGGTGAGTAATTATTTAAATTATTATTGTCTTGAGCATTAATAAATAAATAATCTAGTACAAGAACCGGATTATATCTCCTGTCTTTTAAATAAGATATTCTAAAAGAAAATATTTATTTAGATCATAAACAAAATTTGTATTTCACGGATAAAATATTCAAATCCACCAGCAACCCTGCGACCGACACATTTATTTGGCCAAGAATTTATTCTTAATGTCAAGGAGAGAATATGAGGGGTGTCAGGCCCACGTGACACCTTATGCGGAACAGTTCAAATGGATGTGTCAACCCTTGTTCTGGCTGACGGAGGAAATAACCGTTCCGACACGACTGCCGGGACAAAATGCAAGAATCGTGGCACTGTCAAGATCACATATCTGTCTACGTACTACATCGTGTGTTGTCTTCATACTAAATATAATATTTACATTAAATATTTGTATAATTGAGTTGCGAACTCAACAACACTAATATTTTTTATTTGAAAAAAAACCTTATAGAAGCTTGAAGAACAATATACTTAATATAATCCATATAATCTGGTTTAAAATACAAAATAAATTTTTATTTAATTTAAATATAATAGTACATTTTTAATTGATTTCAATATAACATAAAAAATAAAAACTAAGTCTAATTTACATACAAATATTTATTTAGCTCAAGTATACTCTTGCAACGAAATTCACATTATTCAAATTACCAAGCCGATGCATCCGCGATATTGGCGAGTTAACAGCATAAATATTTCTATGTGTACCTACAAAAAACACTTCGTGTTGTCTCGTTTGAGTTGATACTTTATACGAAACCATTTGTATCAACTCAGGGCAGTTCAACATGCTATTGATCATTTTATATAGATATATTATATCACTCGCATCTCTTCACCGGGCTAATTTATTCAAATGAAGTAGACTCATTAAATAATCGTAATTTATATTTTCTATCGGAATGTGCAATTCAAAATTGATAAATCTTAGAATTAAACCTCTTGTTCTAAAATGAAGCTAGTTCGCAAACATTCAGGGTAACAAAGACTACTATTGGTCCAATCATAAAATAAGTGGCGTCGGGCAAAAGCAACCGATTTTGCAACTAACAACAAATTATATAAAAGAGCTAAATTTGATAATTAATAAATGAACACAGTGCGTAAAAACTATATGCAATAAAATTTAAAAATAATGGAGATTGCTGACATTGCAATTTAAGATAGCTCTAAGTGTACATATGTATAAAACACGTATCATACTACTAATGTTTTATTTTTTTCTTACTGGAAATAAAGATAAAGTACACCTACATGGTGCATTACACAGCGGCCACTATCAGCCACAATAGTTGCCCGCATGTCCTAGCAGCAAGCAATCGACAATGGCTGATTGCTTCTCTGCTGGTATATTATATACACAATGCAACAATGACAAAGACTCACCAGACAACTTGAAAGGCAGTCCCGCCATGAGGGGGTCGTGGAAGCGTGGGCCGAAGTGGAAGGGATGGAAGGCTTGGTGGCGCGCCTTAGAGCGCGGCTCCCGCGGACCGTCCACCGTGACCTTGATGGCCTTGCTGTACGTGGCTACCTGCGGCGGGCTCGTCGACAGGATTATCGTCAGCGTGAAGGATTTTCCTGAAAACCATCAGATGTTGAGTCCGCCACTTACAATTGGGCCATTAAATAAAACATAGCTAATTTCAAACCAACCAAATATGATGCATAGGATAAAATAATATGTGCAGCACTTTTTTATTATTATTATTTTTTAATATTAGAAAATATAATACATTTTAGAATTATCAAAAGAATATATATATATATATATTTCATCTAACATTTATTTCTTCTCTATGAGAGAAGGACTCGTGTAATAGAGAAGGAGTATATACGAGATAATTTATGTTTCAGTTAGTCTGTGTATATATTTTTTATTTCAGATACAAATTGATAATATAGTAGATAATAGTCTGTAATTGTTCTAATTGTGATGGGGAGATTATTAAAAATTTGATGTCTTGATAAATATAGTGATTTTGGGTTGCGGTATATTTTAGTTTTGGAATATCAATTTGGTCTCTAAATCTTGTAGATCGGAATTCGCTTCTAAAGTTTAATTGATTTTTAATTTTTAAAATTTTGATTATTGAATTTTTTTTGTATATATTTATTTTTTTGGTACTTTGAAATCTGTGAAAAGTTGTATACTTGGATAGTCTTTTTTCAGTCACGATTTTAACATTTTTTCAGAAAATTATCCAATTGTTATATGCATGACTCTTGTCTCAAAACTCGCGTAAAAGAGAGTATCATTATCTTTTGTATGACAGCAAACAAAAAATGTCGCACCGCCTCATATCTGGCAAACAAGACTGTTCCAGTAGATCAATCTTGTGACACAAGCTTTTAGGCTTATTTTAAAATCATACTACATTATTATTATTATCCAGTGGTCCAAATAAACCACTAGTGGGCGCATCGGTCGGTTGAAATATAAAGAAGACAACCCAGCTAAAAGAACAACAACATCAGACCAGAAAGACAGCAAAATTAAAGAGGTTAGTGCAGTTAATATATCATATTTTATTTTATTTTTATTTTATTCAGAAAACATATAATTTATCAGTTAATATGAAAATCAATAAAAGCTAAACAATAATTAAATCAGTTACATATTTTCTCAGAAGATACAAAATACTTTATACAGTGAGTACAATTTAAAATTTAAGAAGGACTATAAAGCAGAAAAATGTGAGAAAAAAGTTGAGAATAAAAATTTTAACATAGAGAAAAAAGTTATAAATAAGAAAGTAAGAAAATATTCGAGGGGAAAGGAAAAGGAAAATGTGATAGGGAATAAAATCTGAGTGATAAAAATTAAAATAAAAGCCTTTAAAGTTTATGTGATGAATTTAGATTTAATTGAGGTAACTGATGTATTGAAAATATCTAGTTTTTTTAGGTGAAATAAAAGGGTGCTCGGTAGAAAAATGAGTTTTGTCTGGCATTGGTGTTACAATGTGGAAGATTAAATGTACGATTAGTTCTGGTTGACCCAACTGGTACTCGAATGGATAGGCGTCTGAGTAAATCAGGACCGTCTACTTTAGAGTTGGCTATTTTGTGTAGGAAAATGACATCGGCCATGTCGCTTTGAATTTGTAGTGATGGAACTTTGAAAATGATATTTATGTGTGTTTATTGTTAATCGCATTTTTTTGCTGAATGCTCGTGTTTCTTTCCAGTAAAATAATACTGCCAACACACATAATCTGACCGTTCATATTTGTAGTCGAGGACTGCAAAACATATTATTATATTAGTTACATTAAAAATTTATTAAATTTTGTAGAGGATTCAACCATTCTCTATATACTACATAAACCGCCGAAATCGCGTGATTGCCACATAACATTAGTCATTTTAAAAAATCTCAACTGCATAACCTACAAATGGCTTTCAGGCGAAATATTGCAATTTCAAATTCACTGCTTAGTTTACCGACGTTCATGTTTATTAAAATTCATCCCCCTCCATCGGATCCGGTCGTGGAGGCATCCGGAGGTTTTGAATAATTCTGCAGTTACAGATATGTCTCAGAAGGGATGGACCCACGTAACATCAAAAGTCAAATTTGCTACATTGATTTTTCAAAATGTATTTTTTATTTCTATTTCCCACGGGGTGTGTAAAGAGAGAATATGGGGGGTGGGATTAGTGAGTTTTTTTATGATTTCTTAAATCACAGTTCAACCGTTATCGAGTAAGGTAAATTTCATCCATTTTACTCCTGACTGAGTTGAGTGTTTCGACATTAACGTATATAACAAAAATATTATAATAAATAATTTTAAAGAAAGCAGACATTGAATCTGTTTCAATAATTTTGAACATCGTTAATCGACATCACAAAGTACCACAATGACGGAAGAAATAAATATAATACGAGTACATTAATTTAAATATTAAAACAATTTTTTTTAAGGAGAAAATATTAATTGTTGCAGTTTTTCAGAACATAGTTCTGTGATATTTTTAATACAAATTAAATATAAAAAATGAATTTATCGAAAAAATATAATCAATTTGGTAGACCTACAGAATATATATTCAAAAATTTGTCGTAAACGTACATAGTGAACACGTTGACATAGTGAAATTGGATAACGCATTTCTTCGAATATGAATAGGACCAGGTTCGAATCCCGCTATCAACAAATATATCATTAATTATAATCATTTAATTTGTATTAAAATTATTTTATTTTCATTCATTTTTAAATAATTTAATGACACAAAAAATACAATTTTTCCGTCATTATTGGCAAGTATTTCTAGTAGAACACGATTTCGTAAATATACAGACTATACATTGGCTGCATTTCATATTATTTTCATCACTTTTTCTCACTATAAAATGAATGCAGAACACTTTTGAACGGTATGGTGGATTAAAGCTGTTGAGTAAAAAAAGTGAATTGGAGATGGAAGTGAATTATAGTATCACGAGAAGTGTATAATTTCGGGTATGAGAAAAGGTATTCGGATAAGAGAGTAGATCGAGTAGGAAAATGATAAAAAAATATGTTTGTTGGACCAGAAATTACACGAAAATTACTAAAAAATAGTATATTTATGCTTACTGCTTGTAATTTTTATGATGAGAGATATTCTGTAGATAAATCTCAATACAATTCACCCAATGGTCGATGGACTAACTTTTGACGTAAATAATCGTGAAATGAGACGCAAGGAACATTATCCCTGTCTCAGAGATTACTTTGAGTCAAAACTATCAGCCATGGACACTGGTCATTATCACACAGTTGGTAGAATTCGGCTTTTTTACATCATAGCAGAAAATGTTTTCTCGCGCTCACGAATTTACAAAAATCAACGTAAAATTTAAAAATAAAACACCAATACATTAATGCTTTTAATACCAATTAAATGAATCAGAAAATAACCGACTGACAAACAATACATCCGGTAGAGATGCGCCATCCCTTAGAAGCTGAGACAAGTGAGTTAATCACAAGGATCGCATCTATTGGTCGGAATAAAGAATCCCTGAAATGTTTGTTGAAAGAATGAAAAAGATTTCTGGGAATCTTCGTCTTCAATTGTGTGTACAATCATTGAAAAAATTGAGGGTCCAAAACGTTCACATTTTTAATCCTGGATGGAATTTCAACCCTTTACATTTGATTACATTTGTCGTTCACGTAAAAGTATATTTGGGGGATACTAGTCGGTGCAGTGCCTACCTTGAGCTTTTTTGTTTTCCCCTTTAATGATGTCTCGCGATCCATCACGCGCCGAGTTCCAAGGTTTATGTAATTGAATAAGCCAGACACCGACCCCCGCGCCGCAGCCGGAGCAACATGGACCGGTCAACCCTTAAATACATTCTAGGTACAATACCTCCTCGCAGAATTTCTTCGCAAATTCTACAAATGTGTTATCTTTGCAATGAAATAATATATTTTCAATTGTTAACATTCAAATGTTTATTTTTGGAATTCCTAAATTAGTGTCTATCAATGATATATAGAAATCGGTCCATTCTATAAAGAATCAAAATCCGTTTGGTGAAATTTCTAGCTCTCTCCATTGTACATGGAATAGAAACATTGATATTTTTAGAAAAAGAAACATAACATGTTGAATACCTTCGAGATATGGTGCTGGAGGCAAATGCTATGACCGCGAGATACACAAATGTCAGTGGCGTGCAGAGAGGTATAGATTTAGGTGATGCTGTTACCAATGATATTATACAATCAATCCATGCACCAAATTTAAAAAACAATCATGAAATCAACCCATTAAAAACAGTAAGATAGTAAACTTCGCGAATTAGTAAAAGAGGAAGTAGACACTTCAATGATTCGCACGCAGTTGTAACCCTTTCTAATGTTATTCTGTTAAAAAAAAAACAGCATAGGTAACGACTCCATACAAAACGGATCAATCGAAAGGAATTATCAATTGAGCAAATAGCCATTTATATGACTTGAGTAATTCACTAGTTTAAAGACATAACAGAGTAATGTAAATAGCTCGATGCAGCGAATACAAAAGATATAGCGGTGGGTTGTCGTGGTAGTTTTTAGAACTAAGCAATTAAAGTCTCTACTGGTACACAGATAGCGCTAATTGTAAAATTATGTTTTCGTTTATGTTAATCCAATTTTTTTTATTTATATATATTTCCCAGAATTTTTCGTAATGCATAGCTTTTTTTTGTATGCACTGCACGCTCCTGAAAAATGTCTATCCTCCAAGAGTTAAGGATTACATGCAGAAAAAGGAATCTTGCATACTTTGGACGTATTGCCAGAAGAAACGATGGCGAAGACGAAAGACTCGAGAAGTTTGTACCCACGATGAAGTTATGGAGAAGCGAGCAAGAGGATGGTCTCCTGCGAGATGGATTGACCAAATAAAGCAGTTAACAAGGTCGTCTCAAACGTTGCGAATATGGTCTAGGACCGAAAAGAATGGAGACGTATTATTTACCACGTTCTAGATATGTAAAACTTCAGGTTACTTTTTATGTCAAGCAATTCGAAACAACGATCGATTCACGTTTGGTAATTTTGGTACCGAGCCAATCATTAAAAAAAAATTCTCTTTACTTTTTAACTACCATTCTTTTTTGGTAATGCCCCTTCACTAAAATCATTTTGTCACAAAATATGTTTATGTTCATTTTTTTATCCCCTATGCGGCGGACCAATCAGTTGGAAGAAGTAATTATAAGAACGTGGACAACATGGAGAAATTCACGTTGCCACAAACCGAGAATCCTAGACAGATCGTATTAAAGAAACGTCTCAAGGAGTCAGGGCTCTCAATCTTGAGGACTACGACTCAAAGAGAGAGAAAGAAATGTTTATACAGGGTGTAACATACCTAGTCCACAATTCTTTGTGGGTGGATATCTGACTAAATTACGAGTCGAAAATATTCAAGGGATATGCGCCTAATCTCAACCATATCAGAGATATAAGCATTTCAAAAAATCGTAATGATTTATATATTTATAATTGAACAAATATTTATTTATGTCTATTCCGAAGATTAACACGATTTTGTAAAAAATTCAAACAATAATATTTTCCATAACAGTGCAGAATTTTCACATATTCTTTGAACATTTTTGACTCGTAATATAATCAAGTATCCACCTATAAAATATTATGGACTAGGTCTGTTACACCGTGTATATAAAATATTTTACATTTCATATACTAAATTTGAGAAGAAATTTTTCCGTAGTTAAGTTTACTTATTTTAAATGCACTCAAATATGTTTTAACTATATGATATACGTTTTTATTTTTTTATGTGTAACACGTCCAAAACATTTCAATGATTTTTAATAATATCGTGTTTTAAAACATTAAAAAAAATCGTGATTTCCCGTGTGATTTAATATGTAATACAACCTACAAACGAATAGATATACATACTAATTTTTTAAAGTATGTATATTTTCTCTGCGAGCATCTCAAATTAATGCAGATATTGTTATCATAAAAGCATATATATGTAATATAAAACATATGTATAATACAAATAAAGTAAAATGAAAATAATTGTAGGATATGAAATGAGTATTTTTATTATCACTTTATTTTATAAGAATATAACAATACATTTCAAAGAGTTTAATATAATTTTTTATTAATAAATGTTTGAGAGAATATTTTGGTAGAATTCCAAAAGCGCGCACTTTTACTGTTATATGTGAGTGTGCATTAGGCAGTGCGGGTCTCCACAACGCGGTGCGGGTCTCCATAAGGTGGTGCGGGTCTCCATAAGTCACCGCGGGCGCGGCCGAGGAGCCCACAACATTTGGCAGAACAATGCGCCCCGAGTTCCTCCCCCCTCCCCCCGCCAAACTCTGTTGACACGGAGGTGGGGGTGGGGCGCCCGTTTAAATGCAAAATGCCCCCTTATTCATAAATAAGTGTTGCCCCATTAAACGCCGTGACGGTAAACTCGGTCGCTTTAACCAAAACATTTTCTACGTCACGGAAAATATAAGACGTGAAGAATACTTTGCATCTATCTACGTTCCACGACTTTTAAAACATTTTATAACTATTTAAAATGCAAATTTAAATATTTCATTTCAATAAATTTATCGCGGAACAAAATAGTGATTTAAACATTTCATTGGCTTCTATTTAAGTAGATACTGAGGCAAAATGCTATTTGTGAGGGTAAAGAACGGAGTTCTATCCACTTCATTGGCTAATCTAGGCAATACTCAGATTTCCATAACAAATGCATATAAGCATAACATACTTGATAATTTATTATTAAAATTTACTTCCCATATAGTTGAATAAAAATTCGTCAAATTTATTATATTTGGACTAGTCTGCCCGCTACTCCCCCACGGGAGCAAGTGTACCCTGTAAAGACTGTGTGTTGTGTATATAAGTGAAAATGGAAAAAGAAACATAAAAACTGGTTTTGTAGAAAAGAAGACGATGTGATGACTTTCTAGCTCTTTTAATTCAAATTATAAGCAATGCGCCTGTGGAAGACAAATCACCAATGCTAGTGTTATGTAAATTGCTAATATCGTAGGCGCAGGCCATTTATCATAACCATAAAATCGGATTTTCTAAATGAAGAAGAATAAGAATACAGTGTGATAAAAAAGACTTGTAAGACGCAGTACACATTTTTCAACCGCCAGAACTTTTCAATACTTAAAAAATGCTAAAATTCTCTGATAAAATTATAGAAATCATACTGGTTCCGCGGATTAACTTTTTTAAATCAAATTATAAGCAGTGTTATATAGATTGCTAATATCTAGACACAGGCCATTTATACTCATGAAAAATTAAATTATTCATAAAATCGGGTTTTCTATATAAATAACAGGAAGAAAATATTTTTTTAAAAAGAGAAAATTGTTTTTTTTGGTGTCGAAAATCAACATTTTTCCAATCTGTCATCTGACATCCGTCAAAACATCTATTTAATTCGAATGCGTCAATTTTCTGAATTATGCGAGAAACCAAAAAATCAGGGTCTATTGTTTTGGTTTTTTTTTTAAGTTTAAACAACACGAAATTTCACTGAATCAGGCTGCACAAAGAAATTAAAAAAAGAAGAGTAAAAAAAGAAACATGTAACGATGACAATAATTTTTTTAAATGTATATTAATTATGTTAATTAGATTAATATGGTATTACTCATCATGTTTATTATGTATACTAACAAATTAATCGCTTTGGCCGTAAAAACGTATACTTCTCACTAATCACGCAACATATTCATCTCATTTTTTTACGATATAAATACATCAAAGAGTCTAAGAAACTAAATTTAAAAAATCACAGAATTCTGTTTCGCCGTGTGCGCCTCCGCTGGCGTAATAATGTTCCAAAGAAAAGTAATCGGGAGCGGCCGAGTCGATGTTCCCAGCTTAAGCCGCGGCTACACACAGTATCCATATTCCGCCCCTCCCATCCCCACCCCCGCCGCACCCCTCCGCCGACGGTCATGGCATATTTATTTAAATAAGACGAAATGCTTATCTCGACGGCTGGAGCGGGAAAACTCTTATTCCGCGCCGTTATATGGCGATATGAAGAGCTCTGGTGGAATTAAAAATGTTCCCTTAAGAAGAGAACCAAAGGGCCAGACAGTTTATAGGGCTGAATTATATATATTGGGTTTTTATTGCCGAAGCATATAACGATTCAAGTGTCTCGAGCCCGGTTAATAAAACTCACTTGTATATTTCCTTGCGTATTTTTAAAACGACAAAGAAAACAGTGTATTATTGTTATCATCTTATATACCTACATATAATATAACGTTCGTCTGCTTGTCTGATACATTACATTGGAGTGAATTGTCTTTTTTTTTAATATGAATTAAATAGACATGTGGCATTTTTATTCTTAAGATACATTTTCAAAAATAAAACAAGCTGTCGATTTCTGTAGATGGAATTTGCACTTTGATAATTATTTCATTTTTAAACTTTAAACACTAACCAATAAATAAAATGTTTTTTTCTATCCACCGAAAAATTGAATCTGAACATATTTAAATATTATAATCATTGACTATTTTTATAATCCATTTAAAAAGGAATTTCTAAAAATTTAACGAATTTCGAAAGCTTTTTTTATTTTAAAAAAATGTGTATGTGTAAAAAAATCCATACCGGGATTAGAAAATGTTCAATTTCTCATTAATCAACATTAATAAACAATTATGATTAACAAGTACAAAAAAGTTTTGTATCTTTAAGTAAGTTAGGAATCTTTCTACAAAAAATAATCGTAAATTGACAAATAACAATTAGAATGTTAAACAATTGTATTATTATAAAAAATAAGCCTAAGGCAAAAGCAAAGCATCGAATATTTCATCATTTAGTCTTGATCTCATTTTAGTATCCCTATAGCATTCAAATTATTAAAACTGAGAAATTGTCTAAGTTTTAGTTCCGGGGCTGGAATCCCTACCCGTAATCCCGAATAACCCACTAGATAATCATGGAATAAAAATTCCCTAATCTCAAGCTTCAACATAATCACCCGTGCTCAGATAAAAAACACAACTACATTCTTATTATATTCAACAGAAGCGCTTTTGTCACACAATATAGAATTGGATCCTAAAAACAAAATGTGTTTCAAACATTTTTATATTTATAAAAATGTGAATAAATAAAATTCATAAACTTCGACTATTAGATTTTTTTTTGTAAAGAAGTGTACTTTTGAGACTTTCATCTTGTCAAGGGTGGCCCAAGAATCGTATCCTGGATACCGCGCCATATCAAAAGGCCTTGTAAGGAATTATTCAGCTGATCAAATTGGGAACAGGGGGGGAGGTCCTTTTCGTACACCCGGCCGCGTACTACAGGACTTTTCTGAACATTGATTTTTTTATAAGTCTCAAAATTCTTAAGCGTATGTAGTTTTATTTAAAAAATGTAAAGTATTTTGTTTAGTTTTCTTTAGAATTAACAGACTACTTACCGAATATTTTGTTTCATCAGAAAATGATAAACATAAGTAAG
This sequence comes from Eubasilissa splendida, assembly GCA_031772225.1. Classification (NCBI taxonomy): domain Eukaryota; kingdom Metazoa; phylum Arthropoda; class Insecta; order Trichoptera; family Phryganeidae; genus Eubasilissa; species Eubasilissa splendida. The sequence goes on along the minus strand of CM062845.1, from coordinate 21,748,197 downwards.
TCGCTGGTGTTCCGAGACGAAAATTGAATTTCCGATCTCTTGGATCTATATTTTCACTATTATAATAATTTCCTTGTTTCCGTCCGTCCTTGTCGCATTGCAACTTACAACAAACATATATTTACAGTTATCCATGTTGCGTAGTTAATGAGAAGTCATGTGAAACTTTAAATTATTTTGCTATTATGTTTCCTTAAGTATATAAAAATTATTAATACTCAAATGATTTCCTATCTTTCATTGCTGAAGTGTTATTTCTACTATGTATACATATACGCGTAGCAACATAAAGTAATCATTTATTGGCAGCTGTCCGTGTCGTATTGCACTGTAAATGAAACAACAACCCAATATATGATCCAATTGGATAAAGATCAATCAGAAGCATCGCTATCCAATATTATAACATAACATTATACATTGCCTACATTAATAATTCACTAGTTCTACAACACTCCCAATACATATTTTATTTTTCTCTATCTTTTTTTTATTCCTGTCGAATTTATATATTTCTTGAATTAAATAATATCACAACAGCACGAAAAATACTGGCTACTTTAACACAGATTGCAGTCTAGCAAAGTAGCCAGGACAATGCTGTATATATCAGAGGTGGAGTCTACTCCATCCCACACAATAAACTACTAGTATTTAATTGCAATATAATTGTATCTCATGTTTATCATGTTATATTATAATATATTCACCTCTGTTACAACAAAAACACGCATGTCGATAAAGTCTCAAATAAAAAAAAATTAAAAAATAAACATCCGTTGTCAATTCTGTCATGTAAAAGTGTGCGTTTATCTCATAAAAAATGTCATTTCAGATCATCATTATATCATGTTTATTTTCAGAATATATTCAAGGCCAGTGTGTCTTTTTAATAGACCAAAAAACTCGTCAATGTATACCCATCGTTTTCCTGCTTGTTTCTGTGAATAGTCACCTTGTTTTCTTCTTTATCCTCATCAGTCAGCATGATTTCAATGTTGAACGTCAAATCCTTTCCAAGAGTTCTGGAAATCTAGTGAATATTAAATGCACCACACCGTTCTTTAACATTTCCCACTTCCGTGATAAATGAACCAATACACTTTCTTCAATAAAAATAGAAATAAATGTGTTTACTTTTGAATATTGGCTCGAAATACGGACCACTTAGGTAGGCTGTACAAGGGTACACCAACACAAATGGCAATAAGAAACGGAAGCAAACATCGCAGCGGCGGAATATGGTTCATATTTTATGAAACACTTTTGGCTTTTGGTTTCTGGATAGATATGCCTTACTTATTCAGATATCTCTTTCTGTGTGCGAAACTCGCTTTCTTTGTTGATTTCGCCAGTGAAAAATGGAAAACGCTTCCAGAAAGCTTTATGTGAAATATTTACTTCGGTACTTTGTATTTACGCAAATTTTAAGCGTCGCGGAATAATATTTTATTAAGCCTACAAAAAAATTATGTTTCATTTATAATTACATGGCGGCCAGTTAGCTAGCTATATGAACTTTGAAACAAGCTTAATTATTAAAGAGCTTATTAATAAATAGCTTAAGATATGTGCACACGTTTGATTTCACCGTGCTGCACTAATCCGAGGGGATAACGATGATGTTAGTATGTTATATGGGGTTTCCATAATTACCAAGCATTGATACGGAACGTTTAAGTGCTAAATAAATGAAACATGATAAAAGTTCGTCCTTTTTTTCTAAATGGCCAATTTTAGAGTATATGATCTTTAAAATGACACTTCCTCTTTGGAATATTTTATTGCAGATATAAAAATGGAGTTACGTAAAAAATTATTAATATTAATATAATAAATAATACGCACGCGAAACAAATTAGCGTTCACCGAGCATTGACAGTTGAGACTGACTGAGAGATCCGAGGCGCCATCGCACGCCGGCTGTCTCACACAGAGTTTAGGGAGAAAACGGGACAAATAGTAATACGGGACTGAGAAGTGAAATACGGTGACTGTCCCGTATATACGGGACGTATGGCAACCCTACCTATGGAACACACATATATTATAAACTCCTAAACATTAGTTTTACAATAAGTCTATTTTGAATTTATATTGATTAAATTATCAATGAAATATATTTTTAAAATGCTTATAAATTTTTTTGTATAACTTACAGAATTGAACGGAATTCTGTCAACCCATTACTGGATAATCTTGAAATAGTTTATCTCATCTTACCATATTTTGCATTTCTGTATTAATTATATCTATTAATAAATAAACAGGTGCAAATTTTTTTAACCTTTTATATTAAGCATCATAGATTATATTCTTTAATAATGATGACGGTGTTTAAGGGCGCGCTTTCAAAAATAATTCATATAATCTCGTTTTTTACGAAAATGTGGGTTTTTATTATTCATTTATATCTGAAATTATACACAAAATTTGACTTCTTTTAAAACTATTACTTATATAAGACGTTAACAATTGTTTTTTTTTTATTACAATTCGCCGATTAACAAAACAATTAAAAACACGCATTAATAAGATCTATATAAATATTATTTAGTAAGAAATTATTGTTTTTGATATTAAACTTGATTTTAAATAGTAGCTTAAACCTCAAAGCGTCTAAGTAAATATAATATATTATTTTAAATAATTTGTTTTCACTAACACAAAGTGTCTTAAAAACGTTTAAAATTGATCATATGTACGGCAAATTAAATGGTTTATAACTCTATTAATTTTTAACATTTTATTAATTTGGTTCAATGCAGATTTGTCTCCATAATCTTGGCTTCAGAATTATAAGAAAATATATTTCGTATATGCAAAAATTTCTATATAAATGCAATTTTGTGGTACGCGGAAAATAAATTTAATTTTCTTGGTCTTTCATATAATGCTTGTATTTTTGTAATTATGGCAAATAGCATTTAATTTATTAGTTTGGCATTAGTGTTTAGTTTTAAAAAAAGTCAAATCTACTGTATAACTTCGGATGTAAATGAATAATAAATAAAAAACGCGGTAATGTGAATTATTTTTGAACGGTAAGTCTTAAGGCAGCTGATGAATTACTTCAATCGAAAGATGACAAGATCTAGATAATCTGTATAGCGCCATTCTTGTAAAAACTTTCACCTCAAGGGCATTGACAGAATATCAAAGATGAGAGAAGGTTGTTACTAATATTGGAAATTACATTGAACATATATCTAAATAAATATGTTGGGTTCAATAAAAATATAATTTACTTCAAGTACAATAAAACTTTCGGAAACATACGACCAACTTATATTGTAGTAAGTGTGCACATTAATAAGAAGTTTATAAATAAATTACATCGAATTAGGAAAAACTTTTTACTGACTACGCCTAAAATTAAGATATGCAGTTCGATGATTTGTTCACGTCATTATTTTATTACCTTGGGGCTTTTATATTGGCATTTATTGTACTGAATTTATTTTTAGCGTAACTTATTGGCCAGACATTACAATAATAATTCCAATAAATTAACGAGTACACCGTAGACTACCAAATATACATATAGACACGAATTAACGTAAATTTCTTGTTTCAATAATTGCATTTTGGTGTCACCCACGTGATCACTTTGGTACCATTTACGCAATCAAATAGCTCCGAGACTTTTTTTTTTAAATATATGACTCGATTGGAACGAAAATTTGAATGCTAACAATACAATATGCAATAATGTTAAAAATACGTCACGATTACACAAAGATGTAATTTTTGAAGAGTAAATACTTTTACTGTTGCATAAATGTGTCATAAACTAAGGAATTTATGTTTCCACAAAGAATGTGTGTAGAATACCCTTCATCCCGCAACTAATTTTCCAACCCCCTCACACATTATTTCATGTCTATTCAATCACTAGTCTGTGGCGTACACGCTATTTATGTTATCTACTTATTAACATAAGTGTAACAGAACAAAAAAAACAAATATTCTTGATTGTTAATCGAAAATATATAATACTATAGGTATCATTAATTTATCCACAAATGTAATAATGATTTTCTCCCGATAAATGAAATGTGCATGTACATCTATAAATCATTTCCATTTACTTGAATAAAGCCGGGTCGGTGTATGGTGTACGCGAGCTCGAGATGAGCCGAGCCCTCCACAAGGGGTAAGTTTATCCCAGAACGGGGTCTCGTGTCGACATGTCGTTAAAACATTTGTCAAAAACGTCAGTAGCAAGTGGCGGCAGGGGGTTGTAGGGGGGTTGGAAAAATTCGCATCATATTACCCTCCCTCGGGGGCGCGGCCGGGAGGGCTGACTGTATCAAAAAATAAACAGCTATTTACAACGGATGGGTGTGATTTATCCTCGCTACGACCTTTGCATTTTTTTGGCGCTAACGTGTGCTTTCTTTGTGTTGAAAACTTTTGATGCTGGCAACACTTATGTTTAGATATTTATGTGCATTCATTTTCTGTGATATTTTCTTTGACGTATTTTTTCCCATTAAAGATACGATCGATCTGAAGACAATTAATCTTTAGTCAATTAACTTTAATAGTATTTAAAATTATTCATCCATATAGTGCAAGATGCATGGAAAAACTGTAATTATCAAGTGTAAATTGATTTACATTAGACAAGTAAAATTCATCGTATAATATTACTAATCATGAAAGTATTCCAAGTCAAGAAATTGAAAAAAATGATTTTATCAACTATTTCGCGTCACATTGTTTTAAATTAATATAATATGAATCAAATTGTAATAATTGTGAAAATTTTGAAACGCCTATATTCAGTGTATTGTTACGACGTTCAACGGTATTCCACTAGACTTTATTTTGATAATAGAGTAAGTCATTTCAACCTTATTTTTTTATTTTCTTATAAGCTACATGCAAAATTTATATTTCGAAATAAATCACAAATTTAGTAAACTAAATTAGTTTTGTAACATTGTGCTGTGTAGTATTAAAATATTTTTTAATCAATTCAAACGCAAGCATTTAAATATCTCGAAATGAAAGAAATGCTAAGACTACTTTCATAATAATGGACACAATTGGCGTAGACTAGTTACTTAAAGTATGTGGTTCATTTTGACGTCCTCAACAGCAAATCAATAAAAAATCTTTTTTGCGTATACGATTGAGAATATTGCATTTGAAGAAATATGAGAACACTTGAGTTTTATTATAAAATGTTAAAATTGTCAAAAAAATACGATAATAATTATCGCTGCACTGCCTTAATTGAGGGGTGAGGTCGAGGAGTGACTTCTTGAAGGAAGAGGAGGGTTGTCCTAACTGCCAGAAAAGTGCGCAAAAACACAGACTTTTCAATTCTCCACTGTCGGCCAATTTGCTCCCAATCGCAATAATCCCGCTGTTATTCCACCCCGGGCCCTTATAACAATAATTAGGAATGAGTGGTTCGATAATTAAAAACCGGAGAGCAGCAAATTTTCTTTGTGGGGGAAAAAGAAAGGCTGTGGGGGTTCGGTTGACTCTGGCGGAGGCCCTTCTTCTTCAGGCAGCTTTCAAAGGCTTCACACGAATTAATTTTCTTACAATCTTTTGCACCGAAGAAAAGCTCAGTCAATTGGAAGAATACACTGTCCTCATAAATTGTGGAATCTCAATTAAAAAATGCTTTAAATAAATTGGCAGTCACTTTTCATGAGTTATTTGTTATTAGACAATCCACTATATAATTTTTACAATTTTTAAGGCACAATAAACCATCATCTCATTATAGTTTTAAAAAGATCACATTATTTGTGAAAATGTAATTTTTTCAGAACGTAGTTCTGTGATATTTTAGTAATATCACATAATAGCTGATATCAATTTGAAATAGCTGCAACATATAGGTTTAAAAATTTGTCAACTATTTACGAGGCTGGCGTAGTGTTATCGCACTTCCCCGAATAGGAAGAGATCTTGGTTCATACCCCGGTGGCAATTAAAATATTTTTTTGATAAATTAAGTTTATTTGTTTAGTTTCTAATTAATACATTTTGATTTGTAATAAAACATCTCATAATAGTTTTATAACTTAAAAATTACATATGTCGGTACAAAAAAATATATTTCAATCACACCAGGTGAAATTAAATATGGAATTTCAGTATTTTATTTTTCACAACTAAACATTATACTACACATACGTTGGGTTGTCACCACTAGTTTCGAGAGATGCAGTCCCTCTCATTATCAGGTGATAACTAAATTAAATACAATATTGTATTCTCATCGGGCAATGGGGCGGGGCTTGAGAAGAGGGAAGAGGTTTCGGTCGTTAACGGGAATATGGATAGTAAAGGCGAAGTATTTGGGAATGTTTTGTTGTTTATTAGTATTTTCACTGAATTTAAATTCTTTCGTATTTCAACGGTTTCTAAATTGTTCATTATTAATCCTTTGTAAAGTACCGAGTGGCGACGTTTTAGTCTTTGACTATCGAAAGAATGGTTTGTTTCAATTATGTTGTTTTCAAATTCCGAGAAGCTGTTATTTTTTAGGCAGTGGCTATGTTCCTTTATTTTCAAATTTAAATGTTTCGCGGTTTGACCTATATATTTTTTATCGTAATCTCCAGAAGTTATTTCATATATTCCGCTTTTTTCTAATATATTAATTTTTGTATTTAAATTGAGTAGAATTTTGCCGATGTTTTTGTTGGTGTAAAACGCATTATATGCAAAAATAAATTATTAGTTATTTTATAGGAATTTGAACCATAGAATGGAAAATATAGTAAAAATTTAGCTTTGAGAGAAAAATTAAAGGATTTTTAATTTCATTTAATCTCAATGATACTTGAGATATTATTGACCCGAAAGTATGAACTTCATACTTGCGAAGTATCATATGCTTAGTTACGTAATAAGTAAAAAGAATCACAAATTCTATAAAATTTTAAAGTACAAATGGCAATTAAAGCTTCTCAATATTAAAATGCGCGACGAATATAGAATACTTTTAAAATTAGCAATATTAACGTTGTGGTTAAAATTCATATTTTTATTTATTATCTTTGTTTTATTAACCACTTAATTGAGTTTAAAATAAAAATAAATTTAAATCTGAAGAAAAAGATGATAAATTTAACAATTCTGGTGTCTATAAACTTAGTTGCAAGGATTGTGCTGCATTTTATATTGGTTAAACGGGTAGAAATTTTAATATAAGAGTAAGGGAGCATTTAATATGTTTGAACAATAGTGGGTTTTCAGAATTTTCTAATCATTTGATAAAAAATGGTCATGGTTTTGATAAAAAATTGGGATTGTCAATTTTGCATATAAACGGTGTTGGTAACAAATTAAATAATTTAGAATCTTTGGAGATAAATAAAGCGTGTTAAACTAATCAAAAAATTATAAACAACCAACTAAATTTAACTACGAGTCCCATTCTATATTTTTTTCCTAAAAATTATTCGAGTAAATTTGTATTAAGTAATGAGTTAGGTACTAAAATCATTATTTTTTTAAATAGATTCTGGTAAAGAAACAATAATATATGTTTTAGTTAGTTATGACATCCTGAAGAAGAAAATGGTATTTTTCGAAACCGGTAGATGTATTTAAACTCAATTAAGTGGTTAATAAAACAAAGATAATAAATAAGAATAGTTTAGATTTTATTTTCGCTTCATATTTCCTATTTTCTCATCGGTTAACTAATCCACACAATTTTTACCCACACGGTTAAAATCTGCTAATAAAGAAAGGTACTACGGACTCTTGTATGAAATATATGGCCACAGCGTCATTCTGCTGTATCTGGTCTCATTTAAATTGAACGAAGTTCTGTTTGATCATTAATATTATGTAGCCAAAAAAAAATCTAATCCGAGAAAGGGCTTGTAAAGCGGCAACATTAGTTCAAAGGTGAAGGGTATTGGAAGGCTTCCCCGCCCCTAAGATCGGTGTCGCAGAGATAAAAAATAATTTCCTGGAGTCCACCGAGCGGAAGACCGTAGTAGGGTGAGGAACATTGTCTGCCCACTGCTGACTGCTGACTCGTATAGCCGAGTGCTAAGGATAACTGTAACAAATATCGGAGGTTCGAATCTAACCAGCAATGCGACTCATCCCTTACAAATAGTAAGCATGTCGAGGTGATATTATTTTACGCACATATATTATGCAATAAAATATATATTTCACACGTGTGGCGAAATTACATTTAGAGTAGATAAATAAGTATAAATAATGTTTTTTCTGTGCTTTAAAAAATTATATTCAGTAAAACATTTGTATTTCGTTTTATTTTACAGAGAAATTTTAATATAACCTAACTATTCCTATATTTAAAAAAAAGCTAAATTCTGTATATATAAGTCTAACATGTAAAATAGTACTCTATGTATAAATCGAAGTATTATTATTTCTATACAATTTTATGTATATATATGTATAGATTATATTCATATTAAAATCGTGTGTGTAATCCACATCAAATGTGCAATGCATATGTTCATTCGTTCAGTAAAAATCAATGAGTAATGAAATGACATAATAGCATTAAATAACTGTTTTAAAATGTACTTGTTATACAGAGTGTAACATATCAAGTCCACAATATTTTATGGATGAGTGCCTGACTAAATTACGAGTCGAAAATGTTTACAGAACATGTGTCTAATCTCAACCATATCAGAGATATAAGCATTTTTTTTTTAAATCTTAAATATGCGATATTTCGATTGATTGAAATATTTGATTGATTTCAAATTATATATTTTATACAAAAAATAATAGGTTATAGAATTTCGAGTGGCCAGACTATTTTTTGTTAGATAATTTAGGGCTGAAGCGAACATATAGATTAACAATGGATACATTTCACAAATATTTATTTTAAAGTAGGTACATGATTAACATGATTTTGTAAAAATTTCAAACAATAATATTTTTATCTAAGGAGAACACATTCATATTGTAAAAATGTAAATATTTAGAACGTAGGTCTGTGATATATTTTTAAATACAAATTAAATGTATTAATTAGAAAGATATTATATAAAATCAATTTTATCGAAGAAAAATGTTGTTGCTACCGAAATTCGAACCTTGATATCTTCCTATCCGGGGAACGTGTATTAACCGATTATGCTATACCAATACAGTGCATTGACGACAAATTTTCGAACTTACATATTACACTTATAAAATTAATACATCTATCGTTCCATTATTTAAAAGCCATCTTATTTATTTTTACGAAATCTATAATACATATATAATAATAATAACACATTAGTTCGAAAATTTGTCGTCAATGCACTGTGTTGGTATACCATAATTGGTTAATGCACGTTCCCCGGATAGGTTTCAAATCCAGGTTTGATTTTATATGTAGGTATATATTAATAATTAATAAATTTAATACTTTTTCCGTAACGGTGCAGAATATTCACACATTCCTTGAACATGTTCGACTCGTAATTAAGTCAGATATCCACCCATAAAATACTGTGGACTAGGTCGGTTACACCCTGTATAAAACCTAACTCACTTATCGATTTAGAACTCTTCCAATGATTCAGGATAGAATCAATGATTCCGAAAATAACTATTGGCGCACTAAACGCATATTACTAATTATATTCAAATTTGTATAAAGTCTTTATCTGTATAGAGGCTATTCAAGAGCTTTATTATAAAGCGGCATCTTTTAGAGATCGGATTTCGCAGTTTCTAATCTAACTTTAATTATTATTATAAGAATTTTTTGATTTTCAAACTTAAATGTTGATTCATTAGCGATCGGTTGCTGGTTAATGATCGCGTGAATTTAGTGGACTACACCTGCAGAGGGGAATAAAAATTACCTGGAAGAGGGGGATCTCGATCCTCGAGCGAAAAGCTCGCCCTCCGAGTGGGTCGTGTGAAGGGGCGCAAAGTGGGAAAATGTTAAGATGAACGATGTTGAGCAAAATAGATCAATGCGGCGATATGGTTTTATGAAAATATAATCCATTTAAACAATATTTTGATCATGTCTTAATCTCTGTAGGAACTAATTACTGGGTTTTATGTCTCACAGAGACGAAGCTACTATTTTTTTTTTTTTATGAGAAGTATGGAAGTCTTGGGCTTACGACCTGTCATCGACTGGCTTAAGTGATCACTTTACACAATGTAACGTTCACCTTTTTACCCACGCTACCACAGCTATCAAATTTTTTTTGGAAGTTGTATATATTATATCAGGATACTTATTTATTACCAAATATGCTGTCGCCATCTACTGATATTTTTGAAAATTTTATATTCTTTCTCATGTGATGAATAGATGTCGCTGAAGTTGAGACTTATTAATGAAGTAGGGGCAATATCCTTTATGTGTATATGAAATTCATTCGAACTATTAAAATATACTAGAATACGTCTGAAAATGCAGTATTTTAAATTTTTCAATCCATTTTAAGTTAATTTGTAGACTATGGCCAGTGTAAGAATGCGGCTGAAATTATCTAGGTAGCGCCTAGTCCAATATGACACCAATCAGCATTCATTTAAATTATTCACCGCTTCTTGTAAGTAAGTCTGACTATTTTGTTACATTAGATTGCTTTTTACTATATTCAACCCAATCAGACGGATGCGCTTGGCAGAAATTTTTAGTGTCTATACTCTACAACTAGATTTTCGATTAAAAAAATCCGTAACATAATTAGTACATGGAACGAATCATTTTAATAATCCAATACTAATAAGATAAAAATTAACAATTTACTACGATATTTGCAACGCAACTCCTACGCAACATTCCCATTCCATGATATGGACCTCTATCCGTCGGTTAGAGCTTGCTTGAAATAACTTGTTAGTTTCATAATTTTTAAAGAAAAATAGAATTATTAGAACACATTCTTATTGTGAAGTTGTAATTATTCAGAACAGGCGGTCTGTGATATTTTAAATATTAATTAAATATATTAATTAGAAAGATATACATATAAAATTAATTTTAACAATATTTTTCGTGGTCGAAACCAGAAAGTTAGTCTTATTTTCATAGTACAATCACTTACCTCAGTTTGAAAAGAGCAAGAAAATACACAACCCTATTTTTAAATATTAATTTAATGTATTAATTAGAAAGATATACATATATAATCAATTTTATCGAAAAATATTTCGAATCCCGGTGGCGCAACAACAATCAATTGTATATCTTTCTAATTAATACATTTATTAATATTGAAAAATAGAGTTGCGTTCACGGAATACGTATTACATCAATTTTCTTACTCTTTTCAAACTGAGCTAAGTGATTGTACTATGAAAATAAAACTAACTTACTGGTCTCGACCACGGTATCACTAGGCGAATGTCTTCAACATTGGACCAATAAGTGTGATGTCTATGGAATTAGGCAGGAATGAAAGGCGCACGCGCGTTCGGGACGAACGGGTCTGAGTGAGACGAGAATGCATAAGTATGCCGGACCACGAGAGAACGACTTCTTCGCTTCACGTCTTCCGACGCAGATAGTTCTAAAAATACTAAATTGTTACCAGCTCTGCCGAGTATTATTAACGTCACCACTTCAATCTTCAAAGAAGAGATAATATCAATCGGCGCAGCAGAATAATATCTGGCGCCGCAAGATAAAATAATAAGCATGACTTAAAATCAGTTTTTAAGAATATTCTGTGAAGATAACTCTAGAATCGCAATACTTTTTTAGAAGAGAAAATAATAATAAAATCGGATAATTTTCGTAAAAACTTCCCCCCGGAGATTTTTAAACGTATCATTTAAAATAGTATGAATTTTATGGGTACGATTTTGTAAAATTATGAGCTTTGAGTATTTTTATATCATATTTCTGGCGCATTATATAATATTACTGAAAGTGAAAAGTTCCGCGCTTTGAGTATGCCACAGTAAATACCTATACATATGGTCTTCTACCAAGTTTTACAACTCTTCCTGCGGCTAAATTGTGGACTGACCTTAAGAGTTAGATGCCTACCATTCAAGATACAGAGACGCCGTGTTAAGTATCGCCTTATATACTAGTTAGCACAACCTAAATTCAACTGTTTTAAAGAAACGGATCCAATTTAGTTCAACCAGAATTGATTGTAATTTATCTAGATATAAAATCGGTAAGCCAGCACAAATCTTACTATCATAGTCCGCACATGACAAAACCAACTTTTGCAGTAAAATACAAAAAATAAAATACCGAAAGCTACGAGATTAAATAAACAATTCAGAGATTTTTTCCGAATCAACAAAAGAGAGTATAAAAAAATTGTAATTCATAACTGTCGCGAAATAGTTATTTTCAAAAAAAAATTTTTTTTTCGGCGCACATTGCAACGGAGTACAAATCAAAATATAAGAATAATAATGAGAAGCGTACAAAGTGAAAAGTCGTCGTTTTAACTGGCAACAACCTGAGAGGGGATTGCACTTTATAACGATCTTTTTAGAAAAAGTGTAAAGTACAGTCACGAAAAACATCCCATCTCAAGTTAAATGTTAATTGCGAGGAATTGATTTAACGACTATCGACAAATTACTGTATTGACCCGAATATAATACGAGGTTTTTTCCCCAAAATATCATTAAAAACAAGTCAATAAACCTTATAAAAAGTAATCATACAAATTAGCTGCTTGCAAATGATCATGCACTTACTTCTATCAGATAAATCAAGAAGCCAACTGTCACTCTAAAATTGACGGAAGATGCATTTTTAATGCGTTTAAAAAGTGTTGCATTTCTAACACCACCATGGAAGGCACGGAGGATGATATTTTGTGGCTGGAAGAAAATACTGGTAATGTTGACTCAAGTGAAGAAAGTGTACCAAAAGATATGAATATGATGCCACTGGTAAAATATTTGGCGATTAAAAAAGCCTGCCGTTTACTATGAGCACGTTTTTCAGTTTGATTAGATTTATAAATTAGGTAAACAATTACAACATATTTTCTATAAATTATTACTATTATCTAAACAATCAAATAGATTTCACTCTAGCGTTAATTTTACAAAATTATGAATGTCATTTAAAAAGAAAATCTATGGAGATATCCGAAAATATTAAATCCAGCAAATATAAAACTTCTTACGAAATATTTTGCGCCTCGTGTTCGAAATGCGCCCTCTTCCCCCCATTACGCATTTTTGTTTTAAGGATGTTTCTCTCCTAAGTACCAACATCCTAAATACTGGAAAAAATAAGCTCCCAGCGGCGAGGGGAGGCCGAGGGCCCTCGGTTCACTTCTGGAACGTGAAAGTGGCGTGTGGTGAATTTTTAATAATAACGGAAAAGCTTAATGATGAAGTTACTTTTATAGGGGAAAGAATTATTTCGATAATTCTTTCTCTGGCAAAAGGCTGCACAAATTATTCCCGACAGGATTTACAATTTTTCCAGGTTAAGTACCTATCTAATTTGTCGAATAAGGTTTCTGATATTTTAGGTTTGTCTTCCCATCAATACAAGTATATAAGAAATGTTCAACATAAATAAAAATACTAATTTAATTATCTAATACTTTAATTGCTACACAATAGCTAGATATACAAAAAGAAAATTAAGCGTCTTCTCAAGTACTGCAAACTGTTTGCGACATATTAACAATCGTGATTTGATTGTTGTTATATTAAACGTTTAGTCTGTTGTGACGTATACAGATTAATAGTATTTGAACCAATCTTTTCCCCACGACTGTTTCAAAACATCTTTCAATACTTGCTTTGTGGAACACCATAATCTTTTACGTATTTCCTTGTGACATGATTATTATTAGGTATGCTTATATTATTTATGGCATTTCGTAACCACAAGTTTTCTTCTGTTTCTTCTTTCGTCTTTTAGCCACTTCTCAATTCTTTTACATAACCACATTTTTACAAAAATCTGTTGCCGGGAAGTACCTATTTATAATTATATAGTTCAGGTCTAGATGGATCAAAATGTGAAATATACTCATACATATGAGATAATGAAAAAGGGAAAAAAACTATTTTGTTAATAGCTTTAAGCATAAACTGACGAAGTACTACGTTTATTTATAGATATTATGAAAAAACAAATAAAATGTTACATAATATTATACTTATAAACAATATATCAACACAATAATGTTAATAATAAGCTAAATATTAATTAGAAAGATATACATATAAAATCTATTTTATAGAAAAAATTGTTGTTGCGCCACCGGAATTCGAACCTGGATCTCTTTCCAAACCGGGGATGGTGCATTATTATATTTAATGACGACAAATTTAAAATATCACAGACGGTCTGTTCTGAATAATTACAACTTCACAATAAGAATGCGAAACCGGTAGATGTATTTAAACTCAATTTAGTGGTTAATAAAACAAAGATAATAAATAAAAATATGAATTTTAACCACACAGTTAATATTGCTAATTTTAAAAGTATAAGAATGTGTTCTCCTAATAAATAATAATCAACAAAATAAAATCCATGTTTCTGTTAAATCCAATACCAATATTATACAAGCATATTTGAATTAGTAAGTCTTATTACAGTTTACTGAGAGACAATCTATCTGTTTTATTTTACCTTCGACCATTATATCGTCAAATTAAACAGTGAAAAAGTGATGTCTGTTCATTAAAGATTAGTTTGAACTTGACACCATAGATGACTATGGTGACTAAGCCACCGTCTGGCCGGGTGGCTTAAGTCACTGCGATCAGGATTAACTTCCTCCTGCTCGCGGGGTGCACGGTGCGCGCCCCCGGGTTAATCGGAAACAATACCTTTACCAACAATGGCGAGGGTGACAAAAAATGTACGTTACTTGATTCACTATTCATACAATAGATTTTTTTCAATTGAAACAAATCATCAGTAGCGAATGTAGTTTTGTATACTATGAAATCGGTAAAAATCAAGAAATGAAGGAAATGAAAGAATTTTTAATATATAAATATCAATTTTCATTGAATCATTACAATAGGTATTTCAATTTCGTCTGCTGAACCAATGTGTAGCATATCTGAATTAAAAACTAAATATATGAGAGAATCGCATGCATTTGGTTTTTAATTATTAAAACAAATTTGATAAATCGCTTAAAAATATACATAGAAAAATATGTGCACCGAAAAAATACCAGAACTTGAACCAGAAATTTTCTATTGGCGATAGACTGCGTTACCAATTATGAGATGGATGTCTCACAAATAAACTGACTCGACAATCAATTATAGAGTGCGTAATTGACAATACAGTCTATGGGCAATATAATGTTCCGAATGCGAATCCCGGTGGTAACATAATTAAGAAAAATGTATCTTTCTTATGTATTTTAAAACCCATTTTTTTAGTTGTGAAGAACATTTATTGAAGGAATAAAATAAATAACTAATTTAAAATATAATTTCAATCATATTCTATAACAGTTTTCCATCATTCAAGTAATGTTTCAATTCCTTCATTATAGAATTTTTTAGGTGTTTCATAAAAAAATTTCCGCGTATAATTATTTATTTATATGACTTTATTAACAAAAAAAAAATTACGCAGCGATATGTTCTAAAGATCTAAATATATGATAATCGGAGGGGGTAATATCCGTTAAATATTCAAATCCAAGCTCCATTATATCTTAAGGCCGCGCGTTGTCTTGTTGGAATACAGTGGAACCCCTATATTTGTCATTAATCCGTTCCTGAGGGCCTGACGAATAATATTTTTTTCCCATAACAAATAACTGATATTCTATTAATTCGTTCCCGGCCCCAAAAAATAGTACACAAATGAATACATTTTATATCAATACTTTACCCGTATTGTACTGAGGAGACATGATGGTAGAAACGGAAGAGGAGGAAAGTTACTAATATTTAGGAGACAATTTAAACATCAGGCAGTTCTAATTTTGGTGATGGTTTTCGTTTGCTCATGATTCAGTAGCACTCGATTTAACAAAGAACTTGCCCAATGTTGTCTGCTTCTGTCTGTTTCTTAAAACCTTCATGAAGCAGTCTTATGAATCCATTTATGTTTGGTTGACTATGGCAACATTTGGGTGCCACTTTTCGACCATATTCTGCATTTTGGCCCAGTTAGACAGCATTTCCAGGTGATGGAAGTATAAATAATTAGAAATACTAACGAATATGGAAACATTTGTTTGTTTTCACAATATGACGAATATTGAACCAGATGAATATAGGGGCTGAAGAAAATGTATGGTTCCGCTGTATTCTTATTTCATTATTCACTAATACTGTTAGATTTTTCTGAGTTCTTTCTCTCTAATTATCGGCAGTATACTCCAGCAGTGATTGCCTCTCCGGGTGACGATTCACTCCCGTGATATCCCACCATGCACAAAAAAGCACAATTTTTACTGTTAGTGTTGGTTTAAAGGTAGGGACAATTGCCAGCAAAGAAACCCATCGTCTATTTCGCGTAGGATTATTGGACAGTGTCCACTTCTCATCGCAAGTTATAATATACTGCAAAAAAGGGTCGGTATCATACCTGGTCAAGAGAAACAGTCAGATAGTCCTTGCTGATCTAGCGCGGTTAGTTACAATTCATGGAGAACCCAAATTCCTTGTTCGTTAATTTTACTGATGAAGGTACTCCTGTACAGTTGACCATGGATAACCAAGCTCAATCTATAATTCTGTAATAGTTTGACGAGATTCAGACTCCACTAATGACGTCAGCACATCATCATCCAGTTTTAAAGGTCTTCCCTTTGAGGAGCATCCCTGATGTACATATCGCAATTTTTAAATTTCTTTAACCACCTATGACATTTATTCAGTTTTAAAACATGTCCGTACGTATCAATAATTATTTTATAAATAATACGAAAAACATTTTGTTTAAAACCACTATTTATTAATACATCAACATGTTTCAAGACCTATAGTCCCTTCTCACGTAACAATGTATACTAAAATTTAAAATGCGAGCATAAACAAAAACAAAACTGTAAAAATAAATGTGGTGTGTAACTAATTAGAAACTATCGTAAGAACAAATTTTAAATGTGACTATTAGAGTGATTTAATATTAACACTTTTAATAGTGGTTCTAAACAATGTGTTTTTCTTATTATTTATATAATATGTTACCACAAAGTAATTTTGTAAGTATTGACGAAATCATTATTTTTGTCACTTCATTTCCTGATCAAATAAAAATAGCAAATGGCTCAAATGTTCTTCATCTATTGTTGGCCTTGACATTTTTTATAAATAATGTTAAAAAATATTCCAAACAAAAACAATAAATTCGCAATCTTCACGATACGCTAGTGCCAAAAAATATGTGTTTTCTGTACCGTGTCTCGACGCAAACTGACTGAAAAAGAGTGTCGAAAAATTTTGATTTCTTTCCAGTCACCATATTGATATTAATTTGGAAGTTACATATAATTTCTCATTAACAATAATTTACGATAATCAGTCTAATCTAAACGACATTGTTTACTCGGGTAATTGTGTTTTAAACGAGCGAGCTAATATTTATATAATATAGATTGTTAAAATTAAATTAATTATCAAATTTTATTATATTATCATAATTGAATATATTAAATAGCTTGTTGAATATTTGTAAAGACAATTCAAAATGTGTTAACATTTCAATGTTATTTGAATAATTTTACACGCAGACAATTCTCGGAATAGAAATATTCAATATTTCCATCTCGGGCTAGCAAAAACAGTTTTACGTGTATTTTATCTCAGATTGTCGTGTGTCGATTGCCATATTTAATATTATTCGAAAATTGAAAATATTTCAATTTTGTATATTTAAATAAACACAAATGTGTTGTAGCCATACATAAAGTAAAAACGAAAATGGTGACATAATTGGAGATTTAACTCGTGGACCGTGATAGTTGTTTCAAGTTGTGTACTCTTAAATTTACTATTTAAACATGTATATCATTCAATTAGTACAAACGCAATTTTTTTAATGTTTAAAGTGTACTTTCGTCTGTATTAAATATAAATTGAAGACAAGATTGTTAATTGCGTTATGAACATTATTATTTTCTCATTATGAATTAGATTTGTTTGCAATGTTTATGTGATTTCATTGTTTTGTTTATTTCATCTTATTATAGTATGTAATAAAAACTCGTATGTAAAAGGTCTTTGTACCGTAAATAAATAAATTAATTAATAATAATTAATAAGGTAGATGGCTCTGTCAAATGATGGAACGATTAAATGTATTAATATCAAAAAGGTAACATATAGGGTCGAAAATTGTCGCTAAAAATAATGTCGCTGTAGCTTAGTTGGATAAAGCACCTTCCCCGGTTTGGAAAGAGATCCAGGTTCGAATCCCGGTGGCGCAACAACAATATTTTTCGATAAAATTGATTTTATATGTATATCTTTATAATTAATATATTTAATTCATATTTTAATAATATGTATTTTGCAGTGGCGTGGATTTAGGTACTTCTTCTTCAGCGGTCCATCGTTACGAGGATGACGTCTACCAAGGTATATCGGCTATGTGGAGCGATACCATACTCTTCCACACGTAATGCACGCGTTTCCGCTAGGCAAAGATAGTTCTGAGGCACGGGGATTTAGGTAATGCTTCTGTGGAAGTCTATCGCTTTCACAGTTATCAGTTCACCTCTGAACGCACCTCTGAATGGGATCAGCAGCCACCTGGGAGGCCGGCTCCTCAGCGCCACTTCTCGCTGCCGCTTTCTAGATAACATCACCGAGAAATGTTCCTCGGGGCAGTCATATATCTCTAATCTGCGGTTAACAACAAACTTGTGTCAACTGTAAATTATTTCAACTTTTCGTTTCATAACCTAATTTGGTCGAATAGACACTTGCACATACTTACTCCGCAAGAATCGTCAACCACACGTGAGCGATGGGTCACACATTACCAAATCCTTTCAATTCATCTGCCAAACGCCCACACAAACATCAAACAATAATCTACAAAACAAAACATTATTTCCTAAATGCGCCACACACACTACTAACATCGATGCTGTAATGAAAAAAATATTATTGTACATCAATATCGTTGTAGCGTTATTTGAAATTGATTGTAATTATTATAATAAAAAAATTATACGACGTGCTGGATTCTAACTAAATGTTATAAAAGCATGTTTTTGTAAAAAATATACCTGTGTGAGTGAATAATTTTCCATTCTTGAAAAATAATAATATAATTACTATTATTCTTGTAAAATTTTTTAAGTTATTAAGCGAAGTATTCAAAATACTTTAATAAACATAATACATACAAGTCCGAATCAAAAACACATTCGCGCTGTTCTGCAACATGTCTGCTCAAGCAAAGACGTGTATTTAGAACACCATGTAGCGCAACAGACGTAAGTATAATATTTAGTTCGTATTCGTTTGGAGAAAACAATTTTAAAAATTCATATGCTCAGCTTTATTTGTCTTTTTTGAATTCTTCCAATTTAAGCCGTCAATACGTGAACTATAAATTATTTTTGCGTGGACTTTCGTATTTAATCGGTATAAAATATATTAAATAAATAAATATGCAATTTAGATTTATTACGCAGAAATTATTAAAATTGTTGATAAATAAATTATAATTAAACGTGCGTACAAGGAATACGTGTGACATCAATATTCCCTATTTTCGAACTAAGCTAAATGTTTGTTCCATGAAAATCGGACTAACTTGATGGCCTCTTGGAACGAGACTCAAACCCCCGACCACTAGATCGTTTGACGAGTATTGTAATCACTATATCACAAGCACGTAATAAAATAATTATCTTTATAAAGAAGAAAACATATATATATATTTATATATATGTAATGTACACCGGTCAACCTTTTTCTAACATTATTGCAGACGATAATGATTATTATTAATCATGTACCGTGTCAAATTTTCCGTTAAACTGTGGGGGGAACAAATTAAATGAAAACTGACCCGAAGCCGTACCGGCCCAGGAGTGACAGTAAGGACTTGTCTCAATTTTCCATCGGTGCGCGGTGTTGATTTCATTATGGAAGGACATCGGTAAACTAATTAAGTGTTCCGGAAGCCCTTGCCACTTGACGGTTGTGCGGCCACACATAACACGAGCGACGGTATCGACTCATGTTCAGTCTACTGACACATTTTGGGATTTTTATTATTACTAACTATTAAGGTATTATAAAGAAAACAAATTTTATCGTGAAGTTAATCTGACGTAATGGTAACGCATTTTACCATCGAGATACAGTTCTGGGTTCGTATACCGGTGATGACAATTTTTTTTTCGATAGATCGATTGTTTTCTAATTGATTCATCTAATTTATTTTTAGTAGAACACTTTCTTAGTGTGAAGTTGTAATTATTCAGAACATAGGTCTGTGATATTTTAAATATATTAATTAGAATGATATACATATAAAATCAATTTTGTTGTTGCACCACCGGGATTCGAACCTGGATCTCTTTCCTAACCGGGGAAGATGCATAATCCAACTATGCTACAGCGACAATATTTTAGCGACACTTATGTGGTTTGGTTATATGGAACGGATGAATGAGAAGAGAATGGTAAGAAAGATATATGACGCAAGTGTCGATGGCACCAGAAATAGAGGACGTCCGCGGAAGACTTGGCACGACCAGGTAAACCAAATAACGGAGGATGGTTCTGTTAGAAGCCTCAACAATCGGCAAGCTTGTATGAGAAGATGTATGAATGTATGTGAGAATTGTGTGTCAGGACAGAGGAGTGTGGCGCTCTATCCTCTCTGCCTACCCCCGCGGGGAAATGGAGTGATGGTAAGTAAGTAAGTAATGTAAATGCCTTCGATAGCTGGTTTTAAAAGTGCTGGGCCTGAAAATAAATGTTTAACTTGACCGAGTTACAGCAAAACATGAGATGGTCTTTCGCGTCAATTATGTCCCGTGTCAATTCGCGAGATGAGATTTCATTTAGAGATTCGACTCAAGTTCGCATAACAATTCACCGTGAACCAATTTATGAATTACGGATTAGAATAACGCATCCGGTATGCACGTACCTTTACCGACATTCAAAGATCAAAGTCTCATTGAGAGATCATCGATTATCTTTACCAAACCACAGAAAATATCAATTATGAACATCCACCCGCACGCAAGTAGCCAATTTTTAATAATGCATTTGGTGTTCTAACTATCTTAGGCTCAACATATTACCGCGAGCATTTGGTGTTCTAACTATCTTAGGCTCAACATATTACCGCGAGCATTTGGTGTTCTAACTATCTTAGGCTCAACATATTACCGCGAGCATTTTCAAGCACGAACCTTATAAAGAGCAAATTAAGAAGTCAAATAACTAAGAAGAAAACGGAGTCCTTTATAAAACTGCAAACTACCACCGTACCGAACATGCAGAAGCGTTTCTAAGAAATTTGCGGCTGTCCTTCAAATAAGTTTTATATTGATAGATAACAGAATATTACAGTGATATATGATAGAATGTTTGTTTAAAAATGATAACTTTTATGTGATTTCTATAAATGTTTGTTTTTAAAATATTTTTAAAAAGATACTGGTGTGTATTTGTAAGTAGGGACTTACTTATTTTAATTAATTAAATCGAGATTTTTAACTTAATAAGAAAACCATTTAAAATCGACAATATTCATTGTAAAAATTTGTTTGCTTACAGATCTTGAAAAGCTTATTGACCATTGCACTATACTATATTTAACTTTTTTATCTCAGAAGTTTGCTGACCCCCGGACTAGATTGACTACACTCGACACTTTGAACCTTCCCTACAGCGATGTCTCGATACTCACGACAAAATTCCTTCATATCGTATTTATTCTATCAACACTCAATTCGGTGAGACGGATCTCATCAACTTATCAATTCCAAAGTTCGCATCTTAGTTGTGATACAACATTATTTCCAATTTCCTATTGCTTTATATTAATTTGTACTAGATACTCGTACATTTTACTTTCTAGACATACTTTTAGTTTCCCCAATCATTTATTTTAAAACAAAACGAAATTAAACCTTTTTACTATGACTAAAAACTAAAATATTTTTATTTAGTTGGTTGTTTATAATTTTTTGATAAGTTTTACACGGTTTATTTATCTCCAACGATTCCAAATTATTTCATTTATGACCAACACCGTTTACATGCAAAATAGACAATCCTAAATTTTTATCTAAACTATGACTATTTTCTATCGAATGTTTAGAATATTCTGAAAACCCACTATTATTCAAACATCTTAAATGCTCCTTTACTCTTATATTATAATACCGACCTATTTTTTTTTTTAAAGTGCATATTTAAATTTATATGATGAGACATACAGAGAAGTATCAGATCTTGCATCTCTTAATGCAGGGTAAGATCGCTAAAAGTCGGGGCCCTGGAAAAATAACGTAATGGCTGTCTACTGTGGAGCCTTTCCAAGTCGCAGTAAAGAAAATAATACCAACGTACGTTAAACGGATACAATACGAAAAGAAGAACATGATCTCGTCTTATGTGAACATTTTATTGTGAAATTGAACAAAAAAACATGTTCTCTAGTATCATCAAAAAAGGGAACCATTATATAATAAAGAAATATGGGTATAATTATTTAATATGTACAAGGTGGCCCAAAAAAAGTAAGAACATCTCGTAACACACGAGTTACTGCAAAACATAATATAATTAATTATAATTCTTCATGAAAATTTTTTTCCACAATATTTAGCTAATCAGAAATCATCCAAACACCCCATATTGCATAATCTACTGGGTTTAAATCTAGTCTGTTCGGTGGCCACATGCCTGGCTCGATGAAATTAATCACGACGAAGATTGTATTTCTGGTTGTGTGAGATGGAGCTCCGTCCTGCTGTAATGTCTAGCTACACTCCAGGCTTTGTTATGAAACTCTTTGATCATTTTACTAGCATCCCAACGTTTTGCAATTCGCAAATTTTTGATCAGAATACGGTCTTCTGCAGTGATTTGAAAAAACAATATATAAACAATGGGAAAATTAATAATCAAAAATGGCGACCGGAAATTGTCGAAATAAAACGAAATATGGGTAAGTAAGTAAATTAGTAAACTATTTAAACTATTGTTGATGTAATTATATCACATTGTTCTCACTTTTTTGGGCCACCCTGTATATATTTTGATATGAAAACAGTGTTGCACCAGAAAATGCGAGACAGAACCTCTTACGGTTATAGTAGGTGTTAAGCGCGCACGTATTGAAGACTACCATCTGTGCCAAATGCCTGCTCCATCGAAGATTTCGAATTTTAATCAATTTAACAGTGTCCGGCTCATTGTAGGGCTCGTAAACTTTATCAAAAATTACTTTGCACATCGGACCTTAGATCTTTTTCGCGACTTTGCACTCAGACACCCGCAATTTCGGAGAGTTCGCAAGCTTCTGCCTCTGTATTGGTCTAAAATATAAGTGATGAAAAAAGTTTACAACCCAGTTTTCTAAGTTTTCTATGGATGTCGAAAACGAGCGTATCGCGCGAGCAAAGAGGCTTCGAATTCTTGTAAAATTTTAACTAATTAAAAAGGTCTGTATCGACTATCAGACGTTATAATTAATTTAGATTTAAATATGAATTAAATATATTAATTATAAAGATATACATATAAAATCAATTTCATCGAAAAATAAAAACATTGTTGTTGCGCTACCGGGATTCGAACCTGGATCTCTTCCCTAACCGGGGGAGGTGCTTTATCCAACTAAGCTACAGCGGCACTATTTTTATCGACAATTTTTCGGCCTTATATATAAAATGAGGTAGATGGCTCTGTCAAATGATGGAAAGATTAAATGTATTGATATCAAAAAGGTAACATATAAGGCCGAAAAATTGTCGATAAAAATAGTGCCGCTGTAGCTTAGTTGGATAAAGCACCTCCCCCGGTTAGGGAAGAGATCCAGGTTCGAATCCCGGTAGCGCAACAACAATGTTTTTATTTTTCGATGAAATTGATTTTATATGTATATCTTTATAATTAATATATTTAATTCATATTTAAAATATCACAGAACTATGTTCTGAATAATTACAACTTCACAATAAGAATGTGTTCTCCTAAAAAAAATAAAAAATTTAGATTTATTTTTCAGGATATTCAGGTATGCGCAGCTTATTCTGAACGTATGAGCTGCACTCCGCTGTGGTCAACTAGTTTTAAGACTAGGTTTTTTTTCAAGATTGAAGATGTTTTGACACGTGTACATGAAGACTCGCAAGCGAGCGAATGATAGTGCGCCTTTCACCGCACATATTTTTCAATGATACAATGACGCAACTGATGTAATCCCTCGTAAACCCACAAATCTCTGATCAACGTCTCATCTGTGCACATGAACGTTACAATCTCACGTGACTGTCTTATATTTTAGCTTTCGCACACCCGCTGTCAGTTATTTTTCTATTGGAGATATATTGCAACCTCCTATTGTAAAAATTGTTGAAAAAGCTCCTAAAATATGTGTAAAGTGTTATTTCCATTCTTAAAAATTCCTTTATTTCTTTAATCTAAGGATGTTTTGACATAAAATAAAACATGTTTCGTATCTACGGGAAGGGCACGGTACAGGCAGTGGCATAACCACAAATATAGGGGAAAATGGGAAAAAGTTCTCAATAAATAAGTATCATACATATATTAAGTAGGTATTTTACGATTTTATTCTGCGATTAGTAAAAAAAAATGTGTCTTATCGTCCATAATATTTACAAAATTGTGGCCTCCGTCCCAATGTATTATTACTACTCTATACATCGATAATATTCTCATCATACTACTACCATATTTTATAAATTATTTTTCCATATTAGTGCTGAGAAAATTATCGTATGTATGTAAGATGCGAAATTTTTGGGCCCCTATCTAACACGAGTCCCTTTGCACCGCATTGGCGTAGTTACGCCACTGGAGATAGTATTACAAGAGTATAAGACGGTGTGTGAGGGAAGGGTTGAGGAATGCAGAATTATGAATGACGATGAGATCTTTGCCACTTCCGACGGGCTGGAGTTGAGGAAATCTTTTAAATTACCAAAAAGAACTCACCTCTGCCACTCCTGCCGACGAAGCGGAGGTCGTTGAACTTGGCGACCTGGTTCTTCATGACGGCGGTGGAGTTGCGCAGCTCGGCGCAGTAGTTCTCGTCGTTCCCGGCGCGCACCGTCACCACCGTGCCGTCGCCCACGTCCCCCAGCGCCACCACCTTGAAGGCCACGGGCAGCGTCTTGTTGGAGCGCCAGTGGGGCGGCAGCACGGTGCACACCTGAAAAGAAAAAATACTTCAATTAATCAAATATTAACGAGACCGACTAATCTTGTAAATAAAATACTAGCTTGAATACAGTTTGTTCGCCCGACATGAGGAGATCTGTAGAAAGAAGTATATTATATATATTGAAAAATTCATTTCAATAAGAACATATCTGTGAATATAAGAGTAGAATACATATTCCTTGAGATCAAACGTCAATATGAACTTTGGCGCAGAAATTAAAAGTGTAACTAGGATACAGGGTACGCCGGGCAAATCCTTCGGTTCTTAAAATAAAATAATAAATTAGATTTTTGATGCTTTTAATTATAGCGAGGCGGATCTTAATAGCCCTTCTTCATTAATTCAAGGAAGTATGACACGATGTTATGACACGGAGTAGACCCTCGAGCCCTCGAGTTCTTTGAGTATAACCGCACGTTCGGAAGCGTTACTTATAAATAAATTGTTTGTCTAATGCATTCTGAAACGGTTTATTGGATCACTCCAGGTGAAGAAATTTGCTAATGTTATATATCAATCTTCTACTCACACCATATTTTTCAAACCAGGTTTAAACAAAGATGTTTCTTATAATTAGGAAAATTCTTATGATTCATTTTAATGAAATCGCGTTATATTTGTGAAGCTACGATATTGCAGCACGTACATTAATAATAATTAAAACAAATTTAAATAAATCACTTAAAGGGTACACAGAGGAATCTTTTGTATTAAAAAAAATATATTCATCATGGGACTCGAATTCTAAACGTTCTATTACTTGTATCTGTTTTTCGATATTTATTTTTTATGTATCTTTCTAATGTGTATTTACCTAAATTTGTATTCATATGTGTTAACACTCATATCTCTAGTGAGACGGGCACAGTCCAAACATATTTTTACATTATATTATATAATTACAAATAAAATAAATAAATAAACACATAATGGACTATGTATTGTTGTGGTCTTGATATTTAAAACCTTTATATCTACGTTTGAAATTTACTTCCACGCTATCGTCAGTCTTTTTCTGACAAACCATAATCGTCACAAGTGGGATATTTTTAATATTTTAATTTTTTTGAAAAATCATCCGTAATATCCCGAATTCTACTTTATTCGTTTTTAGTTCATTTTGGTTTGTCTGCTGGGACCACCACAACATGTACACGGAGCACGTGGAAACCTCTCGACATTGACGGATCCTATGTACGAACACATAGGAATATATTATATATATGATATGATGTTTTAAAAATACAGCTGGTGCAATGTTGCTGTACATTGTACAAGCAAAATTCTTAATAATTAAAAAACACGAAGCATCTCTACTCACCACGTGAGGGCTTCCAGTCCTGACCAGCTCGCCAGGATGCTCCGCCATCAACCCGTCCAGGGTCCTCTCCGCCAGCAGCTCGGCCGAAAGCCCCGCCCCCTCGCCTCCGGGCCCGCTAGTGGAAGTCACCTCTCCAGACAGGTGCATCGTTTCTTGTGCCTCAATACTGAGACAGTAGTCGATGAACCCTCATTCACCACCGAAGGTGATCTGACTTCTGACGAAATCAACTCCACATAATCGTCAGTTCCAAATCTTTTTAATACGAAGATTGCGCTCGGACGCAAACTGAACACTTCACTTAACAACGTTTGATTTCTCACAATTTTTAATAATCTATATTGTTTGCTCAAGAACACTAATTCATACTTATGAGGACGAACTGTTTTTTCTACTGTTAATTTTTTTTATATCGTTATAGTTTTTATATATATTATATATTTTATTGTTTATATTTAATATCGCACCTAGAAAGAATAAAACATAAAGTTAAATAGAAAATATGACCAGTTAAAAAAGCACTGAAGCGAATAAACTGGATACAAAAATCGTCTTCCCAAAATCTCCATGCAGTTCCAAACTCTCCCTAAATTGATACCCAAGAAGCTCATCCACTTGTATCGCATCAGATATAAGCCATTGTACTGATTTCTCTTACTCCAGGCATTCCTTTGATCCGTTTGACTGAGCATTCGCTTTTATCAATACGTTTCACGAATCAATTTGTATTTTGATTCGAACCCCATAAGCCGTAATAACCTTTATCTTCAAGAGTGGAAGCCATATATTTGTTTGAAGGATTCGCCCCCTTCGCGATATTAGAATTGCCGTATGTCGCGTCATTTTGTTTGTAACGATGACTCGATATGACATCTATGACGACATCCCGCGAGGAATCGGAATTCGTGTTTAGTTCTCTTTCAAAAAGTATATTTGACTGTATAATAATACTAAATACATATTTGTATTTACTAGTACAGTATTTTAGTACAGTAAAAATTACCTGATAATTACTCAAATCTAAATTTATACACTATTTTTTAATTTAATTTTAAAAGTTTGATTGGAATACTTATCATATTTTTCGGAGTATACCCACATCTCGGCAATTTGATGTTTTAATTTAACTCTACAGTGTTTTCAAAAATAAATTTAACAATAATAATAAATCTTAAAAGAGCCTCGCTCAAATGAGTTTAGCCTTCTTGAAATATTTATTTTTATTTCGTAGCTTAACGATGTGCAACTTGGAAATCTTTAAACTGAGTTTAATTAAACAAACGATCGTTAAGTTGAATTCACAAAATAAATTCGATTGACACAATCGCTATTATATGAGTACGATAGCATATTGTTAAGGCTTTTTGCCTTAACTAAGTCTTTTAGTGTACTACACTGTGATAATTTATGTCAAATCGCGTATCCAATTAACACTCTACCTAAACTGTTCATTATGTCAGGCGAATGTATAAATTATGAAAGTAGCTACCGGGTGTAGCTGTCGAGGGATACTCCCCCTCGAGGAGCCCTGACTGACCCTACGTCGTCTATCAGCTGATTGGAGAAATGAAAGGCCGACACGCTTCTACAACTTCACCAAATAATGCATCAGAACCGAACATCTCGACGATAACAAAAATTCACAAACTTTTCATTTTTATAAAAAATAATTACGTAAATAATATTTCTATGTCTGTGTGGGGAAGATTGTGTGTAATTGCGGCAGCAATCTTTCTACACAAGACAAACAAATGTATTACACTACATACATTATTAATATTAATATTAAGCATAAAGTTTTTTTGAATCTGTTGGTACTATGCCGCTTTTGGCGAACACTTACAGAGTTCAGAGTTTATTATTACGGCGGAATGCCACAAAAAAAAACAAAAAACAAAAACATTTTAAAAAGTTTGAATTAATATTATTAATAAAAAATAAATTATATAAACAAATAGATGATAATGTCAGCACCGGAACTCGAACTCGAAAATTTTTTATTGTAATAAATAAAGATAGAATAAATAATGAATCGAAAGGTAAATTTTTGTCTGTATATCTTTCCGAGTAATTTATATAATTTGTTACTTATGTGTTCTGAAAAATTGTAACTTCACAAATAAAAAGTGAATTGATTTAAAAATAATTGTATACATAAATAAATAAATTTATAATAAACAAAATCAACCATTTTTTTAGATTTTTAATATAAAAGTTTATAATTTATTCAAAGTATATTTAAATACAGATCTTTGAGAATCGTCACTGGGGATGCTTTGTAGGGATGAAGCGAATTATGTATGATTCATTCCTTGTTCTCACTCGGTACTCCCCTTCTTTAGGGCTGGGGAGTTCACTCCCGGGTCAAATGCATCCCTTATGCAATTGGGTTTACATGCTAAATTGTTACCGACGATCTGGGAGTTCAAATCGGATTCTGTTAAGGGTCGCTACGATCTACACCGCGAGAGTGTTCTTACTAACCTTCAAAAATAAGTACTATTCACACATGAGTCACTGTCCGAAATAATTTAATGTGTTTTAATTATTCTTTGTTGTTCGTCTTTAAAAAAATATTTAATAATCTATTGTATTTCTATCCATTAGGCAAACTTAGTAGAGATAGAAATTAAACAGTTATAAGGTTTCCAGGTATAAGAATTAATATTATTTTTAGGATAACACATTCTTATTGTGAAGTTGTAATTATTCAATACATAGATCTGTGATATTTTAAATATATTAATTAGAAAGATATACATATAAAATCAATTTCATAATGGATAATGCACCTTCTCCAGTTAGGAAAGAGATCCTGGTTCGAATCCCGGTGGCGCGACAACAATATTTTTCGATAAAATTGATTTTATATGTATATCTTTATAATTAATATATTTAATTCATATTTAAAATATTATTTTTATTGAAGGTGTAATTTGTATTAAATAGATATGCGATACATGGAGTACAAAATACATAACTATTATATTTTGGTTGTCTTTCGTGAAGAAGATTTAACCCCGGGACCGCATGGTGTCAAAACGACCATCTAACGAGCGCGTCAAGATGTCTTATGATAATAATTTCAGATAGTTTTGATGCGCAGCTACTAGGAGCTGGCACGACTCGTTGCAAATTATTTAATGCTCCAAGGAAGCTGGTGGACGGTGCCACAAACTCGCTCAACTTCAGTCGACTCGATACCGCCCAACGTTGCTTCTACTCGACAGTGTCTTCACAAAGTAAAAAAAC
Organism: Eubasilissa splendida; assembly: GCA_031772225.1. Lineage (NCBI taxonomy): Eukaryota > Metazoa > Arthropoda > Insecta > Trichoptera > Phryganeidae > Eubasilissa > Eubasilissa splendida. The sequence goes on along the minus strand of CM062845.1, from coordinate 21,718,309 downwards.
TATACAGATTCCAGAAAACACTAAAAAACTTTTTTCATCTTTCGATCGTCTGTCTTACCTTTCCGCGAATCCAAATGTCGAATAGTTGACGAAACAAAATCCAAAAGTGAAACTTGTCACGAGTCGAACACGACGCCACCGCGAGAATGGAGAATCGCAAGTTTGGCGCTCGGACGAGGCCGGGTTTCCCGCGCGCGGGGGCCGGTGTCCGTCGCGGTCTGGTTGCGTGCAGCCGGGAGAAAACTCCGCGCCGAAAGAAGTGAACGTTCTGAAGAAGCCACTCCGTACATTCATTACTCCCTGCCAGATATGACATTGCGCGGGGGCCGGGGGACGGGGGGCGCGGGCCGCGGGCGAGGGGCGGGGGAGCGGGAAAAGTATGAAGGTATACTTTGGTGTGGAAGAAGAAGGCGATAAAACGACCGAAAGAACGTCGTTGGTTGGCCCCAAGACGGGGGAGGGGGCCCGCAAGATACAGGGGAAGGGGACGGCGGTCGCTTTCTTTCTCCAGGGGCGCACATCATCTGCACTTTTTCAACGTTGTATTTTTCCTTCTTAAAATATGCGAATGCATTTTTAAAACTAACAACTTGTGACCATTTCAATCGCTTTTAAAATAATTTCTAGATATTTATTATTACGAAAACGCGACTTGTGTCGTTGATTGGGAAAATAAACACGGTGTTATATAATATTATCGGCGACCTATGCTAAGCATATACGATCGGCGCCGGCGTTACGCACAGGTGGAGCAGACGTCTGCCTGTGGCGTTCAAATCAAGGGGGCGGCCGAAAAATATATGAAAATTGAACATACAAAATCCCAAGTTGCAATAGTGTGTAATAAAAATAATTCAGGTATAAACAATTCAAGAAATCAAATCCAATAAATATCGCCATAGTTATTTTCTAATAAAGCAATAATTTGTAATCAACACTAGTGTCAAGAACGTATTTTGGTAAAAAACCGCCATTGAGCAAGTTTCAAAATGCTGGCCTAACAAAATACCGCCCCTAACATGTGTGGCACGCGGGCGGCCAATTTGTAGGGATGGTTTTACAAAAATTGAAGACATCATTTTCACCTAAGTTACTAGGGCGGAAGAAAACAATCTTGCCTATGGCGGCAAAAAGTTTAGCGCCGGCGCTGTATACAATATTTGTGGTATCTTTTGAAGTATCCCTTGGGGTTCTATCCTCTCTTTGTACTATCAAGTTGCTTTGGAATGCAACATATTAACATATAACATTCGTTTATTTCAACAACGTATTTACAGTAATTTACAATTATATAACTCAGATATTGATTAATACTTTTGCAAAGTGGTGATGGAAAAGAGCCCCGTTTCCCCAGTGACGGCCTCTTATAACCTTTGTCCCCCACCACTCATCTGACACACACACACGCACACATCCAAAGTGACAGTTCTCACAATATGCGTATTAATTTATACAATACAGTTATTATAAGATCATTCCAACAATTCTACAGAAAATTTGTCATGAAACAAAATGTTATTACCATAACTCACCAACTTATTAACATATAAGCTTATTTTATATGATGTACATTATATGTATTAAGATATAAAATATTAAAATCCGGTATCGGTAGTGTGTAAGAGGAAAAAATCTTTAACAAATATTATTTTAATAATAAATAAACATTTTTGTTATTTATGGTTACAGATAGAAGGCGTTCTAAACAATTACTTTATTAATTTTTTTTTTTAATATATATATATTTATATTTTAAAACATCATTAAATGGAATTTCAAATGCAGTTTGCGTGCCATATTTTATTATTTATTTCTCTAAACTTTTTTTTAATATGTAATATTAGTTTTTACACTGATGTTTTTTTTATAAAAGTATAAATTATTCAACCGAAATGCATGTAATTTTAATTTATTTTGCGATTTTATTTATTATTACTAATCGAACTGAATATTAGACTTTTAAGTATCTATAATTCAAATACTTCAGTGACGTGCTACTTCTCTAAGGATAAGTCTCGCAGCTTTAAAACAAGTTAATAATCAATTTTATGCCACGGAATATACTAATATTTTTTATTATATTCATTCAAACGAAAGTAGGCACTTGTGCAACGAAAATTGAAATAACTTACTGGTATCTGAGACAACTTTTGACAACTCGATCACCAGACGAGTGATTTACTATTATATTTGATCAAGCATATCAATTCATTTTTTTTTATATTACAATGTCAACGGAGGACATCCAGAACCGTGCTCTAGAGCTAGTTGAGTGACAACATCCAAAATTCATTATAAAAACTTTTTAAATTATTTAATAGTATAGTTTTATTATTATTTAAACTGTAAACCAATATAAATATTGTGTATTGCAGTGTATAAATGTATTAAATATACATTAGAACTTTTTTGTTTTTTTTTAATGCAAGATAAATTCATATAAACATGTTGACAATACCAGAAATATAATTTAATTTGTTTTGTTAAATGAATATCTTAATTTTATTATTGGCACTAATTAAAATGGATATCTATATATTTTTTAATAAAAAAAAAAATTACTATTCCCGCCGTCCTTTCCACCACGAGGCGACCTCCCCCCACCCCTGCCCTGCAGCTGCGAGCGCCGCCCCGCCAAGACGCCGGGCTCTCTCATAAAACCAGCCTTTTTCTCTTTCTTACCCACTCCTTAAACCTTTTCCACTTACGGCCGGCGTTAAGCCCGATGTACAAACGGGGATTTAAGAAATCCTTAAAATCCGAATTAAATTCCTTAAATACAAATATTATTTTTATCGTTCATCTTGAGGTGTAAACAATTTTTTTAATGTCTAAAAAAGTATCAATTTCGAATAATACAATAATGTCATTCTGTATGTTATGCGTAGAAAAAATTTAAAGAAAACTGACACATTACATTGGAGCGAAGTGTCAATTTTTCTGAAATATATGAATCAGATGTATATGTGAACTTTTTATTCTTAATGTACATTTATTAATATTATCAGAAAATTTGAAAATTTATATACTCTTATGCTGCTATTTCTACTGCAATTAAATTTATTACATTTGTGCGCCCATCCTATGGCAGTTTTAAATTTGATTCTAAAACTGAATATGTCACATATTTCACATGTCGTGAAATAAATATTAAAATATTTCAATTACCTATTTTCAGTACTTTTCAGCTTCGAATACCCAGAATCGGTATAGCGCGTCGGAGACATCCCTCTTTTTTATCAATTACCACAAGTTTCCATATGACAACTTGTTTAACGTATTTAACCCTAAACAACCATTACAAATAAATAAAATTAGATTATATAATATAATATAATTAGATTGTAAATATAACTCTTACTACACGTAACCCGTCAATAATGAGGGGAAATTAATAGTTTCCACAACCTTACAAGTAACGATAAATAATTAAATTTACGTCTATGAATTATAAGTAAGTACTGTTGTTGTTTAGTTTTATAGTTATGCAAAGTTCAAACTAATATATATTAATATAGGGTATTTTATACATGCGAATTGCTAAATATTACGTAAATAACGTGTAAATATACAATTCAGGCTTTTTCGTTAGCATCCAGTCATTCGATCAGCTATAATTTGCAAATTCAATAAGATAAAAAAAGAATTGACAATTTTATTACATCTAGTTATGAATTTTCATCATAGATAGGCGGAAAAACCCCAATTATGATCAATGAGCGCTTTCCCGGCGACCGCCGAGCGGTCCAATTATACCCACCGCAGCCGGTGTGCGGCCGTCTTAAGGTCGGGGGGGGGGCAAGGCGGGGGGCGTGGCCTGCGGCGCCGCGACGCCCGACAGCGGCGCACCGAGACACACATTTCCCGCGCCGCAACCGCCGGAGGTTAGCCGCCACCGCGCCCGCCGCGCTGCGGGGGCGAGCGGGACGGCGCTAGCGGGCCGGAGGGGGACGCGCGCCTCGCTCCACGCGCCGCGGGGGGAGCGGAGGGCGGAACTCGTTCCCCGCCGGTGTGTGCGTGCTCCCACCTGCCCACTCACACACGCCAAACTTCCAAAGAAAGTGTCACCTGCGAGAGATTCACCGGGAGTTTTTTTTTTTTTTTTTTAATAAATTTTTGTGAAGTTTATTTTTTGTTTAACAGTTCGTAATGAATTCTTCACTTGTTGTACCTGTTTATTTTTTTGTTTTATTAAAATTAAATTATATTTATAATGCAGCAGTTATTAATACCTTTTTTTTTAAATATTGAATTAATTTATCTATGTATCCTTAAAGTGGTTTTCTCTTAAGGGTTCGTATCTGTTCAAGCGAACTGTTACAAATTAAGCGGATAAAAAGTGTATGTTGACAGTCATAAATCAGTTCATTTGTGATAAAAGCACCATTAATTCTAATAAACTAACAAACTTTGTATAAGCCACATTAAGTTATTTAACATCTACCGATTTAGATACCACTGTATCTTCGTCAGGACGGGCGTATACGTATATACGATAAACGTTAAATTACTCAATGTAATATATATTATACAAAGTTTATTAGTTTACAAAAATTAATAATTATATCCAACCACAAATTTAACGCTACAAACATCAATAATAAAATATTTGTGACCCATACATGACGTAACTATCATCGTCGAGATTAATAATTAAAATGCATTTAGCATATGAAGGAAAAGGAAATATTATCGGTTGGATACTAAAATTATTTTAGCTAATCAATTAATCATTCTTTGATTGAAATATATTGCTATTGCTCGACTAAGTAAAACGGGTTTATAACGAAAAGGTAAAATGTTATGTTCCATTGATAGTATGTATCATATATATATGTTTGTACTCTTTTCTTTGATTATAATAACTGGCCGCCCGACACCTCAAATTAACATACAAATTAACAAATGTGTGAATGTGGTGCCGAGGAGGAAACCCTTGACCATGTCTTTTTTGCCTGTCCATTGCGGATCAAAGGTTTTTTTTATAATAATCTTGTCAATGGTAATTTTCAACTCCCGGTTAACTTGTGTCATCTTCTTTCCCTCAACTCGCCACATTTAAGCTATATAATAGCAAATTTCTTGAATGTCAATGGTATTAACTTGTAACGCAATATTCCCTATTCTATAATATTGTTGTACTGCTTTCTATGAAATAATGTTTAAACTTGTGTAATGGCACAAATCACTCTTGAAGGGTGGATTGCCTATTTGAAAGAAGAAGAAGAAGACAATATTTTATGTAGTTAATATAAGAGACGTAAAAAATAATGGTCACAGATAGAGTTGGATGCAGAAAAGACCAATGGTTATTGGTAAAGTAGAAACAGATGAGAAGAATGAAAGTCAAAAGAAACGGAAGACAAAATTAACGATTATCGGTAAAGTAGAAGGTTGAAGAGAATACTAATGATCATTTTTAAAGTAGGAGGTCACAAATATACCAGTCTGGTCAAGCATTCCAAGTGTCCGATACCAAGGTGTATACAGCACTGAGCGGAGGAACCTGGAGCATCAAGGTCAATGGCGAGTCAAAGGTCACGATCCTCAATATTGAGACAATTTTTTTTTAAGTTGTTATTTATGTGGATCGCGTATGTAGGTTTATTTTTATCCACTCCACGTATTTTGTTTTATTTTTTACGCATAGCATGTAAATAATGTACCAACAAGAGCGGAAAATTTAAATTTGCCGCCATTTTTGCTATTGTGCTTTAACAGTCAAACCATTATAACAGTTTGATGGTAGACAGTCCGCCATTATTAAAATTGGATCGCTATTTGACACAACAACGCATTCTTATTTTTAAAACATTATTTCAAAAATGGTGAAAGTTTGACTACCACGATTCCTTTTGGTAATCAAAATGTTCCAAGTGCATCAACTGTGAATAATCAAAAAATTCGAGGAGACTGTGTCAATTACTGATGTACGACCATCCACACGTGTTCGTCTAGATCGTCCAGCAGAAAACATCACGGCTGTTCGCCAGAATGTAGCCGAGAGTCCGGGAACATCCATTCGGCATCGTGCTCAAGAATTGAACATTTCATGGATGGTATTTATCTCGAAGATATGTGGTTCCAACAGGACGGTGCCACTTACCACATATCACGTGAAATAATGGAATTATTGCACGAGACATTCCCTGGTCGTGTTCATCAAAAGTTTATGTCAACAAGTCCATAGCCACCCGAGCCTTGGAGAAGATTGGACGCTGTATCACTGAAATCGAGCTGCAGTTATGTCAAACCGTGATTGAAAATTTCGTCAAAAGAACACAAATGTGCCAGCAAAGCCGAGGAGGGTATTTATCAGATGTGTTGTTCCATACATAATTTCCACATGTCTACATTATGATTATATCAAAATTTCGGTATTTTCTCAAAAATAACTGTGTTTTATTTAAAATTTTAATTCTCCGCTCTTGTGACACCTTTATGTATTATGCTTTATTATTCGTACGTACCACGTATTATGCCTTCATCGACCTACCTTCTTTCGACACCATCACATATATAATACACATAGCCTTTTAAAATCTTCCTTAAATTACTAGAAATGTTTAGAGACTTTGATTTCTTGATAATTTAAATGTTTTAAACTAAAATTAACGTGGTTTTTGGTACTTACTAGGAATTATTGAGCTCCTTGTTTTCTACGAATTTGTGTTGTTGGTGAACAAGTATTCTGGTGCCGTATACAAGTATTCTCAGGTGACTAAATGAAGATTTTTATTATTTTAATATATTATAGTTAATGTATACTTAATTTTTTGAATACTTTATTACTATATACGATTATAAGTGAAATGAAGATGTCACAATGAAATGAATCACTGCAATGGAGTACTTACAAAATAATAAAATATTTAAAGTTGAATCTCTATATCAAAATATATGTTTATCTGTGTATTATTTTTATTTATGTATATTAATGACAATATCTACCTAGGGATTCTGTGTCGAGACAATTCGGGAATTCCATGTTTTTATTATAGTCCCGGGATATAAAAAAATAATAACCCGAGATTGACTTTTCCTGATAGTATTCATATATAACAAGTTTAAATTAATCAACTAGAAAGATATATAAAAAAAAAATATTTATCGAAAAAATATTTTTAGTCAGTGACCATTGCGGTACAGCGGGCAGCGACCCAGCGGCGAATGAGTGATTCACGAGTATCAATTCTTGTTGCTTCTAACTACTCACAAAGAGAAAAATATATATTTTTTTAAGATTAGGATAATCAACTTTGTGTTTAAAATCCATTATTTTAGATTGTAAAGTTTGTTTTATTAACCACTTAATTAATTAAATACATCTACCGGTATCGAAAAATATAATTTTCTTCTTCAGGATGTTATTAACTATTATATAGATTCTGAAGTCTAAAGGGAATAGTTTAAACAGGTGATTATGTAATAGAGTGTTCTTATACATATTCAAATATAGCTGATTATCCGTTTTTGACGAAACAAAATTTAGACGGGATAAAAATTATTAGGGGACGTCGGTTTGTCATTGATATTCACCAAATATATACTTTATCATCATCCGATGTGTTTATTTATCATTTGGATTTATTGTATATATTTTTTTAATTGTTTGTGTTTTGTAAGTTTTATAGATGCATTTGTTTTCTAAAATCAATTTATAAATGTAAGCTTAATTTAATTTAAAAATAACTACCTACTATTTTCATCATATCATTTCATCAAACAATTTTTATTTGATTTAATACGGATAATGAATAGACGAATATTTTAAATATGAATTAAATATATTAATTAGAAAGATATACATATAAAATCAATTCTATCGAAAAATATTGTTGTTGCGCCACCGAGATTCGAACCTGGATCTCTTTCCTAACCGGGGAAGGTGCATTATCCAACTATGCTATAGCGATAATATTTTTAGCGACAAATTTTCAAATAATGGAACTATTAAATGTATTAATATCAAAAAGGTAACATATAGGTTCGAAAATTGTCGCTAAAAATATAACCGGGGAAGGTGCATTATCCAACTATGCTATAGCGACAAAATATCACAGACCGTCTGTTCTGAATAATTACAACTTCACAATAAGAATGTGTTCTCCTAATATGAATATTTATTCAAATATATTATATTTTTAATTAAATATAAAATTCATGGTCTCGATTCCCGGGAATTCCCGGGACTTGAAAATTTTAACTCTTTTCGAGTCCCGGGAATTGAAAAAAGTCGAGAATACAGAATTCATATACTCACCCTTCACTATATAAACTACCCATGGTGACTTTAGTATTATTAAATATTTATTTATTATTACATGTGCATGTCATCTGATCTCTGCATGCTCAATATATGGAGATGTGTCAAATATATTTCAATAAATTACAAAATTCCAGTAGAAAGATATTAATGGATAACAAACAAAGTGCATGAGTGAATTATTTTAGACTCACAATGATCAACTTAAAAATTATTTTTTTTTTTATACAATTGTGTATGTATGTACACAATGTATACAAATAAACATTGTGTATGTAAATACACAATGTATACAAATATACAAAGTGGATGTATGTACACAATGTATACAAATATACATTGTATACAAATACACAATGTATACAAATAAACATTGAGTATTTGTAAATATAATATGACAAACAAGTGTAAATTCAATCTACAAATAAACGCCAACTACCGTAATCTACCCGCTCTGGCTGTACATTCAAACACCAAATCACCATAATTCTTAACATTTCATGTGCATACGGGAGAAGCGAAAAGATATAGGGCCCTCGATTCTCACCGCACAAATCCTTCTGGCACTAATAATCCCTATTGGTGACCTTATCGAGTGTACACAAACATTAACATGAAAGTTTTAATTCAAGCGCAAATAATTGAAATTACGCATGTTAATATGATAACTATAACAATCCGGTGGAAAAAATTTGGAATAACAAATAAAGCTGTCCACGTGTTTTGCATAATTTTGTCGCAAAATTCCAAAAGGATACTAAACTGACGTATTTAAAAAAGTTGCAACTACACAGCGCTAATCTTTATTTGAAGCGGACTTGAATGTACGCATTCCGCTACATTATAAACGTTGTGATTTTATATTATAATAATATTAGTAATCCTTCACTTAAATAATTTTGAATAAAAAATAACTAGTATACTTAATAATGTAACGGGTATACATTTATAACGAAATACTTCTAAAGGTTATATTTCTTCTCACTCCCAATTCAGATTAATACAATAGCAATATCTAGTAGCGATACAGTAGCGACGTAACTAAAAAAATTAGGCCCTAATACAAAATGGAAAAAAAGGCCTCTTGTACTAGTATGTATATGCATAGTATATTTAATACTACAAGGTTTTATCTGTAAATTTGTAACAATATAATTTTTATATCGTCTTCTACACTCATATTCACATTGCCATGGAAAATTAACAAAATTGTGTTTTTAAGCTGAATTTTCAACTGAAAAAATTTCTTGCTTCGCTTTACGACGATTTTCGTTTTGCAGTGATGGTCTGGTCCCTAATCTGATATGCTAGCGAGGTACTACAGTATACATCGATAATGCTTTCGTAATACAACTGACAAATGATTTTTTAAATAATATAATTTCATTTCTTACAATGGTGAATTTTAAAATGTATTAGTCCACGGAAAAAGATCGATTCTCTATGCCTAGTGAAACCCACTGGGAGTCTGGCATATTTTTTTAAGTATAAAATTACACAGATAATATATCAATATACCACTTACTTATTTGTATACTATTTTTCAAACTAACTTAAGGCGCGACTTTCAATAATAATTCAAATTTTCGCGTATTTTTACGAAAATATGGGTTTTAATTATTTTTTATTAAATATTTAGTTATACACTAGATTTAGCTTTTTTAAATTATTACTTATATAAGACCTTTACATTAATTTAAAACAATAAATTGAATGTTATTCGCCATAATTAAGAAAATACAAGCATAAATAAAAAAATACCGCGACCATTAGATACATTTTCCGCGTGCCACAAAATTGTCTTAATATGAAAAAATTTTGCATAAACGAAATATATTTACTTATAATCTTGAAAAATTATAGAGACAAATCTCGATTGAAACAAATTAGCAAAATGTATAAAGTTAATAGAGTTATTCAATTCAATTTACAGGACAAATTATCAATTTTTAACATTTTTGAAATACTTTGTTTTTGTGAAAAAATACGTTTTTAAATAATATATTATATTTACTCACATGCTTTGAGGAAATTTAAAACTAAGTTTTATATCAAAGACACAATAATTAGTTTTTAAATAATATATTTTCAGTCTTATAAAAGACGATAATTTTAATAATCCATCGAAGTTCAATAAGCCGGTTTATCCGGCCGTGACGAATGTCGAATCCGCGCGATCATTATTTTCGTTAAAAATACCGAAAATATATGTTTTCACGCTCATTTTATCCACAATGTGAATTAACTTATTTAGAACATTAGTTTCATATTATTTATTTTTATGTAAGTCGCAATTAAATATTTCGTTTATGTATAACACTGTTGTATTTAAAAAATTAGCTGTCTGTTTCATAAATAGTATGTAATTATAAAACATACATATCACCAAAACGGAAACGTGACGTTTTAAATCGATAATTTTAAAGAAATAATAAATTGAAGCTGTTATATAAATTTCAAATTTAGAACATTGATTTAAGTGACCACCTAAATATATGTAGGTACTTTGATTGATTTCAAAACATATTCATATATATGAATTAGGTAGGTACTACAATAAATTATTTTATTTTCGGTGGATTTCAAATTACAACCCACATTTTTATTTCATTCCATATATTAATATGAAAAACCGTGGAAAATACTCCAGATACGAGTTATTTTTATTCAAACCTTCCGCTTTACCACGCTTTACGTAACAAATAACGTTATTAATTATTCCTGTGATACTTATAAGAATTTAACTATTACCTTCATCTTGAAAGCGTATGTAATTCGGGTAGAATTTCAATCTGTAAAAATTAATTGTACTATTAAAAATATGGCTACGTTGATAACCTGAAAATATGCTAACACCGCCGATAATATATATGGAAACTTAAACAAAAGTAATATTATAAGCTTTGTTACGTATTTAAATATAAAAATAATAATAATAATAATAGAACATAGTTTGCAATCCTAAACAACACCTAATGACGTCACTCAAAAGTTTCACACGTTTCTACTAATAAGTAAAGCTTTCCGGAAGAAAACTTTCCTTCATATCGATTTCGATGTCAATGTCAATATACATAGAGCTCATTTTCACATGGTTTAAGGTAATGACATAACCCCTACAGGCGGTGTCATTAGCGAGCACATTTCCTTCCACGTACGGAAGCTCTATACGAAACAATATCCATTTCTATTCTTCACCAGGTTTCATTTAGAATCCACCTCGAAGCAGGTGAGACTGGTGGAAGCTGCGGCTCGCTATCTCACCATGAAGGATCTATTCCCAGAATTTGATTGAAACATACAAATATATATATATATATATGTGTATAAATATATATATATACGCTTTATATATTTCTAATTGATTCATATAATTTGTTTTACATATCGATAAATCATAAATATATATATTGTGACATTGGTAATGCATGCGTCCTAGTGCGAGCCTACCAAAACATGAGATATAAAATGTTACTCGGTCTGTGGTGCCCACCATTGTAGAGTCAACTAATGAGAAGTCCGCTGCTTGGCGAATAATCTATGGCGCGATGGAGGTTGGAGCTGTTACTCTTTTACTGGCGAGCGGATCGCGACTGGTGAGTATAGCTAGCAAAAATAAGGAGAAGAAGACGAAATAACGAAAGGCGAGGCTCTGATGAGCCAGAACGAGATGCCGGGCGTCCCTGGTCCTACTATTGCTAATTTGGCGCCGGCAAATTATGGGAGAACAAAATTCTGGGTGGCTGTTCGGAGTTTGACGAGCTGAACCTCGCTGGCCCCCGTCAGCTCGGATCCCTTGGACCTCTGATGTGCAAGAAGAAATAGTGCGTGAAAAGACTGTTAAATAAGTGAAACATGAACATGAGCAATAGGAAAGTCAAGTTGGCGAGAAGCGTGGGTAGTCATGTAATACCCGACGAGAACCCAAAACAATGTACGAGGTATACGTAACAATATATATGCTTGAGTGAATTTATTGATATCTAAAACAAATTACATTAATCAATTAGAAAGATATACAGAAAAAATCTATCAAAAAAATATTTAGTTCAGTGACTGTTCCATTGTAACTATAATATTATATCATTATAATTGTATTTAATAACCACCGGAATACGATCCTGGGACATTTTCTTGCCCGGGCATCTGCGATACCCATTTTTGTTGTGTTAACCATAAAAAAAAAATTAATTGAGATTTATAAATGCAGTCTTATGTAAATGATAGATCTATTATTCAATTTTCTAGTTTTAATTCTATAATATTTAAAACATCTTAAATACATAATCATATCTACGATATTATATTATATGAAAATGTGTTTTCATTAAAGTGTATACCTATATATTGATTGGGCTATCTCATAAATAATGCGGTTTGTTTTTTATACTTCTTTAATTTTTCAAAATTGAGATGAACAAAGTTTTCTTATCATCTAAGATATACAATGCTCTTCCATCTTTTTGATAGACTTGCAAGGCCCTTTTTCCAAAATTCACAACTCCGTGGCAAAAAATACTTCCCCAGTGCTGTTCTGACCTCGTCAACAAAATTCATATTTTTTCCGTTCAAACAATTTTGAAGACTGCGGAATAAATGATCGACGAATATAATGGGTGGGGCATCATTTCCAAAAAAGTTATTTTCTGAGACGTGACAGTAACGAAAGCACACATTCACTCTCTGCACGAAATTAGGCTCGTGTAAGTATGTGAGGAATGCATTGACCCAATTTGCTGACTTTTCCGATGGCACGCAGGTGTCGATGAATGGTTGATTGACCAAGGCCAAGCTTCTCTGCTAGTTGCTCAACAGTTACGATGAGATTTTGTTCCATCAGGGTTTGCAGGACCTCCTCGTCGAACTCTATGACGAGGCTCATCTTCTAGGCTGTAGTTTCCGGCTCGGAATTTCTGGAACCACCGTTGACACTGGCTTACGCTTAGATATTGTCCGATCCTCATATACTGCATTATTATTCCTCGCACTTTACGTTGTGCTGTTACTTTTATCAAACTCATAAAGCAAAATATGCCGAATATGCTTCTTTGTCATTCCATTATAGCTTTGAAAAAATAACTGTTAAAATCGAACTGCACTCTTCAAAACTTACACTAATAAGTTACTACCTGATTTTATAGCAGGTAGTAATTAAACTTGATGCAGGTAATTAATCCCATTCCGCTCCGACTTTTAGTTCATGTAATTGAAAAAACCGCATTATTTATGGGGTGACCTAATATATATATATATTGAATGAATTTATTGATAGATATTGAGGAAATAATAATAGCAATACCCGGAATAAATAATAAAATTGATTAGAATGGTTCGTATCCACGATAAGATTTTTAATGTGATTTTTATTTATAGAGACTTTGGTCTCAAGACAATCTCTGAGAATTATGCTCCCATGTGATTCTTGAAACAAAATAAATGCCTGTATGTCTGTTTATTTAACTTTTTAATATAAATAATTGTAGGTATTTATATTTCCATGTGTTCTCGACATCAAATCGAACGCTATGTATCAGGTAGATCCTACTAATCCCAAAGATCTTGGTGAACACGGTAATGAGATTTATCTTAAACAAATCTCTGAGACTTATCTCATCGTGTCTTACTCCATGAACACTGGCCATAAGTGAAAACAAGAATAATATTCATCTAACACACAAGTTTTCACATACACATACTGGCCATATATATATATATATATATATATACATCTACTACTGTTAGAAAGCTATTTAACGCTAATGTTGATGACACCAGAAATACGTCCGCGGAAGACACGACCTTGTAATCCTGTTAGAAACCTGAACAAATGAAGAGCTTTCACGAGATGATACGAGTATACGAACGTGAATGAGACGAGACTTGTGTATCGGGTAAGTTAATTAGTTAGCGTTGCCTTACACCACTTCAGATTATTTTAGTTCTGTTTTTCCTTTAAAAAAAATTTTAAATTGCGGTTCTGAATACGCATAACCTTAAGAATAAAATTGTGCTAACGAGTAGTATAAACAAAATGTCTACAAACATGATATATCGGCAGAATGGGGATAAGTGATATAGTTAATATATCACACTGCTATTCTTAACATATGTGTCGTATTTAGTTGCACCGTCGATTTATGTTAGAAGAAATATCTTTTCCCGTTACATCCCCGCGGACAATTGATATCAGGGGGTATCCATGTTCACGGAAGCGCGACAGTGACGTCACATGTCTCTAGAATTTTCCACACCCGTCCAACCCTTCACACAACTCTAGACATACGAATACATTACTCTTACTTCGCTTCATTCGGAAACGTATCACAGAGAAAGAAAGGGTGAAATCTTACGCGGCATGGCGAAAACATATCGAATAAGATTTGGCACTTTTTTACGAAACCACTCAAATTAAAGGCTCGACAGCTTATCCGGGAAGAGCTAGATACACCGGTTTCCGCTGTAGGTAGCTACCCAGCTCATATGCATAGAAAGTAAAGCTAACTCTACAATTAGAGTTGCCTTTGTTCCTGGAAAGGACGGCCGCAGCTTGCCGCGCACTTCACTCCAAACTTTTTCTTTACCGAGCATTTTTAGCATACCTAACGGAAAAGGTTTGACGTTTACATTTGAATATTTTAAGCGCGAGCCCTTGTTTAAAATATATTCCTCTACACCTTCATATATTATTACTTAATTTGTATACATTTAGATTAGATAATGGCGCTCGTGTTGCGGATATAAGGTGGAAAATAAATCAGTTTAATGGACTGACGAACTGCCGAACCGAGGGACCCATTTTGAATTTGTTCCGTATATTTTGTTTCATTAAAATTAATAATTCGTTTGCGCTTCGGAAAATAGTATAAAATAAATATATTGAAATAAAATATTTATGTAAACGCAGGCACGTTTTTAAATCAGCTCGTAATTGATTTTGTTTAACATTAGTATTATTATTTTTATCAGTTATGACGCATTGTTGTCCTCTCAAACTTAAGCTTCTTTTATTCTCAGTACCAAAACCAATATTAGTTATTGATTTTTTTTACATATTTTTAATCAAACAAACACAATAATAATTTGTAAATATTAAATTTGTAGGGTTGTACTTAAAAGCAGAAAATAAGAACAATGTAAATTTATTATTCATTTTCTCCAATCCTATCACAGTTTTGGTACAAGGACGAGACACAAGATCCAATTTCTACTATCAAAATATAAACCATTTTCTCATGAAAGATCTACAGATCCACGACTATTTTGCGAGTTTCGGCCAGCACAATGGCTGGTTCCTGGTGCCTGGATTAATTAGGATTAATACCAGTATCGGGCAGAGACACCTCTCTGCTCTCTCACCACCTTATTCTGATGAACTGTGATGGGTTCAGCGGACAAATGATGCTAACGCGCACATGGTTTATTATCTGTGCTTTGAGATAATTTTAAAGATAGCAATATTAATCGATCACACATTTAACCAATAATTTATTGTTCTTTTGCTATTTTATTATTTGTTTTAATTTTTAAATTATTATTATACACTGTGATGTGAAAATCGAGAATTGTCTCCAAAGAATTTCATGGAAGTATCAGCATTTTTGCAAACCGGCTCCGATAAGGCGAAATGCGTTCGATCGGCTGGAAAGGTGATGGCGTCTTTTTTTTGAGACAAAAAGGGGAATTCTGTACATCACTTTTGAACCGAAACGCCCGGGAATGGCCAAAAAAAGATGATATTTCACCATGACAACGCACTGATGCATTCAAGCCGTGTCGCTGAGAAAAAAATGGCCGAACTGCGAACCTGCCTATTCACTATCTAGCTCTCTTGGACTACCATCTATTTCTGAAACTCAAAAATTTCCTGGTAGGATGAAAATTTGAGTCAAATGAAGGGGTCATACAGGAAGTAAACGAGTATTTTGAAAGCCTCGAAGAAACTCATTTCCGCGAAGGAATCCCGAAACTGGAGAAACGTTTGAGCAAGTGCGTTGAACTGCAAGGGGACTATGTCGAAAAATAAAGTAAGTTACAAAATTCAAATTGTTTTCTTTAATATCAAACCAAGTTACTTATCAAACCACCTTCGTAAGTCCAAAAGTATAGGACGTGACATTCAATCGTCATTTGGACATTTATTTATTATAACAGTTATTTTAAATATTACTTTTTGTGAAGTATTATCTTCAATTTCTATGTTTTAAAAGCAGAGGCGTAACCACATTAATACAGACAATGCTGTGCATTGGACCCCACGTTTATATAGAAGCCTAAAAGTTCTACGCCTATTAATAATACATTTGGTATTAATACATATCCCAGCGCTAATCTGGACTAATATTTTTTTAAATCTATCACAGCAAAAAAATAAATTACGATAAATTAAAAAACCTTTTCGATACGTTATACAATAGTACCTATTCTACGTGTCATGTTAGGTACTAGTCACTAGACCATCGCCGCAAAGATAAAATCGCTGTAAAGCGAAACAATTTAATTAAGTTTACTATTTAATAAATACGACTACGCATTACTTACTATTCTTATTACGCATTAACACATGGACCCGTCCAATGCCGTTTTTAATTCCAATTTGCGTTGGGGCCCAACTTTTGTAGTAACGCTACTGTTTAAATGGTTCAACTACATTACATACTGATGTAAGTCAGTCTGCGTACTGAGCCTGATCGTAGACGTGCATTATTGAATTGATTTCAGAATTACCCAGATTCCAGATATATTGTGTATTGTTGTTGTCAGCACTCGGACTGCCTCGGGTATTTTTTATCCCACAGTTGTATTAACATTTAGGTACCATTAGCAAATAAGCCCCCATGATACATAAAAGCGCCCGGGGCTGCCGGGGGGAGAGGGTTAATGCCACTTCGGTCCATAAAAGTTTGTTTCCCCAGTAAGATGGGGTTAAATCCCTTTTTTACCTTCCACACTTTGCTAAAACCCTTTTTCCTCTGTAGAAAAATGTAAGGCCGAAATCACTAGTGGCCATGCAAATAGGCACACTGTAGTAGACACATTCATCATACTGTACTTACAGGGTGCGCCAAATATTATATTACATATCTCAGTGTTTTTAATTTATTTTTGCTTTAAGTGTAGAAAAATAATGTTGATATTAGGGCATGTGCAAATTTATCGGTAAATCGGTAAAACTCTGAATTAAATTAATACCGGTTTACCAGTAATTTACCGGTAATTATGAAGGTGTCAATAAATGACATAAAACAACACATTAAAAAAAAAAACATTTTCATTAAACTGGACTTCACGAAACTTCAGTAGACACTAAAAAATATTTGTCGGAAGATAAATAATGAATAATATGAAGTACTGTAAGCTTGACTAGTGATTTTTTCAATGGTTAATCTCGGATCGCCGACGCACGTGCGAGCATTGTTCCAAAATTCCACGAAATTCCAGGTAAACGAATCATACAATAAAATACATAAAAATATTATTATATTATACATTAAAATGTAAAAATAATTTACCGAAATTAGAAGTTTATTTACCGGTAAATCTGTTTACTGAAAACCGATAATGATAACCCTAGTTGATATCGTCAGTTGAAGTAGGCATATGTTTAGTTTGTATTAAATGACATTATGCGTACTTTGAAAGTGACACCAAGTCAGAGTCCAAGTCGAGACCCGTACTTTGAAAGTGACACCAAGTCAGAGTCCAAGTCGAGACCCGTACTTTGAAAGTGACACCAAGTCAGTTTCCAAAAAAAAAAAATATATATATATATATAATTCGGTACGTATATGAAGTGTTACTTTAACTACGCATATATTTCTGAATTTCATTAGGTAGTTAAAATAATATGTACATACATGCAATATACATGAAAGTACAGCATAAAATTTAATTGAAATGGAAATGATTTTGAATACACAAATTTACAAGTAAGCACACTAGCTAAATACGATTACAATATATATATATATATATATATACATATAATATAATATTAACATTGTCTTGTATATTTACTATGGTATTAGGAAGAGCATTAGTGAAACTAATAAATACTTAATTTAATGATGTAATCATGGATCAGTGATGTAATTCTTCATAAAATAAAACAGAATGACATCAATTACATTAGTGTATTACATAAATTAAGAAGCAGAACGACATCAATCAGAGAAGCGGATGACGTTGTACGCTTACATATTTGTTAGAAATACATCACGTATTAGCGAACTCTCATATGTAAGTCCGAAATATTTGAGTTATGTTGTTCTCTAAATAACAAAGTCTATAAAGATATAGTTGATATGTAATGCCATCTAAAATAACAAAATTAATTCATACGAGTATACTAATTAACACTAGTCATTTGTCAAAATACAGTTTTCAAGATGATCACTATTGAAGTTTCGTAAAGAAAACGTTTGCCTCGAAAGAATCTCTAAAAGTTGGTTGAGTCATTTATTTGAAGATAATCCGAAGCAGTTTTTTCTTTAAAGGTTGAATTATCTACTCTGTAGACAGTTCGGAGAATGAATCTTCGATATCCTCTTTATTAATTATAAACAACCTGCAAATAGTTGCTATCTTTAATAGGTACCCTCATTTAGACGACCCTGTACGTTGTCCCCCGCTCTCCGCCCCTCACCGCCGCGTCCTCTATACCTACCCCCCGTACAATGCGAGCTGCCTCAACAGGAGCAACTCGCAAACGGAAGGGTTAAAAGTGAAAAGGATAAGCTGTAAATGGCATCCATCCCTTAGACGTGAAACTGCCTTCTCTTCGCAGCAAATGTCACAGCCCTTGTGTATACTCGTGTCTGCTATTTGGCGACGAAGCGCGAAGGGAGGAAATTTCATTTAATTCAATCATAATATTATGGTTGTATTGGTTTTTGCAAAAGCGAAAGGCTTTTTATTTGTTTAATTATTTTTTGCTTATTCTTAAATAGCGATACGTTTAATGTTGTTAATTTAAATTTCTATTTTGTTTATTAATTTAATAAAATCATTGCTAAGTATTTATAAGGTGTCTTAAAGCTCGTGTTTACGGATGAGATTTCTCTCAGAGATTCAACACGAGTGCACGTAAAGAATAAAGAATTCAGCGTGAAGCGATCTATAAATCATCACTACATGTATTTTGTTTGTGGATTAAATACATGTATACATTTAAAATCTCATCGTAACTGACAAAATTATATATGAATGAAATCTCAGTACGGAAATATGTATTTCTGGCTAGAAGTATTACCGTCAATATCTCATAATAATTAATGTATCTAATATTCATTTATGTTACACATATTCAAATTGTTCTTCGTAATCGGTCCTCTTTAATTCATTACTGAAGCTTGTGGCTCTTATGCTAGTGTGATTATTTCATTAGAATTTTCCTTCATCGCGGTCTCGAGATTGAAATTAATAAAAGGTCGCTTTCTTGATTTAAGGGACGCAAAGGATTACCTTAATTACGTTCACGGATATATACAGTTCGTTAACAAGTATTTACCTGCGAAGAGGCTCCGTGACATAATTATCGCAACGTTGCCAGGACCGAGTGGAGACCACGGCGCGACCACATTGAGCGGCGATCCTCGCTCAACTGAATTAATGATTTAATAATCAAAGATGCAAAATCGTCGCCTTGGATCAACGCCTCGCCGATAGTTTACTTCAAAAGAAACTGGACGATAATGTCACAAGTCTAAATCTGGATAACTCGGTAAGCTGCACATCGCGTACTAGTCACTAATAACGTAGATTCAGGATAACTGTTGGAGGGTTTTGAATGGCAGCGAGATTAACTAAAACGATACTCCAGTGAGTTACTTGATCGTTTTGCGGTGAGAAGTAATTTATACATGTATTGTAATAATATCACTTACGAGGCTTTTATTGTTTATTAATTTTATATGCTCAGCCACGCCATTTCACAGTGATAGCGCATATATATATATAGTTGCTCATTTAGACTCTGTATTCATCAACCGATCAATAGATTTTTCATCGCGATTTTGTATATGGTTTATTTTAGGAAACCAAGTCCAAAGTTTCGACACGTGTTACAAGTGACAGAGCTAATAATGGGTTGAATTCGAACTCAATTAACTCAACTATGGGAGATTTATGTCCCACGCGGACAAGTATGATTATAACATAACTTTCAGAGTAAAGCCTTGACAATGGCACGTGTCACCGTGATGAATAATATGTATTATATATATATTTGTATTTATCCAAATATAATATAGATACGCGACGTAATTTGATAGTAATTTATAATAGCAACATTTTCATTGTTATCTCATAAATACTACGTTGCTGGGTCATTAAAATGTTCATTTTCTGTGCGTTGTTATACTCGGTATAATAAACAGCCAATCGTAGGGAAGGTCATACATTTCAATCGTCTTCTAAAAAATGTCGATATCAAATGGGCCATTACACTGCCGTTCTTCCTTACCTGGTCTCCGCTGTAGACTGTAAGGTGAAAAGGCCACGTGCAGACCAAATTACCTATCAGCATCATAGGGGAAATAATCGCCACCTAGGGAAACGTTCCTATACGTTCAATAACAATTGTGATTTTGCCAATAGCATTTTTCGGTGCTCATAACGTGATTGTGATATCGTAACGTGAATGAAATATTTTAAATTTCTGCCAAATTGTTGGCAGCTTTTAGAAATAGATTTTATTCTCGTATGAATATTTAATAAATTTGCTTTAACCTTTTCTGAAGAAATTTACAATAAAAAACACAAGTGCAAAGAATAGTTTTTAAAGAGGCACACATGTGTTACCGAAGCGAATCAATCGACGAGAAATAATAAAGAGGAAGCCAAATGTATTGATTCTACGAGTGTCGCAAAAGGTCCTGGAATTGATGGAATCAGGATGTCTGATATTAAGGTAATTAAAAATAAAATTAGCCCCGTACTAGCAAAACTGATTAACATATATTTCGAAAAGGAGATTAATTTTTAAAAATGGAGACCGTTCTGACACAACCAACTACAGGCCGATAGCAGATTTTTTCTATATATATATATATTTATCAGATTTTATTCTTTATATCTTTCTAAGTAATTTATCTGACATCTTCTTATCTATTTTTTTCCACTTGTTATATTTTATTTACAAAAATCATATATAAAAGATAATTCTTACAATAAAACTGACATGCTGTATGGCAAAAAATTAAATTTAAATTAATAATTAATAAAGAAGAAAGAAAAAATTAAAATATACTTATGACCAGTACCGCGGGTGAGATTTTCGATTCGAGATAATCTCTGAGATACGGATTTGACTCCATGAGATTCTTTGCAAACAACTCTCGATTTTTCACCATGCACACCCCAAGTGTCAGAGACCCGCCGTCTAGCGCTTCAGTTCACGATTATTGCATGTCAAACGTTAGATGTCAGTACATCGACATTGATATTCCGATCGTCAGTTGATTGAATTTCCCCAGCACCTGTTAAAATTAAATAAGTGTTTTTAATTTAACGTTTTCTGTTTGTCTAACTTTCAGAATAGTCGATGATTTTGGTTCATAGTACATGGTTTTGATTTGTTGATTTTTTCTATCAATCACAAGCTGATCTCTGAGTTTATTCCCAGATAAAAAAAATTATAACAAGTGTGTGTGATTTATATTTATATCATAGAGTCTAGTAATATTGTTTCGTTTTTTATTTATATTTCGGTATCATGTCATTCAATCAATAATTCCGAACCGAACCTCTAACATTTGGTTAAAAATAACCTACTAAAATCAGTTACAAGTTAGACTAATTTGAAACTAATCTTTACAGTGAGTTTCATAAAAGTTTGTTAGAATTTTAATTTTAATAAAAAAAATTCAGCGGGATTTATGACAAATGAACAAAAATAATACATTTCCACCCAATGAATCGACGGGACAACCCCAAATACAGAACGAGAGGGGCTCGGGGATATCGGTCCCGCGGGCGTCATACTCAAAACCAATCGGCTTTATAGAGCATAGCTGTAAAAAATCACCGCATCCGGGTTACGCGAACAGGCTGCACAGCCACACAGCCTGCACCACTTCCAGCGGGATGAAGCGTACGAGCTATTATTTATTATTTCTTGAAAGTCATTATCATTTTCCATTATATAATTACTTTAAATGCTTGTTCGCGCCTATTAATGATATTTTAAATATGAATTAAATATATTAATTATAAAGATATACATATAAAATCAATTTTATCGAAAAATATTGTTGTTGCGCCACCAGGATTCGAACCTTCCCCGGTTAGGAAAGAGATCCAGGTTCGAATCCCGGTGGCGCAACAACAATATTTTTCGATAAAATTGATTTTATATGTATATCTTTATAATTAATATATTTAATTCATATTTAAAATATCACAGACCTATGTTCTGAATAATTACAACTTCACAATAAGAATGTGTTCTCCTAAATATTAATGATATGGTTAAGTAAATCTTGAAACCAACAAATCTTTGATTCAAATCCAACTAAACCTTGAATTGTTCAATTCAACAGAAACTAGGTAGATATTTACAGAAAAACTATTTTTAATGTTTAATGCAACGATGTCTTCAATCATTAACAATATGTATATTAATTTGCTAATCACTCGACAATCCATAATAATATTACTTTTCCCCATCTATTTCTATGACTTTTTGGACGTCTTTGATAGAAACCCGTTAATCCGTATGACAGCTTGTCAACAATTAATTTATCAATTAGACTAGTCGAAATCAATTTATCAAATACGATAAAGAAAAAATAAAATATATTGATAAAGAAAATAAATTTAACATATTAATATAAGCTTGTTGTTAGCGTGTTTTCAGCAATACAGTGTATTATATTTCAGTTTTCTCCTTAACCTTTACCATACCATGATAAAATATACCCAAACGCGGCCATGCTGTCAACTCGTGTTACCGTAAATAACAGTTATAAAAAATGTTTTTATTAACTTAAATGGTTTTAATGGCCTGAATTTACTTTAAATATTGAACATTCAATATTGAAAAAATGATTAATAACATAATTTAGAGCATTCATTAAGTCCTATACAATGTGTCCTTACTTCTTATCTCTCTTCGTGAGAAAGAGAAAATTATATTTGTATGTTTGTTGTTCTTTTCACTGTGTGTGATCTCTGTCTTTCATATCACAAATTGTATTTTTACCAACGTATTAATTTTACAACGGATTGAATGGAAAAATAATTGTTTTTGTACGAGTCCCTTTTCATAATTAGTTTTTCACTAGTCATTCCTGAGCGCTAATATTTTCTTTAGGATTATCTAAAATATAAATTTTATGTTGCATGTATTTACCGAAATATTACAGGTTTAATTATGATGGTAGACCCGGGTTACTGCATGGGAAGGGTTAATATGACTGACCATATTTATTTATAACTACCGCTACTATTGCGATGTCATATTTTATTTATATGTCTGTTCCATTGAAATTGTCAACATAAAAATACATATTCATTTATCAGTAAATCGATAATTTTATACGTGCGTATAGAATGCGATAGATTTAAGTCGTTGCTTTAAGATTTTAAGATTATAGATTTAAGTCATTGTATTAGTTACGTCACGAGATCTAATATACATAATTTTGATTTTATTTTAACAATTAATTCAACCGACTATTTTTGTAACATAATAAATATGTTTGAAAGCTATTTGTAAGTCGCTATGAGAAATTCCTAGCGCTATATCGACAGCGTATACAAAATACTTAACTTATGAAAATAGTTTTCTCATTAATGGCACATACGAGCATATCATGTATAACATTAGTCTCAAGATGAGACCCTATTAACGTAATATTATATCATTATTAAACATCCTCTTCTTCCTGCATTATTTTCCTATATTTTCTTTCTGTCTGCGAGTATTTTATTTATTTATTTATTATTATACACGCCCTATTCAGACATTAACATAATTTGTAAAGTAAGATAAAACTACAACAGAAGTGCAATACACAACGAAAAAAAATACATAGTGTCAGCATCTTTTTATATAATTAAAAATAAATAATAAATATAAAATTTGAAGTAACAATGTATCCGTCACCATTGAGTTGAGACACAAAAAAGTATAATAGTATAGTTCTATAAAGAATTAAATTAACAGCAAAAACTCAACTACCTCTGCATATTCATTCCCCAGAGAATGCAGTCTGGGGACTGCGGAATTAGGTAGTGCATGAGTTCTGACATTACCACTGTAATAAAACAATGAATTTTGTCTCGATGACCTCAATGGTGCGTGAAAGTCAAGCAGACCAATAATCTGGGGGCAGTCTATCATACCATTGATAATCCTATATAGAAATATAAGGTCCATCGTACGTCTCACTGATAAGTTAAACAATTTCAGGCGTCTAAGGAGATAATCATAATTGATATCCTCAGAGTGTATATTTAATTTAAAATTAATAAATCTTAGAAACTTTTTCTGGATTATTTCAACCGCCGTCGAGTGTACTATAAAGTGTGGAGACCATAAATTTATTTTGAAATAACTTTATTCATTCTGTTCCATTTTAATATATTTCCCTACATCAATAAGTTATTTCTTTGTTATATTTATTAATGTAGGTAAGTAGAATAATGCATAATAAATATTTAAATAATAAGAGTAGGCCTAACACGGGCTAAACCTGTTCTACAAGGGATTGAAGTAGCATAGCCTCATTTATTATTGACGAGAAAAGAGCCTGTAATTTGTTTGATGTCAGCGGGCGTATTCGTATATCAATTCGATTGAAATAATTTTTGTTTATTTACGTACTTATCAATGTCGTTGAATTATTTGAAAAATTGATACTTGAAAGGTTTTTTTATAAAGATGTTTACGTAAACTATGAGTCATGTGGACTGACAATCTTTAAAATAACACTGTGCTATTTTTTTTGAAAATTTGGCAATATTCAAGCATGTTCAAAATTTGGTGTAACGTTTAACTTATCGAGTCATTTTCTAAATTAATTGCAATATTTCAAATAAAGGGTTTTACAGAATTAGAACTATTTCATGAAATACATTACTGAATTATTATTATATTCGTAAATTGGTATTTAGGAAAAATTTTGCAAGTTTTTTGGGAACCTAGATAGATTATGATATTTATTTAGACTTTATTGACATACATATTTTGTTATAACAGAGGTACTATATAATAATATAACATGATGAACATAAGATACCATTATATTGCAATTAAATACTCGTAGTTTATTGTGTGGGATGGAGTAGACTCCACCTCTGATATATACGGCGTTGTCCTGGCTACTTTGCTAGACTGAAGTCTGTGTTAGACTGAAGTCAGTTTTTTTCGTGCTGTTTTGGTGTTATTTAAGATAAAGATTAGACAGAAATAAAAATAAAGATAATTTTTTTAAATTAAGAATGTAGTGGGAGTGTTATAGAACTAGTGAATTATTAGTGAAGGCACTGTGTAATGATTATGTTAGAATGTTGGATAGCCATGCTTCTGATTGCTCGCTACCCAATTGGATCATATATTGGGTCCATATTTGTGTAATCTTATTGGAGTTGAACGATTTCCAGTTGGTACTGAGTGCGTTATACAATTTCGGAGCTAAAAACATATAGAATCTTTGATAAAATGTCATTACTGCTCTCGGAACTGGCGTGTAGATGTTCGTTGTTTGTCTTGTGTTGTGTCCACTTGGAGTGAGTTGTTATTGTTAGCATGTAAAAATTGGACAAGTCTCAACATAAAGATTTGTCTTATGTCTAAAGGGACTTATTACCTTAAAAATTGTCTTTTTTGCTTTTTAATATTATTATTAAAATATTTAATATTAGCGCACCGAATTCAAAAACAATTTGTCTCAAAATGCAGTCTCAGGTGCATTATGCATATTGCGCACACCATGGAAACGCACTAATGGAGATATTTTGCAGGAACTGAATATCAAGGACAGACTCTCAACCGCTTACCTGAGACAAAACCTTCAATTTTTTTGGGTAACTTGCGAGAAGAGAAGATAGCTTGGAGAAGCTTGTTGCGGTGGGCCACATCGAAGGACGAAGAAGAAGAGAAAAATGCCCCATTCGTCGGACCGCCCTAAAAACTACAGGATGCGGAGAAAAGTGGAGGACCATAGTCAAGAAGGCGGGAGCTCATGAAGATTGCCGACATAGACGTTGTCTCAATTGCTTACGCACATATCCACTGAACGGAACGATATGTTCAATCAAAAATCATTAAACAAATTATAGATATCTAATAAAGACAAAGCCCTTTTTATTATACTTAATGGAAAGATATATAAATATGGGTAATAACAGAACTTATGACCTGTCTTATCATAAAAAATATTTATAATTTGTTTAATAATAGTGCCTTGTGCGTGAAAAACCAGTAATTGTGTGTTCTTGGACATATTCAAATATTGTTAAAAATCATTTAAGTCTCTCTAGTAAAACCGTCCAATCATGACTATAGTTTTTTGTACTTTGTCACAAACCTTACAGTTTGTATCGTGCCAAAAATAGGTTTAAGAATACTCTATTATATAATGATTTAAATTATGTTACAATAAATCTATTATGATTAAATATAAAGGGTATTTTTATAGATGTACAGAACTTTAAAATGAAATAAAATACATCAAAATCGTGGTAATGGCCATGGTATTGGCTTTATTGGAAAGATGATTTTATGTCATTAGTGTTTAAATATGATTTCACACATATGGGCTGCCTCTAATAAAGCGCAATTTGGAGATCCAATTTTCAATGTTGGCTTCCAAATCGTCTATTGTCTCTAGTTTATCGACGTAGACTAGCGACTTCACATATCCTCACAGAAAATAATCCAAAGGTGTTAAATAACACGATGTTGGAGACCAATTCACAGGTCCATTACGCGAAATTATGCGCTCATCGAATGTATTCATGTTGCGCCATCTTGTTGAAACCACAGCTCTTAATATCATTCAATTGGGGAACGAAAATATCAATAATCATGGATCTATAGCGCTCTCCATTGGCTGTAACGTTTTGGACAAACAACAGCTTCTTCGGTGTGCACGACGTCTCTGCGGATACGTATTATCAATTAGAGTATGTGTGGTACGAAAACGATCCATGGTTAATTGAATTACTTGCTCGGATAGATGATTATGTCGACCGTAAAATGGACGTAGTGCATGGTAAATTTCACGAACTGAACTACGATTTTCGAAATAAATTTGCAAGCGTCGTTCTGGTGTAAGTCTATTCATGATGAAATAGCAAACCAAACTGAGCACAAATCAGCTGTCAGCCGTCAAATTGGCTGTCGCTGGAAAAAGTGTTGCCAATTCTAAAAAAAACACCTTTAATTTCTTTCACATTTGTCGATACACAGCAGTGCACAAAAGTTTAAAAACGTTCTACATCCGATTGAAGTGGCACAAAAATGATTCAGAAAACAGATTAGTGACTGATTTCCCAACGATATCATGCTCTTCTCTCTCGCGTACCTCGTTAGCCGGGTTATATAATCCCTATGGGACCCGAGATTGCCTTCATTTCCAAAATTTGGCCATTTAATAAAAAGTGAGGTGTGTGTTTTTCATACCCCTCAAGGCGTAATGGGCCCGAACTGTCCCGACTCCCGCACCCCCCTATCCCGCCCCGCCGCTCGACCCGCAGGGGGTGGCTCACCCTAACTACTGCATCGGGGAAGCTATTATTGGGGAAGATCATCCGCGTGAATACACGTATCATCATCGAACTATGTGGGAAATTTTCCATCAACTATTTGCTTCAATTATTTGAAACCTAATTTAATAAATTAGTCCCAGCAGTCACACTTAAAACCGAGGTTATAATTAACCTTTAGCCACGCGGTAACTGAACATTATTTAAACATTAGTACATCTTAATTTTTATGTGAAATATTAACATTATTTTAATGTTTACAAACATCTAATGCACGTTACTACTTCTCAGAAGATCATCGATACTTACGAATCTTTGCACAAGCGCTCCAACACAATTTATTTATCTCTTCTTTGTACTTTTATTATCACTTTATTTCAATTTTTAAATATTACGTATCTAACTATGTTTTACGTTAGATAAATGATTTATTATAAATAATACAAACTTTCAGATCGGATGTATCAATCAAATGTACGTATAAATTTATTATAATTCTTAAGCTTAACGATGTATAAAAAAGCGTCACATTTGCATCTACAAGACGATGATCATCTTCCAGCCTCCGAGGCTCCGGCCACCCCGCCCATTATACAAACACGTGTAATCAGGGTCGATTACACAATTTGTTATTTCAACCCCCGGGCAGTTTTTCTTCAAGGATTAGGGTGAGCGCGCCGAAAATGGTCCATGTCTTGTGAGTATCTCTAGATCTTTGGATTATCATTGCATAAACCATAAAGTATCTACTGTATCAAATTAAATATTTTTAAAATGCATGTACACTGATGAAATTTTTGTCTCGAAACTCACGCAACGGACAGTACAGAGCATGCAATGAGTCATTGTATATTGTATTTTATATAAAGAGAATATTTTGTATAACCAACATATGCATACCGAATACTAAATATCCAAGACACGAGAGCAATATTTCATCCTCTTTCCTTTTCTTGAGTCATTTTCCCTTGCCGCAATAGCTATAACTTCATCGATTCCTATTCTGCGACAAGTTTTTACTTCTTGATACTTTCTGCATCTGCTCCACTACCATATGAATCATTCTCAGCCGTCCTCTTCTTTCATAGTTGTCCGAAATATTCTAATATTTTTGACGTATTTTCCTTTCGATTTTCTGGGTAAATATATTTTCCTCAATTTCTTCCAATATTTTCATTCCTGCCTATTTATTAATTTTCATCATTCTCCCCTAGCACTACATTTCTAAAGCATTCAGTCTCTCTTTATCTCTTTTCGTTAGGTTACTGCTTTTACATCCATGTAGAACCTACTATGCTCCATTTTGCTAGGACTAACAAATGTATAATAAAATACACAAACTGCTACATAAACACACAAAGTTTTCAACAGAAAAATTGACATTAGAAACGGTTTTTAACAATTGATTTGACATTTTCAGGTATCAATTTCATTGTTTATATCTATTACAAGCGTCTGCCTAGACTATCAGCAACCAGTCAATAATCCTATATTATTGATAAAATCGGCGTTAAAATTGTAGTTTTATCATCAAAATGTATGGATATAAATAAAACAATGTTATAACTCTACTTGAGTTTATTTGCACTACTCGATAATTATAACATTGTTTTTATTTATATCCATCCAGTCAATAATCTTTCTGTAAAATGATTGAAAAATAAATGTAAATTGTTAAAATCTAGATAAGTATTAATGAATAAGTTAATTACACTCGAAACTAATGTGGCTGGTTTTTTAAATCTACGCACTCTATTGGTAACGCATCCATATCTGAGAAGCGGAAAGTATTCTCAGCACAATGGTATTTATAAACTCGCCTTGAATTATTTACTATAATTTCCTTCCTTTTCCAACGTTTATTGACTTCCCCTATCGATTAAGCGATACAAATACTTGATTTCTTATAAAATTCAATTGATGAAACAGAATTCCTGGGCAACATTTTGTCTCAAAGATACATGTATCGATTACAGAATTGATTTTGCAAAATTGCTTTTTGTGTACAATGATTGTGTTCCGTTCTCGAGCCTGGCGAGCCACCCTGCGCCCCCCTGCGCCCCCCTGCGCCCCCCTGCGCCGCCCTGCCCCACCCGAGTTCGGCAGTCGGGTGTTTTTTATAGAGTTCAGGGGGTCGCCTTTTTATGCTTACCCGGCCCCGAATAGGAAGAATAAAAAGGGAAGTTAGCACAAATGAGTGCTTTCCTCCTCAATCCACACAAGGAGATTGTTAGGTCCTCTTCACATTTGCATTTCTCTTCATCTTTCGTTTGATTAAATGTTTATTCATTTAAATAAATCAGTGAAAAGATCATTATGTGTACAAATTCACCTAGGCATATTTTTATATTTATTGTCAATAGTTTTAATGCCTAAATATTTTATTATTTTTAAAAAAATATTTATTTTTTGTACAAATTATTATTTTACGTTAAGCATCTAGTTACATAATAAAGTTGCAGTGCTCCAAATTTTGTGGATTCGTCCTTGAATGCATCATCAATAACACAACCCTTCATCCCTTGTGTTTGGGACATATAGTTACTTGGTGTATAAATATTAATTATTGAACGAAAATAATACACTGTGCCTTCCCCCCTTTCCCTTCGCCACCCGGCCTCACCACCGAACAGTCGATAGGCGACCTTGAGCACGGAACAAGTTTACAAGATTATACTAATTCGATACTTCGCGTCTATACTGTGTCGGAACCTTTGACGGTCTGGACCACATTCGCCGAGTCACCATAGTGCTATGAAAGGTGAGCGCAGATTTACAATTCATTGTGATACGTTTTTTACACTTAAAATAGAATTCTTTTTAAATATATTTTTTTTGTTCAATAATAATTCGCCTTGCTATTTCTAAATCATTCAGACAGACAATAAGGGCGGACCCACCGCTTACTACTGATACAATAAGCTCAAGGTTCCTTTCTCGATCCTACTCATTCGCCGCCGCATACCGCATAGCTGCCAAAACAAAATTTGCCCTCATTGTCCCCGGCTGACTCACTTTATTAGTAAATAAGATATTTACAATACATTTAAATAAATAACAAAACATGTTTATATATAAAAGTGATAATATAAATAAAACAATTAAAATAGACTAGAACAACATAAGTTGACAGCGAGATAGGCAAGGTGTAACAATTCCGGGGAGCAGAGGGGAAGTTAAGTGTCACTCTCTTCCGAGAAACAAAACAAAAACATATAGGAGACTCAGCCTCCATGCACCACTGCCGTAAGATTTAACCCACAAGAATAGTACATCGCAGATCATATTTAAACAGAAGGTAGAAAATAAAAATAACAATGTGAACAAGAGATAAGTAACAATGATATTGCACAATAGTTGGAAATTGAAGATTATCAAAGAGAAACAAAAGCAGGATTATCAAAGTAAGCACTAATAACCAGAATAAGAGAAAAGAAAAGAACAATAATGATGAAGCTACTCAGCAGCAGCAGTTCTCCGGAGGATCTCCCATTTGCAGACCAACACTCGAACAAAGACCCTAGACCACCATAATCAAGTGCATGCCTACAAGATCTTTTGATTTCTGGACTAATCTGCCGTGTATATCTGACCTTCCTTGCCGACGTTTCGGATCCCATGCCGGGTCCATCATTCTAAACGGCCGTAAAAACCTAAGAATAGTTCCAGCGTACAAGATATTTCGGGGGAGTGTGCTACATTCGCAAAAAAAAAAAATTAATATCTACTTCAACAGGCCCGATTTACTGACATAAATTTTCATAATAGTTATAATATTTAGAGAACCAGAAAGCAAATACTTCACTTCTGAGAACTTTCGATTAATACTCCAAGATTGCAAATTGTCTGTCAACAAAGGGCTGTTGAAAAGACGAATCGTGACCGCTAGATTCAATAATTGGAGCAATTTGTGATTCGTGAATGGTCTGTTGTCGAGCACCTGTATCAACATATTCTTTGTTAGCATGAATTAGCTAGACGTTATTTTCCCTTTAATTTTTCCATTATTCTGAACAATAGAATTATCGAAGTGAAGTAACCACTTATGTAAAACTGACATGATAGAAAGTAGGTATCTAATTAATGTCATACTGAATACTTAAGCCATACAATGTAATATATATAAACAGGAATCGCACAGAAAGCGCTAAACGCATTTTAAAACTAATTCGTCAATATAACCTGGATCCTGAATCACCTGGATCCCATATGGTATCCGTAAATTAACATTAATTAATCGTTTATTGCTAAATGTTTAGATTCCATACAAAATTAGAAAAACTCGTGAAAATCAACATAATAAAAGTTTTCAACTTATTTTTATTATTATATATAATTTTAAAAAACACATTTTGACATTCAAAATTCTCAAATATTTGTAATACCTCAAATCAATTTCATGTTACACAAAAATAACGTTATTTTATTTCAAATTTGGATTAATCAAGTATTTTTTGGAAAAATCTGATAGAAATATCAATACTAT
Organism: Eubasilissa splendida; assembly: GCA_031772225.1. Taxonomy (NCBI): domain Eukaryota; kingdom Metazoa; phylum Arthropoda; class Insecta; order Trichoptera; family Phryganeidae; genus Eubasilissa; species Eubasilissa splendida. The sequence continues at coordinate 21,685,847 of CM062845.1, read as the reverse complement.
TTTAAATTTTGCTAGACCTGAGGAAACTCGGCCCTCGAAACACGCCTAGGGAAGCGGAAAACGTCTACACATTTACATCAATAGCTTAGATCTTCTCTCCATACTAAATGCAAATCCAACTATGACTGAAGTAATTCATAATCCTTTACCACGACTTTCGTAAATCGTAGATCTCTACTATCTAAACCAACATTTAAAATCAAAATATTTAATTAGATTAAGATTTAGGAATTTTTTATTTCACATCCGAATTACATAATTTACAATCGTTCTGTAAAATAAAATATAAACTGGAAAGACCGAATACTAGTGCTTGTTCGTGATGTTGATATGTGGAGGCCCAAGTTATAAGGCTACAGGGCATGACAACTTCTAGTCGCTAGTCTGTGAGCTTTGTGTCTTTACAGCGACCCTGAACGTACAAACCATGCATGGACATTTTTATTTCGTGGGCTGAATGAAAAGTAAACAATTTAAGTAGTTAGAAAATACTTCTTGTTAAGTACTTAAAACATAGTTATATAATACTTTAGCATTTAGTTAAGTAATCTTTTTGTATGTGAGAACACATCCTTAGAACTTGAATCATCAAAACATAGTCTGACTAAATATGATTCCAAGTATTATCAGAGCTATTCATCAAAAATGCAATTTTCGAAAATGAATGTGTGACTACGGATTCAACGATCCCCTAACCGGAAGTGCATATCAACTATGCTACAGCGATAGTTTTGACCTAGATTTATGGTTTATCGTTCCATTATTTGCAGCCTCTACTTTACCTCAACTCCTTGATACGTGCGCCTCTCATCTCATTTCTAAATTTGGACATGATACACTATATTGATTTATTGAGGATTTTGTGTGTGAAACACTATCACATCTGCTAATGTCCAGTATTATTATAATTTATAATTCTGGAGATATTTGTAATTACTGTAGTTTAAAAAATAATGCGTATTTTTTTTAAATAATTAAAAAGTTATTACAAATAACAAAAACATTTTCGACATTTGAAGTAATAGTGCCACTAACAAGGCCGCTAGACTATCAATGTTTATTTTTATCAGCTAAACCTCAAAATAATAACCAGTTTCGGCGGCGCCGGGCTGTTGATTCAATTAAACAATTCAGATGGGTGGACAAAAGTATTTCATGAACCGCGTGAGGCCCGCAGGCCGTAGGTTACCAATCCCTGGTATATTTTTTTTAATTATTCAGTGCTAAATATTTTCAATTATTCAGTGCTAAATACTACAAGAAGAATTGAAAATTATTATTTTAAATGCAAATAGATGAGAATAGCGTATTTTAAAATGTACTAATTTAATTTATTGAATTTTATTTGAATACTAGATATTTATTTTAATGTATTTAAAACATCACAGACCTATGCTCTGAATAATTACAATTTCACAATAAGAATGTGTTCTCCTTAATAAGATATTTATTTATTAAAATTTTATCAACGAATAAACCGCCGACAAGTATTTTTTTCACTAATGTTCTTCATTTAAAGATTTAAAACCAAATTTTTGTTAAAAAAAAATTAATATTTCAAGCACTCATATTGGTCATATCACAATTCATAAAATTAAAAATTATCCATCAATATCAACACAATAATGAGTATTAAATACTAAAAATAATAAACATCGAGATAAGGTGCATAAATAATTATTTGGTTATGATGTTAATTTTTTAACTTAATTTTATTTTAGATTCTCTCTCCGTTGATATGCTCATAACTAACCATCATGGTCCTCTACAGGGTGAATATTATGTTCCAGGCCGATTTTGTTTGGCCGTCATTTTTGTTTGGCAAATATTTGTCAGTTTGCATCTAGTAATCGTAGAGAGTAGTTGATTACAATTTATTATTGAGTATTTCATGCTTCAATAATGTGTTAAAGTCATTAAAACATTTTATCTAAATAATAATGGAAATGCTTTAACCATTAATGGTGATCGCTATAGTCACACATTGGAAAACTTGGACCAAATCGGGTCGATTGGGCCTGCAACATATGTTGTTTCAACAGGACGGTGTCACATCACACATAGCCCGAGCCACGCTTGAAATTGTGCGAGAAATTTTTCCCGGCCGCATATTGTCGAAAAGTGGTGATATCGGCTGGCCTCCTCGATCACCTGATTTGACGGCTTCTGACTATTTTCTTTAATTCTGTATTCGAAATGAAATTGCTGAAATAACACGCGAAGTGTGCGAGAATGTTATGAAAAATATGGTTAAATTTGTGCCGCTGCCAGAGACGATCACTTATCCAATATTATATTTTATACATAATTGTATTAAACTAAGTAATCGATAAATAAAATTTTATTAAAAAAAATGTATTTTATTTCTTAGTTATTTTAAAACAATATCGGCTTGGAACATAATATTCACCCTATATTTGCTTCATTTCTGCTTCTTGTTCTTTTTCTTTCTTCTCAGAGTCAATGGTTCGACATTAATCAGATCAACTGAACGTTTATTTTGATCTATATAGGAAAACACCAGGGCTTTAAACGGTAAAACGTGGGATTTATCCAAATTTTGGCCAACTTTGACATTGCGAAGAGAAGTAATTAAATAATTCGTCATTTAAATATTGGGTTAGTAAGAAAAAATAGCTATTAAATCATTTGGATATCATACTGTGTTTCTGTCGGCAGTGAAAAAAATATCAGCCTCAATACGTAGTTAGCAAACAAACTAAATTAACTAATTAAGTAAACACATATCTTCAATCACCTTAATATTTAAGAGTAACATGATAATATCTATAAGCTTTGATTAAGTTAGGTTAGTCTATGTTAAATATGAATTACATATATTAATTAGAAAGACATACATATAAAATCAATTCTATCGAAAAATATTGTTGTTGCGCCACCGGGATTCGAACCTAGATCTCTTTCCTAACCGGGGAATGTGCATTATCCAACTATGCTACAGTGGCAATATTTTTAGTGATAAATTTTAGAACCTATATGTTACCTTTTTGATATTAATACATTTAATTGTTCCATTATTTGAAAGAGCCATCTACCTTATTTTTACAGAATCTCAAATACCTTTGAGTAATCTGATAGCAGACGCCAGAATTATTAATTCATTTTTATTAAATTTTAGACACATTGATACAACTTTATTATTAGGAGAACACATTCTTACTTTGAAGTTGTAATTATTCAGAACATATCAAAGACCTACGTTCTGAATAATTACAACTTCTCCTAATAGTTTATATTAGGTTAAGAGTTTATTATCAAAAATAAAATAAATTGTACAGCTTGCCAAAATTGTATTAAATCTGACTTACGATTTTCCTCTTTAGTACTTATATTACTACAAATGTATTTAACTCTAGCTCTAGAAATAACTTTAGAGCTGCCTAATATGAAATTATTTGCTGATCAATCTTGTTCTACTTGCTGACCACCAGTGGCGGCTCAACTGACTGTATTTGCCGGCAGAAAACATTCTAGAGCTGGCCAATACCTCTACATAATGCTGACCGTATGATAGATAGCCCATAGTAAACTTGACCAAACCAATTCTCTATTTCCTGAGACAAGATATCCCAGACGAAATTTCCAGTCATCCAGAACATCTTGACATACGGTCAAAGCGATCTGAATATTTTTGTCTTTAATTTTAAATTAGATTATACATAATGCAGTCAATACTTTTGACAGCCGGAAGGATAAAAGCTTTCTTCCTTGTCTGTCAGATAGTTAATTACCATACATAAAATAATAACAACTAGATATTACAGAGCTTTGAAAAATGTAATAAAAATCAGTAAAACGTGCGCAATAAAGGTGTACTTTGCAGAATTTTTTTTTGTGCAAACTGGAATAAATTTTGAGTCCATATAAATATTAATACGTTCGCGAGGAGTTGAGCGAGCTTGTTTAAAAGACTTAGAAAGAACGAATTTTAAAATGAACTTCTCGCAGACGATTCATAATTTATGAGACTTTCTTCAAACGGAAGGAAAAATCTACCCCAGCCGGGGTCCGTTTCCTGCGCTTTGATGTATTTACATATTTGTTAGTTATTCACTGCGCAGTACGGCGCTTGTGTGTCCCCTGCAGTGTATACCGTGTACCCTGCCTGGTGAGCACTATATATATATTTCTCACGAAAACTTTTCGCATATTGTCGAAAAGTGGTGATATCGGCTGGCCTCCTCGATCACCTGATTTGACGGCTTCTGACTATTTTCTGTAATTCTGTATTCTGTATTCGAAATGAAATTGCTGATAACACGCGAAGTGTGCGAGAATGTTATGAAAAATATGGTTAAATTTGTGCCGCTGCCAGAGACGATCACTTATCCAATATTATATTTTATACATAATTGTATTAAACTAAGTAATCGATAAATAAAATTTTATTAAAAAAAATGTATTTTATTTCTTAGTTATTTTAAAACAATATCGGCCTGGAACATAATATTCACCCTATATTTGCTTCATTTCTTCTTCTTGTTCTTTTTCTTTCTTCTCAGAGTCCATGGTTCGACATCAATCAGATCAACTGAACGTTTATTTTGATCTATATAGGAAAATACCAGGGCTTTAAACGGTAAAACGTGGGATTTATCCAAATTTTGGCCAACTTTGACATTGCGAAGAGAAGTAATTAAATAATTCGTCATTTAAATATTGGGTTAGTAAGAAAAATAGCTATTAAATTATTTGGACATCATACTGTGTTTCTGTCGGCAGTGAAAAAAATATCAGCCTCAATACGTGGTTAGCAAACTAACTAAATTAACTAATTAAGTAAACACATATCTTCAATCACCTTAATATTTAAGAGTAACATGATAATATCTATAAGCTTTGATTAAGTTAGGTTAGTCTATGTTAAATATGAATTAAATATATTAATTATAAAGATATACATATAAAATCAATTTTATCGAAAAATATTGTTGTTGCGCCACCGGGATTCGAACCTGGATCTCTTTCCTAACTGGGGAAGGTGCTTTATCCAACTAAGCTACAGCGACATTATTTTTAGCGACAATTTTCGACCATATATGTTACCTTTTTGATATTAATACATTTAATCGTTCCATCATTTGACAGAGCCATCTACCTTATTTTTACGGTTAGGAAAGAGATCCAGGTTCGAATCCCGGTGGCGCAACAACAATATTTTTCGATAAAATTGATTTTATATGTATATCTTTATAATTAATATATTTAATTCATATTTAAAATATCACAGACCGTCTGTTCTGAATAATTACAACTTCACAAAAAGAATGTGTTCTCCTAAAATTTGTTTATTTATTTATTATTTTTATACACACCCTATTCAGGCATTAACATAATTTGTAAAATAACAGAAAATGTCATCAGAAGTGCAATACACAAAGAAAAAAATTACATAATGTCAGCATGTCCTTTCACAATCAAAATGCAAAATGTGAAGTAAGACAACTTATCCGTCACCGCTGAGTTGAGACACAAAAGTTGTAATAATGCAAACCAAAAATGTCGACTACCTTCGCATATTTATTCCCCAAATAATACATTCTGGAGACTGCGGAGTTAGCTAATGCATAAGTTCTGACATTATCACTGTAATAAAACAATAAATTGTGTCTCGATGACCTCAATGGTGCGTGAAAGTCAAGCAGACAAGTAGCAATGGTGCGTGAAAGTCAAGCAAATGCTTACGCTCGCCGACCATCATTAAAAATGTGACGTGCAAACGTCGATAATTATACATCTGTAGAGTAGGTAGTCAGTCTGTCTACGATTATACGCGTATTATAGTATGTATATTTTCAAGTTTGTGTGGTGTTTTGACGATTATTATCCTACCGGCCGTATTCCGGTTGTCGTTGACGTGAACAGTCCAAACGTGGTGTACGTAACACAATAATGGATTAACGATATGCAACGAATAAGGCTGCTGGCCTAGAATAGTGAGTTTTCCGTGCCCGGTGCAAGATGCGGCCAGCCCCTCCGCGCGCCGCGCGCCACCCCGCCCGACTACAAACACAACCGTTACTGGCAATCACCGGAGCAAATGTTGACACAACCACTCCGTCGGCCCGACATTGTTCCTGTTGTCGCTCGGATGGAAAATCGCAACACTGAACGCTGTCAATAATAAATAATACGCTTAGGAACAGCTGTAACATTTAAATAATGCTTTACGCAAACTGGCACAACTCAAAAATAATATTTATTAAAGATAGATTTTTTTAAATTTCAATTATAGGGATTCCTTCACACAATCATAGTTTATACCGTGCACCTAATGTATTTAACTGTAAAGGCCCGTGTCTGCGGAAGGAAATACGATGAGATAATCTCAGAGACTTAGTTGAGTTATATTTCTCAGTACCATGAACATGTGTTAACATTTAGATCTGGAGATAAACTCAGAGATCAACTTGAGATTGTTATAAAAAGACAAAAACTGGTGTAGGTATGCGACGATCGACCTGACAGCGAGATTTGAGACGTGCACATAAATGTCACCTTAAACCACTATACAGGGTAAAATGTGATATAATTACGTCAAAATTAGTTTAACTATATCAACAATAGCTCAAATAGTTTACTAATTTACTTAGCTATTTACCTATATTGCGTTTTATTTCGACAATTTCCAGTCGAAATCACTGCAAAAGACTTGCGAATTTAAAAACTTCGGGGTGCTAGGAAAATGATCAAAAAGTTTCAAAACAAAGCCTGGAGTATAGCTAGACATTACAGCAGGACGGAGCTCCATCTCACACAGCCAGAAATTTTATACAATCAACTTTCTTCGTCGTGAGAATGTTAATTGCATCGAGCCAGGCATGTGGACACCGAACAGCCCAAATTTAAACCCAGTAGATTATGCAGTATAGTGTGTTTTGATGATTTCTGATTATCAAAATATTGTGCAAAAAAAATTACATTAAGAATTATAATTAATTATATTATGTTTTGAAATAACTCGTGTGTTACGAGATGTTCTCACTTTTTTAGGACATCCTGTAGATCCCTATAACTAAATATTCCGATTGTTAAACCATTAGTCGTTAAACATTAACATTAGATGTTAAACAAACATTTATTTTGTTTTAATAGATGTTGGAGAAATTAAAAATATCCCGACTAACGAACATGACGATTGATTATTAATTAATTAATGACATTGGCCATTGTTAACCTTTCCGTAGTCATACAGTAATACAAGTCTACCGCTCGGTAAGTTCGATACTTGCCACCGTTAGATTGCATACGATGAATGCCCCGTTATCAGTATTTGTAGTAAAAGTATGATAAGAAGTATTTTACCGCCATTGAAACTAGTAAAGGTATTTTTTCCGCACTTAAAATGCTTAAACACACAGTAACACAAGTTGACATTATGACTGCGTACGGGTATTTTCTACCATGGTATGCTGACGGTTAAGTAAGGCGCGAGATGGCAAATCTGTGAGACAACGTGTAGGTGTACACGGGAAACACAAAAGCCGAGAATTATCTCAAAAATTATCATGAGAGCAAAATCCGCATCTCTGAGATTATCTCGTGTCGAAAATCTCCTAAAAAATCTCTTACATGGACACGGGCCATAATACTCGTCTTCCCATTTCAGGAGAATGTGTCGGCTGTGTTACAAATATTTTAGCGTGAGATCACTATTTCAAGCAGGTAACAAAAGCACGCTGGCATTCCCCATAACGCCTCTAAATATTAATACTTTTAAGTTATATTTTTTTATACAATATTAAACATAATTCTCAATAAAAACAAAGCTAGAAATTGTTTATATACCTACGGGTACCCGCGAGACTGTTTACCTCCGCGTCCTCGTCGGAACGTTTATCTTTGGGTTCCCGCGAAAACGCCCACGTCAGAATATTTACATGCCTGTTCCCTAAGAACTTTGTCAGAACGTTATCTTCGTGTTCCCGCGAGAAGGGCCCTTCCCCTTCCCGTCAGAATATCACATTCATGTTTCCGTGAGAATGACCATATCAGATTGTTACCTCGGTGGTCTTATGCGAACGCCGTGTCAGAAGGTGTACGTTTGTTTTCCCGTAAGAACTCTCGTCAGAAGACCCGTTTTCCAGCAAGAACTCTCGTCAGAAGACCCGTTTTCCAGCAAGAACTCTCGTCGGAAGACCCGTTTTCCCGCAAGAACTCTCGTCGGAAGAGCCGCGTTCTTGTCAAAATCTTTTTTTTTTTGGCTTGCATCAATATTCTTACTATTTTTACAAATAATCTAAGAGGTTGTGCTAACGGAAAAGTACTAACTTGGTGATCTCCAGACCTTGGAGCAGTCGATTGCTAGACTAGACCACTGGACTAAACAAACGTTTAATATAATTATCAAATATTGGCCATTGTCTAAATATCTCTTCTTTCATACATAAGTCAATTAAACAAGAAGATCAAATGTTTTTCGATTGTCTAATTGATCCATAATTTAATATCCAATACTCCTTATTATTCCCCATTCCTCTCTTCCTACAACTAACTCTACTTGTGCACAATATGTTTTTTTTATTATTCTACATATATATATAATTATGGTAACTTTCTAATTTGACTGCACCAGTGTAGTGATATGACTACCGGCTGCTCCAGTGTAGTGTCTTTGGAAATAGCACCAGATTCCCCTTGGGGTTCTATCCTCTTATTAGTACACTCAAGTTGCTTGTAATGAAACTCAGTATGATACGTGTAACAACACTAGTTTATTACAATAATATAACTTAGATATTTTATAGCTAATGCGAAGGAACGATGGGATAGAGCCCGTTCCCCAGTGACGGCTTCTTATATCCCATGACCCCCACCACTCACCTGACACACACATACAAAAGTGGCAGTTGTCACAATAATATAAGAATATACTAATTTGATTTCCATACGCTGTTGTCGTATACGATACCTATTAACATTTAGTTTTATGTGGGTATATCGTTATGTGTGTCTTAATTTAAGGCTGATCAGATGCCTCGCGCGGAAATGGTGAGTCAATCATTTATGAGTCACGCTATCTTTTAGCCTTACGCCATCCTGCCCCTTCCGGCAACGCGAAGTCACCGTCGACCGCCCATTGTCCCTCGGCAAACAACGAAAGCTTCCACCGTTGCGTGATGCACACTAGCTAAGAACCGGGATAAATATTTAATGACACCTCACGTCAGTTGTTAAAAGCTCAAAAGCGCGTTGAAACAATGGCGAGTTTAATATGAGTTTTAAAAACCAATTAAATGATAAGATGAATGTTATAAAATCGAAGGTACTTCTAAATATTTTTATAATATTATTGTGACGTTTCAAAGATAATATTAAATGATCATTGAATGTATAAAGTGATTGATGTTTTGAAAAGGTTTCTGCATAACCCATTCCTACTATTATTTCGTACATAAACAGTGCGTGTATGATTTTTGAACAGTTCTTGAATACCCTGTCCACTTTGAGCTCCGACTACTTTTCTCACTAGCACAATTACATATATAATAATGCACTTGGCAATACTAAAGAGCATGGTTGTACGATAGAGGAGACCGTGGCTTTACCTTACGCTTGTAACCGTTACTGGGATAATCCCGATAGCAACAAAATAATACTACGTAGATGTATCAATTTGAAATATTACGAATTTGTCTATAATGCATTCGGTTGCAATAGCGAAATCGGAGAACGCGCTTCCCCGGATAGAAAGAGATCCATCCCGGTAGCAACTAAATATTTTTTCGATAGATAGATTGTTTCTGTATATATTTCTAAATAATTTGTATTATATTGTAATAATTATTTTTCTCCGTTGATTCTATTTCACAGTCTACGTTTCATTTTGTGTGTCACTTTTATTTTTAGAAAAACACATTCTTATTGTGAAGTTGTAATTATTCAGAACATAGGTCGGTGATATCTTAAATATGAATTAAATATATTAATTAGAAAGATATACATATAAAATCATTTTTTAAATTAATAAAAATGAGCCACTATTTGAAATGCACCGAATAAGTGACAAGAATTTAGCGCCCTCAATCCGACAATAGTCACTGAAGATGTTTTGTGAGAAATATGAATTCCGCCGCGGGGGGATGTTCGGCGCGGGGAGGCTAACCTTACACCCCGTGGAGAATGCACGGTAAATTTTCAATACACGGCTTTATTAGGTGAAGAGAACCCCGCGGATATTAGACTCGCACCCAGCCAGTCAGCCGTACCGGGGTCGTAAAAATATGATAGGCCTTTAAGGCTACTCCGCCATACGGCGCAGGGGGAAAGTGATTGGAAAACGCTCGTCGGAGTCGCGGGAGAGTAACAAAATTGAAGTGGAAATTTGCGCTTTTATTGTAAGCTTGTGACGGGCTAATGTTTCGGTCGAACGGAAAATATTAAACAATTTGCTTATTTTCCGACACTTAATGTGCTTAACAAATAATGATAGTGAAACCGTTATTGTAACTGTGATTGTATTCGATTTTAATGATACATATAACGAAACTAAGCCTCCAACAGTTAAATCTCAGTTGCTCATCAAATAGGAAACAAACTGTAAAAATCAATGGCAATCCAATACATATTAAATATGGGTATCTCAAGGTAGCACACTCAGTCCGATACTCTTTATAATATATATTAACGAATTTTTAATATAAAACTTTGAAGAATGGAGTTAAAACTAGCTATGCTGATGACACTGCAATCACTATAAATGGTGACACGTGGGCTGAAACATTTAAAAGGGCAGAATTAGCATCTGCAGAAATTATTCTAGGCAATCACCTACTAACACTTAACTAAAAAAAAACATTTTATTGCCTTTTATAGAGAACCATTTCATTACAAAAGCTATTAAAATACATACTTACACTGTGGCATAACTGAAAAAACGAGAAAATTAACTTATATTTTCAAAATTTTATGCGGCTTCATGAATATTACATTTTTAAAACTGGTATAATGTTCACTCATTCAGAGTCTCATCAGTTACGTAATATTTGCATGGGGCGGTGCATCTCTTACTATAATGGATACTTTAATTGAGGTTTAGAAATGGGTCATTAGAGTGCTAAACAAGAGACCATTTTGATATAACTCTGAAGAACTTTTTAAACCCTTTCAAGTTTTGGATATAAGACAACTGTTTACTAGATCAATCCTAAAACACACACACACGACCCGAATCAAAGTAAACTAGGAGCAAAACCTTAGGATACTTTTTAGTGGATACCAAATTTGTCAACGATCTTTCTTATTTTGTGCACCGCGTATATTCAATAAATTACTACTAGATCTTAAGTGATTAACGATTGTAAATCAAAAATAACAAAGTGGTTGCTTAATGTAGGTAGAATACAAATTTAAAGTAATTTGTCATTTGTACTAAGCTAACTACCTACACATTTTGTCTCCAACTACATTATAGTCAAAAATCTTTTTTATAACTTTTGATTGTACCTTAATAATATACAACTTATAAAAACTGTACAGGAAATTGCTTTAGAACTGACCACGTCTAGTAAAGTAATTACATTTATTTCAAATGTATTCTTTTATGCTGAAAAAATTAATTAATTAAATATATATATATATTGTGTTACTTGAAATCGGTAACTTTCTTTGAAATACTCATATTTGACCAATGAAAAGACTGCAATAGATAAATGAATGCGAACACATTTTAAGGTGAAACATTATACGTCCACGTGTTTTTAACAAGAAATTAACTTGCGGCGTATACTTTACAAAATCGGGTACCTCCTTAGTGTAGAGTGACTAGCCGCCGTGACAAACTCGAGTTCTACAGGACAAATCTGAAACTGTATCTGAAAAATAAAATTGAAACTAAAAAAATTACATTGATTAATATCATGTTTTCCATTACTATTTTTTATTAAACCTGTACAGATTCTTAACATATAGTAAAATTCTACCCATCATATATATGTACGTGTATATACAGGTACGTACATAAATTATTTTATTATTATGTAACCAAAAATTAAAGAAATTTAGTGTCTTAAGAAAAAATATAAATAGAGTGATTCCAGCATTTTTTTCGATCTAAGAATAAATAATAGTTTTCCTTTTTTAAATAGTTTGCAAGCATTTTGTCATGTCACCCCCGCGTGTATGTGTAAGCTAGGCGTGTCGTGCAGCCCTCGAGAGAAGTGTCAGGCGGCAGGTAGCGGTAGGACCAGCAGGTAGATATTGGAGCCGGAAAGTGTAACTGATTGAGGGGGACCCATATAGCTTCCTTCCTCGGGATACTAACTTCACCAGTCCCCGGAGACCACGGCTGTAGATCAAACATTCTCAAAAAATAGTCGCTAAGAATAGTTTCAACAAATTTTTGCGTTACAAAATATCCATGATGCAATGTCATGGCGAGATGTAGGTATGCGGCTTAAACGAATATATATATCTTCTTCTTTTAAATAGGTAATCCATCCTTCAAGAGTGATTTGTGCCATTAATCAAGTTAAAACTTTATTTTATAGAAAAAAGTGCAATAATATTATAGAATAGGAAATATTATATTACAAATCAATAATATTGTCATTCAAAAAATTTGCTATTATATAGATTAAATGTGGCGAGTTAAGGGAAAGAAGATGACACAAGTTAACCGGGAGTTGAAAATTACCATTGACGAGATTACTGTAAAAAAAAACCTGTGATCTGCAATGGACAAGCATAAAAGATATAGTCAAAGGTTTCCTCCACGGCAGCACACTCACACACTGGGGAATCTATTAAGTTCAATCTGAATAAATGTGAAGCTATCTAGCAATGGCCAATTCTCATTCTAGAGATATTTGATATTATTTTTTTGAAGACTTTTATTTTGAGAAAAAAATTGCGGAAAATAGATCTTTGAATAATTTTAAGCCGATTACCCTTATGATTATTTGTATCCATCCATTGTGTAGTCCAAATAGAATTCGTACATTTTTTTATCATATTAAGTCTGTCATACATCGGGATATGGAATTGATGGTGGAAAACTCCAGAAAGAGTGGCCTCCTCAGCACATTAATTTCCATGAATTCCCTTAAGTGCAGGAATCCAAACGAATGAGACCTGTTTATTGTTGCTGTCCAAATTAAATAAACATCTTCTGATGTAACAGATTATCTCATTATCTAGCCAAACTTTCATATTAGCAGAGAGAGATTCGGTGAATATAACAGTTCTATCAACGTTCCGGAGTACGCAGATGTCCATTGCATATATGTATTTATGGATATATAATACAAAAGCATACGTTTACTTATTTATATATATATTTATTAATTTATTTATTTAATCAAATTACAGTCATAATATTTACTTGACTCGTTTCTGACCGAAGTAGGCAGGTGCTTACAGTCTGATAGCTTCTAATTTTATTTATTTAGAACAACTGTTGATTTAAATACAAATATAATGTACGAGTTATATATGAGTATATATATTCAACAATATAATACAATAATAGAGTTGTACACCCCCAAATAAAAAAGATCTTAAATTATGGGGATGGCTATCGACATTTATATAAAACAAGATCAAAACCTATAATAATACAATGTGAAATAATAACTACATAATATTTTTTTAAATGTTAACTTGGGAATAAGAAAGATGTCGAATATATAATTATTTAATTATTTTGAAGACCTTTAAGCCATTTTAAAACCTCTATTTTGTAGACATTTATATTTGCTATACAGTTTAAGACCAATTTACGATGTACGTCTCTGTCCTATCATAATATAGACATTTCAAAAATAACACGTTCATTAGTTTTACTCCGAGTCTGATAGTTGTGATGGATTTTTATTGTGTTATCTTTTTAAAAAATGTAATAAAACAGTTTCCTTTTATATAAGAAAGATAAATTTAAAACAAGAAAGTCTTTAAAATCTTGTTTGGTTGGGTAATTGGCTTTTTTTTATATTATTTAAAATAATCTGTTCTGAAAAGTAGCAATTTGTATATATTCTGCGGGTTCTAAAATGATCTAATTAATATTTGAAAAACCATAGTACACAGTTACATATTTAAAAACACCCTTCCGGCACTGGTATCAGAAATTATCTATATTTAAATGTAGGTTATTATTTTTTTCCTAGGTCAAGTATTAACGGAGTTACGAATTATTTGAGTGTGATGTCTTTGAATTCTATATATATGTGTGTGTGTGTGGGCCGCGCCGCCCATGCGGGACGTATGTGTATGTGTGAATGCGGGTGTATGTGCGGATATAAATAGTGGTCACACAGGGGGCGCGGGGCTCTTTTCTACGTTATTAGTTGTACATCTTATGTATCAATTGTATCTTACTGTAATAAATATTTAATAGTCACAAAGAGTTTCACTGAGACCTTCAACATCACCGAAGTGTACAACAGATACGTAATATTAACCAAGTTCGTAACATTAAGTTTTTGAATAGCTACCATTTAGAAAAAATACGACGAATTAAACTGGCTAATGAACATGGCATAAATGCTGAATGTTTCAGGAAAAATTTATTTAACCTGAAAAGAACTGGAGAAATTATTGTGATTACGAAATCCATTATATCCCACATAATATGTTCATCTGTACACATGTTCATAATAGTATATAGTATTTTTTAGTACTAAAGTGTGTAATTAGTGTAGAGCATTTATTTTGTGCGGATGTACTGTATGTAGGCACATCATGGAAAATATTTTAAATTCAGAACACATCTGTCCACCCCTGCCATCTTTTATTTCAGGTGGCGACATCGGTGTACCTCCAAAGTTTTAAAACTACCGGCATTTTCGTCTCAAATTCGGTCAAGTTTTCAGCTTCCAATATTTGATCTCTTGGAAATATGAATAAATTGTGTTATTTTATTGGGGGAGTTTATTTTAGTACGAAAATGTGAAATGTTCCTATCTGTCTAGTTCGATTATCATTACATTCTGAGAATGACTAAACTGTTTCATTTAATAATTGGGAACGTCATTTAAAAAAAAATCATTATTTCTTCGCATCCTAGACGTAAGAACATTGGGGAAAGTGATTATGGATATTGTGTCGGATGTCCCACTATGGGGTCAATATGTATATATGAATGGGTGTGTGTGTGTGGGTTTAAGTGTATGGCTCCAGATCAGAAGAATTTAAAGAATTATATGATTAATGTGAGGGTATCGGATGCCCCAATAATCACCTAAAAACTCGGTTCGTTTTATATCGCGGAGTGAGGTATGCAGTGCGTATTGTGCCGCGTATTTGTAATATTACGAAAACAGAAACTACTTACTGATTGCACTGAATTTATCAAAACTACATGTATAAAAGTAAAAAAAAATACATTTTTGTTGTGAAGTTGCAATTTCAGAATATAGTTCATACAATATAAGGTATGTAGCGGAATAGTTACGCATTTCTCTGGATAGAAAAAGGTCCAGATTCGAATCCCGGTAGCAACCAAAATTATTTTTCCGATGTATAGATTTTTTTTATAAATCTTTCAAATGATTCATTTAATTTGTTTTGATATATATATATATATATATATATAATTGAATGTGTATTTATAATATAACTAGTATACGCGGGTAGCAGCAGCGGTGCTGCAATATAACAATATTTACAAGACTTTCCAATTTCCTCCCGTATTTTGCAGCCACGTTCTCCGCGCTTATTGGCGCACTTCCCAGCAAATAAACATACAAATCAATTCCTTTCCTGACGAAGCGTCTTTATTGGCTCAATTGTCCTGATCAGTCGCCTTTCTATCGAAGATATTAAGGCCCGTGCATCTTGTAAAGGATTTTACACAGTGGACAATTTGGAATTGATTCACGCGATATGATACACAAGACATAAAAAAACACGGCATTTATGAAAAAACACAAACCCTTGAACGAGTTATAATTCACTTACCGTTTGTATTTTTCTTATCTTTTCTCTTTTGATCCCATTTTGATTAATCCTTGCATTTTCTTTTTTTTTCATTATATTTTCGTATGTAGTCAAATCTGTTATTATATCATTTTGTCTGAATATAAAATATTTACTAATTAAGGATAACAGATTTCATAATATAGTTCTGTCGTATTTTAATACAAATTAAATAAATCAACTAGAAAGATATATAGGATTAAATCTAATGTATTGAAAAAATATTTAGTTACTATCGGGATTCGAACATGGACCTCTTCCTATACGGGGGAGCGCATTCTCCACTTTCGCTATGGCAATCGAATACATTTTTGACAAATTTTGATCATGTACTATGTAATATCTTCAACTGATGCATCTATAATTCCATATTATGATGAATCTCGAATACCTTTAAGTAAAACTTGATAAGAGAAACTGACATCATTCCTCCAATGTGACGACTTTTGTTTCTTGAGCTTATATACACATTAAATGAAAACATATTTTTACGAATTTTAACTTTTTTCTTATTTATTTAAACATATATAAAATATAAACATTTTACAGATACAAAAAAAAAAGACAGTTTGTTACATATATTTTACACAGATTTTAAAATGCATTACCCAACTAGGCAATCATGTCTATAAGATTATAAGTGTGTATTATCCCTACTGGATTTGCACAATGGTATCTGTTTAATTTTAACACATATACAGTTTTATTTTCATAACAAAATACGACAAACTAAATAATAGTGAGTTCACTTTAATAAACTTGAAACCTCGGAAGAACAAATCGTACAGAAAGTTTCCAAGCAGCAGTGGCAATTAAATTAATATCAAATAGCTTAACAAGACATGTGATGCGATCTTGCACGTTGAGAAATTCATAAAATATCAAGTATCTATCTTTTGAATTCTCAGTCAAAAATTGTATTTACTTTTAGAAGACGATAATTGCAAAGTCGAATGAGGACTCCGCCAATTCACTGCTGCAAATAGTAATGTTCAGACCTCATGTCCGATGCACACTTTGTGGAGATTGAAATTGCAAGTGTACCTTCGAAGGTCCCATGTGCTCCTCGCCCGATACGGGCCGGTCTGGGTGAGGGTGGGGTGGAGGCCTCGCACCCTCACTACTCCCCTCAGGAGACACTATTAGATTTACAGAGGATGTCCTGCCACTGCCACTGCCACTGCCACTGGCCGCTTCGGTACACTGGTGTCACGCAGGGGCGGACTAACACAATTATATTTTATCTTCATCTTGCTAATATAGAATATTCTATCAATATGTGAAGATTAGTTCGCGATAGTCAAATAACAATTTCACATTGACATATCTTATTTATTATTGTAATAAATACATATTTTAAATTTTTTTTTTTTCAATGTTTCCTGCAGGCTTAACCTAATTGAAAATTTTCTAGTATTTTGTATTCGAAAATATTTGCAAGCAGTAAAGGTAAAGTATTGCTTTGAAATGTTTGTGTAATACATAATTATTCTCGTATATTCTAATGGGCTCTTTCTCCAATCTCCATGCCACTCAACTATCTGTTGTTATTATTTTCTCCTAATAATAAAGTTGTATCAATGTGTCCAAAATTTAATAAAAATGAATTCATAATTCTGGCGTCTGCTATCAGATTACTCAAAGATATTTGAGATACTGTAAAAATAAGGTAAATGGCTCTTTCAAAAACAATGGAACGATTAAATGTATTAATATCAAAAAGGTAACATATAGGTTCGAAAATTGTCGCTAAAAATATTGTCGCTGTAGCATAGTTGGATAATGCACCTTCCCCGGTTAGAAAAGAGATCCAGGTTCGAATCCCGGTAGCGCAACAACAATATTTTTCGATAAAATTGATTTTATATGTATATCTTTCTAATTAATATATTTAATTCATATTTATCTGTTGTTAAGTTAAAATGTGTCATAGATCTTTCCACACATTTTTAATAAGTTGAATTGTCAAATTCTTTATTGTTGACCATATGTGAGGTTCTCAATGCGTCCCTGGAAGGTTCAGTAGATAGCCCCCAACATCTGGGCACCACCCATTTCAGGTTGTTAAAAACACTCTTAAAAGGAATGGAAATGTATTGCTTTACATGGTAGACTTTTTCATCTACACATCTATGTACTTAAAATCTTTTTTATATATCCGTTACTACGAAAAAGTTTTGAATTAAATTCATCTCAATTATGTACATTTATTATTTTAATAAGACCATGAATATAGTTAGATTTTAAATTAATTACAAAGAAAGCAATACAACGTGCAAAATACTTGTAGGTAATAAATGTTTGGAACATGTTTGTGTATTTAGGAAGTATGATAGTTTGATAGAAACTGGAAAGGAGGGCGACTGCATGGAATAAAGTGAACGGCGCTTTGAATGGAATCATAGCTAATGGGAACTTGTCAACCGAGGCAAGGCTAGCGGTTCACAATGGAGTCCTGGTACCGACACTGATGTATAGAAGTGAGGCCTGGAGCTGGCAGAAGAGGAACGAAAGTAAACTGAATGCAAATGAGATCACTTAGACGTATATGTGGCAGATCCATTTATGACAGAGTAAAAAATGAAGAAATAATTAATGAATGTAAAGCTGATCTTAGTATAGTGAGTAAGATTAAGAAAGGTTAAGTTAGCTGTTTTGGTCATATGGAACGAATGAATAAGGTGAGAATGATAAGAAAAATATATAATGGCACCAGAAATAGAGGACGTTCGCGGAAGACTTGACATGACCAGGTAAACCAGATACTGGAATATGGTCCTGTTAGAAGCCATAATAACCGCCAAGCATGTATGAGAAGATGTATGAATGTGGATGAGGCGAGAATTGTGTGTCAAGAGAGAAGAGTGTGGCGCTCTATCCTCTATGCCTACTCTGAAACGGCGTGTTGGTAAGTTAGTTAGTTAAAAATTTAATTAGTTTTGCTGATATAATAATAATTCTTCAATCAAGTATGTAAACATAAAATATTTTTAACAATCACCACCTAGAGTTTGTTTACAAGCGGTTAATTTCAGATATGCACATTTTTAAAGAAATGGAGATGCGTGCACAGAGTACATCTCACACAATGGAGTAGCTAAAAATATTAGGCACCAATTCAGAATGGAAGGGAATGAATTCCGTAAAATTTTATTATAAAAATCTTTAACACCAGCAATTGATATCACCTCAACACTGAGGATGAACAAGATCCTGGTTGTATTTATTGTCTTGAACCTTATAGTCTGTAGATCAGAGAATAGCGATTTTGTTTCCAAATTTATCAAAACTGGAGTCGTGCAGAATGCATAGGTCTTCCCAAAACAGAAAAATTAATATTATTTTGTTACTAGCTTAAACCTCACCTATGGGTAATGAATGAGATGGCATATTTGAAGGATTTCTCTTTTTCTTTTCATTTGCGAAACTAAATTTAGTTTTTTTTTTAAATAAATATTTTCTAAAATACGCCAACACAAGCAGTTTCCCTATTTCTGGTGCCATCAATATTTGCGTCGTATCTATTTCTTACTATTCTCTTCTAATTTATCTATAACACATGACCGAAACTAACCGATGCATTCTTAAACTACTAACTATATTAATATCAGTTTTACATTCACTCCTGATTTATTATTTTTTACTATCATATGGATACGCGTCTGAACAACCTCATCTCTAAACCTAGACCAATTAAATCTGCTTAAAGTACACTTAGTTTAAAATCGTCATCCTTTAATGGTTTACCTCCCCCTATCAACGTTTGTATCAGAGGGATTTGCTACGTTTGTATTTCTAATCATGTGCGTATGTAGTATCGATATATTTCAGTCTGCCTTTCATATTTGCACTGCCCCAGGCTTCCAATCTGTATAATAATGCCCACTGGATGCTGAATGAGGAACTCAGTGGCGTTGCCGAAGAAATTGGGTCCCAGTGCAAAGTAGAAAGAAAGCATCGGGTCCCAATCAATGTTCGCATTAATTTTGGATCACGATGTAGACATTAAAAACCTTTTGTGCAATTTTAACCAATTCTCTTATTTGTGCGCTGGAAAATAAAAAACATTACCGTACCAGTTTAAAGCTAAAGTAGGGTCTGGGTTTACTATTAAGCCATTACTAATGACAATGTATTAAGACGCATAACTACGTCATGAGAACAAAAAACAGCTATTAAGGAGAGCTGCATACTTATGACCCAGTATGCGGGAGTAAGTAGAAGGCTGCAGGGGCGTAGGTATAAAGAGATTATCTTGGCTGTGTAACCTCAGAATATGGTTCAAGGTCCGAAATGATAGTGATTTAATACAAGATTAATCAATATACCACAACATGGTCGCTAACCTTCGAAAGAGAGCGGCGTATGAAGAAGAAGTCTCTAAAAATGGTGTACGCGCTATATTTTTTTGTGTGCGCTATGATGCCAGATCATATGCGCGCGCTCAACCGCACACCCTAGAGGGAACATTGGCCCCAATCTAAATGGAAGAGCCTCATATGTCCAAGACAAAACACTGCATAAATTATTTGAATGAATTAACACAACAAAAAATTGTTTAATACCATATAAACAATTTTTCATGTTTTATAGTTGCACCGAATTGACTCTAAGCAGTCAAAATATTTTATAGGGCGCGGATCTTTCTAACGCGGGATTTAATGCACCGAATTGACTGCATTAGTGCAGTCATGCCCCTGAATTGCAGTGCCGGAAATTAAGAGAGCGGCTGCCCTCACAGACTTTTTTTACATAAATTGAAAAACAAAATCCCGATAATAAAAATAATCCAAGAAAACTAATTCAATAAATAACATGATAGTTATTTCCTAATAGAGCAGTAATTTGTAGTCAACACCAGAACAACAGTCCGGAACGTCTCTTGATAAAATCCGCCCTTGGTCAAGTTTCAAAATGCCAGCCTAACAAAATGCCGCCCCTGACCAGTGCGGCGCGCGGGTGGCCGATTTAGGGAGCGGCCAATTCATGGGCATGGTTTTTATGTTTTACAAAAATTAAAAAATTAAATCTCAGTTTGACAATTATACATAGTGTGTAAATGGTTAATAGAATAATTAAGAAACACGGATGGACGGATTCAATCGTACCACCGTCCGTGCATTTGTAAATAAAACAGGCCATAAAGTTATTTTTTACCTAAATGTATATGTTTATATTTATGTTGCCGGCTGTGTACAGATTATAAAGAGAGGCCAATATGTACCCGATGAGAGAAACGAGAGACACATTGTACCTGCTTTTATGACGGTTGTGAAATGACGTATGTTACGAATCAACAAGAAAAAGGCATTGTTTACAAGTTGCAGGTTTAGAATTTCAACGGCGTGGTAGCTTTCTTCTAGATTTAAACAATAACAGATGTGTAAAAATAACTGACATATTTTGGAATTAGGAAATATTTCATTTTGGAACTCAATGTGTTACAGAAAATCTGTGTCACTGGTTTGGAGGTCGTCTAAAACATAAATTAAATAGATTAATCAGATTTTTTTTGTGTAATGAATTTCGTTTTTTAACAACGTATTTGGTACAAAATTTAAAAATTATTTATTCATTTGCTGTACATTACTTTGGTGTAATGTGAATGTTAATCGAGTAAATCTTCTAATGCGTAGCCCGATATCTTCAATTTGTGCAGCAGTAGAAACAATCGAGTTTGCTGTCAATCATCTGAAGATACTCAGAACTGACGGAGAGTTCCATTAACTGTTTATTTCACCTTTTGAGATGGCATATGCGATTGATTAGGAACCCAAATTTGAGGAAGAGCCATTTTAAAAAAAAAGCGGAAAATTAAATACGATGCGAATGACGACCCAATGGTAGATGCAATACAAACAATTATAGTTGAAGTTTATTTTAATCTATTAAACATCGCAATCAGGGGCGTGCAGTGCATACAAGCAAAAAACTGTGCATTACTAAAAATTCTGGGAAACAAATATAAAACGGAAACATTATTTTACAATTAGCGCCATCTATGTACCTGTAGAGACTTTAATTGTTTAGTTCTAAAAACTACCACGATAACTCACCGCTGTACCCATGGCGCTCTTGTGTATTCGCCGCATCGAGCTATTGTCATTACTCTGTTCTGTCTACAAGCTAATGAATTACTCAAGTCATATAATTGGCTATTTACTGAATTGAAAATTTCTTTCGGTTGATCCGTTTTGTATGGAGTCATTACCTATGCTGTTATTTAACAGAATAACAATAGAAATGCAACTGCGTGCTAATCATTGAAGTGTCTACTTCCTCTTTTACTTTTTCGAGTATTTTACTGTCTTTCTGTTTTTAACGTATTGATTTCATGATTGGTCTTTAAATTTAGTACATGGATTGGTTTTTGATTTGGGAAAAACAAAAACAATTAGCAAAACTATTTCCTACGTTAACCTTTAATAGAAATAATTATTTCCTTTAGTTATTGCGTGAAGGATTTTCAAACAATAAATTAATCATGTTCCGTCATAGAAAGTGTTCTTAAAAATATCCAAACATTTTTATATGGGTAAGAAGGTATTATTTTACGTTAAAACTTCAACTTTAAAAACACTATTAATAGTACTCTAAAATTACAAATAAATACATGGTAGGGTCGTATAAACGACGGATTTATTTTGACGTTGATTAAACGAAAGTACATATATTCTATTACATGTATTATATATGTTTGTATAATATCAATGGTAACAGCATAACCTAAATCTTTACTTAGTGCACGCCACAGATCGCAATACATAAAACAGAGGAACTTTTCCAATAACTATCGAATTATAACAATACATTTGGTTTCTTAGATTCAATTTCAAAATAATATTACATATATGGAGAAAGAAAATATTTTAAAACATTGTAAAGAACTAAAAATGATACTGTGCGATAACAGTAAGTAAGATAAATGTTCATGGTATTCAACTGTTAGAAGAATTATTATTCCAAACTTATGAAAAATATATATTCTATTATGAGTTAATACCGATACATCCAAATGTATACATTACTTTAAAAATATCAATGATCCAAGTTAGTGTTACTACCAAAGAAAGGAGTTTTTCTCGTCCTAAATTAATAAAAATATATCCTAGATCATCTATGATACAAAATCGATTATATGGGATATCTATTTTGTCCTTTAAAAATGATATTTCAAGATCAACAGACAAACAAGACATTTTTCGAGATCTTGCAATCATAAAAACAAGTTTTCTTTTAAATATTATACCTATGATTATTATTATATTGTTTGTTACTAATGTAATTAATATTTTTATATTATGTTTACACATTAAATAATTAATAAATACTTTGTTGTATTTATCAATTTTTTTATTGTGATATTCATTCGATAATACACCCACAGTCGCATTGAAAATTGTCCACATAGTGTCTCGCTCTGTGACTCCTGCTAGACAGCTCTTATTTGAGACTACTGAAGGTGTAGCGATCGTAATTCGAATCCACCGCCATCTCAGTCGGCATCGACGCTAGCGACACCGTTGCTGGCTGCTGCTACAAGCCTGGCTTGAAAATTCACCACCAGGCAGTCTCTCCAGTTTCAGCGTTTCACAACGGCGGTCTTGCCGGCTCACGCTTGCCGAGCAAGACTGCCAATTCATTTAATTTCATCATTTCCTACATCTTCATTCACTATATTCATTTCTATCTGTCTTCATTGTTTTTATCATTTGTCATAATAAACCTCAACACACGCCAATCACACGTATTTTATTTAACCACCGTCCTAACCCCCAAAAAGGTATAACACTAGACCCCAATGAAACATATACAACTTCATGTGATGTTAATGTTTTGATTACGCCATCAATTAGTTATAAAATAAATCTATTATTTCAATTCTGGATTCAAATTGCTTTTGAATCCAGAAATGAAATAATAGATTTCTTTTTAGCATATAGTATAAATATATTATTTGATCTCGTTTTGAAGTGAGCGAAGTAAATAAAGACGATGGACCGTCATCTCAGATAGTTCAGTGATCACAGATAAAATTATTTGAAAAGGCGAAAATACTAAATAAATTCGTATCTATTTCCGAAACAATAATATTCTTCCTCCAATACAGAACGATACCGATCATTGATATGATTTTTTAATGATATCGATTTTTCGATGAGGGTATTTTTAGCCGTGCATTTATTGTTAACATTAATTATCTGAATTATAATACCTACATAGATATAGGTACCACCAACCACGAGATATTTTGGGATGAAAAAGGATATCTACGAATTCATTAAGAACATAATATTTTTTTGCAAACCATTAATTGTCTACAATCTAAATTTAGAAGCAATATACATAAATTCAATTATTTTTTTTACTACACACAATAACTTGTGAACTTTTATGGGGGCTACTATAAAATGTTTTTGTAAACTAGGTTTAGCAACGGTAATAAAATAAAATAGGTAAGATAATATTTAGCTTTTGCCATTGCATTTTTCTTTTTAATTTTGCAAGGGATTGAAAGTATGCGTGAAAATTTCGGCAAAATGAAATTTTTGAAATGGTATTTTTTACCAAAAAAAAAATTTTTTAAATAATCGGTGGCACTTTCAATATTTTATGAATATTAAAAGTTTGTGACATCTGTTGAAAAGTCGTAGAATTATTTTTTATCAATGCTTCATACTCGATTTAGAATATCACAAACAATAAAACAAATTAATTCCATTATCCTCCGCTAGAGGCGGAACACAAATTATTTCAAACAAATTTCAATGTATGATGTATCCGATGCCGTTTTGAAGCCTAGCCATAGATAACAGAGTGCAGAGTTGCAGAGTAGAGAGTTATATTAGTTTGACGTCAGTGAGGTTATGTTGTAGCGTTGTGTCAGAACGGGCGAAGCCGTATTCGGAATTCGGATATAAACATGTTGAATTGATTATTTTTTAGTAGTGCATTAACCGAATAATCAAATACCAACGATGTCTGTAGTTATTGAAACTACCCTCGGGGATGTGACGGTGGATCTTTTTATCGAGCAGCGGCCTATGACGTGTCTAAACTTTCTAAAGCTTTGTAAATTAAAGTATTATAACTTCAATTTATTCCACACCATTCAACATGGATTTATTGCGCAATCTGGTGATCCTACAGGAGAAGGGACCGGTGGCCAGTCTGTGTGGGGTGTTATTGAAGGTCCCGATAAGCGGTATTTTGAGGGAGAAAAAATGCCAAAGATCAAACACACAGAGCCTGGACTTCTTTCAATGGTTGCGACTGAAGAAGGTATGATAGGATCTCAGTTCTTTTTCACTCTGGCCTCTGATTTAAATTCCTTAGACATGCAGCATTGTGTCATTGGAGAAGTTACTGAAGGGCACGACGTCCTGCGACTAATGAATGAAACAATCTGTGATGTTGGTCACCGACCGTACCAAGATGTACGCATTACGCATACAGTCATCTTAGAAGATCCATTTAATGATCCTAAAGGTCTTCGTGAACCTTCTAGATCTCCGTCCCCATCAGCCGAAAGACTCGCAGGAGGTCGTATCGCCCCTGATGAAGATCTCGATGAAACCCGGGGTAAAACTGAAGAAGAAATTTCTGAAATGATTCAAGAAAAAGAGGCTAAGGCGAGGGCAACAATTTTGGAAATTGTCGGTGATCTGCCAGATGCCGAAATGGCCCCACCTGAAAATGTTTTATTTGTTTGTAAATTAAATCCGGTCACTACAGACGATGACTTAGAGATAATCTTCAGTCGCTTTGGAAAAATTGTGTGTTGTGAAGTTATCAGAGATAAAAAATCAGGAGACTCTTTGCAGTACGCTTTTATTGAATTTGACAATAAAAAAGCTTGCGAAGATGCTTTTTTCAAAATGGACAATGTTCTCATAGATGATAGAAGAATACACGTGGATTTCTCTCAGTCTGTGTCAAAAATCAAATGGCAGGGCAAAGGTAGGGGAGTCATTATTATGGATAATGACGGTGACGGAAAAAATAATGACCATAACTTTTCCAAAAAAAATTCTTCTTATGGTGAAATATTTCCTCGTGATTTTAAGGAACATAAAATGAGAAACAATGAAAGAGAGCCGGAAAGGGAAAATGAGGCAAAAGAGAGACAGGAAAGATACAGAAGAAACGATGAACATTCCAAAGAAAAACAAAATAGTTCTTATGATAAAGAATACCAGAGAAAAGACAGTTCTCTAAAAAGAAACAGATCCTACCATGATAATAAAAATTTTGAGATAAAAAATTCTGAAAGACGTCGATCTAGAGAACGGAACTCATCAGTAAAATTACTAGATAGATCTAGAGAATTCAATATAATTTCAAATAGATCTAGAGATAGAAATAGAACTGATAGATCCAGGGAACGAAATAGAACTCCTGATAGATCCAGGGAACGAAATAGAACTCCCGATAGATTTAGAGAACATAATAGAACTCCCGATAGATCTAAAGAACAAAATAAAATTACCGATTTATTTACTGAAGAAAATAGAACTGCTGATAAATCTCGCGAAAATAGATCGACAGAACATTATAGAACTGCCGATAGATTTAGAGAACACGAGAGAGAATCTGATTATAAAAGTCACAAGAGTTCAGAGTATAGGAAAGAAAGGGTACCTGATAACTCCGCTGATAGAAACACACATAAAAAACATTATAAGTATATAGAAAAGAGTAATAGAAACAATGTTTCTACTAAAAATCACAACTATAAAGATACATCAGCCAAATCACAAGAAGATGAAAATTATCATAGAAGTCAAACACCCAAATGTAACACTCGAGACAGAAGTGAATCGCCAAAGAAATCAAGCGAAAATTCTAAAAGGTCAAAGGAACGTACATATGGTACTTCAGAATCAGCTAGAGACAAATTAAAAACAAGTGATAATAACCATCATCAAAAAATGGAAGATTCTCATAACGGTGCAAGCACATCTGATACAGTACATAAAAATAATAAAAAAAGAAAAGAAAGTTCCAATGGCTCGACCGATGAAAACATTAATAATGAACCCCTAAAAAAGAAAAAGAAAACATCCGAGGTTAAGGGAAAGAAAAAAAGGTCACACAATAAGCACAAGAAATCTAAACATAGCTCAGATGAGGATTCCTCAGATGAAAGTGAAGATAGTCCTAAAAAGTCAAAACGTAAAGGTACTGACAAAAAGAAAAAAAGGGTATCTAGCAAGAAGAAAAATCAATCTTCAAGTTCTTCTGAATCTTCATCTTCCGATAGCTCTGAAAGCAGCGATGAATCCTCAGACAGCTCCTCTGAATCAGATAAAAAAAAGAAAAAGTTAAAAAAATCGAAGCGAACCAAAAAAATTGTTAAGAAAAAACATAGTAAAAAAGATAGTTCTACAAGTAGTTCTTCTGATAGCAGCTCCACAAGCTCAGATGACTCTAGTTCGTCCACAGACTCTAGTGACAGCGGCCATGAACGTTCCAGGAAGAAGTCAAAAAACAAAAAATCAGTTAGAGAAAAGTTAATTAAAAAAAAATCTAAAAAGTAATTTATTTAATTTAATCGTACATTTATACAGCCATCAGTTGATATAGAATGTCTTCTAACTTATTATGCATTGGGTCCATTTTTGACATGACTGACTTTTACATTTCAGTGGCCATCATCAATGCTGATCTGAATTCTTATTATTATCAGCTCTCATCATGACTACATTTTTATTTGTATCTGCCCCGGAGAAGGCCACCGTGGCCCAAAACGTTTTGGCTATGACAAAATTAACCCGCGCAAAGTAACCTAGGAGAATTCATAATGAACTAATCTTAAACTACTTTTCTTAATTATTTTGAATGTCTAGCTATATTTACTAACTCATGAAAAATGTATTAGTTACTTTAAGAATGTATAGTTTAGAAACCTATTTTAAAATATTTTTTATTGAACAATATTTTTTCTGTTTCTAAATTTTAATATGCAATAACATTTTGAACAATCTGTAACAACCACTGCTTAGACAAAGCAACAAAATATCTTGAAAAAAGGGCAAAGTTCACTGTTCTTACTATACTACTCATTGTTATAGTTTCAAATTAAACCATTTACAGCAAAAAAATACATTTATCTTAGTTATCTATTTTGTTTAATTCAATGCTATTGACATATCCTGGCATTGTTAGAATTACAAGAAATTGTGCAAAAAAAATGCTTATTTTATACTTTACTTAGCATTTCTATTATTAAAATGATATTGAGGAATAATTCTACAAATCAGGGTGTAATCCAGTTCCTCATTTTTAATTAATAGTGTATTATATTTTGGAATATTGGTAGTATTTTTTTTAATTGCATTATTTCTTTCCTTTGACTTTCAAGCATGATTTTTTTTTACAACTTAAAAATAGAGATGTCGTACATTACAAGAGCCTTAAATATAATATGAACTTTCACTAAACATTTATTGGAGATTTGTTCCAAATATTACAAGAAACATTCTCGTTATACAATAAATATTGTTATATATCTCTTAAATTTTGATTTCATTGTCATTATTGTAATGTACAGTATTCATGTTTTATTGTCTGCATTTTATTTACCAAAATTATTGTTTCAAGGCTGTACAATTTATTGAAAAAATTTACATTTTTAGACTTGCAGTGTGAAATTTTTGTAATGTGTTATGTTCAAAGAGATTATATTCACTAGAGATGAACTATGCTCTTGTACACTGTAAAACGTTGAAGCCAGGTCTAGAGGTATGCAAGCTACGGCATTCTAGTTATTCGGCAGTGATCAACAGTTCTCGAAAATATCCGTACGTAAAGGGTGTTACTTGCAATAACATCGTAAGTCATTTTTCACAAAACAACTAATTATGTTAATTTTTTTTTATTTTTGCACTAATTTTATTTATTTATATTGTGTTTTGTTTGTTTCAAAATGTTACATTGTCATTCTTTGAGAGGTTTTAAAATTGTCAAAGATAATTTAATGTTAAAACTCGTTATAAATTTTTATTTACTGAATATATGAGTTTAATGAATATTACCGAGTTTGTGGGGATTCGTTACTAAATTAAACAGGATTAAATTTGCTGGGCAGTGGGTAGTTACGGAAACAAAAGTATGGCTAATGTTTCCATAAAACCAATTTTTAATGTTGATATTATAAGCGGTTTGCCACAGAACAACTTAACACAACACACGAATTTTAAGAAAATCCATTACATTAGCCAACAAAAAAAACAGGCTGTGTGAAAATTATCTGAGCTAGTTTATTTTTCGTTATTTTGTCATTTTATATAACATTCTGAAAAATCCCATCAATATTTTATGCGCTACAAAAGTTATACGGTGTCAAAGAGCCGCAAAAATTACTTTTTTTTGTAAATATCTTGCTTTCTATTGGTCGACGAACAAACATAGCTTTTAAAAATTTGTACCTTATAACATTTTCTACAAAATAGTTTTCTTACATTTTTTTCACACAAGCTACTGTTCTCATGTTATACAACTTACAAAGTTTCAATTGGATAAACTTATTTGAAGTATCAATGCACTCATTTTCACATCACCTTCGAGGTAAAAAGGATTATAAAATAGAGGTAGATAAACTGAAAACTCACACTACTAAACAAGTAAGTAGTTTCTAGTTAGTAATTAATTCATTTAAAAATTTGGACGCATTTCTGTGGTAGATGCCGATGCTAATGTAAGAGCAAAATGGTCACCACTCAAGCTTCAAATCACCGCTCTGTCTTCTACTCTCTGTATATAATCTCTTTAGTTATGTTATATTTATCCTGTCATCGGTCCTCTCAGTTCTGTACATCTACAGATGCATTCATGGGAAAATGTCACATCCGTATCTCAAAATGATAATTAAATTCTCAATACTTCGATCACTAAACAACGATGTCACTTTAAATAAAAATCAAATGTATAAATTAGAAAGATATACAGATAAAATCAATTATTTTAAAATAAAATTTGGTTGCCACCAGGGTTCTATCCAGGAACTTTTTCCCCGGATAGGAAAAAGTGCAAATCCCGATGGCAACAAAAATATTTTTTTCAATTACTTGATTTTAACTGTATATCTTTCTAATTGATACATTTAATTTGTATCAAAAATATCACAGAACTATGTTCTGAAAAAATTGCAACTTCTCAATAATGTGTTCTCCTTAAAAATGATGTCACTATTCGTAAGAGCTTCTAATTAGACATTTTCTACCATAAGTTAGAGTAGGAAAAAAATTATGTGGCTGTAATTTCACATTCTACTCTTCAAAAACTGCCACTCTTCAAGTCATGTTCACAATTGTCTTGAGTAAAAATTTCAAACTGGTTATTGATTTATTATGTAGTGATTCTTGTTAAAAGATATTATAATTTTCTTATCTTAATATAAATATGATCCATTTAACAAACAAAATGATAAACGCATGCTGAGAATACATATTAAATATATGTATGAATATTTATTTTTGATGTGGATTAAATCATTAATGCTAAATACTCATAAACATGAAAATTTTCATAAAAACAAAGTGAGTGTCAATACGTACTAAATGAAATTAAGCATACACAATTTCTTCATGGTGGTGGTATATTGACTGGACAATGTGACGTGACTAAACACATACAAACACAAGTAGTAAAATAAAATATTTTTTTAAATTTGGCATATCGATACCTCAATCTGCAAAGCAGCTAACTCCACCCATGGTCAAAAAACCGTTTTTGATGCCATTATTTTTTCTTTTATTGTTCTATGGTACACTAAAAGCCATAAATTTGAAAACATGTGAAATCGCGTGTTTTAAAATAATAAATAAGTACTAGGTGCAAGGTCTTGCAAAAACCTTCTCCTGATGCATGTGTTGATGGCACCATTAATAGAGGACGTCCGCGGAAATCATAATGGTTACACTACATTATCATGGAAAATCAGCTAACTCCCAATAATATTTTACATATTTGGTAAAGAAATTCAGAAAAACTCCAAATAATCCCTATAAGTACGAGATAAATCGAAATATCAATAAAATTTCTCAGTCGCCCTATTTCTGCATAAACAATCTACCAAAGTGTGTTTTGAAATTTTCGTAATCCGTTTAATTACAAAATTAAACAGTTTTTTGTTGCTCCTGAACATTTTAAGAAAGTGGAGTTAGCTGCTTTGCAGATTAAGGTATCAATATGTGATATTGCAAGTGCTATATTTTATATTTTTTTCTAATAACTGATACACATAATATTATATAACTTAATAATTTTACTTAGCATTTCTGCAAAATATGATTTTAATATTATTTTTTTGTTATGTGTTGTGTAGTTACAATTTTCTCCAAAATGCAGTTAAGGGTATGAATGAGAATATGCAGTGTTTCCTCACTGACCGTGAGAGGAAACCTTCCTGAAAAAGGCAGCTGTATGTGAGACCATAATGCCATACAAAGTGAAGGGCATTCGGGAAATTATTAATATTACTTTAAACCGTTCAGTTTAAATCATTCAGATGAAAATGTACATAAGTGTACAGTATTTGTATATAAGCGAAAAAAAATACATAGATGTATATAAACACAAATACTGAAAAAAAAAGTTACATTGGCCGGGTTGGGATGCATTTTTATTACAGTAAAATAAATTAATGGATTTTTAAATACTTAGTCATAATACTTTTATGTATTTTTTGAGCTTCTCTAAATAACTGTATTCCACCTACCCCCATGCCTGCCCTTTTCAAAACTTAATTTGTGTTTGATAATTGCATAAATTACAAATATAATAATGATGGTCTTGTCTTATAAATATAATATATGGATGTTAAAAGCTTTCCATTCCAAAAGATAACTTGTAAACTAAAAATGTAAAGCAGAATAATATTACCCAGAATTGTCAGGTACACTTCATCAAATTATTGTATTATTTGTATAGCGCCCTACGAGTCGGCATTTCCGAGAGTATTGTGTGAATTATTGCTATGGTTATTGAAAATTGGCACACATCCGAGTAATGATTGTTAAATTCTGTAAAGAACATGTCTAAATTACACGGTGTTCTTATCTCTATGGAAAGCATGGATGTATATAAATACTTAACATAATTATCTCTTTGCTTGTAAAAATGTAATGCGACAATAGAAGCTATATATACCTATATTTTGCTTCAACCCCACTTCAGCTTTCTTCGAGTGTCTGAATAATGTTTACATATTGTCTATGTCTGAATTGTTCTGGACAAATTAAACATTTTATGTTTATATATTAAGTACTATTTCTAATTTTTTTGGTCATTTTTTCCTTATTCTACTAATCTACCGCTTATATTTGTATTACCACCCAATTATTATTTATCATCATAAATTATGTTTGATGAACTGTGTAATAAATTATTTGGTTTTTTGAATGTTTAAGTATATGACAAAATATTAGATTATTTTTATAGAATTACAGGTAATATTTAACATCAACGAATATTTGTTTGAAATATCTGTATGAATGCACAGGTGTTTAACAATAACTGTTTTATACTTTCTATGATAATGTGTTCATAATATTCTAATTAGATATCTAAGATTAATAAAATTATTTCAAATAAAATAATGCTTTTCAAAACCTTTCCTCCTTTATAATTTTCCACCAGTAGTTATTAATGATTTGGGACTTTGGATCCGAAAATTCCATGAAAGCTTTTCGCTTTATATTTAATTGACTTGATTATAGTTAAGTCAATTTAATATACTCTCATTCATATTCACTCAATTCTTCTTAGCTAGCAACCATCATCAGTTTAACTCTAGCAAAGTTGTAATGTGCAAATTTTAATGCCCTTCCGGAACTCACTCTCTAAATTATAGATACATGTAAATATTCTTATGCTAACTTCAACAAAACTTTGTCGTGTATGGGCCGAACCTTGTTTATGGAGGTATAAATCTAGCTTCAATGGACATTGGCTATCATCACTTTGCTCTACAGTAGACTGGCCAAACTATCGCCTCAGGTTTTTCAGCTATGATGTATAAATCTAGCACATATTCAGGGATTGACTAAAATTTTATTTATGACTATTGTGTTCATGTGACAGGTTGATATATCAAACCTCACCAAAGTTTTTCTTTTAGCAAAAAGATAATGGCCAAAGTTTTAATGCCCATTCATTTCAAGAGTTAATTTATTGAGAGTTTCACAAAAGAAACCATATTTTTTCAAGCCGTGATATATTTCTTCTGCGAGAGAAGATGAAATTAACGGGTAAGGAAATAAGTGACGGTGGACAAAAACCTTGGTTATGTATTCAGATTATTCCACTAAACAGCAAAGCCGTTATCGTTCAATATTTCTATAATAAATAGTGATTTCTTCTGATCGGAATAGATTGATGAAAAACCTAATGAATTATGTATGAGAGCCCTTCCATGTCCACTGAAAACCTGGTTAACAACTTTAATGTATATTTGTATTACTAAGCGTATGGGTTAACTGCTTTTTATTATATATAGCCACAAATAATGCCTTTTTTCTTATTGAATGTTCATTATATTTTAATAAATTAATTAAAATGTTAGGTTTTGAAAATATTTTTTTATAGTTTCATAGGTGAATTTTGAAAAGGTGTAGTTTAACAACCCAAATACAAGAAACATTTTTTGTAACTAGTGTGTAAGGTTTGTTAAAAATATTTTTTATCTTTATATAGATTTGATTATTCACACTGTAAAATCATTGATTCATAAAAAAATTTGTTCTGTAGTTTCAGAAGTTTTATACAAAGTTTAGGAAAGTACATACATTTATCATACCTATGATTTAATTCTAATGAAATATTTTACAATTATTAGAATATTAATGTACATATAGATAATAGATAAAAGAATAATAGTCATATTTTCTATCACAGGAAAATATTATGTATTTACATTCACCTGATGTGATAAATATGTACAGAATGGCCCAAAATGCATAATCTACTGGTCTTAAATCTGGGCTGTTGGGTGTCTACATGCCTGGCTCGATGAAATTAACATTCTCACAACGAAGAAAGTTGATTGTATAAAATTTCTGGCTGTGTGAGATGGAGCTCCGTCCTGCTGTAATGTCCAGTTATGCTGTGATGTCTAGCTATATTCCAGGCTTTGTTTTGAAACTCTTTGATCATTTTCCTAGCACCCAGAAGTTTTTCAATTCGCAAATTTTTGATCAGAATATGGCCTGGCTCGATTGCAGTGATTTTTGTCATTCTGGGCAACAGTTTGAAAAAACCAAATATAAACAATGGGAAAATGAATAATCAAAGATGGCAACCGGAAATTGTCGAAATAAAACATAATATAGGTAAGTAAGTAAATTAGTCAACGATTTAAGCTATTGTTGATATATTTCAACTAATTTTGATGTAATTATATCACATTTTACGAAATGTTTTCACATTTTTTGGGCCACCTGTATATACATTCAAAGAATGTGAAATGATTGAATATAGTAACATTAAATATCTCCATATACTTCAAGCTGTCCAATCAATATGTTTAAAATAAATACACTCGAAGCTATCAACGGAAATAGAACAAAGGTTTATGTGATTTGACCTCTTTTGTGCTGATTGGCAATCCACAATATGAATTGTTACTTGTATGAATTAATTATTGAAACATTAAAATTCGTGATTGAACGAACATAGTTTTGAATTACCTAATGAAAATTTGCTCTTTAAGATGAAAGTAATGAACCTTGATAAAAGGTGATTCACTATAAAAAACTAGTTTATAAGGAAAAAATGTTTTTACATAAATAGTTCTGACAGGCATATCGACTAAAGAAAGATGTACAAATATGGGTCATAGTGACATTAACAATGGAACCAGAGCATCACCAGTATGGACATTTGTCAAATGCTCAAAGTTTATTTAAGTATTTTATTTATTTCTTTACTTAAAATTGGCCTTGGTTTTTAAAGTTAAAGTTTTTTTTCATAAAGTCTCACAAAACTTAAAACTTATTCGTAGAAACCAGAATGCCTCATGAAAGTTTTCATGTCATCCACATCGATCGCTAGCTTTGTTCTCACTTTTATATCTGCCTGTGCCAGGCACTTTTCCGGATGGTACCACCTGGGCCACATACTGTATCTCGAGTTCCGTACATTCTAGATTTACATTATAAATTGTACTACATCTAAATACAAGTGACAAAGTAAAAAATTGCTTTTTTTCTTATTTCAAAATATAAGTATTATTATACATAATGTTAATACTAATTGGACCTTTTCCAAGTACTTTCTATTAAAAATTATTCTAACTTTTTATTTTTATGTTTTGTTTACTATGATTATTTCCTTATCTCGGACAACCGAATAAACAATGTTATTGATTCTAATGGAATATTTATTTAATTTTACTTTTTCTTATTTTTAGACAAATTATTAAGTACTAATTAAATGTATTAATTAGAAAGATATATTTATCAATACAATGTTTCAAAAACATGACAGGAGAGACATTAGTAAAAAAAACTAACTAGTATATCCCTGTACCACCCCCTATTCCTCCCCCCGCATTCCACACCACCGCGAAACACTCCGAATCCCCACCACCACCCACATGCCGTCAATTGAATAACACTCCACCCAGCCCCTCCTTCCCCCTGCACCGCACCATAACACCCTGTACCTCCCCGTACCCATCTCAACCTCCCAAACTCAACAAAACAACCTCACCTACACCCTCCCATGATAGGTCTATGTTATCCGTCGTGAAATGATACCCTTTACCGTGCCCTTAGAATCTTTCATCTCTCCAGGCATCACGTGCATATATATACCTACTCGTAAATAAACAGACAACGGACATCTTAAAATATATATATAAGACGATGTTGCGGAAATATCAAAGCGCTTGAGAACATAGTATGAACATATTTTATATAGCGTTATAAATATCAAGTCGCTATGCTCTGCAAGAAATGACAGAAATAATTCAACTTATTCCGTCACAAGCAACGCCCATTGAAGTAGAAAATTCCCTTCGCACATAAACATAATCTTACGTAAACGTTTTTTAATGCGTTTACATAAACATTATGTACCTACATAACATGTATGTAATAAACGAGGATCTAACAGTATTATTGTTATATTAATAAATTAATGTTGGTATTTAATTATTGTACATCTGCATCATGATATTGCCATAAATGTAAAAAAAAGTATTTATGGATTTATTACAAATAAAATGCTGCGGATTTCTTATTTAATATTTGGCCATAAATATATGCCCCTGGGTAGTGCGAGCCCTACCTAGCCTCTGGGGTGTCCTCGGGTGAAATTTTTCTGGGCGCCCCCATCCCTGATTTTTAAAAACGGTGGATCTGTTGAACCATTCGCTCAGATTCCGCAGCCACAACGTCCTCCCGCGACCAGACCCTATTTTTCGTGATTTAATCATGCACTGATGATAAAATGAAGAGTGTGGTATTACGTGTGTTTCTCATGTTTCGCTTCACATGCGCAAAATATTCCAGTTTCCGAATATTCATCGATTTCTTAGTTCATTTCCCAGTTATTATTAAGATTAGTTTTTCGGTCAGTCTTTTTTAACGGCACCCCATAAGCTATAATTATTGTGATACTGAAGAATTAAGGGCTTGCTCGGCGCCCTCGGGCCGGCCCTGCCCCTAGGTCAAAAAAAAAATTCTCTCTCCTGTAAAATTGGAATCAAACCAGGAATCCTTTATTTCTTGACTATTTCTCCCATCGTTCTCAGGGTCATCGTAAACTTTTATCTCCGGAATAATCTGCCGGATGTCTTTGCCTAATCTGAATAACGGCCAGTCCATAAGTCCTAATGCGATACTTGGCAGCCATCGACCGTCACGCGAATTAGCAAACAGCTTCTGCCTTCGTCTCGAGCGAAAAATTACAGTAAAAATTATTTTGTTTGTCCGTATAATCTGAGGAAAGACGTCATACCCTTTTCTTATTTCCCGCCCACGCGGGGCGCACCACTTGCGTAGTCACCGATAATAATCGTCTGACCTTTTCTAAATTCTACAATTTCTTTTTGTGAATAAACTACATTTAAAAAAAATAGAGATGTATACACGGAATACATGTCACATCAATATTCTTACTATTTTACTAACTAAGCTAGGCGCTTGTGCCATGAATATAGGACTAACTTTATTTTCGGAGGCCTAAACCCCCGACCACTAGATCGCTAGGCGAGTATCGTGACCACTAGACCATATCATTATGCCGTTGTAAAATATATTATATAAAGCATATTTAGGAGAACACATTCTTATTGTGAAGTTGTAATTATTCAGAACAGACGGTCTGTGATATTTTAAATATGAATTAAATATATTAATTAGAAAGATATACATATAAAATCAATTTTATCGAAAAATATTGTTGTTGCGCCACCGGGATGGATCTCTTTCCTAACCGGGATATCAATATCAAAAAGGTAACATATAGGTTCGAAAATTGTCGCTGTAGCATAGTTGGATAATGCACCTTCCCCGGTTAGGAAAGAGATCCAGGTTCGTATTCCGGTGGCGCAACAACAATATTTTTCGATAAAATTGATTTTATATGTATATCTTTCTAATTAATATATTTAATTCATATTTAAAGCATATTTCTTTGTTTCATTATGTGTGTCATTACTGTATAATTCGATGACTTTCAGCCTCGCTGCAGTTTTAGGTATTTAAGTAAACAAATAGCCCATTCCAATCATTTTTAGAACTAGAACGACATATTTAATATGCTCGAATAATATATAGTTAATGGAGATCGTATTTATATTTTTATACCTACCCTCAAAGCATTGACTTTCTTCAAAACACTTTCGCCCTACTTGTAACATTGGTTTTAAGTGCTCGGGATTATGACTCGGAAGTTTGTAACATGATTATAATTACTTCTCCTTGGAAAGCAATACTAATATACGACACCTATATATATATCTTTGTAAATATTGGTAAAAAACACATTTTACCCGAATAAAATGTAAAAACAAATATTAAAACCTTCGCTTTGTATTTTTTGAAGTGAAACATTTTAGGACATGGTAAAGTAATGGCAGTGTAACGAAAAGTGAAACGGAAACCAAACCAATAAAGACACCATTAATTCAAGGCGAGGAAAGTAAAGTAAAGCGCTTTTCGCTCTCTCCGTCTTCCCTGAGCCAATGAAGGTAAGTTGGGGTATATTTTATTACTTATTGTTGAGGTATTATTACGTAAAATTATCTTAAATTCCAATTTTATAACATTTAACTTTAATAAAATAACCATATTTGTTTTTCTCATTTTATTATTGTATCTATTTATCTTATGTACGTTTCATTGTATTCAGAATTATTTTGTATTAATATTCGTATTTGTTGAAAACATATTTTTCATATTTAAATTTATTATAGGTACGATTTAACAATTTTCATATATAAAAAATATCGTGTACGCTTTAAATACCATTCTCAAACGGTCCAGTCATGAATCTTTTATTAAATATCTACCAAAATTTTCGATCATTATTTTTCACAGACATGTCTCCGGATCGCAAGCTAATATCTAATATTGTGTATCTAACGGAAACGTACTGAAAAGACATCCGACACCGCAACAAGAAGAATTTCTCCTTCTTCTTTCCATCAAATAGATCATGGAATGTTACGAAGTCGAGCGTCGTTTAACATTAAAAGGAGCGGTTCAATGAAACAGCTTTTAGAAATCGTGAACTATTGAGCGAAAAATAAAAAAAAACATTTATTACTTTCGAATAAACGACAGCAGTGTTGTACTCCCCGAATACACAATCAAAAATGCGCAAGGTCAGAAAATATCGACAGCCAGCTTTATACCCGTCCTTCTCCCTTGCGGCTTGTCTGCTGTGAGGGTGTAGGGGATGAAGATATATTTGAGCGGGAAAACAGCATTACCTTTCTATATATCTAGATAACAACACCGGCCCCGGATGATGAGCAACCTGTAACACAAGGAGCTCGAGAGCGGAACACTGCGGACGGGCGCTCGTCATCCATCATGAAGTTTTCCCACGTATTTTGGGTAATTTGTTCAGCCTTCGTGATAGTCCATGGAGCGCCGAAGCCTCTCGGCGAATCCGTGGATCGTGGACATAAGGGTGAGTTAATTTTCACCGAGAAAAAACGGTAATGTAATGTGAGGCGCTTGCACGGCGAAGTGACGTCACGTCTAACGTGATTTCAACTTCTTCCGTGTATCCGTCAGGTGTATAGTGTGCATACTCGTACTGTGCTTACGACGAGGTGAATAAAACTGTTCAATTATTTAGCCGGAGGAAATCACGTGATATGGTCCAATGGGACTCAACCCACGCCTGTATGTATGGATCTTATTATGCTATATGCTACCGATATACATATGTATACCATACATATACGAGTACGTCACCTAGCGACACCGACGAAAAATCTTCAGCTATTCAGCAGGGAAAGGTCGCGAAGTTCAGCGTTTTTCTCACATTTCAAAAGTATATCGGTAAATTAAAGAGATATGGTTCCTACATATTTTTGTCCACCCACGTATTTTATTTTGATGCATAAATTGTTTCCCTTAATAAACCAGGTTAGCATATTTACATCTGAAAATGTAAGAAACATGTCATCGCCTACAATATTATCACTAAGTATTTTAGTGAAATCTCGGCAACGTATGCTTTATCCGTTGCATTATTCAAA
This sequence comes from Eubasilissa splendida, assembly GCA_031772225.1. Classification (NCBI taxonomy): domain Eukaryota; kingdom Metazoa; phylum Arthropoda; class Insecta; order Trichoptera; family Phryganeidae; genus Eubasilissa; species Eubasilissa splendida. Next base: position 21,646,189 of record CM062845.1, on the reverse strand, counting down.
AAAAATATTTTATTTTGTGAAATGTATTATTATTATATGTACATTCCATTTGTACCTTTTTCCGGCGGCTCTTCCAATGTTTTAAAATAAGTTTTTAGAAATTTACCCTCTATAAGCATTTGATTTGATACTCTTCATTTATCACACGAGAACTGGATAAAATTTTCTAACTTGTTCTTATGTTTTCAGATTTTTCTAAATTCTTCTAATTTACTTTGGTGGATATTTTAATATTCAATTAAATTAAATGCTTTGTACAACGAATTCCGGTACTACGAATAACTATGTTTATAATAGGAAAAAATAAATGTGTATTATTTTCAGTATTTAAAAAAATTTAATCCATCTTCCCAATAATATTTAATCATATGAACATTTTGTATCGAAATAGAATCGTATAAAGAGTACACATACGATGTCAATTGTTGACTATAAGGTGTAACTTTCATTAAACATTTTTTATCAATAATAAAGATACGCTTAAATATAAAAATAGAAAAATGTGTATTGAAAATGAAGAATTATAGATAACAATAAAAAGATACTAACAATTACCACAATTGTATTCGCAACCCGTAATAAGTAAATATACCTACGCTTTTGAATAATATTCAACAAATAAAATCATAATATTTAACCCTATAATGTAATATTTATACAATTAATTTACTGGCCTCACATTTGGGAGGACCATTTTTAAATATGTCATATTTTTAATAAGATTTGAACAAATTTAAAAATAGTGAATTTTACAAATTTTTTTCTCGAATCTTCTAAAAATCGTAAATTATCAATATTATATGTATCACTCAAAATATAATCAAATCCTCTAACGAGATAATCCTTAGTTTGAGATTTTCTGTGAAGTGACCTCTGAAATCGTAAATATTTTTTTAAATACCCGCAAATACTTAATTTGTTTAGAAATTGGCGATATTGAGGAAGGTCGCAGGGAGAGGCTGACCACTCTCCTGCCAGAGATGTCTCCCAACATGTCAGGAGACATTTCGGTCGACCTTCCAGACAACTGGGACCAGTCCAAGGATGATTCCCAATCGCTGTTCCTCAACAAGAGCGACAAGAATGATCCGGAGCCTTATCCCATGGCTCTAGCTGATGACGGTGAGATTTTAAATTCCTTTATCCATCAAATATCACACGATCTTAGAAATATAATATTACCGTCTCGACTGTTCTAAGTTTTTTAAGTTCAAATGCGAAACACGATTTTGAATTACGGTAATTATTTATATTTTAATTTCAGATTAGTAGATTTCCACGATTAGAATTTCTTCTAGGTTATTCTATCGTGGGTCGGATTTCGTCGTAGCCGAGGTGTTGGCCACATTTCAAAGTCCGCCATTACGGCTGATGTGTGTAGAAATTATAATATACCAGTACTATTTCATTTGAAAAATTATACATATATTAATATACAATCTAATAAAATAATAAAGTTACTACATTGCAGTCTCGACAATACTTTTGATAGTATTAAATTTGAAAAATTGTTCATGATTTAGCGCCATGTTGTATCAATATTTGTATTTTACTAATTGTAGCTCGTTGTGTCTTAATTACCTATACCTAATCTTCAAGCTTCCTGAGCTCATTACAACCTTCAAACTTCATAGACTCGTTATATTATTGATCCAACTCTTTTCGGAGAAATATTCGCAATTGTATTTGACAGTCAATCATTAGGTTTTTCCCTTGTATTAAAATGTTACCTCGTTTCCTTCACTTCCCAAAGATTAATTTATCAAGATTATTTTTGATAAGACTTTGTTACGAGACTATGAGATAACAATAAATATGCGATAGCCGATTACTTATTATTTATTAGTATTACAAGTAAACGAAAAGAGGCGACATTTATGATACAAGTGTAAAATAATAATAATAATAATTGCAAATATTTCTCCGAAAAGTGTTGGGGGAAAATGTATTGAATCTATGATGTATTATATAATAATAATATTTATAATAAAATGAGACTGTACACAGGGTCGTTTCTAGGTGTTTTGCCGCCCTAGGCGAGAATTGAAAAATGCCGCCCCCTCCCTTTTACCGCCATCACTCTCTCCCCCTGTCATCCAGGGTAGAAATAAAAGAACTTGTATTCAAAATTAAACAATAAAACACATCAAACATTGAATAACTAAATAAGCACTGTTCGTGATGTTTTATTTAAATTTCTCTCTTCGATGGTGTTTTGAGTTCTTCCTCTTAACTCCTTGCTTTTATTTGCAAAGTCTTTTACAAGATATCTAATGTCAAGCTGGTAAGCCATGTTTTTTTCTTCTGAAATTGTGCCTAATCCCACGAGTCTCTCTTGGCTCATTGAACTTCACATAGGTTTTTATTCATTTCAATTTTAAGAAACTCCTCTCCGCACTTGCCACTGATATCGGTAAAGTCAAAAAGACACGAAGAGCTTCGAACGAATGAGGAAAACCATTTTCTAGCTTGTTTTGGCACATATAGTTCAGCACATATTCGGGTTTCGCATTTGTTTGTATACGATAACTTATTCCTGAAAGTTCAGAGCAGAGGGCTGCCGCGTCAATGTCCTTTAGAAAAGGTGGGGTTTCTCCAGGGCTACGCCGGGATAGAGCTGTTTATAATTTGATGCACAAATCTTCATGTTTTTTTAAATACTCCTCTATATTTCTAAGCTCATTTACTGTTTTCTCAAGAGTAAAGTGCTCCTCTTGCAGCAGTTTACTAGTCGAATTGATTTGAAGTAATGTACTGTGCCAAGTTATAAGTTTTTTCTCCTAATTTACTCAATTTTTTCGCTGTTAAATTTTTTTATAAAGTTCCGCCTAGTCTTGTCTAATGGTAGAAACGGCCCTGACTGTAAAACATTATATAAAGTTCTCGAATTTTGGAGAGAATCAAGTACATATTTATGTAAATTCCATAAGCACTATCTTATGTGAGGTGTGAGGTCAACTAAGGCACATACGAGACACAGACAATGTTTCCACTGCGGTGAGCGGGTGTGCCCGCACACACGATTTGGCATTATAGCACACACAAAAAAATATAGCGCGGACACAGTTTTGAATAAGACTTCTTCTTCGTGTGCCGCCCTCTATCGAATGTTGGTGACCATGTTGCAGTATGTTAATTTATCATGTATAAGATCTCAAACATTTTGGACGTTGAACTACTTTCTGAGGTTACACAACCAAAATAATCTCTTTCTACCTACGCCTCTATTGCCTTCTGCCTTTCCCTGCATAATGAATTGTAAAATATCATATGTTTTCTTCAATATTAGCAAAATTTCTTTGTAGCCACATATTATGTAAATAGTAAGACAAAACACTTTCATTAAATAAATAATAGATATCTCATAGAGACGAAGCATGCAAGGCTTACGACCTGTCTTAGACTGGCTTAAGTGATCACTTTATATAAATATAGCGTTCACCATTCTCACCCATCAATATCCATATCTATCAAATTTTTGAAAATTGTACATATGTTAATATGTGGACTCGCTTCGAGTACCACGACACTATCGCCATCTTTGGACAGAATTTGATAATTCATCCCTGAATCAGCATATATGTCACAATGAGAATCAATTTTATTAAATTATTAAAGCCATATTCTTTTTTATCTGTAAAATGTTTTTAACACACTATACTAGAATACGCCTGAAAAATCAATATGTCATAGAGACGAAGCTATGAGATATTTATTATTTCTTTAATAACAGTGCCGTTGTAGGTATGAAAATCCAGTAATTGTGTGTTCTTTGACATATTCAAATATTACGAAACAATTTGTATAAAACCAGTATTTATTGATAAATCAACATGTTTCGATATTTAGAATTAAGAAAAAGTGGTTATAACAAGCCAAATATTATAAATAACCAAATCCTTTTTGCAAATAGTCAACCTTTTAAATTTGTTTTCATAGTAGTTTCTATTTAGTTATCCACCACTTATACTTTATAGTTTCAATTTTATCTACGCTTGTATTTTTAATTTTAGTATATGATACGTTGTTTCTTGATGAAGATACTGCTTTGTCTTAATATTTATATAATATTTTTCATTGCGGAGAATGTATCTAAAGTATGCAGCTTTCTTTTGATTTATTTATGTATTCAATACAGCTTCATTAATAATATGGTCCATCCAGGCCATCATACCAGTGGCCATACACTGGTAAGGTGACGTTTGTCTTATTTTCTCCGCCATTGGTCCTACAAAAGATTTTTATGCGCGATTTTTATGGAACATTGGACATGGGTCAGACAAAACTCTGGCAAAAGAATGTAAAAATTAGACCCTCGCGTTTTGATATTTCAGCATACGACGGGCAGCCCATCCGAGCGGACGCGGAGCTGTCCAGGCCGGGGGCGCTGCAGCACGTGGTGATGAGGGCCGAGCTGTACGGGGAGCCGCCCTCCGCCGGGCTGGCCCTGCGCCGCAAGAGGGCCGGGCCCCGCCCGCTCAGGGCCGACCTGGGCGCCACGCTCAGCCGGGTCAGCAAAATGGCACCGAGGTATTTGTCAACACTAACCGAACATTAAATACCAACACATATATAACTGACATTTTTTTCTAAATAACCTGGTTTATTATAAATTTGTTTTGTTTCTTTTTACAGTGGAAATAGAGAGAACAAATATAATATTAATATATAAATTGTAATATATAATGATTCGGTGCGCAACGTGTCCTAACAGAGAAAGTGAAAAGAAAAGAGCAGAGGTCGTTTCTCAAATCTGACAGTGATGAACTCAAAATCACGAACTGTGACTCAAATCACTGATATCTTTGAGTCACACTCACTATCAGTGAATATCGTGATTCAAATTTTTTTTTTTGTTAAAAATTCTATTCATTTTCTGACGTCGCAGCTTAAATCGATTATCACTTTAATCAGCGCCATCTACCGGATTTTCCATAATTTGACTAGCGCTATTTATTGGAATCTGTTTTTATTCGAAATTTTTATGCTAACTTGCTGGTAAATTAATTTTATTTTGTTCGTACTTTATTTTACATTTTGTAGGTATGTGTATATATGTGCAGTAATTTTCTACTAATTATTTATGCTAGAATATTTTTTTTTACCCAAATAAAGTTTTAATAATATAAAGAAATATGCTCAAAATTGTGTTTTTTAAATATATTTAAGGTGATATAAGAAACTGTGATCACAGTCACAGTTTTCAATCACTGATTTTATCGAATACCAGTCACAATCACATCAGTGAGTCGAGAGTAGCATTTTTTCTCATCACTAGTTAACACTGATATTAAATCTGACAGCGATGTAAACTCAATGGTTTTAACATAATATGTTATCGTTCCAGATACTCTACCATCAACAGGTACAAACGAGAATCTAACATGAGGTCAGAAGATATCCTGGCTTTACTCTCTTTGTGGGAAGCTCAGCAAAGGCATAATAACGAGGCGACAGCTTCTTCATACTACTCTCCGGACAACTACTACAATCGAGCTGAACCCTTCGAGATCAATAATCCTGACGACGTGGAGGAGACCGACGAGAGATGGCTGAACGAGCCCGCTCTTCCATCTCACTTCTCCCATAACTTCTACCCCGTCCATCAACCCATCCAGCTCAAGTCGAGTCGCTACCCGTACTCCCGCGAGTTTCCCGATTTAATTCCCGCGGAGCCCGGGACCGCATTCCCGAACTTGCCTTCCTTGGAAGCGCTGCGCAGGAAGAGGCAGTGGGCTGGATTCGGAAACAGGAACCGTGTAGCTAAAAGATTTATGGTCGCAAAGAAACGTTCTCCACTGAACTACCGGCCTCACGAAGATCTCTACACCCTGAACGAGTTACTAAGGTCTTCAGCCAACAGAGACATGGGCCTCCCAATCTCCCGTCGCATGGTTCTGTAAACTTCCCCGCGAAGTCACAGTGTGAGTTTTCAGGCATCTATTTTTAAATTGGTCTGGTAGATTATTACGCGTAATCTTTTTCGAATTGTATATATAAAGTACTGAAATCTGGAGATGCATTTCAGTGGAAACCCCTAAAGAAGTTCGTATCTCTAAATTAACGAGTCTCGGGAAATCACTCAATTTATTAAAGGCCAATCAATACCTTATATCTATTTCATATCGATCGATAACATTTTTAAGTAGATTATTTTTTAATAGATATTGATTAAATATGTAGATCTTAATTATAACAAAAAAATATATTTGTCTATATATATACATTAAAATTGAATATTAAAATAAATCATATACATATTTACACAAGTCACTTTTATGGGTATGTCTCTTGTAGAATTTAAACTAAATACATTCTAATATATTTAAGAGTTTGCTAATTGTTTATACATTTAATATGTAAACACAAAGCCTTGACTTTGTGTTCTTAAAAGTGTGTTATATTATTTTAAGTGGTTCAATTAAATTATTTAAATTAAGCGTTAATATGGGCAACTAATTAATTTTACTAAAGTGTTTTTTTTTTAATATCTCACTATAATATTTTAATGTTTAACAGCCTGGAGCTGGTGGTTTCTTACCATTCGGCCACTCAATCAGTGTCGACTGTGATCCATCCGACACATTTAGTATTCGCAATACTTTCTAACAGAATAAAGGAATACTAAATTTAAATTAATTATTAATATATTGTAAAAGTACTAGTAATTATTGTCATTGAATAAATTTTATTATTTTTACAAGTATATTTTTAAACTTTCTTAAATATTTGTGTCAAATGCATGTTATATAGATAATCCAGAACTTCACCAGTAAAATCTTAATAAAAATGTGTACACTTAACTTGTTTTTTATTTTATTTTTCCATATACTTACGACAGTTGGGCTCATTTTAAATGTTTTATTTCAAGGTTCAGTTGTCTTAAAATAAAATGACAGGTGCAGCTCTCAAAAGTGTGAACCGTGGACTTCAGACGTGCTTGTGAGGTTAGACAACAAAAGTTTTTCCACCTCGATGCAAACCTTAATATATGTATAGTGACAGAAATGATAAAATTCTTCGCATTTTTCGGTGTTTGAATCCAATAAAGCAAAAAGTTTGTTCCCGTAATTTCCTTCGACAGCTGTGGTTCCCGGGTTTCCTATTGACAATATGCTCAGGTATGAAATGTGAACACTACCACTAACCTTTGATTGAGCGCGCTGATGCTCTCGCGTCGGAGCTGGTCCGATGTTATTGTTCTTCTTCTGGGTAGATTTCCGACCAACTGGAATGCGCACTCCCGTCGCTTCGATTATTAGGACCTCTTTACTGAATACAATTGCGTCGTGTTGTTTTGCGCGCTCTCCAATCTCCGAAAAGGGCGGCAATATTCATATGCACATATGACAAATACAACAACAAGAAATCCCAGGTGTACGAAAGAACAAAGGCGCGTAAACAAAGTTAATAATACATTTATTTAACTATAGTCCATCCCTAGCGTTAGTGACAATTATGCCGATGCAGCCAATGCGGTGCTTTGGGATCCACGTTATATAAAGCCCCGAAAAGTCAAACAAAGCTATCCGGTTAGCCCTGGGTGCACCTAGTTGGTCGAAAATTACACTCCTACATTACGACACGGGCATTCCCCTAATAAGGGATCACATAAGAATACTCTTTGAACTTTTTTATACTGGGCTTCCAAACCACCCGAACGCCACTATAAATTCACTCTCCAAGTACAACATTAACATTCCCTGCCGATTTAGGTTTAGAAGACCCAAGATGGTCCTACTAAAAGATCAAACTCCTGCCCCATAGTTAGCAGTTCCCTGCCCCAAGTTAGCAGTAACTTCACTCTTCTCCCCCCGCCCCATTTGTTATTAACACCACCTTCCTACACTGCATCGGTTGCTACGAAAGATGAAGGAGCAATGGGTGTAATATCCGGAACTCTGTTTACCATGAGATCAGTGATCAGTGATGTCTCTAATGTATCACAAAAACATTATCAATGTATACAGTAGTACCCTGCTCAAACATTGAATTAGGGAGCAGACCATCACCGCACAATTATTAGTACATAAATGTCTAAAAAAAAGAGTGAATATTACAGGAGACAAGACACCAATTTTGTTTTTACAATGTAATGGATAATTTATACCTTAGATACCTTTTTTCTATTTTGCATTAGGGCGCAATTATTTTAGTTACGCCGCTGCCTGTCGCTTTTCACCCTCAAAGCGTTTTTTGGTCAGACTCTAAATTTCAAATTAACAATCTATATTTGTTATTTTTATCTCTTAAATACCTCTCTCATAAAAACCTTGTAGGGGACAGGATTTTAAATTCACCGCCGTCTCAGCCGGCATCGATGCTAGCGACATAGCGCTGTCGGTTGCCGCTACAGGTTCACCAACGATCTCTCTTCCGTTTCACCGCTCGGTAACGGCGGTCTTGCCGGCAAGAACGCCGACTCACCTTTTGCATCACTTCATTTCTTTATTCTATCCGTAATCTGTATTTATTGTTTTATCATACTGTCACAATAAACATCAACACGCCATCATCACTCTTTCATTTAACCACCGACCTAACCCCCAAAACCTTATATTCTTATAAGTGTACAATCAGTAGATCAGACTTTTGATCCTTAAACTACTTTTCATTTAGAAAAAAACAATTATATTCGTGTATGTAACAGTCCGTTTCAAAAAATGTTTGTAGGTAAGTCATCCTTTTACTTTTAATATTAGTTTTTAAATATTAAATAAATACATGGTGCCGGAAAAATCATATGAAATAGAACACACAAAACATATGAGTTCAAATTTTCATGTACACTGTTTTTTTTTTGCAACATATCAAACTCTCAGAATAATAATGTTCCATCTGATAATGGCACTGTTTTGAGATAATGAGCTCAAAAGTGTTGATTGAATTTCAACATATATTCATGTATATTTTGTTTTGAGTATGCTAATATGATCAGTTTTAAGGTCTTAACTTATTTTCAGCATTATCAATGACCACTGTGATATGAGGGAAATTAAAAATAAATAAAAAACATTGTAAATTAACAATAATGATCCATAAATTTAAATAAATAACTGATGCAGTTGGAATGGCAGCTCTTATTATTTCCTTTAATATCCATTAAATAGAGTTGGTGTGTATGGAAGAAATAAAGAATAATGCATTTGGAACCCATTTCACACAATAACTCAAATTAGCCCAAAATGTTAGTTGGAACCTTGTTATTCTAAGGAGTCGATATCGTGTATTTTTTACGTTTTCCGTCGCCGTATATATATGATGGAAATAGGGTTAAGTATAATATATACATATAGGAATGTACCTACAGAGAAAAAATGCTTTATTGGAACATATACATAATGCTTTGAGGAATATTTGTTTTTAATAAATGGGTTTTATAGTGTAAGTACATAGTTATATATTTATAACAATGGAGAAACCAACAAATGCATTCGACTAAGACTAAGTTGGTAATAATATAAATATACAAAAAGACAAGTAATACTAGTAATGAGCTAAACGTTATTGTGACAGTGCTTGTGCGTTTGGTATTTCTTTTATAACGATTATTGGTAACTGATATTTTACTGTTAGAGGTTTAGTTTCCACCATATCAGTGATTGATCGCCGAATTACGAATAATCAGTTACTTATCATCGTTACAATCGAACACAAATTTCACAATAACGGTTTAGCTCATCACTAACTTATACATTAAAAAAATCAACATATGTATTATCTTTCCTAATTTACAAAATTCTAATATTCCGTAAACATTTTTTATGAATACCACAAACCAGTAATTGAATAGATATGAAAGAATGTGTACATATAGGATAAGGGTTTGGAACATTACTTGCGGGACGAGGGGCATTCTACACACATTCTTGGTGGAAACATAAATCCGATAAATTATGACACATTTATGTAACAATAAAAGTATTTACCTACTCTTCGAAAATTAAATCTTTGTGTAAACAAAACGTATTTTTTACATTAATGCATATTATATTGTCAGCGTTTAAATTTTCGTTCCAATCGAGTCATATACTTTAAAAAAACACGGAGATATTTGATTGCGTAAGTGGTACCAAAGGGATCACGTGGGTGACACCAAAAAAAAAAAAATTTGGGGCAAGAAATTTGCGTTAGTTCATGTCTATATATTTGGTGGTCTGTGGTGGATACCGTGTTTATAATTAATGTCAAACGACAACTGACCAATCAAAACGAAAAGTAGTACCTATATAAGTCGTTACAATTGCATTATATTAGGCGTTATACTCAAATTATCAGTACTACACACAGGTTACTACACTTTGAGGGCTATTTGTCGATTCTTTGGTCATGGCACTTCAAGAATGTGTTGTGAAGTCATTATTATTATTAAGATGTGATTAATAATATTTCATTCCCTATCCATAAAATATTTTTATATTAAACATATATATGTGCCTACTGTATATTGTAATAATAAAAAATATATATACTAGCAACAGATTCGTCAGTGGCCGACTGTACAGTGTCATAAGTAAAATATCGACCTGTATAGCTCTAAATTGATAAAAGCGTTGGGGTCCAAAATAAATTGAATACTCCAAATATATAGGTACCACTATGAATTACTATACCTGCTTCAACGTGGAGCAGTTACTATTACGGACATTCCTTGAGCATTTTGGATTATTCTGCTGCGCATTGGTTACCATCAAAAACAGAAACACATCGAAATAAAAGATGAGTGTCGGCTATGAAAACCATCACGCCTATTATTATTTTAACTTAAACTGATTTCAAGAGACGAATTTCACTCTCTTATCTATGTTTATAACACAAATCTTTAAAATGTATTACTGTTATAGAAAAACGCATTATTGTTTTTCGAATTAAGTACTTCACATATTCATGAATTTTTTTTGGTTTTCGTCACTACTGTACACCATGTGACTAAATTAACAGCGCCATCTCTTATTATTAAATAGATGAAAAATTATCTGTCAACAGATGTCTCTCAGTAATATACTTCATCCTAAACAATGTTCGTAGTAACATAACCAAGAAATATCGTGAACTATTGTGATATTTCGTATTTATTTACACATTTTTAATAGAAAATAGTTTTAATGGAGTTATAAAATTTTATGTGATGGTGCCCATGACTGATGGCTTCACAAATACAACATGGACCCATCATGCAACAAAAGTTAGAAGAAATTGACTATGATGAAATACAGAAAATACGAGTAAGTCTACATATTATCTTCAGTTTTTAACTGTCATTTCCGTAGCTTGTGTTTCATTAGAGATAATGCAAAAATTCCTCTTAATAAAATACTATTTTTTAACGGAGAAATATTGTAACAAAATATCGTCGTCAGAAAATTGTAAATAAAGATTATTTTGACATCCACAGGTGGTGGGAAAGGGTGCTTTTGGGGTAGTATGGAAAGCATTATGGAGAAATACTCATGTGGCTGTGAAACATATAAATTCAGAGGCAGAACGAAAAGCATTTAGTGTTGAAGTCAGGCAACTGTCAAGAGTGTCGCATCCCAACATTGTGAAGCTGTACGGAGCCTGCACCAGAGGGGCTCATGTTTGTCTTGTCATGGAGTTTGCGGAAGGAGGCTCACTTTACAATGTACTTCACTGTAATCCTAAACCTAGATATAAAGCCGCCCACGCTATGAGCTGGGCAAGACAATGCGCTGAGGTAATATTCTTTATTTTTCCATTTCAAATTGTATGATTGCTTCAATTCTTCGTAGTAGCAAGTCTTCGTTTACCTTTTAACATGTTTAGTGCCTGTAGTATAATGAAGAGTGACCTTGTGAGTTTCTCATCTTATCGATCCACATAATGACACTTATTGTATGTGCACACCAAATCTACACTGTTGATTCAACTAGAATACATTGAATTTATAAATATTATTTATTAGTATATAAATTATTGTTTTAAACTTTAAAATTCTGCCCTAACACAGAGTCATCTAATAGTGCATGAAGTAAATTTCTGAATTTCTATACATATTTATATGCTCTTTAAAGCATAATTAGGTTAATTGAACCATTTATTCAATTGCTTAATTTTTTCTTGACAATGTGGCCGTTGTCATAATAAAGAATTACTAACAGAAAGCAATCATCTTTACTAATTACTTAAATGTACAACTGTGCAACATCACACAAGAATGATATACCAAATATGATTCAAAAGATTTAAATCAAGAAGTTTTTATTTAGAAGATAAGTCTAGAAGTAGAACACTAAAAATCATTGATGAAGATCGCACAGCTGCAGAAATTGAGACCAATCACATATTCAAGCTTCAAATCAGTCCTACGTACTAAAGCATATATAAAACGCCTAAACATATTGTCTGTTTGATGGGACATTCACGGTGTAATTTATTTTGTTTTATTCAAACCTGGAGAATAATTACGGCAGACAATATCGCAATCAGCTGGATAAATTGCATGAAGAATTTTAAAAAAGAGACACACACACAACAATGCAGTCTCATACTGCCAAAATAACACGAGAATAAATTTATGCTCTCCGATGGAAAACTGTTGCTCACCCTCCATATTTGATTTAGCGCCGTATGATTACCATTTTTTGATTTTTACAACATAATTTAGATGGGAAAAAATTTAATAGTATTATTAGTCATTTTAAAGCAAAGCCTGTCAGTTTTTACAAACAAGGGAACTTGCTTGAACAATGGAAGAAGGTTGTATTGATGGAGACTATTTTATGGAATAATATTGTGAAAATAAATTTGTTTGTAAATAAAATGCTTTTCATTTTAAAAAATGACAACAGTCACCAGCAAAAAACAAAGGTGAAGCCAGTATTCTAGTAAAATGTATTTTTATTGTTGAGAATAATTTAAATACAAGTAAAATAACACACAACTGCGCTGCGGCCTGGTGAAAGATTCATCAAGATTTCGCAAATTTAATTATTTTTTAAACTAGCCAGCTGGCAATTTGAACCCACACTCCCATAATTTAGATATCTGAATCTAGTATCTACTAGTAATATGAAACGTGTCAATATTACTATGTTCTTAATATGTGTACGAATATACAGCATTGTATATTTCAGACCCGTGTATCTTACCACCCCTACAAAGAACATATTTCTTCCTCATTGGTGTCTACAAAGATACTACAAACAATGTTCATATATCATTATTTTTAACTAACAGAAAACTAATCGGCTATAGCTGATTGCTTGTTGCTAGGACCTGCAGGCGGCTATTGTGGGCATCTGCGCGCCTACTGTGGAGGTCGCTGTGCGGCCAGGGTTTCTGTAGAATCTATATTTTTATGCAGAAATCTCTTATTATATTGCTTTAACAATGCACTATGTAATGTACTTTGATTTCATTTCCAGTAAAAAATAACAAAATATTAGTAAAATGATACATGTTATATACATATGTTCACCTAGAGGTATCTTAAATTGGAATGATTATCATCTTATTATTCACAGCAGGTTTTGACAAATATTAGACTGCGGACAGATATTTTCATACTGTCATGTAAATGCATTGAATATATCAAAAAAAAACAACCCACCGGCCCAGCACCGAATATATCCGTTGTAAAAAACTTTCCACCACAGCCAGCGACATATTAATCTGTCACGGCTTCATTCATTTATCTGACGTGTCTTGTATTTTTGCTTTGAATAGCGACACCTACCGGAGACCTTACTTCCTTGAATTTCAAATTTAATTACAAATGGTCAATATACTTGCCAGTCGGAAAAATTCATACATTTTCGCTACTTTGTGTTTTTTCTTACTCATAATAAAAACAATGTACACTTCATTTCAAATTGAATATATATTTGCATACTGTAATGTAAATGTTATTGAATATATAGAAGAGAAAACATTTAAGTAATCTTGACCCAGAGATATTAAAAACACATTTGACATACCCACTATTTATTTATGTATGTATTTTTGCTTATTGGCAATAACTAACAATATATGCGAAGGATGTAATGGATCTAATGAATACAATGGATGCGATGTTCTGGAGAAGGCTCCAATAAAATATATTCTAAGTTAAATATAAGCTTAGCTCTGTAGACTCTGAAATGTGTTCCAGCATTAACAGTTTTTTTGTTAAACTTATTGGCCACAGTATTAAACTATTATTTTAAACATTTTTTAACAATTTTCAGGGGGTTGCATATTTACATTCGATGCGCCCTAAACCTCTGATTCACCGAGACTTGAAGCCACCAAATTTGCTTTTAGTAATGGGAGGACTGAGGTTAAAGATCTGTGATTTTGGTACGGCAGCAGACAAGGCAACATACATGACAAACAACAAAGGAAGCGCTGCGTGGATGGCTCCAGAGGTACACCATGCCCGCTGCATCAGTGCTTATTTTATTGTTGTTTTTTTATTATATCATTTTTTCCCATATATATTCAGAAACATTCATAAATTATGATGCTTGAAGAATAAGTGTAATTTTAATAACATTCAGATTTAGATAGGTAATTCCACCCTTTAGCCGTATTACTAAGAAGTTTTGACTATCATTTTGGTTCAGAAACAATGTGATGGTTCATGGTATCCAAAATCCTCAAGCTATTTGTCAATCATAATTTTCCCTTCTTTACTTTTTGTAAGTTTAATCTATCGATGGCCCGTCTCCATCCAAACTTTTTCTTGTGACCCTCCAATTACTCTTTCTCTAATAAAATTTTTCAAAACCATTTGTCCATCCTCTGAGCGATGTGGTATATTCTATTACATTGACTGCTCTTATCTGTTCTCCTATCCGTGCATTTCTTTTCCTGTCTCTTCATGTGATGTCCAATATACATCTTTTTGTATCCTTTTCCGTCACTCTTTACCTCTCTTTTATTGAGTCCATGTTTTATATTGAATATTGTTCGTTTTAGACACAGTGCAAGTTAACATTTGTAAATCATGTTCAGTGTCCAAACACACTACAGCCCAGCTTCGTTCTACAAACAATTTCTTCATATATGCCTCCTGCTATGGAAATTTATTGTCTTAGGTCAGGGGTCAGCAGACTTTCTAATGCAAATAACCAAATATTAAGTAAACGGTTTCTCAAAATTTTCATAGAACTGCATCATATTATTATATAAATTTTAATGATGAAAAAACGAGATAAAATCAAGATTCATATTCACAATACAATTGTACGCTACTTAGAAGAATATAATGTATGGGAGTTATAAGCTTCAGTAGCTCAGTGAACTACTTATGAAACAAGAAAACCTAAGTAATTAAACACTTTTTGGGTTTTGTAAAGTGTAATAGTTAGTTCGGTGACCTTGTTATGTCTGCCAAGTAACTATTTGTTTTCAATTATTAGTTAATTTGCTTCTTAACTTATTTTTTATTTGATTTGTAAAAGGGAATGTTTATTTGCAAAAATAGGTATAGTCAAAGATTGTGAAAATGGAAAATGCTAGTTGTTTAATTGTGCCATATGTTTTTGGCAAACTATTCCATGCAGGTATCAAATATGATTGTAGATGAAAATATGATCTGAAGTTGAAGAGTCGCAAGTGTCTATGAAAAGTGCCGCAGTCTGCCGACCCCTGTCTTAGTTAGACATAATATAAATATCTGTCGAGTTAAAGCGGTTTGTCATTTCTTTTGTCTTTGAGATAATCCTTTATATTAATCTCCAATCCTGCTTTGCCACTGCCTTCCGAGAGTTCCTGCATTGTGCTCTGACATTCATCTGGATCTTTTGAGAAGATCACAATATCATCTGCAAAACATAGATGGTTTATATACTCGCCTTTGTACAAATGCCTTTCTCTCCCCTCTCTCTTTGAACAGATTTTCGAAAGTACCTGTAAATATTTTAGGTGAGATTGTCAGACATCTTTCTTGATAGAAAATCTACAAGTTGCGCATGAAGATTAACGTATGCTCTTGCATCACTGTATATATTACTGATTATGTTTACATAACATGTAACAATACCTTATTTGCTAAGGTTTGTCTAATATCTTATACATATTTATAAAATTACAATTTTATATAATATTATTTACAGAAATTATGAAGTCGATTTTAATTTAAGGATTACAGTAAAACTCCGTTAATTCATAATACTATATTTCGTATTTTCACGAAATTCGCACTTTTTTCAAAAAAAATTGCCCCGAAAATAACATTTCATACTAATTTCTACCGATAATTCGTAAAATCTGATTATTCGCAGTTCGTATGCATTTTTAACACCCAAAATAAATAATTTGTTCACGTAATTCGAATATTTGCCATTGTTTTTAAATCGCTAAACTTGTGCGTCTAGGCATTTGACCTTCATCCCTTCGTAAACATCTGCAACTAGCCCCATCTACCAGCCAATCACAAAACCGCGCGCTGGCATGACATGTGCTGAACTGAGTTTTGCCATATAACATATGGCAAAACTCATGTACGTAATATGATATATACACATATGTACATCAAATTCCATAGTGCATTTTATAAGATTTGAAGATAATGTTTTCATTTAATCACTTGATCTAGTTTCTATATTTATGAAATGTTGCGGTTTGCATATGTAGGTATTAAAGGATTTTAAATTCACGTTTCGTTCTCTAAAATGGCACCAACATCTTGTAATTCGTATATATCCTTGACCATTTGGATAAATGGAGCTTATTTTGAAAACCGACAAAAAATTGATATCAAAGATGAAATTGGCGGAAAAAATCGGATCCCGAATACCTCTTTGGGTTCGAACTTGAAAAATCGCAGGAAAATCAACTTCAACCAACAAGGCCAGCGAGACATGAAGATTTAAATGTTTTTAATTATCTTTCACGCACATTTTAAATATTCCAATTCAAATGGAAAAAGTGTGATTTTGTTGCCTTGAGAGACTGCCACGTCACCACTCACCACACACCTTTAACCATAAACATTTCGACACATAAGAAGCTGAAATAATGGAGTTATCATGTTTCAGTATGCAAAATCGCGATGTCAACAGTGGCGGCACGCACTAAATCGCGAACACAGTAAACTAACTCATCTTTATAAAAACTTCTATCTAATGTTGTCTTTGAAAAACTTTGTTTTCATTATTCGTAATTCAGATTTTTTTTTAAATTTCGATCCCGTGAGTTACGAATTAACGGAGTTTTACT
The DNA here is from genome assembly GCA_031772225.1 of Eubasilissa splendida. Taxonomy (NCBI): domain Eukaryota; kingdom Metazoa; phylum Arthropoda; class Insecta; order Trichoptera; family Phryganeidae; genus Eubasilissa; species Eubasilissa splendida. The sequence continues at coordinate 21,629,026 of CM062845.1, read as the reverse complement.
GTAACTATTTCCTGGACCAAATAAAAATATGCATTTCCCTAGAATTATTTTCATCATTAATAAAATTGTTATAATATATTTTATATATAATAACTGCAAAAGCTACTCGGATATGGAGAGGTAATATAGTTATGGGCACTCTGAACAGGAAAGAGTTACGATTTTTATTTATTTGGCAAAGAAGATTTTTAATATAAATTAAAATTAGTTATTTGTGGATTTTTTGAGAATGCAATAAGATTTAAAACGATACTCAAAAAAGCATGGTTCATTAAAACATTGTCATCATTTTTAACATAAATTTATATTTTTAACTCAAAATACATAATATCCGAAAATGTTCTTATTTTTTGTTGTTGTTTTTCCCAGTATATTTATTCTGATATTTTATGTGTATTTGGATTTTGATGAATCACACATCAGAGCTGCAATCTGGTGTAAATATATCCTTATCTCTGACGTTTTCCACTTCTCCATCTATAGGTTTTTTAGTGACACAATATTAGATAAAGTGTGTAAAAAATCTAATCATGTTTCTTCGACTGCATACTTATACATTATAGAATTTATAATTTTGAATACTTGTGTATATGTGGTAATATTTTAATATAAATATGTATATGTGTACATCAGGGAGTGTGCAATGCGTACAAGCAAAAAATCTGTGCATTGCTGAAAATTCTGGGAAACAAATGTAAATGAAATAATCCATATTATGTTATTAACGGACAATTGCCGCTGTTGCCGTAGCGTTGTTGTCAACCAATGCGGAATTTTGTGCTATTCCAATTGCTATCTTCTGTTTTTAAGCTAGCGTTCTACTCAAACCATACAATTGGCTACCTACTGAATTGAAAATTCCTTTCGGTTGATCCGTTTGGTACGGAGCCCTTATTTGTGCTATTTTTTAACAGAATAACATTTGAAAGGTATTCAGCTTGGCGTGCAAATCATTGAAGTGTCTACTTACTCTTTTACTAATTCGCAAATTTTACTATCTTACTCTTGTTAATGTGTTGTTTTTATAATCGTTCTTTGCATTTGAGGTGCATTTGGTGCATGGATTTGTTTTTGATTTGGAAAAAACAAAAAGCAATTGGCAGAATTATTTCCTACGTTAAATAAAAATAATAATTTGCTTTAGTTATTATGTGAAAGATTTTTCATACAGTAAAAAAATCATGTTAAGTCATAAAAGTGTTCTTAAAGACGTCCATACATTTTTTATATGGGTAAAAAGGTATTATTTTACGTTAAACTTTAAAAGCACTATGTATAGTATTCAAAAATTACAAATAAATAAATGGTAGGGTCTTATAAACGACAGATTCATTTTGCCCAAAGACGTTGATTAAACGAAAGTTCATAATCCTATGTAAAACATATATCGTAGTATATATATTATATATCATTGTTAACAGCATAACCTAAATCTATACCTACTGCACGCCACTGGTGTACATATATATATCTATATGTGTATATATCGTTTGCATATATTTTTATACCCTTTATCAATTTAATTTACCATCTAAATTTTTATTGGGAATTAGAAATAATTTAAGAGTTATTGATTGGTTGAGTGTATGAAAATTACAGTTAGCTATTAAATACAAAATGTATGCAACTCGGATACAGAAGTAATCATTGCTGATTCAAAAAATAATCCATGGCTTTGCCAATAGTGAATTTTAGGTGAGTTTTCAATGGATATTTGCCAAAATATAATGCACATATTATAATTCTTTCTGAATTACAAAATTTTCTTGGATCTACAGGGTAAGGACCAAAAGTTTTCAGCATATGTTATGTTAATCATACAAATTTGCCTGTATTACCTTTGCCCTTTGTGACATACAGATAAAATATTTGCATTCGTATATCAATTAGTTTTTGCCAACTTTCCTTAGTACGGAAGCATAGATTTTACATTTTATTGAATTTTATCAATTGTTACGGGAGATTAAACTATGGTCCTCCACTGTAACCTTCTTTTAATAAATAAAAAAACCCTATAGAGTGGGTCTCCTAGTGAACCACGCCCACAGAAAAACAAAAGTCATAAAATTGAGAAAATAGGTCATCCTGAAAGCATACCAATGTTAATCGCAGATTATTACAGCAACTCAATACATTAATTAAGAGAATATCTAAAGGAGGAAAACCATGAAAAGTTCAGTCAATGTGTCCTTCTTTTACATGACAACGCTCCTCCCATACACATAAAGGCCCATTTTTGTGCAGCTTCCAACAATTGAGTCGCTCACCTTCCATCCCAGACCTGGCCCCTAACTATTATTTTCAAAATTAAAATTGAATTTACATGTAAACATTTTAACAACGTTGAAGAAGTGAAGACAGCAGTTTTTGATTGATTTCAAGACAAACTTCAGACTATTTTTATAAGGATATAGAATTGGTAATTTAAACACAGTGAAAAGTATATTCAAACTAAAGGAGATTATATTGTAAAAATAAAAATATTATTATATATTATATCACCCAAACACTTCCAGGTCGAAAACTTTTGGTCCTCACCTCATATGTATTAGAATATTTAGGTGTATGCTTTTTATAAAATACAAAATTTTAGGTTGTAACAGTTCTACCGGTGGACTAAGAAAGAATATTTTCATTATATTATCAAAGGTGGCCAATATTTTGTATATTTCAGGTGTACGGTGACTACATATGTATGTAAATTATTACTTGATAAGTTTTGAGATTGCACATTTAATTGTGCGTTCATTGGAAATTTAAATTATGTATATATTTTGAATATTCAATTATTCAGGCTGTATAAATTTTGATTCATTTCTTATTATTATTATACCCTCAAAGAAAAGATTTTAAGTAAACATTTATTATCAGTCAGGGACTAAAGTTAAAGTAGCCTGAAAGTTTTTTACACCTATTTAGCTAAATTCCAATCAATATACATTAACTTTTCAGGTGTTTGAGGGTTCATCGTACACTGAAAAGTGTGATGTATTTTCGTGGGGTATCATCTTGTGGGAAGTTTTGTCAAGACGGAAACCTTTTGATGAAGTTGGTGGATCTGCATTCAGAATTATGTGGGCAGTTCATACAGGTATAAATATTTTTTCTGTAATATTAGTATTACGTTTTATTGAACAGATTATTGCATTACCTTCTTATTGATTACATTATCTCTTTTACTGATTACTTTTATGTTTTCAAAAACAATTCATACTTATTTTAATATTTTTTTAAGCTCTTTGCTTAGATTAGAAAAGATTAAGAATGTTGATGCAATATTCCTTTTAGCTTCTCTTTTTGAAAATGAATATTGAAATTGTTATGTCACGATAAGACCGACAGAGTATCCAAATATAATATTAAGTTGAATTTTTAATGTTTAAATTTTTACATATTGACTCAACAATGGGAAAAACTTTGGAATATTGACCTTCTACTGATACATAATCTTAAGTCAATCATTACAAAGATTATTAAAAGACTGCAGTTATCAAACAGTAAGTGTTTGGTACCCTACGGTACCTGTATCATATGTGTAACTGAATATCTGATTTCACATATTTTATTCTAATAAATGATGAACACAATAATTGGCACTTGTATTTGACCCATTAACTGCCATTTATTTTCTGGAACATTAACAAATGCCAATCATACATTGAGGATTATAGGGATGTCGGCGACATAATAATGCAAATAAACTAGCGATGAGCTCAAAATTACGAACTGTGAGTCAATCACTGATATCTTTGAGTCACACTCACTATCAGTGATTGAATATCGTGAATATTTTTTTATTTGACCGTGATTCGGCGCATGTGCGTATGAAACGAAAATATTCATATAACTCGTGATTAGCGCCATCTAGTAGATTCTGCCAATATGTTTTACGCATTTGACTCGAAATGCTGAGAATTTGACCCGAAAAATAAACTCACATTTTTTAAGGGTTTTAATTCTCTCTGTAATGATATTAAATTATATTGTTAAAAAATATAAATTTATGACCATTGAAGTTGTTCATGAGGATGAAATAAAATGAAAAGAAAATGACAGACACGTGTATCATACCACCCCTGTATAGAATATGTTTTAATACATTTTTCTTCCTCATCGGTGTCTACAAAGAGATTAAATACCCATAACAATATTCTTATACAGTCAACCTCGTTAACAATCTTTTGTGACACATTTTACACAGGAAGCCTCTAATAAAACATTAAATTATATAATTTAATTAAAACACTTTTTAACTTTTATTAAATTAAATTATATGGTGTACAAAGCTTTGCTTTTTGAATTAACATTTATTTTACATAATTTTCTTGTTTACAGGACAACGACCGCCTCTTATTGAGAACTGCCCACCGCCAATAGAAAATCTAATGACACAGTGTTGGCACAAAGTTCCCACTGAGAGACCCAGCATGCATGAGGTGAAAATATACCACATTTGTTTGTTTGTGAAAGAATGAAATTATTGGAAAATAAATGTCACCAAATATATAACACCAACTACTGCGCCCCTAATGAATAATAGTGACATAGAAAGTAGTGATTTTATTTCTTCAACTTTTTTTTGTGTCATTTGAAAGTATATTCAAAATTACACCTCCGAGTCAAATTTATAAGAACAATAATCATATCTATATGATAGAAGAAATATTATTTCAGAATATGAATATTTAAATGTTGATACTTGCACATTGAAGGTAATTCCTTGATTTTTCTTTTAAAAAATTATCTCTATACCAAAAGATACAATGTAGGTTCTGTAATTTATATTGAAAAAAATATATATTTGTGATTCTTTCGGTTTGTAAATGTTATTAAATTCAATAAATATTGAGCACACCGCAACAGATAAGTTACATAATCATACATTATATTCTCTCATCGAAGAAATGTTTAAGGAATAGTATTGGTTTTGTTTCTAGTTTACCATGACCATTTGCTCTTTTTCTGTGTAAATAAAAAAATGCACACATGACATATATATTTAGTTTCTCGCTTGCGGTTTCTCAGCTGTCGGGGGTAAGGTGTAGTCTTCATTTGACAACACTATTATCTCGGGTTATGTATCTTCGCATCTTCCTCTTGACCAATATTATGTATCCCCCTTTTTCTCCCCAGATGTTCCCATGTCTGTCTGATTTATCGGCCAATGAATGATATTTTTTCATTCTTCAGAGTCCATTTTAAATTAACCAAACCTTGTTACACTTGATTCACTGCACGAATGTCAATTTTATTCGCTGTGGAATTTTTTCACAGCATCCTAAATATAATATAGTTGAAATGGTTTGGGGAAAAGTACTTAAAAAAGGCTTAATTATAAATGAAAATTACAATTCTAAATTGCTTTTGTTAATACATTTGTGAACGGCTACAATTGTGAAGATTTGTTTCCTTATTTGAAAAATGATATAATGAAAACCAGTTATAGCCACCGTGAAAGTTTACAGTCGTTACTAAAGACGACTTCTGCGGAATAATCTCAATGAAAGGCTTAAAAAATTTGTGAAAAAAGTCTGCAGATGTTTTTACCAAATATGTGGTATTGTTCAATATTTAAAAATAACTTTCTCCACCACATCACCCTGGCCCTACAACAAAATAATATATTAGCAATATTGGTGTACAGTCCATATAACTGCGTAACTAGATATTCAAGGGAATTAATTAATTAATATTTACCACAAATTGTAATTTTATTTATTTTAATGGACTGGCTGCACGCTCCTCATGAACAATGAAATTTTGTTGAGTGAGTGAGCATCAGATGATGTGTCAATTAACTTTTTTAAACTTTATTTCAGGTAGTGGAAAGTATGAACATGCTCTGTCAATATTTTCCCGGTGCTGATACACCCATAGAGTATGACAACACCTACTCTGAAGAAGTGATGAGTGCGGAAAGTGATCAAGAAGAAGATACATTAGACTATCAGGACAGTTTCCCCATTGATACTGGGCACCCTGATCATACCACATCTACACAACAGTCTGATGAATCGCAACCCCTTTCCGCGCAACCAGTCAGGAGGAGAACAAATGTATGTCCACAAATCAGACCTCATAGTTTTGTGGAGTCTCAAATAAGTAGACTACAGAGCGGTGCGGCTTCCTCCACTCCGCCCAGACCCCTAAGTGTAGCCGTCATGCCACACTCAAAGACGCCAGTCGCCTCCTCCGGGACCAATCGAATAGGACAAGTACAAATTCCGGAACATTTCAAGAAAAATCCTCAACCGCAAACTTCAAGCCCCAAAGAAAACACTCCTCCTAGTCATCGAAAATTTTCAAATAAAAGTCCTAATAGATTACTAAATAGCCCCCAAAAAATAACTGGACTTGACAGGCCATCGCCATTATCAAGTTCTGAAACATCACAAACAACGAGGCAGCAGAGTCCAAATTATAATTCTCAGCAAGCCCAAGTTGTGCCTTGTTTTACGCCTTTGAATAAATCGCATCTGAACCAACATCCGTCCGGTGCCAGTACCCCGCAAAATGTTTTGCAACACCAAACTAGATCTGTAGATAAAAGCCCCGTATACTTCAGTGAAAGCAGTTCGCCCAGGAGATCTCCGATGTTCAATTATAATGTTGGTAATATGAATCCGAGGCATGCGGACATGGAAGCGTATTGGAACCCGGAGCGGGAGAGCGGCAATAAATCACCGATGAGAAATACTTTATCTCCTAATCCAAATACTTACTTCTATCCTCAGAGTCAAGACAACTGGAATAGTAGCCCTGGCGAGCAGAGTAACCAAGGATATTGGAATCAGTTAGCGTCGTCTAACGAGGGCAGCGTATACAATCAGCCATTCTTGAATGGCAATGTGCGCGATCCATTTCAAGGTGGATTATTACCAGCACCAGATCCTAGATTACAAGCACCTTTACAGATAAACGTGGATCCTGTTAGTATTCTAATGATAGCTTTTTATCCGAGTTCAAAACATTTTACTACAGACATTCCACTTTTACACGTACACTTATGCCATTATTAAACTATTTTAATATTTAATCTCTCGCATGTTACAACTTAACATGAGTCTGATCACACTTGCTTAATAACTGTTTTAACTCATTACAATTGATATTTTTTCTTTTTGTCCATTGTTTTGATGATTGGCTTTATTTTATGAAGATATTTTGTTTGCTTATTTATTTTTTTATTATTTACACAGTAAAACTCCATTGAGGGAACCGAATAAAATATGTACGATATGCAAAATCATGTTAATTCAAAATTTGAGAGACCAAAAAATAAATTATTGTACGAAACCGATTGAGCCAATTGAATCAATTAATTTGAAATTCGCAAACGCATATCAAAATTTGTAATAGTATCAAAAATCTCGTTAACAAGAGCGCTAATTTTGCGATGAAAATAATATATTTTTTCTTATTTTCAGAAAACATCTCAAAAACCCATAATTACACAATATTATTATATCAATTTAAAATTATGAACCCCATTAATTTGTAATTCTAAACAGATTTGAACCCATTTATTTGTAATTCAAAATAGATTTGTATTCCTTACTACATAAAATACAGTGGAAATCGTTCATGAAACCATGGGAAATGAAATATTTTTTCATGTTAAAAGATGTATGCAAAAATAAAACTCACCAATATTTTTGATGTTGTAATAACAGAGTTAATATTCAAGTTTATACTCTTTCATTGACAGTCTATACATATTAAAGCACTTCACATTGATTACACTGTTTATTAACACTTCGCATACCTTATCCAAGAAATTTATCAAAAAAACATACATATTAATAATTTTTTGTAAAAAAAATGTTTTTTTTTTGCGCCGTCTTATCATCATTTGGTTCATTTTGCCACTCGAATGTACATTTAAATATCTGCGCAAACATAATAAATTTTCGCATTTCTGATGTAGTGGGAACAAAAACTGGAAAATCAATATCGTCGTCTCTATCATCTGCACTAGTGGAATCCACTTTAGAAGTCTGCATGAGATCAAAAATATTGTTGTTTGTCAAAAGTGACACTGTACACACATCATCATCTAGTTCAACAAATTCATCTAATGATACTGAACATTCTACAAGTGAAGTTGAAACACGCCCAAACATTTCACTGAATGTTGGTTCAGCCTCTTCGTTATCTATTGACATTTGAGTTAGTATTGAATCAAAATTAAAATAATTTTCAATTATCTTTGGTGTAACAAGATTCCATCAAAGGCAATCAAATATTTTCTAAGCAATTGCTTTCGATAATAAAATTTCAAATTTTGTATAATGCCTTAATCACAATGCTGCGAAATACTTGGGGTGTTTGGAGCCAAAAATATAAGCCTTATAGCTTTTAATTTAACATCAGGGTGAACTGGACAATTATCAATGATGATGGCGACTTTACGCTTTTCGCGTAAAAAAGCCTTATCTAACTTTAACAGCCAATCAGTGAACATAGTCTCCACCATCCATGCTTTTTTATTCACCGTGTACGTACTCAACAAGTAATGTTTTCACATTTTTAAAACATTGCAGTTTTATACTTTCTCAATAACAAATAAGGGCAGTTTTTTAGAGCCATCTGTATTGCATGCTATAATCTTGTTATCCTCTCTTTTGACTTTTTGCCCCCTGAACACCGCTGTCTTTTAAACAATAAAAATTTATTGAGTAAGCAGAAATAGCCAGGCGTTAAGGGCGAGCTTTCATTTTACCAGTTTGAAATTTGAGAAATTATACACGAATTAGATATACTTTCAAGAAGAGGCTAATAGTTAAATTCTTATAAGTATCAGATAAATAATTAATGACGTTATTTGTTATGTAAATCATGCGAAAGAGAAAGGTTTGAAAGAGACGACGAAATTGTTGATTTTCTCACATTTGATACAAATGTCAAACATAACTCATGTTTAGAGCCTTATCATGGCCTTATCCAAGTTTTTCATATTAATATATGAAATAAAATAAAAATGTATGTTGTCATTTGAATTAATCAATGGAAAATTAAATAATTTATTGGTGCACCTAACTCATATATATGAATATGTTTTGAAATCAGACAAAGTACCTACATATATTTAGATGATCGCTTAAACCAATGTTCTAAATTTAAAATTATTATGACAGCTTCAATTTATTATTTTGTTTAATATTATCGATTTAAAACGCCACATTGGCGTTTTGGTGATAAGTCTGTTTCATAATTACGTACTATTTATGAAACAGACAGCTTGTGTTTCTGAATAAGTTCAATATTAATTCATACCGTGGGTAAAATATGCGTGAACATTTATATTTTTGGCACTTTTTAACGAAAATTACGAGAGCGCGGACTAGACGTTATTACAGACGCTGTCGATCAGTGATCTGAAGCTAATTAAAAAAATAAAAAATACACATTATTAGGATCGATATAAATATTACAATTTAGTAAGAAATTATTATGTTTTTGATATAAAACTTGATTTTAAATAATAGCTGAAGCCTCAAAGCATGTAAGTAAATATAATAAATTAATTAAAATTATTTGCATTCACTAACACAAAGTGTTCTAAAACGTCGAAAATTGATCATATGTACTGCAAATTCAATGGTTATAACTCTATTTGTCTCAATTGAGATGTGTCTTCATAATCTTGGCTTCAAGATTATAAGAAAATATATTTTGTTTATACAATAATTTACCATATTCAGATAATTTTGTAATACGCAGAAAATGCATCTAATGGTCGCGTCTTTCTTATAATGCTCGTATTGTATTAATTATGGCAAATAACGTTCAGTTTATTAGTGAGAAGGTCCAATCACAGTAATAGTTTTAGAAAAGTCAAATTTAGTGTGTTACTTCTGATATAAATGAATAATAAAAACCCATATTTTTGTTTGACATGAAAATATGAATTATTTTTGAATGCGCGCTCTAAAAGACATCTCTCGTGTCATATTCGTTAAGGACTGAAGGCAATGTAGACTGCAGCCGATCTGTTGTCATTCTCGTTGAAACTTGATTAACTTCACTGTAAACATTTTTAAACCTACTGTTTCTTTTCTAGAAGCGTTCCAACCAGCCTGGATTTTCAGTAAATTTAATTCCCATTTGCATTGCAAACACATCAGCTTTTTCCATTAATTGAGTTCCTGATATGGGAGCATTCTAAGACCAAGCTTGTTTGAACCCAACAAGCAACACAGCGTTCAAATATTTGTTTTTGGGCGTTCTCATTAGTTTCCTTTCTGGCTCGACAATGTAGAGTTAGAGATATCTGATCTTTACAGTTATCTGTTTTTGTTCTGCCTTTTTCATCTACTGCCTTAAGCAGTTCCAATTTCACTTTAAGCGAAATAGCGCTTTGTTTACGCCCTGATTTTTCTGCCATTACACCGATAATGAAGGCAAATTTATACATTTACGTTTTTTTTTCACTAAATACAAAGTTCACGGCTTTAGACACATAAACACGGCTCATAAACAGACTGTAAATAAAATTGAAATGTTTTGACTGCCCATAGATAGAAATATTATTTCTGAGAATTGGTAATCCCATTTGTTAAATAATACAGGTAATACCTACCTAAAAACAATGTGCGGCGAAAGGTAATTGTACCCATTGTTTATTCTACTGGTCGGTCTAATCAAAAGAAATAGTCATAAAACATTTTGGTGATTATGTGACTGGCAACCGCAGGTATATTTTGTTCTTTCATGATGCAAAATAAATTTAAAAAATCAATCAAATGCAAGATGCAAAGCGATTTTTTGTTTCATAGTAAAAAGAAAACAAATGTATGAAATTACATAGTATTTTGTCAGGACCAGAATATTATTTTGTGTTAACCAATTTTTCATGTTAAGCGTTTTCGTATTAAACAATTTCCATTCCATGTAAAATCACCTAATTTTAAAATAAATGGTTGCTTGACATTTCAGATATTTTTAAACTTAACGTAACTTCTAAACCAGTTTGAACCACAAAATGAAACTTACAGGTTTTGATAAGTACCAGTATACGTGTAAAACTATAATTTTTATCTGGTCCCCCATTTGAGATATTTGTCCTTGAAATCAGCAAAAATTGAACATTTTGAAACATTGATGCCAAAAAACACAGGAAGGGTTTCTAACCCAAACTTTAATTCTTCATAGCTGGGAACTCTACTAGACATAGGTATAACAAAAAAAAACCATTTTGTGGTCATCAAAACTGGTGATTATACTTCCAAATTTGACATTTAAGTCATGATTTATATAATATTTTCTATAACCCTGTTGTATCTACTTTATGTCAGTGAAAACCAGAACCTTTTATCTTTTATGAGAAGATAACAATATATTTTTTTCAAAACCTCTGCAAATCCCCGTTTTTGCCTGTCGCTGCGAAGAAAATTGAATCCAGATCCAAGATTATGGCAGATAAGAATAAAATAAAAATTGTTTTGAGCTACACGCTTATGGGGTTTCCTATGGTAAAAAAATTAAAATCATCTGAAATGGTCAAGCAACTACACCTAGGTGATTTCACATGAAATGACTCCATTGTAATACATTTTTACGTTACATAATTCAAAAAACAATCGAAACGCAATATTTGAATAATCAAAATTTACGTGTGAATTTTTTTTATGTGCCTCATCTGTGAATTCCACACGCCGATGTCACATCAATCCTAATCCAATAGACGTAAGTTTTAAAGTCATACCGAATCTACATGGATAAACTATGCAAAAATCATATTACGTAATTTTGTATTAGGATTTTTACTATGGCATGATTTCAATGTATCCACTTGTTTTAAAACACGCATTAGCTTGATTTGATATTTTAGTAAGCATAACTTATTGAAATTATTTATTAATTTAATTCTGGAAAAAATATTCTAATTCACATACATAGTTTAATAAAACTTTTGTTTTTTTTTTTTTTCGTTAGTTATATTTGTCTTAAATATTTTTCTTTCAACACATTTTTGTTGTGAAGTTGCAATTTCTGTGGTACTTTTAATGTTGATGTAGCAAAATGGCAAATAGGAAAAGGTCCAAGTTCGAATCAAAAATAGATTTTTTGTGTATATCTTTCTAATTGATTAATTTAATTTGTATTAAATAGTTTTCTCCCGATGACCAACCAGATGTTAATGCCCCTCCCCATAGTTATAAATAGATTAGTTTTTTTTAATGTAATTACTTGTTCTTGGTGCATTACTGAATGCCGTGTCCTGGTTATACTAGCGTTATATTACATACCTAGTGCACAATATTACATTAGATTAGATTACATTTTAAAATATGAATCGAAAATGTTTTAGCTACATGTGCTTAATCTCAACTATCGAGACTTAAGCAATTTTAAAAAGTCATAGTTATGCGATTATTTCAATTGAAATATTTTATTAATTCCAAATTATATATTCAATACAAAAAATAAAAGGTCATGGAACTTCGATAGGTCAGACTGTTTTTTGTTAGATGATTCAGGGCCTGAAGCAAAAATATAGAAGAATAATGGATCAATTTCGCAAATATTTATTTCAAAGTACGTAGACTTAATATGACGCTTTATGATCACTCCCATGAGCATTATGTTGTGTTGCCAGGTGCCAACAACACCCAAGGGCGAACCATTTCCATACATGTTTATTCGCATCAGTGTGTCGCATCCACTGCGACCTATTATTTTGTGCATTTATTAATGTTCCAGAAAATAATTGGCAGTCAATGAGTATTAACATGATTTGAAAAATATCATAAAATATTTTTTTCCATAATGATAAAGAATTTGTACATACTTCTTAAACATTTTTATGTAATTTGCAGTTATTTTTGTATTTCATGAGTTTTCAGTCGTTTTTCTTATGTGTTTCGGTTGTTTTGACATTTATTTTTACTTTGTGATTTTTCAAATCAATTGTCCTCATTTTTGTACATCGAACAATTTATTTGTTATAACGGTATCTTCGCATAAAATTAGGCATTGTTTTCACAATATATTTTTTCTCACAGATGCGAATCACTATTTCTCTAATTTTTTATTACTGGGGTTTTGCTATGCAATATCTTGAAATTTGTTTTTGTCGGTCCCTTGAATTTAACGAGGTTCTATTATATTTATTCTCAGGTAATGGCATATAAAATACTATAACTAAAGTAAATAGTAAATAAAAATATCTGTAACTTTCAGACCGAGTGAATACTCAAATAAATTTAATTATAATATATGTATATTGGTGTATATATACATATATAGCGTCATTAATATATACCGTTTATGTGACTTATCAGACGCAGTGGGAAAAAAACAACTATATTTTAGTAAATAATAAAATCTCCATCTTAGTCTAACACAGTTTGCCACCTTGTTAAAAAAAAATATACCATTATTAGAGGCAAGGCAGTTTTTTAAGACTTTTTCTGAAATGTGGGAATATTTGGGATTTTTTTACATCCAAATATTGCCGCAAAACTAGAAACAAATCATTATCTGAAGAAGCAATCTTCGAAAAATATGGAGAATGCGGTAATAACTCCCTTCCAAATACATAATTTTTTGGATGGTGTTTTTCACAGTATGTTATCATGAAAATAACACTGTATCTGGTGACCAGCCCTGATCGATTTTAGTCAAGTTTCGCCTTCAATCTTCAATCATTGGCAGTAGATACCCGATGTAATCGTTATTTGGCAGGATTTCAAAATCTTACCGCACTTATAACATCACATTTGGGTGGAATCTGCCTCGGCCTTATTCTGGTGAATTTTCTTTGTGCATTGCCTTTGGCTTTTATTGTTCCCATAAATAATCCATTTCTCATTCCGTCTAACAATGTGCCCATAAAACGTTACTCTTTTACCACATTTGATAAAGAAGCCTATACCTTTTCAAACGAGAAACAGTAATATGGGCCAATATGAGTTTGGGTCGCTTCCAGCTTGAGGGGTTTTTTTGAAAAAAAAAAACCTTATAAACACCAAAATGTCCTGAATAATGGATGCGTTAAGAGTCTTAAAAATGGAAAAAATAACACCACACGTTATTATGCATTTTGAAAACAATGCTGTCACTACTAATATCTTGTAATCAAATTTATGTTAAACCGCATTAATTTGAATCCCTTTTATTCGAAATTCAATATAATTCGAATTTTTCAAACATTTCAAGTCCCAAAATGTCAATTTCATTCTTAATCAACCTCTTTAACACGAAAACCTCGTTAACATGTATGAAATGATTTTCAAGCCCTCACATATGTTTTACGTATACATTTTTACGTCATATAATTTGAAAATTTTGAGTAAGTTATAAAAAATTAATAATGCGCCCGTGTGAAGCGTTCTTTATGTATTTCGCGATACCTGCCGACACAATGTGCGTCTGAGCCTACTGTGCGTGCAGGGGCATGCAGTGCATACAAGCAAATAAGCTCTACATAATTATTATTATTTATTATTAATTATTTCCTTTAGTTATTACATGAAGTATTTTCAAACAATAAATTAATGATGTTCAGTCATAGAAAGTGTTCTTAAAAACGTCCATACATTTTTATATGGGTAAGAAAGTATTATTTTACGTTGGAACTTAAACTTTAAAAACACTATTAATAGTACTATAAAATTATAAATAAATACATGGTAGGGTCGTATAAACGACGGATTTATTTTGTCTAAAGATGTTGGTTAAACGAAAGTACATATATTGTATTACATATGATTGTATAATATCATTGGTAACAGCATAATCTAAATCTATACCTACTGCACGCCACTGTGTGTGTACGCTTTCTTCACTTAGCTGCTTTGACAGACATATTCCCCTTTCGATTCTTATTACTATTAACTGTTTTTAAAATGATTTTTTTTTAAGATTAACTTTTTGTATTATTTCTCATATTTATAATAATGATTGTATTTCTAAAAACTGTGTTTGTTGTGTTAATAATCTTCATTTTTCTTTGAATAACATTATTGTTAACTAATCTTATTATTTTACAAGAAATTTTTCAAGTGATCCCGAGATACATGCTCTCATTAGATGTGGTGGTAAAATTTGTATTGCGGAAGTGTCAAAAAATGAAAAGGAAAATAGATGATTTTTTTTCAAGCCGAAACATGCCTGACAATTAAACATGTTTGAATTTGTTCTTATTATTCTTAATTTAGTGTTATAGTTATTAGTTATTGTGTATTTTATTTAATGATTACTTAATTTCCTGAGAACTTATTAAGGTAAGATCTTTACTTATTACGAGAAATAGATCTTCATATTATAGTATGTAGTACATATTATAATAAATACTGCAGTTTCGAGATGTTTTCGCGACATACTCCAACATATGTATGCTTTTCACGAAATTAGCGGCTTTTTTCATGACTTTTTAAATTTTTTCCACGATCGTATCACGAAATTTGTTAAATAAATTTTTTTTTGGTCCCTTGGATTTCTTAATACGAATTAAATTTTTTTGATCTCTTGAACTTCGAATTAACGCGGTTCTACTGTATAAAAGTATATACTTATTATATAGATTTCAATTAACAAACTGATAATTTTGACAAAATAAAGTTGAAAATATTTATTTGTCGTGTCCTGTTTTATTGAATAAACATTGTTTTTAATAAATAATATGTAGCAGTCGAAGGATCTTTCTATTTTTTTTGACACTGAAAATATAATAAACCATTGAATTTATCTCAAAATAAAATAATCAATACCTACTTATTTATTATATAAAGTTTCTCAATAGACTATCTTGTTTATCATCCAACTTATCTCCACAATTATCTTAAGGGTGTGCCAATTATTCTGTGTCATCCATTGCGTCATTCCAAATTAAATGGTGCCTTGTGATCGGTATCATTATATTTTGGCTTACATTGACTCACAATCTATGTGTAAGTCCATGTGTCATGTCACGTCACGCTTGGCCTATTAACTTTTCTAAGACTTCTTAAATTGGATATGCTCGTCTTGTTGAAATCGATTTTATTTTGTGGAAAATAATCATGTAAATTCAAGATAAATATTGCACATAGAATAAAACATTAAAGAAATACTAAATATGTTCCAGCTTCATTGCAATACTTTGACTGTTTAAATTCATCAACATTTGTATGACGGAAACTTATACTTCAGCATTTATGACACAACATTTATACAACGTACGTTTTGTGCATATGCTGTAACAAACCACTATGAAGGAAATTTTTATACGTATTAGGTTCAATTCCCAGAGTTTTCTCTATGTAATATATCAACGGATTGAAAATTTTAATGTTCTTTATGTTGTTAATGTAAAAATGTATTGTCGTATAGTATAATATGTAAGACTTATTTCCGCACTTAAAAAGTTTTCATTTTCATGCATAATTAAACTGCACTGTTTAGTAGAAACTTGCCATAAATATATTTTACTATTTTAACAAGTGGCATGTATGTATGTATATTAAAATTAACAGCCATGAACTATATATATCTTTACACCTTACATAATACACTAAATCTCTCACGGTGTGCCGCACCAATTATAAATAAATAAAATTTTGTTCTCAGAATGCTTGGGATTTGACCAATGACGAGGATGAAGAATTGGGTGATTGCCTAGAGATGAGGAACATGGCCGGTTTCGATAGGTTAATCACAGAAACACAAAAAGGTAGGAAATTTTTTCTATTTGCTTGTTTAATCTTTTTTGCCTTTCGATCTTTTTTTTAATTGTATTTACAAACTTCTTAATTGCCAAACATATTATTTGTAACGGGGGGCTAAATAGAGAAGGAATTGGCTTCAAGGATGTTATGATGTATTTTAAAAACTGTGATTATTTGTACACAGACCAAAGAATGATTTTGATAACCATGTTTGATCTCATGGAATTTTGTGATACTGAATATTTGAGTGTAGCAGTGCAATAAGCGATAAATGTTCAGTGCGCCAACCGAGTGATCCATCTCCTGGTAAGTTTATAGTAACATTACACAGTTTCGGTATTCTTTGATGACCATGAATGGAGAGTAAGGAAATAGATTAGTAAATGTTTTGTTTATTCTAAAAATTTATACATTAGCCGATGACAACGGTGGTTCCCAGTAACTCATATCTCTTCAAAATTTCGCTGCTCCGGTGAATTGGAGCCACTGTTCAGTCCGTCGGTTGTGAAATATGTTGCATATTTGTCAAGATGTATTAGCAAACGACCAATATTTTGTGTTTTTAAATTGTAATTTTTTTTTTTTAAGAGTATTAATTTATATAAAATATTTTTTTCACATTGCTGTAGTGTTTTGAATATTTTTTAAAATTAATTTATCTCAAATATTAATATTTCCAATTTCTTGCAGTCTGTATTTAAAAATTTATAATTTTTTACATAATGCATTACGCGTTTTATTATTTATTTAAATATTGTAATTTAAAAAACCTTTTTTTTTTATTCATTATTATAATCAAGCCAATACAATTATTCTGTAGCCATGTTGATGTTCATTCATACACAAAGATATGTGATCAGTTTATCAGTGAGATAAAAATAAATTCAGCAAAAGGGATGCCACGCTTATTTTGGGTATAAAATGAATCTACAGGTGTCGGATGAACGAAAAGTGAAACCGTTGTTTACTTTTATTTATCTTATTATTCAGAACATAAGACACAACTTTTTACATGGAAAAATTGTGACTATCCGAAGGAAGGTGATATGTGGTAATAGGTCCCTGAAAAAAACAATTTTAACTTCTAAAAGAAATATTATACATGCATTTATTTTAATACCTTTGCATGTATTTAATTTTAATATTTACGTATTACATTTTCTATTCACTCGACTTGCTTCGTTTTAGTTACTATATTTCATATTTTGTATATCTACTGAATCTATTGAAACGAGACGAGTGAGAGTGCTGAGATGAATGAAGATGACCTCAATGTTTCAAATAAATATAATAATAATATTTATTTATTTTGACTCATAATACAATACGGTGTGTTATTATATTGTTATAATCAGATAACATCGCAGCAAAGTAAGACATATATTTCGATACCCTGCCTGTATGTTTGTATAATAAAGTTTTTTTTATAATTGTCTCATAAATTTGGGACTCGTCTTATTGTTGGTGAGTGTTATCACCACAAATATTAGAATACTGCAATAAAAAAATAAAAAATTTCTTTAATTTTTTTAAATCTGTATATCTAACGACTAATGCAAAAAGATACACTGATGAAATTTTAATATTTGTATATATAAACATTTAATATTCAATTTGTGAGGTGAGAATGTGAATTATAAAAATATGATCTTTGTGAAGAGATTCTCTGTTCTTAAGTTAAAAACAAAATTACATAAATAGTTCTTCAGCATTGTATTCTAGATGAAAACAATTTAAATTAATCATTTAGAAAGATATATAATACATACAGAAAAATATTTGATTAAAATGCGAACCCGGAACTTTTCCTTCAATGAAATAATAGATGTGTATGTATATATCATTTATAAATACATACTACAAAATACAGGTAACGCGTTTCCCCGAATTGTATTATTTAATCATTACAATAATGAAGTTAAAAATAATAAAATCAATTAAATTTTAAATTTTCGAATTTTTAAGGGCGCGCTTTCAAAAACAATTAATATTTTCGCGTTTTTTACGAAAATGTGGGTTTTTATTATTTATTTTTTTATTTATATCAGAAGTTGTACGCTAGATTTGACTTTTTTAAAACTATTATTTAGGTAGGACCTTTATTAGTGTAAATCTAATAAACTGAATTTTATTTGCCATAATTAAAAAAATACAATCGTTATAAGAAAGACCGCGACCATTAAATTTGTTTTCCGCGTGCCACAAAATCGCTTTAATATAGAAAGTTATTGCATATACGAAATATATTTTCTTATAATCTTGAAGCCAAGATTACGGAGACAAATCTGCATTGAACCAAATTATCAAAATGTTAAATTGAATAGAGTTATAAACCATTCAATTTGCAGTACATATGATCAATTTTGGTCGTTTTTAATAATTTATTATATATACTTAAATACTTTGAGGCTAAAAAGCAAATAACATTGTTTATTAGTTTTACATTAGTGTAAAGGTCCTATCTAAGTAATAGTTTTAAAAAAGTCAAATCTAGTGTATAACTTCTGATGTAAATGAATCCTAAAAACAAACATTTTCGTAAAAAACGCGAAAATATTTATTATATTTGAATGGGAAGCCTTAAATGAACCTCAGTGCTGTTACAGCTATTGAATTGAATGCTTATTTAGACTTGCACGGTTTTTGGCTTCAACTTTGTATAATCATGATAATCTCTCATGGTCATGACATGGTCACAAACTTTGACATTGTAACGAAGATAAAATCAAATAAGTTTGTGTTATATATTTTTCGCGTAGCAGCTTCCAAATACGATCTGCGTCACGCGCATATCTCGCGGCTTCTAGGAAGTGCACTCGGATACTCTTCAGGCGGCCGCGCGCCGTGTAGTCGTTAGTCCACGTCGCATCAGCATCGGGGAACATGCCAGTGCTACCAGGAAAACCATAACCTTTTTCCGGGGACTGAATTACTTCTTCATTTAACAACTGTGCCTACACAGTAAGGAATGAGCTCGCATATGTTGGCGCTAACATTGGTATATATGTGAATTAGAGAATGAATTACTGAGCGCTCTAAAGAAACTAAGATTTTAATTAAGGTGTCTTCTTCTTCTTTTAAATAGACAATCCACCCTTCAAAAGTGATTTGTGCCATTAATCAAGTTGTAACTTTATTTTATAGAAAAAAGTACTATAATATTATAGAATAGGAAATATTACATCACAAGTGAATACCATTGTCGTTCAAAAAAATTGCTATCATATAGATTAAATGTGGCGAGCTAAGGGAAAGAAGATGACACGAGTTAACCAGGAGTTGAAAATTACCATTGACGAGATTACTGTAAAAAAAAACCTGTGATCCGCAATGGACAGGCAAAAAGATATGGTCGAGGTTTTCCTCCTCGGCACCACACTCACACATTGGGAAGTCTATTAAGTTCAATCTGAATAAGTGTGAGGCTACCTGGCAATGCCCAATTCTCATTCTAGAGATATTTGATATTGTTCTTTTGGAGAACGGGAATAGATCTTTGAATTATTTTAAGCCGATTACTCTTATGATTATTTGGATCCATCCATTGTGCAGTCCAGATAGAATTCGTACGTTTTTTACCATATTGAGTCTGTCATACATCGGGATATGGAATTGATGGGGGAAAACTCCGGAAAGAGTGGCCTCCTTGGCCAGTTTATCAGCACATTAATTTCCATGAATTCCCTTATGTGCAGGAATCCATACGAATGATACCTGTTTATTGTTGCTGTCCAAATTAAATAGACATCTTCTGACGGAACAGATTATCTCATTGTCTAGACAAACTTTCATATTAGCAGAGAGAGATTCAAGAGCTGCTTGCGAGTCGGAGAATATAACAGCCTTATCGACGTTCCGGAGTACGCAGATGTCCAAGGCC
Source organism: Eubasilissa splendida (assembly GCA_031772225.1). Lineage (NCBI taxonomy): Eukaryota > Metazoa > Arthropoda > Insecta > Trichoptera > Phryganeidae > Eubasilissa > Eubasilissa splendida. Next base: position 21,608,494 of record CM062845.1, on the reverse strand, counting down.
TCTTTAATTGCCCAACATTCTGCTGAGAAAACCGATGAATCCGAAGGAAGTCGTAGCTTCACATTTATTTCTAATTGAGGCATGGAGACTGCAGCACCGCAATAGCCCTCAGGGAAAAGTTTAGAACCGTCATTTTAAGGTGTCAATACTAATTAATAAATGTTGTTTTTATAAACTCTGACTGAACAGTGGCGTAACTAAAAATATTGGGCCAATCCAAAATGGCAAAATGGTCCCATGTATTGAATATATAACTGTACTGTATAAGAATATTAAGTTTTACGCGTTTTATCAATACTTAGTTTTTAGGAACAACCATTTTTGTGGCTTTGGGTATTTACTCGCAACTGAAAAAACTGCAGAAACAAATATTAATTCTCGAACTTATCGGCATTTTGTAAAAATATGTACCTACGGTGTTTCTATGTAGCGCTACACACTGATGACTAAATGGGTACTTAGATTATATGTTTTTAAGGAGAACGCATTCTTATTGTGAAGTTGAAATCTTTCAGAACATAGGTCTGTAATATTTTTAATACAAATGAAATATATTAATTAGAATCAATTTATCGAAAAAATATTGCTGTTGCTACCGGGATTCGAACCTGGATCTCATCCTATCCGGGAAAATGCATTAACTAAATTAACTACTAAATGAATTATCAATTAATTCTGGCGTCTCCTATCGCATTACTCAAAGGTGTTTGAGATTCCGTAAATACATATAAAGAGGATTGGTTTTCAAATAATGGAATAACAGATGGATCAATTTTAATGTGCAACATATAAGTTTTAAAATTTGTCGTCAACTCACTGTGTCGGTGTAGCGTAATCGGTTAATGGATTTTCCCGGACAGGAAGAGATCCAGGTTCGAATTCCGGTAGCAACAACAATATTTTTTCGATAAATTGATTTTATACGTATATCTTTCTAATTAATACATTTAATTTGTATTAGATTGTGTGTATATTTGATTGTGTCGCACGTGTGAGATGCTGCGACACGTGCATTAACAATGTTCGCGTGATCTCGCCGCCATCGCGACCCGGTCTCGGTCGCACTAATGATGGTGCTAATCGGTGGTATGAACCTTGATGGTAAACGTGTATCTGAGGAGATGGATGAAGGTTTTGAAATGTAATTTTTCCTAAAACTAAACTTATTCAGTACAAAATTTAACTTGTATATATTTCTATTTCACTTTGACTATCACATTTATACCTACTGTTTTAATTAACTTTAGTAGTTTTTTTTTTTTTTAATTTTTATACATCTTAGAGGTGTTGCTCATCCTGCCTCGAGCTCAATTGAAAATATTATATTATCAAGAGTACCAACGTGACAGTGAATAGCGTACATATCTAATTGGTACTCGTCAACTGACGGTACACAATGCAGTTCTGGTACCGACACTGATGACAACAAGTGAGGTCTGAAGCTGGCAAAGAGGAACGAAAGTAGACTGAATGCAGTGGAAATGAGATCACGTATGCAGATATGGCCATGACAGAGTAAAGAATGAAAAAAATAAAGAGAGAATGTTAAGCTGATCTTAGCGTAGTGTGTAAAAATCTCTTAGGTGGTTTGGTCATATGGAACCGATGAATGAGGAGAAAATGGTAAGAAAGATATATGAAGATGGTCATGTTAGAAGCCTCAATAATCGACGACCTTGTATGAGAATATGGATGAGGCAAGAATTGTGTGTCAGGATAGGAGAGTGTGGCGCTCTATCCATTACCTACCCCCGTGGGGAAACGGCGTGATGCTAACTTAAGTTAGTTAGTATGGAGTCTTCTGTATAGTAAATATTCTAATTTTATTGAAATGCTCCGAGTCTACTTGACGAGCGTCTTAAAAGCCATGTCGATGTCCTTATTTTAATCACCGCCTTATATATTTAAATATTTCCCGTTATGATGGCGCTATACAAATTAATATTATTATTATTATTATGATTTATTCCGTATTGTTATACAAATATACGAAATAAAAAGTGGTTCATATACACTGGAATTGTGTGGATATATGTGTTACTGGGTGCCGTCGACAGATAATGACACAAATCATTGGTGATGAATTCTAAATCACGAACCGTGAATCAATCACTGATATCTTTGAGTCACACTCACTATCAGTGATTGAATATCTGGGAATAACGTGATTCATTTTATTTATTGATTTACGATTCGGCGCATGTGCAAATGAAATGAAAATATTCATGAAGAAATGTCGTTATAGTTTGTGATAAGCGCCATCTAGTAGATTCTGTCAAATCGTTATATGCATTTGACCCTAAATGCCGAGAATTCGACCCGAAAAATAAACTCATATTTTTTAAGGGTTTTCATTCCCTTTGTGACGATATTAATTATAGTTTGTATAATATAATTAAATACGCTCAAAATTTATTTAAAAAAAAAATTATTTCGTGTATTGCGATATCGTGCGGCGCACGCGCATTAGTAATGAAACTGTGATCACAGTCACAGTTTTCAATCACTTATATTGTCGAATATCAATCACAATCACACAAGTGAGTCCAAGAGTAGCATTTTTTCACATCACTACATATCAGTATCGAATGTTTTAATTTGTATTTTTCGATACATCGTGAATTTCCCATCAAAATAATATCCATACAATGTACACCTTGAGAATATTTCCGCTTTTTTTTTTTATACAAATATTATTGCCATCTGTCTTGAGAATGAGGGCGATATCGGATGCGACACGTGGATAATAAATCTCCACATAAATTTGTTTTGTCTCTTTTGTAAGAAAAAAATAGCTGGCCCATTAAAGCAATTCAAATGTCCAGCTTACATACTTACCGCTTTAAACGTTATGTACAACAATGATCACACATGCACAGCGACCTCCAGAAACAGAAACCCACGCCGGATAACGTGACTATTCATAATCGTCCTACGTTTCCATCCATTGTGACATCTTCTTTTTTTTTATATATATTAACACGTAATATTTTATAATAAAATTCATATTATAGAGCTATTACGTTTTTTAATAGTCACATAATATTGGACGTTTTTTATAGCGCTCTTTTTGTAAAAAAAATTCACCTCAAGAGTGCTTCACACACAAACTGATATGATTTTCTGAAAGGGCCCGTTCACTAAACTTAGACCTCTGGCAACGGCTGGTCGGTTCTACAACCCTCCATGCGACTGAAGTAGAGGCTGACGTGAGATTTTGACGTCTACCGTTCAAGTTATCCGGGATGCAGAGCTCTCATGGGGACGCCGTGTTGTGTGTCGCGGAGTACATCAACCGACATAATTTAAATAACTTTTTTAGAGAAACTACTAATGTAGTTCACGCAATATATATAACCCTTATATCTTTCCGTGTGTCACACGGGTAAATTGAATTACAAATTGATATAATACCTTCTTATTCTGAAGGTGCACTTTTTTTTTAGAAATTGTAAGCAAAGAAATTTATTGTCGGAAATTTAAGAATTACAACACTGTGGTGTTGCTTCATTGGGTAATTTAAATTATTAACAGATATATTTGATGTAAATGTATAATAATTTATTTCATTACGATCATTTTTCAAAATTATCACGTCAAACTATTTTTATTGACGTTTCATTGGCGTCGGTTATTAAGAAGTGTTTATGGTATTTCATTAATATGGAAGGCATACATACCTACATGATATAAATACATAAACAAAACATGTTCCGATTAAAATATTTATATTCTGTTTTAACATATCTGAGTGCACCGTGCTGTTATTTATATTCTGTTTTAACATATCTGAGCGCACCGTGCTGTTCTTTATATTCTGTTTTAACATATCTGAGCGCACCGTGCTGTTATTTATATTCTGTTTTAACATATCTGAGCGCACCGTGCTGTTATTTATATTCTGTTTTAACATATCTGAGCGCACCGTGCTGTTATTTATATTCTGTTTTAACATATCTGAGCGCACCGTGCTGTTATTTATATTCTATTTTAACATATCTGAGCGCACCATGCTGTTATTTATATACTCTTTTAACATATCTGAGCGCACCGTGCTGTTATTTGCTACAATTATGGCGACACTGGATAATGTATGCATGTATATATAAATCCTATTTAGCCATTAATCATACATGCATTATACAAAATGATGCATTTTTTTACTATATTAAAACCGATAAAATAATAAATTGTGTCAAGGAAAAGAAGACAAAGAATAAATGTAAAATATTTTTCAATTGCTTTGTGGACGCATCTTTCATGTCATTTTCCCTTCAAAAGATTTTAGTTCAATATAAAACCTGCGTATATCTTTGGAGCAGTGTTGTTCGTCGATCGTTATTTCTAGATTTTACGTCGTATTATTTATTATCATCGTTGTACCTACTTTGATGTGAAATTAGTATTTATATATTATAAACGATTAAATCGAAAATGTGTAACCCTGTAATTATATAGTACTTTTTCACATTTTGTGCAGAAATCACCAACTCCAAAAGCACTGTTCTGCGATAATCAATGTTTTGTGTTTTTGGTGCTCCTAAAATAATTGTCAAGTCTTCATGTTTAGACATATTTATTTTTTAATATTTACATTAAATTTAGTCCTGCTGTTAATGGTTTTTAAAAAATTTCCAGCCAAGAAGTAGAACATTTTTCCGAAGTGTTAATCATTGTGTATTTTTAATAAGTACATGTATAAAATGAAATATGTAAAACACTTTATTTGGATTTATAAAAAAAAGCAATCTTTCCAGTCGCTTTCATCACTAAGTACTCGTATACTCGATTCAGGATTTCTGCGATGCATTGGTACTTGGTAAGGACCTATACCACCCATGGAATTATATAGTGACATTATACCAGGCATAACGTTAGTATTACATCATTTCACAAGATAACTTATATTTTTTATATTTAAAAAAACAATTTTTTATAATATATGTTACTTGAGTATTTTTCAAAACTAAAATTACATATTTTTTAGAATCGCTTACCTCTCCAAAAAAGAGACTAGCTCTTGTGCTTGTTCTATATTTTTTTTTTAAATACTTTTTATGCTTCTTAGTGTGCGTTACTCAGAGTAGGCAATGGCTGAGGTCTTTCTCTTCCTCAAATGTTTATAATAAAAAAGGTTTCATCCCCATGATTGTATCCAAACTAACCGAAATATGCCTCATGGCATCGTCCTTTGTAGGAGGATCTGGGTTTATGGGATGAGCAGACACTTCTTATTTGTAGGAGGGTTCTTCTTCTGTCAAGTTTTCGTTTATGCGACTGTCCACTATTTCATCAATTTCCACTACGTCCGATATTATTACATTGGAGTCAACGTCTAAGTAAATCTATAAATTCTTTCCCAGCCATCAATGTTGTCTAGGCAATTTTCTTGCTGATTCCAGCTTGTAAAAAACAATGAAACATACAAATTGTGTAGGCATGAGAATGAAAAATGCGACAGGCAAACGACCGACACACTCTTGGCTCTATGGCGAATTTCAAACGTAAAATAGGGTTTGTAATGTACTAAAATGACTCCGGATTGCAGAAATAACACGCAAATGGAGGGAAAACGTGAATTCCGGGAATGTAAAATCGAGGTTCCACTGTATTGCAATATCGCGATGCATCCAACGACACGCCGTTTCACCTTCACGCCGGCCCTCGACGGCATGTCTCTTTAATTGAATCATTCGCAGTCCTCTGCCAGGTTGCAGCGTTCGTCCGGCTCCACCCCTATCCTGCTGGCCCCCCCGCGAGCTGTGCGGCCGAGCCGCGCAGTCTGCCGCGCCCGCGTGACGGCGGAGTGCTGGTTCAGGTGCCGCCGCTGTCACACCAGACACCAGACCCTCGCCGGCCTCCGTCGATGACGATCCGCCGTCGAAGTTCGTACGCCGGTTCCTCGCTCGGCCGCTCTGGACCGCGACCGCCGACCGCCGCCTTCCACCATCAGCGGTGCCCAACCACGTGAACGGTCGTGTTTTTATTGTTGATTTTGTCGGACACTACGCGCTCTCGAGACTCGGTTCAGATCTAATGTAATAACTTGAGATATGAGTGAGTATTTCGTGTTTTACGTTGAGAGCTGCAATTCCGTCAAATGGTACTTGCAAATCATTACGAGTTCTAATGAGATAAAAAATTGGCTTATTATTAATAAGATAGTATATTTTTAAATTTGACACTGAGCTAATAATTTATTTATTGTTGATATATAATATATGTGTGTTGAGATCATTAATAGACCTGGAATGAAGTTTAACGCGTCTAACATTCGTGTATTATTTTTTATAAATATATGTTTTTATATATTATCCTTTTTTACATGATCTTAATACCTAGCACCCACAAAGCTTCTTTGTAGACGCTTGTCTACAGGTTCATAAATCATTTAACATATGTCGTAAAATCAACAGTATTTTTTAAAACAATATTACAGTGTGCGCTATTTTTAATTATCAAACAAAAATTTCGTCAGTATCCTAGTACCGTAATAAAACCTTCAATTAAATATCGTTTTATTAATTGTGAGCCTTTTTTTTTCTTTTAACTTTGAAGTTGATTCGCAAGTGCGTAAGGACATTGGTAATTTATTGTTCAACGTGGGAACGATAAATTCCAGTGTTTTCGATCCATACACGATTTTAAGAATTAAGAGTCCTAAATTGGCGGCTCATCGTGTGTATTTCGTATGTGTGAAACCAACTCATTAAATATTTAATTATCTTAATTTTACTTCATTTAATACAAACAATAACAAGCTATGAACAAGGAGAACGTTTATTAATGAATTTAATTTAATATTATACCGGTATGCCTGCGAGCTTACAATTTTTTTTATAATAGCTCTCTAAATGTTTCGAATCTACTTTATATTTGAAATGCGCGGGAATAACTCCACGATCTGATGCCATACTTCAATTAAAATTCCACCAATGAAAAATAAATTATCTTTAGGGATTATGATTATTTTAAATAGTGCATACAATTAAAATAAAGTTAGATGTTGATTTTTTTTTGTTTGTATTGTTATAGCTTAAAAACAAAGTGATCGTATTTTGTTTATTGGTAGAACCCTCCCCTTTTTATAATCCCAAAAATCCCTGTGTATGCGAATAACGAAATACCGATTATTTTCTTTGAATCTTAGCTAACTTCTCCGGGAGCTAGAAAACGAAGAATATATGTTCTGTATTTTTTATTCTCTACGAAATAATTTATATAAAAATTCAAAGAAATCTCGAATTCCTATCAATTCCTAGTTACGCTCTTTTGTATCATCATTTATTTTATCGGTCGAGATGCCGTGTTGGAGAAAGGAAAGTGGGAAGATGTAGAATCTAAGAAAGACAAAAAATGTCACAAAAATTCAACAGATCTGTTTTTACCAATAATAATATATTTCAAGTAACACTAATAAAAAATTACTTTAAACTTCTAACTGCCAACTCTATTTGAAATGGAAAACACCGCATAGAGTAAGACTAGGCTTTAAGGGTCTTGACTTATTTATCAAAAGCCTGGGACCTGTCGCCCGCAGATGGCAACATGACTTTAATCCCTGTACTGCAAGGTCCAAAAGTGCGTGTTAACACGCTTAAAGCTTAACATGACATACAAAGTTTGGCGTGTTAACGCGCTCGTGGCATTTAAAATGTTGATCATCATAAACGTATATAAATTTTTTTTTAAATACTGCACTTTGCATTATAAATCTGTAAAATTTTGATGTATTTTATTTATTTAATGTTTTAACTAGTAACTATGTATATTTTAACTATTGAACTTGGTGTTTTGTCATTTGTTGTTTTATCTTTTAACGCCAACCGTTTCTGCCATCTGTTTTATAATGCGATGACGATAGAACAGCGGTTTTGAAACCGGTCGGCGTTAAATATTATAAATGATTAAACGGCAGTGGTGAATACAAAGTTTATTCTAGTTTAATATATTTTAATACTAGATTCAACTGCTAGACATGCACTTAATCTTCCAGCAATTTCCCAATAAAAAAAACGCGCTAAATACGACAATACCGCCCCAACACTTCACCGACAGGGAAATGTCAAAATTGTAAAATCTTGATTCGCGACTATTATTTATTCAACACTTACATATTACATCGGGATAGGTAAAAATATATTATTTTAGTTTTTTTTATTGTTAACTTATTAGTGCGCGCTTCATTTTATTTACAATGACGTACTACCGGGGCGACATTTGTTTTGCGTAGATTTGCGAAGTTCTGCAATTTGTTTTCAGCTCGTACGAAGTTCAGAGCTTTCCGAAGAGATTAGAATTTAAGTTATCCAAAGTCCTCGCAATATTATTCTTTAACTTTAAAAAGGTGTTGACAACGCTGAGAAAATTATGTTTTTTTTTTTTATACAATGTTTATATTTATTCTTGTGCAATAACACAGCGAATTATGGTAATTTTATATTGCTAATTAAATTCTAAACTATCAATTGACTTCCGGCTAAATTTTCGTAATTCATCCAGCATCTGGACGCGCCAATCGTAACATTCTCCCATGTCAAATGACATGAGAACATGGCCACTTCCACGTTCATAGATAGAGAACACTCCCATGTTCAATCTCGATATTTAGAAATTAATATCGATGTGATCTTAATATATTTAATCTTTTCAATTCTTTTGCTGCGCCTGAATAGGTTAGAATGAAATCAGAATTCCATCTAGTAGAAATCAAAATGTATTTTATGTTTTGTTCTTAATTAAATATCGTTGTATTTATTAAATTCTGTTTTTACTAGATTCTAACTTGTCAACCATATTGACAAATAAATAATATATTTGTTTTTGCAAACGTATCGCCGTAAACCGTGAATAACTAAAACTATAATATTAATTCACTGTTGCTCGTTATTCCATGGAAATATGGAAGACTCATTTCATCTGAATGTTCTCGGTATGTAATTTTAGATGTCCTTTTAGTTTTGCCGAAGCCTGGAGTCAGCAGCAAGTAGTCAGTTCCCGGAACCGGTGACCACATATGCTGGAGGTTACAAATAAGACGTCCTTTTTAAGTGCACGCATTCCATGCACATTAGTGTTTTTTTTTAAAAATGTAAATCAGCTTGGTGTCTGAGAAAGTTTTTAAGCTTTTACACCTCATTATTTATGTTTATTATTTTTCAATTAACATCTTTTCTGTAGACTTCTGTTCTTTCGTTTTCTCATCACTTAGTATCGTAAGTTAATCCCTTTTTAGAGAATTTAGGAAAATTCTTTTCAACATTTCACAAAAATGCAAGACTCTGAATGGACCGGAACAAATCGGAACACCGGCGCCGTTCCCGTTCGTGTGATTCTCGTTCTAAATTCAATATTTTAGTATACAAGTTTATAATCTTGTAAGGTTTATCAGTATCGTTTTTGGAGTTAAATTTAATTGCCATTCGAATCAATCCTCTTAGAACGGAAATAAGGTGACAGTCGGCCGGCGAACCGTATGTCATACAGAATGTAACAGACCTAATCCACAAAGTTTTATGGGTGGATACCTGACTAAATTGTGAGTTGAAAATGTTTATGGAGTATGTGCAAATTCTGCACTGTTACGGAAAATATTGTTTGAAATTTTTACAATATCGTGTTAAGCTTAAAGTCTGCGTACTTCGAAATAAATATTTGTGAAATAGTCTAGCCGCTCGAAATTCGATGACCTTTGATTTTTTTGTATTCAATATATAATTTGGAATTAATAAAATATTTAAATCGAAATAATCGCATAATTACATTTTTTTTTAAATATTTTTTATCTCTTACTTGATTGAGTATAGGCACATATTATCCCTTGAATATTTTCGACTCGCAATTTATTCAGGTAATCCACCCATAAAATATTGTGAACTAGGTCTGTTACACCCTGTATATTATATGTTATATATATAGCAGAATTGTAATAAAGTGTATACTTTTTTATTGTAAATATGTGTATAAGATTCCAGATAGTCAGGCCTATTCTCAAAATTGCAATATTGAAATGAAGGTGATTGTTACACCAACCCTCAAAAATAGACAGATAGTTTTGACAGATTATGGTACGTTTATCTCCCTCACTCCCTCACTCTCTCTCCCTCTCTCTCATTCAAATATAACACTATTTTTGAGGGTTGGTGTAACAATCACCTTCATTTCAATATTGCAATTTTGAGAATAGGCTTGATTATCGACTGTTCCCGTTCGTGTCCGTTTCGGTCCCGTCAAAAATGTTATTAACAAATGTCATTTTGGCATTTGTGACTGCGACTAATTTTGATATTTGCTTTTTTGTTTTTGCATAAAATCGGTAGTGATTTTATTATTTCTGTAATTTACGTATACGCCCGACATATTAATTATGTTTACTTTGCATCTCCGTAGTAATACTAATGTAAACGTAGTTTATAATATACGAGTTTTGAACCAACATCCTCTCAATCACTGTAATAGTTTTTGGCACCGCTTTCAAATAATGCGAGTTTTTGTAACTAAATGTTGTCGCTCCGTTACGTGTCTCAGTATCAGTATCAGTATCTCACAGTTATAATAAGCGTGACCTATTTATCATCATTAGATACAATGATGATTGTCTCTCGATCGACGTGAAACTGAACAGATCTCTGCTGTCAATAAAATGGAGATTAATTTGATTATTCTTGATTTCGTATTGTTTTTGTTTTTTATTTCCTTGCAATACCCGCACATCTTAAACAAAGCGTGCTTTGATTGAATCGTAATTAGTGATGTACTCATATTTGATATGATCGGAACCAATCGTGTTGCCGTAACAATAAAAATGTTGACACTTGGCGAGTTATGGATTGTTTCGAAATATTAATATTAGTGGATATTGTGCACGAACGTTAAGACCTATGTCCTCGAGTGTTTGGATAACAAACATATTCTTAACGATATTGTTATTATCACAATTAACTAGAATGTTCGTCAAATAACATAAATATCAAAATACGGATAAGTTTTATTTGCCTCTTGCCGTATGCTATCTACTGTTAACTAATATATGATATGGATTCTTCTTCTTTTAAATAGGCAACCCACCCTTCGAGAGTGATTTGTGCCATTAATCGAGTTTTAACTTTATTTTATAGAAAAAAGTACATGGAATAGGAAATATTATATTACAAGTCGATACCATTGTCGTTCAAAAAATTTTCTATTATATAGATTAAATGTGGCGAGTTAAGGGAAAGAAGACGACACAAGTTAATCTTGAGTTGAAAATTACCACTGTAAAAAAAAAACCTGTGATTCGCAATGGACAAGCAAAACAGATATGGTCAAGAGTTTCCTCCTCAGCACCACACTCACACATTGGGGAGTCTATTAAGTTAAATCTGAATAAATGTGAGGCTACCTGGCAATGCCCAATTCTCATTCTAGAGATATTTGATATTGTTCTTTTTGGAAACTTTCCTTTTGGAGAAACAATAAATGCGGGGAATAGATCTTTGAATTATCTTAAACCTTTATGATTATTTGGATCCATCCATTGTGCAGTCCAAATAGAATTCGTACGTTTTTTTTTTTACCATATTAAGTCTGGGTATGGAGTTGATGATGGGAAAACTCCGGAAAGAGTGGCCTCCTTGACACATTCATTTCCATGAATTCCCTTATGTGCAGGAATCCAAACGAATGACACCTGTTTATCGATATGTCATTCTAACCAATTTTAACTTAACAACTTAGGATTCCTACAGGTAGGATGGAAAGAGAAACTGAAAGCGTGAAAAAACAATTTTTTGCGGAATTTTTTTCATTTTCACTGATGTATTCTAAGATTATTGAACTCTACCGTAAATTCGACGATATGCTTTACCTACTAAGCTTAGCCTAGAGTTAGCTAGTAAAGACATTTATAACAAATATGCAACCGTAGACGCACAGACGATAATACTCACATCTGACATGGTCACTTATATTATTCCTTATTTCAATACGTAATTTGAAGATGCCGAACGTATTTACGCAAAACTATTTAAGATTACATCCTCTTACACAAATTGACTACAAACACCGGGGTGTTTAAGAAAATTTAGTATTTTAATTGTAATTTCTCGTTAGTCTAATTAGTTATTAATACTTGCTGTTTTCACGAACATCACTGTCACTGTAGTGACTAAATACCTCCATCATGACTAATATTTTTATGGCCTATGATGTTTTCTAACCCTTCGGTCGATATTAGGGACTTAAAACATTCGCGAAAAATACCCTGAGATCACAATTTCGACTTTCTAAAATATCCTATTTAAAACCTAATTGTAAATACATTTTATTTTTTATGTTAGGATATAACAATACTTTAATAAATAAAAATATATAAAACCATTTCTATTTTCAATGTTTTTCGACTTGTCGAAATATACATTCGCGCGCTTTGACATAATACAATTATATATTTATTTATAAAACATTTAAGTAATCTGATTTATCAAGACAATTGACAATCAAATGGTTAAGATGACGATTAGTGATGTACTGTTGAGTCAGTCGTTAGACTAATCTAACGCATTAATATATTTTTTTCTTTATTTAATAATGAGATAGGATCATCGTACATCAAGTCCGATACGTTTCAGTACACGGACACATGGTATTGCCGGCCCGCGTTAGCGCGTCCCGTCTGATTGCGATGCGATGCATATTTGTACATCGCACGAGCGATGCAGTAGTATTCAATATTTTTCCGATCTAAATATAATATCCAACTGACACGTGCAGAGGAAGAAAATATTTCATGTTTATTTGATTCACCGGTCCAAGATTCGATATAATGTTGCGCTCTTTTACCGACGCAGCGCAACATAACGTCATCGATTATAATTAATAATCTGTTAGGCGTCGCTTTGATAAGATGGCCGGAGATTGTGTGCGTGCGGGGCTATGCTCGGATCAATTTACGTTAGCGTACATTATCACATTTGTAAAGGTCGAGCAACGGCTTAGTAACTAAACTGATAGAGTGAGTGTTCATATTCTATGTATTCAATCAACATCAGTTGGCTAATCCGACTTCCATCGCGAGCTTGACACATTTGTGTATTATAAATATATATATTTTATTATTTTTAATTGTTAACTTTGTTTTATTAACCACTTGATGAATTAAAATACATCTACCGGTTTCGAAAAATATTATTTTCTTCTCCAGGATGTCGATAACTAATCAAAAACATATGTTATTTTTTTCTATAACAGAATCTATTTTTGAGAAACACTAATTATTTTAAAAAATAAGTTTAGTACCTAACTTATATTTTAAATAATGATTGTTTTTTAAAAATAGATTTTGTTCAAGAAACGATAACATATTATGTTTTTGATTAGTTATTAACATCCTGAAGAAGAAAATGATGTTTTTCGAAACCGGTAGACTTATTTTAATTCATTAAGTGGTTAATAAAATAATGGATTTTAACCATTAAGAGTTGATTTTGCCAATCTTAAAAATACATATTATATTAATAACAATGTCAGAACAAACTACCACATTCGCTTACCATTGCCCACTGCTGCAGAGATATTTGCAGTCAATTTTAAGATGTTCATTATTATGTTTATATGTTATGATATTAATGTTTTTCTTTCTTGTTAACCGCGCTATGTACCATATATTATTGTACATAAAATTGAACGTAATTCTGTCTGTCTCTCTGTTCTCAGTAGGTACATCGTTAAACTGATCTAAACCAAACTGCGCAAAATATAGGCACTTTTCCCATGGTCACTTCAACCCCTCCCCACTATATAAATATGTATTAAATTGAATGTCATCCGTTCCGAATTTTGCTCAGCTGCACTTTAGGATCCTGAGGAAAATACGATCACCCCGGCCCCTCGGATACCCCCCACCTTCCCCCAACCTAGACCAAATTTTGCATAACATCGGTGACCCACTCCGCCGTATCCTATCCAGCTATTTTTAATTATAATTAAATTCGAATCCCGGGAAATGTTGGACATCATCATCGTGACCTCTAATATTATCATAATCACTGTTGAATAAGGACCTCCCTAAGTTTCTCCCACTTTTCTCTCTTCTTCTCTTATCAACACATGTTTTCTCATGTCTACATTTTATTTTTCGTATAAGCTTTTGGACTACTAGAACATATATTGTATACAAATAAATAATATTGAGAATTGTCAAAGAAATTTAAATAATCTGTTAAACTGTTAAAACTCATGAACGTTAGATTGGACTGTTAAAGAAATAACTTTTACAAGATTATCTGTTAACATTTCAAGTGATAGCTGATTATTAATTCTAGATTTACGGAACCCGTCAATTTGATGGATTCAACTTTTAAGATTAAAAATACAAAAAAATATTTATATATTTTTTGTAATAATATATTGGTTATTATTGATATAATGATATGAATATATGTCTCGATCCATTTTCTTTGTCGGCCTTCTAATTTTGCGGATATGTGTTATATATACCTATTTTACGGACACCCGTCAAATTGACGGGTTAACTTATTTTGCAGTCGTTTATTAAAAAATAAAACAACAAATAAACCATATAATAAAAGTTTTCGCTTGTCATGTAGTTTGTTCAAAACAGCATCCTTCGTCCCTTGCACGAACGTTTTTGCAAAACAGACAAATTTGCTTTGATTTCTAAAATATGGAATAAATTTATTGAAAATTCCCAAAATTGTTATAAACCTGACGAAAACATTACAGTTGGTGATGTGCAATTGTTTCCAACAAAGGCTAGATGCCGATTTACTCAGTACACGCCAAATAAACCAGACAAATTTGGCATCATATTATACTTTGGTTAGCATCAGATGTCAAAAGCAAATTTATCAAATGGTTTCCTATATTTGGGTAGGGAGCCATATTTCGGTAACTAGTCAATTTTTTTTTACCAGCCTTTCACGAGCAATAAAAGTAACTTGCTATAAAACTACTCTAGTTGGGACTGTACGTGGAAACAAAAGAGAATTACCAAAATTTTCAAAAGCCGAGAATGATAATATGATACGGTTTTCAATACGACTTTATAAATCAGCGAATTACGTTCTTACAGTTTACAAAAGTAAACCAAAAATGAATTACTATTACTCAGTACAAAACACAAATCTGTAAAAATTGAAAACAATAATAAACTTATCCCGGAGACAGTTTTTACAATAATACTAAGTTTAGAGCGGATATGGTTGATCAAAAGGCGCGAAATATAGTGTGAAAGTAGGATCTCGTAGATGCCCTCTTCAATCAAGTCTTTTATAACGTCTTGGATTTAGCAGCTATCGAATAAATATATCGAGAAAAAACTTTATTTTTTTAATTGGCTGAAGAACTAGGAAGTGACCATGGAGATAAACCCGAAACTAGTTCCAGTCCGCTGTCTTCCAATATACAGACGTCCTGCTAAATCGTATTGATCTAATAATATTTGTGTTGTAATAAGTATGTGTGCGAAAAATGATGGAAATTATTTGTAAACGATGTAAGAAATAAACCTATATTAATAATAATCTATGATTTAAAATAATATTGACCAATTTCATTTTAATATACCCGTCAAAATGGCGGATTTCAGTAAAAATAGGTATACAATCAATGCCAGTAAATCTAGCGTTAATTAACTCCCGATGAAAAATAAAACAAATAAAATATACACTACACGGTGATAGGCTACTCGCTTTAATAAATAGGAAGTTAAATAATACTAAACCGAATGCATTAATCACTTGATTAGATTTGACGGATGTAGAATCTCCAGCTCACGGCGCTGCCGGAACGAGGCAGAGGTTTGGACCTGCATCGCTATTAATGATCTCATCTTTTTACTGGACTCACGACCGTGTTATACAGCGCCATATGGAAATATTTTTACGACTGAATAAATTTCCCGCTTAAATTCTGAATCGAGAATGTTTAGGCTGTGTGAGATGTACACTATACCATTGTGAATATTACAGGTGAGTGTGTGTGCACTGACGTTTAAGTGCAATCATATTCGAATTCAATTTAACTGATACTAGGTAGTGAAATTATATGCTGCTCTAAACTATCGTTGAAATTCAATCAGACGGTTGAGAAATGACTCCGCATATGTGTTTTTGTTTTCACTTAAAATGCGCGATTTGTGTTGATGAAAATACAAAAAAAGAATTCAATCCGACTTATTGCATCGTCTAGTTAATCAAAATAGTGCTTGTTTTTGATAAAAATTGCCTTTTTATTTTTTCGAAGCAATACATGGTCAAAACAATTTCACCGATATGCTTTAAAATTAAAGTTCTAAAACTAACACAAAATAGTAATCATAATAATAACTAACTAACTTTCAAAACACAGTTCTAGGGCGACACATCATCAGCTAAGGCTAAAATATTCCGACCTCAGATGGCATCAATGACACAAACACATTACGCATGCTCGGCGTACACCTACGTATGAGTACCGGATCATCCATTTATGAATTAATACAATTTCACTGATACTGAGCAGTAAAATTGTAAATCAATTGTTTGATCCATTGCTGGAGTTAGTGAAATTATATTTATTTAAATGAAAATATAACTTATTAAGGAGAACATATTCTCATTGTGAAGTTGTAATTATTCTAAACATAGTTCTATAGACCTATGTTCTGAATAATTACAACTTCACAATAAGAATGTGTTCTCCTTAATAATTAAGTTATATCAATGTGTCCAAAATTTAATAAAAATGAATTGATTATTCTGGCGTCTGCAATCGGTTTACTCAAATGTATTTGTGATTCCGTAAAAATAATGTAGATGGCTTTCAAAAATAATGGAACGATAGATGTATTAATTTGAAAAAGTGTAACATATAGGTTCGAAAATTTGTCATGAAAAATACTAGCGTTATAACACAATTGGTAGTGTACTCCCCGGATCGGAAATAGAGATCCAGGTTCGAATCCCGGTAGCGCAAAAACAATATTTTTCGACAAAAATTGATTTTATATTTATATATTTATAATTAATACATTAAATTAGTATTTAAAATATAACTTCACTGGTAACACACGTTCACTGTGATGCAGACATAATCAAATTCAACTAGCGTGTAAGCAATCGCCTAACGCCGATTACTTACTAATAGGCCCTGTGGGCGGCTATTGTGGCCGCTACGCCATTGTTGACCGCTGTGCGGTCAGGGTTTCAATAGATTCTATATTTCAATGGTAGAGCTTTCCCCAAAACAAACCACACGTAAATAAAATGTCGATGTAATTAAAATTGCGTAATATTATTATGGATTCCACCTTTGTAAGTTTGTTGTCAAAACGAACGGAAATTACATAAGAATCGCGGATATACAATTTCTATGGTAAGTAAGATTTCTCCATTACCATAGACAGACAGCATAAATCTATAGATATTCAAAACACGTTTTTGCCTTACTCGCATCTCACAGACCTGTCCGTTTAAGCGAGCACTTTACAGCCACAAATGACACTACCGAATCCGCCACATCCAGAAAGTCAGATATAGATGGGGAAGCGTAATATTATTATGGATTATGGAAATTCATCTATCTCTTCCCATCATTTTCCTGCAGCTTCTGCATCTGCTCTATTCCAACAACTGGGTCGTGAATGTCTCCCTCGGACGTCTTGTCTTTTTTTTTATCACTGCGGTTACGAGTGAGTTGCGTCGTAAGATATGACCCAAACATTTTCCGCCTTTGTTCACTGTCGTCTTCAGGATAAATCTATTTTCCGCTATTTTGTCTCTTTTCGTTATGTTCTAGCTTACATGTGAATGTGTAAGCTTTTAAACTTATACAACAATCTGATTTTGACAGTCAAAGAAATCGCTTCCGTCCCACCCCAACCATTACTTTTTCATTTCAAATCGTTAAAAAAGAGAATCGAAACCGTCGAATATCCACGTCTTTAATAAAGTGTTTGTAATTAATTAAAACAGCACAAAAATTAAATTCAAATGTTAAAAATGTTTGAAAAAGTTATAACTTGTTCCATTCTCCTTAAAACAGTATAACATGATCGAGAATAATAATAAGAAAAAAATGCATTTAGTTAACGCGGGAGAGAAAACAGATTTTTTTTTTTTTTGAAAACATCCCTGACTACGACTAGAGGACTTAATTAATCAAATTAATATGGCATATTTAAATAACAGGGATCAGAGTGGCATCGTCCGCAATCAGGAGTCAATTATTGAAAATGTTTTAATTTGAACAAATCGTCGCGAGTTAGCAACGCTGTCGTCGAAACCGGTGCGTATGAAAATAGGCCAGTTCTAGAAATATGGGCATCTTTTCCCGAGTGAGTCACCGGCTAGTGCCGCGGCCGCCACCGCCACCGAGCCCGAATTAATATAATTTTCCCTATTCCCAGAAGTGCGGCGGAAAACATCTCGCGCCGCGCGGTGACCGTTCCCGGAGGACTCGGTTTGTTCCAACCTTTGTTTATTTTCAGACGGCCGTGCGCCGCCCCGCCCCGCCTCGCCTCGCCTCGCCACGCCTCGCCCCGCCCCGATCCCCATCCGACGACGCGTCTGATCGCGCGTGACGGCGCGCCGCGAATGATTCAGCCGAAGCGTCGCTTCTGATCGCAGATCGGATATATAGATTAATAATTATCGTTGACCCGATGCCTTCAACTTAATGTCGCCGGCGGTTTTTCTATTTCAGTTCGGCCATTTAACGATACGATGAGTGATCGTCGAAGCTGAGTGAGCTGGAAGCTGCTCTCCGTTAAAGCGATCACAGTATATATCTGTGACATCATTTCCCGAACGTGTTTACATATTAGGTACGTTCAATCAATGAGTAATCGAAATATAGCACCCAATAACGCGACAATATTACACAACGAATTGCAATATTCACGGGGTTGAAAATAGATTATTTTTCAATTTGAGTGTGCAGAATTCAAATGTCGTTAAAAATATACCAATACAAATTAAATGTATTCATTAGAAAGATATACATATAAAATCAATTTATCGAAAAAATATTGTTGTCGCTGCCGAGATTCGAACTTGGATCTCTTCCTATCCGGGGAAATGCATCAACCGATTACGCTACACCAACACAGTAAAATTGTGTAAATTCTGTAAAATTGCAACATCACACTACGAATGTGTTGTCCTTAAAAATGTATAAGTTGTATTGATTTCGGGGTCTCTGTTTGTGGTTTTGTTTCAGAAAGGTGTTTGAGATTCAGTAAATATAAAGGAGATGGCTTTCAAATAATGGTGCAACATATAAGTTTCTCTCTTTATGCTTATACCATATAATAGCATTGCATAACTTTTCGTAGGGAAAAACTAGAATAATTATACTTATTAATCATAGAGCATTTGATCTACGGTGTCAGTTTGTATACGAGTGCATAAACATAATCTATAAAATTGGTTACCAATAGTGATGAGCTAAACCGTTATTGTGACTGTGATTTTGAAATTTGTATTCAATTGTAACTATGTAAGTAACTGATTATTCGTAATTCGGCGATCAATCACTGATATGGTGGAAACTAAACCTCTTAACAGTAAAATATCAGTTACCAATAATCGTTATTAAAGAAATACCAAACACACAATCACAATAACGTTTAGTTCATCACTAGTTACCAATAACTGAAAATATATTTAAATACAGATTAATTACTACCGGAATCCGATATCCCGGCAGCAACCAATATATTTTTTTGATAAATTGTTTTTTTATCTTTATATCTTTCTAATTGATACATTTAATTTGTACCACAGAACTATGTTCCGAAAAAACTGCAACGTCACAATAACAATGTGGATCTCCTTAAAAAAAGAAAAGAAAATATATTTGTTTGATTTGTATCAATCTAAATAAAAAATTGAAAAATAACTTGTCATCGTACATACATATAATTTACTTGTGTCCGTCCGTGTCGCATGGCAATGTAAGACAAATAACGCCTTTCAATTTGGCATCGCTGTCTTTTAAAAAGAACAAAATATTATACTATTGTTAACAGAAGTTCCATGATCACAAGTAGGGATTCCAACCCGAATATTCGAATATATTCGGCCTTTTTCTACTATTCTGATTCGGACGTGGAAGAGACACCTGTTGCTTGTTCGAAGAGTTCATCGACGTCCGAATTGCAGGCTGAATTAGGAAGCACTATTTTATCCCTCGTAGATAATACAAATGTTTGTTCAAATAATCTTTAAAAAAAAATTGCAGATATTTGGACAATTTCCAAAAAAGGACATAAACGTTAGACCCCCTACTATTTAAAACTGTTAAGCCAACGCCAACCGTTAATGAGCGGGATTTTTTGTTAACTACATTTTAAATTAAGAACAAATTTAAAATACGAAACGTTCAATGCGTTGTTATTTTTGAAATATGTATTTTTAAAACTACAATAAATAAACAGTTTATGGTAAATTAGCTCGTTTTCTTATACATTTTGATGTATATATTCCATGAAATATTCAAAATTAATTTTATACTTTCGTCATACTTTAAAAACTATTCGATATTCGAATTCTTGATGATGTCGAATAGTTGGAATCTGGAGAACAAGATGAAGAAGAAGACTATTTAAATATATGCTTTTTAGCATGTATATGCCGTTTTCGGCAGCGTTGTAT
Source organism: Eubasilissa splendida (assembly GCA_031772225.1). Classification (NCBI taxonomy): domain Eukaryota; kingdom Metazoa; phylum Arthropoda; class Insecta; order Trichoptera; family Phryganeidae; genus Eubasilissa; species Eubasilissa splendida. Next base: position 21,587,858 of record CM062845.1, on the reverse strand, counting down.
AATTTCTCAATCAAATCATTTTAAATGAAAGCAGTCAACAGCAAAACCCTTCAGAAAGTAAAGAGGAGTACGGAAATGTAATGTATACACGTGGAGAACATATAATAGAATGGCGGTGCTTTAATAGGCGGCACAAAGCTCTCTAACCATCGATTTGCAAATGATAGGATATATATGACTGTTAACGAGGATGAAATGGCGAAATGTATCGTCTAATTGAGGAAGAGCGCTTTCTTCCAGGCCTTTACAGAAGCCAGACAAAGATACTGAGAATAGACCGCTTTGACCAGATGCGAGGAACTACCGCTATTGATGATCACGAAGATGTCGGTGACTTTATTTACGTTAGAGTTTCAAGAAATGCGGGGTGTGAAACTCAAGTCCGGAGGAGATTTCAAATTAAATGGGCGACCATTAATTACTCGGAAAATTGGCTTCTGTACTCTTAGACGGTTTTAGTGATTTTTTTTTTTGCTACTCCCCAAAATATTATTACACAATTAACCACAAACTGGCGGAGTATAAAGTTTACCGAACTTAGGAGTCGTGGTTTAAATGTATTCCGTATTTCTTTAAAATAATTAATAATCAGGCCTATTCTCAAAATTGCAATATTGAAATTAAGGTGATTGTTACACCAACCCTCAAAAATAGACAGATAGTTTTGACAGATTATGGTACTTTATCTCCCTCACTCTCTCTCCCTCTCTCTCATTCAAATATAACACTATTTTTGAGGGTTGGTGTAACAATCACCTTCATTTCAATATTGCAATTTTGAGAATAGGCCTGAATTTTTCTTATGTGTGACCCAACTACGTTCATTTTGTGCTTTTTTTAATTGAAACGTTCATCCTTTCCAAATGTCGGATAGTTTTAACTCGTTTTGACACGAGTCACAGTCACACGAGTCGTATTCTCATTTACGTCCCCGTATGTGTGGGATTTTAATTAATTTATTTTATGTTATACAAAGCATTAACAGTTTAATGATACAACCTTTAGATTTAGATTATAATAAATGAGCTACATTAAAAATATGATCATTAAACTTTTTGCAAATGCTCATCGTGTGCATGTTATGTCACCACCCACCGTAGCCTGTATTAATGTGGTGTTTTTTTTTTAACATATCGACATTTAATAATTCTTAATGCGAGTAAGTGCAATATGGCAAGTGAACTTTTGGAACTGGATATTTCATCCAACTAGGCGTGATATTTCTGTTTCACGTGTTATCAAATTACCAGCGGCGTGCATTATACATGGACTTAGATTATGCTGCTAATATCGATTGGTATTATCATTAGAGGTTGTATTCATCATATACCTGTGTGAGTGCGTATTATTACTATTATTCATGGGAAGTTTATTAAGTTGTTAACTAAAGAAGCTAAAATATTTTATAATATAATATAGTGTATTGGAATGCATGCAGTCAAGTCCGCTTCACATTCGCGGCGTTTTGCAACACGTCTGTTAAAGCTTAGATGTGGATTCAGACCACCGCGCGGCGCGAGACTTGCATTTAGTTCGTATACATTTGGAACAGATTTTTGCGAAAAAACACATGCGCTGTTTTATTTGTCAATTTTAAATTCTTCCGCTGGTTATACGGTTTTAGTTAACACGTTAACATGAATTATTTTCGCGTAGATTTACACACGCTCAATATATAATATATCAAATAAATATTTAATTTACATTTATTATGCAAAGATTATAATTATGCGCAGTTTTTTTGATTATATAGAGTGCACGCCAAATTATCATATATCGTATTCCCTGTCTTCCCGCTGCCTCGACTCGGGACTGAGAAGTTATCACAGGCTACAAGAAGGCAGGCAGAAGATGTAACATTCATTATCTTCATTGATTATTCAATGAGAATAGAAGCTGTGCGTGCGCTACTTCTCGTGACCGATCACCGATTTACTCCGCGCCTATGTAGCTTTAACCCTTCCCAAACTATGCAGTAACACAGGTCTACCATCATAATTAAACCTGTAATATATCGGTAAATACACGCAACATAAAATTCATATTTTAGATAATCCTAAAGAAAAGTATGACTAGTAAAAAACTAATTTTGAAAAGGGAATCGTACAAAAACAATTATTTTTTTCATTCAATTCGTTGAAAAATTAATACGTAGGTAAAAATACCACTTTTCATATGAAAAACAGAGATCAATCATTATTTTCACAGTGAAAAGAACAACAAACATACAAACACGATTGTCTCTTTCTCACTAATTAAATGAAGAAAGATAAGAAGGAAGGACACATTATATAGGACTTAATGAATGCTCTAAATTACGTAATTAATCATTTTTTCAGAATTTAATGCTCATTATTTAGAGTAAATTCGTGCCATAAAAGCCATTAAAGCTAATAAAAACATTTTTCTAACTATTATTTACGGTAACACGAGTTAACAACATGGCTGCGTTCGGGTATTTTATATCATGGTATGGTAAAGGTTAAACACCGCACCCACTCAACATCAATCAACCGCGACAACTGACAATCAAACCTCGCGGTGGCATTGGCAATCGTGCATCATGTGAATTCTGTTTTACATGATACACAATAGACGCTATCTGACTTTTCGAAGTCGAATACTCGATACGACAAAACCTTTTTCTAATATTGTTTCCATACAGCATGCTAGTCCAGGGCGATACACATTCCATTAACGACGAGTCGGTTAATACGGACGAGTGATAACGCGCTAGCGGAAATGTGCGCCATTAGTCTTACGTTTAAAAAATAACTGAAACGTTATTTTTTACAAATCATCATCATCAGCAACAACAGCGCTACAAACCAGGGTGAGTCTTGGCCGCCTGCTGGATTTGTCGTCATTTCCTCCTATCGATGGCATCCCATTAAGGCGCCCGGATCGCGATAGTCTACTACCGCAGGCTCGACTTCTGCCCGACCACTCTCCCGCATCTTTGGATCACTGAACAAAACCTTATTTGCGGGAACTCTGATCTTCCAATTTTGAAGTCATTTCGCCGTGTTTTGAGCACAAGTCTTACGCGTGATTTATACAGGGTAGGACGTTATAGTTTTCATAAATAATCGATTGAAATAATAGATGTCAGTTAAAATTTGTTATCATTCCAGGGAATGTATTTTTTTTTTACTTTACCAGGTCAATAAAAGTATGTCTGGTAACGTAAGTGTTATTCGGTTTTTTTTATGAATAGTTTCTCTCGCAGTTGACATAGCATGTATTATACATATGATGCTGAGATCTGTCTAACATTCCTAGTCTCTAGAGGCGGGTGGGTTTTTGTAAGTCAAATGTGCTCGAATGAATGAGCTTGGCCATAAGTTATCTGGCATAACCTTCAGATGGCAGTGTAATTTCCGTGTATTCGGGAATAAAAACTGCGGACGCACCGTGTACGGGCAAACTCTTTTGAGGAAACATTTTATTCGCCGTGCGGCCACACAGTATACGACTAGTTAATAATTTAAACCCATTTTTGGAGATCCGTAACATTTATTATGTATTAAATTATATTTATTTTTAAAAAATGACATCTAATCAGTACGAAACTAAATAATCTAAATAATCTGGGCTGTACATACATATGTAAATTTGCAACATCATCATATTATCGTGTTAATTAATATAACTACTCTTAGTTATTTAAGACTAAACCTTTTTAGAATGAATGGATACAAATAAATCACAGTTATAACTGTATTTGAGTTTATTTGCACTACTCGAGTTTCGAGAGAGACGGTAACTCTCGTCGACGGGTGAAGTATTAAACTAACTACACACAAATATACGAGATAAGGTTTAGGTGGTAGACATACATGTAATTAGGTGCGGAGTTACTGGCGGAAGGTCGAGGGGTTGTTGTAAATTTATGTTACAATTATCCTCAATTACCATACCAGTTGTAACATTGTTTTATTTATATCCATCCATTTTGATGATGAAACTCTACAAAGTTGACGCCGATTATATCAATAATATAAACCTTTTTAAATTTGTCTAAAAGAATTGAGTAATTGTCATTAAACGGCACTAAAAGAATCGTCTTGTTAATAATTTTTTTTTTTCATAAATAATTATTTGGGATTAATTAAGTCCATCAAAAAAATGTTAATAAAGGCTGTGTCAAAAACTAAGATTCGTTTCTCTTACTTCAGGGAAAGTGGTGAAAACGGAGTTTTTTTTATCAATGCTTACCTTAGTCTCTTTTCCTTTTTTGCACTACTAGTTCTATGTGACGGATTTGCCTAAAACTTTCAGGTTCTATCCAAAAAGTTATTACTCTACGGACACACGCCCTCTGTATATATCTGCAAAGATTTCTCTTCTAAGATAAATATTATATTGCTACGATGCTTCTCCGAGTAAATGGAATATATTCCCTGAAGGTGAATGTCGCGCTTTTAGACTTCCTGGAATCGGTCCGAGCGGTGGCGACGCATCCAGCTGACGACCAGCATCTCATCTCATCGGCTCCGTCGGCCCCTTTCTCATTCCATGTTGACGCGGAGGTCTAAATCATTAGTTGTTTTTTTTTTTTTCTATTTATTAAAAATATAAAAAATAACTTTTACATTACATAATGAATGGTTAAAATGATAAAATAAGTTTTACGGTTTGATTGTTTGTTATATTTGTGCACATCTTAGTATGTTTGTCACTTTTTTATTCTATATATTATGCAACCATCGCGAACATCGGTATGTACGTTAGTAACGAAGCTGTGAATCTCCAGGAATAAGTGTTTGTCAATTCTGCAACTTGACCATTTACGTGTTCAGGTGGTTTCTTGTCAAACTAATTATTTGTCAGCATAGATTTGTAAGAAATTTTGCCCCCTTGCGAGAAATCATTTCAAAATAAAAAAAATGCCATTTTTTGCAAGATTCAAATGACATTATTAGTAAATGTGGTCGGAGTGGCGCGTCTTTTGACGGTGGTGATTTGTGTCGGACGCGAAATTTGAACCCCGTTGACCTATAACCGCTAGAAACAAAATAAATTACCGTGACACGGTGACCTCTTTCGCATGCCTACTTTATTTGAATGGTGGTGAATAGTTATTTAAGCCGAGATTATAAGGATGATTTGTAACAGAGATGTTGTGTCTGGTCATCAGTAATTACTGTAAGAATTACGAATAATCAGTTACCAATCGTATTTACCATAGAACACAACAGTTTAACAATTATTTAATTATGTACGATAATTTCCGAATCTTCGTGATCGTATTTTGAATTTAATATCTGTAAAATGTATGTTTAACAAGAGACGTCAGTTTGTCTTCATGTTTTTAGCTGCACACACACACACTAATATTTAGTAACTATAGTAGTCAAATACTTTTAGCGGTATGATGAAATTAACGAATATTATGTAATACGAAATTAAAATTACGTCATGTTGTTGGCCGTTGTGAAATCGGTCACCCTGTACGTTTTATGGGCTATACCCCGAACATCGCACGCGCGTCAGTATTGTGACGCGCAACAAAGAAAAACGAGAAAATACCTCCGGGCTAATTCTGCCGGGCGGCCGGGAGATTGACAACCCGCGGGCCGAGGAGGCGTCGGCGTCGGCGTCGGGTGGCATTTCAGCTCGCGGGGACCTGTTTTAGCTCGTGACTCATCGCAAGCCGATCAGCGGGAAACTCTCCGCCTCGGCGGTGCATCCACTGCAGGCGGCCTCAACTCGCGGCCCGCGCTTCACCACTCGGCGGTTTGCGTTTCGGTCGGTGACTCACGCCCATCTGCGGAAAACTCTGCGATGCGTTCACCGCAGACGGCTCAAACTCGCGGCCCGCACTTTTTATCGGTGTATTTCTTTTAGTCGGTGACACACGCACATCTGCGGATAACTCACGCCCACCGCTAAACTTGAGGTCCGGTGACCTGTTTTGGTTCATGCCAATCCTCTGCAGGCGGGATAAACTTGCCATCAGCGTTTTTGTTGTATAAATTGTCGATTTAAAACTATCATGGACATTTTTAAATTGTTAAATTGCGACATTACCTCGTACGGTTAAAATCATAATTTTAATTTTGGGTTCACTTTGGATATTTTTTAAATAATAATACATACTTTGAATTTATTTATTTTAAACCTCATTCACATTATTATAAAATTAATTACGGCGTACTTTTTGTATTTTTTATTTTTTGCCAAACTGCATGGCAGTTTTACGACAAGGATTGCCTTTTATCTAGTTAAACATTTTTTTTTTTTTGTAAATAAAAATAATACACTGGGAGGAAAAATTAGATAAGGAGATGTTAGATGATGAAATACTTTAAAAGATATAAAGAAAAAGAAAACAATCTTTCGAAAAGATGAATAATTTTTACAGGGTGTAACAGACCTAGTCCACTGTATTTTAATTTTAGCGATCGGGTAAATATGATTGCCCGTATTTGTGCATTATGTAGGTCGGGGGTCAATTCCACCATTGACCATCCAAAGTTGTATTTATTTATTCTAGTAATTTATGACCATCTGTATAATATTTACTTGAAGTATAATAATTACAAAATGCAATATTCAAGTTATTTCAAGTTTTTAATAGTAATCGTGAAATGAATTTATGTTAGAAATATTATATACGATAGTACACACACCCAGTGTATAATATTTTAGGGGTAGACACATCAAAAGTATACGTATAAAATGTTCAAACTGCATGTACTTGCATTTAAAAAAAATTGTAGTTGTGCGATTACTTCTATTAATTTAAATATTATATTGATTCGAAATTATGTATTAAATACAAACGAACTTCGAGCGACCAGACAGATAAGAAGAAAAGATATAGCATAATAATAGATCAATTTCGCAAATGTTTATTTCCAAATGCGTAGACTTAAAGCTTGACATGTTTTTTTTTTTAAATCTCAAACAATAAGATTACTTTCACTCACTCGTAAAATATTGTGGACTAGGTCTGTTGAACGTCCAGTATGGTGATGATTTTGGCGCCCTTATTCGCGCGACCCTTCACCAACACACAAATATGAAATAATACAATTTAGTGAACATTAAAATGCGGTGTATGTTTTTGTTGGTTTGCACGCGTCGCTAGGCGTGACTCCATATTTAATGAGATGAGCATTGCTCTATACATTAAATACACAAATCTTGAAGAACGGTCCTGTCATGAGCTTCAGCAACCGACGGAGATGTATGAGAGTGGATGAGGCAATTCTCTTCTCGTACCCTGCCTACCCCTGCGGAGAAACAACAATATCTTAAGTTAGTTAGTTAACGTGTGATGAGCACGTGCTCTGTAAGCCGTGTTAAACACAATTGGTTTAAAAATATCTACTCCTTTTACATATATTTCATATCAACAACGACTGCGTCCTACGCAGCGGCATAACTACGCCAATGCGGCCCACATTAGAAAGGGCCCAAATAGACAATACAATTATGATTTTTTTTTAAATCGCTTCTCCTGTACATTAGGAAAACATGTGAAAACATTATCTATATATAGTAGTACCCCGTTAATATGTCGGGCTAGAGACCAGACCATCGCTGCAAGGGGGTTTTTTTTATTTGCGAATACATATGAATACCTAAAAAAACTTTTTTTTTTTCAAGAAAGTGATAAAATTAGGATATGAGATTTTTTTTTATTATTATTGGAAAACCACGTAGTATTTAATATTCTTATATACCCATCCCATTATGTCCCATTTTGCATTGGGGGCCATTATGTCCCATTTTGCATTGGGGGCCATTATGTCCCATTTTGCGTTGGGGCCCAATTTTTTTATAGTAGTTACGCCACGAGTTCTACGGGATTCGGGCAACGGTGTCCCGACATTTCATCGTGCGCGAGGAACAGAAGACAGTGCAGTGTGTTTAAAAAAAGTTATATGTATTTCACAATAATATTTTTTGCTCATTACAGCACCGTGTTGGTAAAACAATACAATTGATCCGAGCTTTGGGAGCATCTCGGGAGTGTTGCGCTAATAAACTGGACGCGGCATGACGCAGAGCTTTGCATTTATTTCTGTTGGAGTGGAGCCCAACGGTTGCGACACAAAAACAATGCTCGCGGTTTTTCTACCCGATGACTCAGGGCCCGCCGGCCGTCGCTGGCACCGCTGGCTCTGCAGACGCCGCTGGCCGCGCTGGCCGCGCTGGCAGCGGGCGGCGCGACAGCTCCCGATGTTGAGAGCTAGATACCTAAACAACAACACGGTCGGAGCCAAGCTTCGGGAGCTTCCTGGAAGCGAGGCGCGAGGACAACGAATTCAACTATTTTGCGCGTCTACATTTTGATAGCTTTCATTTGTAATCAGCAAAAAAAAATCCGGAAGATTGCCCACATTTGCACAGACGTACGGCAATTCGATTGCCATCTAATACAACTGGAGCCGATCTCACTTCCAGTCTTTCACATCGTAACACTGATGTCAAACAAAATTCATTCTTCTACCGAGCTTTCAATTCACACTTAAGGAGCTAATTTTTTTTAACATCTTAGTTACCGCAATTAAATCAAAATATATATTATTGCCGGCAGCTATTTTATGGCCGCTGCGCGGCTACGACCATTGTCTTTGGAATTGTTGTTAAAACTGCGTTATAAAATTTGGTAAAAACGTTCTCATCACGTCTAGCGGTAAGACACTCGCCTATTTATCGTCCCGGGAGACCCCCAAATTAATTCTATTTTCACAGTTTGAGCGCTTGACTTAGTTTGAAAATTCTTAAAGTATTGATGTAATTTCGCCTGCGGAAAGGCAAAGGGTTGTAACCATCATTTTGAATAGTTTCTTTGATTTTAAATGGGTTTTTCTAATTTATCTCATATTAATAAACGGAAAATAAAATACATATAATTATTAACATTTTCTTTATTTCCTTTCAAATATATATCAATTTGATTAATATAACATTATAATTATATGTTCTACATAAAGTGGCTGATTTATTCAGTACTGATATTGAAAGCTCCATAATGATTTAAAATTTGTCCTAAATTGTACTGTAATAATGTTGTGGCGATTTTAAGAAAACAAATACAGTCGATTCCGCTTAATTGGGACATCCGCTTATTTGGGCCAAATCTCAAGGAACGGATACAAACCAAGGAACTAATATTAATTTACGTCGCTTCATTGGGACGACACTCCGCGTAATTGGGACAGTAAATTTAAGATTACAATACGTAAGCTTAAAATGTATTAATAAGTTCCACAAAAGCCAGAGAGTTAGTGCAAAAATTTCCCCTTTGCAAGCAATACAATTTGTCGTTGACAGTTGGCGAGCTATAAAAATCAACACCATATAAAATCTTTAAACCTTTAGATATGAGGGGGAAATGAGGACATGTTACAAGTTCTATTGTTAATTATCAAGAGTTTTCGACAATAGACAACAATTTACCACGTTACGATGAGAATAAAGAATGAGGATGCAATTGTCCAAGTATTAAATCGAAACATCAAAAATTAGATGAAGAAGACGTTGATGATTAATATCCAACTGTGCCTGGAAGTAACCAGGAGAAAAAAAATACCCGGGTTACAGCGTTATTTTATGGTCCCGATGTGTCCCAATTAAGCGGAATCGACTGTATATGAAAAAATTGGTATTTACTTGTAATCATATAATTCTTACTCGTGCGTCCGAACACCACCACTGCTTGCCTCATATCACCAGTGACAATGTTCTGATTTCGGTAATAATATTATTAAAATATATTAATTATAAAGATATACATATAAAATCAATTTTATCGAAAAATATTGTTGTTGCGCCACCGGGATTCGGGATTAAATGTATTAATATCAAAAAGGTAACATATGGGGTCGAAAATTGTCGCTAAAGATAGTGTCGCTGTAGCTTAGTTGGATAAAGCACCTTCCCCGGTTAGGAAAGAGATCCAGGTTCGAATCCCGGTGGCGCAACAACAATATTTTTCGATAAAATTGATTTTATATGTATATCTTTATAATGAATATATTTAATTCATATTTAAAATATCACAGACCGTCTGTTCTGAATAATTACAACTTCACAATAAGAATGTGTTCTCCTAAATAATAATATTATTGCTCTTCAACGGCCTCATGGGGGTCGCAGTCCATCCCCTGACATCGCCTTGCAGGACTGTCTCGACATTATCCGCCCATCCTAGTCTCGATCTCGCTGCAAGGGCTCTGTGCGTGTTACGGAACTCATCTACTCTGGCTACGTGTCCGCCCACAGCAGTTTCCTCGCTTTCACTTTTCTTAAAACATCTGGGGCGGTATACCGTTTAATCCGCTCCATTCTCCGGGTGGATTATCACGTATTGAACCGTAAATCTTGTGCAAAACTTTATTTTCAAAGACCTGCAACCTATTTTTTTGCGCTAAAGCGAGAGACCAAACTTCACACCCGTATAGATCGATCAGTTGAATCAGTGTTGTACACATCTTTAAATGTTATGACGACAGCAAATTCTGAAACAATGTAACGAACGTTTTTTGATTTTATTCTGCTATTTATTTATTGTTAAATATCATTATTCCGTGTCATTTTTCTTCCCAGATATTTAAACTATTTAATAGTTAAATAGATGAACGGCGATAATACCAATGGCGTCTGTCTCCATTTTCAAGTACATATAATATTTTGTTCCGTTTTAACACTCATGATGGTATCGGTTATAATATAATAGGTAATAAAAACTGTCCTGATTTTGCCTTCAGAAAATCTGGTTAGTGTAGTTATACCATTTTCTCTTTCTACGGTGGATATGTATTTCGTGAACGTATGTCTATTTTTTAAGTGAATTTTAGGTTATTAAGTTATTAATATAACACGGTTTATGATTCTTTCTTGCGTTTACTACCGAGCGATTTTCTAAAGGGTTGCGATTTCCAGATTTGTGAAATATGCTAATCAGTTTGAAATATATTGATAAAACAATTATTTAATGTCGTATTGGCAATTTTTAAAATTTTATTTATACGTAAGCGAACAGCCTCGGTGGATTCTACTACTTAATTAGATCTAAGGTGAGACGAATGGGGAACGATGAAAATTATAAATTCTAAGATTCTAGTAGGCGTCTGTAATACCAGGGCACGTTTCAGCTTTTCAGAAAAGTGGTGGTGATTTTTAAACAAATTAATTTACATGGTGGGGAGGATTTGGTATTTTTTGTAAAGCGAGATGTGATATCGTCACCTCCACGAAAATAAATATTTTATGTTTGCAATGTTTTCTGTAGTATTTTTAATTTTAGGTTGGGGTGTATTCTGGAGCGTCTGGGGATGTTTGTTGTGGATTGTGAGATCAACTCGACTCGTGTGTATAATTGTGTTTGCTGTAGGATTGTATATGAAAACCTATATTACTAAAAAACTAATTTGTGAGTATTAAAACGATATTTACATTTATCCATATAGTGGGATGATTTGTTAGTGTTGGAAATATTTTTTCGATTTTCATACATTAGACACTGTCTGTTTATATGTATGTATGTATGTAGCGCACTTTTATGCTTAAATGGCATGAATCAACAAAATTTCGTAGAATTAATTTTTCCCAAAAAAGAATACGCTTCGTACGCTTACTTTACGCGTGTGCTTCTGTGTTTATCGACGGAACGGGCGAGTGTGCGTGCACACGGGCCCCGATATAGCCCGCATGGGTCGTGAGTCAGGCGACGGGAATAGCTCGTGCCGGGCCGGAGGGCGGGGAAGGCGGGCAGCGCCCCCTAGGGGCAGCGCCCTCACCGCCGCGACACACTTCTCTCCTCGCGCGTCCCGAGGAGGAAATCTGCCGCGGGCTGTCTGAGTCGTGACGCTCTCGGTACTGTCGCCTGCGCCGTCTCGAGAATAGAAGATACGCTGCCGAGTCTCCGCGACCGCCTTCCGGGTCCGCAGCGGGCGCGGCGCAGGGCGCTCGGTGCAGCGCTCGGTGCAGCGCTCGGTGCAGCGCGCGGTGCAGCGGTGCAGCGGCGCAGGGCGCGCCGCGCGCGGCGCCCGCCGCCCGCGCCCGCCGCCCGCCGCCCGCCGCCCGCAGTGCTGGCCCCGAGACCGCGCGGGCCACCGTCCGCCGCGCTGCGACGAGCATCATGTGCGACTTCCCCGCCAGTTTTGTGACCAGCGTCAGGGACACCGTCACCTGCAGCTGGGTGTTCTACAGTGAGTGTACTTCGCGGTACTCCCATTATTAGACTAATGTTTCTGGGTGCGAAATGTGAATTGTAATTTGCCATTGTCGAAATTGTCGCGCGGTTCGCTACTCGCCGTGCTACGCGAAGTGTCCTCGGGAGGATCTGGTGAGGTGAGGCGGGCGCCGTATTATTCCGGTCCCGGCGCGGACCTTCTCCGATCTTCGCGTCACGTGTCCGACCGCCTCCGGCAATCGGCAATCGGCGACGATCGATGTAAAGACCCCGTCGAGCAGCAACGTAAACAATGTATCGGTGGATGCGGACACGCCGCGCGCTGCGCACAGGACGGACGCCTCACCCGCGGAGTTTCTTTTTCCGGAAACAGCGACAACGTAACCCGCTGTTGCTATGAAAATATCTCGCGAGAGTTTCCTGATTACATACATTTCCTTTACAATTGCTTTAACTGACATATTTCCATTTCAAATGTTGGAGAAATTAATTGACTGATAAATTTCTCGCGTTTCTTTATGAATACAAACAGACCCCGAGTTCTTATCTACAGAGACAGGATTCTTATCTATCTTCATAAAATAAAATAAATACTTATTAAAAAAAAAAAAAAAAACTAGATTTAGATGTGTTATTTTTTTTAAAAACCATTAATCTTTTAATATCAGTCAAAGATTGTGAACTTTCTAACTATTTTAATTTAAATCCAAAACTGATTTTTTTTAATTCTAATGTTTAATAATTACCGAAATAGTGTATAAAAAATCGATATGATTTTTAAAATTATGTCAGCGCAGGCCGGTAAACTCTTTTTCAGCAACAGCATTATGTTCACTTACCACCCGGCACCAAGTTTTATTGAGGCAATGCCTGACATGTGTCCACCTTATTCGTGCTGCTATTCAGATACTGATTAAATCCAGATCAAATCATAATATCGCATATAAATAAGGCTTTCCAGCTTTGTGTTCGACTATTCCACAAATTTATATTATTATGATCTCTGTGCCTACTTCGAAATGAAATTTATATGTACATTGTATATATCTTACAAATACTATACTGAATATTTTAATAATATTAAAATCAAGTTTAGTATGTCTGAAGAATCACTAATACTGTACGTACCAATATACATTTAAAATCAATCTATTGTACTTTTTAATTTTGTTTTTCTGCCGATCTGTGTCCAGTTTTGAATATAAGCCTCCGTCTCTCTGACTCTTGAACTTTGCCTCAAATTTTGCACAAAAACTTGCCTAAAATCATCTGACCATTGTGTCGTAGGACAAGTAAAAGGCTAGTACATAATAATGATTCTTAATACCGCCTTCGCCGATCAGGGAGCAACACGTAATTGTACGGAGATGTAACACATACTCGTATTTCCACATCACATGTTATATTACCGCTCATAAAAAAATCATATACATAATTACATATCTATTTGATTATTATATTATATATCTAAATATATTATGAAGTAAAAAAATAATCTGTTAAACTCTACGAATATATTATTTGATTGTTAACTCTTTTTCACAAATTCTGTTTACGCATATTCAAATTATAACAATGTGAAGTACTTTTACTATAAAAATTTAAAAATTTGACCCTTCTAATTTTAAATATATAGGATCGATGTTTCAACCATTCTAGATAATTACATTATTTCATAAATACATTTTTTGATATTTTTAAAACAAAGAATGTTTAAAAAGATTGCCATTGTAAATCGAGCTCGAAACTTTTTCTAACAATTTTACAAAAGGCGTATAATAAGAGTATTAAGAGAAAGGTTACGGAAGGTACTCTCTAATTACAGAGTGAATAGTAAACTTATACACACAATCGCATCCATATACTAAGAAGTTCTGCGTGTGTAAGGATCAATGGATCATTCACATCAAAGTTTGATATTACAAATGGCGTCAAGCAGGGTTGTGTAATGTCTCCAGGGCTGTTCAACTTGTATATGGACAACTGTGTGAAAGAACTGGAATGTATAAATGCTGGATGATGCAGTATTAATGGCGAATACTGAACAAGAATTACAAATTAAATGTATTAATTAGAAAGATATACAGGAAAATTGAATTTTCCTGTTTTCACTTTATTCGCCATAGAGCCAAGAGTGTGTTAGTCATTCGCTTGTCGTTTATATGCATTTTTCATTCTCATACCTACGTCATTTTTACGTTTTGGTCTTTTTATTGTTTCCATAAAGCTGGAATCAGCAAAAATATTGCGTAGAAGATAGTATAGACAGCATTGATGGCTGGGAAAGAATTTACGAATAAACCTTGCAAACTTACTTAGACGTTGACTCCGGACGATGCCACGAGGCATATTGAAGGGCTCAAAGCATATTATTTAACTAGCATTAGTAATGTACCACCAGAAACCTTTAATTTAATTTATAATATTGAAAGAACTATTTAAAAACATGCAGTAAAACACTTTTGATTTTTTCAATAAAAAATATTTTTTATCTGTTTTTTTAATACCCCCAATTTACATTTTCTCTCTGTTTACTTAAAATCGGGGCCCCACTGTGTTTTGGCAAAATTGCTGATCCGTCATTTCTTTACTATACACTTTTACCCATTAAATAATAGGAACAACGACAATTGGATTCACCCCATATAATATTAACACTTGCATGAAAAAAAATTAAGTGTGTTTTTATGCATTTTACGTGGAAGTTACAACTGAAAAAACTCCTTTGATTTGGTTCCCAAGCTGAAATATTAGCGGGGCATTTCTGTATACATTGGTAATGTTTACATTTAGATTTTTTAAATTTTATAATTCCATTTCTTGCTGTAGTGGATTTAAAAAATATATTATTTCAGAGAAAAGTATCCGTACAAAATGTATTTTGGGCCTCTGTCTAATGTAGACCCCGATGCTGCACATTGGCTCCATTGGTATAGTTTCCTCACTAATTTGGATTCAGTAAGAGCGAAATCTTGATTTCATCGTATAATCTAAAAGATCATCGCTGTCTTCATGGAAACATAAATCACTCGATTGTATTGTTGCCGTGCAGTTGTTCTCGAGTTCCATTGTATCATGTTTATTTTAGATATTTTCATTATTTAAGATAATACTTTCATCAATGTTTCTCGCACCAGCGATTTGCGATTTAATCAATATAAACATATCATTTTTCCTTAACATTCCTTATTTTTTGCACCTAATGTAAAATGTAATTTGAAGAGAACATACTTTATTTCTTTTCTTTTAAATGTTTAAAAGTTTGAGTAATATTAAGCCAACATTTTTAATGCGTCACTTATCGAAACCTACTTTAGCATTTCAAATTAGAAAAATATATTCGATTTAGGAATTCTATTATGGACAATGTTCTCTTTGTTCTTTGTCACACAAAATAAATTGTTACAGAAATAAACATGTAAGTCTGATGTATGTTATTAGGAACACAATTTGACTTATGTGTGATTATTCCCCCCTAGCCACAGAATTATTGAACATCGTTTTGTAATAATAAAATGTAGGTATCTTTGATCAAACAAATATTATAAATAAATTGTAAAGCACTAAAAATAACGACTGAATCAATTACTTATTGTATTTGGCAATTTATTTTTATATCATTCTAGAAGGTGCAGATGGGTATTGTCCAAATGTGTTCCATATTAATTTGTCTACATATTTTTAAATTAAGATTCTCAATGGAGTTATGTACAGTTAATTTATGCACATTATTTAAATAAAATGTAAGTTTTTATCTCATACATGTTCACCTCCCTACCAACTTATAACTTCCAAAAGATAGTATCTTTTGAAATTTGGCACTTTATTAATTTTCAGTAAAATGCAAAACAAAAGTGTACGTAATTACTAAAATATATAAACGCAGGTAACAGCAGTCAATCAAATGTGGGCAGTGGTATGGGGGATGTTCCCCCCAACCGTTCCCCCCGCTCACCCCCTCCTGCTCAGGCCGCGCAGGACCCGGCACTGGACTCCATGCACATGATGCTGGATCCCCATTTGAGGCCCGTGACTCCCGATCCTACCAGTGACACATCGTTGAGGATATTTGAGGAGCACAAGCAGCTGGCTCAGGAGTACCTCAAGGTTAGTCACAACAGTGGCAGTAGTCTATAGCCAGTGGGTTGGTTCAAAAAACTGCATGTGACCCGTCTCTGCTCACGAGCCACGTGCAGCTCTTTGTACCTGTCGCTGAGGTTCTTTAACTTTAAAAAAAAAATTCCAACATAGTTTCATACTATTATTTTACTACAATCCCCCACACATCACGCGTTTACATTTTCTAATGTTAGAGAAGTTAATAATAAAACCATCAAATAAATTGTTTTTTTGATCAAATATTCTAGTAAGCTGCTGCATTGTATGATCTGAGTATATTCTGCACATAATGTGATTTAATTAGATGTGAAGTAGAGAAAAACCTACAGATGAGCCGTTTTGAGAATGAGGCTCCTTAAACGCGTCTACCATGATTCGTAGGTTGGTTTTTGTAAATTCAGAATACTATACATGAGCGTTAATTGCAGGTTCAAACGGAACTAGCCTACTTGTCAAGGTACCGGTCCGAGCTACTTGATCAGCACATTGATGAAGAAGTCCTTAGACAAAAAAGAGAAGCAATGCAGTTGGAGGATGAAAAGGTATGTATATGAAATTTAATATTTTGTCTCCATCTTAATCAGCACAAAATAATGATGCTTTTTTTTATTTATTATGAATTTATATAGAAAACATTTAATATTGTACTGATATTATTTATGATTTTGCCCAACATAATGATGTACACCGCATTTGATTAATGTTACATGTTGCTTCAGCGATTGTGAACAAAAGGAATTGCTAGCATTTACAAATAATATATATTCATAATTATTATCACACTCAAAATAAAAACAATTCAATTGTAGATTCAGTACGTTCTTAAATTTGAGAATGAAAAAATAAATTATACCATGATAATTTTTTTAAATCTTATAATTTCCCAAAATTAAGATAATCTACCTTTGTTGAAAACCAGTAAAACCTCAGTAAGCCTGATGTGTATTTCCATATTTTTTTCTTGATAGCAATACTTTATTCTTAGAATGCTCATCAAATTTATAAATGCACTTTCACACTTTATGTTTTTTTTATCTCATCTTCAGAATGTGAAAATGCGACCTCTACAGCATTTCGACTCTTCAGAATAACATGGTTCCATCTGACACTGACACTGTTTTGAGATAATGAGCTCAAAAGTGTTGATTGAATTTCAACATATATTCGTGCATATTTTGTTTTAAGTATGCAAATATGATCAGTTTTAACCCTTCCAAAACCATGCAGTAACATAGGTCTACAGACCCAATTAAAACTGTAATATTTTGGTTAATATACACAACATAAAATTCATATTTTAGTTAATTCTAAGAAAAATGTGTATGCTCAGAACTGACTAGTAAAAAAACTAGTTGTGTAAAGCGAATCCTACAAAAATAAATATTTTTTAATTCAGTCAGTTGTAAAATTAATATGCTAGTAAAAATACCATTTGTGGTAAGACAATAAATAAATATGGTTTATTAACAAATATAATTATGATCTCTCTGCTCACTAATTTAATGAAAAGAGATAAGAAATAAGGTAGTATTGTATAGGACTCAATGAATGCTTTGAATTATATTAAGATACCATTTTCGTAATTAATACTCAATATTTAAAGTAAGTTTATAGGATTAATAATTTTAATTATAAAACCATTTGAACTAATAAAAGCTTTCTTCACAATTAGAATGTTAAAAATTTCTTACAGTAACACAAGTTGACAGCGTGGCTGCATATGGGTATTTTATATCACAGTATGGGAAAGGTTAAAATCTTGACTTATTTTCAGTATTATGTGAGATGAGGAAATTAAAAATAAATAAAAAACATTGTATATTAACAATAATGTTCCATAAATTTTAATATATAACTGATGCAGTTGGAACCGCAGCTCTTGTTATTTCCTTTAATATCCATTAAATAGAGTTGATGTGTATGGAAAAAATAAAGAATAATGCATTTGGAACCCTTTTCACACAATAACTCAAATTAGCCAAAAATGTTAGTTGGAACCTTGTTATTCTAAGGGGTCAATCTGCCAATGATCTTGTTCCATAATCAATAGTAGCACAATTATGTAATAACATACTACAATAGCGGTATAATAGTACATAGTATTTATTTACTATAAATTTCAATATGTACTTGCAGCTTCATGAGTGGCCTCTACCACAGGGAGTGAATAGCCAAAAAAAAGAGAAGAAAACTGATACAAAATATTAATATTTTGAATCATGTTGACAAGTACACAATGCAGTACAAAGGCAAGACTGCCATGCTATTAAAAAGTTGATAAAAGGCCTCTTCATTTCCATTATTTGAATAAAGAATGGTGATTGTATTTTGAGCTTGATTATTCTATTTATTTGTACAAAGAAAATATAATTGTATGTACTGATCAAAATAAAACTGGAGACTGCTGGTACATATGTTTGTCATTTGATGTGTTGAATTGAATTGTGGTTTATAATTATTGTATGAAAATGTGTATTTGCAGGATTCCTTAGTAAAACTCTACTGGAGTTTAAAAAAACAGTTAGAATTGATGGGTGCCAGTCCCTTACAGCTAGACGATGACTGGGTCCTCATCCCGGAGGAGTCGCCGCATGAGTGAAGTGTAGCTTTGAATCAGAGGCTCCATTTTGACTCAGTGCTAAGAAAAGGACCAATAGTGGTCCCCACATCACACTGTATGTTCTTGGAAAGACTTGAGAAAATTAGTGTTATATTAATTATAATTGTACATTTCACCATTTTAATTTAAATGGCATGTCAATAAATCACCACTTGTTCAACTTGGGTAAAATGTTCAGACAAAATAACAATTCTGTAAAATGTCTTGTAAAATATTGCCCTGTTTATAGTTCACTATATTTCCTTTTACATAATTTATTTTCTTATCTTCCTAAATTCAATTTGTGTGTCTTCAAATTGTAGTGTAAATTTTTTTAAACTTTTGTGTTTAATATCATTACATTTGTAAATGTGTGATTTTCTTCATAATATTATTTTATTTCGTATGATGGTCTATGTAAGCATTAGCAATGAAAAATACAAAAAAAGACTACATCAATAATAAAATTAATTAAGTGGTACTTTCCAAATAGGGTATACAATAATATTTTTTTAATCTGAATATATATATATATATATGGCCTATATACACATGGCACTGTCTTAAAGACGGTCCACTGATTTGACAGGAAGATCACTTCACTTGACAAGTATAGTGTATACCTTCAAATGAGAAACTATTTTGAGTGAACATTCTTAAAGTTTCTGAAGAAAATAATTAGTTGTCCTTTAGTGGGTGGATTGTTTTGACCAGCGGGGATGAGAAAAGAATCACACGGCTTACAATATTGTTAATAAAGTACTAAAGAAACGCATATATACAATTTGTCATGTGTAAAAGAAAAATTAATCAAGAGGGATGCATTTTAAATGTGTATGACTTTGGTCAAACACATTTAAATGATACATTTTGTTGCTCTTTGGCGGCTCTGTATTCCTAGTACTATGTCAATATGAATAATGTGTAGTTATGATGCAATTTTACTTTTACCTAATTGTGGCAGTATTTTTCGGCATACCTAGTTTGTGTTTAGATTTTACTCTTTTGTAAAACTATGATGTATATATTTTTATTTTCTTTACGGGCTTTTTGGCTGTGTTATTTTATGGTTGGAGTTCTGAAGATTGGTTTTATGTTTTTTTGTGTTTGGGGGTGTTATGGTTGGGTCTGCTGCGCAACTATGTGTGAGTGTTGGGGTGGTTTGGGGGTAGTTGGTTTTTCTGTCGAATAGTGTAGGGGTGTGGGGAGGGTGGTTGGGGATTATGGGGTTGGGGTTGTGATATATTTGCTTTTGTTTTAAAGCGTGTGGGGAGTACATTTTGGTGATGGGTTGATGTGTGCTGGTGGAGGGTTTGGATGGATGTTGGGGGGTGGTGGGTGTAATATGATTGGTGTGTTGTGGTGGGTGTGTGATTGGGGTATAACATTTATTGGGGTTTTTGGGAGGTTGGTGGGGGGGGGTGTTTTTGTGGTTAGATTGTTGGCGTGTGATTGGTCGTGGGTGTTGTAGATGGGGGGGGATGTGGCAGGTGTGGGGCGTGGGGGGGGGAGCTGGGACTTTATGATATGGGGTTGTTTTGGTGTGGTGGGGGAATACGGTAAATGGGTGGGGTTGTGCTGTGTTGGGATGGGATGTTAGTGCGGGTGTAGTTCTTTTATGTTTATCATTTTCAGCGTTGTTTTTTTTTTTTAAGTGAGTAATGTTAGTCTTGGTAGCCACATTGCGTTGGTTTGTGGAGGCAGCATCTCGGGGGTGGTTGGCGGGGATGGATTGTGGTGGTGAAGGATAGGTCATGGGATATAAAGTGCTGGGTATGTTAGTAGGGCATGGGTGAAGCGGGTGTGGGTTGGCGGGTTGTTGGGGGTTGGACAGGGGGGTGATGGGGGGGGGGTGTGGGGGGTTGGGTTAGGGTGTAAGGTTTGGTGGGGGGAGGAGTTGGGGTGGGGTTTTTTTTGGAGGCAAGAGCGTGGAGGGGGGAAGGATGGGTGGATGTTGTGGGTAGGGGTGGCAATGGGGGTAGGAAGTATGATGTACGTGTGTTGTTTGATGGGATGTGTGGGTAGAGTATGTTGGGGTTTGGGGGGAATACGGGGTGGCTTTTGATTATTCTTAAGTTTCGATGTGTTTTGTCACAAAGGTGTTCTCGTATCGCTTTTTTTCGTGTGTTTTATATTGCTTATCATGTTCATTTTTGACATCTCTGTCCCTAGTTTATTTGTAGCTACTATATGTACACTTTTTTTTTATTTAAGTTTTCATCAATACAGAAGTGGAAACTCATTTTACTAAGAGTGTGCGTGATTGGCGTTGTTTCAGTGGGGGTTTTGTGTTTGGGGGCCCGTATTTTTTTTTTTTTTTATTGTGCGGTTAGCAACTTTTTTTTAGTGGTTTGTTGGTATATATTTTTTGGGATGCTGCAATTTTTCTTTTTGTAGGTTGGTTAGCTTGGTAGTTTATCTTTAAGTGTATGATTGCTGGATTTGAGTGGTTTGTTACGAGGGGATCTTTTTGTTCGGTCGCAGTGTTTCTCTGCTGTTTTATCAGGTTTCCTGCCAGTCATTGTACTTGAACGTGGGGGGACTGTAGCGGGTTGGTGATATGTGGGTGAGGTGGGTGCTGTGTGTGGGGAAGGTGGCAGATTGTTTTTGACATGTGAGGTTGCTGATGTGTTGCGTTACTATTTGAGGTGAACGGGGGTCGGATATTTCGTTTTATAAACGATTGAGGGGGATTCGGTAGGGTGGGGGTTGGTATTTGGAAACTTAATCAGGTCATGGTGTGTGCGAGGGGGAGTGAAGGTGGGGCGTGGTGGATGGAGGGGCGTGTTGGGGTGGGGTCATATTTTGTGTTTTTTGTCGGTGTTCGGTGTAGGTTGCATGACATTACTATAGGGGGCGAAGTGTGGGGGTGACGGAGTTTGTTTTGGGGGGGAAGGGGTGGGATGTGTGATGGACAAGCTGGTCATGTGGGGCCGATGGGGGTGGGATGAGGGATGGTGAGGGGGGTAAGGGGTGGAAGGGGCGGGCATTTGTAATGTATGGTGGGAAGGGGGGTTGGATTGTTAGATTGTGATATGAGGGAATTGTGTGGGGGTGGGGTTAGGTATTTTGACAGGTTGTTTGTCATTGTGATAGGCAGGGGTTGTATGGGAAGCGATTGTAAGGACGCACAGTGTCAGTGTAAAGGGTTGGGGTGTGCGGGTGGGTGCATGGTATTATGGTTGTTGATGCGGGGGGGGGTACTTCTTATGGTGGTTGGCGAGTTGTTTTGGTGGGGGTTTGTGGGTCAATTGGGGGTGGATGGGGATTTGGTGGGAAAGTTAATTGAGTTGTGAGCTTTAATTATTTACGAGAGCAGCTGTGTCTAGTCTTATGTGGGGGTTTTGTCTGGTGGGGTATGGAGCTAAGGGGTGTTGTTTGTTGACGTTAAAAAATGTCTGGGGGGGTGACTGGTTTTCAGTAATTTGCGGGGATTGTGCAGGGTGGTGGTGAACGTAGGAAAATATTGCTTGGAGAAATTTTCTCTCCAACATCTTTAAATAGTGATTTGTGCATAGAATACATGTTGAATTAATCTAATTGTATGATTGCTCTATGTCGCATCCTCCATTATACCTGTTAGTGTCTATTGCCAGTAAGAAAAAATACCGAAGTAGCAAATATGTTGAACGTGTTTTTAATATCGGTAGGTTAAGATTACTTAAATGTTTTATCTTTTATATATTCAATAACAGATGCAAATGTATATTCAATTTGAAATAAAATGTACATTATCTTTATTGCGAGTAAGAAAAAACATATAGTAGCGAAATTGTATGAATTTTTCTAACTGACAAGTATATTGACCATCTGTCATCTTGCGTAGTCAATCATCTATTCGCGTAACATTTACGTTTGTTCAGTAATTATTTATTGTAAAGATCACCTCAGTTTTTTCAATAATGTCTTAAGTTGAATGACAAAGAATAATTAATTAGATATATGTAATTCCAAACTGATACTTAAGAACACCGTTCGTACAATTCCAGGGAGGGTAATTCAGAATGCACCAGCAAAAAAAGCATGGAAAAGCAAGCAGGCTATCGGCGATTGCTTGCCGCTAGGCTCTGCCGATGGCTATTGTGGCCGCTCCCTTACTGTATTGCTTTAACAACAGTGCACTGTGCATAAGGATTTTCGCATTGAAATATAGATTCTACGAAAGCTTTGATCGCACAACGGTCACCACTGGCTACAAAGTGGTCATAATAGCAGCCCGCAGGGCCTAGCAGCTTTTCTGCTAGTATTTTTATTATCACTCAAACTAAGCCAGGTGCATTTTTCATTTACTGGAAAACATGACATGGGACGAGAATTTAACCTCCAGCGAGACAGACAAGCTTTAATTATTGTTTTGATGGAAAATGTTGTGAATTACACATTTACATTTTCGCACAATTTTTCATTTGCTATAAATAAATTTGCCGATTTTGCTGCTAATTGACCATTATATATATTACATTTTTATTACAAAATGTACATTTGTTAGATCATTTTTATGAAAATATAATATTTTCAACACGTGTTTTTTTTTGCCTATATCTGGAGTAAATTGACAATGTATTGTATAAAAAGTTACACTCGAGGCAACATGGTCTATAACTGACTAATTTTGAATATTTTATGATTTTGCATAAATTATAAAAAAGCATACATATTTTCACACGCCGTATAATGTTAGAATTACAGAAACACAACACTATTCCCACTTTTTTAATTGGAAAATAATGCATCAGATTTTAAAAATATTACTATTTTACGATTAATCTCGAAAACAATTTAATCATCTTTATTGGTCAGAATCAAAATCTGAATTTATGCATTCTCTTCTATAAAAGAATTTTGTAGAAGAGAGCATAAACATCTCTTGTATTTTAATTCTAAATCAGCAATTATCACTCTGCCTCACTTGCACATGGCATGTTATTATTTAACAGGAGAAGTTCTAGAATAATTTATAGCTAGCTTGTAAGACTGAAACAATCCCGCATTTTATAGTGTCGTTCCATCCTTTGTATATATTGATGCATTCACGTTTACTATATTATATTCCTACATAAATAGATTAAAATCAGAAACAGCTATTATGTTTTTATATTATTGTGTCTTTAATAAATGTATTTAAAATTATATATTATTTTATTTTTAAAATAGCAGATATGTAAATAGTATTTTTTGATAATTTAAAAAGTAATAAGTGTTCGCTGACACATTTTATATTTATTAGTAGTACTATACACATTACACATCTCGTTACCAAGAGAGCTGTGCTATGCTATATTTTTGACATTTGGCGGCTTCCATAAATAATGTCACAAGTTTAGAGTAGGTAGGGAGTCAGCGGAATTGTCACAGTCTGGGACTGGGGAGTAGGGTTATAATATGACAACTTGTGACATGAGGAGGGGGGTTAAAATATCACGAAAAATCTGTAACATCATTTATGAAAGCCGCCTTTACAAAGATAGGATGATATTGGGGCGAGAGTGACTCCTGCGAATAGAATAATAGTGTTTTCTACTGCATTATGAAAAACTAGAACTTTTCAAAGAAATTGTGATCTGTTTCACTCACATTCATGTATGCTAGTATAACTACGTAAATGACAAAGGAAGATTGGAAGCATTCATTTTGAAAATGTAAAGGCAATAAGAGACGTGGATACAAGGAAAAAAAACAAGCTGAGCATAATAAATAGGAACGGGTTAAGTTGATCACTGTAGCAGCATTGTTGATGTAATGTATGGTTTCAGATATACTAGACCAGTGGTGGCGAACCTTTTTACATGCGCGTGCCAAAAATCCCCAAATAATATATATCGATTGTCTGAAATGCCCAGCAGTTTTTTATAATATATTTATTTAAATAACTACAATTAGCAATTATGCTATAATTAGTTTTTTTACTTAAAAACATAACACGAAGACCGTGTCATCATTTAACATCGTGGTCCGATAAGATAGAATGGGTTCATTCACCCTTCCAAGCAATTTTTATTGAGGAAAAAATGAAAAAAAAAGTTTTTCTACATTTTATTTAAAAAGTTTAAAAAATACACTTTTAAGTTATAAGTATTAATGAGATTTTTGCTGCTGTACATTTGATGCCAAATACTTAATATCCGGTTCACATGTCGTCACTTTTAGTAAAATACACGCACAACTGGATTCATCGGTCAATCTACTCCTTGTACTATGTACATTTTATAAAATTCATTTCGGAAAATAATGACTCATAAGCATATGTGGAAGAGAAAATTGATAATATTACCGTCGCTAGTTTTTTTCAAACAGC
The DNA here is from genome assembly GCA_031772225.1 of Eubasilissa splendida. NCBI lineage: Eukaryota > Metazoa > Arthropoda > Insecta > Trichoptera > Phryganeidae > Eubasilissa > Eubasilissa splendida. The sequence continues at coordinate 21,562,691 of CM062845.1, read as the reverse complement.
TAAAGATTTCTGGAATGGTGTTCCAAGTTATTATTATTTCTTCTTCTGCATTCTTTTAAATTATATTCGATAATCAATCATTTTCAATTATTTCTAATTCATTTCGAACATGATTTGAGTTTAAATAATTGCATTTCTATATCTGATAATTCTTACGTGCCAGCTAAATTGATAAACGTGCCATTTCTGGCACGCGTGCCCTAGGTTCGCCACCCCTGTACTAGACTGAAATCGTTAATGTGAAAACCACACTCATGCAAAAAAATCTTTACTACACATATCACTCGATATGTGTGATAACATTTGCAGAATAAACCATATTGAAATAAACAATATTAAGATGGCGTTTGATTTCAATTAGATAACAGAATGTTTGCTTCATTTCATCTTGGTATAAGCTGTTAATACCTTTGTCATAATTCGTTAGTCTAATTAAGTGGGCAAATTAAATTAAATAAAAAATGTATAATTTTTTTATTAAAATAGCACCAACATTTAAAAAAATAATTTTTCACAAATATACCAAAATATCAGTATTTGTTTATCATACAGTGTTCACTAATGAATCAACAAATATTGAAAAATAAAATTAATATACAATTTATATGTTCAGCTTTTATATAATCAATTTTATCATTTGATATTATGTTTGCAGATTTTTTAAATGTTTAATTACATTGGAGATCATTAAAAGTAACATTCTTAGTTGTAGTTATCATTATCACCTATATAATAATACAAATACAATAGAACCCCTATTATCCAAGCTAATATTAACAGCCAGCCGCAGCTGTTATATACTGATTATTTTTAATACAATAAAAATTAAATTTATTTGAAATAGGATGCCAATTTACATGGCAAAGGAATATATCAATATTTTATCACTTTACACTATTGCCTATTATTGCATTACTTTTTTAAAAAACCTCTTTTTGGCATGATCAAATGAATTTTTTTTTTTATAAGATCTCTCTGCCATAATAACACCAATATTTATACTAAGAAAAAAACAATAACATTTAATTTCTTAAAAATAACTTTTTTGATAAATAATATATAGTTACCACCATATATTTTTCAATAGATTTCATATAGAACCGTGTTCTAAAATTGCAACTACGCAATATAAATATGATTTCATTAAAAATATTAATAAAATGTTATTATTTCTTTTTTCATACTTATTCCTTGCCTGATTGCCGTGACATTCCGTAATCTGATGAAAAAAACCTAGTAAACATTCTGTAATTTGAAAAGTACATCCAGCTCAGATAATCGAGGTTCTACAGTACATATATTATATTAACCCTGTGATAAATATTAAAGCTGGTTTTCAAACATGTATTTTTGAATTAAACTAGACCTGCTTCTTCGTACATCACTAATGGTAAGCGCAACTTTAACTGTGAACAGTTTATTATAATATTAAAGCTAACCTAAGCAATTCTCAAGACAATCAATTAGCATGGGGAAAAATGTCAGAAAATTGAAAAAATACCGAGTTTCTGAGGCATGGATAAGAAAATTTTAGAATTCTCATTCTTGGAAATTGTGATCTCTGAGAAATGAACAATTTCCCTATTTTTTTTCTAAGTAGTAAATTGAAGGTTGAATTCAATCTCTTGTGAATCCAATTCTTTCTAACTCACATAGGTGCAATGAAAAGGACATGTGACAAAAGATATATTATTACAATTCGTCATCCGTTTTTCAAAAAAACACATCTTGTTTTTTTGTTAAAATTGAGTTACGACTGGGGTTACATTGCCCGTAATCCATTCAAACAGGCATATCTGAATTTTATTCCAATGAAGTAATATTACATAATTACCACTCATATTTTGATGCGCCATTCTTAAAAAATAATATTTATGGAATAAATACATGTCACGTCGTGGTCTCTTTAAATCAAAAAAATATCTGTAGAAATCAGTAGATTATTTTTTTTCATTTTTCAACAGCGAAAAATTCCACACAATTCATTAATATATTGTGTGCTGTAAAATCAACAAATTTGAGATATGCCTTTTTGAAAGATGGACGACAAATTGTCCAATTATTAAAATTGTATTGTATATTTAATCAAATACCTTGTTTTAAATACAGGCAGCAATTTTTCTACACCTGAAACAAACTTTAATTTATAATCTCAAGCGCCAGCTATTGACTCTTTTACTGTATATGGAAATGAGAATAAATTTCCCTTGAATTTAAATTCCTGTGTGAAAAGTTAATACAATGGTATTTATACTTTTAAAATTAGCAATATTAACTTTGTGGTTAAAATTCATATTTTTATTTTTTTATTATCTTTGTTTTATTAACCACTAAATTGAGTTTAAATACATCTACCGGTTTCGAAAAATACCTGAAGAAGAAAATAGTATTTTTCGAAACCGGTAGATGTATTTAAACTCAATTTAGTGGTTAATAAAACAAAGATAATAAATAAAAAAATACAATGGTATTTCTTCATGAAAATAACCGCAGACAGTCAAAATGATAAATTAAAAGATAAAATTAATGGATTGAAAAATCATTATCAGAAAAAGTTAAGTAAGGAAAGAAAATGGCTGCATTTTAAATATGGTGACCAGCTTTACGATCATCAAAAATACTTAACATCATAAAAAACATTTAACACATTGTTTTATGAATTTATGAAATATATACACCTACGCATAGATATAACAGAATGTTTTTCCACTAAAACTGAGTTCACTATATACATATCAAACGCATGTTTGGCAAGTATATATAAATTTAAATATTAGCACTCAACAGCAACATTACAGCTCAATTATACACACAGTATATATTATTTGTTAGTGTATAGTTTCATAATAGCATCTCATATAAATCAAATAAAATTATTAATATATGATACTAACGTTCCTTATTATTATAATCAATAAGTTGTATTTTGCTTATATGTTATATTAGCTATATTTCTTAACCCGGAATAAACCACATGCGAGCGGTCGTGATTGTTTAGTTCAGATTATCTATTGCTTTAATAATATCACAAAACAATGTCTTAAACTGAATTGATATCTTAAAAGCCTAATAAAAACAGTAAGTAAATTATCAAAACATGTCTGAATTATGTTCACAGCGTGCATGCTGATTAAAATTAGAATTGGAACAGATTACGCACATCTTTTTAGGACAATTAATCAATTTGATTATGCTGTAACATATTTCAAATATACCTAAGTTATTCATTAATAAATATAGAAACAATAAAAATGCACTGACCAAGTATTACTTTGTCGGGAGTCGCAAGGAAAATCTAAGATATAAGTTATCATGTAAAAATTTACTTCATACTGGTTTAACGTATTTATTAGCGCATTATTTTCTGATACACTTAACGCTTGGTAACTTACACGCATCATAAATATGTCTAATACTTGATGACTTCAAACGGTAGGTGTCAAAAGTACAAAGTTGTAAAATAAGAAGTTGCCATATTTATTACTATTATCTTAGTATACAGAATGAGTCTATGATGATAAAAAAAGGGCGTACAAAACGTTTACAGCGTGACCGATCCCGGGTTAATATTATACTGCTGTTAATGAGATAAGCATTTAAATATAAGACTATAGATTAATCCAAAAAACAATAAGGTGCCTTGGAACTAGTCAGAAGGCACATTGACGGATTGTGCACATTTTGCAGTTTTTAGTATCATATTTATTAAAAAATGTGACATGAATATTTATGCTATTTTCAAACTAATCTTAGTGCTTGTAATAGGTTTATCTAAGCACGCCGGTAATGCCTGACCTTGGTTTCCAATTACCAACCACTAAACCATACAAGCTGGACGAACTACTGTGTACACAAATGTCTTCAAGCTTGCGCTACAAAAGCAGAATTAACTTACAACTGCCGGTGCGGCGATAGAACTCGGTTGTAATTAGAATTGCATCCATCCGGCCACCAAGGTAATCTAAAATAATGTGCTGATAGAGACTAAGATGTATTATCGAGCACTATTAGTATGCTTGCCAGGTTGGATCCATGAGTGGCCCATTTGAATATCAGTGCAAGCGCTTTCTCAGCTCGAAAAAAGTACAAATATTTTAGTATTGTGCGTATTTATTTTTAATATAAAATTTTTGGACCCAGAATTTTGTTATCATTTTTCTTTTAAATTATTTCATAACATTTTTAAAATAAATTACGAGAGACACATAAATTTTCTGAAAATTTGAATGCCACCTCCGAAAACAAGGAAACACAAAATTAAAAAAAACATTTTTAATATATTTATAACAATAATTAATATATTATAATAACACATGTAATATATGTACACTGTATCTGCATCGACACAGAGACCTCCCCACAGGATTACATTGTAGGAACCTTGAAAATATAGTTTCGATGAGAAAATTTCTTTTTTGGCAAATAAATATTTTTTTAAATCTTAAAATCTAACAAAATAAGCTTAAAACCTACACTTACGCTGATAAGAAACCTGCATTTTAATAATCAAAACTCAGTCAAGAGATTTACTTTCTTTAATAAAATAAATAATTTCAAACACCGCCCTCGATAGCTTTATTACCCTTGCAGAAATTGTGATAATTTATTACAAGATAACCCGAGTTGATGATCGTTCACCCCACTTCATGACTGTTGGAAAAAGTTAAAGAAGATAAAAAATCGGGTGAAAATTTTGGAGAAATTTAAGTAGCAAAAAATATATTTAATAAAACAAAATAAGTACTAAAATAAAACTAATCAATAACATAAAATGTATAGTAATTAAGCAATGAAATAAAATCAGAAACAAGTTTAACTACAAATAAACTGGTGTCTTATCAAACATTTTAAAAAACTTACAGATCTTTCGTTTACATTACATATACATATTTTCATTTTTTTTTTCATATTCACAATTACAATTCTTTTAAATAATTTCTCAAATAATAGTTAACACCCTCATTAAAAACATTAAAAGACATACTTAATTGTGTAAATTAAGCACTTTTAAAAAATTAAATAAAATACAGTACAATGATCATGAACCAGATAAAATGTTTTAATAACATATCTAAATATTATTTAATAAAATTTCACCATTTTTTTAAAAGCTGCAATATAATCAAGCGACCTGTAACTGAATGTATGGATGATAAAATTGCACAGGCCGCCGGAATATATCGATACAGTATATAGTTGACAATTCGTCACCCTTAAATATTAAATTGCAATAAAAGTGTAGTAATTTCTATCATATGTATTTGCGAGCACACAAATATAAATATTCTGCAAATTAAATTTGAGGCAAAATGTAAAAAAGAATAATAGAAAATAAAACTGGCGAAATAAAAAGGAAGTTGTGATAATTGCTTAATAAAAATACTCATATTATTGAGAGCCTAGGGAGATGTGCATTTTTACAGCATTTACTTTTGAAGTACATCAAAAAGTGTAATTGAGAGTACTTTAATCTATCATCTTATGGGTTAAAAAGACATTACTATATCACATGAATTTTCAGATGTAATCATATGTCTCTAAGAAATATTATCGTAGACCATTCTATCAGACTAAACAAAAAATTTTCAAGCCTTCATTAAAACTGTGCGGTAATTACATTAATATTTCTTTCAATCAATGATTTATAACTTCGGTGAGCTATATATTTTTATAAAGAAATTTCAAAAGGAAAATATAATTTATATTTATATCAAAACATCAACAATTCCCGAGTGTGATAAAATCAGTCAAAAATATGGCAAACAATATTACTAGTTTGAAACAAATTTGAACAGAGGTGTGTAATATAACATAAATATCTTTGTACGTACATATGTTTGATATATTATATTATAACAATAAGGCACATTAACAATATCATACTCCAACATTAAGAAGTGGAGGTTAAATATTATATTTCTAAAATAAGACTATAAGTTTTAAAGACTAGGAATCAAGATTTTTGGTTTTATATATATATACATACACATTTATAAAAGGTACATAAACTTTCACAACATGTTTACAACACTCTTAAATAAAATTAATAATAATCTTTTAATATACAAAAGATATATTTTTTCTAAATCCAAAATAATGATAAAAGTCTTTAGCGACCAATATCAAAAATTAAGCACAGCACTATAATTGGGTTACGACCTTTTAAGCGAGGTATACTACATATCATAAAATATTAATTTCCATTATATTTTATAAAATGTATGTAATCTATATTATATTAAACACATTTTCGTGAGGAGAGGGTACAACAGTATAAGGATGGCATTAATAGATAATATGCTAACCGATGTGTGTAATACGATTAGTGGCATACTACTTAAATAGTCAACATTGTAATAGAAGAAATATTCAAACCACCTATGTTTTGTGTATTCTCTGGAAATTGTCATCATGTATTTAATGAATTAGGGGGATATGAATTTTCAATGTACCTGATAGGATTTACTAATTTATATGTGTAATATATAGTTAAAAGCTTTGGTGGACGAAGATGTAGGTAACACTATTTTCTTATTCCATCACAAAATAAGTCAATATAAACTAGATAAAACATGTACGTGACAGACGTGAGTCAGTTCTTTATTAGATGTTAGTTCTAGTAGATATTAGTTCTTTATTAGTGTTAAAAAAATGCAAGTATAACTTTTAACTCAATTTCAATTTAAAACAATTTTTTTTATTTCCTCACATCCTCACCCTTCAATTATTATATGTGATACATGTCAGGTTCAACCACTACAAATGTGACCATTCTTTGATAAGTCCTCATCCCCAAAACTAGCTTTGTAGTCCTCGAGACCAGCTTTGTAGTAGAGTCCGTCTCTGATACTAAAAACCAACTGGTATATGACACACACGTACCATCATACACTATATTCTGACCAACGTAAATTGGCAAACGGTGACTTTTCAAACTAACATTCACTCCGTCCACACGCGGCTGATCCCCTCTTCATGAGATTCAGTATGAGTACAGTGTCGCCCTCCGCCGTTCGCCAATTTACGTTGGTCAAACTGTAGAATAAACAATCATATTAAGAATATACCTTGAAAACCAATTAATTTGAAAGATTTGGTCCCATATATGACAAAGTGAAAAAATGTGAACATAAGTATGTACTCGTATAATATATGGAAGTAAGTAATTAAATAATAGAAACATTATTTTTTAATTATAAAGGTGAATGATGTCATCGTAAATTTTGAAATTAATGTTAGTTAATATTGTGGAGCCATGGGGAAAAAATCCAATTTAGTGAGATTTTATAAACACTTTGAATCTAATTCAATAATTTATATTTTTGTTTACTTATAATTATAGATGCAGGGGAAAATGTAACCTCCTCCTCTATATATGCTTTCATAGAATAATGTTATGGTCTCCAAGAGATCCAATATAAAATAGTTGAATATCAAAACTTACTTAAAACCACCATTTTTTTACTATTATTAAATTTGATGTAAAAATATATTCAATCATCTAGCTCACCGGTCTAGCGGTAAGAGTTTTATTTAGTGACCCAGGGGTCAAGGGCTCGGTCCACATCTCGGCAAACCAACGACTTATTCTTATTTTTTAATTGTACCACTGTAGTTTGAAAAATAGTTACATTTTTTAAAGAATACAAATATTGCATTTTTCCAGATGCACATCGCTATTATTTTTTAAATAAATACTACATATTTATTATTTTGTGGTGAATTGTCATAGGATTCAAAATGTACAAATTTTTAACATTTTCTGAACAAATTGCGCGCGTTTTCTAAACAAATCTTTCACAATCAGAAAACAGTTGGGTGTTATACTACGAAATATATACCTATATATATATATATATGCCCATTATTATGGAAGTAGTCTAAGTAAAAAAATTGAAAAAAATGAGTATCAATTATTTCGCGTTACATTGTTTTAAACTAATATAATATGATGCAAATTGTAACAATTGTGAAAAATTCGAATTCAGTGTATTGTTACGATTTGCAACGGTATTCCGCTAGTGTTTATTTTGATAATAGAGTAAATCATTTCAACCTTAAATTTGTTATTTCCTTATAAGCTACATGCAACATTTATATGTCGAAATAAATTATAAATCTAGTAGACTAAATAAATTTTGAAACATCGTGTTGTGTAATATAAAAATATTTTTGAATCAATTTAAACACAAACCTTTAAATATCTCGAAACGAAAGAAATACGCTAAAAACTATTGCCGCCGTTTGATAGCAGTAATAAGAATACTACATATTATACGAAATTTTCATCTTTATTTCCACTAGGCGTGATATATTTTTTTGCAAAATAAAATACATTCTTGTGCCGCCGCTAAATATTTAAAAACATCGCGGCCGCCGCGCGTCGCGTCCGTCATTATATTGCTATCGCCATTTTTTTATGGATATCACGACAATTTAAGTCTTTCGCAACTTTGCGTGTTATTTGTAAACTCACGAATGTAATTTTGCGAGTTATTCGAAAACCACGAAGGTATGGTCGGCGCGTACAGACCCAAAAGTTTGCAATTTTTTTCTGATATACTCCCTAATTTGTAATTTCACCGTTCCAATGGCAATTTTTATAGAAGCAACTGTCAAAACATTTAAATATGTATATTTAGTGCGATGTCTATACAGATTAATGTTTGATATCTCATCAACGGTGCGCGTTATTTGCCAGACACATACAATACTAATGTAACAATAACAAAACAACAGTATGCAGTGAAGCCTCTGTATTCGTCATTAATCCGTTCCTGAGGGACGAACGAATACTGAATCAAGCCTTGATCCGATAGATAAATAAATTATCCGAAACTTTTTACTGAGGAGCGACGATGGCAGATGCTGAAGAGAAGGAAAGAAATTATTTAGAAAGAGAATCACCTTCCATTAACACTTAAAACTGTAAAAAGTAACTCCAATTCTGGTGATTAATATATTTGTATCCCTTTCCCGACGATTCACTAGCACTGATTTTAAGCAAAGACCTTCCAGTCCAATGTTTCTGTCTGTTTTTTTAAATTTTCCCAAAGTAGCCTATCACATTATATTATAACACAGATTTTGAAAGAATAAACAGAGATCTAGCAGAAGTCACAACTTCTGAACATTAAAATTTTTAAATGAATAAACAATTGGTATATCGCAGAATATTGTCATTTTTTATTTATTTCACTAAAGAGATCATTTTACTCACAATTTCAAAGGACGAGTGTTACATATAATTAACATTTTAAGCAAATCTTTTCAAGATATCCAATTGAATTTACTAAAGATTGCAAATCACTATTAGAAATCATTGTGAATATCCAAAGTAATTTCATAGGTATGTAAATTGAAGGAAATTTACCGGAAGGTAATTTTTCTTTAATACCTTTTTGTTATAGATGAAAATATTTTTCAAACTTGTTAAAATGTGTAATAATATAATAGATGGCCTGGGATGGTTTACATTTGTGTGAATTTGCCAAACAAAACTACAATATTTTTAAAAACATTCAATCGCATTACAGTGAAGATCCTTAAACAATCTACTTAACATTAACTCAAATAATTTTATATTGTATTGTACTACAAATGTAAGTTATGTGCCAACATCATACAGTCTGTATATTATAAATATAATAATGTTGACCCATTTCAGATTACCGGTCAGGGCATTAGATTCAGAAATCAGAATCAGATCTGGGGTCGTAGTTGCAAATCTCCAGCCGGCCAGTTGTTTTAAAAAATTTATGTAGCCAAGACACAAACCACTTTATTTAGAAAAATCCCGAATCTCTCGCCAGACGTCATCTAAGTTATATATTACATATTTAAATATTGAAAAACAGCTAATTTGTGAGATTAAGCAACCAATTGGAGACACTCTATGGTTTCGTGGCAACCACCATTTTAACACAAAATACAGTATCTCTTAAGGTATTCTGGCTTGGTCAATTTTCATTATATTATCCTTATCTTTTTTCACTATCTTATTTGTCAAAATAATTTGGATTGTGGCATTAAGTACACTTTGATATTCAACAAAAATAAAACCAAACAATTTAATTAGAATTAAGTAGATGTCTTAATCATTTTTTGACACATGATGACTTATGATAGATTATATCAGTGTACAGGGTATAAGTAGGTTCAACTAAAATGGAAGTCATCAATCAAATTTAATTAAATACACAAATATATTAAATAATAAGAAAGCAACAAATCAAAAACTTTAAATTGCAATAAGTACTTAATTTAGAAAAATAATAACATGAAATTACTGTTAAAAAAAAATTAATCGCCAAGGTCGCTATCTTTATCACCAATAGAATACAAGACTTGGAAAGCTAAGCCTAAAAATGCAGTACCCAGAAGATCTCCTAACGCAGTAAGATATGGGATGGCAGAGTTATCCGGATCTATTCCCCATTTCCACATCCATATAACAAGAAAATGACTAATAGTAAGTAACAACAACACTTGTGTTATTGCAGCCGCCATATAGACAATAATAAATACTGGAGTTAAGGAAGTGTGCCCTGCCTGTAAGTAACTAATGGTATAGGTAAATATTAAGTGGCCAGGTACAACCATCATCAGCAGCAGTTTGGTGGTTTTACCTAAAACAGGACCTACAACACCCCCAGTGTGCAAACAAGTGGACAACCTAGAGGCGTGCACAGCGGCCATGTTCCCTCCGACACCGTTGATTACTAACTGAAATACAGCGATTCCCTTATAACTAGATACGGTGTAGTCGAGAATCAGGCCTCCCACACTGCTTATAACCATAGCGGTTATTACAGGAGACCATCCTTCATCCAAAACTTGTTTAGTAAAAGTATTTTTGGAGGCAGCATACCCACACACAGGCACTATAACAGCACCACCCATAATAATTAAACCTGGTAAAATCACATTATTACCCAGGGACCGATACAATAATGATGCGATCCAAGAAAGCAATGCCAACGTTGTCAAATCACCTAAACTTGCAGCAATCGGTGTGGCAACATTATCAGGATTGATGTTCATTTTCTTAGACAAAACAATCACCATTATCATGATGCATCCGAGAACAAAGCTTGCCACGGACGCCGTGAGCACGCTCGATGCGCACAATAACATAGCGTGGTGAATATCAAATTCGCCTTCGGGTACCCAGCCCATCACTACGGCAGCCATTGCAGCTAGAAAACCCACCAGCACACCCTGACACTGAATTAAACACAAATTTCCAATGATCAGAGGCGACATACTGGAATCCATATGTCCCATGTGAGCGTGAGTAGACAGGCGGGAAGCGAGAGTCATCTCCAAATTCCCTTTCAGCCCCAGAAGAGCGGGAACAAGAATATAAACTTCAGAAACCTGCATAAAAACGGGCCAATGCTGCACCACATCCAAGAGTAAACTCGCTGCGACCATTCCAAAACCGGCCAGAAGAAATGGAATGAACATTTGAACTGCAACAATCCATAAATTCTCACCGCCATCGTGAACCTCGCGTCCCTTCACATTATTCAATAAATGATCTCTATCATTATCCGAAATTTCGGATTCACTTTTCTTTTCGCTGTCCTCGGGCATTTTTGTGGATGTTGAGGTTTTTGATCTATGCATATTATAAAGCAAGACTTATCAGCGGCATTAACTGTATGTACTCAAAAACTAACTTCGCCAAAATGTATATTTTTACACAGTAAAAATGTTAAAACTCACAACGATATACTCACTAAACATATTTCGTTAAAAATAACACCACTGATATCACAATTGTTTGATATTTAGTTTTCGTATAACATATTTCTTCTAATGTATAATAATACTCAACAGGTTAATCCCATATAAAATATTACACAAATAATGACCGTATTAGAGTATATTTATATATTTAGACTAAAAAAACCGAGTTTAAAATGGGAATGTAAGACTGACCCAAAACTTTGACGACGTCCAAAATATCGCACCGATGTAAGAATCAGACCGATCGTACGATATTTCCAGCGCACGAAATGCCAAATGCCACCACTATCAGTAATCAGTATCGATAATTATCAATATCAAACAGCTGATTTGAGACATGAGGACAACGAGGTCTAGGGCTGACGATTCCAAGCTGATAGATTGCATAGATTAAAATTGGAGAATGCCGAGCTTAGTACTTATGTACAGGTAAATAGTGCTTCTTTTAGCTTGTAGATTGGTTATTACTTTTCCGTCAAAAATTACGCGTTACGTAGGCACCGCTCATTGACTATGTAGAACCAGCTTTAGTGGTAATGAAAAAGTAATAAACATATTTATTTATTGTTCTGCAATAAAATAATTTTAAATAATGTTATGTACTTATTACGACCGCGTCTCACGTGTGACGTTCGCGTATTACGTATATTATTATTTTGGCGGGACATTTGAAATTTAGAAAGAAAAAAACATATATTTCTGCGCGCCGGGCAAAACTAACCCCCTTCCCACCACACCGTCAACGGTGATTCTTGGCCAAACGCGCGAAGGGTAAGTTAACTCCATTCCCGCAAGCTAGTCGACGAAGTTGGTGCCCGGGCCCGAAAAGCTTTTGGAGGCCTCTTGCCCTTCTATCATCCTGCGCTCCGAATCTCAAATATCTTCTCCGGGAGTGCTGTCGGTTAGCGGCTGGCCTCCGGGTAGCTCCTTGCTGACCGTCATTGCTCCCAAGACAGGAAACTGCGATTTGCCCCTTGGAAGGTATCTAGAGACATACAGATGCACAATCGAGAAATACGATGTATAGTACGTGAATACGTTCCCAATCCAACGACATTTGAGGCAGCGAGTTTAAATTAAACTCACAAATGGATTAATACATTTTTTATTACACATAAACGTTGTTTGAATAGTTGTAAGATGGGCATAAAGTGTTGCCGTAAACTTAGTCTATAAAAATATGTCGTTGACCTCACCGCCGACGTTTGTTTTTTGCATGCCCCGTGCCTCCTAACCCTCCCAACCACTGATAATGGTATATCCCTGGATATTTGTTAAGACGCTCTTTTCAATGCTACGCGTCTTTTATTGGTTTTTGCGTGAGTTTTAGCCAATATTGTGAAAAATTTTAATATTTTTTTCTTATTTGAAAATTTTCACTAATTAAAACGGGTTAACAGTGAAAATAAGTCTTGCGACGCGTAGATCTAATCAGGATCTATTGTTTGAGACTATAACCAGCATCGTAGTTGCTCGGAGCCTTGATCTGTACTGATTAGAAATTCCCGCGGACGCCCAAATGGCCGCTGTGCATCGACTCCCGCCCCTCGCGTATTGCGCATACGCGGCAATGACTCGATGTTTTCGATAACGGATTAAAGTGATAGCAAAATTATTCTAGTCGGACTGGTTAATTCGGAGTTATTGAATAGTTCTTTATCATCATGCAAAATATTTATGAAGTGTTACCCAGTACTGGAGTGATCTTCAAGATGTATTCATGTCAAAATACGCGTTACATGTCTCAGACATGTGTACCATACCAATAATATGTTTTTCTGGTTCGAAAAAATATTCATAAATTCAATTAATTAAATAAATTTTTAATTCCCTATGGATAACCAAACCTCGGCCTCCCCCGTGTGATAGGCGAGGAACCTTTACACTACTGATAAATACTAAAAGTCGTAAAAACTGCCGTTTAAAAATATTCTAAGCTCTTTATTGATGAAAGCTAGTTACAAATTACACCAGCGGTAATTTAAAAAACATAATAATCGAAGATCAGATAGACAATATATGGGTACAGTAAATTTAATTTTATCCGACACCACTGGTACTGTAAGATTTCAGGAAAACATAATTTTTCGAATATCTGATTATCACTCTTAAATTACTATAGACTATATATAGTATTGTACAAAACTTATTATAACTCCATACAGTTGCTGCTACTGAAGAAATAAGTGTAATTTAAGTAAAGAACAGGTTTTATTAACCTAATACATAAAATATTAACTGTAATGAAAATAAATTTATCTATAGCACTTATATTTTAAAACACTAAATTACATTATACAAAAATAATAATAAAATGTTTCTAAAAGATCTGAATGGAGAGTGGTGGGTTCATCGACTGGTGAGATTGAAGGATCTTTGATATCAACTGCGGAAGGTGTAGCAGCGTCCGCAATGGTGGATGTTTTTTTTTATAAATTTCTTCATCATCTTCAGTGTATCTCCTTACCTTTCACGAAAATAATCATTTTAATTATATGAAGCTTCATGACACCATGTGTACGTTGATTGCTTTGTAAAATAATTTAATGTATTCCCCCCTACTCGCTGTTTTCTATGAAACTTTAACCATTGCTTCCTTTTTATTTTCCTCGGTATTTGGGAGCTTAGAAATTATTTCTTCGTCGTAATAAAATCATTATTTTGATGCGGATTGCTTGAGAATTCCAGTTACTTGTGTATCGGATAAAAGGGAGTTTACTGAATTAACTATTTGATCGATGTTAGGAGAACGTTTGGCGACTTGTAACTAAAAGACTCGTAGTATCGTAATATTATAAAATCTATGACCTCGATACTCTGAATCATTCTAGCCTTCGGGTAAAAGTCATCGAGCGATATGGTTAAACTTTTATCTATGGGTTAAACCATAGATAATAGAGTATATTCATATACGCGTTCACACACCACTCTGTATGACGTTAGCTTTTCTATAGGGTTATAGCGTAGGTACACGTACACAGTAACCGAATTGACTTCAGAAAATTGTTCGCGTTCAGGCAAACGTCGGAGGACAGTTAACTAAACAAAAACCTGGGTTTGATGGGTATAAACCGTATTTTTGCTATTATTAATCCTCTTCTTATTTTACTCTCAATGAGGGTAAGAATGCTTATGATTCCTGCAGCTGGATCTTGCGGATGATGGTGTAAATGTTTTTTCGCCACCTGTTTATTGAGTTTCTTGTGCAGTTAAAGTCTCTGTATTGTAGTTCTTACCAAATCTATCTCTCGTGTTGGTGATCTTCACCGATACGTGATCTGATTCGCTCTGTCTTCCGTTAGATAATAAATTTTCTAGTGTCCTCGTGTCAAGTGACATGCCCTAAATATCTCAGAACTCCAAGCTGGGTAGTTGAGGATAGATGCCGTTCGATATTTAATTAATCTATAGTCTAAGCATTATTTTTGTGAGCTGTCCAATGTATGCGTAGCATGCGTCTAGCACCTCATTTCCAGAGCATCTATTATTTCTCTCCCACTCTCTCAGAGTTTGTTTTAACACCACAGAGAACGTTTAAAAAGATAAGAGTTCTGAAAAATCTCTTTTTGTATTCCTGGTTATTATTATAAATAATTCATAATAATGACGGAAAATTATTCGAAAAATCATAATTTTTATAGCCTTATACTTATTTAAAAAATCAATTAAAATACAATAGCAGAGCAAATAACTTTTAACACAATACTTTCATACGATAGAATGCGACACAGACTAACGAAAATTATTTTAATGTATTACGTGAAAGGGCGGAGAAAAGAAAAAAATTACTAACATTAAAAAAATTGATTATTATAAGATTAAGATTTTCTTTCGTACGTAATAAAAATCGTAACTCCCGGAAGGAAATAATTTATTTATATATTATTTTACGTCTTATTTCGGATTATCTGTTGTAATTTTTATTTTTCGACTCGAGTAGATTATCCACTTTTCTTTCAAAAGGAACAAAAAATCTCTTACAGTTCTAAAAAAGGGATTAAAATATTTTTTCCCATATGGTGTTCTCAGAATGAATGTAGTAAAATTAGTAAAATAATCAGATGTTGAATGGCTATAACTTGGCTGGATTTGGGCCCCGAACACCCTCAAATGTACCTGAGCAACAGGATTTTTCGTTCTTGCGATTAGCAACATTTATATCTGCCAGCTTTTCTCGTATCGTCGGCCTTCGTGTGTTCGTCGCGTTCTAGTGTTCATGTAGAGTTGTTAAAAAGAGATAGAAACATACGTTTTAATGAGTCATGAAGAGTACAACACGAGTAACAAATGAGAAAGTTTTTCAAGATACAGTATACTCGTTTCTCGTTTGACGTATGAATTTTGCTTCGATGGCTGCTTTTGCAGGAGGTGCATTCATACGACGTGTAATAGATTAGGGCAGGTGAATATAATTGCTTAATTGCTTTTCTATTTTTTGAATGAAGCAAATTTAATTGATTGACATGTCAGACGGGTTCGGTTTGTCTTGAGTTGATATTTTGTCATGACGCTAAATATTTTTAGTCTACCTGGTCTGTTAATTCTGTAAAATTATAAAATTATTTAAGCTTATTTATTTTTTCTTCGAGTTTGTTTTTATTATTTTATTTTATTTATTAAATTAACGTTAATACGTTAACATTAATTCTCATATTTTTTGTTTCAGGTGTTTTCTGTATTTTTTCCTAACATAGTTTTTATTAATATGACACCAAAGCGGTAACCCATGTCCTTGCACTAGCTTAGAAATAGTTTCTGTGCATTTCTGAGGTTCATACAAGTGATCAGTTGTCTTTCATGGCAGTAGTGTTTAACCCCTTTCAGTGAATAAGATAGTTTTGGTTAATCAAAATAAAAATGTTCCGAAGTAAAATAAGAATCCATACATGTCGTATCATTCTGCTGACATCGCTGGTGTGGCTAATGATAGATGCTGTCCTACTTATGTTCTATGCTGACTGCCTCGGTACTTGGGGCTGTGGAATCAAACCCGGAGAATATGATGTTCAGGTGAGATGCTTAATTCTCAAATTATTTGTATTGCGATTCATTTATACCATCTGGAATTACTTGGGTTACCTTGATTACATTTCTATGATTTCTTAAATGATCCTTTAATCTGTTGGGTAATAAATCACTACAACAAAATTACATTTTTCTCTTATTAAGTTGATTTTATGTTACGTCTGACAAAAAAGTATTGAAAACAATATGTCATTATCTTAATGTGCATGTTAAGGATAATTAAACAATGGCCAGGTTTAATAACCCGTGTCAATTTGACTGTTAATTTGATTTTCTTAAATAATACATTTTCAGGTGCTTATCCTAAAAAAAAACAAATTCACTCTGAATTTTTATGATTAACCCTCCAAATTGTATTGCTATTAAAATTACTGAAGGTTTTAAATTTGAAGGAGCAGTTCTGCATTTCATACTCTGTCTCACATTACAAAAAATGTAAGATAGGATATGAAATTCTGCATTTTGTACATTGCATTTTATAGTCTCAAAAAATATCTAATATAAATTAATTTTTTTAAGTGATTTAAAAGATCCTTTCTCATCTTATATTAATAGGTGCACGCTAGCCATCTGAATTCTGAAGATAATGGAGACGGTCATAAGTTTCACAATAACGGAAAAAGGGATTCTATCGAACACGGCAAGAAACATAAAGAGCACAGTGACGAGAGAACAATTCACTACATGGGACTCTACCCACCTTCCAGACTCAAGAAGTGGGAGCCAGCTCCCGTTGTCGTTGAACACCTCGGCGTGGCTGGGGAAATGGGTATGTTTTAAATCATAAAAAATAAATTCACTTGCCAGACTCAAGAAGCGGAAGACTTATCCACCATTCAAAACCGCGAAATGGAAGCTGGTGTTGTGTGGCTAAGTGAAAATAGCTATTATTTCCTTATATTTCTCCTTACAGACTCGAGCTAGAAGAAAGTTTTATATTTAACCAAACATGGTGATGACTAGGGAAGTGGGCTGTCTTTTCCTAATATTTCACTTAATCCTCACAGTATCGCGACCGGGCAGATGGATTGACACTACCTCTTGTATTGCAGTGAATTTTTTCAGAGTACTATTAACGTTACTGAATTCACGGATATATACCAGATTTAAAATGTCATAAGTAATACAGCTTAATTATTTTACCCGTGCATTATTTTGCTACTTTGAACACAGTGGCCGATTCAGTTTATTGAAATTGTTTTTACTCTTTCTTAAACATTTTCAGAGCATATTTGCCTAATTGCCTTCTCAGCTCAAAATACAAATGAAAGATGTACCCATCATGTAGACACTATACCATGCGATAGATCTATTTATAGAGAAAGAAAAAACGTAATTATGCATCTTAAGTAGTTAATATTTGTGCATGCAACAATTAGCATCAAATATTGTAACATCTAAACATGCAATAAAACGTGTGACATACTTACCAGATGCGCTGCAGCCGTAGACAACCATTAGTTACGGTGTCAAATAAATAATGTTTTTTTTTTTACCTACTTAAATTATATTTTCTTTTCCCGTAGAATGATTAAAATTTAGTATATTTGAAATTTTTTATCATTTATTAAAATAATACACATACCCTTTTTAAAAGAGAAATTAGTTCACGTGTTGACAAATGGGATATAAATGTGAATAAAAAGCATTAAATTGAAAATGAATATTTTTTTTATATATACAGGTGTAACAGACCTAGTCCACAATATTTTATGGGTGAATACCTGACTAAATTATGAGTCAAAAATGTTTAAGGAATATGTGCAAATTCTGCACCATTATGGAAAATATTGTTTAAATTTTTACAAAATCATGTTAAGCTTTAAGTCATACATACATACTTCAAAATAAATATTCGAGAAATTTACCCATTATTAATCTATATCTTTGCTTCAGGCCATAAATCATCTTACATAAAATAGTCTAGCCATTTGAAATTCAATGAACTTTAATTTATCGTATTCAATATATAATTTAGAATCAATAAAATATTTCAATTAATCAAAATATACAAATTTTTTAAAAATGCTTATATCTCTGCCATGGTTAAGATTAGGCACATATTGCTTGAACATTTTCGACTCGTAATTTAGTTGGGTATCTATCCATAAAATATTGTGGACTAGTCTGTTACACCCTATATGTATATAATTATATTATATATGCATGCGATGCCTGGTGAGATGAATAGTTCTAAGAGCATAGTATAGGGGTATATAGAAAATGAATTTGTGGTGCAAATATAATATCTACGAACTACTTGTACACATACACATGTATCTGACTAAATTGTATAAATTAAAATCTGTTATTTCAAACTAAAATCTTAATATTTTTTCAGGAAGAGCTGTGCAAATTCCACCGGAGAAAGAAGCAATCATGAAAGAGAAATTTAAGGAAAATCAGTTCAATTTAATGGCCAGTGATCTGATATCCTTAAACAGATCTCTTGTAGATGTCAGAATGGAAGGGTAAGTGTTTATTCATATTAAAAATAACTATTCCTACTGTTTGTCATAAAGGAATCTCTCAACAGTGTCAGTTGTGAGTAGTTACCGTTTATCTAATTTATGTCTTAGAGTTTTACAATTCATATTTCAAACCAAAATGTTCTCTCCTTATATATAGCCTAGCAGTAAAATGCTTTCCTTTTCATTGGTTCGATTTGATTCCAAAAATATTTTTATTTGTTCTTATTAATTTGAATCTTGGTCTAATTATTATGTTCGATTTGTCTATATAATTGTTAAACTGGAAATTCAACTGCCGGAGATATGGTGTGTACAAGTGTACTTTTTCGTTAATGCGTAAGATTATAAATAAGATAATTTGAAAATAGATAGCAGTGCTGGATACCACAATCTATCTCACTATTTTAATCTTGAACCGTAATGTATATGCTATCAGATGCTTTAATATCTCTAGTGTGTAATCTATTCTGCATATTATATCTTATTGTAGTGTGAATGCTAAGTTTTTAAATTTTGTTGGTTTTCAAATGCAATTCTGTTGGATTTGCTAATTCTAATTTTTAGAAACATCAATTAATTTATTACGTTGTACATATTATAATACTGTAAATTTGTTACGACAATCCTGGTTCCTCATGTTTGTATGAAAATTACAGGTGTAAAAGTAAAAGTTATCCTAAGCTTCTTCCTACTACCAGTATTGTGATTGTATTCCATAATGAGGCGTGGACTACTCTTCTGAGAACTGTCTGGAGTGTCATCAACCGTTCGCCCAAACCTTTGCTCAAGGAGATCATATTAGTTGATGATTCTAGTGAAAAAGGTGAGAATATTAAATGTGCACATATTTACTTGCTAAACATGGAAAATTATTCATTTACATTGAAAATTCTACAATGTAGTACACTTTAAACATTTGCTCAAAATTTTCATAGAGATGTTGGAGTTTTGTATGTTAAGGCCAGGTACAATCATATTCTAACTTTTGTGTACGTGTTTTATTTTCCAGATCATTTGGGTAGACAGTTAGAAGACTATGTGAATACGCTCCCTGTGCCGACGTATGTGTACAGAACAGAGACTCGTTCTGGTCTCATCAGGGCCAGACTCCTGGGAGCCAAACACGTCACCGGAGATGTCATCACATTCTTGGATGCTCATTGTGAATGTACCGGTAAGATTTAACTTGAAATAGATTCTGTAAAATGTTTTCTATCTATCCTATTTTGAAAATAATATCGATTTGAACATGATGAACTATATATATACAGTTATTACAATTTTCAAAATGGAAAGAATGTCATATTTTCATTCATAAAAATATTTCATTTACAAAACATTAAACTATTCTAGGTAAACCGATAATAAAATTTAATTCAAAGCATTCTGAGAATTACACAAACAACAGTCATTATCAAAATTAGTTAATAATAAATACACAATTATTTTTAATTACTTAACAGGTAAATGAAATAGTCAGCATTATCTCCATGATAAATTGCTGACTAATTTCCTTTTGGATTATCATTAATGAATTTTTGTTGGTGAAATATTGATATTTGATTCATTCATTTTTAATATTTTGTTGCACTATTTTTAACATTAAAAGATTTCAAATATTGTAACTAATCCTCCCAAACTGCTGTGGTTAGCTTGGTTCCCATGTGTTATATCACCATTAATATCAAATATACTAACATATTTGTGTATTAATTAATACTACAGTAAAACTCTGTTAATTTGTGTATCCATATTTCGTATTTTCACATAATTCACACATTATTCAAAAATGTAACCCCCGAAAATAACATTTCATATTAATTTCTGCCGATAATTTGTAAAACCTTATTATTCGTAGTTCGTATGCATTTTTTACACCCAAAGTAAATAATTTGTTTACGTAATTTGCATATTCACGTGTTTTTGCCCAATCTCGCGCAACTGTGCATTCATCATTCCTTTGTAAACATCTGTAGCTAGCTCCACCCCCTAGCCAATCACGGCACTGCTCCTTATCTCAATAGATCGGCACACTTAGAGCTCGCAGGACTGCAGCCAAACTGAGTGATACCATAATAATATTGAGTAATTTATATAGCACCATTTTCATAAAAACTTTCACCTCAAGGACACTATATTATGAGTACCAAATTCTACAGTGTGTTTTATAAGATTTGTTGTTATTTCGACAATGATTGTCTGCGCGTTGCAAATTATAAATTTCAACTCATACATAAAATACATAACCTATTTTATAATTAATTTTTATCATTTTCTAAAATGGCACGAACATCTTGTATTTATGTAAATCCTTGACCATTTGAAAATATGGAACTTATTTTAAAAACTAACAAAAATTGATGTCAAAGATGAAATCGACGGGAAAATTTTAATTCTGAATAACTCTCAGAGTTTAAACTTGAAAAATCGCAGGAAAATAATAAGCTTCAACGAAGTATGAAGATTTCAGAGTTTTTTTATTATTTTTCACGGGCTTTTTAAAATTCCAATTTCTTGCCCAATTTTGATGGAAAAGGCGAGTTCGACCTCTAATCAAATTAAAATGTCTGTAATTTTGTTACATCAAGCACTAGTAAATCATTTGAAGAAGCCTGTTTTTAATATTGCACTCACCACGTCGCCACACACCTTCATTATTCAGGAGAAATTAATTATTTGATAAACATTTCGACACATAAAATGCTGAAATAAAAGACAGTCGCCATGTTTCAGTATGAAAATCACGATGTTGACAGCGGTGGCGAGCACAAAAATGCAGATGTGTAAACTGACAACACATTTAAAAAAATTTCTTTCTAATGTTGCTTTCAAAAAAATTGTTCTCATTCGTAATTCAGATTTTTTTTTAAATTTTGGTCCTGTGAGTTACAAATGAACGGAGTCTCAAATGCGAGAAAATCAACAATTTTATTGTCTTTTCATTCTATCATAACTTTCCTCTTTAGCAATATTTACATAACAAATAACGTCCTTTAGTATTTATAAGAAGTTTAACTATTAGCCTCATCTTGAAAGAGTATGTACTTAGCGTAGAATTTCTCAAATTTTAAATTGGAAAAATGAAAGTACTCCCTTAAAAGACATCAGGAAATTATTAAGGTTGTTCAAAATATTATCATACTTAGTAAATATTTTCATTTGTTATCTTCATAACTTAAGTGCATTTATTATTTAAATAATAATTTCAGAGGGCTGGCTGGAACCTTTACTGGCTCGAATTGTGGAGGACCGCACTACAGTTGTCTGTCCCATTATAGATGTCATATCTGATGAGACCTTTGAGTACATCACTGCATCCGATATGACTTGGGGCGGATTCAACTGGAAACTTAACTTTAGATGGCAAGTATCTCAGTATTTCTCTGGAGTGTAGCATACATTCAATACTTATTAATCATTTTAT
Source organism: Eubasilissa splendida (assembly GCA_031772225.1). NCBI lineage: Eukaryota > Metazoa > Arthropoda > Insecta > Trichoptera > Phryganeidae > Eubasilissa > Eubasilissa splendida. Next base: position 21,540,017 of record CM062845.1, on the reverse strand, counting down.
GTTTTTTTCACATTTTTTTTATCAGAAGACTGGGTTAGTATTGTTTAAACACAAACCTTGAGTAGATTAATACTGCTGAAGGACTAATAAACTCTATGAATTTGTAATAATTGATATAATATGTATCGGAATTTTTTGAAGTTCACGACCATTGAATTTATTTTCAGTATACCGGTAGACTGTAGCGATGGAAAATTCTTACAGAATATTTTTGTTTTGCAAGCCAAGTATTTTTATATATCGGTATATAAGTGATGATATGGCCAACAGCATGTGGTCCATATATGTATTTGAGAAAGTATTTAATTAGAATTTCTGGAAAATATAGTGGAACCCAAATTTTATTTTTTCCATAATTTACATTAAAATTTGCTGGTTCTGTTTGTCTCATACAATTTGATACTAAAATTGCCTATGGTATACCACATACAAACTAAAAGATTATTGGAATTGATAAACTGATGTGTTGCCAACCAAACAAAAAGTGGTAACCTCAAGTCGCTTCGCTAGGGTACGAGCAGTTTCACCCAACTGAAGTCGAGATCTTCACACTCGCTCCAAACCGTCGGCGGTCACAGACTCGAATGTCGGTACCGGACCGAGGGATCGGGCAGGAAGGCGAGGTTCCGAAGGATGAGGCGAGGTGCAAAATGAAAAACACTTTCTAAAGGTGTATTCAGCGCACTGCAGTATGAGTATGAGACGAGACGTCGGACGAAAGTGAGCTCCATACTGCAGTGGCCTTGTATTTATTCAAGTTCGGTGGACGTGCGCCGTTAGCAGCGCCCGCCACCCCAAAATCCCCCACCAAGCCAGTCAGGGCGCGTTTACAAGCCTGACCGCGCCCCGAGCGCCGCGGCGGTCGTCGCCGCCTGCCGGCCGAATAGCGCAACTTCGCTTCATTTTTCGGTTGCGGGCTGACAGGCGGCAGAAACCGTTTTTCGGAGACTAAAAAATACAAATGTGCATTAAATCTAACAAGGGGGGATATCACGAGTAGGGAATTTGGTAGTGTATATCGCGACCCGTGATATCCCGCAATAAGAATTATCCGGCCAGTGTTCCTTTTTGAGTTATTCTAATTTTTCGGTAATTTCGTTGTTCCGAAAAATGGTCATTAAGTGAGTTGAGCGGAGGGCCCATTTCTGTGGCCCTGAGAAGGATCGTTTATGTTAGAAATGGGAACACTGGCGGGATAATTTGTATGGGTGCCGTGGACTACGACATTTATTTATTTCTACTGTGTCCACAGCACTAAATTAAACCAAATTCGCCGCTTCTCGGATTTTCCAATTATAACATTTAAATGTTTTGATTTATGATGCAAGCGAGTTAAGAGTAATTTAGTTTGTTTACTTGTTATAACGGTTTTGACTGCTCTGTAATTTTTCAATTAATTTGTTAAACCGAAAGTATGATACCCTCAATTTGTATTTTCTCCTATTTTACAACATTTTAGCTCAGTCCCCAGAGAATGTGCAAAATCAGGGTTCCACTGTAAATTGATATTAAATATTTCCAGCATAATTATTGTTGTATTATTCACATTTTAAATTATCGTAATATTTTACTAGTTAAGTATTTTATATTGATTCTTTACTCAAAAAATATAGTTATGATAGCTTAATTTAATGTAATGACTGCATGCGCCTGATTTTCTTATATTGGTTCTACTTGAATGCTGGTGATATATTTTTTTGGGCTAATATGTATTGTGTGTTTCTGTGTAATGGATTTTCTTCATAACGTTTTTTTTCCTAGCGTATTCGGAAAAAACGGAGGATCTACTGCATCACAAAAATGTTTAATTTTTCTAGATACGATGCTCAAGAACAGTGTGTTTGACATTTTTACCATGGTTGTCTTTATTACCATATAATGCTTATGCTTTAATTGATTTTACACCAGCAGTTATATTTTGCATATCACTATAAATTTTATTGAATAAAACTGATCGTCCCTGCAGGTACAGAGTACCAGACCGTGAGATGGCGAGAAGGGGAGGCGATCGTACTGCCCCTTTGCGCTCCCCAACTATGGCTGGAGGACTATTTGCTATTGACAGAGACTTCTTCTATAAGATTGGTTCATACGATGAGGGCATGGACATCTGGGGTGGGGAGAATCTCGAGATGAGCTTTAGGGTAACAATAGCCTTGCATTTTTTAATGAAAAAATAATATATTTTATTAAATGGAAACACATTTTATGAATGTAACGCATTTCCCTCAGATTCCGGATAGGAAAGATAGATTTTTTCTCTATATCTTTCTATTTGATTAATTTAATTTGTTTTAAAAATGTACTCCTATTTTTACTATAAATTTAATAGAACGTACGTAAAATTGTCACTCAAAGTGGTGTGCTACAGTAAAATCTCATTAATACGAAATTCAAGCGATCAAAAAAAATTAAAATTAAATTATGCGAAACCTTTTTAACCCAAAATTCAAGAGACTAATAAAAATTTATTGTGCGGAACCGATTGAGTCAATTAAATTTATGGTTTTGGAATTCACGAAAACATAGCAAAATTAGTAAAAAATCGTAAACGATGGCGCCAATTTTATTAAAAATATATATTCGCATATTCCGAGGAAACATCTCGAAAACGTTGTATTAGTAGGAGTAATTAATGCAAACTATCCGCGAGGCAGGAGCTTCTGGTATCGACCTATTTGACAATCAGCAGCATGGAATGAGTGCTAATATCAATATATTTAACAATCACTAATGCAGCAGTGGTGGGAACCAAGACATGGGGGAGGTCTCACATGAGCGGGCCCAGACGTGCGGTGTATCAGCAAGTACCGCAGCACACAAAAGAGACTCAACACAAGCGGGCGCTGATAAAAAGCCACGCTCATTGTAAATTTTTTATAAGTTCAAAAGTATTTTGAATTATATGATGTAAAAAAATATTGATTTATAGTGTAAGGATCTCAAAATTATCTCGCACTATGATTTACTGGGGTTTTCTAAATAATGGGGTTAATCAACTATAAAATTAACATTTTGGTTATTGCGTGTTAGAAATTTTTTGAATTATGTTGAATTTCGAATTATCGAGGTTTTACTGTACACTGAATTAACGTTGGATGCCTACATGTCCTCTGGACAATCTTGGTGTTGGTCATTTTTGTATTAGCTGATGATGATGAGTCACATTTCAGCTGACATGTGACCCAAAATATGACTATAGCAATTACTGATCCATAGAAGGAGAGTCCAGTGTTAAATATGATTGTATAACATTGCAATCATATTTTAAACAGTCAAGTTGTTAAATATTATAATTTGATGAAATAAATGAAATGAATTTTAATATATGTACATATAATACTGTATATGAATTTGTTTCCGTAACTCGGTGCGGAAAACCGCCTCCATGTTTAATTTTTGTTTATAAAGTATTATTAAGTTACCATACATACACTATTAGAGATGTCACATGAGTATGCTACTTGAACATTTCTTTGAAAGAATGGCATTGAAGAAACTGATAAATGATCAATTGGGTCCGATATCTTTGTCGGATCTAGATTACTGCTCTTTCAATGTACTTTTACCACAGGATCATTATATGCTTTTACTTCTTCACTGGTTTACATGATGCAATGTTAACCTATGTGATGTATCATTACACCGATATATACAATGATACACAATCTGTAAAAAGATCCTACTGATCAGCATTATATCCATTATGCAGGGTGGGCACACTGGGGCACTTTACTAATTGGCGATTTTATTTTCATTGCCTATATGAATTTAAAATGAGTTATTAGTGATATCTCACTTCATGCCCCCTATTCCATTGGGGGCATGAAGCACAGTACTATTAGCCCAATTACCTATTTTTTTGGTGTAAAAAATGTTTTATTTTAGGTTCTTATTAATAACATTAATTTTAATTTTACCAGATAATTATTATTCAATAAAGTTTAGCGATAATATAATATGATTCGTAACAATAGGTGTGGCAGTGTGGTGGTATTCTGGAAATTATACCATGCTCACACGTGGGGCACGTGTTCAGAGATAAGTCTCCGTACACGTTCCCTGGTGGCGTTAGCCGAATAGTGCTGCACAACGCGGCCCGAGTGGCCGAAGTTTGGATGGACGAATGGAGGGATTTCTATTACGCCATGAACCCAGGTTGGCCAATAACACTAACAGGACTCGTGTGTGTGTGGAACGTCTAGCCCGACTAAAAAATATACCATTTAGCCATTAACATAACCCTCCGTTTTGCACAACATTTCTTCCTACAATCGAGAATACATATTTCCTTTTGGAGGATTCCCAGCATTTTTTAATATTTTTATTTCTCATTATTTTTTTTAAAATATTTTATTTTACTTTCTTGTGTCTTTTATTTTCATTTTGTATGCTGAAGTCTAGGAGAACTTTATATGTAAATGCTTTAATTTCTTTGCAAAGCTGTACAGTCAAACCTTGTTTATTTTAGATACAAGTTAAACAAAAAATATTTAACTGTATTTATAAAAATATTATGTCCTATACATATATTTAAACAATTTTCGACACAAAATGTTGTGTAGTGACAAAATACTTTATATAATCTCAACAATTTAAGTACAAATTATTGAAAATCCGCAATGTATAAAAATAATTATCATTTGAAAAATTAAGTATAAACTGTTGTATGACTGCAACCGGCATGAAATTAACAAACAACTTGAGAGCGTTGAACACCTGTGTTATATATGCTTCATAAATAGGTGTAAAGTTTCAGTAATTGATTTCCCTCCATAATAACAAATCCTACCGCACATCGCCGTTTCAGAAGAACAATGACGTAATTGTCTATTTTACAGGAAAAACAAAAAAATATATTTACTTTTTTTTGATTAATTGATTGATTGACTATAAAATTGAGAATCGTGCAAATGATTATATTAAGTATTCGTTATAAATTACTTAACTACATTTTATCCAATTTTGCAGTTACATCATTGTTCCTTCTGCGATAAGATGTTTTGTTATTGAAATTTTTGAAATTAATTTTATCCAAATAATTTCACCATCAAACCACTGTGCATGCGAGAAGTTCAGAATTATTTTAAATTATGAAATTTATGGATTTTCAAATTAACGAAGTATGTAGTATGAAATTGATTATGTATTTGAAAAATTTCTAATTGCATGGAACATGGTGTTACATGAATTTTAAATAACAAGGTTTTACTGTACATGGTATTATCAACATGCTTATATAAAAAAATCTAACTTTAATTTATCTTTGTCATTCTTTACATATGTACGGAACACATTTTTAATAGTATTTTTTTTTATTAGTTATTTCACATAAAATAAGTTGTAAGTAGGATTTACTGTTTGCGTAAGAACTTGCAATCCAATATATTTTATATTTGATTGATATCCATTATTTGTATTGGATTTCAGTTAACAATTCAGAGTTTTATTTGAAATGCACAATACTTGGATTGGATAATTATATATGGCTTTTCCATGGATTTTACGGATATGAAATTTACAAGGTATTTAAGCTTCCCAGAGTTGGATTGGAAGTTCCAATCAGGCTCAGAATGCAGACGTTTGAGCCTAGATTTTATATACTTAAAATATAAATTAGAACAAAAATTAGATGAATCGTTTGCCTATCTCTGCTAATTCTTCATGCATGTTCTCTTGACATAATAAACATGTGTTAGACATTGGGGTCATACTAGGGTCTTTTCATGCCTGTGTTTAATTATTTTTCTGTTCATTACATTCACAATTTTCATTTCCTTTTACTCTCTTCCTCTTTTTTTTTAAAAAGCTATTTATTAAATCCCAAAATAATTTTTTAGGATTTTTCTTGTGGTGGTTTTCATTTTCCCTATACTCTTTTTTAATATTGTTTTAGCCATTTATGCATCTTATATAGTTTTTTCGTTGCTTTGGTGCTCTTATTTGTTGTCTTATTCACCTCTAATTCGGTAATACATAATAATAATAATATTCACATTAACATCAACATCATTTGTCTGAGTTAACTTATTGATAATATTGACTAGATCATTACAATGTTTTGGTATAAGCCTTAGTGGGTGTTCATGGCATAATAGAAATAACACAATTAATTCTGCATATCATCCGATGGAACTAAACCAGTAATCATTATTGATCATCATATTGAGTGCTTTATTTAGGCGCAGTGGAGTACCAGTATTATCTTGTTTAACAGATCAGTTGTGTGCACTTTATTTTGCTAACCTTCTACATTCATCCATCCAAATAACAATCATCAACCTTATTCATGTGTTTGCAGATGTTGCCCGATTAAACTGTTCCACACCTTGTAACATTAATGTTTTTTTACCAATTATGATTGTGCTATCGACGATTGTAAAAGATATTTACTGTTACACTGTTAACTCATTTTATAACCTCGACGTTTATTGTTTTCTAGAGATTAACAATAAATAATCCTATACGATGCACGCACTAATCACCATTTAGTGTACTAACATTGCTAATCCACTCATATATCGAAAGATTAAAAGTATTTTGATGAATTATTAACCGTACCACTACCTCAAAGAATTGTTAATGTTTACAGCTATTTGCAAGAGTCCATATTTTCAAACATTCATAATATTTTCCTACTCGTGACTTATATATTTGATATTTTGAAGCTTGTATCTGAAAGGCTGTTTATTTATTAACTACTTACGTATGCCTATATAAATTTATTTAAAACCTATTAATCATAATTTGCCTTACGCATTATGTTTTGTAATTTGATTGATTTCATATCATGCGAAACTAACAAAAATCCATTTGAATAAAAGCATGAGAAAGTAAGAAATATATCAGTTTCTGGGACTATGTGCAGTGCAGAGGTTGGATGAAGTTAATGGTGTGGCATGCTCGGGCTGTATGTAGGTTTGGATGTGCGGTGGGATCCTGGAGATTGTGCCGTGCTCGCACGTCGGCCATGTTTTCAGGAAGTCCACCCCGTACTCCTTCCCCGGTGGCACGAGCCGCATTGTCAATCACAACAATGCGCGACTCGCCGAGGTCTGGCTAGATTCGTGGAAGAATTTCTACTACAGCATTAACCCAGGTTTTTTCACTAATATTCTAACTGGTTCTCACAACACATGCGCATTTTGATTGATTGTTGACCACTATGTGATTTGCGGTTAATTTACACACTTTTTAGGGAGTCCGTTGACATTGAGATTGGATTAATGTGATATACAAACACTTTGTTCAGATCGTTTCTGATTATATTTACACATAACTTGAACTTACATAAACTATAATTGTGAGGTCCAGAATCAAAAGTAGACATGTCCACTTTACCTGTTTTCAAGTAAAATGCAAAAAACCATTGTATTACAACTGTCACTTTTGGAATCATATTAAAAATGACCAGTAACTACAGGTCACATGATCAAATACTGCCGTCTTATTGGCTGAAAACATATTTGTTTTGGTTTGAATAAATTATATATTAGACATATCTGCGATTGAAGTAACAAGCATATTTTAAATGCATTTTTATACGAAATTCGGTGATATTTATCTCATATTGATAGGCTAGTCTTGTAGACATTTTTTTGCTTGTAGACATGCATTGGACATGTCTGATTTTGATTCTATACCTCACTATTGTTAGATAAACAGATAATTAGATGTTGAATTATTTAATTTAAAAAAAAATATTTATTAATCAATCAAGAAGAAAAAACTGTCAATCCGCTTATAAATGTTCATAATGTACATGAACTTCACAGCCATAATTTAGTTTGTCAGCAGCTATGTTTCTAACTGCTATTAATGAGAGAAAGACTGCTGAAATAAATTTCAATTTTCAGAGATAATATGGTTGCATTTCATAATTTAAAAAAAGATTTTTTCTTAATTATTCATAATTATTCTTACAAATTAAACATTTTTTGGTTTCCTGCAATCTTGAATCAATTGTTCTTTATCACTAGAGATTATCTAGGTCCGGAGGACCTAACCACATTTGTTATGTATCCTACTTTCATCAATTCAACTAACATAATTAATAAACTGATTGTTATCTGTCCAGCTCATTAAATTTTCGAGGTGGACAGTGTTTATTTTATGTCATCATTAGCAGTAGATTAGATACAATAACACAATCTATAAGGACATAGATACATGATAGTAAACATGATATATAAATAAATAAAAAAGTAGAGTAGATATTGGGTGGTAGGAAAAGTCATGGTGCATTTTTTCTACGTTTTTCAAAGTCATTTTATTTATATAAAGAACAAAGGTCAATCAATGATATATTGCCCTTTTTATTCGATAACCTTTTGCCATCTTTCAGTGAGCTTCATAATTCTTTTAGGACCTGTCTTTATCGGCAAAAAACTGAACAAGGTGCTGATATACAGCCTCATCAGAATTGAACGTTATACCACGCAAGGAGTTTTGAAGAGCATAAAACAAATGGAAGTCTGACGGCGCAAGGTATGGTGGGTGTGGTACAACACAATCCATCCAAGCTCCATCAATTTTTGATGAGTGATTAAACTTGTGAGTGGTCTCGCGTTGTGATGAAACACCACTCCTTTACGACAAATGAGCTCTGGACGTTTCTGGATAATGGATTCGTTCAAACCAAAGAGATTATATTCAGAGAGTTGAAATATGCTTTTGTATGGAGAAAAATTTTGAAGCCAGGTCTTGTAATATGTGAGAAGGTCATTCAAGTTATTCGGCAATGATTGTCAGTTCTTGAAAATACCCAAACGTAAAGGGCGTTACTCACAATAACACTAGGTCAATTTTCACAAAACAACTAATTACGTGAATTTATTTTATTTTCACACTAATTTTGTTTACTTATTAATGTTAATATTTATATTGTGTTTTGTTTGTTTCTAAATGTTGCGTTGTCATTCTTTGAGATGTTTTAAAATCGTCAAGATAATGAATTTATGAGTTTAATGAATACATTCAAGTTCCAAGGGATTCATTACTAAATTAAACTGGATTAGATTTGGTGGGTAGTTATGGAAACAAGAGTACGGCTAATGTAAAACTAATTTTCAATGTTGATATTATGAACGGTTTACCACACAACAATTTAACTCACGTGTTTATTCAAAAAAATTCATACACTCATAGGTTTATTACAATTTTTTCATACGAGCAACTATTTTCATGTTATACGACTTACAACATTTCAATTGGATAAATTTGTAAGCACCAATTCACTCATTTTCACACCACCTTTGAGGTAGAGTGGTAGGCGCGTTTTTTGTAAATGGTTTCTCCTGTAGGCCTAATTCATGTTTTACGGCAATATAGAAAATAAAATATTAGAATTCTTTATTTTCATTGCCTTAATTGGGGATTTTACAAAACATTAATGGACAAAATGAAAATACTAATTCTTTACTTTATTCTTCAATTAATTTTTTACCAAAGGTAAAAATTCAGTTGGAACAGCATTTTCGCAAAGTTTTCTTGCTCCATCTGACTATGTATAGAAGAGTTGTTCTTTAAAATGTTTCGAACAAATGTGACTATATATATTGGGTTTCCAATCAGGCCTATTGATTGCAGCTTCCCATAGAATTATTTTCTTTGGATCCATTGGAAAGCTAGGGAACAAGATAATTTTTACTAATAAATATATTAATTTAAAAAAAAAAGTTTTGTTAGCTCATAATTTATATGAATAACAATATTTTTCGATAATATATTAATTTTTTCACACATGTATTCCATTCCATTTGTTGGACTGACACTCAATTAGAATAAAAGCAGTTCAAGTATATTAGTTATTTTTATCCAAATAACTGCTTTACTTTCATTATACCTAATACACAATGATGTACTCTATATTAATTTCTAGTAATTAATTAATTAAATTTTTTAAACTTAACGTATTTCTGTGATTGGTGCCGATGTTAATGTATAGACAAAATTAAAACTTCAAAATATACTTCTTACTGGTGAAATCCTATATCACTTAATTCTTTTGATAATTTATTAGTTTGATGAACACAGTTAGACAGCACAAGTCACTATTTTGAATAATTAGACCATTTAAAAAGCGCACTTTGTTCTAATAATGTCTGTCAAGCATTACCAGCGAAAGGCAGGAGATGACTAATCAACGTGTCCGTACGGATTTCGTGAAATCACTGCATTTGTTTCGACTCATTTAATATAACCTTTTTGGTTCAAACTTTCTAATTGCCGACAATATACATTCGATTTGATTATTAGGTTCCTTAGTAATGGCTCGAAAAACACGATACCTTTAAAATCCCACCACACTATGAGCATAATCGTCCTCTGATGAATTTCTGCTTTCAATGTCGTTTGAGGAGAACCATCACATCGAGACCAAGACCATTTGTGCACCACATTGTTGTAAACAATCCATTTCTCATTACTAGTTATTAGTCGCTTCAAAAAAAAATTGTTTCCCTCACTTTTAATGAGTATATCGTAGATAAATATACGCGCCATCAAATTAACTTTTTTGAGTTCATGGAGAAACCCAAACATCAAGCTTGCTTACGTATCCCAGCTTCTTCAGGTGGTCGTAAATGCTTGAATAATGGATGTTCAATGTTTCTACAATCTCTTGTGTCGTGTAACGTGGGTTTGACTGGACTAATGTCTTGATTTTGTCATCATCAACCTCGGTGGGTCTCCCTGACCTATGAGTGCCTTTGAAATCAAAATCACCAGAACAAAATTTTGTGAACCATCATTGGCACTGACGTTCTTGTAGAGCATTGTCACTGTAAACTTTATGCAACTTTGCACAAGCTTGATCCTTCTCTTTACGAAAGTAAAATATGACAAAAATGCACAGTTTGGTCTTCCATCTTACTCGTACTGTAAAATCTCCAAAACTCAACCAAATCGCTCAATTGTTTTTTTTTTTAAATGAAGCTATAACTGTCAAATGACAGCAATAACATAGATGAGAATAATTAGTACCTCAAAAATGAACTAGCGCCGTCTGTTGCCAAACTGCAGCATGACTTTTCCGACAACCTAATAGATTACTGATAATAAACAAGATATATTACTATGTACCAGACTAAAGCACATATGTATGTCAACTTCGTCTGTAGACTAAGGAAACAAACACACATTATTTTTCAATTTCCATTATTGTTACACACTATAGATATAGTAACACAAGTCGCCCCTGCAATTGACATCTCGACTTTTCCTTGACACAAAAATCTCAAAATTTTGTCCTGCGAACGGGCTCCTTTCCATTTTTCCCATTTAATTTATTTCAAAATGAACGCAATCAATCAAAATATATAGTACATGTCATACTAATTACATCAATTAATGTTGTTTTTGTGTACTTTTGGTAAAAGTTATTCATGTTATTCATTAATCTCAAATACTAACATCTAACTTACTCGATGATAATTTGCTATTGTGTCTTGTTGGGTTTAAATCTTTTAAAATGAGATTAGAATATGTAATATTGAAAGGAAGTTATTTATTCAATTAATATTAATCCTGGGCTTGCTGATGGGTAATTACATTTGGATGTAGTGTTTACTTAATTCAGTGTTACTTGTGTGTATTGTAGTTGTCTATACATTTATGCATTTATAATATATTTAATTGATTAACATTTATCAGTCCTAAACTTAATTTTTGGCTAAGCAAGCTTCATAGTAGAGTATAAGCATACTTTGGATAATTGTATTTATACATATTTTGCAATACTGATATCTTACTAAGATGGATTTCTTAACTTATTTATCACTTTTAACTTAACTTATTTAACTCCACCTTCAAACCTTATCTTTGATATTTGTGATTGATTTTCTTTTAATTCTCAGCTGAATTTTATTTTGTGCAGGTGCGCGTTTGGTACCACTCGGTAACATAACCGAAAGGCAGGAACTTAGGAAAAATTTGAAATGTAAAAGTTTCCGGTGGTATTTGGAGAATGTCTATCCAGAAAGCCAAATGCCACTGGATTATTACTATTTGGGAGATGTAAGTAATTAATTATTTCAACATTGATTCTCCATGTTCATTGTACAACAGGAACACGACCCCTGGAATTATGTCAGATAGAGATTCCTCAAAATTATGTTGCTGCAGTGAATTGGAGCTACTGCACAGTTCTCAGTTCAGTTTTCAGTCAGCATTTGGGCACGTTTGTCTTGTAATAAACGTGGGACACGTTTCACTGCCAAAGGCTGACTGAAAACTGAAAGAATATATTATCAAAATAAACTAAACTTTTTTTTATAGTTTGTCTGATGTGAGTATGTATGTATAGTGTGGGTATTTGTTTGTGTTAATTGATTATGCGGAAGGAATGGTTTATGGTATTGTATTATTGCACATGGGTTCAATATCTCCATTGTCTCATAGATGGAGGGAAGTTAACAACAACTGTGGTTGACCATCTTTAATAATTGAATTTTTTTTTTTTTAAATATACATAATAAGCATAATATTAATAATATACATTTAAAAAAATGTGTTGCTTCCAAATGAGATAGATTAAACATATTATAAAATAGAAATTTTAACATAAATACAGTTACCAAATGAAATACAGGCACTTCCCGATTTACGTAAGTAATGCGTTCCGTAGACCTTTGCGTAACTTGAATGTCACACCTTTCGTGCTTTCAAAAATACAAACATTGTCCTTCACTATTGTATTCACTGTCGAAATAGGTCGATTTATTTGCCAAGCTATTGTTGTTATAATCTTTCCGTCTTCATACATATAAATTATTTTTAACTTTTCTTCTATAGTAATTGTAGACCTTCATTTTTTAGGTTTATTACCTGTGTATTCGGTATGATGTTTCGATTACATTCTAACAATAAATAAACAACAAATACTATGTAGTTGTGATAAACGTAAATATTAAACTAACCACACGCGGCCTCAACACGAACGTATAAACTTAAAATGTATTACATCGATACACCCCAAACGATATTCGCGGTGCTTTGTTAAAGTTGCCGAATAACCCCATAAGTAGCGCGTTACGCAACTCGGGAACTATCTGTATTGACTTGATCCACTTACTTTGTGGAGTCTTGTTAAATATTTGTATTTTCAGATTCGCAATTCCGAGACCCAGAACTGTCTAGACACGATGGGTCACAAATCTGGAGAGAATCTTGGCATGGCATATTGCCATGAACTAGGCGGAAACCAAGTGTTTGCCTATACCAAGCGTCAGCAGATCATGTCCGATGATAATTGTCTGGATGCCGCCCATCCCAGGGGGCCCGTACGCCTCGTCAGATGCCATGGCATGGCCGGCAACCAGGCCTGGGTGTATGATACCCATGTGAGTTATTTCTGTGCTTTATTTTTTGTAGACTGCTGTTGATTTTATGTTTAATTATATTTCCAAGCATCGAAGTTCTCTCTCTCTCTTTCTGAATTGATGTTCTAGTGATTGAGAATCATAGTCCTTCAGTCTCTTCTGCACTGCAAATTGCTTGACTCCACTTGCATTAAAATTACAAAAATATTAGAAACCTCATTTGTTTAAATTTCAATACTATAAATGTGAATTGGTTGTGTAGGACTAACTACGTAGTAGCAGTCAAAACAATGTTAAATTGAAATTTAGTGCAATTCAAAATTGTTTTAATATTTCTTAATTCAGATTATCAATTTTACTCCAAAATTACTATGTTAATTTGAAAACCTGGGTCATTTGCTTTTAATAATTACGCCATAAATCAATAATACATTTTGATTTCACATAATTTGGAAATTCCACAAAGCGATCGAAATACAAAATTTTGCAATATATTTTGTCATTTTCCCTCAAGGGTCATTCCATATGTAATGTTCCAACACTGGTTACTTAACCATTTTTTGTGCAATCACCCTAACTAGTTGGTATTTCAAAATGTCCCATTATTTTAATTTTATTATTTTTGGTTTTTGCATGGCGACCATATTTGTTTTACGGGGCATAATGTATTTTGGAACGTAAAGGGTTTGCGGAAACTGATATATCTCAACTGCTATTTGACCTGTCAACATGGAGTTAATAGCAATTTGTTCAGAAAAAAACGGGCTATATATATATAACACATTTTCACCTACATGCTTTCTCACAGTGTGAAATTTCAGCCTTAATTCTCAGCTTTCGTTTTATAAAATTCCCATCTTCAAAGGGATTTTTTTTGCAAGAAAGGTTAAAGTTTAGATGTCCAAAGTTTTTTTACAAAGAGGTGGGAACTATTCTAAACTCTGAGACTTACACCCCTTTTGTTCTAAAAATTCTCAAAGTTTGGCAATTTACAAAAACTGAACTTTTCAAGGCTCTGGTGGGGTACCAGATAAAAATCTGAAATTTCAGCCTAAAATAGTACTATATGATGATATTATGCACCAAAAATTTGGAGTTTGAGATTTGAGTACAAGCAGAGATATTGTGAGCACAAAATTTCAAAAATAACTTCACACGTCAATGGGCTTATATATGTTATATTCGTATTAAACCAATTAATATTTGATACATATGCAGCAGAATGGGTATTTAAAAGATACAAAAACATATAAGGCGCTAACTAGTATACATTAAATGATTTCTTTAATGATATCGAACAAATATGGTAGTATGTATATACTAGTAATAAAATTAATGCAAAAACCAAAAATGATTTCATTTTGAACTACCAACAAGTTAGGGTGATTGCATAAAAAATATGAGATTTTTTAAAACATTCGAGCAACTATTTATTTAATTTCTGGACCATTTCATATGGAATGACCCTCAATGAATGTTCCCAATTATTGAGAAATGGAAAAGACCCTTTGTTAGTGATAAGATCTATGGTTTTCAGTACGTTCATGGTAATAAATAAATCAAGATTAAGATGTCTCACAGAGACGAAGCTATTATTTTTATATGAGAAGTATGGAAGTCTTGGGCATTACAGGGCTTACGACCTGTCATCGGCTGGCTTAAGTGATCACTTTACACAATGTAACGTTCACCTATTTACCCACACTACCACATCTATCAAATTTTGGAAGTTGTATATAATAAATTAAGATGGAACATTTCACTTATTTATTACCAATTATGCTGTCGCCATCTATTGGCATTATTTTTATTAAAATTCCGGTACCTCCCACATGCTAAGCTCTGCCATATTAGATATATATGTATATAGATATGCAGATTTTTTATTAAGTGCATTATTTATATACGTTGAATTTAACTGAAATTTTTTTGAACCAAAAAACATTGTGTTTAACGGTTGTATGGTACGTGTACCTGAGACAAGTAACGCTTATTTTTTTCAGAGCAAAACCATCAAACACACCAACACGGGGGCGTGCCTCCAGCGAGCAGAGCCTGAACAGCCCGCATTGCCTGTTCTCAGACCGTGCAACGGGGAGACAGGCCAGCAGTGGCTCATGGACACCAAGTTCAAGTGGCAAGCGGATGGGGATGCGCTCAAGCAGCACAATGGGCACGCCAGCTAGTCGCCTACACCCACGCCATATGTTAGTATGCCATGTAACAGTATTTCAGCAGTCAAATAGTGTTCTTTGTTTTAAGAATCTTATTAATGGATTCAATGATAGCGTCTTTAATTACAGTCCAATTGTACTATCATCCATGTCAATCATGATGTTCATATATTGATTAAATTTTTCAGCATGTCGTGGCACATGCGATAGTTCTAGGTTGAAACTTCTTTAAGAGAGGCTTCTTTGTGATCTTTTTAAAGCACTTCTTTATCAGAGTTGATATCAACTCCAGGATGTGTCTTCACTGCACATATACACAAAATCCTTATATTTACAAGTATATAATTTGATTCTGAACAATTCTGTTAGTGCCAGTGAAAAAAACGCACCTTGTACTCTACCTCGAAGGTGGTGTGAAAAGGAGCGCACGTTTCATGATAAACATAAAGGTTACAACTTTGTAAATCAAATTGTCTCCAAAACTGTTACTCTTACAAATAAAATCTATACTATCTTTTTATAGGAAATTTTCTAAGCCACAAATTTGATTATAAATATTTTTTCTGTAAAAGTAACCATTAATGAGATATTTACGAAAAACAGTTTTTGGTGACCTTTGACCCCACTTAAATTTTTTAGCGGTACTTGTATCGATGAGGATTTTTGACATTTTGTTTAGAACTACAATATGAATGTCCATACCAAAATTCAACTTTCTGGGAATTTGTTGGAAGCGCAATGTCTAATTTTTCATGGCTTTTTATATAAGACATATTTTTAAGTTGCGCATAAAAGTTATCAATCTGAGTGCTGTATGCAATTCAGTTGGTGCATACACTTGTGTAATACATATTACAGTAAAAACGCGATATAACGAATCCCGATATAGCGAAAAATGACGTATATCGAAAAAAAAATCAAAATTTAGTCCCTAAAACCAATTTTTCATACAAAAATGCATTTATATAACGAAATCCCGTTAATATTTATAACAAAATCATTTTTGTCCCGTACGAAAAAATGCCAATACATTTACGTAAATTTATCACGAAATAAAAAAATGTTAAAAGATGAAAATATTATTTCGCACTTACAAAGCGCCGCTGCATCTGCCGTATGCAAACGGTTTTATGGCCTTTTCGGCGGTGCGCGGCGGTCTGCCGACAAGGTAGTAAAACAATTCAAACTTCTTCTTGGGTTCATAGTATCATATTTTGAAGTGGTTGCCGCCGTTACCGGTAAGTACCTTCGTAATTTATATATGACTTATTTTATAAAAATGCCGCGATTCAACTGTAAATTTTTTATTTTTGAATTATTTTTTATGTTTCATGCCCAGAACTATGTTTGAAGCGGCTCTACATTTAAACACAATTAAAATATTGTTTTGTGTTTGTAATATTCTGGAATTTACAAAAATATCTTCCAATTGGTGTTGAATAAGTTCTGTTCTTAATTTAATTCCTTTGATTATCCATTTTCTTATCTGTTTTAATAACAAAACTACTAAAAATATGTAGGTATTCAGTTCCCTATGGCCTTCTTCCTCCTTTGTTTGCAGAATTTGCGATCTTTTTTGAAGCCGTGTAACATATAGTAGGATTTTATTTTATTTATTTCGAATATGTGGGAATTCGTTATTACGAATTTTTATTTTTTGGGCCCTTGGATTTCGTTATATCGCGGTTTTACTGTATTCAAAAGGATTTGCTTGGAATTGTAGCATTATCAGATATTGGTAGAAAATTATTTACCAAAGTTGTACTTTCTCAATCTAAAATTATTACTATCCTTTTGTATCGCGTTTGAATTTCGGTCCAGAATAATTGCTAGTATGGTTATCTATAATAAACATGCCATTGTCTATGCATTTTGTTTCGCAAATTCCTAATATGTATCGATATCTTTATTTGTGTTTCCACATTTTTATTAAAGCTATTCTTTTTTTAATTTCAGTGGTGCTGTGTTTCAAGTCTAAAGTCTTCCTTCTGTCGGAGAGATATCCTTAAATTGTAATTTCCTATTGTATTATGTAAAAATATTATTCTAAAAGACTTATCTACATATTAATTTGTGAAACTCTTTTTTTTAATGATGTGTCCTGGGACCATAAACACGTATCTCGGGACTATAAACACGTATCTCGGGATTATAAACAACGTTAGATATTATACAAAATACAATGAAGAGTTTCCCTGCACTGCTTTTTTCAAATCCCCTTGTAAATATTTTCCAGAAAAAATATTATAAAATGTTAAATTTTAAGGGTTTTTTTTTTTTTAAGAAATTTATGTAAATGTTTGACAATCACCTGCTGCAAAATGGTGGAAAAAAAAGTTTTTATGTAACAAACTATAATAATTCAACATATTTTTATTAATTGTTTATTTTTATTGTGATGATAATTCAATATTTTTTTTTAAATTTCTTTGGTTGAAATTCTTGTGAAAAATTAATGATTTAATTAACTAATGTTTTTATTCTATCCGAGTCACTCAAACATTTATAGGCCTCAAGTATTAAAAATAAATCTTTTCCTGTTTGTATCTACATTCCAATACATAGTAGGATAATATTTTAATTTATTAGATTTTGAACTAATAATGAATATTTATAAAGATTAAGTAGAAATCTGCCACTTCTATTTTAAATTAATCCTGGTACTTTTCCCATTAGTTTTTTTTAATTATATGATTATTTTAAAATGAGATGAATAAATTATTTTTTATTAGCCTCATTTTATTAATTTTTCTTGCCTGTTTATGTAGAAACTGTTGTGAATAATAGTTTTTTCATTTGGCATATATATATATATATATTCAAATAAATTAATTGATTTGATGATCGTCTTAGTCGAATGGTTCTGTTTTGTTTTATATATGTATTGTGTATATAATATATATTTAATCTATTAGAACAGGAAAACTTTGTTAATCTGATATGTACCAAAAAAATCATTTTATTTTAAAACAAAAAGATTAATATAAAAATTGAAGTCGTTTTCTTTGATGAATTTCCACAATATGTATATATGTATATCAATATTTTTTCAGAAATGATATGTCTTTTTTATTTAGTTAATGCTGCATAATTTGAACTAATTGTTCAAACATTCCTTTATTTTTCCTCATTAAAATATGAATACGTAAATAATCACATAATTATTTATTGAATGTTGCATTTTTATATTTTACTGACATCCGTGTTAAGTATTCCAGCATCAAAATATGAAGTACCTTCTATGGATTGGCGGAGTCTTACGTACATGGAATATTATAATGTTTTATTTTATCTTATTTTTACTTATCGCATTTTCAACTACTTCAAAAAATGTTTATGTCTGATTATTTGTGTGCTTGACATGTACAGTGTCCCTGGCTTAAGTTACAGGGTCATATCAGGTGTGATCACCCGGTGTCTGCAAATTATAATGACCTGTGCTAAACATTATTCTATTAGAGATTCAAGAGATCAAAATTAAAAGAATTTAAAATAAAACAAAATTATTCGATAAGCCTTTTTAAAATTATATTATAGTAGATCAAAAATAATAGTAAATCATTTTCTATGTGATGTTACTATTTTCAAACAGAGATGTAATAATGGTAAGCTATTGTTATGACATGTTGATTCAACCTACTGAATGTACTGTTAATTTTGCTCTCTAAGGGTTAATTTCATTGTGCTCCATGGAATATAGTCCAGAGTTAGGTTAGCATGGCAATCACAATTGAACAGGTCAGCTGCCGACGACCCAGTAGTCCAAAAAATCAAGACAATGGTCAAATAGTTTGTCGACTCGGGTGACTACCTTACACAGCCAGAAAGATTGGTTTTTGAGTCAGAAATGTGTATTTATGAAATAAAAATTATATTTTTATATAGATTAATTTAACTTTGTTTTTAACCACTTTGTAATTAGTTATTTTAATACAATTTCCTTAGTCGGGATGTCAAATTAACTAAAATAAAATAAATCGAGTTAAATAATCTATATAAAAAAGAACATTAATCACAAAGTTCAATTTGCAAATATTAAAAATATAAAAATTATATTTTTATAATAAGGTTTTCTTGTAATTTTTTAAACTTTAATGAATAATGTGTGGTTTTTTCTAATCGTGGATCAATTTTTTTAAATAATATATCATTGTTTTAAACAGTCTGGCACAGTAGAAACTTAATTTGAATTCGGAAGAATGTGAAAAATTAAACTATTCAATGAAAAGTAATTTCATAGTACTTTCTAATAAATAAAAAAATAGGCAAAACATTCCTGTTAGCTGAATTAGAGCTGAGCCAAAAAAGTTAAGGCCATACATATTGCAGTTCACAAATAATATATCATAGTGGGCGCGAGGTATACAAATTCTTTGTTTTGTTGCATATTGAATCATTAATAAATATTATAGATAGGTAAAAACAAATTTATGATAAAAAATGGCTAATTGTTTTAATGTCCCATTTATTCACAATAAAGTCAGTCGTAATAAAGAATTATAATTATGTACTGAGGTAATACTATGACATTTTCAGATATTATATAATGTGTTCAATTTTTATTCAAGTTGTCAATGTGGAAAAATAAAATACGGGTGATAATTTCGAATTAAGTATCTAAAAATTTAAATTTTTTAAAAAATCATGGTGATTCAAGGAATTAGTGTATTAAAAAAATCCATTTCTGGTTAATGTTTCGCAGTTTTGCTGTTTAATTCTGTTTTTTGAAACCTGATTCTGTATTTCATTTTAAGTTAATGTGGGAGAACAGGTTTTGGTTGTGTTCAAATGTATCAAAATATTCTATACTTAGAATGATTTATTTTTAATTTCCTCTTAACAATTAAACATTACGTAGCACACACATATATCTGTATCCATACAGGTACCGGCTGGATAGGTGATTTGAAATACTCTTAGTTTTACGCATACTATTATTATTTTTAGAACGTTCTTCCACATGACATGAAGTATTTAAAATGTAAAATTTTGTTCTTATGTAGTATTAAATATATATAATTAATGATAAATATGACTATGGTATTCATTGTCATTTCTATACAGTATCATACATTTTAGATTAATCTGCCATTTGATGTACATATAATTATTGTAATCTAATAAAATTGCAAGAAGTGAAACAATATAATATTATACATACTAAATATACATTTTTTAATACCAATTGTTTGTGAAAGATTGGGGACATATATATTATGAAATGCATATCATAATTCCATATAAATTATTCTAATACAGATTACACAGATATTGCACGTAAATTATTTAAATACAAATCTACCAATGTATTTGGATTTCTGTGTTTATATATGAAAAAAAAGCTAATTGAACAATTATATATTTTTTTAAAACCCAAGTCAATAATGCCTTTTACAAACATGAATGTTAAAAAGGCTACGTGAGAATATGATTGCGAGTTATGTTGACACAGTGTGGCGGGATTGAATGAATTGTGTGCTTTTGAATTAGAGTTGCGTGAGACAAACAGAAAACATTCTCTAAGCATATCCAAACTAGAACCGAATATCTTAAAAGTTCTGGCCTGCACAAGACTTCAATGTACCCAATGATGGCAATGCACATTGTCTACAATTATACATATTTCATATATTTGCTCAAGTTTTACTAGTAATAAAATTTATTCAAAATAATTGTATTTATATTAATTTTTAACATATTTTTGTCTATTAAATCTATCCCAAATATATATTGTATATATACATACATATACTGTTATGTGTCGGAATTAGGAATTTCAAACCTTTGTTAAAAGCCAAATCCGAATTTATGATCTCTTAAATTTCGAGTACATATGTATCATCTTACACATACCTGGAGTACCAAAAAACTGAAAGAGATATTGAAAAATCTAACGAAAAGTTGAATAACTTGAGAATCTTGTGGCACAAAAATTGTTATAAAATGTTCATGTACATAAGAGTTGACTTTGAAACATGCTTTTTGTATTGGTTAATATTTTACCAAAAGCCCTTGATGCTTGTCATCTAAATAAATTTACTTGTGAAATTCTCTCACTTTATGCTAGTTGAGAAGACTTTTTATACATTGAAAGAGGTTCTACTTATTATTAGTCATTACTTACGTTGTAGAAGAACTGTAAGTATGCCATACAACTATCAATCTAAATAGCAAAATATTTAGGGAATGGTAACAATTTTTTCTCGGTTAATCTGGGCAATAGGGCCATCATCGGGGCCGATGTGACCAAAAACCGACCCAATTCAGAAACTATTATCCAAAACCTATGAAAACCTAAGATTTTATTACACCCAGCAAGTTTTAGAGTCCATGATTGCTTATCTATTACAAAAAGAATTTTTATATGTTTATTATTAAATTACTAAGCTTTTAGATTTAGAGTTGTTATAATATGGGAAATATACTTTATTATTAATTTTACGCATGGTGTCCAGCTGGCTTATTCCAGATTCAACTTTGCTAGGAGTCCAAATGTCACATACCTAATTGTGATTGTTACGATTGTGCTGTGCCTCGCTAAATCTGAACTTGGAGTAAGCCAACTGATTTGCAATCCTTCATCGGTATATTCACGTCTTCATGTAAGAACATTACATTCTATTTTAAATCACATAAAATACTTGTGCCAATAGTGAAATTGTTCACTCGAAATCAAGAAAGAAAATTAACATTTATAATTTTATCCATAAAGATAAATTATGTTTAAAAAGGCATATTGCATATTCATGTAAATTTTCTCAATAAAATGCATCCGGTTAGTCGCATCATTGTTTTTGATCATTTTGATGTCCTGTCATTTGCAGTACAGAACATGGTGCAGGAAGCGGGATAAGGAAACAGTCTTTGAATGGAATGTGTGGAGTGCAATAATGGGAATGTCATACAACATGCATCGATGCTTCAATTCTGTGCAGTTATTTTTTACTATGGGATTACACTAAAACTCGTTTAAAATATTTTCCCGACTGAGAAATCCTGTAAAATCCTATGTGCATGAAGCATATAATATCCTCTTGTAATGTTTTCCTGCCTAAGACATTAACATATTATAATCCCTAAGTTAATATTACCCTGACTATTACCAACTTTAAATGTTTTTCAGTACTTTTAAGAAAAAGCCACCTCACACGTGTTATGCGTTTAATGATGCGTCATTGAACAGATTATGTTTACAAAATTGGATATTATTTTTACTTAATTCTACACAGTAGAACCGCGTTAATTCGAAGTTCAAGAGACCATAAAAATTGAATTCGTATTATGCGGAACTCAGTTAATAAGAAATTCAACGGACCAAACAAAATTTTAATTTTACAAATTTCGCGATACGATCGCGTAAAAAAACGCCAAAGTCATGAAAAAGTCACTGATTTTGTGAAAAGCATACATATTTTGCAAAGTCATCTCGAAAACGCACTATTTATTATATTAATACAAAATCCTGATGTCAATTTATTATATGTACTACTGAAAATAATTAGGGTGAAACCTAACCTAACCTTAAAATGTTCTTAGGAAATTAAACAATCATTAACTAAAATACACAATAACTATAACACTAAATTTAAACATTTTTAATTTTCAGGCATGTTTCGGCTTGAAAAAATCACCTATTTTTTCTTGTCTCAGTATCACTGGAAATCACATATCCTGTGAAATAATAAAATAAGTTAACAATAATGTCATTCAAAGAAAATAAAGATTATTAACACAGTTATTAGAAATACAATCGTTCATAAATATGTGAAATAATACGAAAAGTCAATCTTCCAAAAAAAAACATAGTTATTAGTAAATCAAAAGGGCCAAACAGTCAAAGCAGCCAACTGAAGAAAGTGTACCCAGAATTCCCCAATTTTATCTCAACATAATATATGTATTATTGCTTATGCACATTCCATTCTCCCAACACTTTCCCGATTCTAAATGGCTCATATGCCGGATTCTTGTGACTCCGATCACCGTCTCCATTACCCAATCCATCTCCAAACCCTGTAAAATATCCCGGGGTACCCATTCCAACAAATGCTCATTACCCTGAGACAACTGTTCCCTGCACACCTTCCAACTGAGCGTCCACGAACAACCGGCGTTGACTACCTCCCACTCGTGCCCCATGGCACCAAGAAAGAATGAGTGTCACAAAATTTTTCCCAAATTTATCCTAATATTATAAACTAGCCCATTGAATCCAAATGTCTTGTTGAATTACTAACTAATCGGCTGGATGTACTAGCGAGATGAGACTTCAATCATCGCCTCACTCGTCATACACCAATGACGAGCTGTAATCAACAGATTTGTCCTATTAAGTGTTAAAGAGAGAATATCAAAACTATTATATATTAAATGTGCATACCCATGATAGTGAATGAATGTATATGACTTCTAATATCGCACATCGTAGCTGAAGTAAATAAGAAAAAACAAATACAAAAATATTTTTGCATCGCTAAACTAATGTTGTCTAAATGTAATATAAACCGGAATAATTTGGTTTACATTCTTAAAAAGAATCACTTGAATCAAAGGTAGAATTTCCCTACTACTAAAGTTAAAATGAAAATAATTTCAAAATATTTTTCAACTTACAATGAGTTTATTACAGTAAAACCGCGATATAACGAAACCCGATATAGCGAAAAATGACGTATATCGAAAAAAAAATCGAAATTTAGTCCCTAAAACCAATTTTTCATACAAAAATGCATTTATATAACGAAATCCCGTTAATATTTATAACAAAATCATTTTTGTCCCGTACGAAAAAATGCCAATACATTTACGTAAATTTATAACGAAATAAAAAAATGTTAAAAGATGAAAATATTATTTCGCACTTCAAAGCCGCGCCGCTGCATCTGCCGTATGCGAACGGAAACCGCCGAAAAGGCTGTGCGCGGCGGTCTGCCGACAAGGTAGTAAAACAATTCAAACTTCTTCTTGGGTTCATAGTATCATATTTTGAAGTGGTTGCCGCCGTTACCGGTAAGTACCTTCGTCATTTATATACGACTCATTTTATAAAAATGCCGCGATTCAACTGTCAAATTTTTATTTTTGAATTATTTTTTATGTTTCATGCCCAAAACTATGTTTGAAGCGGCTCTACATTTAAACACAATTAAAATATTGTTTTGTGTTTGCAATATTCTGGAATTTACAAAAATATCTTCCAATTAGTGTTGAATAGGTTCTGTTCTTAATTTAATTCCTTTGATTATCCATTTGCTTATCTGTTTTAATAACAAAACTACTAAAAATATGTAGGTATTCAGTTCCCTATGGCCTTTTTCCTTCTTTGTTTGCAGAATTTGCGATCTTTTTTGAAGCCGCGCGACATTTTTTTGCGACGGCGCGTAACATATAGTAGGTTTTTTTAAATTTATTTCGTTATATGTGGGAATTCGTTATTACGAATTTTTATTTTTTGGTCCCTTGGATTTCGTTATATCGCGGTTTTACTGTATATTCTTTCATTATTACAAAAGTTTATGCAAAGTTGTTTCCATTCGACCCTTATACCATACCAATAAAAATGAAATACACAAAATTTAAATTTGATTTCTAGTGCACCCTGGAGTAATCATAATGCTATTTCAAAAAATATACAATATAGTAATTAGCGTGCCTCAAACGATAACACATCAAATCTAGTTAATATTTTAACAATACCATTTTAAACAATTAACATAGGCAAATGCGATGCTTCAGTGAGAAAATAATCAATAATAACAAACAATTTAAAAATAAACAAACTATGATAAAAATTAACAACATGACTGTATTAAAATAAATTAAAATATGACATTACGTTACACTAAACGAAAAAAATAGAGACCTTCCATTATATTAATCTACGCGATTTGACACATTTTTTTGAAGATGCTGTCCCAAAATCTAATTTGAAATTTAATTTCTAACGTTCACCCTATATATTTTCTGTAAAACTAAATACAAGAAATTACAATATACTAAATTTCAAAAGTAAAAAAAATCAATTCCAGTTTGAATTTTAATGTACACCTGGTGTAATCCTAATGTGCTTTCTTACAAAAGGATAAATGTTGAAAGTAGTAACCTAATATTGTGACTGCCCACTTCACCAACGTAAAGTGTTGACTGATCCGTTAAATATTATCCCAAAAGAATTCGGTTCAACATATAATGTTACAGTCGTGTAAATATCAAATGAAACCTTTCCAATGTACTAAAGGTTTGGTTCTTAATGAACCCAAAGGATTACGTTACTAGAAATATCAATTTGAGCCATTAACAATACTACGCTGTTTCTTATGTGTCTGTCAAATTACAATTATTAAAGATTCTACAACTTAGGTATCGGCTGTCACAAAACTAATCATATCAAAATTGTACAAGTCTAAAATTCCTTCATAAAATTCAAGATAATAACTATACAGGTGCATTCAATGTCATATGTGAAAAACAAAATTTAAAACATCTAGGTGGTCATGTAACATGAACCAAATGCAATGATCGCATATGCAGTATTTCTGGCATTCATTTACACAAGGTAGTTTTAATTATATAACAAATGTATCACTCTCTTATGGAATCAAAGTTACTATAATAACGTATTACTCAAATATGTATATCCGAGCTGTGATAATATACTATCAGTGTTTACAAATAACGAGATGCGATATCTTCCAGTTTTTAGTAAAGGCTCAAACTCACATCTTATAGATTCCAAATATAGTTTCATTTTTCGGGCCCTAGGTGAATCTTCCATATCAATCAATTCATATCACATATTAATTTTGACATCTACCTCCATTACCCAAGGAACAAAATATTATTTATTATATTTTAATAACGCACTAAAATGCAAAAAATGTTACATCTAAATTCTACCAAGATTGAAACATAAAATGGTTACACTCGTGCAATAATACCATGGACTTCAATAAATCTTCTTTTTCTAAATTTAAGAGTAAATCTTTCAAAGTTGCAATAATTTACTTATTATTATGCCATATTGGATGTCATTGATAAATCAATTTAAATTTCCAAGTCCAAAATGTAAATATTTAAAATATTTAATCAGCGAGCTAAATGAATGCCAGTTTGATCCCAAAATCAGTGGTGCTAACCACTATGCCACAATAATTTCCCAGTACAAAATACATTCATCGAATGTTAATGTTACTCATACAAGAAATATATGTATCTACCTTGATATCATAAAGGGTGTCCAGTGGAAAATTATCAAAATAAAAAACTACAATGTTATTCTCATATTTTATTTATACAAAATGGAGTTTAACGATGCGGATTTTACATTTTATAAACAATATTGTCTAAATGCCGTCCATTTCTCTCAAAACACTCTTGCAATCGGACTCTTAAATTTGCAAACATGCGAGAGCAAAGCGTTAGTTCAATGGCAGCAACTTCACTGCAGATATTTTCTTGTAGACCCTGAATTGTTCGAGGATAGTTACTGTAAACTCTCGACTTAGGTATCTCCACAAAAAAAGTCACACAGTATAAGGTCCAGTGACCGATGTGCCCAGGATATGTCTCCGTACTTGCTAATTATGCTTATTGGGAAAAATTCCTCTCAGCTTCACATTGAAACTCTAGCTGTGTGTGGAGTGGCTCCGTCTTGCTAATATTGTGTTCTGTTGTTGAACTCGGAAAACAGCTGCAGTTGCGGTACTTTAAAACTCGTCCATCATTCGGCAATACAGGCAGAAATTGCACACCACACTGTCGTTTTCGGACAATGCAAACATTTTTAATGGTGTTCCCTTAGGTTGTCGGGGCACCAGTATCTCATGTTCTGTTTATTTACATAGCCATCGATATGAAAATGTGCTTCGTCAGTAAACAATGTTTTCAAGCGTTCGTGCTGTTCCAAAATGTTCCAGCATCGTTCCCGCTAAGGTTTCACATAAAGAATAGTCATTTTTGTTGATAAACTGCACGATTTATAGTTTGTATGGGTGAATGTTGATGGTCCCGGAGGAGTTTGGTTAACCATTGTCCCTTCTTGTCTGATCTTTTGAACCCAACAACGCGACGCGCACGAACCAATGAATCACCGCACTTCAAATATTTCTCAACTGCGAATGCGCGGTGCGCTCCCGACCAGTAAATCATTGCGAATGGTAAATCCGCAAATCACGCACGTAGAACAATACCCCTCAGTTCGATCGTTACATTCGAAGCGGGCGGTTGTATCGGTTCCTGTAATACTAGTCGCGCGCAGTTTGTTACAATTCCAAGCGGGGTGACATTTCACGGATCTACCTGCAAAACGCTCAGATAAGACTGTTTTCGTTCCAATTTTATAATATTTTTGTTTCCAATTATTATTTTTATTTTTTATTGTACTAGCATAAGAAGCAAGCTCGTATCAGGACATACGGCTTGCTCTTTCATTTGTGCCTATTATTGTTATATTATCTTAGATCTAGGCTCATCTTACGGAATTAGATAGTAGTTATTATGGTTAATATAGCCAAGCCCCCGGACCCACCGGATATTAGTATTAATAAAAGACGTCGGGAAGAAGAAGAACCCTGCACTCCAGATATGTTACCTCCGGACCCAACAACGACAAATATTCAGATTGATGACCCAATAATTATTCCTACGATTGATTATCCAATACATTCCCTTGGCCCTTTCCTGGTTCTGGTCCAGGATAAAGATCCCACTAAATCCCTTCATCCCATGAAAATGGGAAGTCTCCTGCTCAAGAGTAGAATTTTTAATATTGCTCCCGGAGGTGTTAAATCCGAGGGTCGAAATAAAATATCGATAACTAACGATTCACTAACCCAACCGCGGCTAACACATTTATCAAGTCCTCATTTCTGGTAATTAACAACTTAAAAGCTTATATTCCACGATATAAAGTTACCAAAATGGGTCTGGTATGCGGTATTTCCACCGAATTAAGTGAGGAGGAAATAATTGAACACGTATCAGTTCCTGCTCAGTTTGGCAAGGTCCTGAAAGCAAGGAGACTCAACTATAAGGATAAATCCTCTGACACTCCATCATGGAAACCCTCTCAAACTGTAGTCCTAACATTCGAAGGTCAATCCCTCCCCGAATATGTATACCTTTTTTACAACTCCTTACCTGTCGAGCTCTATTTTTACCCTGCAATTATTTGCTACAGATGTTGTCGGTACGGTCATACGAAACTACAGTGTTGCTCGACCCCAAGGTGCTATAAATGCTCAGAAGCCCATCTAGGTGAAAACTGCTCAGTAGAGGTTAATAACACTTGTATTCATTGCTTAGGAAATCATTCGGCGGTAAGCAACGTTTGTCCCGAATTTCCAAGACAGAGGAAGATGAAGCAAGCCATGGCTTCACAAAACCAGTCCTATATTCAAGCTTCTAAACTGTATCCAACATCTTCAAAAAGCTTTGCAGACGTTACAGCTAATAAAACTCGTATTTCCATCCCAATGCCAATCCCGATAACCCCAGCATTCAAGCCTCATAATATGCTTTACAAATACAAGGCTATCAACGAAGTTGAAAAAAAGTCAACTTCATATTATGAAAAAAAAGCTCACGATGACTTAATATCCTACTTTAATGGCCAGCCTTCAAACCCGTTGGTGGGGTGTGCCATCCCGTCATCAGGATCTTCAACTTCACCCCCAGTTCATCAAGAAAACCAACCCAATAATATTACTAACTTAATCACCTTAGTCGCTCAAATCTTGCTTTCTATAATATCTAGCTCCGAAAATATACCGTCCCATGTTGCCAACTTTCTTCCTCTACTTAATTCATTAATAAATCTTAACCATGACTCACCAGCATCAAATCTACTCTAGTGCCCACTCTCTAAACATCCTGCAATGGAACAGCGGAAGTGCTGTCTCCAATAAACATGAGATTGTACATATCCTTAATTCATTTTCTATAAAAATCGCTCCGATATCTGAGACCGGGTATTGATTATTCAATGGCTGGTTTTTCCATTCTCCGAGATGACAGAGAGGATGGTAGAGCGGGCGCCGCGCTACTAATTCATTTGTCTCTCCCCTTTTTAAATATTCCCTTACCAGGTCAAACAAATATTCAAATAGTTGCCGCAGATATTAACGGAATTGGTTTTGTCTCTGTATATATGCCTCCTCATACTCCTTTTATTCCTGAGTTCTGGTCCTCGATCATTGCTTTAATGCCAAGTACTTTCTTTATACTGAAAGACTTCAATGCTCATTCCCCTACATGGGGAAGTAGCTTTTCCGATAGATCAGGAAACTAAATTATATCTTTTATCGACGACTGTAACCTCTGCATTCTACACGACGGTTCTCCTACAAGATTTAATGCCCCCTCGCAGAATCCTAGTGCGGTTGATGTATCAATATGTACTGCAAACATTTCCAGTTCATGTAACTGGTCAATATTACATGATCCCCACTCGAGTGATCATTTTCCAATTATTCTATCGGTGCCTCTATATCCAATGAAATCTATAGTTAAAAAGTCCAATAAATATAATCTAAAAAAGGCTAACTGGTTAAAATATAGTGAAATTATAAATAGTAACATTGAAAACATCTCAGCCTTAGGAACTTCGCTCGATCCTCAAACGCTCTTTTCAGAAATATCGGCCATAATGTACTCAGCAGCGGATGCAGCTGTCCCGAAAGTTAAACCATGTTCCAAAAAGTCTCATAATAATCCATGGTGGGATGAGGAGTGTTCACAGGCTATTGAATTGAGAAAGGAAGCGATGCGTAAGTATAGAAATGATATGAGTCTAGACAATTTTCTTAATGCCAAAAATATTCAAACCAAGGTCAAGAGATTATTGAAAAAGAAAAAACGAGATGGATGGTATAAATTTTGCTCGTCTCTCTCTCCTGATTCTCCCCCCTCCTACACATGGTGCATGATTAAAAGATTTCGCGCTTCCTCATGTGCTCCTAAACAGTCTCCATTGAACTCCTTGTGGATTGAAGAATTTGTCAATAAAATAGCACCAGCCTATGCCCCTAATCACAGTGAAATACTATTTCCAAAGTCAGCTTTAAATCACTCTCCTTCTTCATGGCTGGATGCTCCCTTCTCCATGGAGGAATTATTGATAACCCTAAAAACTGTATCTGCTCCAGGTATTGATGAACTATCTTACTCTTTCCTCAAAAAAACCCCACCGGAGTTTCATAAATACTTATTGGGCATGTTTAATTCATGCTTAAATTCAGGAACAGTTCCCCAGGAGTGGAAAACCCAAAAAATCATACCCATTTTAAAACCTTATAAAAACCCCAACCAAGGACAATCGTACCGCCCAATCGCCCTGTCATCGTGTTTTCTGAAAATTCTGGAACGAATGCTTAAAAATAGATTAGAATGGCATATATAACACAATTCTCTTCTATCTCCGTTTCAGTTTGGTTTTCGCAAATCCCTTTCCTGCCTGGATAATCTAAGTATTCTTATTACGGACATCCATGCATCTTTTGCAAAAAAACAACTTATAGTGGCAGCATTTATAGATATTAATGCAGCCTATGATAATGTACTTCTACCTCTGCTTCTGGAAAAAATGAAAAACCTATATATTCCAAGCCATCTCGCTCAACTAATACACAATATTTTTGCTGAGCGATCCATTGTTGTGGACGGCCCGGAAGGAAGTATTAAGAGAGTGATTTCAAGAGGCCTCTCCCAGGGCTCTGTATTGAGTCCTTTACTATTTAATTTGTACATTGCGGACCTCATAAGTAAGATATCAAAAATATGTAACGTGTTGAACTTTGCGGATGACTTTGCTATTTATGCTTCAGACAACAATATCGATTCTGCGATTAGCAAACTATCTGCTGGTCTTAACTTTCTAAACAATTGGTTGAAGTGTAATGGTTTAGACCTATCGCCTTCGAAATCTCATATTGTTGTCTTTACGAGGAAACACAAAGTCCCTCCCGTGTCATAACGTGAGTATCCCAGTCAAAAACCAAGTTAAATTTTTAGGCATGATTTTGGACAGAAAACTTTCCCGGAAATCCCACATAGATATGGTTCTAGTTAAATGTGAAAAAAATATTAATATTTTAAGATCGGTTTGTGGAGTATGGTGGGGATCTCATCCGTCTACCATGAAACTCATATATCAAGCCCTGGTACGCAGCTATTTGGACTACGCTAGTTTTTTGTTTGATCCTCTACCAGCTTACCTTCAATCCAAGCTAGACAGAATCCAGTCCAAATGTTTGAGACTTATTTTGGGAGCTATGAATTCATCTCCAATCAATTCTCTCCAAGTGGAATGTGCAGAGATGCCTCTCCTTATTAGGCGACAATATTTGTCAGATAAATTCTTTCTAAAAAGGTGCAATTTTATTTCCCACCCACTATTACAAAAGGTTTCCGCCCTTTCCTCTCTGATAGACTCACAGAGATAAATAATATTAAATTAAATAAATCTCACCTGAACTTATGCAATAGCTTTTCCTGTGTAAAAACAAAATATCCCGATTCACCTCGCTATTCTACTTTTCCAGTCTATTCAACCCCTTTTCGTGCTATATTTTTCTCTCCTGACATTGATGTAATCTCAGGACTAGACAAATCAACCCAGCTAAATGAAAATCATGTAAACAAGTTGTTTAATAGTGTACTTGATTCGAAATGGCTTAACTATCTCCACATCTACACCGACGGTTCTAAACTTTGCCCTGAGGGCTATTGCGGTGCTGCAGTTTCCATACCTCAATTAGGAATAAATGTGAAGCTTCGACTTCCTGCAGATTCATCGATTTTCTCAGCAGAATGTTGGTCAATTAAAGAGGCCTTGGACATCTGCATTCTCCGGAACCTCGATAAGGCTGTTATATTCTCCGACTCTCAAGCAGCTCTTGAATCCCTCTCTGCTAATATGAAAGTTTGGCTAGACAATGAGATAATCTGTTCCATCAGAAGATGCCTATTTGATTTGTACAGCAACAATAAACGGGTGTCATTCGTTTGGATTCCTGCACATAAGGGAATTCAAGGAAATGAATGTGCTGATAAACTGGCCAAGAAGGCTACCCTTTCTGGAGTTCTTCCCCATCAATTCCATATCCCGATGTATGACAGACTTAATATTGTAAAAAAACATATGTATTCTATCTGATCTGCACAATGGATGGATCCAAACAATCACAAGGGTAATCGTCTTAAAATAATCCAAAGATATATTCCCCGCTCCCCTTGGTTCTCCAACAGGAAAGTCTCAAAGAGAACAGTAGCAAATATCTCTAGAATGAGAATTGGGTATTGCCAGGTGGCCTCACATTTGTTCAGAATGAACATATTACTCTCCCCAATGTGTGAATGTGGTGCCGAGGAGGAAACCCTTGACCATGTCTTTTTTGCCTGTCCATTGCGGATCACAGGTTTTTTTTTACAATAATCTTGTCAATGGTAATTTTCAACTCCCGGTTAACTTGTGTCATCTTCTTTCTCTCAACTCGCCACATTTAAGCTATATAATAGCAAATTTCTTGAATGTCAATGGTATTAACTTGTAACGCAATATTCCCTATTCTATAATATTGTTGTACTGTTTTCTA